>BSBM01000035.1:5870000-7193750 GCA_027924585.1 Larix kaempferi
TCAAGCTGAATTGTACAACCCCCTCTTAACATCTCTGTAATAGAGTTGGCTAGAGCAGGAAATGGTGGATGGTCGGGCCAATCAATAGGATCAATAGTTCAGTCAAGTAGGAGTAGAGGAGTTGATGAAGGAGTCGATGGAGGTGGAGGAGGAGGACATGGTGGAGGAGGAGGTGGATGAGATGTTGAAGGTGGAGGCCAAGGAGGAGTTTCACTAGATGTAGAGGCTGCATCACCAGTCAAAGCAACAGATGGAAAAGGAGGTAGTCTAGGAGGCCGAAGATCTCCACCGTCATCCAACGGTGCAATTCCATGAGGGATAACATATAAACGATCGCAAGAACCAAAAATATGTTGCATCAATATCCTCATATAAGGAATAAGCATCCTCCACATCTCTACAAGGCGAGGGTCCCTCACAATGTACCTTATTAGTACATGTTGAACCCCTTGATCTACCAACAACCTCGCTAGCCTATATGCGACGTCCTATTGGAACCTCTCATCTGTATTGTGTGGAAGGTCAGGTCTGGATAAGTGGGGCACCTCAAGCTAATCATATAGCTCCATATCCTCCTTATCCCGAGCTATAGAAGGTGGAAAATCGCCATTGAATGTCCTGATATGTGTAAAATATATAGTTCACAATAATAATTAGACAATTTCATTAAACATGAATTTAATAGAACAATTTAAAATATATTTAATTTGCATTAAGTATAAAGAGAATAAAATGAAATTATATTAATTTAAACATAATTCTAAATTTACCTCTATCATCTAGTGGCTCGTCCTGGGTGAAGAATATGTTGGCACACCCTCTCTAATCCAAGCCCGTGTATAGATATGCAACCATGTATAATCGAGGCTCGTCCTCTCCACCTAGCATCTCAAACACGCCCACAATGATCGTGGATGGAAAGTCTTGTTGACCCCTCTTGGGCATCATCTTCCCCCACATGCACTATGCAAATTCGTCATCAATGTAGGAGGGCGTTGGTCAAAATATGGCCTAGAGGCCAAAAATATCTCAAAAAATAAACAAAACAAATTTGAGCTGAAATGGAAGTTCTCCTTCCCACCAATAGACACACGACATCAACTAAGAGAATAACAAAACCATCGTAAAAAAATAGCAGACCACCTAACACATCTAGGTGTCTGCACTAAAGAATCAACATAATATACTCGAGGGAAGCTAATGCACTTCCCATCACTGGTGAGATGCGCGGTGATTGTCACCAATAAAGAGAGGCACTTCACCTCCTCTCTATTAAAACCAACAATGGAAAGCTTCCCTTCGCTGACTTGAAAATGAGTAGGGTCGACGATGCTGGGATCAACATATCTCTGAATGTAGACTATCTGAGTCGCAACTACAACTCTAGCTGGGACCTCAAGGAAATAAGGAAAGTCCTCACCTCTCCTAGAGAGCCCGATGATAAAATATATTTCCTCCTTAGTGGGTCGGAACCATTGATCAGAACCAACTCAAAACGTCTACCTGTTATGATCCCAACGTATGATCAACTGGGTGAAGAATGTACTGTTCCCCTTTAGTGGTGTTTCCTCCTCATATAAATTGAGGCGGTCGAAAACTCTCGAGAGGTGTCTCGTATAAGGAGTAATGGGACAAGGGTATAAATATCTCTCCCTCTCCCTTGCCTCCCACTCTCTCCGGAAGTTGTACTGATCTACTTGTGCTTCTTGTTGCTGCCTGGCGTCGTGGCGCTCACGTCTCTGTTTCAAATATAATATCAATTAGTATCATAAGTATACATATAAAAGAATTATATGATCATTATATCTACTAAAATCAAATATTAATTTTTTTGCAAAAAAATGACACACAGTGTGCCAATATAGTATTAACGCACAACTAGCTGTGCACTTTCATCTTTTAAGCACCGGTAATAGTGCACTTTAATCTATTAAGCACAGTCATTGGTGTGCTACAATAAAAAAACGCATCGATACTATATTTCTACAAATTTAAAATTTTATTATCAAGCTGGTGCACTAGAATACTAATGCACCGATGCATTCCCAAAATTTTGTTCACGGTGCACCTACTATAAATAAGAGAACTGAAAAATGGTGCATTGACGTGCACTAGGAGCACTGTTGAATTATGAATTTTAGGTTATAGTAAACTTTTTAATTTTTAGGAGTCGGTGTATCTATATCAATTAAACACCCTGGAAGTAGTGCGGTCACCTAAAATGGAAGCACTGCATTTTATTTACAATTATTAGCAATAAATAATGTGATCACGGTGTACTTACTGCATGTTAGAGCATCAAAAACCGGTGCACAGACATGCACTAGGAGCACCGTTGACTTCAGATTTTTTATTGTGAGGGAAATTTTTAAAGTGTGGGACCGGTGCATTGTTAACAAGTCAGCACACTACAAGCGATGCATTGACATTACCTAGAAGCACTGTTTAATTATGATTGTTTAGTGTCTATAAATTTTAAATTGCCTAAGTCGGTGCATTTAGATCATGTCAACGCACCATTAGCAATGTGTTTACGTAAACTAAAAGCACCGTATAATTTATTTTAATTTTTTCTTGTGAATGTTCAACGTTGCATTCAATACAAGAGAACCGAACCATGTTTGCGCTTCAGTGTCAGAGACGCACTGTGAATTAGTTCAAAATTTTTAAAATAAAATTGATGTTTTTTTTTTCCTTGGACAAATAAAAATAAAATTGATGTTACGATGGTGTCCTATGCAGAAAGCGTAGCACACCCTTTAAGTAGTGCGTTCGATCCGTTCGACCCGCTCGCCAGTGATGTGGTCTGTAACATTTTTACAGGGTGCACTGAGAACTGGTGTGAGCTGAATGGATCGAACGCACCACACGAATTTTTTATTATTTATTTTTCATAAAAATGATAGATAATGGCTCAAATTAAAAAAATTAATATGGTAAAAATTTAAATTATCAAGTAATAATTAATTTACTTGCCGAACCGCATGTCGGGGAGGCATTCTAGCTATGTATGGAGAATTTGAATGTTTCCCACCATTTGGAAAAATTCAAACTCTAGTCAACAACCAAAAGGAATGAGCAATGTGTCACCAACCAATGAGGAATGAGCACAGGTGGTAGGGCGTCCAGGTGGGTGATGTATGACATTGGTGCAGATGGCTCAAGCGCACTGTAGAGGGGTAAAATGAGTTTGACGACATGGTAATTTTTTTATAAAACCCTATTTCAGTGCACCTGATAGCTGAACGCACCGGGCGGTTTAAAAATAAAACTGCATCGATGTTAGAGTTTTAAATTTTTAATGAAATACGAACCGGTCTGTTTGGTTATATTACACACACTGAGGTATGTATTATCACTAAACACACCATGGTTAGGGTTTTAAATAAAATGTAAGGATGTGTTCATTTCTATTACACGCACTGGAGGTGGTTTATTAGGTAACACATCGAGTTTAGGATTTTAAATTAAATTTAACCAGATTTTTAAATAATAATAATAAAATATAAGACGATGTGTTCAAGTCTACAAAACGCACCAAGGCGTTCAATATTACAAAACACACCACGAATAGGCTTCTAAACAAAATTTTACCAGCATTTTTAATAAAATAATATTTTTATTATTATTTTTGTTTAAAATATTATATAGTGCGTTTGTTTAAACTTCATGCATCTGAGTGTTTTATTTTTGAAAACACACTGTGACGACTGTAGAAAATTGCCACACATATCTCAATTTTTTTTTTCATTGTTGTTTTTTTTGTCATGGTGTGGCATGATCTTTAGTCACCCAGTGCGGTTTTTTTATAAATGCACAGGTGCATTATTGTGTTGAAACACATTGAACAAAAATACCCGCTAAAACATTTGGTCGCTCACCTCCACTGGACCACTAGTGACCTCCACTATAAACGGATATTTGAGCGCTTTTTAGAGGAGCATCGTCTATAACCTCTAATAAAAGGCCTTTTCCTTGTAGTGATTTAAAGTTTGTAGTATAAAAAAATATTATATATTAATAATAATATAATAAATATAGGGGTGGTAGGTGTGGGGGGAGATGAATTTTAACCCAAAATGAAAAAAATAATTAACATTTTTGTTAGGATTAGGAATGAGGAAAAATAATAAGAAGGGTAGCTGACCTTATATCAAGGATAGATCATGCCTTGGACTATGGAAATCAAGAATGTTGGAATTGATTTAATACTGAGAGGGAGGGTAAATCAGTATTAACGCAGTTATTAGTAGATTTTACCTTCTTTAACATATTAAAATTTACTTAATCATTCATCATTTGTTATGCATCAGTAAATAAACATTCACATGTACATGCACCACATCATCAACAAATAACACACATAACTTTTACGTGGAACCCCAAACAGGGGAAAAACACATAATGCTTCTTTATAATTAGAAAGAATACATTCAAGGAAGAAAAAAATTCCTGTGTTTACCAGCACCAACTCTAAGGAGGATCCAACCCCTTGCGTTTTCTCCATCACCAAGTGGAAGGAGGCACCAACCTCGCGTCTCTTAGTTTTACAGGCATCGACTTGGAGGAAGTTGTGATTCCCTATCTCCTTGTTGTTTTACAGGAACAAACTTGAAGGAAGCTCCAAATCCCTATCTCCTTGCCCTGTCCTATCACCCTAATGTATGATATATCTTGCTGCCTTGTTGTTCTTTAACTCTACGCACTTATTCAGGTCTTCTGATGATGATTATGCTGTGCGTGATGACCTTTGTATGCAGACTATTTTTTGTCACTGTTCTGCATACATCACTTGACTTCTCTTTCTTCTCAAAATCACACTTCCATTGATGAATTACTTGATGGATTGTGTGCTCTACTGATGTTGCATTCTGTGCTTGTGGTTCAACATTCTTCTTTACATGACTGCAATGATCAACTAATATTGTGCTTTCAATTGATGATTTGTTGTACTGAAATGAAGCACTAGTAACAGATATAAATGTGCACCTTATGATGTGTCTGTTACGATTAAGTGTTGTCATCCTTAAAACAATTTGTGACATCTTGTGCATCAAATGATTGGTCTGTTCAGTATAACGTACTTGTCTTAGATAATCTGCATCTTGATGCGCCTGTTCTGTTGTTGCGCATCAAATGTAGTCTTCAACTTTGCACACTTTCACTTCAATTCATATGCATAAGCTAGACATCCGTGGAATATATGATAATATTCGATTATGTCTCTACGCTTTAGTCTCTTCAAATTCTGTGACTATCGACATGCTGATTGTGATATAGTCCTTCAAGATATCCAACACTTGCGCATTCTTCAGTATTTCTTCCTTTTTGTGTTTGCAAAATTGTCACAGGTTTATGACATCTTTTTGTGCACCATCAAAACTTCGTTATGTTGTATGTGCACATATGGCCCTTTGCTATATCATTATGTTCTATCCGCGAGCCCCTTGATGCCCCAAAAAACAAACTGAAACTTTCAAAAAAATTGCAATCTTCTTTCTCTTTCTGCTTACTTCCAATCTCCAACTTGCATCTCTATTTATACATGTCTTGCATGGATTGTATGTTTGCAAGTTGGTTGTGGCATCCTTTCTTCCATACTTATTGGATCGTGCATATGCCATGTGTCATCATCTGCGTTGATATGTCATCTCTGATGTATGAAGCGCCCTTAAGGTCCACAACTCAATGGGAATGTGCACCTTGGTGGTATACCATTGCGCTCTAGATGTACCATTTCCTTACCGTATATGTGCAAGCTTTCACCTTATATTTGATATGTCCATGATCCTTTTTGTACAAATTTGCATGCTTAATGCATCCTTGATTCACATCTTCACTTTTATATATGCTCCAAGATGTCGTAAACATATTCAGATAGAATTGATGCAGTGACTAGATATACTTTTTCAGAATGACATCCATGTATGTCACCTTGCACATATATGCTTCCTATCTTCTTCAGATATTTGTGCTTTTAGATATACTCCAAAGTTGCATATATTTCACCTTCACCTTTTGTGCATACGCTTCTGATGTTCATGCTTTCTTCATCATGCGCAATAGACTTCCTCAAAGTGGCTTCTTCATATTTCTGTTGGAATGCTACATCCACTTTGACTTGTGCTGATATCAATGACTCATACTGAATCAATTGACATCCGATTTGGCATTGGATGATGCTCATCTTCTTTAGTTGACATTAGTGACAACCAATGCTCAACAAAGAATGTTTTGAACTTTGATGATTTGTCGTTAATCATTGGTGAAGTAAGAAAGACGAACCATCAATGTTATTCATCCATCTCTAGAATTATTGCAAGGATTAAAGGGCTTGTCCCTCACTTCAAATCAATAAACTACCCCTCGTCTCCATACCCTTCTCACTCTTCAATTTTCTCAAACACAATTTTCTTAGTTGTAGTAGTCTTAACATCAATAATATGGCGAGTTATGATGCATGTGGGATATTGTTTTTAAGAACTTTTTATGTTAGGAATTTGTATTACTATTTATAGGGTTGCACCATCCTTAGGATTTGACCTTGGTACCTTGAATGGAAATTTATATAATCTGGGTGATGTAGTTCATTGGGTTGGTTCATTAATTGGAGAGCTTGGCATTTGCAATAGTAATTGTAGCAGTCTCTAAATTGTTGATAGGTGGTTTGGGTTGGCATTTGGAGGGTCCAAAATTCCCAAAGGAAACATTATAGTCTTGGAATTATGGATGTGGCCATGAATGAAAACAATAATCCTAAAAAGTGTGCTTATTATGATGTCTTGGAATGACATAAGATATTAGGACCCTTGCTAGTCACATGGATTCTTTGGAAAGTGCAATTTCTCATTGAAATCAAAGCATAGGAAAGCATATGGAGGCACGATTGGTAAAAAATGTAGTGTTGGAAGTGAAATTTGAATCTCAGAACAAAATGTTAGATGAAATAATAGTATATATGCACATGCATTATAATATAATTCTTGTATTTACTTTCCGTGATTTGTAGGTTGACCCTTTGAATCCATCACCTTAGTGTTCAGGAAAAATTCATGGAAAACTCCAAATTCAATAAGCTAAGGAGATCATGCATATGAAGCATCTATTCAACATGCACTTGGGTCTCAACAAAATGAAGAAGCAACTATGAGGAAGTGATCCATCCCAAGACTCGATTGGTGCCATCAACTAGTGCCTATTCCTAGTTGACTCCTTGGTTGAATCTTAGTCACATCGACTCGGTTGACCCTGCGAATCAATCGGTCCATTGAATTAGTTGACCCCATGGATCAATTAATCCTTCGACCGAGTCATCACATCAATCAACCCATGCAATCCTCTGCAAGATTCATTTAGCATACATGCTTTGCAGCATTTCATGAATCCAACACATGTTAGACGACATTATGAATTGTCAGAAGGAATCAAGAAAATTCCATCAACATGGAAAAGGTGTCTCTTCATCTTTTTCTAGATGGCATATGGGAATAAGATGGTTGGTCTCCTTAATCAAAGTAAAATTGATTATTTGTATCTTAAATGTATTGGGTAGACACCCAAGTATCCCTCAGATTTGTATGCATGTAATCTCGAATATGAAAGGGTTCCTTGTTCTTGATTGCACTATGATAAGTCCTAGAAGAGAAGGATCGATTGGTTCCTCATGGTTCCTTCATTCGACCTCCATTCATGTAAATGAGTATTTTGACTCAATGCACCTTGATACAAGGTTGGATTATATAATTAAGAGACTAAAATGCCATAGATTAATACTCAATAAAATTGGAGTTTTAACCCTTGGGGTTTCTCCGTTATCAATTCCTCGCTTGCATTTTCATGTGAATGGTTTTGTCTATTGATTTTAGTCGTTTTTGTTGGTAATTAACTAAATTGGTTTTGAAGCAATTTGGAAACCTGTGTAAGAGATTTGAAATTTCTACGTTTCGGGCTAAATAGCGTAGCCCATCCTCAGGAAGATAGAAATCTTGAAGAAAATTGAATCACTCAAAACCTATTAGTAATGATATTCGTTTATAAGTTGTAGGTAGAAAACCTAAAATGTGTTGGCAAGAGATGATAATATAATATTATTTAATTAATATGTTATAAGTGTAATATTTATGATAATTAAAAAAAATTAAATTATTTTACATTGATAGGTTTTTTAATATGTAATATGTTAATTTTATATTAATTAATATGTTTATAAATGTAATATTTATGACCTCTAAGTTTATATAATAATAGGGTTTTTAATGTTTTTATAACATTACATTTACTTGTTATAAACTTTCAAATGTGCAATTTGTTTTTCTCTTATAAAAGATTTTTATTATGTAAAATTTTTATTATAAAAGAATTTTACTATGTAAAATTTGTTTATTATAAAATATTTTTACCATGTAAAATTTTAATTATGAAATATTTTTACTATGTAAATTTTTTTTATCATGTCAACTTTTTTATTATGTACAATTTTTTGTTGTGTAAAATTTATTAAAGATTACACACTTATTAATTACTAATGATTTAATGTTGCTATTTTGGTTAGGTTGATGACAAGGGCCCATGAGCTGCTTAGGGTCCAACCATCGTCTCGATTGAGATTGCTAGGGTTTTTGGCAATTTCAATAGCTTCACGGACACGTCTTTTAGTGTAATGGTCAATATTGCTAATGACCTTTGCTTTTTCTATGAAAATATGGTGTTTCGAAGTGTGTGAGTGCTTAGCCAAGGAAGATTTCTTAATTCTTCTATGACAAATATCTGCGCTATGTTCTTTTAGTCTAGTGTAGATAGAGCGGCCTGTCTTGCCGACGTAGACTTTACCACAGTCACATGGGATTAGATAGACTCCTTTCCTCTTTTTTGGATCAGATTGGTCTTTTGCATGATCCAAGAGTTTTCCTATTGTGTTAGGAGGAGAGAAAGCCACCCTTATTAGTCTTTTCCGTAAAATGTTAGCAATTTTGTCCATGGTGCCCTGAATGTAAGGTAGAGAGACATTTTTGCAGGGGATATTGTTGTTCTCAGACCTAGGTCTTTTCTTGTTGGTTTTCTTATTCAGTATAAGTATCATTAGTTTCCACTATAACATAGATCGACTCATCCAATCGAATCTATTATCTTCTTTTCGACTTTTTCGGTGATGTAGATCATTGGTATCACATCACTCTAGTATGTTCTATCCTTACTTGACACTACTAGAATAGTTAGAAAACTTATGCATGTTCAAATAAACTCTAAGAACAATTTCTTTAACTTGCCTCTTCCTTCTACTTCTGATTATTTATTTGCGCAAAACCCTAGATTGAAGATGATATGTGAAATAGATGAAATAATTCCTCACAGTGAAACTAAACAAATCATAGAGCAAGCACTCACTCGACTATGAACTGAAATATATGAGCATTTCAATGAGATCCTTGCTCGACTCACCGATTCATTTGGATTGACCTTGGTTAGTAGTTGGATGAGAAATTAATTTGATACGGTTAGACCCTTTAAGGTACAAATGAAATTGGACATACAAATTTGGAAGGAAAGATTGATTTCCAAACAGTAGACAATTGGAAACAACAATTAGAGTCTTATTTCTCTATGAATAAACTTTATGAGGTTGAGAAAATCACATTTACATATTTGAAGATGTCGAATTCTGTACATTGTTGCTGAGAAAATATTTTGACTAAGCATGAAGAAGAAGGTAATCCCATCGACACATGGGTGAAATTCATTGAACATTTCTAGAATGAATTTTATCCATGCAAGTACATAGAACAATAGTATAAGAAATTGTAACAGTTATAAAGACAATGGAAAGACGAACCGTATAGATTTATACTAATAAATTCCATTGACTAATGGCTCGACTTGGTGTTAGGGAACAAAAAAAATTATTTGTTATGGAGTATATCAGTGGTTTAGCTGCTTAAATCCAAAAGGAGATGGGATTTCTCACTATTGGTACTCTAGCAGGTGCATTCCATTATACTATCAAGATTGAGGTGAAATTGAAGGAGAAAGGATGGTTCTCGACCAAATCGACATGTTGACCCTTCGAAAAGAAACCTCAATTGACTATTGACTCTGACAAGTCAAAATAGTTTACTCAAATTACTTCACAAAAGCAAGATAATGGTAAGAAGACATCTAGGAAGGGAAAGGGAAACTACAACAAACAACCCCCTGTATGGAAATGGTGTGATTACCATAGTTTAGCTTGGCATGATGCATAAATGAAAATATTGGAAGACATTTTTGACACATATGTCTACCTTGGACTCAAGCTCAGTTGGAAAATCTATTGTGAAATCTAACCCTACAGACTCCTTGAACCTATTGACATTGACTTTGACAGCTCTCGCGAACTTGACCATCATCGATGAAGAGAAAAGATAATGACTATTCCATACACAGATATGGATACAAAATAACCCGTTGCATCTGATTGTGAACAATGATAATCAAAATAACTTGACCTTGAAGACATTATGAAGAAATTAGGTATTGTTACTACTCCATATCCGAAACCTTACAACATCAGTTCAATGAAGGATGGACAAGAACTCAGGATCAATCGATAGTGAAATATTGCCTAATCCATCAAGCCGTTTTAGGATGAGGTGCTTTGTGATATAGTGCCATTGTTAGTAGTTGATGTACTACTTGGGAAAACCTACTTATAAGTTATGGGACAATCATGGGAAGTATTAGTCTAGAGAATAGAAAGTGATTTTTAAGATTCATAATCAATGGTATGGAATCCCTAAACAAAGACCCATGTCGACAGTCAGAATGGATTCAACAAAACAATCCAAAAAGCTAATCAACCATGTGCGAAAATTCATGTTGTCGATGATCAAACTTCAATGCTCCAAGAGGATCACAACAAATAGCCGACTGTCCACCAAGGACAACTCTCAATAGTAGCAACAAGTTGAAAAAGTACTTGAAGAATACAAATATGTATTCAAAGGTCCAGTTGGAGTATAAACTAATGCATATGTTTACAAAAGTTTGTTTTAGAGAATAAAGTAATATGTAGAAAAATTCAAGACTTGGTCAACAAAGGGCATATTTGACCCAAATCCTCTCCTTGTGGAAGTCCAGTCATCCTAGTCCCTAAGAAATATGGGACATGGCATATATGCATTGACTATAGGGATCTCAATAATATTTCAGTAACGCATCGATATCATCTTCCTAGAATAGATGATTTGATTGATTATTTAAAATATGATAAATTCTTTACCAAACTCGATCTCACGTCATGATATCATCAAATTCCCATTGATTCCTTAGATGTATGGAATATTTCTTTCAAAACTAGGGAAGGTCGATTTGAATGGTTAGTCGTGCCTTTTGGTTTAACTAATGCACCTGCAGCTTTTATGAGATATATGGATGATGTTCTTAGACCTTTTGCAAGAAAATGTGTAATTTTTTTATCTAGATGATATCTTGATTTTCAACAAATCATGATATGAGCATTTTTTGTGGCTTCAACAAGTGCTTAGCACTCATAGACAACACAACCTTTGTTTGAACTTGGAGAAGTGCCCTTTTTCAATGAAGAGTATCAAATACTTGGGCTATGTGATCGACTCAGTAGGTATTTGAGTCTACCCATAAAGGATAAAGTCATCAGGGAATGGCCCACTCCAAGAAACATTCATGAACTAAGGAGTTTCCTTGGTTTAGAAAATTTCTATCGCAGACTTATGTTGGTATTTAGCCGCATAGTTTGGCCAATGAATCAATTGAATAAGGGAGGTGGAAAAATAGTTTTCAAATGGAACACAACACAATAAAAATCTTTGAAAAAACTCATGAACAAGCTTTGCACAACTCCAATTCTCATTCTACTTGATTTGCATAAGCCATTTGAAATTAAGACCGACGCATAAGACTATGCCATGGGTGTCATGATCACTCAAATAGGTCATCCAGTGGCATTCCATTTGAAAATTTTCAATGATATTGTTTGCAAGTATTCGAATTATGAAAGGGAACTAGATGCCACTGTACAAGCACTTAAACAAAGGAGACACCACATTCTATTCAAATAAATAGTGATTTGTATAGACCATAAGCCTCTACAATTAGCTCCATCATAGTCTAAGCTACAAAGAACGAGACAACTCAAGTGGATTGATTAACTACATCAATTTCAATTGGTAACTAAGCATTGGAAAGGAAAATCCAATGCAACCATTGATTTCTTTAGTTGACCACTAGTCACTTCAGGTAATGTATCCAATATGATCACAGGAACACTAACTCAAGACTTGAAAAATTAAACACACAATGGATGGATTTGATGGAGAAACAAGTAGCTACTTTGACTAGAATTTCAAAGTAAAACCCCAATCACCCCTAGAGTCTCCCAAATTATCCCAAGACGATTTTTAGGACCTGCATAAAGATCAAGAAAACCTATAGCATCCTAAAAAGACTCCCAACTTCGATAGATGCACTTTCGATAGTATGCCACGCCTTGGGTAGACTCCTTTGGCTAGGCCAAAGGATTAAAGGAAATGGCCCTGGGGAATTCTGTTGAAAATCCACTGCTTCTGGTGTAGAAAGGAAGTGTATGGCATTAAAATTACCCAAACCATATATCACAATTATTATAAAGTCAATTAGGAACCACCGGACTTGATTTGGGAAGGCAGGAACATAAGACTAGTTTTTGGGCTACTCGACTAGGGAGGTTACAAATAAGCTCGAATGGCCTATAAGGGTTTTGAAACTCTAATATGAGATCTTATGTGAGTTTATAAATATTTCTACTAACATCAACAATTCACATAATGAAAATTGGACTCACAAAAATCAATCTCCCAATATTTCTAGAAAAAACTAGGCAATTTGGCACTATAATGAGCATAGGCACCAAAATACATGAACATATAAAAAGGTATTTTGCAATATTGATAATCACATCAAAACATATTAACATAAGGTATTATCCATTACATTATAGAACATTATATGTATTATAAATATACACATAGGGTCTCCCTCAACCTCAGAGAACATAAGCAAGATCAAATACTGTAGAAGGCACTCCAAAGGATGGACTCTTCAGCATTGGAAAAGATAGATATTGGATGAAATTGGAAGGGATATGAAATTAAATTAAATGAGAAGGGATGTATTCCTTAATCCTCATGATTTGATTGAATCCACAAGTAGAATGAATATTAGCAGGGGCACATCTCCCAAGTCCTGAGAAGCTCAGAGCTCTCAATGCAAAACTCAAAATGACCAAAATATGTGAGCGGGTGAACTCCACCTTATTTTATAAGATGAATTTTCCTCAATATACATTGAATGTGGTCCATCCACCTCAACTAGTGTGCCCTCATTGTATAATTTTTTTCCTGTAGATTTTTCCTTCTTTTTTCTTGCTTTGTTGCCTTTTTGCTTGGTATGCTTTTATGCTTTTGGAAACATCTTGCTTTTCCTATATTTTCTCTGCTTTCTTGCTTTTTTAGTGATTTTCCTGCTTTTTTTCTTTCTTCTTCTTTTATTAACTTTCATGCTTTTCTTCTGCTTTCTGCTTTTCTGTTTTTTCCTGCTTTTTATGTTGTCTTCCATCTTTTTAATGGTTTTAATAATTTTCTCTAATTTTCTTCTAGTTTCCATTGTCGATGACAACTCATAGGGTCCACAAGATCACTTATGCACCCTCCTGGGCCACCTAGCATATGCACTCACCACAAATTAAATAATAATAAAAATATTTACAATTTATACATTGCACACTATCCTTAGTTTCAAAATTAATTAAACTTGACAATTAATGCATTCAAAATTAACCCCTTCACTTATTAAATTTTTTCCAAAACCTATAGGGGTTGATAAGGTATTGGGATGACCATGGATCCCTCAGGGAGGGGACATTACATTCCTCACCACCCAAAATTGCTTGTCCTCAAGCAATTGTAACTCAGGTTGTTGCAATACTTGCTCATTCTCCCATATGGCATCTTCACTAGGTAGGCCTTTCCACAAAACAAGATACTCCTTAATGGTCTGATTTCTCAGCCTTCTTTCTCTTGTTTGCATAATTATTTCTGGTACCAAGATTAGTTGTCCTTCGTCATCCAATGTTGGAATTTTTCCTGATAATTCACCTGTTTCCCAACTTCTTTCTTGAGATATGAGACATGAAACACATTATGCACTTTTCTTCCTTCTGGAAGATCCAACTCATAAGAATCTTCTCCTACCTTCAACACAACTCTGTTAGGACCATAGAACCTTGGTTTTAACTTTTCATCCCCTTTACCTTTGAAGGATGATTGTTTGTATGGATGCAACCTTAAGTACACTAAGTCATACACATGAAAGCTACGATCTGTTATGCTCCTATGTGTGTACATTTTCTGTTGATTTTCAGCAGTCTAGAAGTTGTCCTTGAGTGCTCTCAAAATTTATTGACTCTCTTGGAGCCAATCCTTTTCCTTTTGGGCCCTATAGTATCCAAAGATCATATCTGCAAATGTGGGAGCATCATACCCATAAAAATCTTTGAATGGTGTCATGATGATGGACACATGGAGAGTTGTGTTGTATCAGAATTCTCCCATGTTCAACCATGTAATCCAGCCTTTTTGCTGCTCCGAGACATAGTTTCTGAGGTATCCCTCTAGCCATTTATTCACCATTTTAGTTTGTCCATCATTTTGGGGGTGATAGATGGTGCTCATGTCCAAGCATGTCCCAACCAGCTTGAACAATTCTTGCCAAAAATCACTTGTGAATTTGTTGTCCCAGTCACTTATGATGGTTTTGGGAAAACCACAAAACTTGAATACTTCTAGAAAAAAGAGATCAACAACTTGGCTTGCTGTAATAGTGGATGCAAAAAAAAAAATGTGCAAATTTTGTTATCCTATCAACCACCACAAAAATACAATCTTTACCTTGAATCTTTGGCAAGTCAGTGATGAAATTAATGGAGATGCTCTCCCATTTCTGCTCCGGAATGGGAAAAGGTTGTAATAAGTGTTGATGTATATGTAACTTCGGAATGTATTTCACATATATGTATATTGTATTCCTATAGAGATGTTATTATTCCTCTATACGGAAGTGTCGTCATTTATATTGTAAGTGTCGTAACTTATACTTGATGGGTTATTAGACCACCTTGTTGGGGTCGGCCCTGTATAAGTCATGTGGGTCAAAGGGTTATTAGACCACCCTATTGGGGGTCGGCCATGTGGGTCAAAGGGTTATTAGAACACCCTAGTGGGGGTCGGCCCAGTCAGCATTATGTTAAGTGGTTAAGTTGAGGCCAACCTACTTGAGTAAAGGTCAAGTCAAGTTAGTGTATAAATAGAGAGTGTGTCTCTCTCATTTTACACATTCTATTCTCTCACTCATACTTTGGAGAGTGGAACACTTGTGGAGGAGGAGGATATGTTGCTAGGAGAAGACTATCTCTTGTATTATGGTTGTATCATTGCTCTATCTATCTCTGAGGAAGTTATTGGGGTTTTTCACCTTTATGGTTTTCCCTAAGTAAACTCTGTGTCTCTTGTGTGCTTGCATTATTGTGTCCATGCTTGATATGCTGTAGATTTGCTGTACATGTTGTTATCTCAGTTAAGATCCTAGATCAGATTGAAGTAAATTCTGAAAATTTAACATGGTATCAAAGCTATCCTGAAAGAAGGCATGATATGGCATGTATGACACTTGTTGCACTCACGATGCTAGGGCTTGATATAGCAAAAACCAGTCATCGTAGAAGTTTCGCTATAAATCCATTTTGGAGAAGTTTTCGGATCTGAAACTTTTACAGGTCGAAGATCAGATCCCCATGTACCTTGTGTCCAAAGGACAACCTGTAATTCGTTGTACTTTGTGATTTATGATTTGTACAATATAGGGTTTCTCCCTCTTCTAGATCTGAGTCAAAATCAGGTGACCTTGGGAAAAAGGTCATAACTTGGGATAGGAAGCTCCAAATGAAATTTAGTAAAAAGTCAAAGGTAGTACATAGATTGTACTATCTCAATAAAAATTTTCAGAGATTGAATTTGAATCAGTGACACGTGGCACGCCGTAAAAGTTTGCTCTCATGTTTTATCCCATAAACAGGTCACGTAACAACACTTGGAATAAATCTCTCTAAGAGAATCCAATTGCGGTCAGAACTATCGGGATGGAAAGATGACAGGTCGGGCTATCTCAAGAAATTTTTTCAGACCCTGTGGATCGAAAATCTTGGAGTTACACCAGAAACAATCAGGTACATATTTCTGTCAAAACATAATTATTTTTGAGCACCTTCATTCATGGCTTCCAGAATTTAGGGTTTCGGATAAAGTTGGAATTTTTGTAATTGGAGACCACGGCTGAATGATACTCATCAAAATAGAAATTTAGAGACCAAGATCATAATTTTTGGTTGGGCAGAAGGTCGGGTTTGATCAGACCCTAGTTCGGGACTTTGATAAAAAAAGTGGAAAATTAGGGCTTCTGCAAAAATGGGAATTTTTGAAATCTGTGACCACGGCTGGAAGCTCCTCATAAAAATAGGAGCTTAGAGATTTGGATAAAACCTTTTGATTGGGTAGAAGAGTGGGCTTCATCAAACCCCAGTTTGGGGTCACGTCTAGTGAATCCGGAAGTTTCAAAGGCAAAATTGAGGAGTGAAACTTTGCAGTTTTCAAATTCTGAATATACCAGCTTGATTAGCTCATCAAGGCGCATATTTATATCCTTTCGGAAGTTTGAAATTCAAAGTTTTAATTTTTGGGGTTTCTCTGACAAACCCCAATCAAGCACCAGGTCCAGTTCTTGCAAATCAATAGGATTGGGTTAATCCTAGAAGAAGTTGGATTGGTCACCTGCATAAGTGAAGAAGTTCCTGTTTCAGAGGGAGATGAGGCTAAGGCCTTACATAAGAAGATTACAAGTGATCTCGACAGGTATGACTCATCGAGGTATGTTTCGAGATTTGTTCATGTTTAATTTTATGGTATGTTTTTCTTCATGATTATTATGGTTAGTACAATCTTGATTTGAGATTTTTCGTATCACCTTAACAAAATTATGAATGCATGATAGAAGATATTCATTGGTTAGGGTGTTGACACTTATGATTGTACTAATGCATTATGGTGTTGTATGAGGTTTATGTTGTCTGCTAACATAAAAGGTACACCAAGAAAGACAAATCAGTTCTACTTCAAGAACATATGATCATGGTGACATGAAGACAAAGATTCATCCATTGTCATGGATCACATAGAAGATCTACTTACCAGGTATGTATAACTTGGTTCTACAATGGTTAACTTATGAGACATGCAGGTTACTAGCACAAGTCACTGAAGAGAACTAGAAGACATTATGCAGGTATGTTAGACATATCTAGCTAGCATGCTAATCGAGGTATGTTTTTCCTATATCAAGCTAGAATCCTACCTTGTGTTAGGATCTTATATTGTTGTGTTGTTGATAATGATTTTTCATGAAGTCATAGGTTTGAATAGTCACGGCTGTATGCATATTATGTTTCTTACCATAATTGATGATATGACTAACCAGAAGAATCATGAGGGTATAGGTTTGAGTAATCACAGGTTTATGCATTGATGATTTAACTAATCAGAAGAATCCTATGATCAAATAAGAATATGCATGAGTAAAAGAAGACTTCCCTGAAACCTTTAATACTAATGTTTATTATCTGTGAATGATCATGACTATGCATGTTTAAGATTATTGTGTTTTGATAGTATTAAGATTATACTAATAAATGTGTGATTATGTATGAGACCTCAAGGATAACACAATGATGATACTAATAAGCATGCATAGTGATTAAGGATGGATGTAAGTTCAAGGACAGGTAATCCAGGAAGCAAAGATCAAGAGGGAGCACACTCCAGTTGTTTCTGCAAGAAAGCAAAGGAGCACACTTTAGTAGTTTCGGAAAGGATGCAGATATTCAGAGGGAGTTGACCACTTCTCACAATCCACATCAGAATGGAGTTGCAAAGATTCAGAGGGAGTCCAACCAGCAACCAATAAAGATAAGTACTTGAATTTTCATTTCTTACATAATGTTTTTCAATGATGTATATGCTTATGTTCCTAGAATTAGGTTGTGTATTATGCATATTAGAATAGTTGCATTGATGAACAATATACTACTAATATACATGGGTAACTGGCGTATGGAACTGTACAACATTCCATTGCTACTTATCTAGAATGAAACCTCTTTGCTGACATGTTAGGAGTTGTGCACACTCTTAACAATGTTCTGGTAGAGATTGAAAGGCATCTAGAAAGTTACGGAATATGGATAAATGTTGTATTGAAGCATTGGCTAACATAATTGCATGACTGTATGACATATTTATTTATGTGTAAGAATTTGTTCTGAAAACTATGAGATGTTTTCTAATCATGTAATTTAACTTGTTGTGTAGGAAAGATCGTATACCATCACCTACAAAAGAAGGACTACAACATTTGTTCAGCAACAAAGTTATCTATTGAAAATATTGAAGATATTGAAGTTCCCTGGATTTGGGAAGAATGCCATGATCGAGGAGTACCAGTCGATCATTAAGATGTTTGGGATGCAGTCACAAAGGGTAGTCTGTACTGACTTCCAAGAGGATCTACAAGATCAAGCATGCTGCAGTTGGTAGCATAGAGACTTTTGCTCCTGTAGCCAGATACACTTCCATTAGATCCATACTTGCTCTGGCTGCAGTGATGAAGTGGAAGATACACCAGATGGATTTCAAGACAGCCTTCTTGAATGGTGTAGTTGAAGAAGAAGTGTATGTGGAGAAGCCACTTGGTTCTGAGACACATGATAGGGAGTCATATATGTGCAGAACTTGGTATGGTAGGATAGACAGCTTTCTATCCAGTTTGGGCTTTACCAAGAGTAAAGCGGATTCCAACCTTTACGACAAGGTTGAGGAAGGCAATCCAGTGATACTACTTTTGTATGTGGATGACCTGTTTATTACAGGTGAAGATAGATTGATTCCGTACATGCAGCGGGAGTTTGCTGTCGAGTTTGAGATGAAGAACTTGTGGATGATGCACTATTTTCTAGGTATGGAGGTGTGGCAGAATGTAGATGGAATCTTCCTTGGACAAGGGAAGTATGCAGTAGAGATTTTGAAGAGGTTCGAGATGATGGACTGCAAGGCCATGGCCACACCTATGGCATCAAACCTGAAGCTTCTGTGTGATGCTTCATCTGAGCCAGTTGATATCACTATGTATTGTGAGATGATTGGGTCCTTGATGTACCTGACGAACACGAGACCAGATATTTGCTTTGCGGTGAACACATTGAGCCAGTTCCTGACGGATCCGAGGAGTGTTCACCTGGTTCTTGTAAAGCATATTATGAGGTACTTGAAGGGTATAGTTGATTATGGGCTCAAGTATGATGGGAATAGAAAGTTTAACCTACAGCGTTATGTTGATTCAGATTGGGCAGGCAGTGCTGCAGATAGGGATCAGGTGTGATCTCTTGGTTTAGCAGGAATCAGTCCTGCGTAGCATTGAGTACAACCGAAGCAGAGTATGTTGCGATGGATGAGCAGGTTGCAGATGTATTGACCAAGCTGTTGGCTAGAGTGCAGTTTGAGTACTTCAGAGAGAGGCTTGGTGCACTTCAGATCGAGGTTAATTCCAAATGGAAGTGATGAGTCCGGAAGATGCAGATGCACATGAGATTTTCTGACATGGTTGATGTGTTCTCCCTTGGTCGTGATGTAATTGATGAGCCATTTTTCACATGGTGGTAGATGTGTTCTGCCATGGTGAAAAAGTAAGGGTTGGAGCCTTCTCCGAATGGTGGTAGATGTGTTCTCCCATGTCGGTGGTGTAAGTGCTGGATGATGTGCCTCTGGGCTGTGCTTCATGGACGATGAGATGATCTGAAGAGGACGATGCTATGATGATCAGGAGGATCATGGATGATGAGCATCAGGACGATGCTCCAGTTACTACTCTGTATATGTATATGCATCATGTTGGATGCTTGTTATGATCAGTTGGATAATTTATGTATGTATGCATAATGTTGGATGCTGGATATGATCAGTTGGATCATTTGTATGTATTTTGTATATGCATCATGTTGGATGCTTGGACCATGTATCTGTATATGTATCAGGTGGATACTGAGATCATGTACGTTGATATGTATCAGGTGGATACATTGTGTGGATCATGTATCTGTGTATGTATCAGGTGGATACATTGTATGATCAGGTAAATCATGTATGATGATATGTATCAGGTGGATACTTGGTATGGATCAGGTGGATGCATTGTATGATCAGGATGATCGTGGATGATGAGCTTCTCCAGATGACATGTAGCAGGATGTTGCAGTGATGATGATCAGGATGATCATGTGCACATCAAGATGATGTATGGTGAGTATCATGATGATACTTTGTGGCTGTGGATCAGGTTGTGCAGGTGAGCATGTCTGGGAGATCCTATAGGTTGGAGTTGTGTACCCGTAACAGCCTAGGATGCTCTTGCGAGACATTGCTCTGGGAGGACATATAATTTGTGCCCTGGGAGATCTTCAGGTCGGAGTTGTATACCCGTAACATCCTGAGATGCTCTTGCGAGGTTTTTTTCCTATGGCATGTAATTTGGTCCTCGGAGATCTGGACAGGATGAAAAAGGCCTCAGATGCTTCAGCCAGGTTTTTCCATGACCACATGTAATTTTCTGCTGGGAGATCTAGACAGGATGAAAAAGGCCTCAGATGCTTCAGCCAGGTTTTGTGGTGGACCACATGTAATGTGCTCCTGGGAGATCCAACAGGTAGAGTTGTGTGCTCGTAACACCCTGGGATTCTTCAGCCAGGTTTTGTGGTGAGATCACATGTAATGTGCTCTTGGGAGATCCAATAGGTAGAGCTATGTGCTCGTAATAGCCTGGGATGCTTCAGCCAGGTTTTGTGATGGGTCACATGTAATATGCTCCTGGGAGATCTGACAGGTAGAGCTGTGTGCTCGTAATAGCCTGGGATGCTGCAGCCAGGTTTTATGATGCAGGTAATAAGTCCTAAAGATTCCATAGTATGGCCAGTGATGACGAAGACCTGTAGGTGGTGGGCCTACATCCAGTATGAAAAAGTACTGGCTCTGTAGAACTTCCTATGATGAGTAGATTCAGAGATTGATTGAGATAGCAGCAGCAGTGACGATGATGATGACTCGATGACAATTATCCAGTGACTATGATCCATAGAAGATGACTTGTGCTAGAAGACCTATGTCGAGAAATACCTTCCTAGTTAAGAGGGAGTGTTGATGTATATGTAACTTCAGAATGTATTTCACATATATGTATATTGTATTCCTATAGAGATGTTATTATTCCTCTATACGGAAGTGGTTGTATTACTATAGAGATGTTATTATTCCTCTATACGAAAGTGTCGTCATTTATATTGTAAGTGTCGTAACTTATACTTGATGGGTTATTAGACCACCTTGTTGGGGTCGGCCCTGTATAAGTCATGTGGGTCAAAGGGTTATTAGACCACCCTATTGGGGGTCAGCCATGTGGGTCAAAGGGTTATTAGACCACCCTAGTGGGGGTCGGCCCAGTCAGCATTATGTTAAGTGGTTAAGTTGAGGCTGACCTAGTTGAGTAAAGGTCAAGTCAAGTTAGTGTATAAATAGAGAGCGTGTCTCTCTCATTTTACACATTCTATTCTCTCACTCACACTTTGGAGAGTGGCGAACTTATGGAGGAGGAGGCTTTGCTGCTAGGAGAAGACTATCTCTTGTATTCTGTTTGTATCATTGCTCTATCTATCTCTGAGGAAGTTATTTGGGTTTTTCACCTTTATGGTTTTCCCGAAGTAAACTCTGTGTCTCTTGTGTGCTTGCATTATTGTGTCCATGACTGATATGCTGTAGATTTGTTGTACATGTTGTTCTCTCAGTTAAGATCCTAGATTAGATTGAAGTAAATTTTGAAAATTTAACATGGTATCAGAGCTATCCTGAAAGAAGGCATGTTATGGCATGTATGACACTTGTTGCACTTACGATGCTAGGGCTTGATATAGAAAAAACCAGTCATCGTAGAACTTTCTCAATAAATCCATTTTGGAGAATTTTTCGGATCTGAAACTTTTACAGGTCAAAGATCAAATCCCCGTGTACCTTGTGTCCAAAGGAAAACCTCTAATTCGTTGTACTTTGTGATTTATGATTTGTACAATATAGGGTTTCTCCCTCTTCTAGATTTGAGTCAAAATCAGGTGACCTTGGGAAAAAGGTCATAACTTGGTCTAGGAAGGTACAAATGAAATTTAGTAAAAAGTGACAGGTAGTACATAGACTGTACTATCTCAAGAAAAATTTTCAGAGGCCGAATTTGAATCAGTGACAAGTGGCACGTCGTACAAGTTCGCTCTCATGTTTTATCCCATAAACAGGTCACGTTACGACACTTGGAATAAATCTCTCTCAGAGAATCCAATTGAGGTTAGAACTATCGGGATGGAAAGATGCCAGGTCGGGCTATCTCAAGAAAATGTTTCAGACCCTGTGGATCGAAAAGTTCGGAGTTACACCAGAAACAATCAGGTACATATTTTTGTCAAAACAAAATTATTTTTGAGCACCTTCATTCATGGCTTCCAGAGTTTAGGGTTTCGGATAAAGTTGGAATTTTTGTAATTGGAGACCACAGCTGAATGCTACTCATCAAAATCAAAATTTAGAGACCAAGATCATAATTTTTGGTTGGGAAGAAGGCCGGGCTTGATCAGACCCTAATTCGGGACTTTGATCAGAAAAGTGAAAAATTAGGGCTTCCGCAAAAATGGGAATTTTTGAAATCTGTGACCACGGCTGGAAGCTCCTCATAAAAATAGGAGCTTAGAGATTTGGATCAAACCTTTTCATTGGGTAGAAGAGTGGGCTTCATCAAACCCCAGTTCGGGGTCACGTTTAGTGAATCCGGAAGTTTCAAAGGAAAAATTGAGGAGTGAAACTTTGCAGTTTTCAAATTATGAATATACCAGCTTGATCAGCTCATTAAGGCGCATATTTCTATGCTTTCGAAAGTTTGAAATTCAAAGTTTGAATTTTTGGGGTTTCTCTGACAAACCCCAATCCAGCTCCAGGTCCAGTTCTTACAAATCAAGTGGATTGGGTTAATCCTAGAAGAAGTTGGATTGGTCACCTGCATAAGTGAAGAAGTTCCTGTTTCAGAGGGAGATGAGGCTAAGGCCTTGCATAAGAAGATTACAAGCGATCTCGACAGGTATGACTCATCGAGGTATGTTTCGAGATTTGTTCATGTTTAAGTTTATGGTATGTTTGTCTTCATGATTATTATGGTTAGTACAATCTTGATTTGAGATTTGTCGTATCACCTTAACAAAATTATGAATGCATGATAGAAGATATTCATTGGTTAGGGTGTTGACACTTATGATTGTACTAATGCATTATGGTGTTGTATGAGGTTTATGTTGTCTGCTAACATAAAAGGTACACCAAGAAAGACAAATCAGTTCTACTTCAAGAACATATGATCATGGTGACATGAAGACAGAGATTCACCCATTGTCATGGATCACATAGAAGATATACTTACCAGGTATGTATAACTTGGTTCTAAAATGGTTAACTTATGAGACATGCAGGTTACTAGCACAAGTCACTGAAGAGAACTAGAAGACATTATGCAGGTATGTTAGACATATCTAGCTAGCATGCTAATCCAGGTATGTTTTTCCTATACCAAGCTAGAATCCTACCTTGTGTTAGGATCTTATATTGTTGTGTTGTTGATAATGATTATTCATGAAGTCATAGGTTTGAATAGTCATGGCTGTATGCATATTATGTTTCTTACCATAATTGATGATATGACTAACCAGAAGAATCATGAAGGTATAGGTTTGAGTAATCACGGGTTTATGCATTGATGATTTAACTAATCAGAAGAATCCTATGATCAAATAATAATATGCATGAGTAAAAGAAGACTTCCCTGAAACCTTGAATACTAATGTTTATTATCTGTGAATGATCATGACTATACATGTTTAAGATTATTGTGTTTTGATAGTATTAAGATTATACCAATAAATGTGTGATTATGTATGACACCTCAAGGATAACACAATGATGATACTAATAAGCATGCATAGTGATTAAGGATGGATGTAAGTTCAAGGACAGGTGATCCAGGAAGCAAAGATCAAGAGGGAGCACACTCCATTTTTTTCTGCAAGAAAACAAAGGAGCACACTTCAGTAGTTTCTTCAAGGATGCAGATATTCAGAGGGAGTTGACCACTTCTCACAATTCACATCAGAATGGAGTTGCAAAGATTCAGAGGGAGTCCACCCAGCAACCAAACAAATATAAGTATTTGAATTGTCATTTCTTACATAATGTTATTCAATGATGTATATGCTTATGTTCCTAGAATCAGGTTGTGTATTATGCATATTAGAATAGTTGCATTGATGAATAGTATACTACTAATATACATGGGTAACTGGCCTATGGCACTGTACAACATTCCATTGCTACTTATCTAGAATGAAACCTCTTTGCTTACATGTTAGGAGTTGTGCACACTCTTAACAATGTTCTGGTAGAGATTGGAAGGCATCTAGAAAGTTACGGAATATGGATAAATGTTGTATTGAAGCATTGGATAAGATAATTGCATGACTGTATGACATATTTCTTTATGTGTAAGAATTTGTTCTGAAAAATATGAGATGTTTTCTAATCATGCAATTTAACTTGTTGTGTAGGAAAGATCGTATACCATCACCTACAAAAGAAGGACTACAACATTTGTTTAGCAACAAAGTTATCTATTGAAAATATTGAAGATATTGAAGTTCCCTGGATTTGGGAAGAATGCCATGATCGAGGAGTACCAGTCGATCATGAAGATGTTTGGGATGCAGTCACAAAGGGTAGTCTGTAGTGACTTCCAAGAGGATCTACAAGATCAAGTATGCTGCAGGTGGTAGCATAGAGACTTTTGCTCCTGTAGCCAGATACACTTCCATTAGATCCGTACTTGCTTTGGCTGCAGTCATGAAGTGGAAGATACACCAGATGGATTTCAAGACAGCCTTCTTGAATGGTGCAGTTGAAGAAGAAGTGTATGTGGAGAAGCCACTTGGTTCTGAGACACATGATAGGGAGTCATATATGTGCAGAACTTGGTATGGTAGGACAGACAGCTTTCTATCCAGTTTGGGCTTTACCAAGAGTAAAGCGGATTCCAACCTTTACTACAAGTTTGAGGAAGGAAATCCAGTGATACTACTTTTGTATGTGGATGATGTTTATTACAGGTGAAGATAGATTGATTGCGTACACGCAGCGGGAGCTTGCTGTCGAGTTCGAGATGAAGATCTTGTTGATGATGCACTATTTTGTAGGTATGGAGGTGTGGCAGAATGTAGATGGAATATTCCTTGGACAAGGGAAGTATGCAGTAGAGATCCTGAACAGGTTCGAGATGATGGACTGCAAGGCCATGGCCACACCTATGGAATCAAACCTGAAGCTTCTGTGTGATGCTTCATCTGAGCCAGTTGATATCACTATGTATTGTGAGATGATTGGGTCCTTGATGTACCTGACGAACACGAGACCAGATATTTGCTTTGCGGTGAACACATTGAGCCAATTCCTGACGGATCCGAGGAGTGTTCACCTGGTTTTTTTAAAGCATATTCTGAGGTACCTGAAGGGTATAGTTGATTATGGGCTCAAGTATGATGCGAATCGAAAGTTTAACCTGCAGGGTTATGTTGATTCAGATTGGGAAGGCAGTGCTGCAGATAGGGATTAGGTGTGATCTCTTAGTTTAGCAGGAAGCAGTCCTGCGTAGCACTGAGTAAAACCGAAGCAGAGTATGTTGCGATGGATGAGCAGGTTGCAGATGTATTGACCAAGATGTTGGCCAGAGTGCAGTTTGAGTACTTCAGAGAGAGGCTTGGTGCACTTCAGATCGAGGTTCCTTCCAAAGGGAAGTGATGAGTCCGGAAGATGCAGATGCACATGAGCTTTTCTGACATGGTTGATGTGTTCTCCCTTGGTCGTGATGTAATTGCTGATCCATTTTTCACATGGTGGTAGATGTGTTCTCCCATGGTGAAAAAGTAAGGGTTGGAGCCTTCCTCGAATGGTGGTAGATTTGTTCTCCCATGTCGGTGGTGTAAGTGCTGGATGATGTGCATCTGGGCTGTGCTTCGTGGACGATGAGATGATCTGAAGAGGACGATGCTATGATGATAAGGAGGATCATGGATGATGAGCATCAAGACAATGCTCCAGTTACTACTCTGTATATGTATATGCATCATGTTGGATGCTTGTTATGATCAGTTGGATCATTTATGTATGTATGAATCATGTTGGATGCTGGATATGATCAGTTGGATCATTTGTATGTATTTTGTATATGCATCATGTTGGATGTTTGGACCATGTATTTGTATATGTATCAGGTGGATACTGAGATCATGTATGTTGATATGTATCAGGTGGATACATTGTGTGGATCATGTATCTATGTATGTATCAGGTGGATGCATTGTATGATCAGGTAGATCATGTATGATGATATGTATCAGGTAGATACTTGGTATGCATCAGGTGGATGCATTGTATGATCAGGATGATCGTGGATGATGAGCTTCTCCAGATGACATGTAGCAGGATGTTACAGTGATGATGATCAGGATGATGTATGGTGAGTATCAGGATGATACTTTGTGGCCGTGGATCAGGTTGTGAAGATGAGCATGTCTGGGAGATCCTATAGGTCAGAGTTGTGTACCCGTAAAAACCTGAGATGCTCTTTCGAGACATTGCTATGGGAGGACATATAATTTGTGCCCTAGGATATCTTCAGGTCGGAGTTGCGTACCCGTAACATCCT
The DNA here is from genome assembly GCA_027924585.1 of Larix kaempferi. Classification (NCBI taxonomy): domain Eukaryota; kingdom Viridiplantae; phylum Streptophyta; class Pinopsida; order Pinales; family Pinaceae; genus Larix; species Larix kaempferi. Next base: position 5,896,977 of record BSBM01000035.1, read on the forward strand.
GAGATGCTCTTACGAGGTTTTGTCCTATGGCATGTAATTTGGTCCTGGGAGATCTGGACAAGATGAAAAAGGCCTCAGATGCTTCAGCCAGGTTTTGCCATGACCACATGTAATTTGCTCCTGGGAGATCTAGAAAGGATGAAAAAGGCCTCAGATGCTTCAGCCAGGTTTTGTGGTGGACCACATGTAATGTGCTCCTGGGAGATCCGACAGGTAGAGCTGTGTGCTCGTAACAGCCTGGGATGCTTCGGCCAGGTTTTGTGGTGAGATCACATGTAATGTGATCCTGGGAGATCCGACAGGTAGAGATGTGTGCTCGTAATAGCCTAGGATGCTTCAGCCAAGTTTTGTGATGGGTCACATGTAATGTGCTCCTCGGAGATCTGACAGGTAGAGCTGTGTGCTCGTAATAGCCTAGGATGCTGCAGCCAGGTTTTGTGACGCATGTAATAAGTCCTGAAGATTCCACAGTATGGCCAGTGATGACGAAGACCTGCAGGTGGTGGTCCTACATCCAATATGAAAAAGGACTGGCTCTGTAGAACTTCCTATGACGAGTAGATTCAGAGATTGATTGAGATAGCAGCAACAATGACGATGATGATGACTCGATGACGATTATCCAATGACGATGATCCAGAGAAGATGACTTGTGCTAGAAGACCTATGTCGAGAAATACCTTCCTAGTTAAGAGGAAGTGTTGATGTATATGTAACTTCAGAATGTATTTCACATATATGTATATTGTATTCCTATAGAGATGTTATTATTCCTCTATACGGAAGTGGTTGTATTCCTATAGAGATGTTATTATTCCTCTATACGAAAGTGTCGTCATTTATATTGTAAGTGTCGTAACTTATACTTGATGGGTTATTAGACCACCTTGTTGGGGTCGGCCCTGTATAAGTCATGTGGGTCAAAGGGTTATTAGACCACCCTATTGGGGATCGGCCATGTGGGTCAAAGGGTTATTAGACCACCCTAGTGGGGGTCGGCCGAGTCAGCATTATGTTAAGTGGTTAAGTTGAGGCCGACCTAGTTGAGTAAAGGTCAAGTCAAGTTAGTGTATAAATAGAGAGTGTGTCTCTCTCATTTTACACTTTCTATTCTCTCACTCACACTTTGGAGAGTGGCGCACTTGTGGAGGAGGAGGCTCTGCTGCTAGGAGAAGACTATCTCTTGTATTCTGGTTGTATCATTGCTCTATCTATCTCTGAGGAAGTTATTGGGGTTTTTCACCTTTATGGTTTTCCCGAAGTAAACTCTGTGTCTCTTGTGTGCTTGCATTATTGTGTCCATGATTGATATGCTGTAGATTTGCTATACATGTTGTTCTCTCAGTTAAGATCCTAGATCAGATTGAAGTAAATTCTGAAAATTTAACAATAAGCTAGCATGATGTATGTGCTCCACCTTATTCTAATGGCATGCAATGCACTCATTCACATGCTTCATCACATAATTTTTGAGGCCCTTCCATGAGAACCTCTCCCTCACCCTTCTGTATGTCTTCAAGAACTCAGGGTGGCCATCTAAAGGTGCATCATGAGCAACTTCTAAAATTTTCTTTTTCAAGCTTGATTCTAGCACCAAGAAGATGCGGTACTTATAGTCTATGAAATCATGGAGAAAATTATATGCATCATATTGTACCAAACCATCTAGCAGCTCACATGCAAACTTATTCCTAGACTACTCTACTGCTAACTGAACTTTACAATCAATAGGAAATTCCTTGAAGAAAAGGTTGGTTTCCTAGAAAGTGCATCTTCCACTACATTCATTTTACCCTTCTTGTACTCTATGTCAAAATCATAGGCTTGAATTTTACTCACCCATTTTTGTTTCCTATCATTGAGCTCCTTTTGTGTCATAAAATGCCCTAGACTATTGTGATTAGTCTTGACAACAAACTTTCTCCCCACCAAGTACTTCCAGTATTTGGCCAATGCATGCATAATGGACATCATTTCTTTATCATAAATTGAATAGTGCCTTTCACGTGCCTTCAAATTTATGCTTTCAAAAGCAATGGGGTGCTTATTTTGCATCAGAACTGCTCCAATGCCTTCACCAGAGGCATCACACTCAAGCACAAATGGATGATTAAAATCAGGTAAGGAAAGGACCGAGAAAATACTCATCACTTCCTTCATTTTTTTTAAAACCCTCTTAGGTTCCTATGACCAACAAAAACCCTCCTTCTTTGTCAAGTCAGTCAAGGGTGCTATCAACTGAGAGAATCCCTTGACAAATTTTCTATAGTAGGTGCAGATCCCAATGAATCCTCTCAATTCAATCACATTCTTGGGGCTTGGCCAATCAAGAATAGTTTGGATCTTCTCCATGTGGAAATTTATCCCATCTTGTCCAATCACATGGACAAGGTACAAAAAATCCTTCATTCCAAGAGCACATTTGGACAACTTTGCATACAATGACTATTAAACCAAAATTGTTAGTGTTGCTTCCAAATATTACAAGTGTTCCTCCCAATTCTTTCTATAAATCAGAATGTCATAAAAAAATACTAACACATACTTATGTAACTGCTTGCTGAATACTCTATTTGAAATGTATCTGTCACGTCCCCATTTTGACCCCCTTTTTTAAATGATGTAAATACTGATATTTAATCATGGTGAGGAGCTCAAGGCCAAGGCCCCACCATTGATTTAGCGTTTATGTATCGGCAATTAAAATAGATTCCTATGGTTCTTGTGCGAGATAGGCACGATGTAAATAAAACATCATGTAATTATGAATTTCAATGAAAAACTCACAACCGGCTATGCAATGCAACAAAAGAGATGGGGCATGATTCTACAAGGAAAAGGGAGGGAAACTATTCAAACCCTTGAGCCAATGGTATTAATCCACGTGTCAATGGGGAAAACCATAAACCACCAACTACCCATTTTGTCTCATGTACCCAATCATTTAATTTTTCCAAGAAATTGGTTAAGGCAGTTAATGCCTTGGGAATGAAAGAGTATGGGCAAGCCATTTTCGTGCATGGGCAAGCCATCAACTTGGAAAATCGTGTTTTTGCTTGTGGGGCAAGAAATCACCCACGAAATGGTGCCCAAAGCCATGGGGAATGGGCAGTCTTCATTCATTCACGCAGTAGGAGCTATCTGGGTCTTTCCCTTCACGTTTTTCAGCAAAATCCTGCATTTTTCCATGCCTGGAAGTTCGTTGTTGTATATATAGCAGCCTGGGAGAGAAGGGCCACGTTTTTGGGGACTATATGGAGGTTGTTTTTGCCCCGAATTGCCCAAGGACGTTTTTCTAAAAACGGATTGACTCCACAGGGTTGTTTCCCAACTTCCCATTTCGTTTTTGTGGGTTCCCACGTTTTCTGAGTTAGCTGAAAACCCCATCTCATGCATCCCACTGTGGAAAACGTTTTTCCCATGCCCAGCAAGTGGGGTTCTGCTGTTATGTGCATCCTCGTTTTGGTTTGAACCTGTGAATTGAAGTTTGGAGTGGTAGTGGATAGAAGTGGCTTGATAAACCTAGTGGGGGAGGCAACCTGTCAAGAAGATCAAAAGGGCTTGAGCACTAGATAGGGAAGGTATGGCTTGAGGGACTGTACAGCAGTGAAAAGAATACTTCCTTGTGCTGGGTGTGTAGGTATTGTGGGTGCCAAGCTAGATAGATCTTGCAAGGTTATCCCTAGCTCTGTGCTGGAGCTCACTAGCTTAGCAACTCTTCCCTTCCATCTCCTAGTAGCCTGATAAACCCAATTGCGGATTGGCTTGGCTCATCTTGGTGTATGCTTGGCTATGTGTGAGTCTGCTGTTCCCTGGTTCCTTGTAGAGATCATGCCCAGCTCGGGGGTGGCAGTGGTGCTGAGAGATTGAGGAGCACACTGGCCTACGGTTGGGTGGAACGTTGCAGTTGCATAGCCAGTTGCGTGGGACTACTTTTGTATAAGATAAGTATTCTCTTGTGTTAAATTGCAATTACTTATTTGATGAACATCTTAAATGTATGATGGATGTGAAATTCTTAATATTCCGCTGTGATTTTCTCAAAACCATACAGTTCCATCTACCTCTGTTATATTATGTTCATGCTTATGATTAAATGTATCATAGGGCTAGACGCCCAGTTTAATATCACATATGTTATGCATTTGTGTATGTATATATTCTTATTCATTTGAATTTGAAAGCTTGTTTAATGAATGGATATGGGGGCTAGATGCCCGGTTTCACCGTCACGATCCTCTCCATCTAGCTGGTTGGATGGGAGGGGACGTGACAGTATCTAGAGAATTAGTCAAGCCAAAGGGCATGACTAAAAACTCAAAATGTCCATAGTGACAGTGGAAAGTTGTCTTATGTATGTCTTCCTCTCTCATTCTGATTTGATGGTAACTAGAACGGAGGTCTATCTTTGAGAAACATTTGGCCCCATGTATCTCATCCATCAACTCATCAATTCTTGTGATTGGGTACCAGTTCTTAATGGTCCTCTTGTTTAGATCTCGGTAATCTATGCACATCCTCAATGTTCCATCCTTCTTCTTCAGTAGAAATATTGAAGAAGCAAAGCAACTCAAGCTTTGTTTGATGAGTTCTAATTCAAGAAGTTCCTTAATATATCTCTGAATTTCATCCTTGAACTTCTTGGGGTGCTTATAGGGGCGGTTCATGATGGGTTGTGTTCCCACCTCCAATTCAATATCATGCTCTACTCCTCTATCTAGTGGCTTGCCATGACTCATGAGGAAGGTCTCCAAAAAGCTTGTCATGCTTTCTAAGCAATTTATTGATGTACTCCAGGTGTTTTGATTCATCAATGGTGGTTCCTTGAGTGGTGATGAGGAATTCAACATCCCACTCAATATCTCCATGCCTCAAAATTGATCTCATACTGTGTGAGGACACCACTTGATTTAGATAAGTGTTGATGCCTTGCAAAACAATCTGCTTCCCATCAGAATCTTGGAAGTGTATTTGGGGCACCTTATAATTCATGCAATTCTCCCCAATGGAGTAAAACCATTGCACTCCCAACACCAAGTTATTATTAGCCACATTCACCACATAAAACCTTACTGTCAAAGTATAATATCCAATGATCACTTGCAGCTTTGGAATCTATCTAGTACAATCCATGGAGTTATTACCTGGTATGATGAACGTGAAATATTCAAAGGTTTTAGTAGGAATATTCCTTATTTCCACCAGGCCTACATCAATGAAATTATGGGTAGAACCTCCATGAACCAGAATTGAAACCTTATGTCCTTGAACCACTCCCTTGAATATGAGAGTGTGGAAAAAAGGCACTCTTGCTAAGACTACAACCTTACACTTGTTGGTGGAAGTTGTTATTCATCCGCAATCTCATATTCACCATCAAATTCAACTAGATCCTCCTCATCTTCCTCCTCAGATTCGTTCTCTTAGAAGACCTCAATGTAATGCACCTTTCCTTTGGCACATTTGTGGCTTGGAACCCATGATTCCTGGTAGGTGAAACATAAAATTTTCCTCCTCAATTCATCTCAATCTTTGGAATTGTACTCCTTCTTGAAAGTGCCAATCAAATTCCTCAAAGGAGGTATTTGACTCTTGAACTTGGTAGGTAAATGAGAATTAGGAGGAATTATGGTTCTTGTGATGGAATCCTATAGATCTCTAGTTCTACTCATTGCATCTTGCATACTGGATGGTCTATAGGCCTTGAACAACCCCTTCAATGGATCTCCTAATCCTTCTATGAATAAAAGGATCAAGTGAGCGAACGATATGCCAATGACCATTAAAACTAGCTTCTAAAACTCAGAAATATAGGCCTCAGGAGTTCCTAATGGTCTCAGTTGCGCTAGCTCCCTGAAGGATATCCCAGGATCCTTCCGATCAAATCTCCCGGCCAATCTTCTAGTAAAATATTCTTAGGTTGACACTTGGTCATGCCCCAATGTCTTCATTCCATGGAACCGCCAATCATTGGCCTCTCCATCAAGATGCATGGTGTCCATTTTGATGGAATCCCTTTCAGCCCTGGGATTCAATTGAAAATAGATATCAAATTTTTAGATCCATGAACTTGCAGTCACTTGGATGAATCATCAAAGTATGGGAGAGATATCTTACCAATGAAATTCTTCGGCTCAAAATTTTGTGCAGACATCACGTTTCTCCCTCTTGGATGGACTTTGTATTGGGATTCATAGAAATCCTTGAAGGGTAAGGCTCTCCTGCAATATTCACTCAAGGTTTGATATTCTACATAGCGATCCTCCCATGTAGCAATGGATTCACTCTACACTTCTGGTTCCTCTTTACTCTCTTCAATGAATTTGAGCATGGTATGCCTTGGATGGATCTTGATCTCACTCTTGAATTCATGTGGTCGATTGTGAGGCCCAATTTTTGGAAATAGAGTCTCACCAAAGACCTTCTTCCCTTCATGTTGAGAGCCATTACTGCTCCCTTCTCCATCTTTGTTTACCAATTGCTTGGCAATAAATTATTGAGTCTCTTAAATGACTTGATGATGTTCTGGGATATGTATTTCATGCCTTTCAACATGCTCTAAACAAAGTATCTAAACTCTTCTATTTCATCCATCTTAGACATATCTTTTTCTCCTTGAAGCTTGCCTTCAACGGAGTCAACCTCCTCTTCAACAAGAGGTTCTTCTAGACCCTTCCATTTAGGAGATGGTTTTCTCTTAGGACTCATCAAGGATAATCAAGAGTAGCTTCATAGGACCATTCTCTAATGCCACTATAATTTACCCAATCTGATCACATGCACACTAACTCAGGACTTGAAAAGTGAAACTCACAATGGCTGGATTTGATGCAAAAAGAACTGGCTAGTTTGACTTGAATTTCAAAGTAAAGACCCAAACACCCCCATACTCTCCCAAATTCTCCCAATATGAGTTTCAGGACCTGCATAAAGCTCAATACAACCTACAACAACATAAGCAAACTCCTAACTTCGATAGTTGCACATTAGGGAGTACGTCACGCCTCGGGTAGACTCCTTTGGCTAGGCCAAAGGATTCAAGGCAATGGCCCCGAGGAATTTTGTGGAAAATACACTGCTTCTGGTTTAGACATGAAGTGGCTGGACTAAAAAATACCCAAACTATATATAACAACCCTTATAAAGTCAATTAGAACCACACGACTAGATTTGAGAAGGCAGGAACATAAGAATAGTTTTTGGACTGATCAATTGGGGAGGTTACAACTCAGATAGAATGGTATCTAAGGGTTTTAAAAATATGATCTAAGATCATATGTGAGTTGAGAAAGATGTCTATTAAAAACAACAATTCACAAAATGAAAATTGGACTCACAGAAATTAATCTACTGCAACTTCTGGAAAAAACTAAGCAATTTGGCACTATAGCGAGCATATGCACCAAAATACATGAACATATAGAAAAATATTTTGGAGTACTAATAAAAAAATAAAAAAATATGAAAATAAGAGATTATCCATTACATTACAAAGTATTATATGTATTAGCAATACCCATAGGGTCTCCCTCAACCTCATAGAACATAAACAAGATCAAATACCATATAAGGTGCTCAAAAGGATGGAATCTTCAACACTGGACAACATAAATATTGGATGACATTGGAAGGAATATGCAATTAACTTCAGTGAGCAGGTTTGTATTCCTTAATCCTCATTATTTGATTGAATCCACAAGTAGAATGAAGATCAATAGGGGCACATCTCCCAACTGTGACTAGGGGCACATCTCCCAAGTCTTGAGAAGTTCAGAGCTCTTAATGCAAAACTCAAAATGACCAAATGATGTGAGAGGGTGCGCTCCAACTTATTTTATAAGATGAATTGTCCTCAAGATACATTGAATGTGGTCCATCCACCTCAACCAGGGAACCCTCATTGTCTAATTTTGTTCCTGTAGCTTTTGCCTTTTTTTCCCTTACTTTATTACCTTTCTGCTTGGTCTTCTTTTCTTCTTTTGGAAATATATTTATTTTCCTAGATTTTCTCCGCTTTCCTGCTTTCCAATGCTTTTCCTACTTTCCTTCTTTCTTATGCTTTTATGAAACTTCCTACTTTTCTTCTGCTTTCTGCTTTTTTGATTTTTCCTACTTTTATGTTGTCTTCCATCTTTTTAGTGGCTTTATTGGTTTTCTTCTAGTTTCCATTGTGGATGAAAACTCATCGTGTCCACAAGATCATTTATGTTCCCTCCTAGGCCACCTAGCAACAATCATCACAAAAATTAAATAATAATAAAAATATTTACAATTTATACATTGCACACTATCCCAAGTTTCAAAAAATTAATTAAACTTGACAATTAATGCATTCAAAATTAACCCCTTCACTTATTAAATTTTATCTAGAACCTGTAGGGGTTGATAAGGTATCAGGATGACCATGGATCCTTCAGGGAGGGGACATTACACTTCACTTCTTACAATGTTAAGTATTTATGGTTATGACACCATTACTTGGCCACCTCAACTATATGAAGAAGACACCGAATTCTCCTCAGTGTATCGACAACTCCATATAGGCATGTTGAGTTCTCTCGACTACCACGTGAAGGACAACTTACTTTACAATCCAGGAAAAATTTATGTATCTCTAGATGAGCATATATAGAAGCTCATTTAAGATGCAACTATAGCAAAAAATCATGTCATTTTGGAGTGGAAGACTCTCACAGTACTCTAGAAGTATTTCTATTGGCCTTCACTCAATACAGATGCCGACAAGTATATCAAGTGATGTATGGTTTGTGCCATTTCCAAGCCATCGAATCGACGACAGGGTTTGTATACACCCTTGCCCATTTCAAGTAGACCATGGGAATCCATTTCCACCTTGGACTACTTGACTAGGTATCCTATCACCAAACACCAACATGATGCAATCATAGCAGCGGTTGACAGATTCTCTAAAATGGCTATTCTCATTCCTTGCAAGAAGACTACAATAACAAAATTGTCTGCTAATCTCTTCTTCGATCATGTTTAGAAACACTATGTCTTACTGACTACAATTTTCTTCAATGAAGATTCCATATTTGTCAACACTTTTTGGAAAACACTCTGGCAACAACTCGACACAACTATCTATATTGACCGTTCCATCCTCATACCGATGGATAAACGAAAGTTGTGAATCACATGGTGGCACAGTTGGTCCACATACATCCAACATAGCTATAATCGATCACAACATAGTTCAACAGGAAAGATTGTACTTAAGTCTTTTATGGATTTCATCCCTCGACACCTATTGACTTCTAGCCAGTTGACCGAATAGTCTAATCAACATAGACCATGAACAAAAATAAGTCGACAAAGCACTTAAGTTCAAGGATAGGGTTTGTGATATTCAGAAATAAGCATAGGATATGTTGCAATGAGATAGTGAGAAAGCCAAGGACATACACCACAAGCATCATACTCCTCATTCATTTGAAAATGGGGATCAAGTCTGGTTGCATCTCAATAAAGATATATTCAATGGCCCGCATAGGAAGATGAAGCCATTACAATGTGATCCTTACACCATTCTTGAGAAAATTAGGAAAGATGCTTTTAAGCTTAGCATTTCACCATACCTAGGTTTGCAACTAGCATTCAATGTGGACTTGATTCGATTGTATTTTCCACCACTATTAGAATAGATTGACTTACAACGACAAAACATGAAGACATCCATCTAGAAGTTCAATATGCCCTTGCCATCGAGACCATTCTTAGAAAACAAGCACACCATACAAGGACACAAACAATTCCCTTGTTTCAGGTGGCCAAAGCAGGGAAAATCCCAACTCAATGAAAGTGGTATCTTCTCATTGAATTGGAGCACAAGTTTCCTCACTTGCATGAGCAGGCAATGGGGACCATTGCCACTTAAGGGGTAACATTTGATCCATCCCAAGGCTCGACTTGTGCCATTGACTAGTTCCTAGTCCAAGTCGACTCCTTGGTCGGATATTGGTTGCATCGACTTAGTCGACCCTACGGATTAGTTGATCCATTGACTCAGTTGACCTTGCCAATCAGTCAATCCATTGACTAAGTCATCGACTTAGTTGACCAATGCAATCTTCTGCAAGATTTGGTCATCATACATGCTTTGTAGCATTTTATGAATCCAACACATGTTAGATGACATTCTAAATAGACAGAAGGCATCGAGAAGATGTCATCAATGTGGAAACAATGTCTCTTCATCTTCTTCTAGCTGACATATAGGAAGAAGATGGTTGGTCTCCTCAATCAAAGTGTACTATTGGTTCTTTGTAACTAAAATGTGGCTAGTAGACACCTAAGCATCCCTAATATTTGTATATATGCATGTAATCCTGAATATGAAAAGGTTCCTCATTCTTGATTACACTAAGATGAGTCCCCAAAGATAAGGCTTAATTGGTTCCTCATAGTTCCTTCATTCGACCTCCATTCATGTAAACACGTCTTTCGAATTAGTATTCCTTGAGACAAGGTTGCTTTACAGACTTAAGAGACCAATGTCCCATAGATGACCGCTCAAGAAAACCGTAGTTTTCAATCTCGGGGTTTCTCCATTATCAATTCCCGTCTTGCATTTTCATGTCGATTGAAGGAGTTTTGTTTACTGCTTTTAGTCATTTCTATTGGTAATTAACTACATGGGTTTTCCTCTTCAATCCAAGCATCATTAGCTTTCGCCATAACAAAGACCAACTCATTCAATTGAATCTATTGTCCTCGTGTCAACTTCTGAGAGACATGGATCAAGAAGCCCATAGTGAGCACAATGTCACCTAATTTACTCATGTTTTTATATATTATAAGGTCACTTTTTTTTTTTGTGGAATTTTATGTATTATGAGGTCACCTTTTTGTGTGCACAGTTTGTAAGTCTTTACAACTACATATATCATAGAATACAAGTAGATAGGATGGTCTATTAAGTAGGTTTTTTCCTTTTTTAATAGAGATAAAAATTTTAGATATATATTACAATCTTTAAGACTTTTTGTAACTCTTTGCTAAAATGTTTAATCACAACCTTTTATATATCAATACAAATACTAGTAACTCTTTTATATATATATATATATATATATATATAATTTGATATTTAAATTCATAAATGAAAAGATGATTTTTTAAAGATGCCATCCAGTATCAAGTCTCATCCTACATACTACCATGAAGATTCATCTCTTGAAGCTATTATGTAATGAAGGTTGTTATGTATATATATATGACCATCCATTGGTAAAGAGACAACATTGTGAAATAGGATTAAGATTCAGAACAGATCATAGAGGTAAGGAATGTGGTTATAAAGATTCATCTTTTGAAGTTATTACTGAAAGGTTTTTGAAGTTATTACTGAAAGGTACAATGAAGTGCTTAATGTAATGAAGGTTGTTTTATATATATATATATATATATATCTATATCTATATATATATATATATATGACGATCTATTGGTAAAGAGAGAACATTGTGAAATATGATTAAGATTCAGAACATATCATAGAAGTAAAGAATGTGGTTATAGGTAGTTAGATTGTTTTTGGAATTAGTGATCAAAATTGAATTCTTCTAATTAGCTTTTCTAAGAGGATCTAGTTTTTTTTAAGAAATATATTCTGTAAATTATATTTCAAATAAAATTCAAAGTTATAAGATTAATAATCAAAATTGAATTCTTTGGCTCTTCCAAAGGGGTCTAGCTTTTCCTAAAAGTATATTCTGTAAATTATATTTCAAATAAAATTGAGAATTTCAAATTTAACTATCTTTATGGAAGGAAAATAACTAGTTTCTAAATAATCCTTCCATATTATATTATTTTTTCAATATTTACTTCAAAAGAAACTGCAGTCACTACTTAAATGGAAACTGCAGTCTATAGTTGAAAGACATAGAACTAGTCTCTCATTGAATTACTAGACATTGAATTGTGAGGGTGATGCTTGCTTCAATACTGACCTTATGGGCCTGGGACTACTGATTTTGCCTCAATACTGGCCTTATGGGCCTGGGACTACTGATTTGGCTCAGGATCCCTAAACCCACATTTCTTATCTGCGGACCAATCCTAATATTTATACAGAAAAGTAAACATTTACTGTACATACTGATTTTTTTGGAGAATTTTACGAGGAGCAGAATTTAGTTATTACAGTCACACTTTGTTGTTGGCATGCTGATTATGTGACAGATTACATGAGAGTCATGCTTTTCGAAGAACAATTGAAATTGGTTGAAAGTCAAGGCGACGAGGATGAAAATGGATAAATCGAGCTTTTGTTGCAGGTAACATTATTTCACTGTCACTCTTCCTATGGCCAGCGTAAGTTTCTATCATCTTTATTTTTGGGGGTTAAATAATAGAATTCTGTTACAAGCTTTTTATTTTTCCTAATGGCTTAAATTTCAATGAATTATTCTGGGATTTGAAATATACCAATTTCTTATCATAGGGATGAATGAGATATTTTTTGATTCAAGCTTAGTTCGCTTGGATGTAAAGGAACTTTGAAGTTACCATCATCATTTTCTCTTTTAGCTTAAATGTTTGAATACCACAATTTGGTCCATTTGGATTGACTAAATGGTTGTAATTCTCTATCTTTATTCACTTTTGCCCTTAGTTTCATTGATTGCAGTTTATCTCTGTGTTCTTAGAATCTCTGAATGATGTTCATCATCATATAGCTAGAATGCATTTTGTTGTTTAGAATGTGTAGAAAATCATAATATGTTTATGGCTAACAAATATTTGTTCCATAGTAGGACCTCTCAATCTATCCATCGATCAGTGAATCATAGTTTGAGTAGATTGGGCCAATGAAACAGAGTTTGAACAATGTTTTCCACAGACAGAGTGACAAGGTGATCACCTTCTCATGCCATGCAATCTTCTCTCTATCCCTTTCCCTGGAACACACTGTTAAAACACAGATCAAACAATTGTAATGTTTATTAGTAATATATCAGCATAAATTTCTAAATGCAACAATTAATAATATGGTTGGCAGTTGGAATAGTGCCAGTGCACACTGTAGTGTCGACAAGGAATAGTAATAGATGGCTTAGAAAATTCTGGATAGACGTTTCTAGATCAGACCTCTCTTATGTAATTTTTGCTATAAATAGAAATGAATCCAAGCCATCTGAGTAAGGCCTTCCAATTGACAATTTTGGTTTCTCTGTGTTTCATTTTCTGTTTGTATGTTTTTTAAATAGAATGAATCCAAGTCATCTGAGTAAGGCCTTCCAGTTGGCAATTTTGGTTTCTCTGTGTTTCATTTTCTGTTTGTATGTTTTTTAATATAGTATCAGAGTGACCAGGATGGGCATAACTCCCTCACGGGAGGCCCAGGATAATGGAGGTCCTGTGAAGTTCTCTGTGCTGTACAAAACCGAGTAAAATGTTTGATTGTGCAATGTTTTTCTTTGTGGATTAGAATGTTTGATTTTGCCATGTTTTTCTTTGTGGAAGCTACCTGTGTAGTATTGCTCTGAGTGATCATAATTGATATGTGCCAACCTGATCTTTTATTTGGTAATTTTCTGCTAGCGATTTTGGTGGATATGTGCTGACATCTATTGTGTTCTTAACTGCTGCCATATCTGTAGTTCCTTATGTGTGTCGATGTGCTGCAAATATTGTGTGTGCTCAATCATTTCTAGATGTTGTGTCAATCCATTGCTAAAAGTTTGTAAGGCATTGTTGTTTGAGGGGGCATTTCTTTGTGTACAGTAGAAGATGCAGGGGCACAGACCATTGTGGTAGCCCGAACGAAAAGAGAAGAGAAGTACCTGTAAGCAGCTGGATGCGACATCTATATGCTGGATCAATTTTGAAGTTTATCATCTGGTTAATGATCTCCTATTTCCGACAGATGTTCCAATTTCAATCATGGGAGAGGCCCTGCAAGACATCACTGAAGGTGCTGCTACAGTGAGAACGACAGAGTAGTTTCTTGATAGACAAGCCGAGGACGAGCTGAGGGAGAGGAATAGATAAGTGTGTAGCAAACTTGGAAGTCTGCATGTTGAAGCCGTGGCAGCCTTTGGGAAGGAGATATCCCATCACAGTGACAACCCATTATTGATAACACCCCCGTCGTCAAGTTCTTGGAGTGGGAACGACCTGGTTTTGTAATTGTGGCTAGTTGCATGAGTTTGTGTTCGCCTCTCTTGGTTACTAATGTCAACTATTCAACCTCATGTGTGTGATATCTGTGTTGTGCTGCCAAAAGTGCATCGATTTCTTGTGATAATCTGCTATGGGGCATATAGAGGTGTCAGCTAAGAAGAGAAGGCTCACCACTGAACCCCGTCTTGTAAGAATGGCAACCATTTAAGTCATGAAGAAAGTGATTTATGTAATAAATGATTAACATACAGGAAGATCTGTGGAGCTGTTTGTGTGAAGCATCGAGAGACTGTCCGGCTTGGATTGCATCATACATTATCAAAGAACGCGTTAAACATCTATGCCAAGGAGGAAGTGAGGTATCAATTTTGTTGTGTGATATATTGTGGTTTTCAAATGCAAGAGTTTTAAACTGCCAGTTGAATTTGAGTTGGTTAAATATGTTGAATGTGGGTCATTTACAGAAAGGGTCTTGTGGGTAATGAGGAGTTAGAAATGATCTTGCAGAAAAATTTTGTAGGGTTTTTTTTAATGGTTATCTAAATGGTTTGGAGTGATGTTCGGTAGTACTGGACACTCCATATCTAAGAGTTTTCATTTGTAAAGGAATATGTTTACTTAGAAGGTAAAGCATGGCATCAGTGCATCAATTTAGTTTTCCAAACTAATGTCATAGGTACAGTGTTGGAAGTGTGCACAATTCAACATACAACATTCTAGATCCATAACATGGTTGTGATCTTAATCTATGTAAAGGGAAAAACAAAAAAGTATGGTTATTGTACCTGTGGTGAATGTAAGTGGGCAATTGTTGTAAGGCCTATTAAAGGCATGTATACCCCATTGGTTGGTCCAAGTTGTAGTGACTAGTTATAGGCAGGTAATTGTATTCCCTAGGTTGTTGTAGACCTTGTTATTCAGGCAAACATGTTATAGCACATAAGTTCGTGCGATGTTATGATTAAGGGGGATTTAGCATGTTGATGAACCGTGTAACTAAAAAGGTTTCCTAGTGAACTGGCGGATACAGCGCTGGCAGCCCATGTATTCTGGTAGATTATTTTTTTTATATGAACATCGACAATGAGAACTTTGTGCAAGTACAAAAAGATGGAGTAAAAAGCTCAAGGAGAAATCCTGATAATGAAGAAAGCCCAAGACAATGAAGACCAAGATGAAGATCCAATTGATGACCACTCAAAATGGAGATATGAACAATGTGGAGAGTGTTAAAACAAAGGTTAAACAATTGTAATGTTTATTAATAATATATAAGGAGAAATTTCTAAATACAACAATTAATAATATGGTTGGTAGTTGGAATAGTAGTGTCTACAAGGATAGACGTTTCTAGATCAGACCTCTCTTATATAATTTTTGCTATAAATAGAAATGAATCCAAGCCATATGAGTATGGCCTTAAAGTTGGCAAATTTCTCTTTAAAGTACAATTATTTTCTTAGTATTTCAATATTGAAATTGAAAGGTTTAGTGACTATATAAGCTTAAGTATGAAATTAAAACAACCCTTCAAATTGATCACTGCTTGGTATGATATTGATACTTTCAGAAGTAGTTGAATTATGTTGTAATCTTGATAATACTGTCTTTGCTTTCCTGCATCGTTATTTTCTAAATGAAATTTAGATGATTTGTTCCAATGTTTGAGGACTTTTCAGGTACCGCATTCGAGAAGCAAAGCCCATTGCTTGCAAAATGTTTTCGAGTAATTAAGGAAGAAAATGCCTGTCTTCGCGGTATTTAAATTTAGCGAGTGTTCCAAGCTCGTAAACAGCGTCCACCAGGTGATCCAGCCTCGCCATAAACTCCATAAGCAACGATGCGAAGGTCGACAGTGCTAGAGCACCGGCAATCGACTCACTTGCCCTCATTTTTTCAACTTTCTCTTCTCCTTCATCTTCTCCATGATCTGGATGATGAAATTCAATTGGAGATGACCTCGTCATTGCAGGTTCACAGTTCGATTCCACATCATCCTTGTCGTCGGTTGGTGATCGGGGGCTGTTAGGGGTATCAGAATGATGGCTGTGTTCTGGATAAATTATAATTCTGGGCTTGGAATTGAGTAGGAGATAGGATTGTTTTTCAATCTTGCTTTGAAGGCGCTCTGCGGTCAAGTGCACTCTCTCCAGTACCAGTTTGGGTAGGTTGGGTTGGCGCATATTCTTGATATTTCTCCCCAGCTCTCGAACCAGCGCTGCAGCCTCCCTGCTAGCCTCCAGAAGCTCGCTCTCGAAAGCTTTCCTCAGATTGTAGGGTGCCTGCGTTACATATAATTCAACATCAATAGATGAGACACAATTTAGGATGCATCCAGTTTAGGTAATGTGAATGAACTAAGTTGAAAAGTTTGAAAAATATGCCATTTGAAGAGATATGTCACATAGATTAAGTTAGAATTGTCGTAACACTCTTAGAATTTCGAACTACATAGAGAAACTTGTATTGTAAAATTGATGAAATTAGGTGATACTGCATGTATACCTGTATCTCAGAGTGAAGGCAACCGTGGATGGCCAGAACTTCGATGGCGCAATGGCGGAGTACTGCACCCACTTTCACATATTGCGACCATGGGTAGAAGAAATGCCTGAATTGCCCGTGAGGAGGTTCCCACTTGGCAGAGTTGGCCTGGAAACAACACACCGATATGCAAGCGTTTTAAGACTATGTACTTATGATTTACGAGGTGCCATTAAATCGAGTCGTTTGTTGGTTGATCAGAGCTTTGTGTACTTCAATATTTTGTAAGATTTAAGGATGGTAGTAACGATATACGCTACCATCGACACTTCTTTCGATGAAGATTCCAATGCTGACTTGCATTTCTGGAATGTGGGCTGTTCCTCGTAGTCAGCCATCACTGCATTGCCTTGAAAGTATTCCTTGACACATTCTACAAGGAGGGAATTATTCAATATTCAAATTTTTAAACCTAGATGCAAATAATTTCAAGGGTATGGGAGATTTTGATTGTTGTTTTACAGGAATTCATATAATTTTTTGGATTATGGTACAGTGAAACTTATAATATATAAACTAATTCAGATAGATTTTGATTGGTATTTTAGAGTAATCTATGCAATATGTGTTTGGAATATGGTATATTGAGAATTTACCTTTACACATTGCATAGAATTGACATACCTTCAAGGAAGTCTGCAACAGCCTCAAAGTTGTTAAAGATTTGCTTGTGGAGTTGTTCTCCTTCCCAGCAGGGGAATATGGTGGCGCATACTACCATGGTGACACCAGCCCCTATTGATATCGAATAAAGTCGGTCCATCGCTGTATGTAGAGGATTTCCTACTCTGTAGGCCGACACCATTATGAGGGAGAAAGTGAACAGACCCACTCTGAAACTGTATTCATATTCTCTCAAAGACGGCCATAGCTTCATGAAGGAAGTTATTACACCTGCAACAAGTTAATCACACTAGAAATTCATTTCCAAAGCATTTTCTACTGAAACAGTCTGTACAAGAGCTCTGAAATTGCACTACTTTAGTGTACAGTAAAATTTTAGTACCAACTAGAAAGATACTGAAGCCGATGATAACAGGTTCTGCAACTGTCCCAGATAATAAGGCCAGCTGTATAACAGAGATTGCCAGAACTCCAGCTGCAATACTCCCCACAGCCCGGTTGAAGCCCCTGCTAAAAGTGGCACCTGTTCATGTTGAAAGTTTTGCAATTAGGGTGCTGCATCTATATCATGTTGACAAGGGTATTTTACATCTCAGTCAGAGAGAATTATAATGTTCATAAAACATGGAAAAATAAATACATAAAGTTTACATACTTCAAAGAGATTTAATCCCTCTTCTTCAGAATTTAAAATAAATACATAAATACATTCGTTCGTTCTTTCAACCTTTCAACCAAACAGACAATTAATCAAAATTGGTCACACACCTACAGTATACTCAAACACAACTGCTACAGTGATGATCACCCATATTGCATTGGATCCAAAGGCATCGTATGGCTTCCTCAGGAGGACCAACAGAGAAGATAATGTAATTGCGATTCCAACTTTTAAAGAGAAAGTTGCTCTGCTTGGATCCTCCTTGCAGAATTCCCACAATTTTGTGAATAACCTCTGTATGGTTTTCCCAACCATGCTGACTGCTCCGCTATACTTGGTGCTGCGATGATCCTCAGAGCATAAGTCGTTAGACATTGCGAGATATTTTGCCTTAATGGCTGTAAACACAAAAAATGTCAATTTTAACATCATCCATTCAATCCAGTCATATTCTAAATCACATAATTATACAGTTTTACAAGCCAACAAAATCATATAGCACATTTAAGAAGCTTGCACTTATATTAACTAAAACCCAATGTTATATAGAGAAGCCACTGCAAATTTACTAGTTAAAACAAAATCTTATAACAAATTTAAGAAGCTTAAACTAATATCAATGTTATAATCAAGAAAGTTGAATTGGACCTCTTTAACTTTGCTGAAAAAAATGTCACATCTCATTAATACACCTGGTAGATAGAGAGAAAAATGAAAGGTCTTATAATAAATACAAAGTGGACAATGGCAATTGAGTTGGTGCACGATGCAATTTATATCCTGTAGAAAACATCGATACTTCCCATGTTGGCGACACGAAACAGATGAAATGCATATGCTTTGATGATAGGATTCCAGTAAGAGTCTGATCTTTCAAACAAATTGTTTCTACCTTTACACGTTCAGGAACTTGGTTTCTTGTGGGTGCCTCACTCAGAATTTAAGATGGGAATTGATTCTAGCATAGCATTTTGGCACCGACTTGAGCTTTGCTCTTTCTAAAGTTATCACCTGCCCAGGTTGTGTACAGAGAACCCGTTAGTATTAAGATTGAAAGCAAATTAGTGTAATGCACTCTGATGCCCTATTCGAGCAGTATTGTCCAAGCTTCAGTACTGCTCGCCCAAAGAAAGATTTGGCATCTGAAATGAGTCTCAATTATGATGCATAAAGTGTCAATGAAAACTACTTCGAGCTTAACGACAATACAAAACTTTATATTCTTCAACGATCACAACATGAACACAAAGCTTTATATTCTTCAACGATCACAACATGATATCTTGACAGGAAAAAGAGAAGGCATAGGCATATGAATAGCCATTAATAGTAGAAACAGTAAAAGGTCACAGGTCACAGCATGGTGTATTGACTCATAAAGGGAAGGCAGAATGTATTGAATTTATTCTAATCTAACACAAAAGTATAAGATTTGTAGCATAATATCAGCATTAATACAAGAAATAGTGAATGAATGTATTGACTTTACTCTCAAGTAAAACAAAGCATACAAATTCGTGACATGATATAGAATCCAAATCTGGCTGAAAATTCAATACATTAATGTCTAAAAGCCAAGTATCAAGCTTTTAGCCTTGCAAAGCATCCCTACTGAAAAAAACCCGATTCTCAGTGTTCTCCGAAGAAAGCCCTTCACATCAACTATTAATATTTTTACATCTCTAGATTCAAGGGAAAAACACAGTCAAAAGATTTATCTGCCTAGTAGATTAAATATTTTTATTTTATTTTCTTTATTTTCTTTACTTAGCAAATACTTTGCTCTAATTATTTTTCCAAACATTTTAATTATTTTCTATTTTTTAGGCGACTTTCTTAGGTGAATTTTGCTGCTCAGTTCTCTAAGCTTGCGGAACTTGACTTGTATGAACTTAGTGCTTCACACAAATTTATTTTACTTTGCATGAGCTTCACACTTCATATAAATTACTTTTTGCAAACTTCTTTAACTTTACTAAGATTAACTGCCCACAAGTTAACTTCGCATTCCTATTTAGCTGGGCATAACCCAATCTCAAACAAACTTTGAATAAAGATATTTCTTGCTAAAATATAAGAACCTAAACATATGTTGAAGTTACTAACTAAAGACTCATATATTACCACTATAAAACAGAGTAACTTTGCCGCACTTACAGAGAGATGGGTTTTACTTCAATCTTTCACAATTTTACAGAGCTTGGGCTCTTCATACATTTTACGAGATGAGTTTCTCCTCCTTTCACTTTTCTTCCCTGGCATCTCTATCTCTATCTCTTACAATCTTAAAAAGCTTGGGCTCCTTACACATCTATGTCGCCATGCCATCTATGTGTTAGCGCAGTTTAGATTTATCTATGTTTAATAAATCATGGGAAAAAGTGAAGAGATGATGTTTTTCTGTTATCATGCTATCTATTCGCCATGCCATCTATGTGTTAAAGTAGTTTAGATTCATCTATGTTTCATAAATCATGGGAAAAAGTGAACAAATGATGTTTTTCTTTTATCATGCTATGTATTCGCCATGCCATCTGTGTGTTAGCGTAGTTTAGATTCATCTATGTTTAATAAAAATGAAGGACCAGAATGCAAGACAGTTAGCCACAGTGGGCACACAAGAGAGACAGTGCTCTCACAATCTGCTTAATTCATGAAATGATACATACATTTATAGGCTTGGGAAGCCTCAACCAAATCCTTGGAATAGTGGGGCTACCAAACTCTCATGAACACATAAATACAAGGCTGTTACAACAGATAGAGTGAAGACAATAACCAACCCTAACTATAGAATCAACAATCCAAACAAGATACTATTTTCTCCATTATTCCAACACTCCCCCCTAATGGAGAAATGAGTTTTCTACGACTCCTAGTTGATCTCTGAATGCTTCAAACTTTGCTTTTGCAAGAGACTTGGTGAAAATGTTAGCGACATTTTCATTTGTATTACAATAGATCAAGTCAATCTCCTTTGACTGCAACTTTTCTCTGACAAAATGATGTTGGATCTCAATATGTTTAGATCGAGCATGATACACTGGGTTGTTGGCTAATTTGATGGAGCTTTGGTTGTCACACTTGATAATTGTTGGTGCTTTCTGTTCTTCTCCCACATCTTCAAGGATTCGCCGCAACCAGATCACCTCACAAGTTGCACTGCATAAAGCTTTGTACTCTGCTTTGGTAGATGATAAAGAAACAATTGGTTGCTTCTTACTACTCCATGACACGATCCCAGAGCCAATCTTGAATGCATAACCTGTGGTTGATTTTCTATCATCAAGATCTCTAGCCCAGTCTGAATCTGAATGACCTGTCAACTTAACATCAAATGTATCGGTATACTTAAGACCAAAATTACATGTGCCCTTCAGATATCGAAGAACCCTTTTCGCTGCTTTCCAGTGGCTTTCACGGGGCTTAGCCATAAATTGACTAAGGATGCTAACAGAGTATGCAATGTCTGGCTTGGTTGTGGTGAGATAGTTCAAACTTCCCACCAGTTGTCTATATGAAGTGCCATCCACCTCCTTTGTGCCATCCTCACTACAGAGTTTGGCATTCTGTTCCAATGGAGTAGGTAATGGCTTGCATCCATCCATATGAAACCTTTGAAGTAGCTCCCTTGTGTATTTACTATGTGTGACCAATGTCATGCCAGCCTCTCGCCAAACTTCAAGGCCTAAACAGTAATGTAGATCTCCAAGATCCTTCATCTCGAATACCTGTGACAACTTCTGCTTGATTTCTTCAATCAACGTAGAAGCATCTCCTGTTATGATGAGGTCATCAACATATAGAGAAATCAATGCAATGTGTCCCTTCACATCTTCCTTGACATACAGGTTGGGGTCACTCTTGCTTCTCACAAAACCTTGATGAGAGAAGAAAGTGTCGATCTTCATGTACCATGATATCGGGGCCTGCTTCAATCCATATAGCGCCTTCTTCAACCTGCAAACAAGATGTTCATGTCCCTTCTTCACAAACCCCTCTGGCTGGACAAGGTACACCTCTTCCTTCAAGTCTCCATTCAGAAAGGCAGACTTGACATCCAATTGATGCATTTTCCAATGGTGCTTGGTGGCTAATGCAATCATCACTCTAATGGTGTTCAACTTGGCTACTAGTGCAAACGTGTCTTCATAATCAATACCCTCCTTTTGTGAATAGCCTTTTGCTACCAATCTTGCTTTATATTTATCGATACTACCATCAGCCTTGAATTTAGATTTAAACAACCATTTGGAACCTATGGGAAATTTATCCTTAGGAAGCTCTGTCAATTCCCATGTGTCATTCTTCATTATAGAATTGTACTCTTTAGTCATTGCATCCATCCATTCCTTCTTATCTTTTGCTTGTTCAAAATTCAAAGGTTCAACAACATTCATTACCTGAGTCATTAAGGCATAGTCTCTGAACCTTATAGGTGGTTGAATCTGTCGTGTTGACCTACTTTGTGTTTCAATTCTTGTTGGAGTTCCATCAAACATTCTTCTGCTTGTCAGAGATTCTTCACCACTTCTTGGTGATTCTTCATTGCTTGAAGTATCCATGCTGCTTGAATCTTCTTCTTGTTTTTGTTCCCGTTCCACATTCTCATTTGCATCTTCCATGATGTACTCATCAGGAATGCACCATGTATCATTGATGTCCACCTGAGGACATTCATCTACATCTTCATGAAATATTACATCTCTACTTGGAAAAACTTTATGCATACTAGGATCAAACATTTTGTATGCTTTATGATCATCACAGTAACCAAGGAAAATGCATTTGATAGATTTTGCATCAAGTTTTCTCCTATCATCTTTAGGAACATGTGAGAATGCTTTGCTGCCAAATACTCTTAGATGACCTACTTCAGGTTTATAACCATAAAGAGATTCAAAAGGAGTTTTATGGCCTAATCTTGTAGTTGGACTTCTATTCTTCAAGTAAACAACAGTGCTAACTGCTTCAGCCCAAAAACCATTCGAGAGATTTTTACCTTTCATCATGCTCCTTGCGCATTCCACCAGGGTTCTATTCTTCCTTTCAGCTACTCCATTCTGTTGAGGCGTATGCGGAACTGTGAACTGTTGCTGGATCCCATTATCCTTGCAATATCTGTTGAAGGCTCCTGAGGAGTACTCTCCCCCTTGATCTGACCTGAGGATTTTGATGGGCTTTCCTGTTTCCCTCTCAAACATGTTTTTGAAGTCTTTGAAATATTCAAACACATCACTCTTTTTCCTCAAAAAATAGACCCAAGTATATTTAGTACAATCATCAATAAAAAGCAAGAAGTATGATGCACCACCAAGTGATCTTGTTTGCAAGGGACCACAAACATCCGTATGCACTAGTTCAAGGATGTCCCTCCTCTTTTTCTCTGTATGTGTAGGGAATTCTTCCCTATGCTACTTTCCCAGTGCACACCCTTCACATGATGCATGTTCATTCTTCAACAATGGAAGCCCATCCACCATTCCTTGTCTTTGCAGAAGCAACAAGTCATTATAATTCAAGTGTCCATACCTTAGGTGCCATAGCACTTCTGTTGACATGGTTGTGGATGCCAACGCTTGATGACCATTCATCGTCACATTGAGCTTGTATAGACCTCCAACTCTTGCACCTGTAGCGATCACCTTATAGTGATCCTGCACATCCTTCACAAGGCAACGTGACTTGACAAATTCTACTTTCATGTCTTGATCAGCTATGGTGGACAGAGAGATCAAGTTCTTCTTTATACCAGGTACATGCATCACATTTTGAATTTGATTCACACTACCATTTGGTAATGTCACAGATATGTCGCCATATACCGTAATTCGATGAGAGCGATCATCACGTAGGTATATGTTTGCACCATTGTTAGTTGCCTTATAGTTTTCAAACCATTCTTTGTTGCATGACATGTGTATGGAAGCACCGTAATCTACAAACCAAGCATTAGAGTCATCTGTTTCGGCAGACAGGGTGGCATATGAAAGGAACAATCTAAGGTTTTGGAAATCATTTTCCTCCTCTCTTTCAGCAAAATGACTAGCATATTTTCTTTGTTTTGCCTCATCAGACTTCTTCTTATAACAATCCCTAGCAAAGTGTCTAGGCTTGCCACAATAATGACAAATTATATCACTCCTTTTAGCATGTGAGTCAAACTTTGAATATTCCATACCTTGATGAGCATGTGCATGTGGCGGTTTACCTCCTTTGTTTCTGTCCCATGGCCTCTTCCTGTATGGTTGTTTAGCCATCAACGCCAAATCTGAGCTTGAAGGCCTGGCTTCAAGATTGCTTCTACGCTCTTCTTCTTGCACAAGGATACCTGACAATTCTTCAAAGGTGGGGGCATTTTCCCGAGCTACGAGACTAGAAATGAACATTTGATATTCTACTAACATCCCTTTCAATGTGATTGTGACAAGATCGGAGTTGGACACCTTTTCACCAATATCACTCAACTAATCTCTCAAGTCTTTAATTCTAGATATGTAGTTGTTCACATCTTCTCTCTCCTCCATCTTAATAGAAAGCAACTTAGTTTTTAAAAACAAGATGCGATTTGAATTTGATGTTTCATATAGACCTTTGGGTGTGCTCCATGTGGCTGTGGACGTCTTACATTCTCGAATGTGCGGGATGATGTTGTCCTTTACGGACATTCTGAGAAGCACCTTCACTTTTCTCTCGCGGTGGTCCCAATCCTGAACTGAATTGGTGAGGGTTTCTGGCCCGTCTTCTTTGCCGAGAACGATGTCCCGGGCCATCGCTGCTTCCAGCAGTGTTTGGATCTTGAACTTCCAGTTGACATAATTGGCTCCATCCAACTTATTTGCTTATGTCAGATATGAGTCTTCCAACTTGTTCGACATCTCTAGCAAAAACATAAAATAAAAAATCCTTTCACAGTAGTTGTAGGCCTTCTGCAGACAACGGCCCCTTCACTGCAGGATTGGCTCACGCAGGATCATTCACTTTGTGTAGAGATAATTGATACAGCAGAGACAAATTATTTGACCACTGTGGGAAAACACTCAGAGGAAAATGAAAATGAAAATATGTTTATCAAGTTTTGCAGGACCAGAACATCTTCCACCTCAACGCATTCTTCCTCAAAGCTCTTTCACAGGAGCAAAAGGGTACAGGTCCAAGCAAAGGTCAGCTGAATAAACAGTGTGCTTCAACAATTTAGTGAGTGTGGCCCTTGAGTATTATGCAGCACACTTCGCACAAGTTCACGCTGCACGATTTCAGATCACGCCCAGCAACCAGAGCAATAAACTCGGTCTCTTTCCTTTGGAAACTCCACACAAATGACTCCACCAAGATCTGATGCAAAGAATCATTACAGTTGCATATCGTTGGATTTATTCCAACAACCAGGCGCTCTTTACACAACAGCAACAATGGGAATTCTCCTTGGCAATGCCTCATGCCCTCAAGCTCTTCATGGCCTCCCTGGGAATGCGATCAGCCAGTAATTTATTCTTCAAATGGATTGAGTATTGACAACTTCAATGATCTTTTCAATCATTGCTCTTTTGCAAATTAGCATGGACTCGACTCCTCTTCCACCTGGATTCTCAACAGCAACAACACTTCTTTTACTAGAAATCAGCTCGATGGCCCTTTCATCTATGTTCTATGATTTCAGACTTCTCTGTTCTCACTTTCACCTCTATTCTGTGATTGCAGACTTCTCTGTTCTCATTGACGACTTCAATGTGTTGCAATTGACAATAAACAAACTTTCGTTCTCTTGTATGCTTTTCCAACATAATTCTTTAGCCAACGACAGTGATCTCTCTTACCATCACACATCAAATAGTGTTGATCAACACCTTGACGCAGATCCTTTAGGTAACATTCACTCACAGTTATCTCACCTCCGAGAGCAGCAGAATAAATTCACCAGCAAAGACTCTTTCGATCTCTACACCAGTAGTGGCCCCTTACTCAGCGATGATGGTATCCTCACTTGCACAACATAGTCATAGTGCACCAATAACAACGATCTCTAGCGATCTTCCACAATAACAAATAGTCTTGCACAGCAAGCCACATTGGGCTTCTCAACATCAGGCCAATCAGGCCCTCACAACAGCAGGCTCTGATACCAAAATGAAAAACCAGAATGCAAGACAGCTAGCCACGATGGGCACACAAGAGAGACAGTTCTCTCACAATCTGCTTAATTCATGAAATGATACATACATTTATAGGCTTGGGAAGCCTCAACCAAATCCTTGGAATAGTGGGGCTACCAAACTCTCGTGAACACATAAATACAAGGATGTTACAATAGATAGAGTGAAGACAATAACCAACCCTAACTATGGAATCAACAATCCAAACAAGATACTATTTTCTCTATTATTCCAACAAATAAATCATGGGAAAAAGTGAACAGATGATGTTTTTCTGTTATCATGCTATGTATTAGTTAGTGTAGTACTGTTGTTAAAAAACTTATGTATTAGTTAGTGTAGTACTGTTGTTAAAAAGCTTATGTATTAGTTAGTTTAATACTGTTGTTAAAAAACTTCGATTACGATACCAAGTTCCAAAACCCTGTTATTCCTCTATTTGTTCATAGGGTGGTGAAATTGGGAGATCCTCTCAGTCTTAGTCTTTGCATTATTGATTGACCATTTGGGGCTTTGGATGGCCTTGAGGAGGAACTTCATTGGCTATCTAGATGATAGTTGGCTGTTATTAGGAACTTCATTGGTTATCTAGATGATAGTTGGCTGTTATTTGGAAGTTAAGCTTAAATTATATACCTTGGAACTCCATAGAACATTTAATTTATAGCTCCATTTATAACTTCATTGTTGGAGTAGATTTGGCGGAAGGAACTTGTAATACCCCCAGTTTTGACTTGGAATGTATTACATGTGGTTGGTTTGTCATGGTAACTCGAAAGCTATGTAAATATTATGTTGGAAAAATAATGAAATCATCCAACACGGTTGTGTAAAGAGAACTAGAGGGGTCATGATTCCACTAGAGGGGAAGAGGAAATGAGGCCTATGTGAAATTAAATCCTTTATTTCCATACATGTCAACCTTAGAACTCATCCAATTGTTTCCATGTGTCTCAAATGAGTCAATTACTTCCTTTTGACTATGAAATCCAATCATTCAACACATGTGTGATGATGATGGGGAATGTTCTCTCACGTAGTTATGGAAGCACACGATGAATATATTTCTATGACAATTGTAAGGGTCATTTCTTCTACGGTTAGAAGTTATGTCAGTTGTCTTGTCTCCAGTTTGTCATCTCTTTTGGAGTCTACCATTCATTCTCATGTAGATTTAAACTATGTATCATGATATTCTCTCCATTTCCATTACCATTACCAGACTGAAGAATAACCAAAAATTCGAATTCGGAAGGAAATATTTCAGATATTAGAAAAAAGAGACTATTGTAGGTGACCACAGAGGCTGCACAAGATAGGAATCCTTACCCATTGAGTTTTGTTGCTCATAAGATGCTTGAGAAGCCATGATTGGATCTACCTGTAATGCTTAAGTTTTTTTTTTAAACTGACTTTTGAAGTTAAATATTTTATACTTTCATAATAATTATATATCTATGGCTCTCTTGCATTGTCATGACTATTTATATTTATACTCATTCTTCTTAGTTCTTTTTATCACAAAGCTTTAGGAAAACAATGAAAAAAGAAAGAGCATATTGATATGATTTAAAATTACCAAGGGATTGGAAGCTACTATATTGTTTTTTGGGAAAACAATGAAGAAAGAAAGAGCATATTGATATGATGTAAAATTATAAAGGGATTGGAAGCTATTACATTGATTTTTTTTAAATTAGTATGTTTATAAATAAATAATATTGAGATTTTCATGGTTTTGATATTTTAAGTATATAATTGTATGTTTAGTAATTTAAAACCACATTATAATCATTTTTAGTATTATAGTTTGGAGAGTGTTAAAACAAAGATACTTGATTTTATTATGAATTTTTGAATTTAAAGTTTTGATATATTGTTTGGATTGTAAATTTTATACATTTATTGGGTAACATACAACCTAGCTTTATATCAAAAAGTTTGATGAATGTTTTCCATAAGAAAGGATGCTTTTGTTGCTATGTTAAGGATTCATTAATTGCACTATGTTATTTTTTATTGAAGAGGATGATGTTTAACATGAATAATATTAAAGAAGATTTTTTAATTTCAAATAATTCTTTTATACAATAATGTAAGGCTTCACCAATAAGTACCTTATAGACATCAAAATATTCAATATTTCGAACAAAGAATAAGGTCTCACCCGAGACGTGCATAGGAATCACAGGAACCATCATAGGGAGTGCGCATGGAAGAATGGGGGTTTCTCCATCTCCTTAAGTATTCATTAATCCATACATTCATAACATACATAAAACAACATAATGATCATATCTTTATGTGGAACATACACTCATAAATAGTACATGAAATACAAATATTCACCATAGAATAGAGGGAAATTGGATTTATACTATCATCAAAGCTGGACTCAATTACATTCCATAGCCCTTGGCTGGAAGTCCCAAAAGTTTCATATCTTTATCAACCAATTAGATTCAACAACATGAACACCATAACCATCAAAAAAACAATACTAACAACAACCTACTAATAGTAACATGAAAAACAACAACAACCTACTAACAGTAACATGAAAAACAACAACAACCTAACCCATTACAAAAAACACCTTTAAGTAGGCTGGCATTCCTATTCTCGGTTGTTTTCCTACGTGCAACTTTGGTGGCATGAAAAATTCCATGTGCAGACTATTGTTGACGCGCGGCACAAAATTTGTGTGCCCTGTCTCCCTTGGTTCACCCGTCTTTCCAACCGGATTCTTCCGCGCACAAACACTTGTACCAAAATTTGGGCGCCAATAGGCCCCCAACACTATGATGTGGCTCATTTTGAGCCACGAAACTTAGGGATCCAACAATGCAACTGAAGATATCTACTTGCATAGTCCACTGCCAAAAATTTGGAACTCTATCTTGATGGCCTCAAAGTAACCTGTGATGTCGTTGATATGGCTATTGTATTTCTCCACATCTTCTTTCGTGCTCATAACCAACTATGGTTTGGCTTGTTCAGCTAGCATGATGACTTCTCTCACTTTTGTCTATAACTCAATCAAACTGTCATAATGTTTCTGCAGTTCTTCCTAAGCCTCTCCAACAATAGAAGTAATAGTTTGTTGCTCAGTTTTGTTGGTGGTAATATTTTGGGTTAGGACGAATATATCTGTCACAACCTCTTTTCATGCCGATGGGGAAAGTTGCACCATAATTTGTTTGTTCTATCTTAGTTGCATCTCATATTCCCTTATTTGTTGGTTGACCTGCTACAATTTCGGCACATCCTAAAGGTGGTTCCAAATGTTGAAACTATAATCCACAACTCCCAACAATGTTGCAACCCCTTCATGCGATTTCGTGGCGCTTTCTACATTACTTGTGCAACTTATTAAATATTTTGTGATATTTCAATCTCTTTTGGTGTAGGATTCAACATTATTTGGGCCTGGAGCTCCTTTGTCTCCTGCTATAAGTGGGAAATTGTTTCGCTAATCTTGGTAACTATTTGTGTTGATGGTAGCTAACTGTCAGTCAAGGACCCTACGACTAGGAGAGTGGAATATGCTGAATCCATGACTGATTCTAGTGCATAACATTCTTTTGCTACCTCTGAATGGTTTTTCTTCATTCCAACGTATGAGTGGTTGAGATGAGAGTAGCAATCACCTAGTTTGAAAAATATCTGGGTGACATAGTATTGGAGGTCTTATGTGGGTACCAAATCTAGGTTCAACTCATTGTATGGAAAGGGCTGGGTCTCTGAAACAAATAGCGAGTAGAATGCAAGAATTTCCAGGGGGTTAATTTGGAGTGTTCCGTATTGGAATGCCTTTGATGCCTACTGTCGCAACTCTTGCGTTCTACTAATTCCTTCCCCCTCGTCAAATGTATGTGCAACTAGTACTGGGGGGTCTATGTGCATGACCATATGGATCTCATTTAGTTGTTCTTTGTTGTCGTTTTAGAGGATTTGGGTGACCTTTAGGTTCGATTGTAACTTCTCCACTATACTAGGGATATGCATCAAACTTTTATGCTTTATTGAGCTAGTCGGGTGTGCTCTTTTGAGGTTTTTTATCCCCTTCTTCTTGATCATGTTCTCATAATCATAAAAAAAATCCTCTTACTACTGGGGAAGGTGCCCCTCTACCAGGAGTGGTTGAGGGTGGATACTGTTCTTCTGCTTCTTATGTGGTCTCTGGATCTGGTTCTGGTGTGGGAGATGGTGACTTGTGTTGTTTCATATTGCACTAGTATTCTTGCTTGGTTGATGTTGATTTCTATTTGTGCTTATCTAATAGCCGAGGGTATTCTCTAGGAAGGTTGGAGCTTGCGTAGTCACTCTTTGATTTCTGGCCATCTCAGATTCCTCCAAGATCTTCATCTCTAAATCCGTAAAGGCCTGCAAGTGATGGGGCCATTCAGCTATGGTTGCTTTGCCATCATCTCGTGTGATGCAAAATGGGAGTTCATCTACATTGGATTGTGGTTCTACATGAGGGGTGATATTGAAATTGTGGTTATCAATCTCAAAAAGTATAGTTTCATTGTACCTCTCCACAATTAATTATGGAATATCGAAGGCTTTTTCAATGGCTGTGAGTATGTTGGTATACCATCACTAAAAGGTAGTATTGACTAGTACCTAGTCCTCACGGTTTTGTTGGTGCTGGAGCATGAAAACATTCAGTGCTAAAAATATTTATGGCGTAGCAATGTCATAGGTGTACCCTGGTTATGGTTGCCAAACAATCATGCCGATGAGTGGCATGACCCAAATATAGTGGAACTTCATTCCCTTTTCTTTTGCATAGAGGTAGTCTTGCAAGAACTTGCTCTTCAAGTACTTGACCAAGTCATCTATGCCTAGTTTTGCATCTCTCTACTTCCGAGATGGCTCCAGCCAAAAATTCATCTTTCCTGCACTTGTGAACCAGACCTAGTGTTCTTAAATGGTGGAAATGATTGTTCTATGCATCCCTAGTGAGTGTGAAAATTTTGGTATACTTTGTTTGTAGAGGAATTTGCAATTACCTCCATAGGATTCTCTCCTTTGCGTGACAACTTGGACACTTTTTGGATGGCCACGTCGCTGATCTAATATGGATGGCCTAGTCATAGATATCCTCTGTGGAGGAAGTTGAGGATGAATCAAGTGCACATGTTGATGGAAGGGATGTATCCAAAGTGGGGGACGTCGAACAAGGTCATTATACCAGATTTATGTAACTGTCGCACCCAGGGCCATGGTCCAACTCGTTCCTCCCCATTGTCATCCACCACAAACTGGGCGTATATGTCAAATTCCAATTGAGGAAATTGCACTTCGCCGAGAATATTGAAGTTAGAGTACTTCAGGAAGGGGGCCTTGCCCAATAGTGGCCCCTTAATTTCTACATAGGACATTATTGGAACCTCCTACATCTGGTTTTACTTGGTTTCTCTCTACTTTGTCTGCCACTTCTGTTTCGAGGGAGGCATAACCATGGCTGCTAATACTATACTATGCACACTAAACTTCCATCTATTCTTCACAAAGTCAAAATCACTGGCACACTTCTCTCACACTACTAGCTAACTGATGGGTTCTTTGTGGTCTCTTGGCCTTCTTATATATATACACTTGAAAACTATTTTCCTTCTACACCTAGTGTAATTTGTACCTCCGCGCCTCGTCTTAACTACTCCAACACACAACCAACTACGGTTAGCATGTCGACCTTTACTCCATTTCATCACCACCATCTAGATATAACCTCCTTAGGGTTGTTAACTATCGTTGGCGTCATGCATTGTCCTTTCATTTGAGTTGTTTCCTTTTATGGTTCCTTTCTTTCTATGTTGGTGCTTTGTCCCTCCTTTATTGGCATTAATACTCTAAATTGGAAATATTAATATTTAATTGTAAAGAAATCTAATTGATTGCACTTGCATTGAAAACTAAATGATTACCTAGGATTTTGTTCCAATTCTACTCAAAAAAAATTATTTAGTACTAAATCCTACTTCTATTCTACTTGATTGCTTCCACAAATGGAAAGGAATTACAAATTGTTTATGGGCCATGGTAGGGATTGAGTCGACTCTCGCTAATAAGTCCTTTCATTGGTTGGCCGACGAGTGTGACAAGATTCACTATGATAGATTATGTTATAAAAATTATGTGGAATGAACCCAACCACCGCATCTGTAGCTTCCCTCAATGATTGAGAAACTTGCTGTCATACATTAGTACTAGTGCACCAGGTTCCACAATTTCGGTCTTGATTTTCCTATCGCATTTTTTCTCCTTTTCTCCACCAATTGATTGAAACTTGTGAGGAACTGATCCTCGTACAAATCCATAAGCTTTTCTAACCTTTTATGGAGTGAGTCATCATCCATCATCCTTGTAGTTATGGCAATGCACATGATTGGGATGACGAACTCAAGAAGCATGATCGCTTCCTTACCATGGACCAGGCTAAACAGGGTATGCTTAATGAGCCTCTTGTAAATCCTCTAATAGGCCCATAGTACTGTAAGAATGCGTTGGTCCCAGTTGTTGTGCTGCACATTGCATACCTTTGTAAGTGCTTGCTCCAAAATCTTATTGAAGGCTTCAATTGTACCATTTGATTGAGGAAGGTACGGGGTACTCTTCTAAAGATAAATCATGCACTCTTGGGTGAGCACGTAGATGGTAGCGTTTAGGAAATGGGTTTCTTGGTCACTCATTAACACCTTCGGGAAACCAAATTGTGTTATAATATTCTCAAAGATGAACCACACAACTATATCTGATGTGTAGTCCTTGAATGGCATAACTTCTGACCATCGTGTCAAATACTCTATTGCAGTGATAATGTACTGTGCATCGGTTCATCGCATAGGAGGATCAATTGGTCCAACAAAATGGATGTCCCATTTTTCGAACGATTGTATCACTTTCATATGTAAGAGGGGCATCACATCCCTTCTCAAGGGCTTACCTATGCATTGGAAAATGTCACCTTATTTGCAATACAATTTCACCTATTGGAATAATGAAGGTCACCATATCCCTGTGCAGAACACCTTTGCATAGTTGTCTTATCTGTATTTTGTCCCCTGTGACACCTTCATGAGCTTCATGGAGTATGGGTAACTATTCATGTTCCAACACACACTTGTATAGTATCCCATCAAATCCCAATTTGTACAACTATCATGTAATTAAATTAAAGTCGAAGCTCCTTGTAACCAGTTGTCTCCGCTACGCAACTATGTAGTCTTCTGGTGCTCTTCCTGTTGATATGAATGTTACAATATCCATGAATTGGTCAAGGATTGTTCCAATTCAAAAGAGTTGCACACATGGTAGATCATCATCCAAGATCACTCTTGTCTCTCCGAACTATATCATATATAGATGATCTGGTGCAATGTTGTACTTTCTTGGTTTGATCACCACCTTGAAATCGAATTCTTGGAACATGAGAAACCATTCGTAGATTCTCCCCCTGAAACAATGGCTTGCTGACCAAGTTCTTTGGTGCAAAGTGATCTGTAAATAACTTGAAGAATAGAGTGATCTATAAATAACTTGAAGAAGTTCCTGAGCAAATAGCGTCTAAATTTTTGCAGTGCGTATACCATGGCCAAATCGTTGCACTCTGCTGTCATGTACTTTATCTTTGTTGGGAGATAATTTCCTAGTTGGAAAGGAGATTGGGTGGTCGATGTCACCTTTACCAGGTTGTACTATCACTGTTGCAAGTGTGATGGTTGACGCATCGATGTGTACATGAAACATGCATGCCTAATAAGGGAAGATCAAGATAGGCATCGTGACTATTTTTTTCTTCAGCATATCCAATGCATGTTGACATTCTTGGGTCCATAGGTACTTGATTTATTTCTTAAAAATATGTTAGGAACCCATGTCAACCCTTCTATTTACTTTGTTAGTATATTGTTGTTGGACGCATATGCTTTGTAAGTCGTCCCGTAGTATTTGTTGATCCATGGTTTGTATTATTGTTGTTGGACGCATATGCTTTGTAAGTCGTCCCGTAGTAATTGTTGATCTATATTTTGTATTGGCCCATGGTTTGTATTGGCACATGGTATTGACCCATGGTATTGGCGCCTAGACTTAGTATATAAGTTTATGTTGAGACCAATGAAGGTACCGTGAATTTATTTGTATTGAGCTTGCTCAAAGGAGTTTTCCCCCTCGAAGTGGCTTGCGATCAATATAAAAGTGATTCTGAGTTCTGTTATTTCTGCTATCTTGTGTGTTTTCATTAATTAAATATTGCAGGTTCTTCACATCTGGTATCAGAGCACTTTCTTGGGCTCACTGGGTGAAATTTCTGCCAATTTTTTTTCGCATCTGTCGCAGCTTCGGATCTGGGAATAATCCCTATCCGCTTAACTATGGGAAGTACTTGGGCATAAGCCTTAAAACTCATTGTGAGGAGTACCACAGGAACCCCAAAGTAGCTGGCCCATTGAGAGGACCTACCAGCGAAAAGGGAAATGACCCCTACCTGATTGACTAGTTCCCACCCGTGAGGTAAACCAAGAGCTGTCGTTTGTGGCAAAGAGGTTATCAGTTTTACCTGAGCCGTGGAGTGAGGGGTACTACCCCAATACGCAAGCCGTCAGAAAACATTGATGGCCGAGTGAATCCCCTGAACCGATAGGAAGCCGCACATACCTGGGGTCCATATCTATTTTCAGCTGAACTATTTCCGATCACTTCCGCATTGTTTCAGATCCATTCCGAGCCGTTTCAGATCCAACCATTTCAAATCCATTTCGAGCCATTTCAGATCCATTCTGATAGTCGTTCCAAATCCAGCCATTTCAGATCCATTTTGACAGTCGTTCCAGATCCAACCATTTTTTATCCATTCGGCGTTGTTTAAGATCCAACCGTTTTTTATCCATTCAGTGTTGTTTAAGATCCATCTGTTTCCGATCCCTTCCGCGTCGTTGCAGATCTATTCCTAGAAAAAAAAAACTTCCCGGAAACCCCCACAATCCCATTCTTCATATTTCATTCCTGAGGACCCTATCCCAAATTTTACTTCCCAAAGCCAGAAATCTCACATTTGTCTATTTTTAGGGTTTACCATAACTTCTTCAATTTTCACTCACTCGCCTCCAAATTTTTCCATTGTGTTCATTCCCTATTTATGCTTCTTTATCCCTCTTTGACAATTTTTCTCATTCTTTCACCCCGCTTCTGAAATCCCCATTTTTTGCTTCCCTGTCCATCATTAAAGTGTCCAAAACCTATTCAAACCCCAATTACCCATCCTAGTTTTTCCCAAATCCAAATTTCCCTTTCCTAAATAAGCTTTTTTTTGTGTTTTTCTATCCATTCCCCCCCCCCCAAAAAAAATCTCCTAGTTATGGTTGTCACTCGCACAGGAGAAAAAACCACGGAGGAAGCACTTGCAGCCATCCAAACCAAACTCCAAGATCTGGATGAAAAATTTCTCAGCCTCCATCTTCAGCATTCATCCTTGAACAATAACCGACAACAAGAATCTTCTGCAGCCAATGGGTTCTCTTCTTCTAGCACTTTCTGTGGTCCGAAGCTTGAATTTCCTCTCTTGAATGGTACTGATCCGACTGGATGGATCTATCATGCAGAACAATATTTCAGTTTGCATAATAATTTTGATGTCCAAAAAGTTCCACTTGCATCCTTTCATTTGGAATAGGAAGACTTTCAATGGTACTGTTGGTACATCAAGGCTCATGACGAGCCAAAATGGACAGATTTTTGCCAACTCCTTTTGCAACGATTTGGTCCTAGTGCTTTTGATGACTTCACCGGAGCACTCACTAAACTTCGTCAAATTGGCACTATGAGAGAGTATCAGACAGAATTTGAGAAACTAGCCAACCACACAGAAGGATTGTTTGATGACATCTACAGGAGTTGTTTTATCAGTGGTATTAAGGATGAAATCCGCCCAGAGGCCAAAATGTTCTATCCCAACACAATGATGGAAGCCCTCGGGTTGGCTAAGTTGGCAGAAGACAAGATTTTCGCCCAACAACGCTCCAAACCCAGTTTTGTTCCCTTCCGAAATATGGGTTCTCAACGACTTCCCATCCTGCCAGCTCCTCAACCAACTCCTCTCGAGCATTTGTCCGAAACAGAGAGGCAGGCACACAGAGAAAAAGGGCTTTGTTATAATTGTGATGAAAAATTCACTCAGGGACAGATGTTAAGATCCTAGTGGGAGGCCTTCACTAACACCTCGGGGATTTGGTGTAACGGTTCATATCATTTGGTATCAGAGCCTCCACCCAGGTTCGAGTCACAGAGTGGGTGGCAACGTCGGCATTGCAGTGTTCATCCGGGGCTCATACGAATCAAAGGGGACACCACCATACGGGCGCACATCTAGCCAAGAGTCTGGACTACGAAGCGTGGTGGGATGTTAAGATCCTAGTGGGAGGCCTTCACTAACACCTCAAGGTTTTGGTGTAATGGTTCGTATCAAAATAGCTTCAAAGGTGTTGTAATTCTAGGATAATTGCGAATAAATTTTCCGTAGTAGACAATATGGCCTAGAGTTGTGCACAACTCCTTGAATGATGTTGGGGCCAAAAATTTCACGATTACTGCAATATTCGTTGGGTCTATGAGAAATCCTTATTTGTATAAAATAAGCCCCAAAAGGATTCCAAATGGGGTACATACTAGACATTTCTTCAATTTTAATGAAATATGCATCTGTATGCATCTATCTGGCATTAATCTTAAAACTTGTAAGTGATTCTTCAATAGACTGAAAATTCTCGAGTCATCTAAATAAACCTTCAGAAACTTGTGCATGAATTCCTTAAATGCTGCAACAACTATCGTAGAGAACACCACTAGTTCATTCTTTAACCTGAATGGCATGACATTTTGTAGGAAAAATATCCCCATTTACTCACAAAGGTTATTTTCTTGTGATTTTCTTCAACAATGTGCACTTGATGGTACCCTAAGAACCCATCAGTAAACAAATAAGATTCCCTTCCTCCAACATTCTCCAGTAGCTCATCTATGAAAGTAGTAGGGAATTGATCATGCATGAAGGCTACATTTAATCCTCTCAGATTAACACATATTCAAATTTCACCTATTTTCTTGTCTTGCACCACCATAGGAGTGATCCATTCTAATTCATCAACCAGGAAGATGGTCCCTAATGTAGCATCTGATCAAGCTCATTCCGCCCTTTTTCCTTATACCTTAGATTCAGTATATAGGGTATTGTCACGTCCCTCACATCGATCCAATGCCAAGAGAGAGAACATGACCGTAAAACTGGGCTATTCATGCTTCTCAACCCCATCATAAAATCTACAATTCATACAAACATAGTGCATATGTGTGTAGATGCATGATTAAATTTGACACAGCGGAATAAAATTCTACTACACATCTAGCATGCATTCAACATATTCATAATAGTCATCAAATAAAGACATTGCAAAATTAGCAGAAGAGAGTAATTATCTTGAAACGAAGTAGTCCCGAGCAACTGACTATGCAACTGCAACGTTCCACCCAACCATAGGCCAGTTGTGCTCATCAATCTATCAACACAAATGCCACCCCCGAGCTGGGCATGATTCCTAAAAGGAAAAAGGGGACAACAAACTCACACATATCCAAATACACACCAAAAATTAGCCAAGCCAATCCATAGTTGGGTTTATCAGGCTGCTAAGGCAATGGAAAGGAAGAATTGCTAGGCTAGTGAGCTCAACCACAGAGCTATTGGTACCTCTACAAGATCTAGCAAGCTTGGAACCCACAATACCTACACACCCAACATAAGAAAGTATTCCCTTGACTGCTACACAGTCCCTCGGACCATACCCTCCCTTCTAGTGCTCTTCAGGGTGTGCATAGAAAAGTAGCCAAGGCCCTTTGATCTTTCTGTGAGGTTAATCTCTTCACTAGTTTTATCAAGCCAATTCTAATCCTCTTCCACTCCTAGTTTCTTACTCACAAGTTCAAACAAAAAAATGGATGCACATAACAACAAAACACAAGTGTTGGGCATGAATAAAAATGTTTTGACTGTGGGATTCCCAAAATGGGGTTTCCACAAGTTTCCAAAATCGTGGGCACAAAAAAAAATGAACTGATAAAAGGGGGAATAAACCCTTGGAGAGAAAAATCGATTTCACCACACGTTTTTGGGCATTCAAGGCTATAAACCCCCAAAACGTGACTCTCTTCCTCCTAGCCACTTTGCAACACAAAAACGAATTCCTAGCTCTGGAAAATGAAGGAAAATGATGGAAAATGTTTAGGAAAACGCCCCAGCTAGCTCAGGTTGCGTGAGGGATCAAAGACCATGGGTGAAGAATGGATTGGGCACAATTTCATGGGTTTTTTCTTGCCCAAGAAGCCAAAATATGATTTACCAAATTGATGGCTTTCCCATACACAAAATTGGGCATCCATACCTCTCCATTCCCAATGCATTAACTATCTCAACCAACTCTTGGAAGAATTAAATGATTGGATGCATAAGTCAGAATGAGTAGTTGAGGGTTTATGGGTTCTCTCATTTACACTTGGATTGACACTATTGGCTCAAAGGTTTGAATATTTTCCCTCCCTATTGCTTGTAAATATCATGCCCCCATCTCTTGTTGCATTACATAGCTAGTTGTGGTTATTTCATTAAAATGCATATTTAAATGATGTCTTAATTTCGATTGTGCCTGGATAGCACGAGAACCATAGGCATCAATTTTTAATTGCTGATACATAAAACACTAAATCAATGGTGGTGCCTTGGCCTTGAGCTCCTCACCACGGTTTTATCAAGATATTTACATCATTTACAATTTTAATGCAATAGGGTCAAAAATCGGGATATTGCATTCCCCTCCCCCTTAAATTAGCACTGTCCTCAGTTCTCTTCAAAATTGAACAAAAATGGATATGCCACTCTCATGGCATCCTCTAGATCCCATGTAGCTTCATCGGGACCGTAGTGCTTCCATTGCACCTTTACCTGTTCGATGGCTTGATTCCGGAGCAATGTTAGCTTCTTGTCTAGGATGCGCAATGGATCAGTTTGGAACTCTCTCTCGAGTTCCACCTGGATCACATCCCAATCAATCATATGGTTAGGATCATGTAAATATATCTTAAGCAAAGAGACATGAAAAACATTATGAGCTCTAGCGCTAGCAGGAAAAGAACGTCTATATGAAATTGGCCCTATTCTTTCAAGAACTTCAAATGGCCCACAATATCTAGGTGATAGCTTGGCACAACTCCCAAGCTTGAAGGAACTCTTCCTTTGAATCACTCTAAGATAAACATAATCCCCAACATTGAAATCCCTGTTCACCCTATGCTTATCTGCATAGATTTTCTGTCTATCTTGGGATTCTTTTAAATTCTTCCTAATCTTTGCAACCTCGTGTTCCATTTCCTTAAGCAATTCTGGCCCAAGTACAATTTTGTTCATTGGATTATCCCAAGTCACTGGTGTTCTGCACCTTCTGCCATACAAAGCCTCATATGGACTCATGCCCAATGATGCTTTCTTCTCGTTATTGTATGCAAACTCTACGAAGTGTAGATAATCTTCCCACTTGGATGGTTTTTCCATTACATACATGCAAAGCATGTCTTCAAGCACCTGATTTTCTCTTTCTGTTTTCCCATTTGTTTGAGGATGGTATGCAGTACTAAAGTTCAACTGCGTACCCAAATATGCAAAGAGGCATTTCCAAAAATTGGAAGTGAGCTTGGTATCCCTGTCAGAAATTATTTCCTTAGGAAATCCATGCAATCTAAAAATTTCCTTCATGAAAATCTTTGTAATGGCATCGGCTTTATATGTGGAATTAACCGGTATAAAATGTGATTCCTTTGTTAACTTGTCCACCACAACCATGATGGAATCATGTTGTCGCATAGTCATTGGCAAACCTGTAATAAAATCCATGGAAATTACTTCCCATTTCCATTTCAGAATTGACAATGGATGCAATAAAACTATTAGGTTTTGGTGTTCAACCGTCACCTACTGGCATTTCATGCACGTAGATCTATATTCAGGGATGTCCTTCTTCATCCCTGGACAAAAATATTTCTTTATGGCTGTAGCAATTGTTTTATGATATCTTGGATGACCAGAATATGAATCTTGATGGATTTCAACCATAACAATCCTCCTCAAGTCTGCCACATTTGGAATATAAATTATATTCTTATAAGTAAGAAGTCTGTCTCCTTCCAAATGATATCCTTCATATTTCTTTTCAAGGTCTTTCTGCTGCAATTTGTCCTTTATCTACACATTCATTTCATCTTCAACAATTTGGTTAACAATCTACCACCTTAGATCTGATTGGCAGGTACTAAGCGCTGCAACGTGCATTTCATGTACTTCCTTGCTGAGTGCATCAACCACCTTGTTTTCTTTCCCTTTTATGTGTTTGATTTCAAAATCAAATTCGCACAAACATTCCAACCACCTATCTTTCCTATCATTTAGGGTTGGCTGTTCAAACAAGTATTTCAGACCAAAATGGTTTGTCCTTAGCTCAAATTTCCTGCCCATTAAGTAATGCCTCCACATCTTTAAATCATGTACTATGGCTGCAATTTCTAAATCATGAGTAGCATAGTTCTTCTCATGCTCCTTCAACTTTCTTTACTCATAGCATACCATGTGGTTGTCTTGCAAAAGAAATCTTCCAAGTCCTTGATTGCATGCATCGGTACACACCACAAAGTCTTTTTCCGGCTCTGCAATTTTCAAAATTGGTGCAATCATAAGAATATTATTCAACCGTTGGAAGATTTACCCACATCCTGGTGTCCTTCGTCTGAGATAATGTGACCCAAATAATGAATATTATCTTTATAAAAGTCAAATTTGCTCAACTTTGCATACAAATTATGATCCCTTATCAATTGCAATGCCATTCTCAAATGTTCTTCATGCTCTTCTTCATTCTTAGAATAGATAAGAATGTCATCTAGAAAAACAAGAACAAACTTGTCCAAATACTTGTTAAAAACACTATTCATGAGACACATGAATGTAGTTGGCGAATTTGTGAGACCAAATGGTACCACCAAAAACTCACAGTTCCCATACCTTGTTCTAAAGGCTGTCTTATGAATATCTTCGTCTTTGATTCTTACTTGATGGTAACCAAACCTCAAGTCAATTTTTGAAAATACCTTTGCACCTCTGATTTGATAAAAAAGGTCATCAATTAGAGGTAATGGGTATTTGTTCTTCACAATGACTTTGTTCAACTGCCTGTAGTCAATACATAACCTGAGTGTTCCATCTTTCTTCTTCCTAAATAGAACAGGTGCTCCCCACAGGGACACACTTGGCCTAATATATTTCTTTTCCAACAACTCATGTAATTGCATTTTCAATTCTAGCAATTCTGGTGTACTCATCCTATAGGGTGTCTTGGACACTGGTGCAACTCCCGAGACAATGTCAATTGTAAAATTAATGTCTCTCTTTGGAGGGGGGTCCTGGAAGCTCATCAGGAAAAACATCCTTGAATTCTTGCAATACATGATAGTCCTCCAACTTAGGAGTTTCATTTTTTGTTGCCTCCAAAACATGGGCTGCATACAATTGACAACTTTTCCTATAGAACTTCTGCAACTGCATTGTTGAAACCTTCCTAACATAAATCACCTTTGGAATTCTGTTTACAACCCTTGGGTTTCCTTCTTCATCCATGCATTCAAATGTCTTGTTGTAGCAGTCCATTTTAACCTTGTGTGCTTCTAACAATTCCATTCCAATGAGAATATCATAGGAACCAAGTGGCAGAATATTAAGGTTTGCATAAGTGAATAGCCCATCCATATCTAATGGACATTTCTCTACAATTTCACTAACTTTTCTCTTGGTTCCAGTGGCTAGTTGAACTAACCATGATTTACTATGCTTTAATTTCTTAAAATCACAAATATAAATTTTTTTAGGAGTGATAAAACTGTGAGTAGATCCAGGGTCAATCAAAATATAAACATAATACTTAGTAGAAATCCTACCTTCAACTTCAACCACAGTTGATTGATGATCTTCCTAGAGGTCCTCTAGTGCTGCATAGATTCTATGGATTGTCCCTGCCACTTGACCCACAGTTTCAACTCCTTGGATGTGGTGAAATTGCTTTACATTCCCATTCCGATGTGGACAGTTCCTAAGCATATGATCCCCTCCACATCCCCAACATTGAAGTGGATCTCTCAGCTCCTTTGGATCTCTTTCCTTGTCTCCCATCATTCTAGCTGGCTTAGTCACAAACTATGATGGTTTCCTTTGCTGATTTCAGAGATGAGTGGGTTTGAAACCTTTCCTTGTTTGGTCAAACTTCTTAGTTTTCTTGTCCTTCCATGACTTCTGGAAATTAGGTTTGATTTTGTTTTGATCATAACAATACTTGGCCTTCCTCATTTCCTCCTCTAGAGTTTGAGGTTCATCAAATTCAATCCTATATTTATATGATTGAGGTATTCCACTTAGAAAATGCTGAATTTTCAACTTATCATCTCGGATATACCTGACATACCTCATCAACTCCAAGAATTTGTTTGCATATTATTCCATGGTCAATTGTCCCAATTTCAACTCATGGAACTCTTTGATCTTATCATCATAGTACCTATCAGAGAGGTATTTATGCTTGAAGTAATTCTTGAACTGCTTCCACACAATATTTATTTCATTAATCTTCTTCACTTGCCTAAGGTTCTCCCACCATATAGATTCTCTTCCATTTAAGTTGAAGATGGCTACCCTTGCCTTCATATTTCCAGAGTAGTCTTGGACTTGGAAATACTTTCTCATCCCAAGAAGCCAAGCTTCAGCTTCTTGCCCAGATTTTACCTCACCATCAAATGTAGGAGGCTTTGTCTTCTTAAATTCCCCATGTGAATTGTTATTATAATGCCTATTCCTCTTATTCCTGTGAGATGAAGAGATTGAACCTTCAATGGATGCCTCAGATTTAGATGATCCACTAGAAGAGATTTCTAGAGTATATGTTCTATCTCTAGAAACTCTTCTTGAGCTATTGGACCTCTTGCGGAAATTTCCCCTTGAACTACTCCCACTCCTTTTTGGGTTTGTTGAGTGATGCCCAGAGTTCGTCCTCCTTTGAATGTTTTTCAAACTTTGCATCATAGCTGCATTCAACTGATTTTTTTCCTCCTTAGATTTAATCATCCTTTCATTATCTTCTCTACAACTTTGCAACTCCACCCTTAGGCTCCTCATGCTCGCTACAATATCTGGGGGAGTCTCTTGATTTATTCTCTCATTGGATTATGTTTCAACATTCTCAACTTGTATGTTCTCCCTCATGGTATCTTTCTCAGGCTCATAGGGATCCTGTGCATCATCC
This sequence comes from Larix kaempferi, assembly GCA_027924585.1. Taxonomy (NCBI): domain Eukaryota; kingdom Viridiplantae; phylum Streptophyta; class Pinopsida; order Pinales; family Pinaceae; genus Larix; species Larix kaempferi. The sequence goes on from BSBM01000035.1 coordinate 5,940,500, forward strand.
ATGATGTTGATCTTCTTGGCCCAACCAAGACCAAATTTTCCAAACTGCACTACGTGGAATGTTGCCTTTGATATGACTATGATTATGCAAACTGTGTTCATAAACACAATTGTTAGCTACATTATATTCTCAGAAATTCATAAATTGTTTGCATGCATTTGGGATAATCTTACATTGACAACTTTGTCAAATCATAGACTTTTCTCATAAGTTCCATGGCAATTTTCAATTTCTGGCACCTAAAAATCACTCTGGAAAACTGCTTAATTTCAATGTTTTGGCGGAATCTTTATTTTTCCCCGGCCAGTTTCGGTGGAATTATCCCTTTATCTCCAATCGATGCACTTATTAATTCCTCTCCGACCATTTCGGTGGACCTTTCAATTTTCCGCCGATCGGCGCACTTTTGATTTTGTCACCAACCCGTTTCGAAGTAAAATTCAATTTTCCTCCGATCGGTGCATTTCCGTTTTGTCACCGAACTGTTTTGGCGCAAAATTTATTTTGTCGCCGATTTGTTTCGGTGAACCTTTCACTTTTTCCGCTGATCGACACACTTTCACTTTTCTACCGATCGACACACTTTCACTTTTCTACCGATCGACACACTTTTCAGTTTTCTGCCGACCTGTTTCGGCATAAAATTCAATTTGTCGCTAAATTGTTTCGATGCAAAATTCAAAATTTCATCGATCGATGAAATTTTCATTTTTTCGTCGAAACGCCTCTTTTCGACAACTTTTCCACTTTTCGCCAATAGTTTCGGCAGACTTTTCTCTTTTTCTCCGAACCGATTTCGATGGGATTTACCATTTTTTCGCCGAAATCTTATCGGTGCAACTCTGTGAAACTTCCCGAAACGTGTTGGTGCAACTTTTATTTTTGCGCTGAAACACCTTTTTAGCGACTTTATGCTTTCTCGCTGAAATGCATCGGTGACCGTTTCATTTCCTCGCCGATAGTTTCGGCGCTTTTTCCCTTTTTTTTCCGACATACACTTAAGCAAAAAACTCAAAAACTTAGAAGTTTTTGAAAATTTTCTTTCTTTTTTTGATGACTAGTGGTGATCAGGAAGGGGTATTTCCTTTGCAACTGTGATCAGATTTGGCCCATATAGGCCCAATGTTGTAACCTCTGACTATGATACCACTTGTCAAATCCCTCATATCGATCCAATCCCAAAAGAGAGAACATGAACCTAAAACTAGGCTATTCATGCTTCTCATCCCCATCATAAAATGTACAATTCATACAAACAGAGTGCATATGTGTGCAGATGCATGATTAAATTTGACACAACGGAATAAAATTCTACTACATATATAGCATGCATTCAAATACACACATAAGCATGATTGCTACAAGGAAAAGGGGGACAACAGACTCACACACAGAGAAATACACACCAAAAATCAACCAAGCCAATCCACAGTTGGGTTTATCAGGATGCTAAGGCAATGAAAAGAAAGAATTGCTAAGCTAGTGAGCTCAACCATAGAGCTATTGGTACCTATACAAGATCTATCAATATTGGCACCCAAAATACCTACACACCCATCACAAGGAAGTATTCCCTTCACTGCTGCACAGTCCCTCAGACCATACCCTCCCTTCTAGTGCTCTTTAGGGTGTGCATAGAAAAGTAGCCAAGGCCCTTTGATCTATTTGTGAGGTTAATATCTTCACTAGGTTTATCAAGCCAATTCTAATCCTTTTCCACTCCTAGTTTCTTACTCACAAGTTCAAACCAAAACATGGATGCACATAAAAGCAAAACACAAGTGTTGGGCATGAAGAAAAACGTTTTGACTGTGGGATGCCCAAAATGGGGTTTCCATGAGTTTCCAAAATCGTGAGCACCAAAAAAGACGAACTGATAAAGGGGGAATAAACCCTTGGAGAGAAAATTTGATTTCACCACATGTTTTTGATCATTCAAGGGGCAGAAACGACCTGTATAAACCCCCAAAACATGACTCTCTTACTCCCAGACACTTTGCAACACAAAAATGAATTCCCAGCTATGGAAATGAAGGAAAATGATGGAAAATGTGAAGGAAAATGCCACAGCTAGATCAGGCTGCGTGAAGGAGAAAATACCATGGGTGAAGAATGGCTTGGGCACAATTTCGTTGGTTTTTTATTTCCCAAGAATCCAAAATACGATTTCCCAAATTGATGGCTTTCCCATACATGAAATTGGGCAGCCATACCTCTCCATTCCCAATGCATTAACTACCTCAACCAACTCTTGGAAGAATTAAATGATTGGGTGAAGAAGTCAAAATGGGTAGTTGAGGTTTTATGGGTTCTCTCATTGACACTTGGATTGACATTGTTGGCTTGGGGGTTTGAATATTTTCCCTCCCTATTCCTTGTAAAAATCATGTCCCTGTCTCTTGTTGCATTGCATAGCTAGTTGTGGGTATTTGATTAAAATGCATATTTACATAATGTCTTAATTTCTATTGTGTCTAGCTAGCACGAGAACCATATGCATCGGTTTTAATTGCTGATACATAAAACACTAAATCGATGGTCGGGACTTGGCCTTGATCTCCTCACCATGATTTTATAACGATATTTACATCATTTACAATTTTAATGCAATAGGGTAAAAAATCAGGATATTACAGGTCTCTTTCAGACTGGATTAGATACTTATTTAAGTTGGATCTTCATTTATCTTAGCGAACCTACTATCCCCTTCATTTACGAAAATATGCCTGGAAACAAGTCATCGTACTCCTTCAGTAGATCAACTACTTGTGTGAGTTTCTTGATCCCATTAGTCACCTATTATGCCCATTTTTGGCTCATGTTCTATCCTTATGTTGTATTTATTTGTCTTTAATGGTTGCAAAAAATTCAACATAGTATTGGTGGATGGATCATTCTATACCACGTTTTCTCCTGTAGTTTTCTTGATCTATATCTTTTGTGGGTCTTCATCTTCATCCATTTATATGTTGTCCACCTTCAAGCAATATACAAGTTGGTTTAACTATGTCAAGTTCTTGTGATATGCACACACTAGTCTTTTCGTGGGACCCTTTGTCTTCTACGCAAAAAAGAAGTGCTTCATCTAATGGATAAGTATATCCAATTTAGGATTTGATACGCTAAACTTAAACGTGGTGGTAAACTAACTGCATACTTTTCATTTTCCATGTCCTTGTCTGCCTCCTTCTCTCATGTTTAACATACCAACTATGCTGTATGACATCTAACATGTGTATGAACCTGTGAATCCATTGACTGCACGAGACACTTTTCATTGTCTACCTTTTCTCACAGTACACCAAATGTTCTTATGGATCTTCAGTACCTTTAAATTGGTTCATCAATTCCTGGTTTGTCACAGGTTGGAATCTTACCTTGATGCATTCTTCTATTTATTCCCACCTACGTACTTTATCCTTGCATGTCACCCACTAATGCATATGCATACACTTGACTATTGCATCCATATATTAGACTCCCTGATCCTCTAGTACTCATTCTTCCATCTATTCTAGAAAGGTATCCACCCTCTCTATTCCATCAAAATTTTATGGATCGCACAACTCAGATCCGATCCAATGTACAAACTTGGTGACCTGAGCGCATCTTCGAGAGAACACTTCATACAGACAATTCTTCCATCTCTCTAGTGTTTCCTGAGAATCTTTGTTGAAAGAACATACATTGCACCAACTCAATTATCCATACACAGTTGGATTTACATAGTCTTCCCTTCATTTAGTTGCATTGTATATATTCTCAATTTCAATGATATTGGTATCATCCTTTACTAGCTCCGTGTAGGGAACTCCTTCTGTGGCATCAAATGGGGCCTGTTGGGTCACAGATTTGTCCCTATTTTCATTACTTATCGACACCTATTTCATCCATCTTCTTCCTATTATCACCCATTTATCATTCCATTTTCCATCCATTTGTTGTAATTGCTCGAGAAATGCCATATTAGTCTCATTGATGATTTAGTGGTTAATCATGATTATTTTCCTTTATTTTTGATGAATTGAATATTACTATGCATAATTTTACTGATGATGGTTTGTGGAGTGATTTTTCATATTAACAATAGTAGCACTCATGGTTCAAGCCTCCAAAGTTGGCATGCTAGCACACGTCCACATGGATATTTCACAAAATGGTTTCATTTCTAGGATTGATTATGTGGATTTGTGATTTCAATTCGTGCCCAAGTCCAACATGGAAGCCTCCAGCTCATGATCAAATGGTTCCAACCAAAAACATGTTCCAGATAAGAAAAAAATGATTTGCGTCGCGATTTAGGGGCAGATGGAGAAGAATCTTGAAAATATGGGACATGGGTTTTGTGCGTAATGACCTCAATTACTTGAGTTATAAAGGAATCACCAAACAAAGCCACGGTTTGAGATATACAACTGGTTCTCTAAACGTGTAATTCCCAGATTTGCAGTTACAACCGTGTGTCAAATTAACAATTTTTTTAAAACATATCACAAGTTGGGGATTCGGTTTCTCATTTTCCGAAGAGAATTTTATGTATAAATATGTAATAATTCTCATGTATTGGGGGGGAGAGCAAGCAATGTTATGCTGTAGAATTTGATCCAGACTCTGTTGTAATAATTCCATTATGATAATACATGCTAGCAGTTTCTTAATTCTGGAGTTGAAGACTTTCATTGTGGAGATCCAGCTCTTCTCAGTGGAGGAAGGGCCCTCTTCCTTGAGCAGATGTTGATAGTGTTGATTGTTATTGTGTAGATTTGTTTATTATTTTAGTTCATGCTTTCATTAATTAGATTTATCATATTTGTTTTCTTGTTAATTCATTTTGATAGATCGTTTGCCAACATAGCACTTCTTTTACATTTATGCAATTATATCTTGCTTCATAAGAATTGATTTTGTTTGAAGTGTGATTAGATTTATAGTTTGGTTTTATGAATAGGTTTAAGGTTTGATTTATTTTCAAGAAGGTGTGATCTAGTTTACAAAGAGTTTTGGTTTCATACCAATAGATCAACAGTGTCAGGTAGAAATTGTGCTTGCATAGATCTTGCACGATAGCTTTGAAATAAAAGACTTACTCGGGTTGACAATTTATGTTCTGGTAGTATCAGTTGTTTAATTAATTAGACAATTAATATTCCCAGCAGGGCCACCACATGTAGCTCCTTTGTTTCAAATGGAATATGTTACTACTTTAGATTTAGGATAATTTTTTTTTCAAACACCCAATATATCCCCAACAAATTTGGATAGAGATATGTGTCTTCTAGTATCTCTAGTTATCATCTCAAAATATGTTATTGTCTTCACCATGTCAATTCACTTCGGCATTCTCTAGCCTACTGATAGGATAGATTCTATATTGGTTTTCCAACCTGATTTGATGAGGGAACCACACTAACTTCAATTTTCCAATCAATTCCCAAGACTTCTTAGGAAATATGTTGACATCTGACCCCAAGTAAAGCATTACGTCTTTCATCTCATATCCTCCTAATTCAAGTGTTATATCAAATCCTTTACCGGTGCATCTTTTCTTATGCACCCATCACACACTCTGATCAGGTAGAAACTCTGAAATGGGATCCTCCATCTCACTCAATACCATCATATTTGTGAGTAGGCTCATCAATTTTGTCGCAATTTGAGGATCACTCAACACTTTCAAATAACACTGAAGAAAACTACTTACTTCATCCTTAGGGTTATTATTTTGCAACCTTTTGTGTTTCTCTTGTTCCTACGATGCAATCCATTGTTTCTCTTCACCATGCAAGTTGTGCAACCGGTGTCTTCCTCTCATAGTATCTTTTGGTGATCCTCCTCATCACAAAACCTATGTAGTTGGTCCTCTTTATGTAGTTGCTCCTAGCGTAGCTCTTCTTCCCACAAGGATGCTTCCTCAACCACTTTCTGATCATCATGTAGGAATTGTCTTTGATGCATGGCATCAAAATTTGGTAGAGCTTGTGCAACTTTATTTATATTAGACTCAATCGGTCGTTCCAGGTGGTGTACCTCAATTATAGCTTCCCCTGTCTTAGCACCCTGATTTATTATGTTTAATTAGGAAGGTTCTGTTTCTCTAGGATCTTCGTGTAGTTCTGTCATCACAATATTAAAATATTGGCCCTTCTTCTCTTCCCATTTTGCTACCAAATCTGGGAAATCTTCCATTAGATGCTCCATGATGTGATAGTATCCATAGAGGGCATGGGGTTTTGTACAAAATTATGCCACATGATCTATCTCACCATAGTTGAATCAAATGGATTTCCTACCTCCACCTCTATATCCTCTACCTCAGCATTAGTATCCCCTACTTGCAGCTCCTTTATTCCCTCCTTGGTTATCTCCTTTGTTATCCTCCATGCCTTGAACATGAAACACATTTGTAGTGTGGTTGTTCATGAGTTGAAGTGCACAATAGTTATTGAAATCATGCCCCATTGTCTTGTAGAACTCCCAGAAAGGGGTATGTGTAGAAATATGATACATTTGTAGGTTTGGGAATTTTGGAGGTGAATTCCCCATGTCCTACAGATCTCGCACCATTCCATCTTGGGTCCATCTAGGAATAGGTTAGACACGCCAATCTCTATATAGTTTCCTATGGTATGGAACTCCTCCTTGTGGTGATCCTTTTCCCTACAGAAATTATAACACACATTTTCTCATACTTCCTTTGCAATTGATAACTATTGTAGCTACATGCTTATTGCAACAAGATATGACTAAACCTGCACCATCCCTGTTGTATATTTTCCACTTGGAGTGGTTTCCAATAATATGGAAATATCCAGGCCCTCTGACTGCATTCCAACCTTCTTTTGAGTAAGAGGAACCCTGATATGTGAAAACATGCCCACGATGAACCATTCACGATGTTGGATGTCCTGAATCTGAAAACTTATCCAATCCAAGAGAATCTTGAACTGGGGATCATAGTCCCAAACGTAATAAAAATTGCTCTGCTTAAAGTATTTTATCTTAGTTATGCATTGGTATTATGACTTGGGTTTATGGAATTCCTTAATATCATTCTTGATGGTTTCTAGTAGCTGTAATGTCCCCTTCACCTAGTCCATCCAGCAGAGGGGACATTGACTAAATCAGGGCCTCTAAATTTCACCCCATAACCACAATTACAAATTTATACAGCTAAAATGCATGTGGAGACATGGAAATAAAAACACACAGTGGAAAAAAAATTGATCCACACAAACATAACATGCAATTTACAGACATAATTATCACAAGAATACAAATAAAATCAATGCCCATCAAATACATAAGAATACTTATCTTAAACAAAGATGATACAAGCAATTGGCTATGTAAGAACAATTTTGCACCCAGACATAGGAACTCTATCCAACGTATACTCTTTTTGTTGGGATTCTGCCCCAAGCTATGCTACGAGGCCACCAAGGTGAAGAAACACCTACAGGATTCTCTCTCTCAGCCCACAACCCTTTATGCTCATTGTTCTTAGCCAAAATCTCCAACAGAGCTCTATAGGGGTTTCACTAAGCCTTCACATCCATTGCACTCCTTCCAACTACCCCAACCAACATAAGGAAGAAAATTCCCTTCACTGACCCACATCTCCCTTAGGAAATCCAACCCTTATAGTGCCTTCCAGTTTGTGCAATAAGAGTCTAACCTTATGTAAGCTATTAGAGAACTTCCTGCAACATTAATAATCCATGGCTTCTCAAGCATCCAAAAGTAGCAGAACTCAATGGGTAAAGGTTCCTAGCTTTCCCAAACTCCATGCTCATATACAACCATTTATTTTCCCTTCCAAAAATGCAGGCATGTCTTCAAATTCGAATTCCTAGGCTAAAAACAGTCTGGTAATGGACATAAACAACAATGGAAAAATCTACGTAGTGTAGAAACATGCATGAGAGAATGAACAAAAGAGTGATGAATCCAAGGATATGAGGTAGGTTGAAAAGAAAACTAACATAGCTTCTGACCATAAATGAAATAGTACTTCTAGCAGCTGACATAATTGTCACAACCCCCATGCTTCAATAACTACATGAAGTGACTTTTCCCACCAACCTCACATATGCATTCAATGATTGTGTTTAATAGTCAAGAGAAGGTAACTTGCTCATTTAAGGCACATGGAATATTTTGGATGAGTTCTAAGGTTGACACATGGTAACATAGGATTTGGTTTCCCCATAGGCCCCCTTCCTCTTCCCCTGTGGTGGAATCATATCCCCTCTAGTGCTCTTTACACAACCATCTTGGACCATGTTATTAATTTTCAACATAATATTTACATACATTTTGAATTGGCATGATAAGCCAACCATATGGTCCAAATAAATATATATACATCATGCATGCCTAGCCATTCACTAGTTGGGCCTTGGCCTTCAACTCCACACTAGGAGTCCATGCTAGCATATTTACATCAATTACATAATTTTGATTAAATACATTCCAATTCAAAACTAGGGGCATTACAACAACCTTGTCTATCTTGGGGATATCATCATCTTATACTTCATGTACCAAGTTAGGGCCCGATATCTAAAAGTTGTCTCTAATTGCACGATATTCACAACTTCATCAGTCATTTGGTTTACCAAAAAAATGACTTCAAATGTAAACGAATGTTGCTCAAAATCATCCATCCCTGTCCCATAGAAGAAAGATAATCTCAAAGTTGAATAAGAGGTTGTTGCCATTCTATTGTGTACCTGTGAACTGGCTCTTCTTTTTGGAATTGGTTCGGTTGGTACTGTAGTATTTCCTTCTGGATTCCAAGTTTCATGTGTAGGACTTGCTTGTAACCCTTCTTGTGTTGCTTCTCTTTCGTCTTTCAAACTCACTTCTCTTTCATAATGGGTTATGTTGCAGCTACAACACCTTCCCCAAAATTTCTTAGATTTTAGGGCCATTCCTTAGGTCTTGAGTCTATCTTTAGATTTTTGTCTTTATTTTTAGACCCCTTTGCTTTCAAAAGTCTTTTAGAATTTTCTCCCACAGAAGTTTTACACTTATAAAATTTTTTAGTTTTTTTGTTTTGGAGCAAAAGATGAAATTACATTGAAACAGTCGGAGAAAAATCTATTTTTGCATCGAAATAGCCAGACTAGAATTCGATTTTACGCCAAAACTGTTGGACTAGAATTCGCTTTCGCACCGAAACGGGTAGAAGAAAAACCAATTTTGTACTAATACATTAGAACCCAAATGGGATTTAATTCTGATCCATATCAGACCTTCTTTTCTTTTTGTGTTGAGCTATATTCCATTCAAGATATGGCTTTGTCGATGTAAAACTGCATTTTTGACCGAAATGTGTCAGGGTGACACTTTGTTTATCCCAAAAGGTGTTGATCTGCAAAAGGTTTCATTTATTTCATCAACAGGTTGTATGATGTGATCAGTGTTGAAGTCAAGGCTTCTTTTAAAGCTTCAAAATCCGCTTGTGCTTGTTATTCCCACATGAAGGGAACGTGGGTCCGAAGCAAGAGAAGGAAACCATGAAATTTCGTAGCATAGCCGAGAACAAAGCAATGGAGAAAATTGGCTTTCCCTTGAAGGCTTTTTAATTGGCATAATGTACGTGGTGATGGGAGGTCCAGAATGGATTGAACCTTCAAAGGATCGATAATTATCCCCTTTTGGGAAACAATGAACCTTCAAGCGGATGTTATATATGCGACAACGCAAAAAGACTTTCCAGATATCATCTAGGTGGTCATATCATTTCTTGGATCGAGCGGCGAGGTCATCCAAGTAGACAAGGATTATATGGACCAGTTCGTGAAAGCAAAATTTCATGGCTCGTTGAAATGTGGCGCCAACATTTTTAAGATCAAATGGCATAACTCGATAAGAAAAGGTGCCCCATGGAGTAGTGAAGGTATTCTTATACTGATCTTCCTTACGAATTTGAATTTGATTGTAGCCAAAGAAACTGTCCATGAAGGAAAGAATCTCATGACCTTCACATGCATTAATGAGTTGATCGATGAAATGCGTAGGAAATTTGTCTTTGGGACAAGCTAAATTCAGATCACGAAAATCAATACAGACATGAATGGTGCCCTGTTTTTTGTTAACCAGCATTGGATTGGACACCCATGCGTTGTAAGCAATGGGATAAATGAATCTAGCTTGATGTAATTTTTCAATTTCGGCCTTCACTGCTGGTAATTTGGAGGGGTGAATGGGACATTGCTTTTGGCGGACAGGCAGGATGTGAGGCCAAGTATCAATATGGTGTTCAACAATGGCAGGGTCAAGAATAGGCATCTCAGTATATGAACAAGTGAGAAAATCACGAAACTCTTGGACGAGCGTCTTATAGGAAGCAAATTCATCTAGAGTACATGAGGTGCCTAACGTAATGTACTCAACTATACTGGGTGTGATGGAGATATCAACCTATATGGTAGGTGAGATGTTAGCCATGTTACCTTCCTCGAAGGCATCAAAAGCTGGGATGGGGCCCTTAAACCAGTCCACTTGGCTATGGATGAAGTCTTTCGACTCAACAGAAAGTTGATTGTCCATAACAAGAGTAGAATCCTCGGGAATGAAGGAGGATCTATGATGCATTCCATCCCAAGGGAATTCAGGTGCGGTTAGTGCTTCGAGGATTTCTTCATCACTATGAAAACATTGCGTGGACATATCAAAAGAGGTAAAGGTGGAGGTTGGGGGAATGAATGGTTCACCACTTGTGGAAATCATATAAATAGTGTTAACCTCTCCCGAAGAGGAATATTTGGGCGGATGAATCTCCTCGATGGTAGTAATGGATTATTATAAAGAAGACTGACGCATTTCATGCAGCACCAACCAATACTCTGGTAAGTTTGGACAATGATGAGAGTAATGGTTGTAAAATCTGCATATGGCGCAGAAGTGGTTAGTGCACAAAGATTTGTTATGAGGTGGGGGGTGTTTGGGAGTTCGAAAACAGGTATATTGGGGTCATTTTCCAACGTCTTCATGTGTTCTTGAATGCCAGACAATTGCAGACAATTATGGATTGTGTGGCCCAAATCATCGCACAAGGCACACTTGAGGGGTGCGTGGGTTGGAGGGGGAAGGTGCACGGTTTTAGTCGCATTTTGTGTAGTATGAGTGTGTGTGGCTCTTGCCCCAACGTTCTTGGATGACTGAGGAGTGGTGTTGGAGGAAGATGATTCCACCACATCGGGAGGTGTATTGTTGGCAGTGATGATCGGTCGGACCAGTTGAAGAATGACTTGTGGCATTCGATTGGGATTAAGGGAAGGTAAATACCACACTGGAAGTCCTAACGTCAACCCCGAGAGATTCAGCGTGGTCATGACGGGCATACTCACTACCCCTGATGGTGGAAATAAGACTGGGATTGTGTGGATCGGTGTGGCTCCAACGTGGCTAGGTACCGATGGCGGTTGAGACGGGGGTGGTGGTTGAGGGTTAGGGACTGATCGAATTGATGAAATAGTGCACAAGTCAGATATCTCAATGGTCGTAGTGGGAGGTGGTACAAAATTAAATGTGGATACCATTGGAGTCTCTGAATAAAGTCTAGTATTTACGGTGGAAACCAAATAGGTAGGGGCACCAAAAACAGGTTGTTCAACCATGGGGAGAACATTTTCGGGTGTAGCGGGCTTGTTCGGGTCATAGTAATTGACTTGATCGATTTTAACAACTCGTCCCTCATGGGGGAACATGATAAGATGAAACAAAGATGAGGAAACATCCTTCATGGCATACATGTAGCTTCTTCCTAGGAGCAGGTTGTATTCAAGCTGGGCGTTTATGACTTCAATGTCAATCAGGATAGTTTTTCCAGCTAATTGGACTGGAACATTATCCAGAAGGCCTTGCAGATGAGATGAACAACCATCATAAGCTCGTAAGGAGGTCATGGATGGCTATAGGGGAGGGGATCCTAGCTTCCGCCACAAAAATGTATACATGATGCATGTAGAGGCACCCTTATCGATGATGCACTGATGGATAACAACATTCTGGATTGAAACAAAGACTTGAAATGCTAAGGTAGAAGGAATGTGCGGTTCAGATTGGTCTAAGTCGAATGCCATCATGTGTGAGTTAGAAGGATCGATTGACCTATGGCATACAAAAAAATTTTGTGTTGCGCTGGGTAGTTCTTTAAAACTTCTAAGGTTGACATAGCAGCGGGGAACTGGGCTAAGTCATCCATGATGTTATAGTTGGGGGTAGCATGAGCGTTGGGTTTTTTATTGATGCGGCGCAGAGGGAATATAGGATAGTTAGGGGCCCCTTCGAATGGTGCTAGAGGTAAATGTAACGACTGATCTATGGGAAGCGTGCTAGCGACCTTTTCCGCATGAATGGTTTCGGTAGTTGAGTCATACGACGGATGAATTATTCCTCATGAAACTACGCAAGCTGGCAGGTATCCCGAGAAATCCAAAGGGAAAACATCAACGAATGAGATCCAGTCAGGATGCGGAAAGAGCCTGGGGTTTAACATCCTTAAAGCGCCCCTGATGGAAAATCGTTGATGACAGGTGTCAGCTCCGTAATAATTTAGGGGGCACAAAATGGTTTTCCCAAACCATGTTTTCTTTCCCCTGAAACCACACAGGATGGCCACAGTGGTTTCCCTAACCGTAAGCCGCCGGGTAGTTGACTGACGACTAGAGTGGGCTTGACTCACAAAAGGTGTACCGACAAGAATTCCCATCCCGAGGAGGTCAGCATGCAAGATCAATGGCAGGAATTGCTTAAGGATTCCCAATTTGCTCGAACTTTAACTCTCTAAAATCACTCCTGAATGAAGACCGCTATCTACACATGGTGGTCTTTCGTGAAGTTGGGACCCAAGAAGCGGTTTCCTTAAACCACTCTAGCTGGACCCTAAAACAACCTTTGTTTACAGCTCACCGCATTCCGATGTATCACATCCCTGTCCCCTTGCATTAACTTAAACCGTACTTAAACGATCATTACGGCCGTCATTTGCAAGTAAGCGCCCCAGCATTTAAGAGGCCATCTACCCCTTAACCTACAAACTAATCCCATCTCTTTGTTAATTTTTTAGCATTAATTCAAAATACTCTAGGATATTTACTGAGAGAATAAAATGTACAGCATATCAAGTATAACAATGCGTATCAATCACACCAAGCAATCACATGAGACAATAAATAAGAAACCCTAGTTTCCGCAACTGCACAGTGTCTTCTTCTCAGGTTAGCTCTGATACCATGTTAATTTTTTAGCATTAATTCAACATACTCTAGGATCTTTATTGAGATAATAGCATGTACAACATATCAAGCATGACAATGCATATCAATCACACCAAGCAATCACATGAGACAAAAGACACACAGAGTTTCACTGGGGAAAACCATAAAGGTGAAAAACCCCACAACTTCCTCAGAGATAGAAAGAGCAATGATACAACCAAAGTACACAGAGATAGTCCTCCTAGCAGCTTAACCTCCTCCTCCACTAGTGCGCCACTTTCTGATTAGTGTAGAAGTGAATAATGAGATGATCAAATAGAGTGCTCCCACACTCTATTTATACTTGACCTGACCTACCTAATAAACTAGCAGGGCTGACTTGTCTAACTCAGTCTAATAACCCATGGTTAAACTAATCAGGGCCGATCCCACACTTGGTGGTCTAATAACCCATCATAAGCAAGTTACGACACTTGCGACACTTGTCAATACAAATGACAACACTTCCGTATAGAGGAATAATAACATCTCTATAGGAGTACAATATACATAGGTGAAATACATTCTGAAGTTACAATTACATCAACACTCCCTCTTAACTAGGAAGGTATTTCTCGACACAGAGATGCTAGCACAAGTCTTCTTCTCTGGATCATCATCACTGGATCATCTTCATCATCACGGCTGCTACTATCTCAATCAATCTCTGAATCTACTGATCATAGGAAGTTCTACAGAGCCATCCCTTTTTCATGCTGGATGTAGGCCCACTACTTGCAGGTCTTCATCATCGTTGTCCATACTGTGGAATCTTCAGGACTTATTACGTGAGTCAACAAAACCTCGAAAGAGCATCCCAGGACTTTTACGAGCACACATCTCAACCTATCAGATCTCCCAGGACCTTTTACATGCCACTGCACAACCTGTCCACGGCCACATAGTATCATCCTGATACTCATGATCATACTGATCATAACATCGTCTATGAAGCATAGTCCATATGCACACAATACAACACTTACACTCACCGGCATGGGAAGACACACTTCAACCATCCGGGAAGGGCTCAACACTCACATCAACGCACATGGGAGAACACATCTACCACCATGTCGGAAAGGCTCTGCACTTACATCAATGCACATGGGAGAACACATCTACCACCATGTCGGAAAGGATCTGCACTTACATCAATGCACATTGGAGAACACATCTACCACCATGTCAGAAAGGCTCTACACTTAGATCAACGCACATGGGAGAACACATCTACCACCATGTCTGAAAGGCTCTGCACTTACATCAATGCACATGGGAGAACACATCTACCACCATGTTGAAAAGGCTCTGCACTTACATCAACGCACATGGGAGAACACATCTACCACCATGCCGGAAAGGCTCTGTGCATCTGCGTCTTCGGACTAATCACACACGATCCACCTGATCATGTCAAGGCATCTACCTGATGCATATCATCATACATGATCTACCTGATCATACAATGTATCTACTTGATACATATACAAATACATGATCCCACTGATCATAACAAACATCCAACATGATGCATATACATATACATGATCCAACTGATCATAACAAGCATCCAACATGATGCATATACATATACATGATCCAACTGATCATAACAAGCATCCAACATGATGCATATACATATACATGATCCAACTGATCATAACAAGCATCCAACATGATGCATATACATATACACGATCCAACTGATCATAACAAGCATCCAACATGATGAATACAAAGCAGTAACTGGAGCATTGTCCTGATGCTCATCATCCAACGCTTACATCCACAACCATAGGAAGGATCCTCCTCTCACCATGCTTGGAATAGCTCCTGCAAATGTGTCCATCACTTCTTCCTCAAAGTGTCATCAATCTGAAGAACACCAAGCCTCTCTCTGAAGTACTTGAACTTCACTCTAGCTAGTGGCTTCGTCAACACATCTGCAACCTGCTAATCCGTCGCAACATACAGGAGTTTCACTGCTCCTCTATGCACCATAACCCTAATATAGTGATAATTGATCTCAATGTGCTTTGAACTGTCATGGAACACCGGGTTCTCAGACAGCTTCACACAACTTTGGTTGTCACAAAAGATACCAGTAGCCTCCAACGGGAGATCAAATAACTCAGACAGTAGTTTCCAGATCCATACTGCCTCACAACTAGCTAAACAAGCTACAACATAATCTGCCTTGGCTATACTCAGTGCTACGCAAGACTTCTTCCTGCTAAACCAAGAGATCACACCTGATCCCATACTGAAGCAGCACCCATATGTGCTCTTCCTATGTGCAGCACTGCCTGCCTAGTTTGAATCAACATAACCTTGCAGGTTAAACTTTTGATTCGCATCATACTTGAGCCCATAATCAATTGTACCCTTTAGGTACCTCAGAATATGGTTTACAACAACCAGGTGAACACCTCTGGGATCCGTCAGGAATTGGCTCAATGTGTTCACCGCAAAGCAAATATCTGGTCTAGTGTTCGTCTGGTACATCAAGGACCCAATCATCTGATGATACACAGTGACATCAACCGAATCAGATGAAGCATCACATAGAAGCTTCAAGTTTGATGCCATAGGTGTGGCCATGGCCTTGCAGTCCATCGTCTCGAACCTCTTCAGGATTTCTACTGCATACTTCCTTTGCCCAAGGAAGATCCCATCTGCACTCTGCCACACCTCCATGCCTAGAAAATAGTGCATCATCCCCAAGTCCTTCATCTCGAACTCGACAGCAAGCTTCCTCTTGGTATCAACAATCAATTCATCCTCACCTGTAACAAATAGGTCATCCACATACAGAAGTAGTATCATAGGATTTCCTTCCTCAACCTTGTAGTAAAGGTTGAAATCTGCTTTACTCTTTGTAAATCCCAAACTGGATAAAAAGCTATATATCCTACCATACCAAGTCCTAGGAGGTTGCTTCAAGCCATTAAAGGCTTTCTTCAACCTGCACACATGTGACTCTCTGTCATGTGTCTCGAAACCAAGTGGTTGCTCCACATATACTTCCTCCTCGACTACACCATTCAAGAAAGTTGTCTTGACATCCATCTGGTGTATCTTCCATTTCATCACTGCAGCCAGAGCAAGTATTGATCTGATGGAAGTGTGTTTGGCCACAGGAGCAAAAGTCTCTTCATAATCAATCCCTTCTTTCTGGGAGAAGCCACGAGCTACAAATCTCGCTTTTTATTTCTCTATGCTTCCATCTGCAGCATGCTTGATCTTGTAGATCCATTTGGAAGTCACAACCGACTTCCCTTCAGGTCCTGGGACTACATCCCAAACATCATTCTTCATGATCGACTGGTATTCCTTGACCATGGCATCCTTCCATTCTTTCTTTTCCACTGCTTATTCATAACTGGAAGGTTCTTTGTTCATAATATCACAGAGTAGGGAAACATAGCTGGTATGTGATCTAGTCCTCTTCCTTTCTCTGTGTTCTTCTTCTGGAATGCCATACCTTTCTGCATCTTGAATGAGCTCTCTATCCCATGCAGGTTTCCTATTGTGAGAGTTCTTCTCACGAGGTGGATCTATAGGTATTTGTGGATCTTCAACTTCACGATCTGCTTCTGGAATTGCTTCATTCATGGTGGTGTCTTGAAATCTGGTTTCCTTTGGTTCTTCATGATCTTCAACAGGTGCCTTCCTTTATTTGATGAAGGCCGAGTTTTCATCAAATGTTACATCCATGCTGACATCAATCTTCTTGAACCCTGGAAAGTATATTCTGTAAGCTTTTGAGCTTTCACCGTACCCCACAAAGATGCCCTTCTTTCCTGAAGGATCTAGCTTTGTCCTCTTTTCCTTTGGAACATGTGTATATACTGGACAACCAAATATTCTGAGATGGCTGATTTCAAGTTTCTTACCAGAGAAGACCTCTTCTAGTGTCTCGTTGTCCAATATTTTGTGAGGTGTTCTGTTCTGTACATACACAGCTGTCCTAACTGCTTCTGCCCATAGATGCATAGGCATATCTTGGTCATGCAGCATTGCCCGTGCTGCTTCCATGATTATTCTATTCTTTCTTTTTGCAACTCCATGCTGTTGTGGATTGTAGGGCGCATTCAACTCCCTCTTAATCCTTGAATCACTAAATAACTTCTTGAAATCACCTGAATTGAATTCTCCGCCATTGTCGGATCTGAAAGTCTCAATCTTCTTATCAGTTTGATTTTCCATCAAGGCTTTGAATTCCTTGAACTTATCAAACACTTCATCTTTGTTCTTCAAGAAGTAAGCCCACGTCTTCCTAGAGAAATCATCAATGAAAGAGACATAGTATACATACCCACTCAGAGAACTGGATGACATCGGACCGCATACATCAGAGTGGATAATTTCCAAGATTCCTTTAGCTTTGCTTTCACTGCATGTAAATGCCTTCTTAATGTTCTTTCCTTTTGCACATCCTTTGCAAACACCTTCATGCTTTGTCTTGATTTCAGGAAGACCTTCTACAACTTTACTTGGAATTGGAAGTGCTCTGTAGTGGACATGTGCAAGCCTTCTATGCCAAAGTTCACTTGGCTCCATAGATTCATGTACCATGGCATGTTTAGGTTGTCCCTTCAATTTGTACAATCCTCCCTCTTGCTCTCCAATTACTACTGCATCATCTATGGTTTTACCCTTTGGCCACATTAAGATTTGACCATCTACAAATGCAACCCTCATGCCTTTTGCAACCAATGTAGATATGGAGAGTAGGTTCTTCTTGAGCCCAGGTACATATAGAACCTCTTTCATCTTCAAAGACTTCCCAGAGTCTAGGTTGTAGGATGATTCACCACTTCCTTTGATAGGATATTGATAGTCATCCCCAAGTTTCACCTTATGGGGTGATTAATGTTCAGATAGATTTACAAAAGATTCTTTAAACCTAGTCATGTGTTTGGAAGCCCCACTGTCAATAAGCCAATCATTAGATCCATGAGAGATAGTACCTGGGAGAGCAGAGATTAGAACATATTCATCTTCACTTGATGAGTCATCACTTTCTGCTCTAGCCTTTTTCTTGGGAGGTTCATCATCCTCAGCAGCATGAGCATGATATCTCTTCTTGTTGTTGTTCTTATTCTTATTGAAGTTGTTATTGCTATCTTTCTTCTTCTTGGGACAATCTGTAGCAAAGTGTCCTTTTTCATTGCATGTGAAGCATCTGAGATCTTTCTTATCTTTATGATAATGATGGTGTGAAGATTTCTGAAATGAGAATACTCCCTCTTTGACCTTCCTTTCTTGGTGTGTGCTGTGAGAGCTTGATCTTCATTCCCCATCTTTTCTTCTCGGGCCAGAAGCCTAGCCTCTTCTTGTGAACATTCCTCCCACAGTCTACTGAAGAAGATCAACTTCCTTCTTGCACAAATTCCTTGAATAAAGGAATCCCATGACCTAGGTAGGCCATTCAGTGTGGTAATGACAATTTCACCATTCTCCACCACTTGATCCACAACTTCAAGTTGTTCCTTGATCTGAGCGGCCTTATAGAAATAAGATTGAATGGTTTCTCCATTCTGAAGCTTGACCTCTTTCAATTGATTCCACAGAGTCATCTTCCGATTTATGTTATTTCCTTCAAATAGCTTGGTTAGGGAATCAAACATCTCCTTGGGTGTCTTTAGAGATGACACATGTGGTATGAGATGGTCTTTGATAGAATCAGCAATGATCATCTTTGACTTAACCAAGTTCTTCTTATGCTAGGCCTTAGCCTCTTCTTCCTCTGGGATAGGGACCTCAGAACTTATGTAAGTATCCAATTCATTTTCTTCCAGGATTAACCCAATCCTATACTTCCATGCTCGGAAGTTATCAGCCCCTTCAAGCTTATCCTCAAGCTTGGTGTGGTGAGACATATTAAAGAGTACTTCAAATGGAAATAGAAAAGATTTAGGTCTTACCACTTGATTTGCATAAATATGGATCTGGTGCTGGATTAGGGTTTGTCAGAGAAACCCTAAACATTCAGAATGTGAATTTCAACTTTCTGAAAGGATAGAAAGATGCGCCTTGATGAGCTGATCATCCTGGTATACTCAGAAATTGAAAACTGCAAAGATTCACCCTTCAGAAATGCTTTTCAATCTTTCGGATTCACTAGGGAGGACCCTGAATTAGGGTTTGAGTTTCCCAGAGCTTCACCCAACCAAAAATCTCGACCCAAAGCTTTGAACTTCAATTTTTCCAAGGAGCGTCCAGCTATGTCCTCAGATTCTAGAAATTCCTATTTTTGTGGAAACCCTAATTTTTAGGGCCAAAAATGAAAGTGCCCAGAATTGAATTCTGATTGGATAGAAAGATGCACCTTGATGAGGAGAGTCAAAATACCCTACTGCCTTTCAATGTCTGTGGAGAGAAACCCAATAAACAGAAAACGCTAGTTTCTACAACTGCACAGTGTCTTCTTATAAGGTTAGCTCTGATACCATGTTAATTTTCGAGCATTAATTCAATATAATCTAGGATCTTTACTGAGAGAATAACATGTACAACATATCAAGTATAAAAATGCATATAAATCACACCAATCAATCACATGAGACAATAGACACACAAAGTTTCACTAGGGAAAACCATAAAGGTGAAAAACCCCACAACTTCCTCAGAGATAGAAAGAGCAATGATACAACCAAAGTACACAGAGATAGTCCTCCTAGCAGTTGAACCTCCTCCTCCACTAGTGCGCCACTTTCCGAGTAGTGTAGAAGTGAATAATGAGATGATCAAATAGAGTGCTCCCACACTCTATTTATACTTCAACTGACCTGCCTAATAAACTAGTAGGGACGACTTGTCTAACTTAGTCTAATAACCCATGGTTAATCTAATCAGGGCCGAACCCACACTTGGTGGTCTAATAACCCATCATAAGCAAGTTACGACACTTGCGACACTTGTCAATACAAATGACGACACTTCCGTATAGAGGAATAATAACATCTCTATAGGAGTACAATATACATAGGTGAAATACATTCTGAAGTTACAATTACATCAACACTCTCCACGTGGTTCCTACATTTATTTCCTCCTTTTCCAAGCCTCTCCCTATAAATACTTTCCCCGGAGGATCAATTTAGGTACTCTTCTTCAAGCTTTGATGCTCCCTAGTCATTATCCTTTGCACTTGTCTTCTCCGAAGCTCCCAAAACATTTCAGAGTCTACATCTTCTCCATACCCCTGCATTAACATGGAATTTGAGCCCGCCCCTGAGGTCGCTTCCACGTCCTTGACCAGCAGTCCAGATGACCACCTAGGCGACGAATTCTTCGACGTTCATGACCCCTTCTCCTCCTTCCCCAACTTACAACAATTAGCCCTTGATGCCAGAGAGCAAGCACAGAGTGTGAAAATCCTCACAGCAGATCTAAGAGATGATGTATAACTCACAAGAAGAGCCTAATACATGTAACCTATGTATAATAGGGTCGGCTCTCTTTTGTAAGAAGTATCAGTTCTAATATTTGACAGTTTTATCAATACAAAAAGAAGAATATCATTGCCTGATCTTGAAGCTTTTATGGTTTCAAAACTTTAATGTGTACAGTTAGTATTTTCTCTTGTTATTCATCTCTTTCATGTTGTGTATGATTCATATATCTGTTCTGGGTTTAATATGAGTGCAGCTGCTCAAAATTATTTTTTCTAAAATGGTTCGAACATGAAGTGTTCATGTTAATTTGTCTGGAGGTGATATCATTGTATTATCCAGTGGCGGTTTTGTGATCATTTTGTTAAGACTGTTGAATTCCTCTCCCAGGATCAATATGTCATTCTTTAACATAGAATAAAGATTTACTCTCTGCAGTACCTTTATTTTATGCCATTTCATTTTCTATTGATACTCAAAGTTTGGTTTCTAGCACATTGAAATACTTCCCATATATTTCAACATTGGAATTCCACATTATTTTCTGTCTATTGTGATTTTGATTTAGTAAAGAACTCAGAAGATATTATTGATTCCTAGGCATAGTTCTAAAGACAACCTTAGAATGTCTCTAGGACTAACATCTTTTTTGGTGCCATTGCCAAGGATACACAATCAAGAAGATAAATATTCCTTGGGGGCAACGAAAAAATTATACGCTCCTAGTTTCATAGTGAATAAAATTGGGTTGCAGGCCGTAATCCACTTGGCTACTCCACAGTAGAAAACCTGGCATTTGGACAAAGACATACCCTCCAGAACCCAAGCCACGAAGAATTTTTGGCCCTATAAGATTCAGTTTCTTGGAGACATAGACGTGGGAGATACCAATCTACTTCATCAAAATATCAGTGAAGTTTCTCCTCTCCTTTGTTTGGCCCTCAATTCTCCCAGTCCAAATATATTGTCCGAACCCCTGAAAAGGAACCTTTTCCCCAGGATCCTCACACTCCTTGTGATTTTCCTAGTTTTCAAAATATCCCTGCTGTAACCGAGGAGTTTAAAGCTCATACGAATCCACCCAAGTCTTTCATTACGCCACAAGCAGGTAATTTAGACACAAGCCACCTCATGTCAAGAGGAGGAGATGAGGGGGCACCACCACCACCACCTAGAGTACCAAGATGGGTGGCGAGCTAACTTGGACCTCTGCAATTACCCACGTCCCTAAATGATATGCCTACCCTCTACCTGAAGCTGCTACCAAAGTATGATGGCAACAAGGGAACGTCCGCCGAAGATCATGTAGACCGGTTCCAAGATTTCACTGACAATATCCTGATTGAAAACGATGATGTGTTTATGCGAATTTTTTCCCAGTTGCTAGAAGGGGAAGCCAGGAAATGGTTCAGATCACTACCTAACGCCTCCATCAGCACTATGGAGATCCTGGAAACCACTTTTGTTAAGAAATGGGGTTTTAAATGTGACAGTCTCTATTATCTAACAGAATTCTCTGCCCTGAAGAAGAACAACTCTGAAAATGTGGTCAACTTTACTACGATATTCAACAAGTTATACTTCAAGATTCCTGAGGACATTCATCCTACCGAAGCAACAGCTTGAGTAACTTATGCAGCAACTTTCCCCTCTGATTTTTCCCTAACGTAAAGGGAGAGAAGACCGCTCTCACTCAGCGATATGCAAGATGACGCCATAGACGTCGAAGGAAATATGAGAGAAAGGGGCAAGATCAAAATTACCAGTAAGATCGAACTGAAAGACAAGGGAGAGACCGAAAGAGAAGGAACCCCTTCAAAATTGAGAGATTCGTAGGATGAAAGAATTGACAAGATGACCCACATTATCAAGAATATGTCAAATAAAATTACCAAGATGGAATTAAAAAAAAGCAGTCCTATTAGACAGTCACCATCCCATCCTCTTGTACAGTTCAGATGGCCTTATTATCCTCAAATGGTGTACAAATAAAAGAGGAACGTGAAACAACCATTAAGGCCACCTATCTGCGAAAGTGAGAGTAACCTGGTCAAAATTCTGGTAGAGGTAGTATATGAAGAATTTGATGAGCAATTGAACTGGATGGACAATGATTCCTCCCCTATACACCTCACTAGAGAAGAATACGAGATCTCACTCTCATATAAGCAAAATGGTTCAGAGATGTTGAACTTCCAGGAAAGGGATCAATTCTTGGGTCATACCTCTTGGCATGATGCTCCACCAGATAACCCGCAAAGGAGGTACGACTCGAGACAAAGACCTGAATGGGAATATAAATAGAATGGAACTCCTCCCAAGAGATCGCCTCAGGAGTCATCTTAGCGTAAATTTTGTCAAGAAATATCTAACCCTTTTGATCTAGAGCATGAATTGAGTAAACTAAAAATAACCATCCCCTTGACCGAATTGATGAAGAATCCGGTGTATCAAAAACATATTGAAAATTTGTTGTTCAAGGTTAAAAGCAGCGAGCAACATGATTCTATAAATCTAAATGATCAGCCTCCAGCCTTTCAGTATAGCCCCCATATTGATAGCAGAGAAGGGCCCATTGCCCCCTTTTACATCACCCTGAAAATACACAAGAAGTTACTTCACAACTATATGTTGGACTCCAGAGCATCTCACAATTTGATGCCCAAAGTAATTATGGAACAGTTGGGACTAGAAGTTACCAGGCATTATCACGACCTCTATAGTTTTGATTCAAGGAAAGTTAAATGCACAGGCATAATAGCAGGACTAACAGTCACTCTTTCTCAACTACCAGCCATAAGTATAAAGATGGATGTAGTTGTGGCAGACGTTCCTGCAAAGTATGGCATGCTCTTATCAAGAGACTGGAATAAAGAGTTGGGGGCAACCCTGTAGATGGATATGAAGTACGCTACGCTACCAGTGGTTTTAGGGAAATCTAGAAATTTGTATCGAGAAGTCATGCTAGCTTATGCAGTAAGCAAGCATGACAATCCAATGAATTATCCTGCAGGATCATACTGTGAGGATATGAGCTGTTACATGTTGTCTGCAGAAAATCTGTGTACAGAGAAAAGGGCATTGTCACCAGAGCTCAAATTCATTGGCTAAGACAACTGGGAGGAACTAGGGAAGATACGGTTTGAAAAGGCTACACGCAAAAGGTGTACCGAAAAGCACGCCCATCCGGAGGAGGTCAGCATGCAAGATCAACGGCAGGCATTGTTTCAGGATGCCCAAGCTGATCGAACTTTAACTCTCTGAAATCACTCCTAAATAAAGACCCTTATCTACATGTGGCGGTCTTTCCTAAAGTCAAGACCCAAGAATCAGTTTCCTTAAACCACTCTAGCTGGACCTTGAAACCACCTTTGTTTACAGCTCACCGCATTTCAATGTATCACATCCTTGTCTCCTCACATTAACTTAAACCGTACTTAAATGGTCATTACCATCGTCATTTGCGAGTAAGCACCCCAACATTTAAGAGGTCATCTCTACCCCTTAACCTACAAACTAATCCCAGCTCTCCACATGGTTCTTGCATTTATTTCTGGATTTTCCAAGCCTCTCCCTATAAATAATTTCCCTGGAGGAGCCATTTACGCACTCTTCTTCCATCTTTGATGCTCCCCAGTCATTATCCTCTGCACTTGTCTGCTTTGAAGCTCCCGAAACATTTCAGAGTCTGCATCTTCTTTATACCCCTGCGTTAACATGGCATCTGAGCCTGCCCCTGAGGTCGCTTCCACATCCTTGACCAACAGTCTAGATGACCACCTCGGCGACTAATTATTCGACATTCATGACCCCTTCTCCTACTTCCCCAACCTACATCAGTTAGCCCTTGATTCCAGAGAGCAAGCAAAGAGTGGAGAAGATATTTTTAATGCATTAGCTTTCGGGCTGGCTAAAATGATTCTCCCGGTAACCAGACCTTTTCCCGAAATAATACAGTGGTGTAAGGATTGCTATGTACCGGAAAGGAGAGCCACTGTTTCCTAGCTAGGAAACGTAGTTTGTCCTATAAGCAAGGAGCTCATCATGGAATTAACCAGCACTAGCGAAGATGCCGCGGGTTTTCAGTTTGATGAGGTGGTTTTAATAAGTAAGATGCGGGAGCTCCCCACGGAAGGTAGGGATGCCTTCATCCAGTTATTGTTGCCACCTGGGGCTAGCTTTCCAGAAAACAGTTCCCTGTGTAGCTTGGAGGTGTTTGCAGATCCTGCTAAGCCGATACTATCAATGATATGTGTTCTCCTGGGATATGACGGTGACATTGTGATAGACGATGTTGTGTTCGGCCTGCTTTTTATGATGAACCTTTCACAACAGGAGAATCCTGGCAAGCTGGATTGGTTGGCATTTCTAGCTCAGTCAATTCATCTCCAACTGAAGAGATTTTCATCGAAAAATTTGTTCTGATTGTGCTCTTTCCTTTTATACATGATTATTTTCAACAACAAGAACTATTTCAGCAAGGATGACCTCGATAGGGATGTACTGACGGGTTCCCCAGAGAATAATTTTTCCTTTTTTGTGGATACAGTGGTTACTAGTGTTTATACTCTACTCTTTGATGACTCCCCACCAAGAATCTTTCCGAAAATCAAGCAGCTACTCCAGATAAATCCTAATGAGCCGATGGGTGATTGGTTTTGTTTTGAAAAACATATAGAAATTCGAGTGGATGGGGAAGAATTGGCTCCATATAGGTTACATGTATTTTTTACTCCTCGGCTATTTGCATTAGAGTACATTCGTCAGATATTTAACTGTGACGACATACATTTTATGAAGGGGAACAACGCCAAGACTTTTAAAATCCCTAATGAAGCAAGGTCATTCAAAGTGAAGAGTCGAGCCACTCAGAAGGAGGTCGAGGAGTTACTCGCTTCGTATAATCTCCCTGAAAGTGTGAAACATAATTATGATCCCATAGGTATCATTTCTCAAAAGAGGCAGTCAGCTCATTCCACTGCTTATCCCCACTTGCCACATCTTTTATTGGAGAAAATGGCCAACCTAAATAGTTGGGAGGAATGTCAAGCTGCGCTGAATCCTGGTAAGGTCACAAAAAAACAATTGTTCCAACACCCCTTAAAAGCGGATACATTAGGGAAGAGACAGACGTTGGAGCCTACGTCCTCAAGCATGAAAGAAGAATCAAGTAGTATGTGATTAAGGACAAAAGGCTGAAGCTGGAGGGTACGTCCAGTGCGACCTCGAAGAGTAAGTCAACATCAACTCCGGTGACACCTATTATCCTGGAAAGATTCCCGTCTTCTACGTGGCCACAGAGTCAGGATGCTTAGTCTAGGGAAGTACTTCTAGTCACTACTTCACCCTTCAAAGCGGGCCTTTTTGGTTTCTATGCATAGATTAAAGAAGATAACCCGAACTTGGAAAAGTCTCTATTCCTGAAGCAGGAGCTTAATACAGGAAAACAATCCAGAATGCTATCTACACTAGACCTCAAGGAGGGAGCCCTAAATATGGTTTTCTTAGAGAAAATTATATTAGGGGGGAAGAAAGTACCCTCCAATTTCAAAGCCACCCAAATAACCATAAAGCTGGATGAGATCCCATCTAAGGACACCATGGAATTGCATCGACAAACAGGAGAGGAAGTATACAGAGATTTACACAAGTTCACCATGAGTACTCAGGCTACAGGCATCAATGCATAAGCTAGATAAACAACTAAAGAACGAGAAGTTTTCAAATAAATCCAAGCAGCTGAAAATAGATGAATCGGAGCAGCAAGTCCTTAAAGAGGTACAAAATCCTAGCGATAGAGCTCCATTAGAAGCCGTGCTGAAAGAGAAAGATAAAGAAATTGCAACCCTAAGAAACAAGCTCAGTATTCCTACTACCGAGTATTCACAGACCACGGAGGTGGTTGCGATACAGTCAAAACTGGGCAAGTCAACATCCGACATCCAAGCACTCAGGGAAAAGATCGTCTCACTAGAAGGTGATTTGGAGGTCGCCAGAAGAAAGAATCAGGAGATTCTTTAGCATAAAGAAACATCCCTCTAAGCATCCTCAGTTTCAGATCTTGTCGATAGGCTGGTTCAAGCGATAGTCAAGATGAGCATCAAGGATGCCAATCTAGATTAGGTTCAAGACTAGTTAAAAGCCAAGTGTGATGAAATTTTTGAGATGAATGGAAGGTTGGTCAAGAGAGATCATCTCATCTCAGAAATACAACAGTCCAGTGATGAAATCTGTACTGAGATCCAGGATTAACCAAGAAGCTCACTGGTAAGCCTTTTATTAAAGGTGCCAAAGTTGTAATATGGTATCAGGTGGCATTTTTGATACGCTCACGATGGATTCACTTCAGCATAGTTCATGAGGAATTCGAGATGGCTAGGACTGCTGCACAGGATGCACGGACTGTGGAAAGCAGCGTAGGTAAAAAGGACGAGATTGCTCGAGAAGGGATTGATTTCTTGAACCATAAAAAATTTGAAGAGCTTCAAACTTATTTTATCCATGATCGTACTAACATAGTAATGGATGAAAATAAGGTGGTCACTAAAGTAACACTGGCTCAGAACATGGTAGATATGGCGGCTCAGCTACAGTAGGACATGAAAACTTTTAAGGGGCAATTCAAGGCAGTTCTCACCCTTGGTCTCCCATCCTTCTGGGACGGAAATGGGGATCTTTACACAGAGAAGGATTACCTCTCCATAATGACAGAGGCACGAAACACCGAGATCCGTTTGAAGGATACCCTACAAGAGCTCAGTGGGAAGGAGGTTGTAGACAGGCTACATTCCAATTTTGAGATACTTAACCGCCTCCAGGTTATTTTCAAGGGTCTACCTAAGGCTTCTTTTGAGCGCTGCACCAAGTTGGATTCATCCCTGAGAGAGCTCAAGTTATATAGTTTCCCTATAGGCAAGAATTGGAAGGCTATCTCTAGGTTTATCAAATTCAAGCAGTCTGAGCAATTTACCAGAGATCAAGCAAAAGTTGCAGCTTCGACCCAACAACCTACAATAGAAGCATCTTCCAGTCAACATGGTATCCCTCTTCAGAAAGCGAGCGGGTCTAAATCTGAGCAACATATTAGTCAACCTTAGTCCTTAAGTTTGTTTCTTTTGTAACAGTTTTTGTTGAGAATCATAAACAAAATTTCATAAGCCATTGGGCTGTAACAACTTTTTGTAATATCTCATATTTTTGTACATGCCCGAAAGGCTATATATAGTAGCATCGGCAATAGCCACAGGGTCGGCTATCTTTTGTAATAAGTATCACTTCTAATATTTGATAGTTCGATCAATACAAAAAGAAGAATATCATTGCCTGATCTTGAAGCTTTTATGGATTCAAAAATTCAATGTGTACAGTTAGTATTTTTTCTTGTTATTCCTCTCTTTCATGTTGTGTATGATTCATATATCTCTTTTGGGTTTAATATGAGTGCAGCTGCTTAAAATTATTTCTTTTAAGATGGTTAGCACATGAAGTGTTCATGTTAATTTTCTGGAGGTGATATCCTCATATTATCTAGTGGCGGTTATTTGATCATTTTGTTAAGACTGTTGAATTCCTCTCCTAGGCTCAATACGTCATTCTTTAACATAGAATAAAGATTTACTCTCTGCAGTACCTTTATTTTATGCCATTTCATTTTCCATTGATACTCAAATTTTGGTTTTTGGCACATTGATATACTACCAATATATATTACAAGATTGGAATTCCACATTATTTTCTGTCAAATGTGATTTTGATTTAGTAAAGAATTCAGAAGATATTATTGATGCCCAGGCACAGTTCTAAAGACAGCCTTAGAACATCTATGGGACTAACACCAACAATTTGAATCCTTTCATTATCTAATTCTTCATGTCTTCAAAGAGGGGTTTAATGATTTTCCTATACTCCTCAATATCATCTGAGGTTCCCTTTCATCCCTAGCCATAGTTTCCTCAAAAAATGCTCTTCTTTTCCTACATTTTCCTCTTCAACAAAAGCACTTTTGGTTTCAATATCTAATGGTGCTCCTTGAATTCTTTTCCTCATGAATATTAGACCACATCAGGTGGAAAGATCATGCTCTGATACAACTGTAATGTCCCTTTTTTTATTTTTATTAAAATAGTGAGATTTTCAACTTTTTTTCCCTAGTTCGACCTTTGACTAGTTTTTAGGTCTAGGTCTCCAAATTGCTCCAAATGCTCCCAAATATTCAGATAAGGTGTATGAATGATATTAGGAATTGATTATGATGTTCAGGGATGATTTAGGACCATCAAAATACTTCTGCAAACCCCTTTAAGATTATGTCCAAGATAGGAGTTTTTACTAGCAATTTGGGGTTCAAATTCCCCCAGGGTAAATGCTGAATATGGCTCTCCAAAATATTCCAAACCCACTTGAATTTATGAACAGCTACAAAATCACTAGTTTCGATCTTGGGGGAAATGGCATTAAATCTTCTTCAAATGGTATACAACTGAGAAAGATGACTCCAAATGCTTAAGTAATGAACATGAAACTTGTGAATCTCATTACTTACAGTCCATTAATCATAAATAAATCATATAAATGCTCTTCCATTCGAATTCATCAATATTTCATTGCTATACATCAAGATAATGGGGAAATGGCACCATTTGTTCATTAAAAATCAGATTTACATCATTCCAATTGGATTTTAGACCTAATAAATGTATGAATGTGAAGAAAATATAATATACATCTTATTACAAAATAAATGGGGCATTAGAATCTCCCCCAAAGAGAACAATAGCTCACCAAAAACGCCCTTCCTCAAGGATCAAGAATATGCAAAGAAAACTGGAAATGGTTGGAGGAATGAGCTGCAGTAGAAGAAACCACGAGCTATCGTGTAGCTTCCACCTGCAAATAAAGAATCCATTAAGATCCAAATGAAAGGTCTGAATGGCCTTTCTAATTACCAACTAGGGTGGGAATCTTTCACCCTCGAAATTGGTGCTAAGGCAAGTAGAGTAGCACTCCACTAGCTCTCCTCTCCCAAATGCAAAATGAAAATTCTAAAAATTATCAAAATCCATTATTCTTCCTCATGAAATCCTTTTATTAACTTCATGAGGACTCCTAAGGTCGAATTTCCCTTCATGGTATTCCTCCAACTCATCTTTGTGGTTTAGTAACTCATATGACACTTGTCTTGCCTCTTCATGTTCCAAATATTTCCCCAAGTAGAATGGCTACCTCTAACTCCCTAATGCACCCTCTTTGTGGCTATATTTAGCCCTGACATGTCAATTTTTTCATAGTCTGCAATCAGGTCTGAATATGTCATAGAATCTTTATCATTGGTTGTCATAGAGTATAGGGAATCTCCTTCCAAGTGGCACACATTGTCTTCCTAACCTCTTCCTCTCCCCATGGGAGTTACTCCTCTTCACCAATTCGACTTCCTTAGCTCATGAATTTCCATATGAAGCCTCACCATCCTCCAAGTACGTTTCCTTACCCATAGATTCGAATTGGATGAAGTGCATGCCAAGTGTGTGGAGGGAATCTAGCCACCTAAGGACTCCATAAGCCTCCAATTGTCTTCATGACCTAATGCCACATTATTTTCTCAACATTTATTATTTATGTGACCCATTTTAATGTGAATATAGTAAACCAAAGTTATTTTGGGTCCTATAGCTCCTTCACTCCAACTTTTAATGCTTCCACCCCCAACCTAGGAAACTACTAATTTTCCTCCTTGGCAATTATTTGACCCTTAACATCAATTTGACAAACTCTCATGAATATAGCCAATGGGATTAGGTCATTGTGACCCAATGCAAAATTTGGGACATGACACTTCCTGAGGCAAGTATATCCATGATCAGTAGTAAAAATGCATGGCCACAAACAATAC
This sequence comes from Larix kaempferi, assembly GCA_027924585.1. Classification (NCBI taxonomy): domain Eukaryota; kingdom Viridiplantae; phylum Streptophyta; class Pinopsida; order Pinales; family Pinaceae; genus Larix; species Larix kaempferi. Next base: position 5,971,060 of record BSBM01000035.1, read on the forward strand.
ACAGTGGATCCATGCCAAAATTAATTTCTTAAAAATACAACTGTGCACTTTGATGAGTGCGAGATCTTCATGGTATTTTAATCTTGTGCAACTAGAGCAGTGAATCGATGAGTGATACAACTATTTTTCCCAAGTTCTTCAATACAAACTGAAGATAGTACGAGTTTATATCATGTGACTATATGAGTTGATGTCGAGGATAATAAAACACCATACGATTATCGATCATTGATGTATACCATTAACAGATGCGAGGATACCCATCGATAATGATGATAGACTCCAAGGTACCAACTACTGGTGGGCTCTGTATCTGTCTAGCTTTTTACAAGTATTCTTTGGAGAAGATCACTTTAAATATCAACCAGGGAACATACAAACTTTAGAGGTGCTAAGCACTATATGTGCACTACGTTGAGAGGATATTCATCATAGGGTGTTTTTTGTGTCTAAGGAAATGTTGGAGAGTCATTCTAATGAGGATGGAGTAATCTAGAGGTTTATCACAATCAATAGAAATACGAAACTTATTCTAAGAAAGCAGAAAACTAAGTCTAAGAAAGCAGGAAATTAATCTAAGAAAACATGAAACTTTCAATCTATGGAAGCAGAGAATTTAATCTAGGAAAACAAGAATTTAATCTAAGATGAAAGAAGAAAACTAAATCTAGGAGAGCAGGAAATTAATCTAAGATGAAAGCAGAAAACTAAATCTAGGAAAATAGGAATTTAATATAAGATGAAAGAAGAAAACTAAATCTAGGAAAGAAGGAAATTAATCTAAGTTGAAAGTAGAAAATTAAATCTAGGAAGCAGGAAATTAAATTTGAATTCAAACCTAATAAAGAAAGAAACTTTAAGCTTCAAAATCCGAAATATATCTCTCCTTAAAGCATGTGAATCCTACCTAATCGAACCAGAGATCTTTCAAGTTAGAACGGGAAATCTTCATTCAAAAGCATGAATCTAATCTGGTCGATATAAAACAATGGAAATATAAATATGGGAATTGCAGTTTACGAATGGGGGTTACAGGACTACAGATGCAGTGTATTGGAACTACAAACACAATATTAACGACCTATAGAAGAAAATACGTTTTGCGCACAACATTGAATCGGATCATTAAAATTAACCCACACATACATATAATTGGAATGAAAAACATAATGCATAAAAATATGGAAACAAAGAGACAAAACTCCTTAGATACGAACTGAGGGGGCCCTCCCCAATGCACATCATAGGAGGAGAATAAAACTTATAAACTCACAGATTTAGAATAACACTCATTCTTCATTATAAATTCATAAGTTCCATCATAACTGTAGAAATCGTAAACTGAGTATCTTCTCTAGAAGAATGCCAAAAGTTGTCTTCAGAAATGTACAAGAGAGAGCCCCTACTACTTAGGTGTCTCTATTTATTACAAACTTATACCCTAGTTTTACATTGAAAATCATGATCCCAATCAACAGGATTCTTTCCTACAAATTAGGAGAAAATAGGATCATTGTGTCTCTTGCGATCTTCAATATGGATTCTGGATCTCAACATCATTATTCTTCCAGTTCGCCTACGCTTTGTCCACACATGGATTTATTCATATAATTACTAAATAAAAACACTAAAACATAAGGAAAGATAATTGCTAAATTACTTCATTTAATTATCAACCAAAGTGCATTCTTCCCTACAGAAAGAGGTGCTTTCTGATCATTTCTTCGCTTATGTGTGGCATAAAGGAGTCTATGGAGTACCTATATAATCGACTCATCATCTCCTCCGAACTTGAATATGTTACACATCCTTGGGTGACCCATCCTGAGGTACAATGGCTTCTATGATGTTCCATGCAACAAATCTAGGAGTCCCTTCCTATCTATGATATCCTAGGCTCTGTTCCTCCCTATCCCAAGTCCTTCTTTCCTCATCATCATCAATGTCCTCTTTGATTATCATGGGAAGGAAGAGCAGCGGGGTCAACTTCATTCTGATCCACTTGAGTTTTTTCTTTACCACAGCTTCCCTGTACATCCTTTCCCTGCGCATCGCAACTTCTAGTCTGAGGGGCGAGTGAGGTTCACGCTTCTTTAGGTCTCGTGAAATTCTCTTCCATCTATTGCTTATGACCTCTCGGAATTCACCAAGAGTGCCTTGTATGGTCTTATCAAAATGATCAGTGGCTTCTTGCTTCTTTTCAAGGAGGATGGGGATCATATCCTCATCCGATGTTATGGTATGATGATCCTGTACCACTCTCTCTGGGTGTCTGGCTTCGAATCTAATCCAAAGTGCATTCTCCCATTCCTCCAACTGGTAGAGGTGAGCATCTTGTGACTGCAGCAACCGTATCCGGTTGGACTCTTAATACAACTGTATCCGGTGGAATATGCCATCCCGTATCCGGGTTAAGCTAGCTTGTATCCAGGTATAGGGAGGAATATGTTCCATCTTCAAATAAAGAGATATATAAATATATAATAATTAATGGATGATACAATACAATGGATATGGCTGCCTTAAATATGGCTGGGCCATCCACTATTGAAGAGACATTCCTCTTCATAACTATAATAATAATTAATTACTTTTACTAATAGTTTATAACCTATTTATTTACTAATTTATTTTTGTAGCATTTCCTTTCCCTTGGGAAAGATTTGTCCTCAAAGCTGAGTTTTCTCATGACGTCTTTGATTATGGCTCTATGTCGCACTGATGACTTGAGAGATGCGATTTTTATTACGACCATTGCCTCCTTTTGATTATTTTTTCTTGGTATTTGCATTAAGTATGAACTTGGTGAAGTTTTATTTACGCTTTTCCTACTTGTGTGATTGCTTCTTTTAACTATGTTTGTTGTCAATTGAACGTGCTCAACATACATTACGACATTAACTATTCTTGTGTTGTTATTCCCAACACATTTTCTGTCAGTTCCTTTGAACATAATCTTTGTGCTTATAATGCTCATAAGAAAACCGGTCTTATCTTGTGTCTAATAGATATTATAGTTGCTTTCCTTGATGTTCTTTATAGAAGTTCTTGTGTTGGCATATGTCCTTCGTGCATTTGTTATTGTGATATTATTGTCAATGCATTGATCATTGTTATTGTTAGTAACATCGGCTTGTCTCTTATCACAATCTTGGTGAGGACAATTTTTTTTCTTGTCAAATATTTCGTTGTCATTTTCTTCATTACTATGGTATGTTATATCTTTGTCTTGCACAATGTCTTTATTGATGCTATTACTCTCATCTGAAATGACATAATAGTCTACTGTATTTTCACCTTTTGCATTAGCTTGGGTGGTTTGTTCTACCCTATTTTCACATCCATCTTCATTTTCTTTAAACGTTTTGTCAATAGATTTCTTTATTTCATCTATATCCTTAAGAATTTTCTCAAGGAGATCTATGAATTTGTCACTATAAGATGCCATGGATGTTTGAACAAGGGAATTGGCCTCAGAGATAAGAAGTTATTATTATATTTAATAATAATAATTTGTTATATAATAATATTAATATTATTTTTATTATAAAAACAAATATTAATATAATGATTATTATATAATATTTCTTTTTATAAAAATTAGGGTTGATGGTGGTGGTAGAGGCGAAGGGAGGGAAAGGAATTGTGTGCATGGATGTAGTGGGCAGTGGAGGAATGAGAACAAGGTAGAGGAAGTGTGGTGGTAGCGTGGCAGACTGGTGGTGTGGAGGTGTGAGTGAGGTGAAGAACATGGATGATGGTTGCCGAGGAGAAGGAGCTGAGGGTTGTGTAAAAAGAGTGGAGTGGTTTTGGAGTCGCTGGCATTCACGGGTTTGGACGTGAGAGCTAGGCGTATCCGGAGCAGTAGCGGTGGAGGAGGGACATCTGGAAAGCATCTGAAATGGAGAGCAGGTGGGACGACGTGGGGAGGAAGCAACAGTGAGGATTTTGGAGGAATGGTGAGTGGACTGGGAGTCAGCTGAGTAGCGCAGGCGGAAGGAGGTGGCACAAATGAGTTGCAGGCAGAGGGAAGAGTGGAGGGAAGTGTTGGGAATGTTATATCTCTTCACATGGTGGCTGCGTGTACAACAGGATCCCTTGCATAGTAGTGATTTCGACCCATTGTACTCTATCTAATCCCGGTAAAAGGGATTAGGGTTGTAACCTAATTTCGGGTAAACGAATTAGGGTTTTAGATGCTGCGGAATACCATATATTGTATTGTAAATGGTTGAATAAACATATAATGAAAAGGAGCAGTGCGGCTCTAAGTTTTGCTGGTTTTTTCCCGGTTAAGGGTTTCCAGGTGAAAATCTCAGTGTTATGTGTGTGCCATTGTGTATTCTCTGTTAATGCTTAAGAATCAATATAAGTTTGTACTTCACTGTTAAGGTTTAAAACTTACAGGAAGGGGGAGGGAAAGGCAGCGCTAAGAGCTGGAGGGAACAAGATGAAAGAAGTTGCTGGAAGAGAGAGCATGAGTGAGGGTCGTGGTCATGGGAGGTGTGCAGAAGGGGGATATGGGGAGGTGTGGATAGGCACGGGAGAAAGTGGGACGCGGAGCAGCAGCGCGCGGGGTGGCAGCGCGGGAATGGTGGGGAAGATGGAGTGTGGTGGAAGAGGAGAGTACGCATGTGGTAGGGTGGGAGATATAAGAGGGGTGGTGTTGGAGCAAGGCTTGAAAAGGAGGGAGCAAAGTATTGCGTGGAGGAGACGTGAGTGTGAGTAGTGGGGGAGTGAAGGGAAGTGATGAAGTGGAGGTGTGGAGTCGAAGAGGAGAATGCGGGTGTAGGGTAGCGCAGGTGACCATCGGAAAAGAGACGGTCGTTAGTGTGTGGAAGAGTAGGGAGATGGTGGGACGCAGGGAGATGGTGGAGTGAGTGAGGCATGGTGGAGGGAGCAGCAGAAAGTGAGAAGGGTGGTGGAAGAGCCGAATCCGAGCTCTGAGGGGAGGAGCGAAAGCTCTAATACCAAAATGCAGCAACCGTATCCAGTTGGACTCTTAATACAACCGTATCCAGTGTAATATTCCAGCCCGTATCCGGGTTAAGCTAGCCTGTATCCAGCTCTAGGGAGGAAGATGTTCCATCTTCAAATAAAGAGATATATAAATATATAATAATTAATGGATGATAAAATACAATGGATATGGCCGCCTTAAATATGGCTGGGCCATCCACTATTGAAGAAACATTCCTCTTCATAACTATAATAATAATTAATTATTATTACTAATAGTTTATAACCTATTTATTTACTAATTTATTGTTGTAGCAGTGACCTTTCTATATCGTGGTTCATCCGTGAACACAATGCCTTGAGATGGAAGTCACCCACATAAGGATTGGGTGACCATTTGGGTGAATTAGGCATGACCAGGTTGTGAAGAAAGAACTCACACAAATGGTCCTTATCAAATCCTGTGCTCTCTAGGGAAGCATCTACAAATTGCTCTGGGGTGGTTATTTCCATGGTTAAGTGATGCTTCAATCTATATAACTGGAAACGAAACCACTTCTCCTTAAGGTATAACACATAAATCTGGGATGGAGGTTTGGTCCCGACAATATCTTCATATAATTTTGTGGTGGTGACCAGGGTGGTTTCCAGATGTGAAATTTTTTGGTCCCTTTGTGCCAACAATTCGTGGGTTTGAGTCAATTTTTCTTGCAATACTTGGTTTTGTTGTTCTGCTTGCTTTAATTGGCCAGCGTGCTGCACCTTTCAAATATGGTTTTTCTCATTCATGAATGGGGGAGTAGCTGATGTCGCGGTCTCGGATTTATGGATCCATGCCTCAATCTTCATAGCTGCCAATTCTTCCCCAACTTTTGCTAACTCAGACAGTTCCTCGGTCATCCTTCCATCCTTCTTCATATGTATTTCTTCATTTTCAAGGTTCTGGAGTGGCATAACTTCTTCTTCTGATATAAAAGGGTCTCCTTGTTCTGTCCCATCATCCTCAGAGTTTGATTGGTCTTGGGGTATGGTCCATTCTTTGTCTTCCTCTTCTTTTTCCTTTTTCTTCTTCCTTTCCTTATCCTCCTTGGATTTTGTTTGCTTCCTTAGTCTTCTGCTCTTCCGTGTGAACCCGTGCAATGTCTCTGTAGGTTTTTGACAGGAGGCATCTTTGGAATGTTTTATTTTAACCAAAGTCTCCACTACAACCTCATTGTCATCGATGTCTATATCGATTTTCCTTTTGACCCCTAACTGGGTGGTTGATTTTTCCTCTTTTTGTTCCGAGACGGGGGTTGCACCCATGCTTAGCATACCCCTCATACTATGGACATCTTCAGCAGAGATATGGACGAAATCTTCCCAAGAGAGTTCAGGTATTTGAGCCTTCAACTCTTCACAAATAATTAGCTTGACTAATCCGTGATGAGCTAATGCATCCCTTTTTCCTTGCGTTACCTTCCTACTCATTTCCCAAAGGGATTGTAATAGGTAGAAGAGTATGCTGATATTGTTATTGGGTGATATCTCCCCCAATGCCTTAAAATATCAAGTATCCTGAAATGGTAGGTTGCTATATATTTGAGCCTCCCCATGTAGGTAATGTATTTGAAGACAACCACAACCACTTCATCCCACGGTCTTGGCATGGTATCTATTTTTACACCATTCTTGTCCTCTTCATACTACTCACCATGCCCAAAGAAAGATAGTTTTGCAATAATATCCGCTTACCTATCGTCTTTCCCCCAATGTATCCCCATGGGCATGCCTGTGTACGTTGCAATTGTTTCTTCACTTAGACGGATGCGCAACCCCTTCACCCTGGTAACATACAATTATTCCTTTACATGCTTTAGGTTTTGGGAGAATTCAATGGATACCTTAGTGTCATCGCCTCTAAGCCTAGTGATAAATGGAATCCACCCCGCTATGTAGAGTATCAATAGTAACTCAGGTTTTTCATAGATTGAGGAATGTTCGTTTGGTTTACTTTTCTTAAACCCCTTTGTCATCTTCTGAATTTACTGAATAACATAAAACCACAAAGCTTGGGGGTGGCAGACCGAATGACTTACTTTCTTTCTTGGAGTTGATCATTAGCTTGTTGGCTGAGTATCGAGTCCTTCCTGCTATGTCTTTCCTTTTCTGAGAAAGCTCGTATCTGCTAGTTAGATTTGCTTACTTATCCCTCTCCGTCTCATTTTCTATTTCTGTATTCACTCCCATCATTTTACACAATGTTGGTGCTTTGATAACAAAGGATATGACGGGATACGGAAGTTGTCATTTCATGACTTGGATGGTCAGCCATCATTACCCAGTATGGTTTCTTGTGGTTAGCCATCATTATCTAGTAGGGATACTTTGAATCGTGCCACTGATTTTACTGAAAAGATGTCCTCAGCTGCGAATTATTCCTTTTGTAGGGAGAATGATTTGATTGAAAATTCAAACAAAGAATTTAGTGATTACCTCTTATGCTTAGCGTACCTTTGTTCTTGATGTGGATGTTTTCACATGAACCCAGGGTACTGTAGTTGGTTATATCTTTGTCTGTAGTTTTATTTGGTATATCCGTAGTTGCGCTTTTATGATGTTCTCTTGCTGCCTCACTTGATTTTTGTTTTTCTTGGATTAATTTTTCTTCTTGATTTTTGTGTTGGATTGCTTGATGTTTTCTTTTGCTTGGATGAATTTGCTTCTTGAGTCTTATGTTGGCTCGCTTGATATTTGCTTGCTTGGTTGAATTTGCTTCTTGAGTCTTGTGCTGGCTCGCTTGATATTTTCTTGGCTGAATTGTTTCTTATATTTGTTGCCGCATGATAATCCCTTCTGCTTCATTTTATTTCTTGTAGTGTTGGTTTATTTTGTAATGACATTTTCTGTGTTTCTTCTTCTCTTTTTTTTCTCTTTTCTTTCTTCTTTTATTTATTTATTTATATTTTTTTTTTTAATTTTAATCTCTAGTTTGATTGGAGGATGTTTATGTCCTCTATCATCATCATATTTTTCTGAAAAATATTTTTAGTGAATTCCGCCTTGGACTGTAGTTTCCTATATAATTTGAGCTTGTGCCCATTTACCATCATTGGAAATTCTGTTTGGTCTATTGTTTTGATCCTGACTGCTCCATTTTCCTAGATTGTATCAATGATGTATGGTCTTAGCCATTGGGTTGTAAGTTTCCATTGAAATATCTAAAATCTTGAATCATATAACAATGCCCAATCTCCTTCCGCGAACTTCTTTTCCTTTATATTCTTGTCGTGCAATTGCTTCCTTTGTTGCTGAATGATTTTAGTGTGAGTCAGAGCTTGTTGGCGTTGCTCATCCAATTGGTTTAATTGGAGCATACGTTCTTCTTGGGTTGTTGAAAGTTCCATGTTTAATTGGGATTCTATTCTGAATGTCTTGATTTCAAATTCGATAGGGAGCATCACTCTTTTTCCATATACTAGCTCATAGGGTGTAAAACCTGTTGTTGTTTTCCAAGTTGTGTTATAAGGCCAAACTGCTTCATTTAGCCTATCTGCCCAATCCCTTTTATGCAATTGAACTGTCTTTGTTAGAATCTTCTCAAGTTATCTGTTGGTTACTTCAGCTTGTCCATTGGCTTGTGGATGGTAAGAAGAGGACCTTTGGTGCTTTACTTTATTTCTTTTGAGTAAGTCCTCAATGAGGTTTGATGTAAACTATTTCCTTGATCATAAACTAATTCTATGGGAACTCCAAATCTGTGGAATATCTTTTCTGTGAATAACTTTGCTACATTTGTTTCATTGGCTGCTGTGAGTGCTGCAACTTCAGCCCATTTAGTTAGGTAGTCCGTACAAACTAGAATGTAGTTTTTCTGATTGGCAGGTGGGTTGAATGGGCTGATGAAGTCAAACCCCCATTTTTCAAATGGTTCTAGCGAAATTTCAGGGTGTATAGGAATCTCTTCTCTTTGTCTATGCTTTCCCATTTGTTGACAGTCATCACAATGTGACACATATTCATGGGAGTCTTTGTGTAGTGTTGACCAGTAGTATCCAGTCTGTAGAATTTTATAAGTTGTTCTCTTCGCTGCATAATGGAATCCACAAGGCTCATTGTGAGTGGTGTGGAGTATGTCATGGAATTCATCTTCTCGGATGCATCTTCTTAAGGTATGGTTTGGTCCTTGTTTGAAAAGCATTCCTTGTATACAAGTATAGGTTGCACTTTTCCTGATGATACTACACTTTTCTTTGTAGTTATAATGAGGTGGAAACTTACCTGATACCAAGTAGTTTTCTATATCGGAAAACCATGGGGTTTGTGTCGAGATTTCAAAGAGGTGTTCATCAGGGAAGTGATCATTTACCAATCCACTTTCCTATACATGGGTTATCCTGGACAAAAAATCTACTACCACGTTATGTTTTCTTGTCTTGTCAAGGATTTTTAAGTCAAATTCTTGTAAGAGAAGCAACCATCTAATAACTCTAGCACTTGTATTAGGTTTATTCATTAGGTACCTGATTTCAAAATGATTTGTGTGAACAAATACTGGGTACCCCATGATGTAGTGTCTAAACTTGTTTATGGAGTGTACAAGAACCAAAAATTCCTTCTTTGTTACTGTATAGTTCAGTTCTTCCCCTACCAAGTTTTTGTTGATGTAGTAGATTGCATATGGTTTTTTCTCTTCTTCCTACATGAGGACTGATCCAATAGCCTTGTTTGATGCATCTGAGTGGATGTGAAATGGTAGTTTCCAGTTTGGTCCTTGGAGAATTGGGAAGTTTATTTTTTTTCTTTAAGGTGGTCAAATGTTGTCATGCAGTGCTCTGTCCAGATAAATTATGTATCTTTTGTTAAGAGGGAAAACATCGGTGCAACAATTTTGCTGAAACCCTCTATAAATATTCTGTAGTAGCATGTTTGTCCTAGGGAATTGCAGACATTTCTCTGTTTTCATGGTGGAGGAAGTGTTTTAATAACATATAATTTTTCTTGATCTACCTCAATTCCTCTTTGGGATATGTGGTGTCCCAAGACTATCCCTTCTTGCATTAGCATTTGACATTTATCATTGCTGAGGCATAGATTCATTTCGATGAATTTATTTAGGACCAATTCTAAATGTTGTAACACTTGATTAAAATTTTGTCCATACGGTGTGAAGTCGTCCATGTTGACTTCCATTTGGTCATTGATAAACTTGGAGAATATACTCAAAATGGCCCTTTGAAAGGTTGTTGGAGCATTACAGAGTCCAAAGGGAAGTACTCTATATGCATATGTTCCCCATGGGCAGGTGAATGTTGTTTTATCTTGGTCAGCTGGGCGGATTTGGATTTGGTTATAACCACTGAATCCATCTAGAAATGAAAAAAAATTGTTTCCAGCCAGAGTATCCAACACCTGATCAATGAATGCTAGAGGAAAGTGATCTCTTTTGGTTTCCTTGTTAAGTTCCCTATCTTCTACACAGATTCACCACTTTCCTCCCTTCTTCGGGACTATCACTAAGAGTGATACCCATTCATTGTCCAAGATTGGATAAATGAAACCTACATCTAGTAATTTTTGCAGCTCTTGCGTCATTATATATTTTAACATTGGATTGTTCCTTATTTGGGATTGTCTTATCGGAATAGCACCCTCTTTGATGTAAATGTAATGTTTGCAAATTTCTGGGTGTATCCCTTTCATCTATGCGTAGGTCCACATGAAAGATATCCTATTTTCTGAGAGTACTTTTATTAATTTATGTTCTTGTTCTTCCTCCAGATGTGCATTAATATTGATTGTCTTCCCAGACAATATTTCCACAATTTTTACGCGTGGAAGTTGTTCTTCAATGGAGAATACCTGCTTCCACATTTTGTCAGTGTTGCTTTGAGAGTATATCTTTTCGTGTTTTTGACCTGTTACAAATATTTCTTCAAGCATATCATGATCAGGATACATATTTTGAATAAAATTATCTAAATAAGCATATTCATCTTTAGCTTTTAGGGTTCGGGTAGTTCATATTATGAGGACTGGTTTCATGTGTTGGTCATCCATGTCATCGTAATCATCCATCCAATTTTGATGTTCTGTGTATGTAGATCGTTTTGTTGGTGGGTATATTGTGATGTTCTTTCTTTCTTTTCCACTAGTAATGGTCATATACCAAGATCGACAGCCTATATAGGCATTTGCTGTTTCCAGCCATGGCCTTCCCAAAATGAGTGGGTGTCCACTGAGTTTGCTTTTGACTTCAATGACTATGAAGTCTGATGGATATTACCAAGACTCAATTTTGATAATTAAATCCTCAAGGATTCCTTCTGGCTTAACAGTGGGTGTGTCAGCAAGTTGTAGCACCGTGCTTGTCGATCTTAGAAAGTGTTGGAGGCCTAGGGATAGCATTGTATCCTTTGTCATTACGTTTATTGCAACCCCTAAGTCGATTAGGCTGCTTGCAATTGTTTTTTTGTTTATGGTTACATTGACAATCAGACTCCCTGGGTCAAGGTACTTTGGGTTGAAAAAAATCCCCAACATAAGGTCTGCTAGCTAGCCTATTACATTTATGGTTGGGGGATCCCTTTTCCTCCACCCATGTTTCTTTAAGAAATTTTATTTTATGAATTTGTTACAGATTGGGACATCTCTGATTGCATGTAAGAGTGGTATTTGGATATTTAAGTGTTTCAATTTATTCAGTATGATTGTTACTTCTTCCTCTTTATGGTTTTGTTTCAGTTTTTTCAGGAAATGGAGGACCGGGAGGATTATTTTCTAGTAATTGGGGTATTACTTCAGGGTGTTGATGTTCTGGAGATGCAAATTGATTGGAATATGTTGCTTCTTGATTATGTTGATAATGGGGACACTGTAGTGTTTTACCAGATCTTAGGTTGATCTTGTTCAAATCCAGTGTGTCTACAACATTTGCTGGAAAATGCATTACTTCATTGTTGAAGGGTTGTTGTCCTGTCCTATTGCTATTTGGATTTGGGACAGGCTGAGCAGGGATTGTAGGTGTTCTGGGGGGTTGTTGATTCTGTCGAGGTGACATTGTAAGTGGTTTTTGTAGAGGTGCCCTCCAATTAGTGGAATATGGATATGGATTTGCATAGTTGATTTGTTGTTGTGAAAAAGGTGGGGGATATGGGTATGACTATGGAAAGTGTGGTTGTTGGTAAGGAGTTGTATTTTGTTTCCATTGGCTTGGCCCTTCTTGTGGAGGCCATGAAATTTGTGCTGACGGATTCCATTTTTGCTGAGGTTTACCTTGATTAAAATAGGCTTGATTGTTATTTTGGAAGGGTCTAGCAAAATTGTTTCTTCGTTGATTGACAAAAAAAGATGTTCTATTGAATTTTATGAGGTAGGATTTGTATGGCTGCCTTGCATGATGGTAGTAAAGGGAATTTATCTATGGTATGGTCATTAGTACAGAGCCCACAAAATTCTATTGTATTTAACGGGCATTTCCCCTTTCCATGTTTCTTTCTACATCATGGGAAGAATACCGCTAACACTTGGTTGATCTCATCTTGTTTCCTTTTTAGTTGGAGTGCATCTAATTGCATAGACAATGATTGAAGGATATTTGTTTTCATATCATCTAGGAGATGCCCTAAATCAGATTTTGTGAGGCTTGGGCCCGAAAAGGATGATCCTCGAGCATTTGGATGTATTTCTCTTGTTCCATTTTTTCCTTTTCTGGACCTAGCATAATTTTTAAAGATTTGCAGAATTTGATCATAAGTTTTCGTAAAGATGTCTCAATCACCTAGTAGGTTCAAGAATTCAAGGTTTTCTTCTTTGATTCCCCTAATAAGTACTAGTTTTAATGATTCCTTATCTACGGTACAGTGAATGGCTCTTTTATATCTAAGTTGAAACCATTGTGCATAGTCTTCTAGGGATTCCTTTTCTCCCTGTTGCATCCCGAAAATATCATCCCTGGTGTCTTTTGCTTTATAGTAATCTTTATATTTTTGCAGGAAGGCTTGTTTCATCTAGTCCCATGTGAAAATGTTGTTTCCTTCCAAACTCATAAATCATCTGAGTGATAACTCTTTCAATGTGGAACAAAAGAGTCTTAATTTTTGTGCATCAGTGGTATAACCAAAGGATTTGCAGATTACTTCGAATTCGAACAGGAATGTATTGGGATCTTCTGAGGTTAAGCCCTGGAAGTTTGGTAGATTATTGGGATTGATATTTTTCATTCTAGCATCCCCAAGAGGTACACTGATAGGGACGGTAAACAGTTCTTTGTTTTCACCTTCCTCATCCACCATGGTAGTGTTTGAACTAGAGCTAGCGAAGAAGTTTTCGAAGTCCGGGTTATAACTGTGATCCGTTTCTTCATCAGTGTTAAGAAATTAAAATTGAAGGTGTTCAGAACTATTGTTGCTCATAGGGCGGTTAGGCAGAAAACGTCCAAATTCATCTCTCCTTCGCCGAGGAATTCATGGTAATTTTTATATTTTCAAGATTTGATTTTGATATATATTTTTTATTTTTAACAAAAGATTTCTCTTATATTTGAAGCACCTCCTAGGAAACAACGCCAAAAAGTGGTGGGATATGGAAATGTCTATCTTTTTACAGGTATTCTTTGGAGAAGTTCACTTTAAATATCAACCAGGGAACATACAAACTTCAGAGGCGATAAGAACTATATGTGCACTACATTGACAGGATCTTCGTTGTTGGGTGTATGTTGTGTCTAAGGAAATGTTGAAGAGTCGTTCTAATGAGGATGGAGTAATCTGGAGGTTTATCACAATCCATAGAAATACGAAACTTATTCTAAGAAAGCAAGAAATTAATCTAATAAAAGATGAAACTTTTAATATATGGAAGCAGAGAACTGAATCTAAGAAAATAGGAATTTAATCTAAGATGAAAGAAGAAAAATAAATCTATAAGAGCAGGAAATTAATTTAAGATGAAAGCAGAAAACTAAATCTAGGAAAACATGAATTTAATCTAAGATGAAAGTAGAAAACTAAATCTAGGAAAGCAGGAAATTAATCTAAGATGAAAGCAGAAAACTAAATCTAGGAAAGCAAGAAATTAAATCTGAATTCAAACCTAATAAAGAAAGAAACTTTAAGCTTCAAAATCTGAAATATATCTCTCCTTAAAGAATGTGAATCCGAGCTAATCGAACCAGAGATCTTTCAAGTTGGAACGAGAAATATTCATTCAAAAGCAAAAATCTAATCTGGTCGATATAAAACAATGGCAATATAAATCTGGGAATTGCAGTTTACGGATGGGGGTTACAGGACTACAAATGCAGTGTATTGGAACTACATACACAATATTAACGAACTAAAGAAAAAAATACATTTTGCGATAACATTGAATTGGATCATTAAAATTAACCCACACATACATATACTTGGAATGAACAACAGAATGCATGAAAATATGGCAACAAAGAGACAAAAATCCTGAGCTACGCACTGAGGGGGCCCTCCCTAATGCGCACCACAAGAGGAGAATAAAACTTATAAACTCATAGATTTAGAACAACGCTCGTTCTTAATTATAAATTCATAAGTTCCATCATAACTGTAGAAATCGTAAACTGAGTATCTACTTTAGAAAAATGCCAAAGGTTGTCTTCATAAATGTACAAGAGAGAGCCCCTGCTACTCAAGTGTCTCTATTTATTACAAACTTCTACCCTAGTTTTACATGAAAATCACGATCCTGAATAACAGGATTCTTTCCTACAAATTAGAAGAAAATAGGATCATTGTGTCTCTTGCGATATTCAATCTGGAGCTCGGCATCATTATTCTTCCAATTCACCTACGCTCTTTCCAAACATGGCTTTATTCATATTTTTAGTAAATAAAAATACTAAAACATAAGGAAAGATAATTGCTAAATTACTTCATTTAATTATCAACCAAAGTGCATTCTTCCCTACAGAAAGAGGTGCTTTCTGGTCATTTCTTCGCTTATGTGTGGCATAAAGGAGTCTATGGAGTACTTATATCATGGACTCATCAAGAACAAACTATCAAGTGTGAATAAATATTTTGAAGTCGAACACTTGTAGAATCAAATAATCAGGGGTCATTGGTGTATACCTACTTTCATTTGTAAGGAAACTTGCCACTATTGACTGCAATATCCAAGGTACTCTGCAGTTCCTAGATCCATTTCGTAGATTATGATTTAGTGTCGATAGGAATGGATCCATTGGAAGGAGGGAATTAATGCATCCCACATCAACCAATATGAAACAAAGATCAATAATATGATATTATTTGGTAGAGCTGCGAGATCCAACATTGTATAATGACACAAGAAAGGCCGATACAATTGGTTAGGAATCTTTGAGGAATGGATGACATTGTTTTAAATTCCCTTGAACACATAATATGACGCATAGTGACACTTGGAAACATAGGAATCAGGTAACCGAATTGAATGAAATATGCCAATGCCATATGCATTAATGAAATCTCCATAGATGATGGGAAGGATAACACATCAGTGGAGATCTGTTCAAAATATGGGTATAGTTTCCTAAATAAATTGTAGATGGTGTACATATAAATGATGTAAGGAAATGTGTCGTGTTCAAGGGCAATAACGACTGATTGTTTCCATTCTCTTAAGGATGCAATATGAAATGATTCAATAATCAACTTTTTCGGTATTTTTGTGTTTTTTAATTTTTATACCTTCTCCATTCATTAGCTCGAAAAAAGAAAAAAGAATGCTATAGTACATGGGAGGAAATGAATGTTGCATGGGTGTAAACCTATATTTCAAGGGCATGGGTCAAGCCGAGGAAAATATCCATGTTGCAAACAAGGCCTGAGCTAGTTGTGCGCACTCTTATGCATGTTCCCTCCATGGTTTGACTATATGAAGCAGGATTATGTGTCGACGAATGGTGAAATAATACCAAGTAATTGCGGTTATCCAATTTGGTGTAATGGCCAAGTAGGAAAGGGGAAATGAGGTTTACCTCAAGCTGAATCTTGTGAAAAATGCCAAAATCATAAATCACCATGAATTGTGGTATATCTCCAACTACCTGAACGAATAGTTTGAACTGTCAATGTCTCCAAGTCATGTAATCAAAACCAGTTCACTACCCAATTGCTTAGTTAGAAACCTACTCAATCTGTGCATTTACTATCTAAAAAAGACAAAATTGAAGAATATGAGTATGCATTATCCTATCATTCAAATGGATACAGTTATACATACATGAGTAAATTATAAGAAAAAACAATCATTTTTTACCATTTTCCTTGTAGGTGTAGCCAATGGATGAGAGGAGGCATCTCCTTCCGGAATGGATTTTTAGAAGTTGTGAGCCATTATTTAGTTATCTACCAATTGTAGGTGAGTCTTTATGTTGGACCGAGAGGTAGAAACAGTTCATGTTTTTTTAGTTTCCCAAATATTTTCATTTTTTATAAAAAAAATTGGGTTTTATCTTGAAGAAAAAGTACAAAAAAAAGAGAAAATTTTTTAGGCTATTCTTTTTTATGTGTGCAAAGTTATTGACAAAATGTCTAGAAGACTAACACACTTTTTGGGTTATGATGTAACCTAGTTTGCTTTATACATATGATTGTTATTTTGGCTTTTACTTATGTCCTTAAATGAATTTTTCATTTAAATTTCCATGAATAATGTACATGTTTGCTTTTTTCATAATGATATTAATGAATTAGATGCCAATCAAGTACGTAGTTAGCTAAGGAATCAACCAAACTACTCAAACTTCTACTAACATGAATGTATTCAATCAATTCAAATGTGTTGTGAGGCATTAGTGCCTACGTGAAGTATTTCTTCAGATATAGACCATTTCTGATCTCCGACAAAGGTTCCCCATCATAATTGACTATCTCATAAGCTCCTCATTTTAACACATTTTTTTCAACAAGTGGGACAAACCATTTTGGTACAAATTTCCCTTTCCTATTTTATCATGGTATTGGTCATAAAATAAAACCAAATCAGCTTCAGAAAATACTTGGGGATGGGTTGATTTGTCATATTGGTCCTTAACCCTTTTCTTTTGTACTTCTACATTTAGAGAGGTCTCCATTTAATAGGCTCTAATGCCTCCTTCCTTCTCCTAATAGTGTCACTTTTGTAAATCCTTCAATCCTATCCCAAGTTGTTCTTAAGGGGGTATGTTAGGATATTTAGACACTTAGGATTTAGTTAAGATCAACTTGTGTAATATATCTGTTAGGGATAGTGTGTTTCTTTAGTATGCATTAGTATGCATTTGTAAATACTTAATCCGACGGTCACGATATGTTCCCGACATAGAGTGATCCGACGGCTCAAATTCTCTTAGATCAAACCTAACCTTGATCCGTGGCTTAACACCCGATTGGTCCATGATCTCTATTTAAAGATCATGGAGGGTCATTGTTTAGTGGATCGATTATAAGAAGCTCATTTGTAACTTTCTTTCTTTGCATAATAAATTGTCCCGTAGAAGCTATTTGGCCGGGGCCGTGGAGTGTTTCCCTCAAGAGGGTTTAAACCACGTCAAAACATCGGTGTGTTGATCTGTGATCTGTTTGTGTGAAGTGGTTGCTCTTGGTGTTCGGTCCTTTGGTAGTACCCTGTGTACCCAAACATGGTATCAGAGCTTTTATCAAGTGCCGCTTCCGGTTATGATCTAGATCTTGAACTGTTGTTGCCGAAACTCGAAAGGGTTTCTAGTTCTGGTATTTCTGTGCATTTATGGGCTTTGGGAGGTGTTCCATTGCGTCCGGAGCATCGTTTCCATTGGGAAATAGTTTTCGTTTGATCGAAAACGGTTCCCGGTTGCTCCAGAAACGCGTATTTCATCAGATCTGACGGTATAATGTTACAGTGACGCATTTTTTTTATTTTCTTTTTTTAAAAGAAAAAAAACTCATATTTCATCATTTTTTACTGTTAGATTTTTTTTTGGGTTCGGATTGTTGCTTTCCCATCTGGGTATGCTCTTTGCCGTGCACCTTGAGCGATCTCGGCAAATCAGAAACAGAAAGGGAAAGGGTTTTTCTCGGCAGTGTATGCTCTTTGCCGTGCACCTTGCGCGATCTCAGCAAATCAGAAACAGAGAGAAAACGTAGACTTTCCGGGAAAGCTAACAAGATCTAACTCGACAAGTGTGGAAAAGTTTTTTTTGTTTCAATTTGTGGTTTGTTTTGCAGGAAAAAGGGAAAGCACGCAAACTGAGCAAGAAGAGTAAAAAAAAAAGCCCTTTCTCATTCCCATATTTTACATACCTTTTAATCTAGCTCACTTGGTTCAAAGTTGGTTTATTCCTTAATAGGTCTTGAGTTCAAGTCTTAGGAAGTTACTTTTAAAAGAAAAAGTGCATGCAATTTCTATTTTCAAGTTATTTTATTGTAAAAGTGCATCTTACTTAAATAATAAAAAATAAAAATACAAGTGAATCACTTAAGTTTTTATTATTATTGTTGCACTATTTAAAAGTAATATCATTGTAAAAGTGAAATCACTTATTTTACAAAAGTGGTTCACTTAAAGCAACTTTCTTGTAAAGTGATTATCAAAAGGTTCATCTTGGGAAGAGGGGGGTTCTTTTTTTTTTGCTGGACATTCTCTAGCTGCCACGTCACTGTTGGGGACATCTTCAACAGTTTCTTTGTTCAAGCATAACTTCATCATACAGAGTTAGTTTTCAGTGCCGTTTTTTTTTTAAACCGCCTATTTTTTCGAGATATTCACATCTAGACTATTGGTTTATGCTTTTAAAGCCATTAATTTACAAATATGGCCGCCCCTTGTGATATTCTACTTAATAGTTCCAACTATTTCTCATGGAAATCTCGTATGGAGGATATTCTACGAAGTAGGGAACTTTTCAGAATTACCTCAGGAAAAGAAAAAGAACCCACTGATGATGATAAGAAAATAAAATGGGCAAATAGATGTGATGAAGCTCGTGGATTGATTGGGATGTCAATCTCTACTAATTTGCGATTCCACATATCTGGAATTGATGAACCTAATGCTGCTTGGGACAAGTTGGAATCTATGTTTGGTAAACGCAATGAAATTCGAGGTCACTAACTCGAAAATGAGTTGATTTCTTTAAATCCAAGTGACTTTTCATGCATTCAAGATGATTTATCTAAGTAGAAAACTCTTAAATTCTTATGTGCCGAATGTAAGATTGAGAGGGAAGACAAACAATGCATTTATCATATTCTTTCCAAACTTGGACCTGCATATTATGTTTTTGTATCTACATTTTACTCCATGAAAGCATCCTTGAATGAAGCTAGCTATCAAGAGCCTAGTCTTGAATCCTTTTGTGATTCCTTGATTAGAGAACAAGATAAACTCATTCATCTTGTAATAATCAACAATGCAGATACATCTGGGAAAGCCTTATTGTCCCAACAGAAAGACAAGTCCAAGCCTCCCAAGAAACAAAAGTTTCGCAATAATAAGTCAAACAAGGGTCCCAAACCCTCTCAATCAGCTCCTTCTTTAAAAAATGACAAAGGATCCAAGCCAAAAGGCAAGAAGACTGAGCGTCATTGCAACTATTGCGGGAAAGATAATCATGATGAATCTAAGTGTTTCAAGAAGATGGCAACCTTAGAAACAGCAATGAAGAAGCACCACATCAGCCTAGATTCACCTTCAAAATCTGCCTCTCATGGACATGCACTTTGTGCTTCTGGTTATTCTTATAAGGCATCTTCTTCTTCTACTTCAAATGAATGGCTCATTGATTCTGGAGCATCTTATCATATGGCTAAGGATCAAGCCATCTTTTCTACTATGCATGAATGTAACACCAAACAAATATTTGTTGGTGATGATAGATCTCTAAGTGTTGCAGGAGCTGGAACAGTTCCAGTAGATAATGGTCATTTTAG
Source organism: Larix kaempferi (assembly GCA_027924585.1). Lineage (NCBI taxonomy): Eukaryota > Viridiplantae > Streptophyta > Pinopsida > Pinales > Pinaceae > Larix > Larix kaempferi. Next base: position 5,990,907 of record BSBM01000035.1, read on the forward strand.
TGATGTACTATGTGTTCCAAGAATTTTCTTCAATTTGTTATCAGTCTATCAAATCACTCATTCTGGTGAAGGTAAAATTGTGACCTTTACACCTCACCAAGTTGTAATCAAGGATTTTAAAGATCCTCAACAGGTCCTCGCTATCAGAATTGTTGATGATATTACCAGGTTGTACAAGTTTAACAACTTTGGGTCATCACCTTTCCCTTCAGTTTTTGTTGCTCATAGTGATAACTTGAGCAAACTTTGGCATGAGCGATTTGGTCACTTAAATTATCGCTCATTGCAATAACTATGTAAAGAAAATATGGTGACAGGTCTTCCAATGGTATCTTACAGGGATGGTGTTTTCTCTGGTTGTGTACTCGAAAAACATCATCGGGACAGTTTTGACAAACGTGCCTCTTGGCACGCCTCGGTTCCCTTAGAGCTTGTGCATAGTGACTTGTGTGGTCCTCTTCCATCTGCTTCCTTTTCTGGTTTCAAATATTTCTTAACTTTCATTGATGATTACACCAGACGCACTTGGGTTTATTTCCTAAAACTTAAGAGCGAAGTATTTAACATGTTCTTGTCCTACAAGGCCCTTGTGGAAAAACAATCTGGTCATCAAATTATTAAGTTAAGATCTGAAAATGGAGGAGAATATGTTAACAATAAGTTCACTACTTTCTGCACTGAACAAGGCATCCAACAACAGCACACTGTTCCATATACACCACAACAAAATGGTGTAGCTGAGCGGAAGAACCGCACTTTAAAAGAAATGGCTAATTGTATGATCCAATCTAAGGGACTAAGTCTTCAATTTTGGGCTGAAGCCATTAATTGTGCAAATTACATAGTTAATCGCACCCCCACAAAAGCATTACAAGGTATAACACCGGAAGAAGCATGGAGTAAAAATAAACCTAATGTAAGTCACTTTAGTGTGTTTGGTAGTGACGCATGGGCTCACATTCCGGATGAAAAAAGGAAAGCATTGCTGCCTAAAAGTGATAAGTGTATATTTGTTGGATATTCTGAAGATGTAAAAGGTTATAGACTAGTTCAACCACATTCTCATGATATAATCATTAGAAGAGATGTTAAATTTGATGAAAATATCTTGGCCTGCGAGCCTAACTCGGCGATTGTGCCATCTTTGTCCTGCGAGCCTGATTTAGCGTTTGTGCCTTCTTTTTCTTCTTCTTCCAACTTCCTTGACAGGTTTCCAACTCCAGTTTCTGATGATGACAGTGAGGATGAAAATCCACCTCCTCTTGCTCATGTTCCTCCAGTTGCACCAGCACAAGTGCTTCCTTGATGGGTCCGTTCAATATGTGAAGCAGCTGGTGATCTTGCCGATGATCCTAGAGATCAACGTCGAACACGTTCTCAGTTTCAACGAGCCTCTTCTCTTTTGGCTCAAGTTTCTGAGAATCATGATCCAGAAAATTTTGCAGAAGCTTCCAGGAATCCAGATTGGAATGCAGCCATGGATGAAGAATATCGTTCCTTAATGGTGAACGATACTTGGTATCTTGTACCTCTTCCAAAAGGAAGAAAACTTGTCAGATGTAAATGGGTCTACAGAACTAAGTATGCATCAGATGGAAGTGTTGAAAGACTTAAAGCAAGGTTAGTTGCCAAAGGTTTTTCCCAAGTTGAAGGGATTAACTATAATGAAACCTTTGCTCCCGTCGCAAAAATGAACTCCATCCGCCCTGTTCTTTCCCTTGCAGCCTTACACAACTGGGAAGTCCATCAAATGGATGTCAAGTTTTCCTTCTTACATGGTGATTTACAGGAGGAAATTTACATGGAACAACCTCCTAGCTATGTTCAAAATAAATCTAGCCTTGTCTGCCGCCTTAAGAAATCCTTATATGGCCTTAAGCAAGCTCATAGAGCTTGGTATGCCAAAATGGATAATTTTCTCCTTGACACTAGTTTTTCTAGATGCCATTCTGACCCCAATGTCTATACCAAGAAAGTAGGAAACCATCTCATCATACTTTTTCTATATGTTGATGACCTTATTCTTACTGGTAGTGACCCTAAGCTTATAACTCATGTGAAATCCAGTCTTAAACAAAAATTTGAAATGTCAGACTTAGGACATTTGCATTAGTTTCTTGGTTTCCAAGTCCTGCAAACCAAAGAAGGAATCTTTCTTTCACAGTCTAAGTATGCTTGTGACCTTCTTCGTCACTTTCACATGGAAGATTGTACACCAGCCCCTTCTCCCTTTTAGTCTGGAGTCAAACTTTCTGCCACTTGTACTTCACCTGAAGTCGATGCCACCTTGTATCGTCAGCTTGTTGGTAGTCTCTTATACTTGACTCATTCCCGTCCTGACCTTTCCTTTTCCATTGGTCGTGTTTCCTGTTATATGCAGACACCTCATGAAAGTCACTGGAAAGCAGCTAAAAGAATACTTCGATATATTCGAGGTACAGTTCAGTTTGGGATTCATTACAGTACAGGGGGGAAACCTTTGTTGGTTGGTTTCACTGATTCAGATTGGGCCGACGATCCTGATGATCGAAAGTCTACTGCAGGTTATGTTTTCAGTCTGGGATCTGGACCTATTACTTGGGCTTGTAAGAAACAACAAGCTCTTGCTCTTTCTTCAGCAGAGGCAGAATATCGAGCAGCAGTTAATGCCAGTCAGAAAGCTTTATGGCTTCGACAGATCCTTTCAGAGTTTGGATTCGAGCAGCAACAGCCTACTCCACTTTGGTGCAACAATCAAAGTTTGGGTACACAGGGTACTACCAAAGGACCGAACACCAAGAGCAACCACTTCACACAAACAGATCACAGATCAACACACCGATGTTTTGACGTGGTTTAAACCCTCTTGAGGGAAACACTCCACGAGCCCGGCCAAATAGCTTCTACGGGACAATTTATTATGCAAAGAAAGAAATTTACAAATGAGCTTCTCATAATCGATCAACTAAACAATGACCCTCCATGCTCTTTAAATAGATATCATGGACCATTCGGGTGTTAAGCCACGGATCAAGGTTAGGTTTGATCTAAGAGAAGTTGAGCCGTCGGATCACTCTATGTTGGGAACATATCGCGACCATCGGATTAAGTATTTACAAATGCATACTAATGCATACTAAAGAAACACACTATCCCTAACGGATATATTACACAAGTTGATCTTAACTAACTCCTAAGTGTCTAAATATCCTAACACATTCTAGTTTCAACAAGACAATGAAGATGGAGGAGTGTTTATTCTTCTGTATAAGTGTTAGGTAGGATTTCAATAGACATTTTTAAGGATGGGATTTCACATTCAATTGAAAACACTACTTCTTCTCCATAAACCAACTTGAAAGGAGTGAAACCGGTTGCAGTTTTAGCTATGGTGACGTATGCCCAAAGAGTGGAAAACAACATCAAGTGCCAATTAGTCTTGTTACTATTGACTGTTTGATGCAACATGGTTTTCAAAACCTTGTTGATGGATTCTACTTGTTCGTTGCATTGAGGGTAATATGGCGAGGAAAAGTCCTACTGCAATCCTAATCTGTTGGTAAGTTCATCCATGAAGGAATTCCTAAAATGTATTCTGTTATCAGTGACGATCTCTTTGGGTACACCAAAACTCGTTATCACATGATTTGATAGAAAATATGCTGCAGTTTTTCTTGTGTTATCGAATGTAGGCATCTCCTCTTCCCACTTTGTGAAGTAGTCCATTGCTACTATGATGTAGTGGTGGCCATTAGCTGAAGGTGGTTTGATTGTCATATAGTCAATTTACCCTTTTGAAAATGGACCCACGGTTACCACAGGGTGTAATAAAATAGGACGTGCATGAATATTTATTGTGTAAATTTGGCAAGGGTGACACTTTTTTATCACATTTATGCAATATTTAAAGATCGTGGGCCAAACGTATCCTACACTCAAGTTTTTTTGGGTAGTTTCCCACCCAAAAAGATGACCTCCACATGCTCCAACATGGAAATAATTTAAAACTTGCTCATCTTCCTCATGTATTTTTTTTTTTTTTAATATGAAGTCTACTCCTCAACGGTACAAAGTATCCCCAATGATGAGGTATCTTTGTGCTTGGTGTTGAATGCAATGCCATTCAATGCTATAAAATTGAGGATCAATCCTTTGGGTTTGGAGATATATGATAAATGTCCCATACCAAGGATTGGATGTTTCGATGAGGAATAAATTTTTGTCTGCCCAGGATTCAACACATACAGTTTCCTCCTTATCACAGCGTAACTTAGACATTAGTTCTGCAAAATGCTAATGACTTCTTAGCTTTAGCATTTATGAACTTGAGATCAAATTCTTGCAAAATTACTATCCATTTTGAATACTTTCCCCCAATGATATGGCAAGAAAAAATGTGTTTCATGGGGTTCATTTCAGCCACTATGGTCATTTTTATTGAAGTATATAATGTCTAAGTATTTGGACAGCATGAACCTTTTCCAAGGCCAACTTTTCAACATGAGAATATATGAATTCAGGACTTGTGAGGTCCTTACTAAGATAGTAAATAACACATTCTCACTACAACATTTTGACCCAAAATCCGACGGCTGTATTGTCGGATTTTCGACATTTCCCTGTCGCATGTACGACACTATGTTTTTTTTTAGGCGTCGCTGGATTTTCGTCAATTGTCCGACACCACACCAAGCCGTCGGTTCAGCGACGGTTAATCATACCGTCGGTTAACCGACACCTTGGAGAGGTGTCGGTTAACCGACGCAAATCCAGCGATGCCTAAAACAATTTAAAAAAACAAACCGATGGCTTCTTACCGTCGATCAAATGCTCCAAGGCGTTGGTTAACCGATGGCCTGTAGATGTTCTAGGTGTCGGTTAACCAATAGTCTGTAGATGTTCTAGGTGTCGGTTAACCGTCAGTCTGTAGATGTTCTAGGTGTTGGTTAACCGACAGTTTGTAGATGTTCTATGGGTCGGTTAACCGACAGTCTGTAGATGTTCTAGGTGTCGGTTAACCGACAGTCTGTAGATGTTCTTGGTGTCGGTTAACCGACAGTCTGTAAATGTTCTAGGTGTCGGTTAACCGACAGGCTGTAAATGTTTTTTTTTTTAAAATTAATAAATATATGCACGGATTTGTAGGCCGAGGATCAATGGTACCAAGACATTGAATAGAAAAATCTTCATATTGAATAGGCAAGTCCACCTGAAAGTATAAAAGTAGCAAGTCAACATTTCTATGAATACAAACCATGGAACTTATAAAATATTTGTCTAAAGATAGTGCTACAATTCCAGATATTAGGAGAAGCAATAATACTCATGAAATAGATAAATTTGCACTACCTTAGATTATGTTTGATGTAAAGAATTTTCATCTACAGTAGGCTCACGCTCTCTTTTGTTTCTCTTCACCTTCTGAAAGCTGGGTTCAATATCCATGTCAGAGGAATGATCATCACTCTCACTGTTGTTGCTACTTTCATCTTTCTCTGTGCAAATTTGTACCCTTGATTGTTTGCTTGTTATATAAAATTTTGTGATCTTGTCAATGATTTGTGAGTCTCTTTCCAAAGGAGACCCATTTGATATGTTTTTTGACCTAGGAGACACTCTGCCTTTTGTTGTTTCTGTATCTTTTGCAGAAATGTCAACTGAATTCCTAACTCTACACACCACAAAGATTTCACTCAGTATGCTATAGTCCATATATTCCACTCTCAAAAGCAATTATCTTCTATGTTCTCAGGATAGGACAAATGTACATATTACAGATACAATCATAATTTAAGGAGTGAGAAATTTAACAATATACTACAATACAAAGCCAACCATAGAAAGATATTGTTGATGACAGATCTGTATGTTGTCATTGATGGCCCTATCATCTGGACAGAGCTGTACAGTATTACAATGAAGATCAGACCAGAGAAGAGATACAGAGTACCTGTACCAGACCAAGGGATGAGAACAACAGCATGATTACAAAGATGAGGCACGACAAACCTACACAAAGATGAGGCAACACAAAGGTGAGGCATGATAATTACAGAGATATACAAAGATGAGGCAACACAAACCTACACAGAATGAGAACAGACGAATGATGATATGATACCTCCATATGTTCAATCACCTGCAGGTAAATGCTTAAAGTTTAAACATGTGTACCATCACTAAAAGGGAGAAATCTTCAAAGCAGAAAAACAGAACTATGAAACACATATTTGCTGTAGACCTAATATTTGCTCTAGATCAAATTTCTCGAGGTGAAAACCCATTTTTGGAATGGTTAGAGCTATGTGCTCCAATGAATTAGTTATGTCGAGGCTACTTTGTGTTTTCAAGTCCCCATTAACTCCAAACCCTAAATATTTTTCTTTGGATGTCCTCACTGAAAGTTGTGTAAATGGCGGGCAGTCTACAAATTTAACCAATCTTCTTTTCTTGCCATTGGAATATATTTTAGGTGAAATAACCCAATGAATATTTCATATCTTTTATTGTATGATGGATGATCTATCACTTGTTTTTAACAAATTGGTTCCAACTAAAGTTATGGATGATCACTTCATTACTTCCTTTCAGAATGTTTTTTTAGTTTTCTTGATAAGCCATCAATGAAATTGAATTTTGAGAGTGCAATTTTCAATACTTACTCCTCTTTTAGATTTGGTATGCTCTTCAACATTGGAGGATTCCCAACATTAATTATTGTAAAACAAGAAGTGCATGGTGATCTATGACAGTTCAAGGTGTGAAAAAGGAAAATATTGGCTCAAATAACTTCTCTAACCTATTCTCAAGAACATATTCATATTAGACATCAAGAATCACATGGTGGAATACAAAATTCAAGGTTGCCAAAATAAAACTATTGGTTGAAACTTATGTAGATCAGATTCAAGAGAAAGTATTATTGGATATATTACAACCAAAATCACATGATGATGTATTAAATTTCAAGATGTAAACATTCAAACAATTGGCACAAACGACTTTTGTAACCCAATTTCAAACACAGTGAGATTGGACATGAAGTAGTAAAGGTGTTTGAAATAGAGAAAAAAAGCTAGAAGAGAGGGAATTCTATAAAAATATTTCCCAGCCTACTCAGTTTACTTAGTTTGTTGCAATGCTCACCTTCAAAGTCAATTGTGCCATGTACAGAAAAACATTAAAAAAAATCATATTCCCAACTCATAAAGCTAATGCACACGCATATGACATCTAAGAGTCTAAACAGATTATTAACCAGTCTATTCAGATAATGGGCTTGTTAACTTACAATATCAATAGTTTTGTATCCAACAAAAACATAAAAAAGGTTGCCAAGTTGAATAGCTGCTACATCTAGGTGGGGTACAGGAGCCTCTTCCATCTCCTCCTACTCCACAAAGAAATTACGGAGTGATAACACAAGGCACCTATTATCACAATATAAATTTCTGGCAAAGGTCGATGGAAAAAATAGTGTTGTTCATTAAAAAAAGACTCTCATTTGGAAAATTTCTGTGAAGAAATGCTTTTCTGTGCTTAGCGAAGGTCTTAAAACATTGGAGGAGCTGTTAGTTTGGCAAGAGAATTGTCGGAAAATCCAAAGAATGAAGTAAAATAGCGGAGCAGTCAAATCTACGCTATAAAGTACAGTGGGCCCGACGGAGGTTAAGCGCCAGAACATATCAAGGGCTGTAGATGCAACGCTAATTTCTGCCAAGATCTGATGGCTCAGATCTCAGCGGATAATACATCTATCATGAAGGTTAAAGAAAGTCCATTTTCCACTGAGATGTGACAAGTGCTACGTGGCTGTTGCTGAGTGGAAGCGAAAAATGGATACCAGTACAGAAATGTACGATATCCTATTTTCCGTTGCGGTCTAGGGTATTAATTTTTTAAGTAATCTGGCTGCAGGGGCTAGGTTTCACAGGATCCTACGGACAAAGGAGTGCCAGGTGCTATAGCTCTCTGATATGCATGCGGGGTCCAACAATAGTACTCATCCCAATCTATCAGGGCACTAACTAAGGAGGCTCCACCGTACATGTTACCGTCAAAGACCGCTAAAAGACTGTTTCTGCCATTTCTGCTCCGAGATCAAGGTTCGATTGGTTCGGCTGCTACAGATACCAGATATACTATCAACATTTCAATTGTGAGTAACTACAGTCAGCCCTTACCCTCAGGTACACAATTTCTGAGTATTCCTCTGTTGAATTACTTGCTTTCACCATGTTTACCACTGTAAAAACCTTAGATTCCTCCGAAGACCTGATTTCTGACCGTTTTTGGGATGTATATGACCCAATTTCAAAACCCTTTGATATCATTACCAGTCACAATGACCTCAGTACTGCTTCCCTTGACAATTCCGAGTTCCATACCAAATTGTACAGTACTTTGATCCCTTCTACATTGTATCCTTTACCTAGTTGCCCGGAATTTGTATCCTTATGTGCTGAACATTTTTCAACCTCAGAGGGAGCAATTATGAATTACCAGGGTGACCGAATTATCTGCAAAGTAGACCCTCAAACCCTTAGGGAAACCCTGAAATATTCTGTTGATTTCGTTTCAACTTCTATCTCTTTTAATGAAGCTGAAATATCCCAGATTTACAAGAAAGTTTCTAGTGAGGATAAAGAACGAATGTATCAGAAGGTTTTGTTGAAACCAGTGGAGAACCTATCTGTTCCTTTTTCATCTAAACTTTGTTTACCAGTTATTGCTGCTGCCGTAACCCTATTAAGTCAAATTTTAGGGTTAGACACTAGTTCGGAGGTAACTGAAGCAATGTTAGGAATTTTCCTATACCTAGAACAACACCCCTTAGGTTTGATGAATATTTTTCCAAAGAAATGTGTTTTCAGTTGTCCAATTTATCCAAAATCTATCATTTCAGGTACTTGGAACAACACCCCTTAGGTTTGATGAATATTTTTCCAAAGAAATGTGTTTTCAGCTGTCCAATTTCTCCAAAATCTATCATTTCAGGTATCACGCATACTTATATGCTTTGATAATTCATGCTAAGTTAGGAGCACTAGCCATTACAGACTCAGAAACCTTCAAGAAATGGCCTCCTTCTTCACCATTTTACCATGCCTGGTCTTATGCCAAATTCATGGATTTGATCGTACTTAATCTGTTCAGAGTGTTTAATCCAGAGATCAGCAGAATTTCAAATGACTTGAAAGAAATCCTAAACCCTGATTTGATTGGAGATTGGTTCCTGGAAAAAAAATTCTCCCTTGTCAGAGTCTTTGGATTCACTGGATCACCATATGTGTTGCCTATATTTTTAACTACCAGTGTATTTTCTTTAGAGGTAATGAGGCAAAGGATCTCTACAGATAAAGAACATTTCACTGCCCCATCATTGAAAAGGAGTTCATGGATAAAATATCCTATGACTATGGGAAATTTCATTTTAAAAAAGGAAGCAACATTGCCCATTATTGAAGAAGTTCTGAAGCAGCTTGATTTCCCTCAAGTACCACCTGTAAAATATGACCCTAAACATGTTATTTCACAAAGGAGACAGGAGTATGGCAGAGGTATATTTCAGCACAGTCAGGCTGAAACTTGGATGGGAGAGTCTAATTCTCTTATATATGATCAAATATGGATCAATGAGCCTTTAAAGGAGATTGTAGAGGCTAGACATCATATAGATTTTTCACAGTCAAATATTGCACAGGGAAAAGTGGAGCAGATATATACCAAGAAAAGGTCAGAACCAGAGGCCACAGAGATGGATACAAAGGAACCTGAGACATCTAAAAAGCAGAAAACTGCCATGGATACAGAGATCATTGATGTTGATATGATAAGGGAGCTAGTTATCACCCGTACTATTATTCAAGAAGAAGTATCACAGACCAGAGTTGAAAATACTACTGCAAACCCTGAAGAAAGCAATAAACTACCCCCTGTACCGGTCCTGCAATAAAAGAAATATAGCTATGCTGCAGCTGTTGAAGGTCAATTTCAAAACAAGCAGAGTCTCCTCAAACATTACATTGATCAGAGAAATGAGTTTGTGATGCAAGAGCAAAAACAATTGAATGAACTCAAAGAAAAATCTGATATGAAGACAACATTGATGACAGTGAGGGATTCAACAACTGGATCTTTAAGTTTGGCCATCATTGACGATGAAAAGGATTCTGAGATTTGTTTAGAAATGGATCAATTACCAGCTCCTGACAAGATTTGGTTCCACAAACAAGCCAGTGAAGTCCTTTATGCTGACTTGACTAGGGAGACCTTGGCACATAAGAATGCAGTGCAGAAAATAGAAAAATTGGAAGCTCACCTGAAGCAGGAGAAAGCTGCAAACAAAGCATGGTCTACATAGGTGGCTTATTTACAAACTGAGTTGGCTTCATATAAAGAGTTGCCACCTGCACAAGGGGCAGAAACCCAGCCAACAGTCAAAGTAAAAACTGTTAAGACAGTTAGAAGGAGGGGTAAAGCTGTAAATGTTAATGTTGATACTACACCTTCACCTAATTTGGTTAAGTTGCATGAAGAGCTAGCTGGTTTGAATGCAAAGGTTGTGGAAGATAATGCCAAAATTCTAGTCCTTCAGGAGCATAAAGAGGCATTGGAGAAAGAGAAAGGTAAATTGCTTCAAGAAATTGAACAATTGAAATCAAACAGGGGAACTAGTCCTTTGTCACCAATTGACTAGATCATACATGACATTGCAGATATATCTGTACATGAAGCTGAAATTGAGAATTTCAAGGAGAAGGTTTCAGACTTAGAGGACACAATTTCTGAACTTAAACTGCAGATTGAAGAGATTAAAGCTCAGGATCCTAGAGAGCAGGAAATCATCAAGCTCAAAGAAGAAAATGATAAACTGAAAGATAAGATTTATAAGTTGAAAGAGAAAACCAAGGGAGTTCTGTCATTGGAAGGTGCAAAGCATTTGCTTTGGGATGAATTGATAGCAGATATCAATGCTTTCAGGCCTCAATTGATGATTGTGGAGGAGCATGAGAAGGCATTGGGAGTGGCATCCAACAAATGTAAATTAGCTGAGGAAAAGTTAATTAACAAAACTCAAGAGGTAGCTCAAAACGCAATTATTTTCCTCAGTAAAGCTCCTGCTTCTGAGTTACAGGTTTTAAAGGTGAGTAACAGAATTGTTCTGTTAGTAGATGCCAGGAGGGTGTTGCAGAAATATACTCTATTGAATTCAGTCAGAGGAAAGATGTCCCAGATTAAAAAGCAAGTGCAGAAGTTCAAGCAAGCCTTTTTACCATTGATTGGTTATGGTTTACCATCCTTTTGGGATGATGAGAATATTCTAATAGCATGGCCTGAATATAAAGAAATGTTGATTAAAGCCAGATCAGACCATAGCAAATTTAATGATATGGTAAAAGGACTTAAAGGCATGGTGGTAGTAAGCAAAATGAGGCAGGACTTCGAACTTCCATTACTTTTCAGGGAGGTTAAATCTAAATTGCCTGTCTTTACAGAAGGTCTTTTAATAGAGCTTGATGTGCTGATGGAAGAATTATCTGATGCTTCTGTTCCAAAGGATGATGCTTGGAATGAAGTATTCAGGGTGGGAGCACGAGTTCTTATACCAAGTTCAGGTCCAGGAAGTGCCAGTTAGATGTCCATGAAGCATAAGTAAGTCAAGGTTGTCAGATATTTGATAATGTTGCTAAGAACTATAAAGTTTAGATCCTGCAGAAGAAGTTTTAGGGAGTCCATGATGCTAGCTTGCTGTCTGCAGTTACTACAGTATGCAATAGTCACACAGATAATTTATTTACAGTTTTTTTGGAAATATTCAGAGGAAGATGACAAGTTAATCAAGCGAGACTGTTCAGATAGTATGCGCCTTTGAAGGCTAAAATTATCAGAAAACATCAATGATATCTCTTTCCATCCTGGAAATGAATAGGATATTGTTGATCCTAAAAGGATTATCGACCTCATAAATATTCATACAACTGTCATTTCTATTTTTAGAGTTGGTTATGTAATAAATGGTCACTATGCCATCTGTTTTAGAAGATAGGATTTAAGCTATTTTGTTGGAACATGATCCCCACGTATGTAACTGTTTCCTAGTTTTTTGCATCTCTCCTTTGAATAGATTAACTACAAATAGACCCTACTTCGATAGGGAGAGGGTTGGTCTTTGGTCGAAGAAATTCATATTGTAAAGAAGAAAAGACTCGTGTATCTGGGATTTTGTGAACTTCAATGAAAGAACAGACATACAGGTTTTCTCATGTTTAAGATTCCTTCCATGTTTTGTTGCAGAATGTCTTCTATGTGAAATTCATTAATCTGTGTTATTTCCTCTTCTTTATTGTTAATTTAAATCTTTGGAATTCATGTTTCCATGCTCCATAGTATTTACAATAAATACCATTGAAAGATAAACTGTAATAGAATTCATCGTTGGTGTTCTGGTGCTCTATTATAATTTACTTTTCCCTGTCTTTCATAAGTATTTCATGTTTATTTAAGGAATTCATAGTCACATGCTCCTGAAAATAAACAATCACTTCTCTACCTTTTGCTATCACCTTTAAAGTTTAATGATCTGTGCCAAATGCATGCAAAAGGCCTTAAACCTCTGTGACCTGATTTACTCTTTCATTTGATTTAAGCCTCAATCCTTGACTCCATTGCCCAATGTTCTTTACTATTGAACTTTCCCAACACCTTGATCACCATTGAAAACACTTGTTACCTTGAGAATCTGGCCTTGTTTCTCCTATTCCTTGATACATTTATCATACAGTGACAAAGAGAGAGCCCTCTCTGGTTGGCTGAGTCAGACAGTCATCCTAAAGATTGGTTGTAGGTTACCTTTGGGTTTCTTGAACACAACCTCAAGAAATTACGGAGTGATAACAACACCCATGAATTTGAGAAGAGGAAGGGGGGGGCATCTCATTTCAATCCCTTTAAACTTTGTGGGACAAATGAAAAATGATGTTCAAACAAGCATGAAGAATAAGAAATTCTTACTTTGATCCCATTCCAATTGGATGTCCAGATGGTATAATCCCAATTGCAAACATGAGAAGCTGTTGGAACTTCCCTCAAATACCTTGAAAATACACTTTTGTTACAGCTATAACTAGGAGAATATCAACAGCAGAGGTCAGGAACAACAGAGTTCTACACGCATAGCAATTGCAAGAGGAAGCATACTACACATATAGTACACATGTCATCCATTCATACCAAGCCCTTACATACATAACTACATATGACAGAATATTCAAAAGCAGGTCTCAGCTATGCATATGTCAGTGTTATGGGCAATTTCAATCAAAGCCACCACATATATTAAATTATTAATTTAAAAATAGGACAAAAATACAAGACTTATCGTATTGTATTTCTCGATCATCACAAGTCCTCACTGGGTTTGTTGACAACATGACCTTGTGCTGGTTAACAGGATATTCTAGGGTCTTCTATACCCTGGGACAGATGAAATGGTTTAAAGAATGACAAATCACCATTATTGAGATTTGCAAGCTCCACCTTATGAACGTCTAATGACAACCCACTAATCATATTAGCAAACCAATTCTAGATTATCAATGTGAGAACTACCATGAAATTTACCTTAGGAACTTCGTTAGTTGCAACACACTAAGACTATATAAAACCTCAATACCTCTGCTACAGGCCTGTTGTTCATCCACTGGCTTTCATCTATTTCTTGGGAATGATTTACTGAACCCTTCTTTTCTACTTCACATTGAAAAATCAATAGAAAACCTAAATTAAATTGAAGGATGGGTACCTCTTCATATTTGTGGATTTGGAGCCGGATGTAGAGTTTGCAAAATATGTTGAGGTATTGATGCACATAATGGATTCCAACGATCCTCATCCTGAGACTTTGAAGATCTTCCAAACCAGAAAGCTCCAGCCCATCAAGATTCTCACTCTGCAATATAAAGAAAATGCATGTCTATAGTTAGTTAGAAGAAAGAAACAACGTATCTGGTCATAAGAAAGAAACATTGTAATAATGCATGCATTTTACCTTATTGAGCTCCTCTCTGTTTCGAGAATAGTTTAATATTCTCTACTAAACAGAGCCAACCACGTTGAGGTGGAAGCTCATATGGCCCCTCCCCCCCCTCACATCACTCTCAATTCCCCATACCCAATGCACGTGCTTGGAAATAAATGATCTTTTGTGCGAACATCATGAGTTTCTTGTCTTAAAGGAATTACGTGCATTCAATCATTAATTAGTTTATAGCATTCATTAATTGACTCATTCATTCATTCGTACATAGAAAAAAATAAATAGTTGAAGACATTACTCCATAATATCAAAAATAATATCCGAGGACAATGCATAAAAAAATAATGTAATAGTGTACTTATTACAATCACTACTTTTTTTGACGCTTTTTTCTCTCCACAAATTCTCTAAGTGTGACATCCTCTTCTACCAATTGTTTTTTGTTTCCTATGCCCTTTGTAGCTTCCTGTGATCATGTTTGTCGACGGGTCGTGTGCTCACGACGTGTATGCAGATGCTGTAAGGTGCCAGGATGTACTGGAAAAATGAAGAAATATTAATTACTTGACGTGTTTTTACTATTATAATCATTGTAAGTCCTTCATTAAGAAAAAAACATTAAAGCGGTGCTTTGTACCTGGCAACTCATGGGTGACATGAATTTCCTGCGTTTGATCTTCTGCTGCTGCCTCAAGTTGCACATGAAGACCCTCTGCATTAAAACATCAACACTTACAACAATATAGTATTTGCAATTTAATATTTGAGAATTTAATCCATGCTAGTTTTTTTTTAACACAAGAATTTTTATTACCTGGATTTCAATCAACATGAACTTCAATATCTCTTTCTCCTCCATCCTCTGCATTTTCTCTACTTTCGTTGTGCGGCTTAACACAAAGAGACTCAATATTTTATGTACTAGTTTATTAATGAATATAGAACACAATGAATCAATCTTAAATAGAATGTGTTTATTGTAGTTACCTGTTCGCAGGATGGATAACTGGAAGAATTTGCTTGGCTACCACGGCTGCTTGTTCGATGTTCAACAACACCTGAAAACCCGCGTTGGTAGCCGATCCTCATGTCTTCCTCCGTTGGCAAATCGTGGAATCTTTGAGACTGTAATTTTCAATTAGATCATCATTGTTGTTGTTATATCATCATGAAAACAATTTTAAATGCAATCTATAATTTCTATACAATAAAATAATTATTGATCATACTTACGATTCGTGCTTGCAGGTTGGAATATCCACCAGGGCCAAGCTTGTGTTGCCCATGTTTTTCTGTTCTTGCCTGGGTGGCGTTCGACATATCTGGTAGCCTATAAAAGTATTTTTAAATACATTAGACATTGCAAAAAAATGGAAAATAAAGTGTAATAAACATATAATTGCATTGCTGAAAGTATTGCATACCTTCTAGCTGACTCGGGTACTGGCTTACCCGCTATTTTCGCAGCTTTCTCCCTTGCATCATCCAGCAAGCCTTTCCACTCCGTTGTTGGAATCGTTGGAGGGTGCTCATACTTTGGATTATCTGCTAAGTTGTTCCGATATTGCTCCCATACATAATGTAAATGTTGGCCAGCTTTTTCGAGAACCTTTTTTCGGTTGAAGGTTTCGACACCAAAAAACCCAACCAAGCGAGCAATAAGCTCATCTTTCAAAACTTTACTTTGCCGGTTCCACCATGTGCGGATAGTGGGCCCAAACATCTCTAAAGACCAATCATTAAGATGTTTATAAAAGACATCATTTCCTACAAAAACGAGTATGTGTTAATTAGTGTAAAAAGAATGATGCATAATTACATTCCAATAAAATTATAATATATAGTTAAAACATTTTGTAAATAGTACCTGGAATCTTCTCCATCTTGTAGGGAATGAGATCTTCGTCCACCAAAAAAGTAGTCTCAAATGTTCCCGTGCTAGTGACACGGAAAGATCCAGGAAATGCTGGGACGGCAGCATCAAAGTCATGCTCTTCTCCATGTACTGGCCCCTGATCCTCATCGACACTCTCATGTTCCGTCTCGGGTGTCTCATTTTGTGTTTCCGACTGGCCAGACGACAACGATACATGATCAGTGGCGAAGGGGGTGTCATGCTCAATGGTACCAGCATGCCTCTCACCGGGGAAAAAGTATTCTTGTAGAAACAAATAATATTTTAGTTACTCATATACGAATAGGAAAACAAATTGCATTTGGAATAGACTTATAATGAAAGAGTTTGCAGCTTACATCCAAGCGCTTTACTTTAAGCAACACACGATCTATCTTTGCTTGAGTCTCATCCTGCGTCATTTGCATATTCGATATAAGCAGATTGACGACCTCCTGATTTAATTTTGTTTTTGCTTTTTGAACTGCATCCCGGATATTCTTTGAATTCTTGAGGTCAACATCATCAAGAATGTGCCCCAAATCCATATCCTTTGGATCCATCTATAGATAAGTATCATCCGACATAAAAATAGAAAATATTAATATCAATTTGAAATCATTAATATAATTAGATAACATAAATATGTATAAATACAGTTTCTGAAATTCACAACGTGCTATATACCTACTCATGACCCGATGAGCGTGGCGTGCTAACATCTGTCGACATATCATCTGTCATGGGGCTCCTACCTCGACCCTCATCCTACAAACAAAATATTGGCCACGTTGATATCATAATTAAACAAATGTACTTTCTAAAGAAGCAAGTAAGTAAAAATGTGGTATATATACCTGTTGCCTGTAGGGGGGTGTCGGCCTCCCAGGATCCATTGGGGACTTGCCCCGATCAGCTGACTGCAACAAAGTAATTAAAAACATTAATTTCACACTGAAACCAATACACGGGGAAAATATTCTTTAAAAACATATTTAAATATTGACCACGTTGATATCATAATTAAACAAATGTACTTTCTAAAGAAGCAGGTAAGTAAAAATGTCGTATATATACCTGTCGCCTGTAGGGGGGGTGTCAGCCTCTCAGGCTCCATTAGGGACTTGTCCCGATCAGTTGACTGCAAAAAAGTAATTAAAAACATTAATTTCGAACTGAAACCAATACACGGGGAAAATCAGGGGCAGGGGGTGTTGAGATATCTTGGCTAATATTCACTTGTGGCCATGTGCCAAACCACTAGGTGGGTAATTGAGGCCTTAATGGGTGGACCTGTGGATGGTTGTGGATTGTAATCATCTCATTCAATTGAATTATTCATCAGCCCAAGGGAATCCTATCTATTGCACACTCTCTTGAAGTCTTTATATGTGTTTATGGTATGCGATACATCTATCTTGTGTTTATCTTATTGGGATAGGGTATTTATTGAATTAATCACAGATCCTCTATCTCATGATTTCTAACACAACTTTGCTGCACTAGTCACAAGGTCCTTAGAGATCATTTTGGAAGGATGTGATGGCATCGGTATGGGGTGACATAAGTGATGCAGGAGCATAGGCTCATGAAAAAGAAGTCACCCATGAATTCATCAAGGTCAAGAGAATTCAAAGAGACCTAGGGTCTCACATTTGTGTAAATTGTTATTTTTGTGAAAAATTTGAATAATGGTGAAGGATTCTAGATCCTTTCCACTTGTAAAAGATAAGATAGGGTTTGTTAATTGTTAGTGAGTCAATGATGACTCGTAGGGGTTAGTTGAGGTTATTAAGGACTCTGTTCCTTAATCATAGGATCTGGAAACAGAAATCCATTGTAAATAAATGCAGTCTTTAGTATTTTGAATAGGTAGCTTAGCCTAGATGAAGGTTAGCTCACAGAGCTTGAGAAGAGAGAGCATGGTGTAGAGTGTGATTGATTACATACAGTGAAATGTAATAAAATGATGGAGAATCATTAAATTTCCTCTCTACTGTGTAAAATCTCAGTATATATGATTCATCTCATCTGTATATGTTGTGATATCTATGTTATCATTGGTTGGATACATATGATTCATCAATTTCATCTGAAAGCATCGAGTTTAAGGAATAGTGAAATGAAGTGTGAATTATTGGAAACGTTACAGTGTATATCCTAGGGTAAAATACAGTCTATATATATGTTAACATTCTGTTCAGCCGTGTGGGATTTGATTAGCCTTCTATTTCGAGTATACATCTGATTCGTTAAGGGAAACAACGATTCCATGGAATATTGTAATGGTTTGTGAGTCATCATAATTGTCACAGTGCAGAAGCCCTAGCTCACATGTACAGTCTATAAGTGGCGCTCATATGTATAACATTCGGGGATCAACGATCGAGAACAGAGCGGAGATTGATGAGCTAAGTTATGGATGGTTCTGATCACATAGGAGATTAACGATCAGGATGAGAGCAGAGTTGTGAAGTCAGAAATCAACGATCACGATCACAGCAGAAAGTGACGGTTCAAAGCTCAAGGCAAAGTGGAGTTTTCCGCTGAGAGATACATGTCGTGCATTGGGTGGAAGCGGAAAATGAAAAGAAGGTACAATTGGTATGATAAGTGATTTTCCGTTGGGGCCTAGGTCATGATGAATGGTCATGTGGCGTTTAACATTTGAGTGTAAAGTAAATTCCGTTGAGGGCTAAGCAAAAGGTAAAGTGTTTAATTCGCTAATAGAGAAGTCTTGCTCAATTTTGATAGAATTTCCAAGTATAGTGACAGTTATCTATTTTTAGTTCTGCCACAGAGTTAATTGGAAACTAAGAAAAACTAAGAGAAGAATGGTAAAGGACTGTATTAAGTGAAGATTCCAGTACAGAAAATTTGGGAATCAAGGGTCTGCTTAGGTATTGCAGGTGGTGCCTGCATCAATAAGCCAAGTTTCTAGTTGGAGGACTTGGACTGACTACAGAATGAACATTTATAGATGTAATGTCCCACACAGTGTGCATATCAGGAAAATGAAGCTATGGATGAGAATGTCACTTACTGAAGACATTTGGAATGGAATGGTAGCTCCAAATCAAAATGGCTGAATGGACTGAGCTTCAAATCGAAATGGCTGAATCGACTGAGCTTCAAATCGAAATGGCGGACTGAGCTTCAAATCGAAATGGCAGGGTTGAATGGACTGAGCTTCAAATCGAAATGGAGGACTGAATCTTCTCCAAATCAAAATGGCGGATTGCTCCAAATCGACGAAATGGCAGACTGCTCCAAATCGAAACGGCGGACTGCTCCTGCTACCTACTTTGGTTCTTAAACCCCTACCCAAGCTCTAGCCACCTCTATTCTACCTATTAAAGCTCAACATATTGCATTACATCTGGTACTGCTTATGCGTAAACAAGGGAGGAAAAGGAACGAATGCTGCGTGGGTTTAAAACCTATAGCTCTGCTACTGTTGGCACAGGACTGTTTAAACCCTATAGCTCTGCTACTGTTGGCGTGGGTTTAAAAAATTTTATGTTTTAAAATATGTAAAAGAGTAACATTTTGGCGGGTAGCATATGGTTGTAACCATAATTTAAAAACAACATTTGTTATGCCAAAATGAATAAGGCGGACGATTCGAACCCGTGACCTATCCTCCCACTAAGTCTTATCCGCATGATACTAGCCAATAAATCCAGGAGCTCGGCCTTGTATAAAACTCTGAACGTTGTTATTTTGTTTAGAACTCTGAACATTAATGCTATTTCATGTATTTAAGCAAACTAGTAAAAGCATTACTCTACAATATTATACTTTACCTGCCTTCCAGCTCTTAGATCATGTCTAATAACAAACAACCAACCCTGTCTACCATGAACTTCTGAGTAAAATACCTTAACGATATTCTCTTTGTTTCAAGAATATCTTAATATTCTCTACTCAACAAGGACAACCACGTGAAGGTGGAAGCTCATCTGCCCCCCACCCCCCCTCACATCACTTGGAATGATGTTCAATGCACTTCATGATCATCTTCTCCATCCAAGTATGCATCTGTATCATCTGATCCAGATTCAACATTATAAGGATTAGAGGCAGCTATATCATCATTGTCGTCGCTGTAATTAGTTTCAATAAATTGATCATGATCGTCAATATCATCTTCATCATGAACATTGTCTCTAACATCATCTTCTTCAACTAACTCTTCAACATATTCCTGCGTAACATTATGATCATCAACATCCAACTCATGTTGATCCTCTACATGATCACCTTCTTCTTCAACACCCTCTTCAGCTTCCTCTACAGTATTATACTTTACCGGCCTTCCTCTTGGATCATGTCTAATAACAAACGACCAACCCTGTCTACCAGGAACTTCTGAGTAAAATACCTATTCACATTGACTTGGAAGAACATAGGGCTCTAACATTCGTGACTCAAGCGACCTTGTATTGACCATGGTAAATCCATTAGCATGTTCAATAACAGTTCTATCGGGATCAAATCGATTCAATCGTAGCCTGTACCATTTCACAACAAAAAGAATTATTTTGAATGATTTAAAGTCACAGTCAATGATATCTTCCAAATATCCATAATATCGATTTTCTGACAATTCTGGACGTCTATCGCTTCTAGATGAAACATTAGCGACCTCAAAGACTGCACTTATCCCATAATCACATGTTTTCCTTGTGTCATCCAACTTTTTAATGCGATATTTACAACTGTTGCACCACATAGCCTTGTGGTGTTTTACCTGCAATTGATAATGAACTAGTAAGTATTTTATGTTCTTAAAGTATGCAAATAAAATGAAATTAATCAAGATGAACATGAATATCGACGTAATTGAAAATATTATGGCTTATATATTTATAATATCATGCTTACTTGTTTATCTTTTAAACCATATGCTAAATCGATTTCCCTTTCTGTTAGATTGACATCTCCATTGCAATGTGCTTCTTTAACCAATGAAGCCACACTTTCCCATGATAGTCCTCGACCAGATTGATTACATCGTTCAATCCATACCTTCATCCAATCAAGATTGTTTGCGACGTACAAATGTAGTGCATCCCACGCGCGACCAACTGCATGAAAATAAAATTACATAAATAAACTCAAAAATTTATAATTACTTAACGCAGTGTAACATTATAACTATTAATGATGCATATCATTAATGAATATTAAAAATGAAATAATTATGTACGATACTATTAAAATGTATTAACATTATTAATCTATAACACCATTTAATAATTACCTTTGACCTTCCTCGATTTACCTTTCCCCATCAGGTACTCTCCTTCTAATTTCTTAGTGGACTTTGGATCACCAATGCATCGATCTAATTCAGTATTAATAGACCCCAACCCTGGAAGATATTCAACAATATACACCATGGCCTGAAATACCATATATCCCTCCACCACAGAACCCTCTGGATGTGCTCTTTGTCTAACTAAAGCCTTCATAAATTTCAAGTGCCTCTCAACCATCCACATGGACCTTGCATGTATAGGTCCACACAATTCAATCTCCTCAACTTGGTGTATGAGGTAGTGTTCTTGTGCATTGAAAAATGCTGAAGGTAGAAATATCTGCATTTGACACATTAAACGAGGAATTTCTCTCTTCCAATACTTTATATCTTCTTTGTGGATTTCTTTCGATGACAACCATCTACATGTAAAGCAAGAAAATAATGATATCATTTAACGACGAAAATTTAAGATTGTAGTACAAATCTACATGATTGACTAAAACAAATGTCAATTCATATAAGTTATACAACGAATTAAACAAATTACATGATGATGCGTGAAAAATATTGTTTCTAATTACCTCATTTATTTTCCAAGATCATATATGACCTGTTTGACATTATTGTCAAAAGTGTCTGGGAGAGATACAGGTAGAACATACTGTAACAATGAACACGTCTCATCAATATATTTTTCAAAATTAAGAAAAGAAGTAAAAAAAAAACATGAAGTATTGTAATATACCAATATATATACCAAAAATATAATTACCTTAATGAAGATATGCCAATCATGCGTTTTTACCCCGCCAAAATCACCTTTCCTTGTTAAGATATTCTTTATGTTCGAACAAAATCCTGTGGGAAATTTCATTTTTTGTATCACTTCTTTTACTGCATTGCTTTGTTGCTCAGTCAATAACCATGGAAGTGACCTTATATTAATTTGGTCTCCATCGTTGTTTAAATGTTCAATGATATCTTTCATTGCATGATTGGATTCATGAATGTCACTGCAAATTTTGACAATTTTTTCTTTGTCACTCCTTCCGTCTAATATTCGCCATAGTGTTTCAGTTACATTCTTTCCGATATGCATTGTATCAAACAAATGAACAACTAGTAAGTGCTCATAGTAAGGCAGCCTACTAAACTGTTTCGGATAAATTTTCATTCCTCGTGGAAGCCCATTTACACCTTCATGATGTTCATGCAGACCATTAGTAATCAATATATAAGTTAAAGAGATTAAAATGTAGTATATTACAGTAAAAAAAATTAATACAATCCAAAATAAAACATTAAAAACATATAAGAGATGATCAATACGAATATATAAGATAGACAAATTGAATCATACCTTGACGATTTCTATTATATTGCAACTTCCATATGTGAGGTGTCATTCTCTGTGGTTTTAATGCGGTCTCCTCTTTCCCATTAAAAATATGTTTTTCGGTAGTTCGATACCTATGATTCTTAGAGAGGAAGTGCCTATACTCATCAAACACTACCTTTGACAAACTCTTTGAATGACGAGATTTCATCTTGGGACCACAAACTGGACATGCAAATTTTCCCTTTGTTTGAAGACCACAAAAATGTGTTAGCCCTGGAGCATCGTGAATTGTCCAGGCAAGCATTGCATGGAATTGAAATTCCGTTTGCCCTACTGGTCTAGAGACATCATACATAGTGACACCATTCCATAGCTTAAGTAGTTCATCAACAAGAGGCTCGATATATACATTCATATCTTTAACTTGGCACTTACCTAAAAGAAAACAACAAATACAATACATATAAGTAAATGAAAAATATATATGACATGAATATGCAAAAATATTGATCTTCATGACAAATTAAATACTAATGCATTAAAAAAACATTGTTCTAAAGTACAAATTATACCTGGAACAATCATTGCCAACATTATATGCTCCCTCTTTATTGACATCCATGGAGGAATGTTATTGTTGATAACAAAAACAGGCCAGACCGAGTAAGTAGATCTCATCTCTGCAAATGGATTGACACCATCCGCTGCCAAAGAAAGTCTAGCATTACGAGGTTCTTTTTTAAAGTGTGGCCATTTTTCCTCCATGTCTGTAAATGCAGAACCATCTGCAGGCATTCGAAGAATATCATCTCCACTTCTATTCCGTGCGTGGTAATCCATAAATTGTGCTATGTTTTTGCACCTAAACAGTCGTTGCAAGCGTGGAATAATGGGAATATAACGAAGAACCTTACGAGACACCTTTTTGGTTACTTGATATGTTCGGTATCTACTGCTATGACATATAGGGAATTCTGTTGCAAGCTCATACTGATTATAATATACAATATGATCATTAGGACATGCATCAATTGCTTGATACTCCATTCCAACATATTTCATGATGGAAGTTAAATCTCGATATGTGCGAGGTAATTTATTTGATGTCGGTAACAAATATTCACCTATCAAGCTGTTACAACAAATTTAAAAAAAATGGTTAATATAAATATTTGAAGAGCATAATATTAACGACAACAAATACATCCTTATTTTTTGGAGTATATTATAAGATCAAAGTGGTTCTGATTGAAAGGTGTGACATAGTTTTGGAGTATATGCACTAAAGTTGAGATCCGACGGATCACATATAATCACATGCGTACCTTAACACCAGCGTGATGGATGTGTTTGAAAAACCATTCATAACCTTCAAGTTCATTATCAGCAACACAGCAGAGAGAACACTTATGCGGGAGCCTTCAAAAAGCGGTTCCGTCGCCTTCTCAAGTGTAGGTAAATCATTAATATCTTCAAAGTCATCAATTGGCGGTGCATGATGTTGATCATCGTCCATTCTAACATTAAATGCATCATTGATTAATGTATTTGCACCATCATCCTCAATTATGTTATCGTCATGATCATCGTTTAATTCCATATGATCATCATTAACTTGATCATGATCAATATTCGAAGGACCTGCATATTGTTCTTCCTACGCTAGTTGTTCCGTAATTACCACATTCTCCATGTTCGGAACAACCCTAGGAGGCCCTTGCTTTATAATTACAATTAAAACATCAAACAAAGAATGTTAGTCATGTCGATTAATAAGTAACAAAAATAAAAATGATACAATATACAATTACAAAAACTCTTAATATAAAGACCATGTTAAGTCATGAACTTGTTTCCTTCAATTTTATATTTTGATTGTGATTTTGATTTTAATTTTGCTCATTTGCTAAATTTTTCTCATTTTGCTTCCTTTAGGAAATTTTTGATTTTCAAAGGAAATTTTTAATTTTTTGCTTGCTTTTAGATTTCTTATTATTTTCTTTTAGGATTTGAAGGGATAAATAGGATTTATATTAAGTAAGGATGTCACAAACATACTCAAAGAGTGTGGTTTATCATTTAAACTAGAAAAATAGTTGAAATTGGGCCAAAATTTGAATGCAGATTATTCTTGTAGCGCAATCATGAAAAGTTAATACAGTGGCGCTACAAGAATATCGCGCCAGCCGAAATCATTATTTTTTAAGCTAAATTTTCGCATGGTTTCATTGCTAAGTGACTAATCACATGAATGAAGGCTGTTGATACATGTTGCTCCAGTAGTAAGTATGAAAACAGGTACTGCTGGATCGTGGAATAGATCGTGGAGATTATTAGCTGGAACAATGCATATCATGACAGGAGGAGGTGTTAGACGAATTTGACATGAAAGGAGTTATTTCACAGATACATCACGAAGCTGTAAAATAGGTGGAGAGAGGACAGGTGCCTGAAAGCCAGAAGTTGCAGTTACATAGAAATTAGGGCTTGCTCGTTCTGCCAGCTGGTAGTGAATTAAAGACATGAAGACACTTGCACAGAGGAATTGAACAACCAGGTACCTAAAAAATTGATTTAAACATCCACAGCAAAGCGAGAAGAGGGTATTCCGCATTAAACCGATAGCGGCTGCTAAATTGGGGTTTTTTCTCAGAAAAGCTTGTTTTCTTAAAATTCATTAGGGAAAACATGAATATAGGTTCTAAACAAAGCTCCTGTAAAAAATAGATCAGTTTAGGAGTTCTTTGAGATGCTGTGACAAGTGGAAATTTGAAATTTAGCGATACATTAAGCCACTACTTCTTCAAAATCTGAAAGCAACCTGTTAGCTCATCAATAGAACTCCAAAAGTACATAGGTTTCAGTTGTTGAAAGTAGATGGGTAAAAGTGGCAAAAAAAATAGAATCGAACCCACTGAGCTAAATTGGATTGACAAATTTCCAGATTGTGCAAAGCTTTTTCAAAATGCTGGTTGGTTGGATTTCTTCAGGAAAATCAATGGCTATAACACTGAGATTTCTTATAAATTTGCCCAAAGCTATAAGGAGGACATGATAGTATTTGATACTTTAAAGTTTAAACTGACTGTGGATTTAGTTGCTGAAGCTGCAAGAGTCAAGAATGAAGGTGAAATGTGGTTCAAAAAAATGCCTTTCACTTTTGATGATCAAAGGTACCTTTTACCTGGTATTACTCCAGACTGGCGCAAAGGGGTATTAATCCAGGAGGTCAGGGATGAATGGGTGCAGCCCATTAAAATTCTACAAAGCTATATCACTTGTGAAGGCAGATATGCTTATGTTTTCAAATACCATTTTAGATTTCTACAACATCTGATTGGTGAATCCAAAATGAACCTTCCTTTCTTCTTATTCAAAAGTCTGCAAAAGATGTCAAGCAGGATTAAGGGGCATCATGATCATACTACACAATCCATCTTCCATCATGGTCTGATTAAGCTTATTATCAGTACAGTTCTACAACGAGAAGGGAAGACATGGGAGCATTTCTTGTTTTGGTCTGGTTTTCAGACCAAGCAAAAAGAGCAGCAAGCTAAAAAGCGTGTAGACAAAGGTCAATCTCTAGTCAGAAAATTAGGTCAGGAGAGCAAGTCTGAAGACAAAAAAGAGATTAAATTTGAAGAAGAACCAGAACCTTTGAAGGGTAACAATGAACCTCAAAGGGTTGTAGCTGACAGTAAAGGTAAATATTCATTGTTTCCACAACAAGAAGATCAGCCTGAGAAACACATGGCGCCAGCAGAAACTCTCAATGAAGAGAAAATTGTTGTCACAGAAAAGGGTACTCTAGAAAAAGAGGACATTTAGGTTCAACGAAGAAGCCCCATCACTGTCCTATCTGAGGATGAGGGATATTTACTAGAAGAGGATGAATTCACTCTCAAAACTGAAGCTGGGATGGAATACACAAAAAAGTACAGTCAAGAAGATAAAACAAAGAAGCCAAAGAAAAAGAAAACCAAAATCGAAGGTATAGAGCTAGCCACAATTAAGCATCAAGGAAAAACTTTGAAGATGGTAAAAGAACTTGTTTCAGAATGGGGACCAAAAAACCAGATCTAAAAACAAGTTAAGGATGAATATGAAAAAGTTGCTAAACCCTAGAATGAAGACAAAAGAGATAAATGTACTTGATGATGAATCTTCAGATGAAGAACTCAAGATCAAGAAGGAAGCAATTATAAACAGTCCAGTTTCTGAGCATACAAAAGAAAAAAGGTCATTGAAGTCAGTAGAAGATTCCAGTCTCACTCAAACAAAATTATCTGCTGTGTTTCTGGAATTAAAAGATGAAATAATAAAGGAACAACAAAAGAAGGAAATTGAGGTTTCTTATTCTGAAAATCAGAACTTGATAGATGAAACTACACCCATTGAAACAACAAGTCAGGAAAACCCTATTTTTCATGGTGTATCTTCAGATCTGTTACAGGAAGATGAGGATATTTTCAGAAGACTGAATGTCCCTTGGCTGCCCAGTGAGATGCAAAATACCATAACAGGGAAGGTTTTTGACTCAGACATGGAGAACTTGCAAAGAACCATCAAACAATATAGGCATCAAATGGAATGCATGCAAGAGACTAATGATGCCCTAGTCTTAGCAAATAGAAGGCTAAGAGAAGACTTACAGGAAGTGAATGAAAATTATCAAGAGCTAATAACAGTGTCTAAAGAAGCCTTGAAGAGAAAGAGAAGCACAGATTTGCATTATGCAAAATTGAAGCAGAATGTCAAAGACTTGCAGCAGAAGAATGAAAAGCTTACAAGGAAGTTAGCAGAGATATAAGCTGAGCAGAAAAGAGCTAGAAAAAATGCTCAAATCTCGGATGGAATAGCCTTACTAGTCGAAGCTGCCAAAGACCTTTGAGTTGGCAGTTAGTCAGTTACTTATGGAGCTTTTAATAGATGCTTTAATTAGTTATTTTTTTAGTTATGTTCTAGAGGAAAGACTTTATTTCACTTTAACCCATCGAGGATTTGGTTGAAAGCAGTTAGGGTTTAGACCCTAACGAATTTTGTAAAAAATAGTATTTAGAGTGAGAAGAAAGACAGAAACAGAGTTCGATTTTTGGCTGGCTTAAGGAGCTCTGTGACTTGTTTATGAGCTAAGTACTGTAACTCTCATGTGTATTTGCTGAACAGAATTATGAAATATATGATCCTTTTTACCCTTCAGTCTGTGTTTTGGCTTCATTTTTAACTTGTTTAGTTACATAATTGATAAATTCATTGCTGGTTTATGGTTTGTATGCTGGTAGTGCTTGTCTTTTATGAATGAACTTCAAAATCATATTCTGTTGGATACTAGTAATTATATTATGCATCTTTGTTCTATTTTGCTTGTGATTCAGTTCCTGTTTGGATCATGAATGTATTCCCTTCAGTCATCAAACTTTATAACCAGAAAACCTATCAAAAAACCCTAAAACCTACTTTCACTTTATTGTATTTTTGAGATTGTGTTGGCTTGTTTCTTTGTGGCCTGGAAACAATTTCTGGCACAAACAGACCGCATGATTTATAATGAATTATGACTTACCAATGGATGATATTCATGCCCCCCCTCAACATGTCCATGTTCCCTACAATGTTTTTTAGCTGTTGAGATCAGTAACCTTCTCTTATTAAAGCCCCTACATTGATTGCAAGGACAATAACATTTTACATCACCCCTTCTTTCCACTCCATCCCACAACCTAGCAAGCAATTCTCGATTTTGTTCTAGATGATCTTGATGAGCTGTAACATTATTGTTACGTGGCATTTTATTACTCAAACCCTAAGAACAAAGTACGAGCAAACCCAAGTATATGATGAGTCTTCTTTTCCACAAGGGTTAGAACCAAATCCACAATATATGAGTCAACCCTAACTCAAGACAAGACCAAGTATATAATGAGTCTTCTTTTCCACAATGGTTAAAACCAAATCCACATGAGTAAACCCTAACTCAAGACAAGACCAAGTATATGATGAGTCCTCTTTTCCACAATGGTTAAAACCAAATCCACATGAGTAAACCCTAAGTACTCAAGACAAGACCAAGTATATGATGAATCTTCTTTTCCACAAGAGTCAAAGCCAAATCCACAAGAGCAAACCCTAAGTGAGGGTAAACCCTAACTCAAAACAAAACCAAGTATATGATGAATCTTCTTTTCCACAAGAGTCAAAGCCAAATCCACAAGAGAAAACCCTAACTAGTGAGGGTAAACCCTAACACAAGAGGACAAACTTTCTCCAAGAAAGATTTACCAATGATAAACCAATTAGAAATTAACCAAGAGATACTTCAAGAGAGAAGTCACCAAAGAGCAAGACCAAAATCTGAGACCAAGTGGGAAGATCCCCACAAAGGCACAAGGCCAAAAACCAAACCCTAAACCAAGAATATAACCAAGAGATACTTCAAGAGAGAAGTCACAAAAAGAGCAAGACCAAATTCCAAGACCAAGTGGGAAGATCCCCACAAAGGCACAAGGCCAAAAACCAAACCCTAAACCAAGAAATTAACCAAGAGATACTTGAAGAGAGAAGTCACCAAAGAGCAAGACCAAATTCCAAGACCAAGTGGGAAGATCCCCACAAAAGCACAAGGGCAAAAACCAAACCCTAATACTCCTTAGGAATTTCGCATTTCTTGTCCAAGAGATTTGTGCGAGAGTGAGTGTGTGAGATTATGAACCTAGGCCTACATCTCTATTTATATGAGTGTTTGCAAATAATGGCCACAAGCGTCGAATATGCGACGGCGCGTTTAGGACGCGTGGATTTAAACGGTGTCTCTTTTAGTACACGTCGGCTATGCGACGGCTATACATATTTCATATATCTGACCTATTAAACGTGCTCTCTTAATCGTCGATTAACCGACGTGTACTAAAAGAGACGTCGCTTAACCGACGTTTACTAAACGCGCCGTTGCATATCCGCCACATTTAAAAAAAAAATGTACACTTATGTTTTTTTGTAAGTTTATAAAGATAAATCCACGCGCCGTCGGATTTTGGGTCAAAATGTAGTGGTGTCTTGTGATGACTCATCTTCCTGTACCAATACCATTCCTATGGGGGAACTGAATGCTTCCAAAAATAGAAGAAAGTATCTACTATAGTTCAGAGGACTAACTACCGGGGATGATACCAAGGATTTATTTACTGCATCAAATGAGTGTTGAGTTTAGTCATCCCATATGAAAGGTGCATCTTTTATGAGGAGACACATGAAACCTTTAGCTAGTTTCGAAAAATTGGCGACAAATCTTGTCAAAAAATTTTGTTTTCCTTGTAGGTTTGGAAGTTGTCTATTTTTTTGGGGGGAAGGAAAATGTAATATTTCCTTAACCTTGAGTGGATCCACCATAAACCGTCGTTTTGATACAATGAAGCCAAGTAATATCCTAGATTCCACATAAAATATGCATGGGTTCAAACTAATGTTGAGTTACGACATCGAATGAATATGACATGTAGGTGTGCACTATGTTCATCTCTGCTCTTATATTTATCTTCCAAGTCATCAAGCTAAACCTCAACGATTGTCTTAATATCATGGAACTCATATGACATGGATCTTTGAAAAGTGGCCTTGACGTTTTTAAGGCCGAATGGCATTTTTTGATACACAAAATCCCCCCAAGGGCATATGAAATATGTTTTGTGATGGTATTATTTTTTAATATGGATCTTTTTGTAAGAGGAGAATCCATCCATGAAAGAAAATATTTTGTTCCCAACACACTCATCTATAATCTGATCAATAAAGGAGGTGGGATAATTATCTTTGGTACAAGCCAAATTGAGATCCCTAAATTAAGTACAGACACAGATTGTTCCTTGCTTCTTATCAACATGAATGGGATTGGATACCCATTCAGTTAAAGGAACAGGGTATGTGAAGCCAACCTTTAAGATATTTTCAACTTTTTCTTTATGGAAACAAATTTCTTAGGATTAACCGGATGTAACTTCTGTGGAAAAATGTTAACACTGTCATAGGTTTTAGTCTCATGTTCAATTGTACTGGGATCGATGCTCAACATTTCTTCGTATGACCAAGTGAAGACATTACGAAACTCTTTGAAAATAACATTTTATTGCATGACTTCCTCCAAAGATCAATTAGCACCTATATTGATATTTTTGGTGATGCTAGACTTAATTGATATATCGATAGGAATATTTTTCGAAATATTTTCCAAGTTTCCTTCCAAAATCACATTGTGTGTTTGGACAGGGCATTGGTACATTTCCCTATCATCAAAGAGGTAACAATTTCCAGGTTTGACCTCTAATGAATATTTCTTAGGAAGAAATGATAAACAATGATGCATATCTTCCCAAGGTCATTCAGAGATGTTCATAACTTCAAGGATGGATTCAATTGATGAAAAATGATGATCCAAGAGGTCATGAGTACTAGGAGTATTAATAGTCCATATATGTGATGTGTATGGATCAAATTCCTCCATTGGGGAAGGATTTTTATCTAAGTCTATCGAAGCCATTTGGGTAGCTTGGTATGAAATATCTACGAAAGAAAGGGGTACACTACACTCAGTTTCATCATATTGCATAGAATTTGGTATATTTCCATTACTATTTTTGACTAAGGTGTCCTCCTTCGAGGCTCCCTCTGATGAGGTGGATCCAACCACTGGTATGGACTTTGAAAAAAGTTTTAATGGAAAATAGACTTCTAATGTAATGGTGAAAATTGGAGTAGTATGAGGGGTGTATACTGGTGGTGGAATCATGAAGGTTCCCATAAGATATGCATCTTCAAACATTCCTACACAGATGATCTAAAAATTTAGTTGAGAACTTTCTCTAACATAAATCTTTGACAAACAAAATCTTTACTAACACTTATTTGCTTGTGAAATTATGGGTATCTCAATTATTATGCATCATTAAACATAATTACTTGGCCGAAATCATGGTCATAACTTGAAATGACATCTTTACTTAACAAGTGAGAACATAATCAAAACATGCATGCCAAAATATGACAACGGAGTTCGTGAGGCCTCCTGACTACGTCTTTGGGTTCATCAAAGCTTTGAACCGTTTTATTAATCCTCCTTCAAGACATGCATGCAAATTAAATTGACAAATTCATGTGGTGTTCTCTCCCATCTTGGGCAGCCTTCTCCTAAGGCTCTCACATGAATTTACATAAGCAAGACTGCCCTACTTAAATTCTTCAATGAAAAGGAAAGATTACAACGAATGCTCTCTCCAACAAAGCTTACTTCCCTCTTTGAATGAGAGGTTTTTATAGTTTTTTCATGGATGATTAGTCATCACTCATGTTAAGGAGAAAATATCTCCCATGATCCCCTAAATTAGGATCAAGAGACACCCTAAGGGGGTATGTGGAGAAAATGTCTCATCTTCCTCCATGAATATCTCAACATCCCTTAGGACTAGGAAACCAATTGATGAGGGGGATTCTCGCACCTTTTTTTAATTTCCTTTTAACTAATTAAATGAGAATTTACATGAGCATATTCATCTCATTCCCTTTTACATAGTTTTTCATTGAATTTCAAATGAAACACTTTATGAAATTTTTGTTAAAGAAAACCTTCTTTCTAGTCGTAACTTCAACCTGGAATTTCTCCCACATACGAAGTCCATTTGACCCCATTCAAGTTGTGTTAGAAATATCTCTGTGATCCCTTCGTCGATTGACCACCTGTGAAGAAATTGAAGACCTTTTTCATTCTTCGACTGAGACAATCCTCCTGGATCGAATATCCCCACTGAAAAGCACTTTTTGGACTTCCAAATTTTTTTGATTCATGATCGAAAAAGAGTCTTTGTCTTCTCCTCCTTCAAATATTTTTCCATGTTTGTATTTGGATTCACTTGTATTGATTTACTTGCACTTATGACCAATTCTAGGGTGTCGGGTACAATCGATCATGCACACCAAAAATTGTTATTACAATGATTTTGGAGGCCTTTTACGAAAATAAATAATGACTCACTCTAAAAAGATTATAAAATCATTACAATGATGCCAACAAGGCTTAGGAAAAACAATTTCATCCCACTCTCATCAACTCCTAAGAGTGGCTAGTAAAGCCTAAAAAATGCCCTTAGGTAAATGGTAAATTAGTTTTACAATAGTTTGATTAAAATAAACTAGAATGAAACACAATACCATAGCCATTTATTATTATTATTATTATTATTATTAAAAATCAAATATCACCAGCACCATATACCTTGTCTCTTGGTTCCATGACTTGTGAAAATAGGCTCTCCTTTAGATCTCAGACCTCGGCACTGCATGATTGTCCATGACTACAGTGGAGTAGCTTGGTGCAAATTCGAGCTTTAGTTCACGACTCCCTTGATCCAAATTTGTGGTTGATTCGGCATGATAGTGGAAATATCCCATTGAAGCACCAATTACCACCTGTATGCTTTGCTGACATATGGAACATAGATAAATTATGCTCGAGGAAACCTTTTCGTTGCATCACTCAAGGTTGTTATCCATGTAACATGGCGTACATGGTATTTTTTGAATTGCACACAAATCCGAACTCAGGCATCTATCAACATCAACCCCACAACTAGTGCATAGAACTGTTGTAAACTCAGCTTCCATAATCCTGATTCATAACACCTCGGCCTGCAGTACTGTGTTAAGGCCCTTATGGAAGATTTGTAGAAGGAAATGTGGACAGATGAAGATCTATGATTCCACATTCGCAGAAAACTTGGCCATTGGAATCCCTTTTCACCAAGAATGAATTTCTGGTGGGAGAGGAACTGCTGTCCGAATCCAACATAGAGCTGGTCCCTCAAAAAAATTTGATGTGAATGACGATCGCCGTTCCTGATCCTTATGGAACCAATCTTCTGCATATTGCTCAAATTTTTTTTGGCATCCTCCTCCTTGATCTTCATGCACATCAAAATAAACTTCAATAAACTTTAGATGATGATAGGGAGTTTGGATGCACATTTGCAAATAGACAACCATTGGAATATTTCTTTATATCCATCACCCATGTCACAGGATTCACATAAACCCAAGAATTTGCAGACGATTCTTTCCTTTGGTGGAATTCAAATTCTCCCTGGTACATCGTAGATGATAGTGATCCGTTCAAAATTAACGGATTCGTTCTTGATGTTTTAATGGTCACTGGTGATCTTTTTGGGCGAGAGCTAAGCAATGAGATGCAGAGCATTAAATGCCGCAGCTCAGTACTTAGGGTCCGTTGGATCTGGAGAATCTCCATATCCAACAGATCCTAAGCACTGAGCCATCGCATTTAATGATCTGCAGCTCAATCGCCATGTTTTCATCCGGCCTCATGACTTCTCCTAGCGGGACCCTCTTTGTGTCATTGTATGCTGAAAGTGATCGTACGGGCTCCACCATAATGTTTCCCATCTAGAAGCAGAAGTAGTTTTTGCTGACACAGATGATGTGCTTGACGGTGTCACGGTAGGATAAACTCCTAATATACTTTTTATGATCAGAAAGAGAAACATACTGTCACCTCTCTATCCCACCAATCAAACGAAGAGGTGAAAAGGTATTTATTTCCAACAAGCTTGGTGATCTCTTTGTGATTTAATGGCTTTCATGTGGCTCTTCACAGTAGACGGCTACCACGAAATTATTCCTTGAAGCCAAGTGTCCAAGAGCATTGAGGTAGGAGTCAATTTTTCTTGGAGATCTCTTTGTGCCAAAATCTATTCCTACCGACATTTGGCAGCGTACTTCAGCTTTGACGGTGTGGCGGTGTGGCCGATATAATTCTCTGTAACTTTTCGTTTTGAGAGAAAAGGGTTCCGGATTCATGCCCGACTTCGGATTCACGATGCCCATAATCGAATCCACAATCATTTTCATGCATGCACAATCGTTTCCACTATGTGACTATCGCTGATTCCATACGAGGGAAACATTGCGTGACTTTGTATCCTTTGAGCTGTGACCAAACACACTCATAGAAAAATCACCAAACTTTGAAATCCAAAGCCGTCGTAACCTTTTTTTTTTAAGTTGAAACTTGTAAGTTACCTTGCACAGAGGAGCATCGCGGCTAGGTGGAAGCTTGTCATCATCATAGCAATATTTTCGTGACCGGATCTCAAACCATCCATCAATGTTGAAGGAGATTTCAGGCAAAAGATATCATGATGACACCCTCATCAATATTCAGAATGGACACCTACAGGGTCGTGAGCTTACAGGGATTTTCTGGTCTATTTACTTGCGAATTTGATCACCTCTCTGCTCACGATCTTTTCCATAGCACAAACTCACAGTAACATTAATGATCACAGTGAAAACAGGGCACAATGGATCCATCTATGTGCTGACAGCTCCTGGATTTCTCCAATTGGCGGTCTCTTTTTGAATATAAACCTTCAGGCTCTCTTACGGCCTCGACTGCAATATATATGCACAGTGGCCGCTCTTCATTATCACCCAAATCGATAGCATATAAATATAAACTTGTTAACATAATAATTTCAATAATGCAAATATGTTAACCATTCTTTACCAAACCAGCTACAAAAACTTTCTTTCTATTGTTGTTTTTCTTCAACGACCAGCTCAGAAATACTGATTGCATACTCTTTTTGCATAGGTTCTTGCACAGGTTTCTTGTCTGAATTACAACGTAACTGTGGGTGGAGTTTCCAACATTTCTCCTTCCAATGCCCACTCAAATTACAATGGGTGCAGAAATTCTGCAAATGCGGCTCTCTTCTGAGATTTTCCTTCTTTAGTCGAAGAGTATGGTCATCTCGTCGGGGCTTGCTACGAGTTGTGCTAACTCTTCTGCGATAAAATTTTTGCTTGGTTTTCTTTTTGCTTACCGCAAAAAGTACAATAAATTGAATTATTTATGCGATCATGAAAATAAGAATAGTTATTTGCATAATTGGGATTATACCTTGAAGATTTCTGCTTCGTTGGAGATCCCTTAACCGGATTTCCTTTTGGTGAATCGCTTTCATATTTTAATTCACTATTTGTATACACTTTCTGTTTTCATTCCCGAATTTGGTACCACCTCGACTTCAATTCTGTGTGCTTCATCAGGTCCTCATTTTTGACAATATGAGCAAGTCACCTAATGACTTTCACATGATGTTTCTTCATGATAACCTAATCCTTAGTATCGAGGTCATTCTTAAACCTTGATGGGTTTTGTAATCCATTGACCATGTATGCCCAAGCCTTTTCCTTCATAACCCATTTTCAACAATAGTCTCGATCCAATCCGTCGAGTATGTTTCTTGAAAGATCCTAACCCATCATTGTTAAGTGAAGAATTTGAACTTGAATGATTATTGCTTACCTCATCTTACTTTAACTGGGGAACAAACACGCACATATGGGATTTCTCGATTTTCGAGGTATCCTCATTCTACTTGCTTTGACTTGTTATAGATGAGGTCTCCAGAAGATCATCTTCTGAATGTGGACATAATGAGCAAATTTATTCATTTTTTGTCTTAGGAGGACTCTTTGTAGAAGAGCTTTCCCAACTTGTTCTCCTCTAAGATCCTACAATAGATGTTGAAGCTTTTGCTTCTCATCTTGGGAATTTGTTAACGATATTCTAAGCTCAAAATTTTTCTCTTGGATACACTGATTAATTTATTCCAACTCTTGAACCCTTTCATGCTTCAATCTTTTTCCCATGATTGAATTAAAAATCTACAAAGCTGGTTAGACCAGCTCTGATACCACTTGATCTGAAAATTGAGCTGAGAACTTTCTCTAACATAAATCTTTGACAAAAAAATATTTAGTGACACTTATTTTTTTGTGAAATCATGGGTATCTCAATTCTTATGCATTATTAAACATAATTACTTGGCCAAAATCATGCTCATAACTTGAAATGACATCTTTACTTAGCAAGTTAGCAAGTGAGAACATAATCAAAACATGCATAACAAAAGATGACTACCAAATGATGACGGATCTTGTCAGGACTCCTGACTACGGCTCCAGGTTCGTCAAAGCTCTGAACTGTTCTTATAAATCCTCCTTCACAACATGCATGCAATTTACATTGACAGAGTCATGTGGCATTCTCTCCCATCTTCTCTACCACCTTGGGCAACCTTCTCCTAAGGCTCTCACATGAATTTACATAAGCAAGACCTACTTACTTAAATTCTCCAATGCAAAGGAAATATTACAAAGAATGCTCTCTCCAATAAAGCTTACTTCCGTCTCCAAATGAGAGTTTTTTATACCTTTTCCATGGATGATTAGTCATCACTCATGTTAAGGAGAAAATCTCCCCCATGATCCCCTAAATTAGGATCAAGAGACACCTTAAGTGGGTACGTGGAGAAAAGGTCTCATATTCCTCCATGAAGATATCAACACCCCTTAGGACTAGGAAACCAATTGATGAGGTGGATTTTCACACCTTTTCTTAATTTCCTTTTAACTAATTAAATGAGAATTTATATGAGCATCTTCATCTAATTCTCTTTTACATAGTTTTTCATTGAATTTCGAATGAAACACTTTATGAACTTTTTGTTGCAGAAAACCTCCTTTCTGGTGGTAACTTCAACCTAGAATTTCCCCCACATACGAAGTCCATTTGACCATTTTCAAGTTGTGTTGGAAAGCTCTCTGCGAGCCCTTTGTCCCGAATCAATAGATATCCTGAATCATTGTTTCCAAATCCCCCACAAAAGGTGCATTTGAGTCGATACTCGTTTCAAGTGTGCAATACTCTAACTAACTGATAGGCTGTAACAATCTTCCCTTGGTGGGGGAACCAAATTACTCAGAATACTAAATACACTACCACCGTCATTGCATGTATCCAACTACATCCCAATAGAAATTGTAATCTATGGGAGCATCCACTACCTCAACATCTACTTGGACCGTTTCACCTACAAGTTCAACTGGTAAAGCCATGATAAGTCCATGAGGAGGGAAAGAATGTCCATCAAATGATTTGAGTATTTGTGGGATGGTACTAAGGTGAGTGATGCTAAATATTTCGAACATGCTAGTGACATGACACAAGTAGACAGTCCTTCATCCACAATAGTTCAAGAAATAATCTTTCTATGTGAAGTTACTTTAATCTGAAATGCAATATGTGACGGAATCCTACATGTTGACTATTCTAAATTGAATGTGATCAAATTGGTATCAGATGGATCAATAGCGTCGATAACAGACAATAGTGCCTTTCTTTAAGTAGGACAACTTTGCAAAACTTCCAAGGCCGACATGGCACAAGGAGCTTGAGCTAAATATTCAGCCACAATATAGTTTTGAGAAGCTCATGCATTAGGATTGTGGGTTCTACGGAATACCCATTTGGGAGGTCGAGGTACTATGTCAATGATTGGTTTCTTAATTGTTAGAGAATCACTAGGTTGTGATATAGATGTTTTTAAACGATTAGATGGTATAAGAATGGGGTCGTGTTTGAATTCTTATGTCATGTTCACACATCATGAATATGTTAGCATTGGGGGGATTCCCCCCCTTACGGGGGGGTTTTCCCGGTGTCCTCCTAGTGGAGGTGTCTTGGCAGTAGAAACAATTTCTTCTTGCTATGGGAAGGGTTGGGTAAGGACGATAGGTTATTGTTTCCCTCATTGATCCAACATGTGATGAATGCCATCCATGTGAGGGAATTGGTGAGGATGGTCTCCTTGGAAAATATTTC
Organism: Larix kaempferi; assembly: GCA_027924585.1. Lineage (NCBI taxonomy): Eukaryota > Viridiplantae > Streptophyta > Pinopsida > Pinales > Pinaceae > Larix > Larix kaempferi. The sequence goes on from BSBM01000035.1 coordinate 6,029,153, forward strand.
CCCCAACTAGATTTTTTACCACATGTGCATCTCCCACCCCAAGATTATCATTTTGCTTCTTCTTTTATTTCTTCTCTTTTCCTTTTAGGTCGATATCTTGGACTATAAAGACTTCCAAAATTTGGGTGGGAGTTGAGGTTTGTTGTTTTTCCTAGATAGTTGTGGGTTGTGAAGTTTGAATAGAATTTTGTCCCATTTTATAGATAATCTGTTCAATTTGGTTGATGGAACCGATCACAGCATTGACATGAGGTCCTTATGGCAGCCTAGATGTATTAGATGTAGGTCTCATATCATGGGGAATTTGTTAAAGAAATGTAACTACGGAAGATATTATAAATGCATTTGTCTATTGTATTATTGTATTCCTCCTTTGGGAGATGTCATTGATGTAATTGATAATGTAAGAGTAATTGAAAGAGTCAATGTAAAACACTAACTGATTTGGTCGATCTGGAAAGATCTAGAAAGAATATTTTGTTGCAAAAGTACAGGTTGGCCCAGTTAGGTGAATTAGAGCCGACCTAATTAGTGAAAAGTTCAAGTCAATTGTAAAGTATAAATAGGGGATTGAGTTTCTCATTTGCAACACTTACCTCACTCACTCAAGGTTGCATAGGAGAGAGATCATTTTGCACAAGTGAAGGAGTGAAGATGTTTTGTCTTGGGGTTTTATCTTGTACTTGGTGAATTCTATATTGAGGAAGTTTTATCGGGGTTTTCTCCCTTGTGGTTTCCCCGAGAGAAATTTTGTGTTCTTTGTGTTTGTTGTGATTTTCTTTCTTTTAGTGATCTTATTGTTTAATTTTATTATGATAAACAAGTAAGAAAACTAACATGGTATCAGAGTAGGCCGGAAAGAAAACATTGTGCAGCTCTTGCCTAGGGTTTCCATTTCTGGAAACTATTCATATTAGAATTTTCTATACAAATCACATTTGGCGAAGGTTCGGGATATGAAACGTCGACAGACCGAAGATGAAATATTCATGTACCTTGTGTACGATTTTCATCCTCATATTCGTTGTACTTTAGGAGATATGATCCATGCAAATTAAGGTTTTAGCCTCCTCCATAATTCCGTTTTAAAAGGTTACCTAGGGAGAAATGTTATATCTCAGGCTATGAAGATCCAAATCGAATTTCGTAAAATGATCCAGAAATTGCACGGACTTTAGTTTCTTGGGTTAGAGTTTCAGAACACGAATATGAAACAGTGACACGTGTAAGTCCGTACAAGGTAGCTATATTGAAACAATCCATAAACATGTCATATTTGGAAACTTAGCATAAGTTCCAATTGGTTAATCCAATTCTGCTCTAACCTGTAAAGATGGATAGAGGATAGATCGGAATATCACAGGATGAAGTTTCAGACCTTGAGGAGCAAAAATGTTGGAGATACATAAGAATTAATACTTGACAAATCTGTAGTAGAAATTGAAGAAACTAGGGTTTCTTATTCCGAGAGCTCTCTCCACAGATAAACTGAAAAAGAGGGTGCATCTAAATCACCTCACGAGGGTGCATATTTCTGTCTAATAAGATTTCAATTTCGAGAATTTTCATTTTTGGGTCCACCATTATAGCCCGAAGAACTAGGGCATCAAAGTTTTGGAATATCTGCTGACAGAATTAGAAAAATGAGTAATTTTCTCAACTCGCCTTGAGGAGGCGCATCTTTTCATCCAATTAGTTTTCCAAAATTGTGAAGTTGGAAAATCAGGGTTTCTCTATCAAACCCTAGGTCAAGGTACAAGCAGTTTTCAGAAGGACAAGTAAGTCCTACATCTATTCTATTTCCATTTGAGGTTTCTCATTTGATCAAAAATGACAAACAATACCAAGCTTGATGAGAAGCGTGAAGGAGATGAGAACTTCAGGGCATGGAAACATAGAGTCATGCTTATTCTTGAATAACATAACCTATAAGGCTTTATAAAAGAGGGACTTACCGAACCAGAAGGAGATGAGGGTCAAAGCAAGACACAAGAAGAATATTATCAAGTCTAAGAGGATCATAGCTGACTCTATTAAAGATTACTTAATCCATCAAGTATCATCTAAGAAGACTCCAAAATATATGTTCGATGATTTGACCATTCTATTTGGAAGGAAAGCCAAAGAATATTCCTCCATTGATGAGGAATATGTACTTTAATCCAAACTAGGAAGATAGAAGAACCTCTTATCTATCTCAACATTGGATAAGAAGGGATGCAGTTGTGATTGAAGAAGGAGGGACACATAGAGTATATTCCATTACAAAGAACAAGTGATCTACGGTGTAGAATACTTGCTCAATATTTCCAATCATGAGCAAGAAAGGAATAGGCCCTCAAAATCAGATGTTGGAGTGGAGCACATTGTTAGAGATTCTTGCAAGGAGACTAGGATCAAGAGAGATCCTACCAAAAAACCAAATATAAGTTTTTGAATTGTTATTCTTTGTACTGTCCAGTTGTGTACATATTTATGTTCCTAGATTTAGGATGTGTATTATGCATGTTAGAGAGTTTGCATTGATGAACATAATACTAATAATATGCATGTGATGGGTAAGTGGCCTATGGTACTATACAACATTCCATTGCTACTTATCTATAGTGAAACCTCTTTGTTGACATATTGGGAGTAGTGCACGCTCTTAATAATGTTCTGGTAGAGATGGAAGGCATCTAGAAAGTTACCGTATGAATACAGGATATGGATGAATGTTGTATTGAACCTTTGGCTAAGATAGCTACATGATTGTGTGAACTATGCATAAGAATTTGTAATTATTAATATCTTTTGGAAACTATGAAATGTTTCTAACCATGCAACTGAATTTGACTTGTAGGAAATATCATGTATGATCACCTACAAATGAAGAATGATGCGACTTGTTTCAAGTGACGATGGTTCAACCATAAAATTCAACAAGATTTAGGAATTTAAGCATACTATAGAATTACAAAGAAAGGGTTCTCTCAGAAACAGGGATTCGACTATGACGAGATGTTGCTCTAGTGGCCAGACACACCTCCTTGGTGGTGAATATTACACTAAATAGATGGTGTAATTGAAGAAGAAGAAGATGATATCAAGAAACCTATAGGACTCAGGAATCTCTACAGAGAACCACATGTGTGTAGATTGAAGAAGACTTTATGCGGGCTCAGAAAACACCCATGGGATAGAATGATGAGATCAAGGATCACCTAGAGTGATGAAACATCAACCTTTGCTACAAGGTTGAAAATGAGAATCTCATAGATGGGTGCAAGAGAGAACTTGCAACAAAGTTCTAGATATTGGTATCTAGTGACCTAGAAATATGAAATAAATGAACACACAGAAGATTATCAGAAGAGAAGGCTACTAGTCACTCCAATGAAAAATTTCCTGATACAAAAAGTATAAAATAACAGAGGGAGGATAATGTTGAGTTATAGAAGGAGCAGGAAAGCTCTGCTTCAGAGGAAGTGACTATATATGGAGAGACAATTTCACTTAGTCTCTATTTCCGGAAAAGGTTGTTTTCCCCAGTATGCAGTAGAAATACTGAAAAGGTTTGATATGTTGGAGTGCAAAACCATGGCCACACCCATGGATACAAATTTGAAGTTGTTGTCTGATGCTTTCTCAGAATTAGTGGATATGACACCATACAGGAATATTATTGGGTCATTGATGTATCATACGAATACCAAGACAAATATATGCTTTGCTATGAACACCTTGAGCCAGTATCTGGTCAATCCCAGATGTGTTCACCTTGTGGATGCAAAGCATGTGATGAGGTACCTAAAAGGTACAATAGACTATGGTCTCAATTATACTAGAGATCATGATTCAGATTTGGTAGGAAGTGTCTCAGAAATATAAAGAGCACTTTGGGTGGATGTTAGCACTGTAGAAGCAAAATATATTGCAACCTATTCTACCAGTTGTGAAGCTATATGGCTTCAAAATTTGTTATCAGGTCTATTTGATCTGGATTTAGATACCACAGTGATTCTATGTGATAACCAAAGCTGTATAAAGATGACAGAGAACCCCGTGTTCCATGACAAGTCGAAGCACATAGAAATACGATGTTTCTACATTTGTGATATGGTTCAGAAGGGCGCTATAAAGCTCCAATATGTGAGCACCGGTGAGCATGTTGTAGATGTTTTGACTAATCCTTTGTCTCGTGTGAAGTTTGAGCACTTCCATGAAAAGCTTGGTGTAGTTCATAAGGACTTCTCTTGAAAGGGGGAGTAGTTCTGATGATATGGTGGTGTAGATGGGATTCATCATCCCTAGATAGTGATCTCGTAATTTCAAAAGGAAGTATAGTCTTAAATGTTGATCCTTAGACTAGAATACCGTAATTCCTAAAGGAAGGATTTTCTAAGATGTGAGTATTGGATTGTACATGATCCCTAGTTCCAAAAGGAAGGATCACCAGAGTTGTTGAAATGAATTCCTAGTTCCGAAAGGAAGGATTGTCCATGATCCTAAGTTCCGAAAGGAAGGATTGTCCATGATCCCGAGTTTCAAATGGAAGGATCACCAGAGTTGTTGGATTGAATCCCTAGTTTCGAAAGGAAGGACTATCCATGATCCCGAGTTCCAAAAGGAAGGATCACCAGAGTTGTTGGACTGAATCCCTAGTTCTGAAAGGAAGGATTGTCCATGATCCTGAGTTTCGAAAGGAAGGATCACCAGAGTTGTTGGATTGAATCCCTAGTTCCGAAAGGATTGTCCATGATCCCTAGTTCTGAAAGGAAGGATCAATGTAGTTGTTGGACTGAATCCCTAGTTCCAAAAGGAATGATTGTCCATGATCCCCAATTTCGAAAGGAAGGATCACTAGTGTTGTTGGACTGAATCCCTAGTTCCGAAAGGAAGGATCACCAGTGTTGTTGGACAGAATTCCTAGTTCAGAAAGAAAGGGTTGTCCATGATCCCTAGTTTAGAAAGGAAGGATCACCAGATTTGATGGACTAGGTCCCGTAATTCCAAAAGGAAGGACTTTCCATTATCTTGTAATTCTGAAAGGAAGGACCACCTGTGTTGAACTTGATCCCCAAATTCCAAAAGGGAGGATCATATTGATTGTTGATGCACCTGTTACCAAGGATGATGTTGCTCCATCCTTGAGCTGTTGACGATGATGATATTATTCCATCTTTATTCTGATGAGCTCGCGTCATGCTATCGTTGTTGTTGTTGTTTTAGTATTTACTTACTCATGATTGATGTTGTTTTTTCGATATTTACTTACTAATGCTTGATTTTGTTGTTTCAGTATTTACTTACTGATGATTGATGTTGTTGTTTCAGTATTTACTTACTGATGATTGATGTTTTTGTTCCAGTATTCATATACTGATGATGATGATACTTCAGATTTGTACTGAAGATGATGATGATGATACTTCAGCTCTGTACTGAATATGATGATGATGATACTTCAAATCTGCACTGAAGATGATGGTGATATTCCAATAGACGATGATGATGCTGATGATGTTCCAACAGACGATGATGTTGATGGTGATGTTCCAGTAGACGATGATGATGTTCCAGCAGACGATGATGATGTTGATGGTGATGTTCCAGCAGACGATGATGATGTTGATGGTGATGTTCTAGCACACGATGATGATGTTGATGGTGATGTTCCAGTAGACGATGATGCTGATGGTGATTTTCCAACAAACTATGATGATGTTGATGATGTTCCAGCATACGATGATGATAATGGTGATGTTATAGCAGACGATGATGATGTTGATGGTGATGTTCTAGCAGACGATGATGTTGATGGTGATGTTCCAGCAAACGATGATGTTGATGGTGATGTTCAGCAGACGATGATGATGTTGGTGGCAATGTTACAAAAGATGATGATGATGCCAATGATGATGTTCCAGCATGTGATGTGATACCCTAGAAAACTGTTGATGCTTTTGATGTTTCCCGCAGAATACCTTCCTAGTTAAGAGGGAGTGTTAAATAAATGTAACTACGGAAGATATTCTAAATGTATTTGTCTATTGTATAATTGTACTCCTCCTTTGGGAGATGTCATTTATGTAATTAATAATGTAAGAGTCATTGAAAGAGTCAATGTAAAACCGTAACTGATTAGGTCGTCTTGGAATTATATAGAAATAATATTTTATTGTAAAAGAACAGGTCAACCCAGTTAGGTGAATTAGAGATGACCTAATTAGTAAAAGTTCAAGTCAATTGTAAAGTATAAATAGGGGATTGAGTTTCTCATTTGCAACACTTACCTCACTCACTCAAGGTCGCATAGGAGAGAGAGAATTTCGCACAAGTGAAGGAGAGAAGTTGTTTTGTCTTGGGGTTTTATCTTGTACTTGGTGAATTCTATATTGAGGAAGTTTTGTCAGGGTTTTCTCCCTTGTGGTTTCCCCGAGATAAATTTTGCATTATTTGTGTTTGTTGTGCTTGTATTTATTTCAGTGATCCTATTATTTAATGTTATTATGCTAAACAAGTCACATAAAACTAACAAATTAAATCATAAAGTGTGATTGATTGTGAATAAATTAAATCCATTCATTGGGCACTCTGAATGATTTATTCTTTAGTCATGGCTCCTGAAATGGATACATACTTGGAAAGAGTATACAATAGTGATTTTATGAACCAATATGCTAAGAATTGATCATGGAATTCCACTTTGATAAGCCTTCGGCACCTCCTCTGTTCATGGATATGGTCACATATATGAATAAAAGTGGAATACCTAAGCAAAGTCAACAAATTTGTACCCGTCTCATAGTAGATATGAAATCAATTTTTTTTCAAAAAGACCATGGCTAAAGATGAAAAATCCATGAATGTGTTGCAAGGCAACTTGATGTACCATTTCGCAGCAGTTCCCGTGAGGATCTACTGAAACAACTATAACTTAATGCTATCATCAACTAGGGAATTGGATGAAAAACATAGATGGAATTTCATCATGTGATTTGATGGATCATCCCCTAGTCATCTGTTGAATTTGGGTATGTCCGAGGTAAATTTGGTAGGTATGGTTGGACACCCATTCAAATGTAGAATGAGATCAATGGTTAGTTGGGATAAATCTGGTAGATTCAATGTGGCTAGAAATGGTGATCTAATCAGTGTTGTTGCAAACGATTTCTACATGGGTGAAGCTTGATGACTCCGTTGTTTTTGTACCCGGGCTTGTAAATTATTCCGAGGAGGATTACTACCTCCTTACATAGGTTTCATACATAAATATTGGTTACTTCCTAGAAAATTTCCCATTCCATTGCAGAACAAAATTAATGGGTGGATTTCCCCCTTCCAAAGGTGGGACCCAATAATATTGGTTACTTGTTGGAACCTAACCATTACATTGATTTTTTCCTTGGTTTGGATTAAAGTTACAAGGTTGATTTCCTCCTTGCAGAGGTGAGCCCCAAGAATATTGGTTACTTCTTGGAATTTTTCCACTCTATTGCAGAATGGGGTTGATAGGTAGATTTCCTCTTGGCATGATACCTATTGGGGGTATGGGATTTCCCCCAGGAATTGTGCTAGAAAAATTTGGAGGATAACCCCCCAAGTCATTTCCACCCATTGACGAAGGATAACCCCAATTGGAATTAAATTTCCATGGCCCATTGCTTCTTCCAGGAATATTACCATTCCATAGTGAAGGGTTTCCCCCAGAAGTAGAACCTGGAAAAGTATTTGGTATAACGATAGGATTTTGGTTTACTCCTAGTGTGTTTTGACCTTGATTAGCCAAACCATATGGAAACCCCATGTTTGGTAAGGAAAATCCACCGGTATGGATCCCTACATATGAAGTGGATTTACTTCCAGGATTGGAACCTAGAACTCTACCAACTGGCAGTGAAGTGCCAGTTGAACTTGTGCTAATTATAGGTATGCTAACTAATGTGATTGGAGTAGAGGTCAAAGTGGAAGTATTTCTACCTCCTGCAACTATTTTAGGTTGCATTGATGTGGTCCCTTGAGATTCTGAAGAATCCATAAGGTCAAGTGTTATATTTTGCATGTTATTCAAATATATGAAAAGAGGATTGATACAATCTAGTGACTCACTGATGTGAAGTACAACTAGTTCCAAAGGACCTATCAAAGGTGGGTTTACGTGAGTATTTGTGTCATTCTCTAACGTTTCAATTTAAAATGGAGCAAGATCATCAACTATTTCTATATTCTCTTTGTGATGTAATGGTGAATTTTCAAGATTTATTTGATGTTGTTCTTCTCTATTAATATCAATTGAATTTAGAAGTTGTTCAGTCTCCAAGTCACTAGGATGTGTTTTTTGTATCTATCTTTTCTATTTAGAAGGGCCTTCAAATTCCAGTGACTCACCTTGTTGTTTCCATGACTCGTGGATCAGGAGAGTAGACACTTTGAATTTTTATGTTAGGATTTGTTTATTGTGGTATATTAACAAAGATATAAGCAAACAATCCTAAAGGAAATATATACTTCAACAAAAGAAAAGTGTCCACATAGTAAAAAATTTCTTATGAATCCAAACAAACAATCTACTTTCCCAAAGAACCGAAGCTCAATGAAAATATGGATCAGAGGACCTTCCAAAACTAGTAATTCTTGAGGGATACCATGCCTTAAACAATTACTAATAGCGATGGAATGAGAAACAGTTATAATAAACTTTAATCACTAGACGTGCAAGTATTGGTTATAGACCAATCACCCTCCCAAGGAGTAAAAGCTTCAATGTCTGTCTCAGGTACCGCAAGTGTCCCCCACTCACATAGCCTGTGAGATATCCTAGGAACAACAACTACGGTTACCACTTCACAATCGACGGTTGGGCTGAATAGTTGTAAGTCTCGGACAACTCACATAAACTAGATACTCCAAAAAGTGATGTCACCCCAAGGACTTGTCACTTACATGGAATACCGTGATGTGCTCATGTCCCACTAAACAAGAAAGAGGGGGGGTACCACCCTTACTTATCCAAATTGACCTCATTCTTTATGCATGCTTTAGATTCACTTTCCCGACATGTATTTTTTGTTACTAATGGATTTAATCACTCATTAATGAATGCTAGTTTCAGAAGTTTGTGGCCCTAGAGTGTTAACTCTCCAATACTAATCCAAGGCCTTAGCTTAATCTTGTTGGTGATATGAAAATCAAATATTGGTTAATTTTAGATTAAGGACCCATTTTAAAGGTAATTTTCTTAGTTTCAAGAATGGCAATGAAATTGGTGGTGTTTAGACTCGAAATATTGAACCAAACAATGCAAAAATGCTCACACTCTATCGTTTAATTTGATGAACTCTCTAAAATATATAATAGTAAGATGTTCTTTATAGGTATTTCAAACTTGCAAGTATTGAATTTTTTTCAAAATATGACCATTCTTTTATCTTGAAAAATATTTTCTTTTAAAATGACGTTTGAATGTCACAAATGACTACTTTTCTCTCTTTCACAAAGTTTTTTAAGCAAGGGTTCAAGAGGTTGGTTTCAATTTGTGAAATGTATCCCAAATTGAATCAAATCTACTTAACTAGAAATTAAATCTTGAATGATAAGTGTTTCAATTAATTTTGGTTTCCAAAAGGTCTCTCAAATTAGTGTTTCAAACTTGGAATTGTGGTTCTATATTGGTTCACAAATTGCATAAAGTTATTTCCAAATATCCAAATAAGTGTCCAAATCAAGTGAAGTTCTTCAATGTCTTGAAAAGGTGATGCAAAATTTTGCTAAATTGTTGAGTTTTTGGAACATTCTTTTACTGAATTATGGTTAATTATTAATTTCAGGAATATTTTTCAAGCAATCAATTACCTCAAATGAAATGAATCCAACTCTTTACACTGGGGATCGTTGTTTGTCATTTACAGGACTGCTCAAAAGCGCAAGCAAAGAAGATAATTCTATAGATGAATTCCATGGATATCTCTCCCATTTCTATTAGTTGGTTAAGCTCAATTGACAGAAAATGAAGGTAATTATCTTATTTTCCTAAGAATCAAAGCAATTTTTATGAGTTTGAGAAGGGGGAAGAGAGGAAATTACCTCTTAAAGCATGCCAATTGGTGTATCCTTGATGCTTTATCTTTGCAATCCTTTAGGTATCCATTACCAGTATCTTACCATGCATCCTTACCTCTAGCATGCATCCTTACTTCTACTTCTACCAAAAATAACTAGTAAAAGGCTTGAAACTAACTACCAATTTTGAAGTTGCAAATAACTTGGAAGGAAAATTTGAATTAAAAAATGTGGGGAAAATTGAATTCCTTCATATAAACTCAAAGCAGAATGATACTTACAACCTTGCCTTGAAGATTCCATCCTTATCCCTTGATTTGATTCACTCCTCTACCATCCATGCCTTTTATTCCCAAAATCCATTTGTAGTAGAAAAGCTTGTTTCCTTCAATACCATAGCATAACTTTGCTCTCACTTTCTGTCTTTTACATTGCCCCAAATGCCTCCTTTTATAGCATTGGGAATTGGTTGTGGATTTCCTTATATCAGTGGGGATAATGATATTTTCTAACATTTTACATGACTTAGTCTATTAGTGATATTTTAGTGTAGATTATATAATACCCAAAATGCCAACTCTTGTATGCGGTTAAGTATTGTAAACAATGAAACTCTATAATTGGCAATGCTATGTATTTGGTTTGTTTATTAAACTATGTTAAAAATATGCTTGTGATGTGGGGGATGAATGATGAATGATGGGTCCTTGTTTCTTTAGGGAAAGAACTAAAGTAAACAAAAATAATTAAGAACGATAAAGAGAACAATAATTAAACTAAAAATTCGAATAGGAACAAAAATGAAATAAAGTGAATAAGGAGAGAATAAAAAAAGATGAAGAGACTCTTATAGAATTGTAAATCACACATAGGTGGCATCACCTAAGAAATTCACTAAGAATAGTAAATTCCTTTTCTACAAAAGAGGGGAAAAAGAATGCCAAGGGGTTAATTCTCTTAGTGAAATAAAGAAGAGCAATACACATCAAAGGACATAAATCTGAAGAAATATGAAGGAAAGAAAAATCTAAAATCAGAGAGAAGAAAAGTTGTAATGAATAGAAGGATGGATATGTAAAGGGGAGAGAGACAACCTTTGATATTTGCTTGCGGATGACCAGAACCAAGTCAAGTCATGGTTGAAAATATCTATGTCGATAGAGTGTGAGCACTGAGGTTTTGCGTACACCAGCTGGTAGGAGGACTACCTAGTACTAATAACAATAGTGTTGTTATATAGGTTGGAGTAATCGGCATCGGGAGGCAGTAATATTGTCTATATATGATAGAATAATGTTGACCTAGTTTTGTTGATAAGGGTTCACTTCGTATTGCTGTTAACAAACATCGACCAAACACCCTTAAGCATCGGCCCAGAAAGGTTTTTCCCTTTCCAGCAACACTTGTAGAGTGAGTGAAGTCTCACCCGAGATGGTTAAGGGAGCTGCAAGAACCAAGTTTCCGTAGTAGGGGGGGACATGCATCTAATATCACTCAGTCGCTATGGAAACCAGAGATTTATCTTCGCATCATGCTAACAGTTCAAATATATATTTGACATCCACATCAACAAGAAATAATCAACATTCACACCAACATTATATTATTGTCATTCGCATCAATCAACATTACAAATTAATCGATAGAGTAACAAAACCTTGAACACATCGCATCATTGATAAAAAATTCATCATTCAACATAAACAGGAACACAAAAAAAAGACATAACCGAACATCTTCATGCATTAACTCATCCCAAAATTTGCGGTACAACCTTCACAAGGACAGTTCCAAGCTACTTATCGCAGATCCATACAAACAAAACAAAACATGGATGCGAGATACCACCATTTACAATCGATGCCCTTAGGATTACAATCATGGTTCTATTTATAGACGACTAAGGTTGTTACAAAATGGTCCAAATGACCCATTCTAACTAACTAAACCATAACTTACGCTTTAATCGACTCCTTGTTCTTCATGAATGCTCCTTTTTTTCACTGTCGGATTCTGCACTTTATGCGCTCTAACCCCATTACAATAAGCCCCCAACAAAAACTTGTGGCTCACCCTTGAGCCACCTCAGCTGGACCCTATTGGTACTGTTCTCATCCTTTGCTATTATGTACTTCTCAACCTCATCCTCTAGTCTCTTGATCATTGTTATGTACTTCTTGAACTATCCTCTAGTCTCTTGATCGCTGTCATTTACTTCTCAAACTTATCCTCCAGTCTCTTGAAAACTTCATCATCTATCCCTTCTCCGTTGTTTGTTACTCTCGACCCTGTCTTGCGACTGGAAAAAAGTTCATCGACAGCATTGAATTGTGAGAAGGGCGTAGTGGTCCGGCACATCTATTTCACACATTTGATCATCCTTCATTGGGACCGGTGTGCCCTTGCCCTTGGTACTTCTACGGTCAAAGGGACCGCTTCTCTTCTAACAAATGGAACTTGCTTATGTATTTTAGGCGACACCTCTGTTCTTCCTTGTACTTGGAGCCTCTGCATACGCTGGTTGCTTGTGAGCACTTGTCGTCCTTTCCCTTAACTCACCTTGGGTGCTTCCGCTAGAAACAAAATGAACCATTGCAACCCTCTAACCTCACTTCCGTATGCTGCAACTTTCTTAGAATCGCACATATGGATCAATGATTCTCACGCGTAATGCGCATAAGCCTTAATATTTCAATCTATCCATCTGTATTGTGTATTTATAGCTTAACTCACTCATTCTCCTTCCATCTTGTTGTCCTTGGTCAATGATTGTTGAGTCATTCACTGAATATTCACCTCTTTACCAAATTCTATTGTCGAGTGTATCATCATGAACCTCCGCTGTCTTTCGCCAATTATTAGCTGTTGTAATTATTCCCTAACTTGACTCCCACATGCTAAACGTCGACAAGTGACTATCCTTGCCATGTCTCTGACTTTTTGTCATCATTGTTTTTATTTCATTTTTTTAGACTATGCGACTCATTTTTCAACTACTATGCGCCTGATTATGGCGATAGGGTTTCAGCCGGTTACCATTCACTAGACTTTTCAACAATGTCCCATATAACCTTTGTAACTACACCACACCTCCATTAGTAACAAAATTTATGATATAGGGACCTAACCAATGCATCTGCAGCTTACCTGGATGATTCACAAACTTACTGTCATATAATAGGACCATATCTCCTCACTGGAAGTTCTTTTCTTTGACATGTCGATCATGCCAAGCCTTCTGTCGATCCTTTTCAACCTTCTGCTGGAATCCTGCGATAAACCGATCCTCATCAAGCTGTACCAATTGTGCCAACCACTCCTCGATTGCTCTGGAATCACTCATTCCTGTGGCTTCTGCGATGCGTAGAATCGAGACAATATATTCCATTGGCATCATCGCTTTCTGTCTGTAAACTAACTTGAATAGATTATGTCCCGTCAATCGTTTGCAATCCGTTCTGTAGGTCCATAGTATCGTTGGATCCTTCAAATCCAAGTCAACGCGGTATGTGTTGCACACCTTTGTGAGTGCATGCTCCAATATTTTGTTGAATTCTTCAACTGCCATTGGCTTGTGGGTGATATGGGGTACTCTTCATGTGTTGTATTTGAAACTCCGTTGTCATCGCTCTGATAGTTTGATTGACAAAATGAGTTCCCTGGTCGCTCATTAGTACCTTTGGGAACCCTAACCTAGTGACCACATTATCAAATAGAAATCTTGCTGCAGTCACACTACTGTCAACAAACATCAACCAAACCCTTAAGAATCGGCCCAGAAAGGTTTTAGCCCTTCCAGCAACACTCGCGGAGCTAGTGAAGTCTCACCCAAGATGGTTAAGGGAGCTGGGTGAAAACATGAACCTGGTTCACAATTTTTGGAAAGTGGATGCCAAAAAATTTGTTTTTCATACCCTCGATCGAGGTATTTCAAGACCTCGATCGAGGGTTTTAAAATACCTTTATCGAGGGCTTGACAATGCCTCGATCAAGGGTTTTTAAATACCTCGATCAAGGACTCGGTTAAACCCTCAATCAAGGTATTGCTTGATCAAGGAATTGTATAACCCTTGGTTGAGTTGTTAAGACTGAAAAAAAACAGGGCCCGACTGGCCCTGTTGAAAACAAACACTCAATCGAGCATTTACAGGAGGAGGACAACGACCTTGACCGAGCACCTACAGCACACATGCCACGCCGCGCCAATGCCCACACTTACGCCCCATGCCAACTCCCAAACATGTCTGACAATCCACCAGGTAAGTGGGGTTCCAACCTTCCATTTATTTTTTTAATACAATTTAATTTTTTTTAGTTTTTTTTTTATGAATTTGTGTGAATATTGCAATTTTATTTTTCAAATGAATGTAACCTTGAAAACCAATAACCATTTTTTTGTTTAGAAAAACCATTGAAACCAATAATCATTTTTTTGTGTAGAAAATCCATTGAAACCAAAACCTGTTTGAAAAAAAAACACAAAACAAAAAACCATTTAAAAAAAAAAACATTTGAAAACCAAAAACCATTTGAAAACAAAAACAAAAATCCATTTAAAACAAAAAACCAAAATCCATTTGAAATATGTTTTAAATTTTAAATTTGTGTTGTATTTTTTTAAAAATTATTAATATTTTAGTTTGTTTATATTAACCAGTAGCATTTTATGCATGATAGCATTTCATTGCATAAAATGCTACCGGTTTTATTTTAAAATGTGTTTACAAGCAGAAATGTTGCCCCTTTTTTTTCCAATCCTCTGAGAACGCCAAGGGGATTGAAAAAAAAAATCATATTAAGTTGTCGGTTTAACAAAAACCATTAACATTAAAAAAACATTTAAAAACCTTTGAAATTTTAATTCAAATTGAAATTGAAATTTTAAATTAAATTAAATTGAAATTTTAAATTAAATTAAATTAAAATTAAAATTTTAAATTGAAATTAGAATTAGAATTTTAAATTTTAACAATAAAAAAAACAATTAAAATACTTTGAAACACGTTTATTAGCTACATGATTTTATATCTTTAACATGAGTTCTCACTAGTTTATAAACTACTTGACGTTATGTTATTTTCATATTTTTAAATTGATAAATAAATTATTTATTTTAATAATAAAACTTTTGATTATAACTAATTTTATAATAATTTTATTAAAATTGATATTTTATTAACTAATAATAATAATAATTTGGATCATGAGAGGAGGTCGGTGGGCTCTGTGTAGCCCAATGTAGACGACAACAGGTCGTCTGTCCTGTCCGATGGGTTGCACGCTTCCCAAGAATGGCTCCAGCTGTGGTTACAAGGTCTGCTCCTAACTTTTTACCGGGTTGTTTTTATTTTTTACTGTTACTCTCTCCTTGGGAAGGCACCTGTTTTCTATTAGGGATACGATGGACGAGGTGGATTACGGTAGTGACACATTGCGGCACCAAGACATCTGGAGCTCGCCACCTGGCATTTACCAGAATTTTGAGGGGAATAGTGGTTTAGGGTTTGGAGGCTTAGCAGGTAGACGGACTCCTGATGGACCACATGCAATCCCGGAGGTAGATATTCTTCCATTCTAGACCAACTTGCCGTTTTAGGAAGGTCCTGCAGAAATTTTTGTGCCGGAGGAGCGCGTTGTGAGCGTTTGGGGTGTTAAGGGTTTTTGTACTTCACCTTCTCCGGAGCCGTTGAGTGCTGGTATTGGGGAGCTGCCAGACTTCATTAATTCCTCAAATAGTTTCAATCCTCCTTCAATTGTGCAGGGTTTCAGAGCCAAGACGGTGGCTAGTGAGGACAGACGGGAAGGTTTTTCGTCACCTCCCGGAGGTTTTGTGGCAGCGAATTTGGACTTTACCGAACAACGTGGGTTCTCTATCCCGTCTGGGGATTCTGATCAGCGGGACCATGGTCGTGTAGTCGGACTAGCAGGGTTGAAGGTTAAAGAACCACGCGTGAAGAGCCGAAGGAAGTGGATTAAGAACACGGGAAAAGCTCCTAATTACGCGCTTGGGGAAGACATTGGCAATCAACAAATAGTCGGGATGGTCAAGTCGGTGCTGGTGGGTCGGGTTTATGGAAAGCCTATAAGTCACAAGACGGTGATCTCGTGGGCCTCAGGGGCTTGGCTTGGTCATTGTGGTTATGTCCCTCGTGTAGTTGGGCTCTCTGGAGGGTGGTTCACTTTCCATTTTTCCTCGGATGCACATGCACAGTGGGCATTAAGCTTAAACTGGTCGATCCTTAAAGTTCCACTTTTGCTTAAGCCATGGAATCCTCTCTTCAATGCTAGCCATGAACATATGGATGTTATCCTACTCTGGGTTCGGCTTCCGGGTCTTCCTTTACACTACTGGACCGAGGAACATTTTAGGAGGATAGGTAACCTACTAGGGACTTATCTAGATGCAGATTTTTCCTCTGTGGCAACAGCAATGCAGAAGGTTGCGTGCATTTTGGTGAGTATCAATGTCAGGGAAGGGTTATATGAGGGCATGGACCTGAAATGGGGGCCTTACACATTTGAACAAACCCTGGACTATGAAAATGTGCCATTCCAGTGTAGATGATGTCATGAATACAGACATCTGGCTATTGAATTCTCTGTGCATGTTCGTATGAAGTTTGGTAATACTCTAAAGTGACGGATTGTGGCTAAGGAGTTCAGGGTGACAATGGAAGAGGATGCTGAGGACCACCAGGTGTTTGTGCATTCTGATATGGGGGTTCCTATGGATGGTCGATCGGATGGAGAGGTTCCTACAGGCGGTGAGGAGGTTGTTGACAATGTGGAGGAGGAAGGTTCTGTCCTGATTGTGGGTGTCACAGTTGTCACTAAAGAGCCGAAAGCTACTCAACTACGAGATTCAGCTCAGGAGGGACCTCTGCTTTCCTTTCTTCGGTCACCGGACATGGCAGTAGGTTCTTCTTCTGTTACCCTTACAAATCCTTCCTTTTGTCTTTTTATTAAAAACTTTACTCTTCCAGGTCTGGATTGGGTGGAAGGGTTTAGCAATCTTCATATTTCCCCACAGTTGATGTCATCTCTTTCGGTCCCTTTTTTTTCAGTGGATTCACCCCCTGTCGTGGATCCTCTGCTGTTAGATTGCTCCCCGGATAATAACCCTGAAAACCCCCTTGATCAGCTGACTACACCTTCCGAACCCTCTTCACCCACTGGATCCTCGGAGTCTAGTTATTTTCTGAGGTCTATGAACAAGCATTATGTTGGGGGGCTGGGGAAAGAGAAGACCAAACCCTGCAAACCCAGAGGTAGGAAATCCTTCATTTCCCAAGCTAAGTCTAGAGCCTACTCAGACCTTAAGAAGGGTAAACAATTGTCTATCGAAAGGGCAGTTAGAGCGGTGAATTCCCATAAGGAAGGGATCCGATGAAGGTTATGTCCTTAAAATGTCGAGGTCTTGCTGGTCCCTC
Source organism: Larix kaempferi (assembly GCA_027924585.1). Taxonomy (NCBI): domain Eukaryota; kingdom Viridiplantae; phylum Streptophyta; class Pinopsida; order Pinales; family Pinaceae; genus Larix; species Larix kaempferi. Next base: position 6,046,624 of record BSBM01000035.1, read on the forward strand.
CAAAAGACCTACACTACGCCGGATGTTGCAACTAGAACATCTTGATATTATGTTCTTTCAAGAAACTATGTGTAGTGGTGAAGAAGCTGTTAGTAGACTTAAGGTTTGGTTACCGGGTTGGGGTTTTGAGGGTTTGGATGCCAGGGGTTGCTCAGGAGGTTTGGCGATCGGTTGGAATGAAGCTAAGGTGTGTGTTTCCTCTCTTTGGGGAATGCATTCGTTGTTAGGCATGACTCGTAAGTCATTGGATTTTGATAGGATTTTTACTATTGTTAACATTTATGGACCTTATTGTGATAGAGAATTGTTTTGGACTGCCCTGCTAGATAGAGATCTGCTCAAGGGAGATTCAACGATCCTGGGAGGGGATCTCAATTTTTCTCTTGGGCATGTTGAGATTTGGGGGCCACATGCTCAACTGGATCCTCTTTCAAGCTTTTTTATTCGAAAATTTTCAGAAGGCAATTTGATTGATGTGGAGCCTGTATGCTTGAAGCCATCCTGGAGAAACAAGAGAGTTGGTATGGATAGAGTGGCAAAAAGGTTGGACCATTTCCTTATTTCTGAACAGATTATGGAGGCTATTTTCTATGTTAGGCAATGGATAGGGTCGGGAGGGTATTCAGATCATGAACCGATTTTTCTGGAGTTGAAGGCATGCCCTAACAAACCTCCCATGCCCATAAAATTTAATAAGGTTTGGCTGGAAGACCCAACCTTTTTTGAATTGTTTCACCAGCATTGGATCCCGTATCACCCAGGCTCTGTCCATACTGCAGCCTTTCATTTTGCGGAGAACATTAAATCACTCAAGGAGCCTATTAAAACATGGGCTGAAGTTAAGAGGAGTCAGGATGACAGGGATCTCAAGTCTATTGAAGAGGAAATTACCTCTATTTCTGAGGGAACAGGCGGTGGATATGGCTCTCAGGCAATGAAGGAACATCTTGTAAAACTGGTGGATAAGAGGAACAAGATCCTTATACAAAATGAAGAGGCATGGAGACTAAAAAGTAGGGCCACATAGATGGAAAGTGGGGATGATAATTCTAAGTTTTTTCATGCATACGCAAAAGGCAGAAGATCTGTCAACACAATATGGAGCCTTGAAGATTTTGATGGTAATTCTCAGGCCACCTTTGATGGATTGGCAGGGGTTGGGGTTAAACACTTCCAGGACCTTTTCAAATCCAACAACAGAGTGAATATAGAGGAGGTCATCAAGGTAGCTCAACCTTTTCCTCGATTTGTTGAAGAGGATGATAACCGTATGTTGATGGAAAACATTACAGAGGATGAATTGAAGGACATCTTGAATAGTTTTCAGAAGGACAAGAGTCCTGGGCCTGATGGATGGACGATTGAATTTCTTATAGCACTTTTCGATATTATTGGTGATGATCTCTTATAGCTTGTTGAGGATACTAGAAAGGAAGGCAGAGTAACTGCCAGCATAAACTCTACTTTCATTGCTCTAATTCCTAAAGTGGACACCTGTTAAGATTTAATATGCTAAGACAGAAAGCAACAGCATTGCATTCCATTTCACAATAATAGCATATACAGGATCACTGAAGAAACAACTACCACAACATAAACACAAGAGACACAAATTTATCCTGGGAAATCCTCATGGGGTAGAAAACCCAGCAAAGCTTCCTCAATATAGATGACCAGCAATATACAAAGATGTAACCCTGAGCATAAGCTCCTCCTTCTCCATAGCAGACCTCTCCTCCACAAGTGCGCCACTCTCAAGTGAGTGAGTGTGTGTTAAATGAGGAATATACCTCCTCTATTTATACACTACTCCGACTTGTCTTTTACACAAATCATGTAGGCTCGTATTTAACCATTGGGTTAAATACCCCACTACAACTGACTGGGTCGACCCATCTAGGGTGGTCTAATAACCCTTTGACCCACATAACACATACAAGGCCGACCCCCACTAGGGAAGTCTAATAACCCAAGTTACCACATTCCGACGGAGGAATAAACATCTCCGAATATACAATAAGATCTTCAAGGAGGAATGAAACATCTCCAGAATAATAAAGTACAAATATAATATTCTTTGAAGTTACAATATCTCAACACTCCCCCTTAACGAGAAGGATATTATAATAGCATCTGCACGAGCAAGGAGTCATAAACATCATACATGATACATCTATAAATCATTGGAAGCTTTCTCAACATCATCAGTAACTCAAGCAGTTACTGGAACATCTTTCAATACTGGAACATCAACATCTTCAGTACTGAGTCTTTATCTTCTGCAGCACTCGAACAACTACAACAACATCAACATCTGGATCCTCACGATCATCAGCATCATCATCATACGATCATCAGCATCGGGATCATCTCGATCTACAACATCTGGATCATCACGATCTATAGCATCTGGATCATCACGATCTACAGCATTTGGATCATCTCGATCTACATCATCTGGAGCATCACGATCTATAGCATCTGGAACATCTTGATCTACATCATCTGGATCATCACGATCTACATCATCTAGATCATCTTGATCTACAGCATCTGGATCATCTCGATCTACAGCATCTGGATCATCTGTATTAGTATCCACACCAATACATCTATCATCAAAACATGTATTCTTACTAATACATATATCATCAAAAACATGTATTCTCACTAATACATCTATTATCAAAAGCATGTATTCTCACTAATACATCTATCATCAAAAACATGTATTCTCACTAATACATCTATCATCAAAAGCATGTTTCTCAATAATACAACTATCATCAAAATCATGTATTCTCACTAATACATCTATCATCAATAGCATGTATTCTCACTAATACATCTATCATCAAAAGCATGTATTCTCACTAATACATCTATCATCAATAGCATGTATTCTCACTAATACATCTATCATCAAAAGCATGTATTCTCACTAATACATCTATCATCAATACAAGTATCCTCACCGATACAAGTATACACAACAACAGCATACCCTGCAACACACATGATCCAATTACGGGATGGTCAATCCCTCTCACTTTAGGACATAGGTCCAAGGATGATACAATCCTGATCCACTTACGGGATGATCAATCCCTCTCAATTTAAGACATCTCTCATGTCTATGGACGATGCAATCCAGATCAACTTACAGGATGATCAATCCTTATCCTTTTAAGACACCTCACCATGTCTAGGGATGATGCAATCCCGAATCAACTTACAGGATGATTAGTCCTTATCACTTTAAGACACCTAACCATGTTTAGGGATGATGCAATCCCAATCTACTTACAGGATGATTAGTCCTTATCACTTTAAGACACCTCACCATGAGGCTAGGGACGATGCAATCCCAATCTAATTACAGGATGATTAATCCTTATCACTTTAAGACACCTCACCATGTCTAGGTACGATGCAATCCCAATATACTTACAGGATGATTAGTCCTTATCACTTTAAGACACCTCACCATGTCTAGGGACGATGCAATCCCAATCTACTTATAGGATAATTAGTCCTTATCACTTTAAGACACCTCACCATGTCTAGGGACGATGAAATCCCAATCTACTTACAGGATGATTAGTCCTTATCACTTTAAGACACCTCACCATGTCTAGGGACGATGCAATCCCAATCTACTTACAGGATGATTAGTCCTTATCACTTTAGGACATAAGTCCAAGGATGATGCAATCCTGTCACATACATTTTGAACCAAACACTCAGGGACGATGCAGTCCTATCACGTCCACTAGGGACCACTTTCTCGAAGACATATGTCCATGGATGATACAATCCCCTCGTCCACTAGGGACCACATCTCGGAGACATCTGTCTACGGATCACTTTAGAACTGAATTCCAGGGATGATACAATCCTCTCGTCCACTAGGGACCACATTCATGGAGACATCTGTCTACGGATCAATTTAGAACATGTGTTCAAGGATGATGAAATCCCTCTTCTTTCTCAGAGACATATGTCTACGGATCCTTTTAGAACATGTGTTCAAGGATGATGCAATCCCCTCATGTCCACCAAGGACTTCATTCTCGAAGACATACGTCTACGGCTCTCTTTAAGACTGAAGTCCAGGGATGATCCAATCCCCACATGTCCACCAAGGACTTCTTTCTCGAAGACATATGTCTACGGATCTTTTTAGAACATGTGTTCAAGGATGATGCAATCCCCTTGTAAACTTAGACCCTATCTAAGGACCATCCACCAACCTCTCTGTCGACATCACCAATATAGGTATCCACATCATCGACCTCACTGTCGATGTAGGCAATCTCGTCATAAGTGACAACATCACTCCCCCTCTCAAGGAGGGTCCTACCAAGCTTGTCTCGAAAAATACTCAAACTTTTTCTTGAGGTAGAGGTTTGGTTAGTACATCGGTAACTTGTTCACTTGAGGTAGAGGTTTGGTTAGTACATCGGCAACTTGTTACAAATTCAAACTTTATAGTTCCTTTCTGCGCCATATCATGGAACACTGGATTCTCTGCCATCTTGATACAAATCTTTTTGTCACATAGGATCATAGTTGGGTCTATCTCTAAGTCAAACAATCCAGAAGCCATACTGCTTCACAACTAGTAGAGCAAGCAACTATGTATTCTGCTTCAGTTGTGCTGAGAGCCACACTAGACTGCTTCCTTCTATACCACGAGATCATGGCTGATCCCAGATAATAACATCCTCTCGATGTGTTCTTCCTGTCTGATACACTTTCTGCCCAATCAACATCTGTGTATTCATCTGAAGTCATGATCTCCAAGATAGCATAGATCAAAGTCTATCATATCCTTTAGATGCCTCATCACATGCTTTTGCAACTATCAGGTGAACATATCTAGTTTCCACTAGATACTGACTCAAGGTGTTCTCAGCAAGGTATATATCTGGCCTGGTATTTGCCAGATACATCAACGACCCAATAATATGTTTGTACAGAGTTATATACACTAACTCTAATGAGTCATTCACTAACATCTTCAAGTTGGAATCCATGAGAGTGGTCATTCCAACATATCAAGTCCTTTTAATATTTCTCGGCATAATTTCCCTGATTGAGAAAGATTCCTTCTGAGCCTTGCCATACTTCCAGACCTAGGAAGTAATGCATCAATCTGAGATCTTTCATTTTTCATTTCTGCAGCCATCTTCTTCTCTCTTTTTTTTCATGATCTGTTTCTCATTCCTTGTCAGAAAGAGATCATCATCATACAATAATGGTATGATCCACAACCTTGAGGTAAAGGTTAGGATCAACTTTACTTCTGGTAAAGCCCAAGCTTTGTCAAGAAGCTGTCAATTGTCCATCATTCACACTCTGCATTGAGTGATCTTCTGCATATCTATCTGTGCCATCTCTCGTCAGATGGGTCTATTGATATGAGCCTCAAAATCATTCGAACTCTGTGGTGAGTTCCTTCTTGCATCCATGTCATATGTGTATAGAAAACATATTCAACCTTTTAGCAAAGGTTGAGATCCACATTACCCATGGTGATCATTAAGCTCATCAATTGATTATCGATCCTAGGAACCCATACAGAACCTGATTCACACTTCTTATACTATTAAGAGAATGGTCTTATCTAGCCACTTGGAGCAAACATCTCATCATGATTCTCTTCCTCTTTCTAAGAGAATCTTCTAGCCACAAGCCTTCTATAGTGTGTTCGATTTGTAAATCCTTTTGTTGAACATCCATCGCTTGTTCAGAGTTCATCATTCATCATGATCTTTCCTACAAATCAAAATTAAGTACATGATTAGTAATAGTTTATAATCATCAAATCATATTGACATGATAACCTATTATGCATACAGATATTTACATAGTTATGCAACTATTTTGACCAATACTTTGGCACAACACTTTCCCATATCCTGTATGCATACAGTGGCTATCTAGATGCATTCCATCTCTACCAGAACATACTATCGAGAGTGTGCACAACTCTCAGCATGTCAGGAAAGAGGTTTCATTTTAGACAAGCAACAATGGAATGTTTGTCCAACTTACCAATCATATGCATATTAGTAGTATACTGTCCAATGCTCTATGAATGTTTACACTCAGCATGATATATTCTAGGAATACAAATATACATACAAGCAATATCATTTACTATTTCAAATAACAACTCAAATACTTATCTTTTATGTTTGTGTGGTTGCCTCCCACTTGATCTTCTATATGTCTTTTGAACTTCTATTCATTCTGTACCACTGTGCATGCTCAAGTGTGCACTAGTGTCATCCTCATGATCTCATACACAAACATACATTCATTAGTATATTCTCAATATTATCAAAACATTCTGATTCTAAATAATCTTGAATAGGTATAGTCATGATCATTAGTATTCAGGGTTTCAAGGAAGTCTTCTTTTACTCATGCATATTCGTGTTTGATCATAGTACTCTTCTAGTTAATTAAATCATCAAGATAAGAGACATAATATGCATAAACCCTTGATTACTAACTTTATGAATAAGCATAACCAATCATACCAAGTATACTTATCTAAGGGATCCTAACACAAGGTAAGATTTTAACTTGACATAGGAAAACATACCTGGATTAGTATACCTGCTTAGTTATGTACAACATACCTAAACAATCTCTTCATTGATTTAGAGATCCTGAGCTAGAACCTGCATGTCTCATAGGTTAAGCATAATATAACAAAGTCATACATACCTCGTAAGTAGAACAAATATTATGGATGAGTCTTTTTCTTCATGTTGTCGTGGTCATGGAACTTGATTTGTCTTTTGTGATGTACCTGTATCTTGTTAGCAGACAACATCAAGATCACACAACACCATAATGTATTAGTACAATCATATAGACCTAATCAATGAATGTATGCATTCATACTGTTACTAGGGTGATAAGACAATTCTAACATTAATCAAGATTGTACTAATAAATAATATGAAGACAAACACATTATGAACTTAATCAAGAATCAGATTTCAAGACATACCTGAACCTCCTTAAGTCATACCTGTCGAGACTTCTTATAGTATTATTATGTAAGGCCTTAGCCTCAACTCCCCCTGAAACTTGATCTGGAGCTTGATTAGAGTTTTCTAGAGAAACCCTAGAAATTCAATCTTTGACTTTCACACTTCTGAATGGATGGAAGGATGTGTCTTGCTGAGCTAATCAAACTAGCATACTTCAATTTTGAAATCTCCAAAATTTGACCCCTCAAAATTGCCTTCGAAACTTCTGGATCTTCTGGACAGGAACCCGACCTAGGGTTTGATGAAGCCCACCCTTCTATCCAATCAAAAGGTTCGATCCAAGGCTCTAAACTCTTATTTTTCTGAGGAGCTTCCAGCCGTGGTTACAGACTTCAAAAATTCCAACTTTTGCTGAAGCCCTAATTTTCCATCTTTCCTATCAAAATCCTGAACTGGGGTTTGATCAAGCCCGGTATTCTATCCAACCAAAAAATTCGATCTTGGTCTCTAAATTTCGATTTTCCTGAGTAGCATTCAGCCGTAGATTCCGATTCCAAAAATTCTAACTTTCTCCGAAACCCTAAATTCCGAAAGCCATGAATGAAGGTGCTCCAAAAATAATTCGGTTTTGACAGAAATATGTACCTTATTGTTTCTGCTGTAACTCTGAACTTTTCGCTCCACAGGGTCTGAAAACTTTTTCTATGGTAGCCTGACCTGTCCTCTTTCCATTCCGATAGGTCTGACCTCAATTGGATTTTCTGAGAGAGAGTTATGCGAAGTGTCGCAATGTGACCTGTTTATGAGATAAAACAGGAGAGAAAACTTGTACGGAATGCCACGTGTCACTAGTTTATCTTTGGCCTCTGAAAAGTTTTCCTGAGATAGTACTGTCTGTGTACTACCTGTCACTTTTTACTAAATTTAATTTGGAGCTTCCTATCCTAAGTTATGCCAAGTGTCGCAACGTGACCTGTTTATGGGATAAAACAAGAGAGCGAACTTGTACGGCATGCCACGTGTCACTATTTCAGCTTTGGCCTCGAAAAATGTTTCCTGAGATAGTAAAGTCTGTGTACTACCTGTTGCTTTTTACGAAATTTCATTTGGAGATTCCTAGCCCAAGTTATGACCTTTTTTCCTAGGTCACCTGATTTTGACTAAGATCTGGAAGAGGAAGAAACCCTAACTTGTACGGATCATAACTCACAAAGTACAACGAATATGAGGGTTCCCTTTGGACAAAAGGTACCTAGGGATGTAATATACAACCTGTAAAGGTTTCAGATCTTCAACCTTCTCCAAAATGGATTTATAGCGAAAGTTCCACGATGACTGGTTTTTTCTATATAAAACCCTAACCTTCAAATTGTCGCAAGAGAAGCAAGTGTCGTAAGTGCCATACATTGCCTTCCTTCAGGTTAGCGCTGATACCATGTTAAGATTTAATATGCTAAGAAATAAAATAGCAGCATTGCATTCCATTTCACAATAATACCATATACAGGATCACTGAAGAAACAACAAGCACAACATAAACACAAGAGACACAAATTTATCATGGGAAACCCTCATGGGGTAGAAAACCCAGCAAAGCTTCCTCAATATAGATGACTAGCAATATACAAAGATGTAACCCTGAGCATAAGCTCCTCCTTCTCCATAGAAGACCTCTCCTCCAGAAGTGCGCCACTCTCAAGTGAGTGAGTGTGTGTTAAATGAGGAATACACCTCCTCTATTTATACACTACTCTGACTTGTCTTTTACACAAATCATGTAGGCTCGTATTTAACCATTGGGTTAAATACCCCACTACAACTGACTAGGCCGACCCCTTTAGGGTGGTATAATAACCCTTTGACCCACATAACACATACAGGGCCGACCCCCACTAGGGAAGTCTAATAACCCAAGTTACCACATTCCGACGGAGGAATAAACATCTCCGGATATACAATAAGATCTTCAAGGAGGAATGAAACATCTCCAGAATAATAAAGTACAAATATAATATTCTTTGAAGTTACAATATCTCAACAACACCCCTTCCAATCTTAATGATTTTCGACCTATTTCCTTATGCAACTATGTGTATAAGATTGTAACAAAAGTTATTGCTCGAAGAATCAAACCTATCTTATCTACACATATCTCAGAGGAGCAGTTCGGGTTCCTTGAAGGGCACCAGATTCATGAAGCAATTGGTATAGCTCAGGAAGGCTTACATAGTATCAAATCCAGAAAGCATAAAGGAGTAATTTTAAAAATTGACTTATCAAAGGAATTTGACAAGGTTAGTTGGCTTTATATTCGACTTATGCCAACACATTTGGGGTTTGAGATTGGTTTCATTCGATGTATCATGAGTTGTATAACCACAATTTCCTTCTCGGTATTAATGAATGGAGCAGCGACCCCCTTCTTTCACTCAGGTCGTGGCCTGCGTCAGGGATGCCCACTGTCTCCCTTGTTATTCTTATTGGTGGCCGAGAGCCTGAGTAGGGCTATTAAGGAAGCTAAAAGAACAGGAGACCTTGAAGGGATACTAGTGGCACCTGGCACCTCTCTAACACATCTGCTCTTTGTGGATGTCATTCTGATTTTCTGCTCAGGTTCAAGAAGGGGAGCAGTTAAATTTAAAGAAATTCTGGATCTCATTTCCATTGCAACTGGAATGGAGATTAATGATGAGAAATCCTCACTTACTATATCTCTCTTGTGTGAGGAGGAACTACACACTTTCATTGATCTTTTTCCCTTCCAGCTTCGTGCCCTTATTGAGGGGTTAATATATCTGGGCTTCCATTTAAATCCAAATAACTATTTGAAATAGGATTGGGTATGGCTTTTGGAAAAGTTGGAAAAAAGATTAAAAAGTTGGAGCTTCAGGTGGCTTTCTCGAGCTGGTAGGTTGGTATTGGTGAAGTCGGTGCTGGAAGCCATTCCAGTGTATTGGATGTCCCTAGCATGGATTCCGAAGGGGATTCTGGAAGTAGCTAGGAAATTTTTTTTCATATTTTTGTGGAATGGCAAGGAGGATGCACATGTGACTCCCTGGGTGAAATGGGAGAGAATTGCAGCTCCAAAATCTCTGGGAGGATGGGGACTAAATTTTTTTTTTTATTTCTCTAAAGCATTGGCAGCAAAATGTGGATGGAGGTTAATAAAATCAAGGGGCTTCTGGGCTAGAGTTATGATTCAAAAATATATTGAACGAGATATAGTGGATGAGTGGATTAGGACCCCGCACAAGTCCCATAAAAGGGGGTCTGTTATTTGGAAAGCTTTGGTCTCCTCATTTCATGTTATTGAACATAATCTAGTCTGGGACGTAGGCAATGGGATGAAGTTGAGGATTAGACGTGATCCTTGGGTGGGATGTGAAGCACAACACCTATTGTCAGCAGGGCTGATTGAGGAACTGAGGCAGAGGGATATTATTATTCTCCATCAATTGGTGAACGCGGAGAAGATCTGGATGGGAAGGCCTGTTTGGAGGAGAGCAGAAACCTTTGGATTAGATATGGTTAAGGAGAATGAACTAAGATTGTACCTGAGGGATCTTAGTAGGGATCAGATTTTCCTCAAAGATGGAAACGACACCTTGGTATGGGATGGGGATCCCTCGGGCATATATACTCCAAAATTTGGTTATCAATGGATCAATGAGAACTTCGGGGACAGAGAGCAGGTGTGGTGGTGGAAAACTATTTGGAGATTACAATGCCCTCTCAAGGCTAGAATTTTCATGTGGTGTGTCTTGACTAACAGGATCCCGACATGGGATTTTTTGCAAAAAAGAAGTCTACAAGGTGCAAGTAGGTGCTACCTATGTTATCAGAATGAGTAAAATGTACTACATATGTTTCTCCATTGTAGCTTCACCAAGGGGGTATGGAAGGTTGTGTCTAGAATTTTAAAGGTAAATTTCCTTTGGGATGGGAATTCCCTTGAGGAGGCTTGGAGCCGGTGGTCACATAATCCTGTATTTGTCAATTACAAAGGTCTCCCCCCTATTGTTATTTGGGGAATCTGGCTACCTCGGACAATTGTTTGTTCTCGGAAAAAATGGGACTTCCAGCTTTAGTGGCCATTAACAATTGTGGCATCCTTTTAGCTCTCTAGCGTAGCAGACAAGCTACTATTCCTATAAATATTCAACCAGTGGATATCGATCAAACTCAACCATGGGGTTTCTTTGATGGGGCTTGTCAGAATGAACAATGTGGGGGAGGGGCTCTTCTTTTTATGTGATGTCGTTTGGATTTGGGAGAGGGACCAATAACTGGGATGAGATTCTCAGTCTTAAGTTATTAATCTCCTTTGTTGTGGAACACTCTGTCAGTAATATTTCAGTGTTTGGGGACTCAATGAATGTGATAAAGTGGGTTAATGGCATGTATCAGTGCAACAACCGGGGAATTTTTGCAGTTTTGGAACAAATTCAGAATGTCTCTTACACCTTTGATACTTTCAATTGCAGGCACATATTTTGGGAAAATAACGCAGAGGCGGACAAAGCCTCGAAGAAAGGATTGCTGCTAGGAATCGATATTTGGAAAATCATTGAATTTAAAGACGGGGTTGGAAGGGAACTGTACCATAGACCTTTTATTGAATGATCTTATGAAAATTTTGAAAATTTTGGAAGTATGATGAACTTCTAATGATTTCAGCAGAACAGTAGGTTGTTGTAAATATTTACATTCTTGGTTTTTATTTGCTCCTTAAAAAACATGTATAGGTACGCTTAAACTATTTTTGTAAAACTATTCATATATGCTACAGGATCTTAACATTCCATTGTAATAGATGTTATTGCTCACGTGGTGAGAACATCACTGCTATTTTCAGACAAAAGCTTAAAAGCTAGATTTAGTGGCTACATCTTCCACTCAAGCTGAGTGATGACGTTCAATGTAATTTCGTACTCTTAAAGATGAAATGAAATTACGCTTTTTTTTGAGGAAAACAAAATAATAATTATATAAAATTAAGTTTTAGATTTGTAATTAATAAATATAAAATAATATTATTAAAATTAATATTTTATTAAATAATAATAATAATAATTATATCAAAATAAGTTTTAAGTTTGTAATTAATAAAAAAACATTAATTTAATTTATATAAATAATAACTAAAAAAAGAAATATAAAAAAGAAGGAAATATCTTAATAAGTATAGTAAAAATGCTACTTGTATAGAAATTAAAAAAACAATTATAATAATAAATTTTATTTTAAAAAATTACAAAATAATTGAATTTTAAAATAAATATTATATAATTTTATTTTAAAAAATATACAAAATTATATGCCATCATAAATAATATTTAAAAATACGTTATATTTAATATGCCATATTATCTCAGGTGATTTTTGATTTGATTATTATATTTTTTAATTTTAATAAATAATATTAAAATTTATCATCTAAGTGTAATAAATTGTATTTAATATTATTTTATAATTTATACATCATATTATTATTATAGGTAAGTTTTAATTTAAGTTTGTTTGTTATGTGGAAGTTTGGGTTATCCTTGATTTACATAGATAAACAATTATTATTAACAAATATGATTTTATTTTTAAGATTTGTTTTTAGTGTAATGAAATGAAATTTCATCATGTAATTTAATTTTTAATTTTTAAAATGAAAAAAAATAATAATATACATATCATTAAAATAAAAAAATATACATTTAGCAAAATTGTTATAATGACCAAATGTTATAATGAGCAAATTTGATAATAGTACATATACATTTAAATTGGAAATAGATTTCTTAATTTTTTGAATTTTTTTAAAATATTAAAAAGATTTATTTCAAACTAATCCAACTATATTTTATGGTTTCTTTAAATTTTTTAAAAATATTAAAAAGATTTATTTGAAACTAATCCAACTGTATTTTATGGTTTCTTTAAATTATTGTTATTTTGTTAATAAATTTTAACAAAAAATAATAAGAGATTTAATTTCAAATTTCATTTCATTTTTTTGGTAAATTAAAAAAATAAAATAATAAAAAATTTTATTTGAAATTCCATTCCATAGTTAACCATAGGTTTAGTCTTCTTTGAATTCTTTAATATATTCTACTTTTGTAAATAAGTATTATAAAAAATTTAACAAAAATATTTGATTTCAAATTCCAACCTTTCAGCCTTTTATAAATTCATTAATTCATTATTGATTTCATAATTTTTCAAAATTATTCTACTCTTATTTTAGCTTTATAAAAAGTTTATTCCAATTCCTTTTGATTTTTTTAGTTATTTTATTTTAAATGTCAGCTTTATAAAAAGTTTATTCCAATGGTTGTTTTAAATTTTATATATTTAATTATTGTTTGAGATCAAAATTTTTAGGTAAAAATATTTAGATTCTATGGTGGGGTGGGGTTCATAGGTTTTGGGGTCCATTATGTGGGGGCCTTGGCTATCCTTGATTCATATAGCTAAATAGTTATTATTTTTTTGGAGTGAGGAAAACGTTTGAAAGAAATTTAGTACAAATAAATATGATTTTATTTTTAGGATTTTTTAGTGTAATGAAAGATCAAAAGTTTGTAGTTTCAACATTCAAATTATTTAGGATAAAATCACATTTGACATGTTACTTATTGGTGTTCACTGATCACAATTGCAATTTGAAACTTCAAAAATTGAAAATGAAAATGAAAACCAAATTGAAATTGAAATTAAATTGAAATTGAAAATTAGAAACTGAAAATGAAATGTAAATGAAAATTAGGAATTGGAAATGAAATTAGAATTTGAAATCGAAATTGGAAATTGAATTTGAATTTGAAATTAAAATTGATTTGAAATTTTAGATTGAGGAGAAGTATCCAAGTATCATCACTTTTGATCTGTCTAACACATAATTTTTTTTTTTGAAGATAAAGCATATAGACTTATGCTTAATTGTTGATTCTCCTCCCAATCCCCAAAAGTAATTTGATTCTAGTTTTCCCTTGAGACCATAATTAATAGAACCCCACAACTACCACCCCTAAAATAGTGAATGAACTAAGCACTTCCTACCATGGAGCACAAAACCATACTTGTTTTGTTTTATTTTGAAATAGAGTCATGGTGAACTTATTCATTGTATAGGGTTCTTCAATTATAAAATTTTGATTACTTTAGGAGATCACAATATGTAGATTTAGAATGTGAAATTGAAATTCGATGTGAAATTGAAATTTGAAATTGAATTAAATGGAAATGAACTTGAAATTGAATTTGAATTTGAATTTGAAATTGTAATGTGAAATTTGAAATAGAATTTGAAATTTGAATTGAATTTTAAATGTGAAATTTGAAATAGAATTAGAATTAGAAATGAAATGTTATGAAGAGAGTTCTCAAGAGAGAACTTCATTGCTTCGTGCTTGGCGAAGCACAAGAGGGTCCGATGTCTCCCAACAGGGCGGCCATCGGCAGCGCTCTCGTTCACCGAGGAGTGAGGCCACGTCGGGGTCGGCTGCCACTGGTGGTAGCAGCAGGGGAGCTAGTGTGTCGGTTCATCACGATGACATACATCTTGATCCCTAGGATGGGGATGTGCAGCAAGACACGAGTGCATCAGGTGCATATTTTTTGTTATATACATTTTCAATAAATTTTTAGTATATAATGCATTGAGTTTTAGTTGCAAGTTATAATATATATTTTCAGTAACATTTGTGTTTTGGTTTGGATCGTAGGTCCATCAGGGGGACCTACAACGATGAGGTTGCATGCATCACTCTCGCTCATATCACTACCCAATGAGAGTGGGTGCACTCATGTGTCTGCACATTGAGGGAGGATTCTCCCACCCAAAAATCATTATTCATGATGTTATCAACAGTGGATGACATGCTGTCCCTCTACAAGGGGTTGAGACCTCTTAGTGACATTTGGCATTTTGCATGCCAGAGTAAGAGATGGGATGTCATGGGGCCCCACAAATGGGAGGATGTCAAAGTTTCCATAAAAGGGCATGACATCAAGGGTACTTTGTTTGACATCCCTCATGACCACCCTATTGGTCAACCGCTTAGACTCAAGGAGTTTAAGTTGGAGGCCGCTGCACCATATTTATATGATAGATTCGTTGGAGTGTGGGGCATGTTTCCCCACCATGACTAGGCCCCATTGTACTTTGCAAAACATATTTATGCATAGTTTGTTTTGGATATGCATCCAGATTACACCAACATAGGGTATGAGTTCTTTGGGGTTGGTAGGGGACGCTCCTATGTGAGGAACCTGCAACAATTAATTAATGAAAATACACGAGATAGCAGAAATAACATAACTCAAAATTGCTTTTATTGATCGCAGGCCACTTCGAGGGGGAAACCTCCTTTGAGAAATATCAATACAAATAAATTCACGGTACCTTCATTGGCCTCAACACACACTTATATACTAAGTCTATGCCCAATACTATGGTTCAATACCATGGGACCTATAATACTACAGGATGACTTACAAAGCATATGCGTCCAATACTATGTGTCAATACCATGGGCTAATGCAAACTATGGATCAACAAATACTACGGGACGACTTACAAAGCATATGCATCCAACAATAATATACTAAAAAAGTAAAGAGAAGGGTTGACACAGGTTCCTAACATCCACTCCCCCTTAGAGAAAGGTTTGTCCTCAAATCTTTAGATGTGGAAATTGATGCGAAATCTAAAGGAGTTGTTTCCTTAGAGCATCCTCGAGTTGCATTCCGTGCCACTGAATGAATACCTCTATGATAGATTGAGAGAGAAGATGACACCTTTTAAGTTTTAGGGAGGATTGCGTGTAAGGCTGTAGATGAAGAAGAACCATATCAGCTGTGTGAAAAGTGCGCTCAGAACGGTGTTGATCGGCTTGCTGTTGTAGTCGAATTCGTGCCATGTGAATATTGTCTTACAGAATGAGAAGAATCTGATCACAGTTTCGAAGAACCGAGTCAATTTCCTGAACTGGGGAACTGCTGAGGGTGTATGGAAGAAGAATTGGTGGTGCCTGTCCATAGACTACTTCATATGGTTTCATTTGAGATGTGATATTGTACCACTGGAGCGCTTCAAGTAAATCCATAGAAATAGCTGTCCAAATCTGTGTAGGAATAGGCAAGGGTTCGAGAAGTCCCGAAAGGAGTTTCGGTTCACCCTTGTTGACCTGGAAAGTATGACAATTAGCCACCATCTGTTGAATTGTCATTTTTCAGTCCCTTCCAAAAGAAGTTACATTGTTCCTGGTCATATGTTTTGAGGAACCCAGAGTGCCCTGCTGATGGAGAAGCATGGAGTGCATAGAAGAGATAGCCCCATTGAACATATTGCAACCAATTTGTAACAAGCAGAGAAATAGCTGTAAGATAACTGGGTCATCCAATGTGTGAGAAGGAGCATATGCCACCAAATTGTCCTTACCCTTCTTGTAAGTGATCACATAGGCATAACCTAGGAGTTGGATAACCCATTTCAGGTGTGCTGGGGAGGAGACTCGTTGTTCTCAAAAATTTTCCAGACTTTGGAGATCAGTCTTGATGAAGGAATAATTCCCTAATAGGTATGGCTCCCACTTCTGTACTACATGCAAAATAGCCATCATTTTCTTATGAGATGTAGATGCAGCTAAATTCTTACCAAAGGTCTCGTGAAGGCGATAAGTCCGCTGGTTCAGCAAAGAGACCCACATATCTATCCAAAGAAGTAGTGGAGACAGTTGTTGGGTGCATCTGAATGGAGTGGAGCTAAGCGATGACACCATGTGAATTATTCTGAAGGATCTTTTCCAGGTGATGTGAACTGATGATGCTGAGAGACCCTAGTTGTAATCCTGTAAATTTGTGTTGTTTCCCATTGACTGAAAACTGCATCCAAAGTTCAGCAAAATCCCATAAGATGGGGCCAAGAGTGCGTAACCATTGAACGCCCAAAACCACATCACATTTGCCTAAGGACAAGGCAAGCATGTCAGAGCGCAGGTTATAATATTCGAGATAGATATGCACATTATGACACTTCCCCTTGAAAGGTAAGTGCCCCCATTGGCAACCATAGCTTCAAAGTTGGAGCAAGGATGGACAAAAAAATCAGCCTGTTTGGAGATCCGAGGGTCAATGAAGTTATGAGTGCTACTAGAATCAATGAGTATTGTAAGAGGAAGCCTCTTGAAGTAACCCCTAACCTGCATTGTTTGGGGGGTGGTGATTCTGGCTTAATCATGGAGAGATATCTCTGGATGGTCTTCCTGAGATGGGGGGTCAATAGGCGGCTCCTGAATTTCAACCTGATCATCCATTGTATCTAGAGCTGCTTCACCAATTTCAGTGGCAAGTGGAGAATCCACGTCCAAGAGATAGATATTTTGACGAACACATCTATGTCCCCGAGTGAGTTTCTCATCACAATTATAACAAAGCCCTTTTTCTCTGCGTGCCTGCATCTCTATTTCAAACAAATGCTTGATAGGAGTTGGTCGAGGAGTTGGCGGGATGGGAGGTCGTTGAGAACTCATATTTCAGAAGGGAACAAAAGTGGGTTTGGAGCGCTCTTGGGTTGCAATCTTGTCTTCTGCCAACTTATCCAACCCTAGGGCTTCCATCATTGTGTTGGGACGGAACATTTTAACCTCTAAGCGGATTTCATCCTTAATACCACTGATAAAACAACTCATGTAGAATTCATCAGACAATCCTTCTGTGTGATTTGCTAGTTTCTCAAATTCGGTTTGATACTCTCTCACAGTGCCAATTTGGCGAAGTTTAGTGAGGGCTCCTGTGAAGTCATCAAAAGCACTAGGACCAAATCGTTGCAAAAGGAGATGGAAAAAATCTGTCCATTTTGGCTCTTCATGAGCCTTGATGTACCAACGGTACCATTGAAGAGCTTCCTGTTCTAAATGAAAGGATGCAAGTGGAACTTTGTTGACATCAAAAGTATTATGCAGATTGAAATATTGTTCTGCACGATAGATCCAGTCAGTCGGATCAGTATCATTGAAGCGAGGAAAATCAAGCTTCGGACCATGGGAATTGCTGGAACAAGAGAACCCATTATCTGATGAAGAATCAGACTGTCGTTTGTTGTTCATGGATGAATGCTAGAGATGGAGGACGAGAAATTTTTCATCCAAATCCTGGATTTTCGCTTGGATGGCTGCAAGTGCTTCCTCCATGGTTTTTTGCTCCTCCATGTTTTTTTTTTTTGAATGGGTAGAAAAACACAAACATAAGCTTATTTAGTAAAGGGAAATTTGGATTTGGGAAAAACTTGGATGGGTAATTGGGGTTTGACTGGGTTTTGGACACTTTTGAAGGGACAAGGAAGCAAAAAATGAGGATTTCAGAAGTGGGGTGAAAGAATGGGAAAATTTGTCAGAGATGGACAAAGAAGCAGAAATAGGGAATGAACACGGTGGCAAAATTTGAAAGCGATTGGGTGAAAATTAAAGAAGTTATGGAAAACCCTAAAAATAGACAAATGTGGGATTTATGGCTTTGGGAAGTGGAATCTGGGATAGGGTCCTTAGGAATGAAATATGCAGAATGGGATTACAGGGGTGTTAGGGAAGTTTCAAGGGAAATAGAGTGAAAACAAGGGAGATATGCATCTGCTACGGCACAAAAGGAATCGAAAATAGATGGATCTGTTGTTAAATTTTTCAATAATTTCATTCAATAGGATCACTAAGAGAATAACATGCAGAGCATAACAATCATAAGAGACAATGGACACAAAGCATTTCACCAAGGAAAACCAAGAAGGTGAAAAAACCTGCAACTTCCTCAGAGATAGAATAAACACCAATACAAGTATCACAAAGATCAAACCCCAAAAGATAGATGTCTTCAGCAGCTACTCCTCCTCCGCTTGTGCACTCTCCTCTCTCTCAACTATGCGAGTTGGATGAGTGAGTGAATGAGTGAAATGAGAGAGACACAATCTCTATTTATACACTGACTTGACCTGCCTTTAACCCTAACTGGGACAACTTCCTAAGGAGGCCTAATAACCCATCCACATGACTCATACATGGACAACCCCACCAAGGTGGTCTAATAACCCATCAAATACAAATGATGACACTTACAATGTAACTTGCGACACTTGCAAATACAAATGATGACACTTCCAATCAGTGGAATAATACATCTCCGTTGGGGATACAATAAAGTAAAAATGTAATACATACAATATACAAGTGAATATCTTCCGAAGTTACAAATACATCAACACTCACTCTTAAATAGGAAGGTATTATCTTGACATAGATCATCAATACATATAGGCACAAGTCTTCAATTCTGGAGCTAGATCATCATCACTGGATCACGGAGCATCATCGTCACTACTATTGTACTCGTCATCTCGATCGCTGGTGCTAACTCTCAATTCTTCTCGTCATAGGAATTTCTATAGAGCCATCCCTTTTTCATGTTGGTTGTAGGCCTAGCCTCCTGTAGGTCTTCATCATATCTGGCCATCCTATGGAATCCTCAAGGCTAATAACGTGCGTCAACAAAACCTCAAAAGAGAAGCCCGGGACTTTTACGAGCTTACTGCTCAACCTATCAAATCTCCCAAGATCTTTTACATGTGACCTTCACAAAACCTTAAAAGAGTTTCTTGCAACTTGCAAGATCTATAAAGAGCATCCCAGGATCTTTTCCATTCCTAGCACAACCTGTCCGAATCTCCAGGATCTTTTACATGTGAACTCGCAAAACCTTAAAAGAGTATATTTCATCCTGCAAAATCTCTAAGGACCATCCCAGGATCTTTTCTGTGCCTAGCAAAACCTGTCTGGACCTCTAGGATATTTTCTATGTGACCCTTGTAAAACCTTAAAAGAGTATCTTGCATCCTACAAGATCTCTAAAGAGCATCCCAAGATCTTTTACGTGCCTAGCACAACCTGTCCGGACCTCCATGATATTTTCTATGCAACTGAACAACCTGTCCACGACCACGGAGTATCAACCTGATACTCATGATCATACTGATCATCATCATACAGTACATCATCCTGATGCACATCATCATCACATGATCACCCTAATCATATATATAGCATCATCTTGATGCACATCATATGGAGCATCGTCCTGATGCTCATCATCATCACATGATCATCCTGATCATATACATAGCATCATTTTGATGCATATCATCTGGAGCATCATTCTGATGCTCATCACACAGTGCTTATATCCATAGCCATGGGAAGGATCCTCCTACCACCATGCTTGGAATGGCTCCTGCAAATGTGTTCCATCACTTCCTCCTCGAAGTATCTTATATCTGAAGAACACCAAGCCTCTCTCTAAAGTACTCAAACTTCACTCTACCTAATGGTTTGGTCAACACATCTACAATCTGCTCATCTGTCGCAACATACTGGAGCTTCACTGCTCCTCTCTGCACCATATCCCTGATATAGTGATATTTGATCTCGATATGCTTCGACTTGTCATGGAACACTGGGTTCTCTAACAACTTCACACAACTCTAGTTGTCACAATAGATACAAGTAGCATCCAACTGGAGATCAAATAAATCAGAAAGTAGCTTCCTTAGCCATACTGCCTCACAACTAGACGAACAATATGCGACATACTCTGATTCGGCTGCACTCAATGCTACGCAGGATTTCTTCCTGCTAAACCAAGAGATCACACCTGATCCCATACTAAAGAAGAACCCCAAATTGCTCTTCCTATCTGCAGCACTGCTTTCCCAATCCGAATCAACATAAACCCCTAGGTTAAACTTTTGATTCGCATCATACCTGAGCCCATAATCAACCGTACCCTTCAGGTACCTTAGAATATGCTTTACAGCAATCAGGTGAACATGTCTAGGATTTGTGAGAAACTAGCTCAAGGTGTTCATCGCAAAGCAAATATCTGGTCTCGTGTTCGTCATGTACATCAAGGACCTAATCATCTGACGATACATCGTGGCATCAAACGACTTTGATGAAGCATCACTTAATAGATTTAGGATCTCTACTGCATACTTCCCTTGTCCAAGGAAGATTCCATCTGCACTCTGCCACATCTCCTTACCTAGAAAGTAATGCATCATACCCAAGTCCTTCATCTCCAACTCGGCAGCAAGCTTCCTCTTCATATCAGCAATCAACCCACTCTCACCTGTCACAAACATGTCATCTACATATAGTAGGAGTATCACTGGATTGCCTTCCTCAACCTTGTAGTAAAGGTTGGAATCCGCATTACTCTTGGTAAAGCCCAAATTGGACAGGAAGCTTTCTATCCTGTCGTACCATGTTCTGGGTGCTTGCTTCAAGCCATACAAGGATTTCTTTAATTTTCACACATGACTCCCTGTCATGTGTCTCAAAACCGAGTGGCTCATACACTTCCTCTTCGACTACACCATTCAAGAAAGTTGTCTTGACATCAATCTTGTGTATCTTCCACTTCATTACTGCAGCAGAGCAAGTACTGTTCTGATGGAAGTGTATATGGCTATAGGTTCAAAAGTTTCTTCATAATCTATCCCCTCTTTCTGAGAGAAGCCATGAGCCACAAACCTTGCCTTGTATTTCTCTATGTTGCCATCTACAGCATGCTTGATCTTATAGATCCACTTGGAAGTCACAACAGGCTTCCCTTCTGGTCTTGGGACCACATCCCAAACATCATTCTTCATGATCGACTGGTATTCCTCAACCATGGAATCCTTCCATTCTTTCTTTTCCATTGCTTCTTCATAACTGGAAGGTTCTTTGTTCATTATGTCAGAGAGTAAGGCAACAAAACCGGTGTGTGACCTTGTCCTTTTTCTTTCTATGTGTTCCTCCTCTAGAATACCATACCTTTCTGCATCTTGGATGAGCTCTCTAGCCCATGTTGGTTTCCTTTTGTGAGAGTTTCTCTCACGGGGTGGATCTATAGGTTCTTGTGGATCTTCTATTTCATGATCCACTTCTGGAATTGCTTCATTCATAGTGGTGTCTTGTATTCTAGGTATTCTTGGTTCTTCATTGTCTTCAACAGGTGTCTTCCTCGATTTGATGTATGTTGAGTCTTCATCAAAAGTCACATCCCTGTTGATGTCAATATTCTTGAACCCTGGAAAGTAGATTCTGTATTCCTTTGAGCTTTCACTGTAACCCACAAATATGCCCTTCTTTCCTGAAGGATCTAGATT
Organism: Larix kaempferi; assembly: GCA_027924585.1. NCBI lineage: Eukaryota > Viridiplantae > Streptophyta > Pinopsida > Pinales > Pinaceae > Larix > Larix kaempferi. Next base: position 6,068,830 of record BSBM01000035.1, read on the forward strand.
TGTCCTCTTTTATTTTGGAATATGTGTGTATACTGGACAACCAAATATCCTGAGATGGCTAACTTCTGGTTTCTTACCAGAGAGGACTTCTTCTGGTGTCTTGTTTTCAAGTATCTTGTATGGTGTTCTATTTTGCACATATACAACTGTCCTTGTTGCTTCTGCCCATAGATGCATGGGTAAATCTTGGTCATAAAGCATTATCGGTGTTTCTTCCATTTGGTCAACTCCCTCTTGATCCCTGAATCACTGCATAACTTCTTGAAGTCTCCTGAAGTGAATTCTCCGCCATTGTCGGATCTAAAGGTCTTGATCTTCTTATTCGTTTGATTTTCTATCAACGCTTTGAATTCCTTGAAGTTATTAAACACTTCATATTTATTCTTCAAGAAATAAACCTAAGTCTTCCTAGAGAAATCATCAATGAAAGAAACATAGTATACATACCCACTCAGAGAACTGGATGACATTAGACTGCATACATCGGAGTGGATAATCTCCAAGGTTCCTTTTTCCTTGCTTTCACTGCTTGGAAATGCCTTCTTTGTGTTCTTTCCTTTTGCACATCCTTTGCAAACACCTTCATGATTTGACTAAATTTCAGGAAGACCCTCTACTGCTTTTCTTGCAATTGGTAGTGCTCTATAGTGCACATGAGGAATCCTTATATGCCAAAGTTCACTTGGCTCCATGGATTCATGTACCATGGCAATTTCAGGTTGTACAATCCTCCCTCTTGCTCTCCAATCACTACTGCATCATGTATGGTCTTGCCTTTTTTCCACATGAGTACTTTCCATCCACAAATGCAACTCTCACTCCCTTTGCATCCAAATATTATATGGAGAGAAGATTCTTCTTGAGTCCAGGTACATATAGAACATCTTTCATTTTTAAAGACTTCCTAGAGTCTAACTTGTAGGATGCTTCACCACTTCCTTTTATAGGATATTGATAGTCATCCCCAAGTTTCACCTTGTGAGGTGACTCATGTTTAGATAGGTCCATAAGAGATTCTTTGAATCTCGTCAAATGTTTAGAATCCCCACTATCAATAAGCCAATCATTACACCCATGTGTAATAGTACTTGTGAGAGCAGAGATTAGAACATATTCTTCATCACTTGAAGAGTCTTCACTTTCTGCCTTAGTCTTCTTCCTGGGAGGTTCATCATCCTCAGCAGCATGAGCATGATATCTCTTGTTGTTCTTGTTGTTGTTGTTGAAGTCTTGATTATTCTTGGGACATTCTGAGGCATAGTGTCCCTTCTCATTACAAGAGAAGCATCTAATGCGAGAGAGATCTTTCTTATTTTGATGGAAGTGAGAAGCTTTCTTGTGATGAGATTTATCCCTCTTGAAATTACCTTTCTTGGTGTATGTTGTGAGATCTTGGTATTCACTTCCCATCTTCTCTTCTCGGGCCACAATCCTAGCTTCTTCTTGTGAGCATTCCTCCCATAGTCTACTGAAGGAGTTCAATTTCTTTCTTGCACAAATACCTTGGATGAAGGAGTCCCATGACCTAGGTAGGCCATTCAATGTGGTCATTACAATTTCTCCATTCTCCACTACTTCATCCACAACTTCAAGTTGTTCTTTTATTTGAGAGACCTTAGTAAAGTAGGATTGGATGGTGTCTCCATTCTGAACCTTTACACCTTTCAATTGGTTTTGCAAAGTCATCTTCTGATTTATGTTCTTTCCTTCAAACAACTTGATTAAGGAGTCAAACATCTCCTTAGGTGTCTTTAGGAAAGACACATGGGGAATGAGATGGTCTTTGATAGAATCAACAATGATTCTCTTGGCCTTGACCAAGTTTTTCTTGTGTAAGGCCTTAGCCTCATCTCCCTTTGGAACTGGAACCTCTTCTTTTATGTAGGTGTCCAATTCATTCTCTTCTAGGATTAAACCAATCCTATACTTCTATGGTCGGAAATTATCAGCCCCTTCAATCTTATCCTTAAGATTGGTTTGGTGAGACATCTTAATGAGAAACTCAAATGGAAATAAAATATTTAGATCTTACCACTTAAATGTTGAGAACTAGATGAGCAAGCTGGTGTGGAAATTCCAAAATTTTTCCTTCCAGAATTGGCTGTAATGTTTCTGGTGTAACTCATAAATTTTGGATCCTCAGGATCTAAAACTTCGGCCTATGGTAGCTTGTCTTATTATATTTCCAACCCCACAAGTTTTATCTCAATTGAATTCTCCAAGAGAGAGTTTTTCCAAGTTTCATAACGTGACCTGTTTGTGGGATGAAATAGGATAGCGAACTTGTACGGAGTGCCACGTGTCACTATTTCAACTTAGGCCTTTGAAACCTGAACTTGTGAAACTATAGTCCGTTCTCTTACTGACACTTTTTACAGAATTTCATTTGGAGCTTCCTATCCCAAGTTATGACCTTTTTCCCTAGATCACCTGTTTATGACTAAGATCTGGAAGAGGCATAAACCCTAATTTGTACGGATCATAAAACAGAAAGTACAGCAAATCAAATGTTGTTCTTTAGATACAAGGTACAAGGGGATGTTATCTTCAGCGTTTAAAAGTTTCAGATCCTGAACCTTTTCATAAATGAATTTATAGAGAAAGTGCCAAGATGACTAGGTTTTGCTATTGCAAAGCCCTTCTTTAGTCTAGCCTCCTCTTGCACAATGTCTTCTTCTTAGGTCAGCTTTGATACCATGTTAAATTTTTCAATAATTTCATTCAATAGGATCACTAAGAGAATAACATGCACAGCATAACAATCATAAGAGACAATGAACAAAAAGCATTTCAGCGGGAAAAACTAAGAAGGTGAAAAACCCTGCAACTTCCGCAGAGATAGAATCAACACCAATAAAAGGATCACAAAGATCAAACACCAAAATATAGATTTCTTTAGCAGCTACTCCTCCTCCACTTGTGTGCACTCCTCTCTCTCAACTATGCGAGTTAGATGAGTGAGTGAATGAGTGAAATGAGAGAGGCACACTCTCTATTTATACACTGACTTAACCTGCCATTAACCCTAACTAGGACGACTTCCTAAGGAGACCTAATAACCCATCCACATGACTCATACAAGGCCAACCCCACCAAGGTGGTCTAATAACCCATCAAATACAAATGATGACACTTACAATGTAACTTTCAACACTTGCAAATACAAATGACGACACTTCCAATCGAAGGAATAATACATTTCCGTTGGGGATACAATAAAGAACAAATGTAATACATATAATACACAAGTGAATATCTTCTGAAGTTACAAATATATCAACATCTGCAATGGCGCAGAAGGGATCGAAAATAGTGGATCAAAAATGGCGCAGAAGGGATCGACAACAGATAGATCTGAAATGACGCGAAAGGGATCGGCAACAGATAGATCTCAAATGGCACAGAAGTGATTGGAAACAATTATGAACAAAGGAAATCTGCGATTGATCAGCTGAAAATAGATATGGACCCCGTATGTTCGGCTTCCTAATGGTTCAGGGGATTCACTCGGCCACCAATGCTATTTGACAGCTTGCATATTGGGGCAGTACCCCTCACTCCTGTTAAATTTTGAGCATTAATTCACAATACTCTAGGATATTTACTGAGATAATAACATATACAGTATATTAATGCATGACAATCACAGTAAGCATGACAAACATCACAAGAATCAAAATCATGAGAGACAAGAGACACAGAGTTTCCGTGGGGAAAACCCTAAGGTGAAAAACCCCACAACTTCCTCAGAGATAGAGAGAGCAATGGCTCAACCAAAGTACAACCAAAATACACTGAGATAGTCTCCTAGTAGCAGATGATCCTCCTCCTCACTAGTGCGCCACTTTCTGAGTGAGAGAGATATGACTTTCCGAATGATCTAAATAGATATCACTTGATCTCTATTTATACTAACCTATTTTCCCAGTGACCTTATGGGGCCGTCTTGTCTAGCTAGGTACATCCACATTATAATATATATTTCAGGGCCGACCCCACACATGGTGGTCTAATAACCCATCGGTAAGTACACACACTTGCGACACTTGTCAATCCACATGACGACACTTCCTTATAGAGGAATGACACATCTCCTATAAGGGTACAATAAATATATATAAAATACACAGATGAAATACATTCCGAAGTTACATATACATCAACACTCCCTATTAACTAGGAAGGTATTTCTCGACACAGATATGCTAGACAAGTCTTCTTCTCGGGATCATCGTCATCATCATCGTCACTGCTGCTGCTATCTCAACCAATCTCTGAATCTACTCGTCATAGGAAGTTGTACACAGCTAGTCCTTTTTCATACTGGATGTAGGCCCACCACCTGTAGGTCTTCATCATCACTGGCCATACTGTGGAATTCTCAGGACTTATTACGTGCGTCAAAAAACCTGGTTGTAGCATCCCAGGCTATTACGAGCACAAAGCTCTACCTGTAGGATCTCCCAGGAGCACATTACATGTGACCCATCACAAAACTTGACTGAAGCATCCCAGGCTGTTACAAGCACACAGCTCTACCCGTCGGATCTCCTAGGAGCACATTACATGTGATCTCACCACAAAACCTAGATGAAACATCCCAAGCTGTTACGAGCACACAAATCTACCTGTCGAATATCCCAGGAGCACATTACATGTGGTCCACCACAAAACCTGGCTAAAGCATTTGAGGACTTTTTCATCCTGTCCAGATCTCCGAGGAGAAAATTACATGTGGTCATGGCAAAACCTGGCTGAAGCATCTGAGGCCTTTTTCATCCTATCCAGATCTCCCAGGAGCAAATTACATGCCATAGGACAAACCTCACAAGAGCATCTCAGGATCTTACGGGTACACAACTCCGACCTGAAGATCTCCCAGGGCACAAATTACACGTCCTCCCAGAGCAATGTCTCGAAAGAGCATCCCAGGCTGTTATGGGTACGCAACTCCGACCTATAGGATCTCCCAGACATGCTCATCTGCAAAACCTGATCCACGGCCACAAAGTATCATCTTATACTCATCATACATCATCTTGATGTACACATGATGATCCTGATCATCATCACTGCAACATCCTACTGCATGTCATCTGGAGAAGCTCGTCATCCATGATCACCCTGATCAAGCAATGCATCCATCTGATGCACACCAAGTATCTACCTTATACATATCATCATACACAGTGTATCCACCTAATACATAGATACATGATCCACACAATGTATCCATCAACATACATGATCTAACTGATCGTACCTGATACATATCAATATACCTGATCTACCTGATCATACAATGTATCCACCTGATACATATACAGATACATGGTCCAAGCATCCAACATGATGCATATACAAAATACATACAAATGATCCAACCGATCATATCCAGCATCCAACATGATGCGTACATACATATACATATAAATGATCCAACTGATCATACAAAGTAGAAACTAGAACATCATCTTGATGCTCATCATCCAGCGCTTACATCCACAGCCATGTGAAGGATCCTCCTTCCAACATGCTTGGAATGAATTCAACAAATGTGTCCATCACTTCTTCCTCGAAGTGTCCTCGATCTGAAGAACACTAAGCCTCTCCCTGAAGTACTCGAACTTCACCCTAGCTAGTGGCTTCGTCAGCACATCTGCAATCTGCTCGTCCGTCACAACATACAGGAGCTTCACAGCTCCTCTCTGCACCATATCCCTAATATAGTGATATTTGATCTCTATGTGTTTCGACCTGTCATGAAACACTGGATTCTCGGACAGCTCCACACAACTCTGGTTATCACAGAAGATACCAGTAGCATCCAACGGGAGATCAAATAACTCAGACAGTAGTTTCTGTAGCCATACTGCCTCACAACTAGCTGAATAGGCTGCAACATACTCTGCCTCAGCTGTACTCAGCGCTACGCAGGACTGCTTCCTGCTAAACCAAGAGATCACACCTGATCCCATACTGAAGCAACACCCAGATTTTCTCTTCCTATCCGCAGCACTGCCAGCCCAATCTGAATCAACATAACCTTGCAGGTTAAACTTTTGATTTGCTTCATCCTTGAGCCCATAATCCACTGTACCCTTCAGGTACCTCAGAACATGCTTTACAGCAACCAGGTGAACACTCCTCGGATTCATTAGGAATTGGCTCAATGTGTTCACAGCAAAGAAAATGTCTGGTCTTGTGTTCGTTAGGTACATCAAGGACCAAATCATTTGACGATACATAGAGACATCAACTGGCTCAGATGAAGCATCGCATAGAAGCTTCAGATTCGATGCCATAGGTGTGGCCATGGCCTTGCAATCCATCATCTCGAATCTCTTCAGGATATCTACTGTGTACTTCCCTTGACCAAGGCAGATCCCACCTGCACTCTGCCACACCTCCATACCTAGGAAATAATGCATCATTCCCAAATCTTTCATATCGAACTCAGCAGCAAGCTTCCTCTTAGTATCTACAATCAATCTGTTATCTCCTATTACAAATAAGTCATCCACATACAGGAGTAGAAGCACATGATTCCCTTCTTCAACCTTGTAGTAAAGGTTGGAATCCGCTTTACTCTTGGTAAAGCCCAAACTAGATAGGAAATTGTCCATCCTACCATACCAGGTTCTGGGAGCTTGTTTCAAGCCATACAAGGCTTTCTTTAATATGCACACATATGACTCCCTGTCATGTATTTCGAAACCGATTGGTTGCTCCACATATACTTCTTCTTCAACTACACCATTCAAGAAAAAAATCTTTACATCCATCTGGCTACAGGTGCAAAAGTTTCTTCATAATCTATTCCCTCTTTCTGAGAGAAGCCACGAGCTACTAATCTTGCCTTGTATTTCTGCACACTGCCATCTGCAGCATGCTTGATTTTGTAAATCTGTTTGGAAGTCACAACAGACTTCTCTTTAGGTCTTGGGACAACATCCCAAACATCATTCTTCATTATTGATTGATATTCTTCAACCATGGAATCCTTCCATTCTTTCTTTTCCGCTGCTTCTTCATAACTGGAAGGCTCTTTGTTCATAATGTCACAGAGTAAAGCAACATAGCTGGTATGTGATCTGGTTCTCTTCTTTGCTCTGTGTTCCTCTTCTGGAATGCCAAATCTTTCTGCATCTTGAATGAGCTCTCTAGCCCATGTAGGTTTCCTCTTGTGAGAGTTATCCTCACAGGGTGGATCTACAAATTCTTGCGGATCTTCAAACTCACGAACAACTTCTGGAACTGCTTCAGTCATGGTAGTGTCTTGAAATCTAGTTTCCTTAGGTTCTTCATAAACTTCAATCGGTGCCTTCATTGATTTTATGAATGCTGAGTTCTCATCAAATGTCACATCCCTGCTGACATCAATCTTCTTGAACCCTGGAAAGTATATTCTGTAAGCCTTCAAGATTTCACTGTAACCCACAAAGATACCCTTCTTTCCTGAAGGATCTAGTTTGGTCCTCTTTTCCTTTGGGACATGAGTGAATACTGGACAACCAAATATTCTAAGATGGATGACTTCAGGTTTCTTACCAGAAAAGACCTCTTCTGGTGTCTTGTTGTCCAATATCTTGTGGGGTGTTCTGTTCTGCACATATACAGTTGTTCTAGCTGCTTCTTCCCATAGATGCATAGGTAGATCCTAGTCATGGAGCATTGCTCTTCCTGCTTCCATGATTGTTTTGTTCTTCCTTTCTGCAACTCCATTCTGTTGTGGATTGTAAGGAGAAGTCAACTCCCTCGTGATCCCTGAATCACTGCAAAGCTTATTGAAGTCACCTGAGGTGAATTCTCCACCATTGTCAGATCTGAATGTTTTGATCTTCTTGTCAATTTGATTCTCCATCAAGGTTTTGAATTCCTTAAACTTATCAAACACCTCATCTTTGTTCTTCAAGAAGTATACCCAAGTCTTCTTGGAGAAGTCATCAATAAATGAGACATAGTAAACATACCCACTTAGAGAACTGGATGACATAGGACCACATACATCTGAGTGGATGATTTCCAGGATGTCTTTTGCCTTGCTTTCACTGCTTGGAAAAGCCTTCTTAATGTTCTTACCTTTTGCACATCCTTTGCAAACACCTTCATGTTTGGTTTTGATTTCAGGAAGAACCTTTACAGCCTTGCTTGCAATTGGAAGTGCTCTATAGTGCATATGAGCAAGTCTTCTATGCCAAAGTTCACTTGGCTCCATGGATTCATATACCATGGCATGTTCAGGTTGTCCCTTCAATTTATACAAACTTCCCTCTTGCTCTCCAATCACTACTGCATCATCTATGTTCTTTCCCTTTGGCCACATTAGGACTTGGCCATCCACAAATGCAACCCTCATGCCTTTTGAATCCAATGCAGAGATAGAGAGTAAGTTCTTCTTGAGCCTAGGTACATAAAGAACTTCTTTCATCTTCAAAGATTTTCCAGAATCTAGGTTGTAGGAGGCTTCACCACTTCCTTTGATTGGGTATTGATAATCATCCCCAAGTTTCACCTTATGGGGTGATTCATGTTCAGATAGATTCATAAAAGATTCCTTAAACCCAGTTATGTGTTTGGAAGCCCCACTATCAATCAACCAATCATTACAACCATGGGAGATGGTACCTGTGAGAGCAAAGATCAGAACATACTCTTCTTCACTTGACGAGTTATCATCACTTTCTTCCCTAGCCTTCTTCTTGGGTGGTTCATCATCCTCGGCAACATGAGCATGAAACCATCTTTTGCTGCCCTTCTTCTTCTTATTGGAGTTGTTGTTGTCCTTCTTGTTCTTGGGACAATTTATGGCAATATGTCCTTTCTCATTATATGTGAAGCATATTCTTCTTTCTTTGAAGTGATGTTAATATTTCTTGGAGTGAGATGGCTCTCTCTTGGACTTCCCTTTCTTGGTGTGAGCATTCTTCCCATAGTCTACTGAAGGAAATAAACTTCTTTCTTGCATAGATTCCTTGAATGAAGGAGTCCCATGACCTAGGTAAGCCATTCAGAGTGGTCATGACAACTTCACCATTATCTACCATTTCATCCACTGCTTCTAGTTGTTCCTTGATCTGGGAGACTCTTGAAAAATAAGATTGAATGGTTTCTCCATTCTGAAACTTTACCCCTTTCAATTGGTTCTGCAGGGTCATCTTCCGATTTATGTTCTTCCCTTCAAATAGCTTGGTCAAAGAGTCAAACATCTCTTTGGGTGTCTTTAGAGAAGACACATGGGGTATGAGATGGTCTTTGATAGAATCAACAATGATTCTTTTTTCCTTGACCAAGTTCTTCTTATGCAATACTTTAGCCTCTTCATCCTCTGGGATAGGGATGTCTTCTTTTATATATGAGTCCAACTCATTCTCTTCCAGGATTAACCTAATCCTATACTTCCAAGCTCGGAATTTATCAGCCCCTTCAAGCTTATCCTCAAGCTTGGTGTGGTGAGACATCTTAAAGAGTACTTCAAATGGAAATAGAAAAGATTTAGGTCTTACCACTTGAAATGTTGAAAACTGGATCTGGTCCTGGATTAGGGTTTGTCAAAAAAACCCTAAAAATTCAAAATGTGGATTTCAAATTTCTAAAAGGATAGAAATATGCGACTTGATGAGCTGATCAGCCTGGTGCATTCAAAATTTGAGATCAACAAAGCTTTACCCTTCAGATTTGTCTTTTTGTCCTCCCAGGTTCACCGGGGAGAGCCCTGAATTAGGGTTTGAGTTTCCTAGAGATATACCTAGCCAAAAATCTCGATCCAAAGCTCTAAACTTCGATTTTTGCAAGGAGCTTCCAGCTATGTCTTCAGATTTTAGAAATTCCTATTTTTGTGGAAACCCTAATTTTTAGGGCCAAATCTGAAAAAGCTCAGAATTGAATTCTGATTGGACAGATAGATGTACCTTGATGAGTAGAGTCAATATACTATACTGCGTTTCCAAAATCTATGGAGAGAAACCCAATAAACAAGAAACTCAAGTTTTCGTCACTACAAAATGTCTTCTTCTCAAGTTAGCTCTGATACCATGTTAAATTTTGAGCATTAATTCACAATACTCTAGGATCTTTACTGAGAGAATAACATATACAATATATTAATGCATGAAAATCACAATAAGCATGACAAACATCACAAGAATCAAAAGCATGAGAGACAAGAGACACAGAGTTTTCGTGGGGAAAACCCTAAGGTGAAAAACCCCACAACTTCCTCAGAGATAGAGAGAGAAATGGCTCAACCAAAGTACAACCAAAATACACTGAGATAGTCTCCTAGTAGCAGATGATCCTCCTCCTCACTAGTGCGCCACTTTCTGAGTGAGAGAGATATGACTTTCCGAATGATCTAAATAGAGATCACTTGATCTCTATTTATACTAACCTGTTTTCCCAGTGACCTTATGGGGCCGACTTGTCTAGCTAGGTACATCCACATTATAATATATATTTCAGGGCCGACCCCACACATGGTGGTCTAATAACCCATCGGCAAGTACACACACTTGCGACACTTGTCAATCCACATGACGACACTTCCTTATAGAGGAATGACACATCTCTTATAAGGGTACAATAAATATATATAAAATACACAGATGAAATACATTCCGAAGTTACATATACATCAACAACTCCATGACTCAAGTAAAACTAATAACCTCTTTTCCACAAATGACAGCTCTTGGTTTACCTCACGGATGGGAACTGGTCAATTTGGTAGGGGTCGTTGCCCTTTTCGCTGGTAGGTCCTCTCAATGGGCCATCTACTTTGGGGTTCCCGTGGTATTTCTCACAATGATTTTTAGGGCTTATGCCCAAATACTTCCCACAGTTAAGCGGATAGGGATTATTCACAAATCCGAACCTGCAATAGATACGAAAAAAATTTGGTAGAAATTTCACCCAACGAGCCAAAGAAAGTGCTCTGATACCAGAGGTGAAGAACCTGCAACAATTAATTTATGAAAATACATGAGATAGCAGAAATAACAGAACTCAGAATCACTTTTATTGATCGCAGGCCACTTCGAGGGGGAAACCTCCTTTGAGAAAGCTCAATACAAATAACTTCACGGTACCTTCATTGGTCTCAACACACACTTATATACTAAGTCTATGCCCAATACTATGGGTCAATACCATGGGACATATAATACTACGGGGCGAATTACAAAGAATATGCGTCCAATACTATGGGTCAATACCATGGGCTAATGCAAACTATGGATCAACAAATACTACGGGACAACTGACAAAGCAAATGCGTCCAACAACAATATACTAACAAAGTAAAGAGAAGGGTTGACATGGGTTCCTAACATCCTGCCAACTTCCTGGAGCTCATAGAGACCCTGCCTTCATTCCACCCCCTCCGAGGTTGGTACCGATTCTAGACAGGACGGTTATCAGGTCAGAGGACATGGCACAATCATCCCAGATTGCTGCAGAGGCTAGACATGACATTGCAGAGTCGTTGTTAACTGCCATGGGCAGTGCTGTTGTTGCTATGAATGGAGAGGCATCTAGACCACCCCCTGCACCCATACAACCAGAGATAGAGTGGGTCGATGATGACCTGCTTAGGATTTTGGATGGCGAGGCCTTACAGAGGTATGCTCAGTTAGCCCAAGATGCATACTCTCGGTTGTATTTTAATTACGTCACTCTAGGACAGGTATACTTTTGTATAATTATGTATATATGTTTTCATGTTACATCATATTATATGTCATAAATTGAATGGTCAATAATACTTAAGGGAGCCGTATTCTATTGCTCCATGCAGGGGACCACATTCATGGATTAACTCTTTGGTTGGTCCATCGGCTCATCCCAACCCGCAGACGACAGTAGTCGAGGTAAGTTATAATTTATGTTCCAATTTAATTTGTGTTTATTATTTTTCAGTTTAAATCGTTTATGTTTTATTTCTTAATTTTCAAGATTTTATGTTTTAGATCTTAACTTCAAATGAATTTCATATTGTATAGCGCAAAGGAAAGGGCATTGCTCCTGATGATAGACATGAGGACCACGAAGGTCCTGACCAACCGGGTCTAGACACAGAGGTGAGTTTTAATTTATGTTCCAATTCATTAGTTAATCACATTTAGTAATTTATTTTTGTACTTTATGTATCAATTTTTGAATTAAACTTAAATTATGTTTTAGTTTTAGTTTTTAATAAATCTAACTTATTACATGTAATGGCATCTTACACAGGCATCTCTACAGGCAGGTGTTGATGCTGCAATGACTTTCTCAGATGATTGGGCTGCAGCTTGACCACGTGGTCCTAATGAAGGGCCATCTACCCATATTCCTACCCAGATTCCAGATATCACCATAGACTCGACGGAGATCAAGGATGTATTTCATAGTTTACCGACTCAGGGCCAACATCGGTCTACTACAAATGAAGGCAATCACATGACCGATCAAGGGCCTGGTGGGGTAGTGACCAATGAGTTGATGATGTGTACATTTCCATATTTTGGATATTTTCATATTTGATATATTTTCATGTTTTGGATATGAATTTCTATCATTTATACATGGACGTTTATCATATATGGATTTTGGATATTTTGTTACATATTTTGTATATTTTATCATATTGATGTCTTCATGTGTATTTTGTATCCAGGGTAATTTTTAGGGGCGAAATTTCACCAATTGGCTATTTTTTGGGTTTTTTTTTCAAAAAATAAATTTGCTATTTGGTCATTTTTAGTCTCTAATATCGCCTATATATACATAAAATATGTTTTTTTATCATAATTTTCGCCAAAATTTACAGATTTCAGTAGTAAATTGTATGTTTCGTATTTGATATTCGCCTACCTATCTATATATATGTTTTTTTCAATCCAAAATAATCGCCTAGAATACTATACTTAAGTATAATATTAGAATCCTTAAAAAATACCCTATTTGTATCTGATTTGAAATCGATTTTTTTTTTTTATATTACATCTGGATATAGTTATTACAACTACAAATTTATGTTCTGTCGTTTCAAATGCAAATTTAATGTACAGTGATTACAATATAAAAGTTCAATCTCGTTGTGTAGTTACAATTTAGTTCAATTTAAAATTTTAATTTAGACTACATTACAGTTGCAAATTCAAAATTTAGAATTGGATACATACATTACAATTTAAAATTGAAATTACAATTCCAATTCAATTCCAATATAAAATTTCAAATTTAATGTGTAATTTCAATTCCAATTCAATTACAATTTAAAAGCTAAATTTCAACTACATTACAATTGCATAAATGAAATCAAAATTTAAAATTAGAATACATTTGAAGTTAAAAATTGAAATTACAATTACATTATGTTGCCTACACATTACAATTCAATTACAATTTAAAATTAAAATTTCAAATTTAATGTGTAATTTCAATTGAAAATTCAATGTGTTGTTACAATTTAAAAGTTCAATTTCAATTACATTACAATTGCATTTGAAATCAAAATTTAAAATTAGAATACATTGTACAATATAAAATTTATATTTTACAATTTTATATTGTATAGATATATTTTAAATTCTCAATTACATTACAATTGTATTTGAAATTAAAATTTAAAATTAGAATATATTTGAAATTAAAAAATGAAATTACAATTACATTATGTTGTCTACACATTACAATTCAATTACAATTTCCACATTCCAATTCAATTACAATTTAAAATTTAATGTCTAATTTCAATTGAAAATTCAATGTGTCGTTGAAATTTAAAATTTCAATTTCAATTACATTACAATTGCATTTAAAATCAAACTTTAAAATTAGAATACATTGTACAATTTAAATTTTACAATTTTACATTGTATAGATGTATTTTAAATTCTCAATTACATTACAATTGTATTTGAAATCAAAATTTAAAATTAGAATGTACATTACAATTTAAAATTGAAATTTTACAATTACATTATGTTGTCTATACATTACAATTCAACTATCTAGTAGATCTTTAATATTGTTTTGAAAGCATCTAAACAAATATTTATAAAACTATTATGGAGGAAGTTCATGGAGCAGTGACCATACATTCAAGTGTATTCACATTGGAGCACCATGACCCAATTTTCACAAAAGCCTCCCATCTAGTATTTTTAATCTTGGCATTAAAGCATCTACAAAAATACATTTATAAAACAACCTCCACAAAAATCTCCAAAATAATATTCAACAAGACAACATGACAACTATGTCAATGAGGCAAGTGGCATACATGTAACTCATTCATTTGGACAATGGGTTATATGAATGCAAGTCTCCATAATACGATCATGGTCAACTTCTGTCATCTTCCATCTCTTTAGCTCACCTCTGTTCACCTTGATTTCTGTTAGATGTATCCGAGATACCACCACCAAATGACTGTATTGGCATGATATATATTCATGCATAAAATATTTGTAAATAATATGAGCACCCTATTTTTTCACTCTTTCAAAGAAGTGTCCCATTAGAACCAAGACTCCAATTTGGTATGTGAAGTCTCCATCTTGATAAGGTCGCAACAACCTGCTTTTTATTTGTGTGTATCGCATCAAATAATATGCCACATTTTCTTGGTTGTAGGGGGGTGCAATGACAACAAATACATCACCTGCAAGATAAATTACAAATATTATTCAAATGTCCTACGTGCATTTCTACAACATTTGTATACGTGTAATATATAGTGAACTAATTAACTTAATGAAGTCTCTTGTACCTTCCCTAACCATATCAGAAACTTGATCATGATCTAATGAGACCATTGCCCCATCAGTGTGCATCTCTTGCCATGTTGGAATTGGATGTGGGCCCTTTGGATTAAGAGGGACATATTTCCATGGTTTCACATATACATCGTTTTCACAGTGATGAAGCCCACATCCATTTGCATCAATGCAAAAATACAAAAACAAGCATACTTCCTTGTTTCAATGGAAAATATGTCACCCATGTCTTTACTTCGAACAGAATGTAGTTCCCTCATACCAGGTATGGTCTCACAATACCAAGGCAAGGATCTATTCACATTACCAAGGGAAACATCCCAAAAGAACTTGCATGGGATTCAATTTGTCACATATAAATTCATATCGAGTATGTGTTCTTTTGGAAATGATGATATTGAATGTTATTAGCTTATTAATTGAGTTTGGAGTTTATTACTTGCACACCGGCCTTGCTTGTTCACAACCTTGATGTCCCAAATGACATGTGTACCAATCAACTACTTCCATGGAGCATTTGAGTCGGGTTGCACCATGACTCATCTGGTACCTCCGAAGTGCTCGTTTCACACATGCACCTGCGCCATCATGTTCACCCTTTCCATGCCCTGTTTCAAACAATCTCCAGGTGTGTCAGATTCTTGTCTCTTTGTGAAGGCGACTCAACCAATAAAATGAGTGTGCCGATTTGAATTTCCCTGCACACCCATCTAACCAAATCTAGTTTTCAGTAAATGATATGCCTCTCTGCGTAAATGAATCATAAATCAACCCAAAGAAGTGTTGAACGAACCATGTGTCATGATCACAATCATCACTGACATGAAAATGGTACTCCTTGATCACTTCACGTGACTGAGGAGTGTTATCCCTACCATCAATGCTTTCATGAGCATGTATGTACAATACATGTACGAAGATAGACACCTGGTCGGAGTGATAGTACTCACTTTGTATCTCTCTCTAAGGAGAAAATGTGTAGTTCTCAGCAAAGTCTACCATTGATAAGATTATTCCCAACTCAAATACCTCACAAGAATGTTTGAATTCTGAAGCTTTCCACCTGGACCTATGGGAGTGCTTTATGTATTTATAAATCTGACTTTGAAACTTCTCCATCAAATCTGAAACAGGAATCTCATCCTCGAGCAAGTCGATCCTCTTAGATGTCACATATGAAGAAGATGATGGATTCATGGAGACGTACTCGTACCTCTTCCACATAACGGTGATAGCTGACAATCCATGGTGTGTTGGATTGATAGGAAATTTCCTATGGAACAATGTCAAATCACCGCATTCAGTGCAACTTCTCCCACCTACACGCCTCTTATTGAAAAACACTTGTTCAAGATTCCTGTTTCATAGTATCATACAAATAAAATCTCACACTGTGTGAGGAGCTAGTTCACCGTTCTAGTGCCTTTTGCAAAAATCCAGAAATGTGTCATAGTATAGTTGAAATTCAACGTGGTACCGGTAACAACAAGTGTTGTGAATCGTATTCGGCCTAATATACCACGGTTTCAATTTGTTGAACATGCTAAATGATATTTGAACACCGAGATTGGTTTCTTGGAATTCCTTGTAAATTGCAACTCCCGTCATCTCCATCGCATGCTTACAATGCTCCTGATAAATGCCTCAGGATAAACGTTGTCGCAGGACATGATTTCAATCTAGAATAGCACGAGAATGTCTATCCCAAAACTCTATCACCTTCTCTCTAATGATTGCTGCCATCCTGTCTCGATATGGTTCCCTACAAATAAGAGCCCAACAAGCAGCTTCATCATTTTCATCTATCCAGATCCTGAATTTAGTAT
Source organism: Larix kaempferi (assembly GCA_027924585.1). Lineage (NCBI taxonomy): Eukaryota > Viridiplantae > Streptophyta > Pinopsida > Pinales > Pinaceae > Larix > Larix kaempferi. The sequence goes on from BSBM01000035.1 coordinate 6,085,418, forward strand.
ATTTGAATAATGTTCTTTTTGAAACTTTGAGCAATGATGCCATTGTTGATACCATTCTATTTCTTGAGGTGCTTTGTGCCACAACAACCATTGTAATTTCCTTACGAGAAGCGTGGATATCATTATTTATTGATTTTCCAAATGAAGATAATGCAGTTTTTACATTTTCTATTGCATTCTCGCATGTATTTTTTGTTTTAGCATCTTGAAAACCCAACAACTTTGTGGCACGTTTCAATTTTTTGTGTTTTATCAACCCATGTAGGTTTTGTAGCCATTGTTGAATGTTGTTCAAAATATGACCCAATTATGTTACTGATATGTTCTCTAACTGTTCGGCTAGGGATTGAGGTCCCAATCTCTTCTCGTGCAGAAACAATTGCACAATCCTCAAGACAATTTGCACCCCTTCCAACTCCACTGCAACTCCCAATTATACTAGAAATGTGAGAGGGAAAAGTGTCATGTGATGGCTGATCAAGATCATGAGGGGGCACGGGGTCATGTGATTCTTGATCACCATGATGTGATGGCTGACCATAATCTCTCCCTACATAATCAAAATTCATGTGAAAGGAATTTCAATCAGAAATGCACTATGCAAGGATCGATTAATTTTAAAGTACCAAATTGAAATGTTTTGAAATGCATAATTGGTACAAGAATTGAAAATACTTTTAAAACAAGATTTAATTGTTTGGAACTTGAATTTAAAATAAATAAATATGTACATTTAACTTGAAAAAGTTGGTACAAGTATTGAAAATAAATTAAAAACAAGAAAATCATTTGTGACTTAAATTCAAAATAACAAAATATGTATATAGTTACTTGGAATTGTACATTTAGATTGAAAATTGTTAGTAAAGTTTGAAAGTTAATTATGTATAATTTAAATTGATAATTATTAATAACTTGATAGTTGTACATTGAACTTTAAAATTGTTAGTAACTTGATATTTGATGTGAAAATTAACAAATTGAAAATCGGGCGTGAATTGAATATTCCAACTATTGCATAACTATCCATTGTAACTTGAAATTGCTAGTAATTACTTGAGAATTGTTATAAATAAAATTTGAAATTGCTTGTAACTTAAAATTGCTAAAATTGATAGTAACTTGAAATTTGTTGCATATAAATTAACAAATTGAAAATTGCTAGTGACTTGATAAAAATTTGGTACAAATATTGAAAATACATTAAAAACAAGAAAATTGTTTGTAACTTAATTTCAAAATAACTAAATATGTATGTAACTTGAAATTGTACATTTGGCTTGTGAATTGTTAAATTAAAGTTTGAAAATCAAGTATATATTTAACTTGATAATTATTAATAACTTGATAGTTGTGCATTGAACTTTAAAATTGCTGGTAACTTGAAATTTGATGTGGAAATTGACAAATTGAAAATTGTGTGTGAATTGAATTTTCCAACAAATACATTTAGTTTGAGAATTGTTCTAAGTAAAATTTGAAATTGCTACTAACTTGAAATTTGAAATTGCTAGTAAAGTTTGAAATTGCTAGTAACATGATATTTGATGTGGAAATTAACAAATTGAAAATTGCCTGTGAATTGAATATTCCAACTATTGCATAACTATGCATTTAACTTGAAAATTGTTACAAATTTTGAAGTATAAATAAAACATATACTTATTATAAGAAAAATATATTTAAAACTTATCCCTACATTTATGCATAGAAAAATTTGGTGTACATGAATTGAAAATACATTAAAAACAACATAATTGAATTTTCCAACTACTACATAATTATCACAATGTTCATTTTATTTGTTGCCTTTGAATTTTACATGTATTACATAACTATTCATTTCATTTGTTTTCAAATTGAATTTTCTAACTTTAATACATGTAACTATCACAATGTTCATTTCAAATAAAATGAGGACTAAGTTAAAATTAGACATTGATAGTAATTTCAATCAACACATGTTGAGGCTTGGAGCTCAAATTAAATTAAATTTGAAATTGTTAACAACTTAGACATTTGGAAATAGTTAAATATGTACATTTTAAGTTGAAAATGGGGTCAAAGTGTACATTTGATTTGAAAATTGTTCCAATAACATTGAAAATTGTTAGCAACTTAGAAATTTGAAAATAGTTAAATATGTAGATGTTTTAACTTGAAAACAGAATTTCCAAGTGTACATTTCATTTGAAAATTGTTCCAATAACATTTGTTAGCCACTTGAAAATTATTCGTTTAACATGAGGAATTGTTACACATTTTGAAATATAAATAACAAAATTATGAAATAAATAAGAATATTCATTACCAATAAATAGTAAATAAACTAGATTATGAAATAGTTATTTTTTTTGGAAAATTGTTACTAATTTTGTAGTCTAAATAACAAATTGTACAAATATTTTTTTAACAAATAACAAAACAAGAATTGAAATTAAATTTAACTTGAAATTGTTAGTAACTTAAAAGTTTTAAAATAGTTAAATATTTACATTTTAAGTTGAAAATAGGGTCAAAGTGCATATTTAATTTGAAAATTGTGAGCAATTTAAAAATTTGAAAATAGTTAAAAATATGTACATTTTAACATGAAAATATAATCCAAATGTACATTTCATTTGAAAATTGTTCCAATAACATTTGTTAGCCACTTGAAAATTATTCATTTAACATGAAAATTGTTGCAAACTTTAAAATATAAATAACAAATGGATGAAATAAATAAGAATATCGTTACAAATAAATAGTAAATAAATTAAATTATGAAATAATTAATTTTTTTGGAAAATTGTTACTAATTTTGTAGTCTATATAACAATTTATTAAAAATATTATTACAAACAAAATATAATAAGACTAAAATGAAAAAAAATAGTTAGTATATAACAAATTATTAGAGAAAGATAAAATATGATATTTAAATTATGTAACATAAAATTCAAAAATTTACCTTGGTTGTCCTCCATTGGAATTTGTTGCACCAAAGGTGCATCTTCTTCTTCTCTCAAACTTGCTCTTTGTTGTCTCATTTGTTCTCTATTCTTCTCACACTCTTCATTGTCATTTTGTTGACGAGCATGATACTTTTGTCATTTTCTTTTACTCCCCATCAAACTACAATGAAAACAAACAAAGATTTCTTCAAATTGTTATAACAAACAACAATATGTTAATATGAAATTTTGAAATATGTCTACAAACAAATCTTACATGTCTAATGAACTCTAATTGAACAATGAAAAAATCACAAAGCTCTAATTGAACAACATCAAATTCACATAGCTCAAATTGAAAATAAATTACCAATGAGTTAAATTGGTGTTGTTGACCAATTGTTTAGTAATTATATAGAGGTTGCTTGTTACTTTTTCGACGGAATGGTGGTTGGAAGCATTAATTGTCCAACTCCTTTCCGGGGTTCTTTTTGTATGTTTTCTTTACACGGACAAATCCTCGATCGAGCTAATTTTACAAACCCTCGATTGAGCAATGGAATTTGATCGATATCTATTTAAAAACATCGATCGAGGTCATATTTATCCCTCAATTGAGGTATTTTAAATACCTCGATCGAGGGCCTAAAAATAGGACGCAAGCCCTTTTCACTGCAGAAAGAAATTTTTGCCTGCCTTTCAGAGGCTTAAACTATGTCATTAAATGCACATTAATGGGAGAAGTTGGTACCATTGGATTCGTCAATGAATCATCTATCCATATACATAAAATTTACGAATTTTTCTCTTCGAATGTCTTTTGTTTTTAAATTTCTACTAAAACTTGCCCTAAAAAACCCTATTGACAACTTCGATTGAGCTCAAAGATAAATCAACAACATTCAAAATACACAAGCACTAGATAAGTGCGTCATCTTCAAAATGGTATTTTTAGTTTTTTAAATTATGTAAACAATCACAAGATTTGGTGCACACACACATGTGTGCAAAACGCGACTGAAATATTAATTGGTCAGTTTTGAAAAATAATAATAAATATATTTTTTCGAGAAAAAATAAAATAAAAATATGTAAGCAATAGTGCATTCTGTCTAGATCATGTTCACATATTTCATTTTTTAAAATTATTACTTTAGCATTAAATTAGTGTGCACACACACAAACCACTTGTTAATTGCTCTTCAAAATTTTAAGTACACGCGTTTCATTAAATGAAAATTTGACAAGATAAATGACATTGGTATATTTCAAAAAAAATATCATTGGAAAGCCAACATAATTCTCTACATTTCGTTTTTTAACCGCATGCCGAAATTCATGTGGCAAATATGAGTTTCGAAGGCTTCAATTTAATACATGGTTAAAATTTCCGTTTTTCATCGCCATATTTGGCCAAAAATAGTAACCCATCTTTATGGAATCACCCAGTTGCAGGAACAAAGTTTCCACAGTAGGGGGAGGAAATGCATCTAATATCACTTTTTCGCTATGGAAACTAGAGATTTATCTTCACATCATGCTAACAATTCAAATATATATTAGACATCCGCATCAACAAGACATAATCAACATTCGCACCAACATTATATTATTGTCATTCGCATCAATCAACATTACAAATTAATCGACAGAGTAACAAAACATTGAACACATCGCATCATTGAGATAACATTCATCATTCAACATAAACAGGAACAAAGAAAAGAGACATAACCGACCATCTTCATGCATTAACTTATCCCAAAATATGCGGTACAACCTTCGCAGGGACAGTTCCAAGTGACTTATCATGGATCCATATAAACAGAACAAAACTTGCCGAAGGCAGAACAAAACATGGATGCGAGATATCACTGTCTACAATCGATGCCCTTAGGCTTACAATCATGGTTCTATTTATAGACGACTAAGGTTGTTACAAAACAATCCAAATGACCCATTCTAAATAACTAAACCATAACTTGCACTTTCATCGGCTCCTTGTTCTTCGTGAATTATCCTTTCTTTCGCGAATGCTCCTTTTTGTCGTTGTCAGCTTCTGCACTTTATGCGCTCTAACCCCGTGCCAACAAATAATGTTTTGTTTGGTAGGAGTACTACCTAGATTGAACCATGAACACTAGTAAGGTGATTTTTCTAAGTCAGGACCCCAAGATGGAATGCATATATGCTAAATTAAAAGGAATCTGAACCTGTAATAATTCATAATCCTAGAGAGACTAAGACTTGGCTCAGTGGTGACTGTGGGAAACTAAGACTCGAGTTTCCTACAGATATACGGTTAGGTGGATCGATGAAATCCCCACTACAGTTGCACATTGATCAGTAGCACTTGTAACATATGAGCTCCTTGTACTCTAGATCCTTTTGTTTAAGTTATGAATTCTATATCTGTTTATGCTAATGCTATGATGGTTTATGCATACATTTATGTTTAATCTGATGGATTATCTAGAAGATCAATCTAAAATGTGTATTCTATTTACCTGAATGTCATGTGGTATTCATGGATCTAAGTAATACTTGGTTGTGTGACAAATATGGAAAATGTGATCTCCTATGATGAAAATAATAAACAAAATAGTACTAAATTGGAATATAAATACTAGTAAATCTATGGTGCTATGAAGAACTAAAAATAGGTAATTTTGGATTGATATTTATTATAATCTAGTTATTGTTATGGATCGTAATGTCAAAGCATATTGTTATGATTGCATGGTTAACCTAATTGCTGCATTGGGCAGCAAAGTCTAGTACACCTGTATTAGATCTATGTGGTTAACCTAACTGCTACATAAGGTAGCAACATCTAGTACAACTGTGTTATTTTGTTAATACCCTAATGGCTGCATTGGGTAGTTGATCTATATTGAATTGTAAAAGAGTTGTAGTACCTAACTGTGGCATTGGGATACAAACTCTATTGAAACAAAATCGAACAAAACTTATATGTATATATACTCTATTGAAGCAATATCTTGCTGATTATATCAATAATAGTTATCTAGTACATCTGTGATGAGATAGCTGAGCAATATAACAATATGATAAACATAAATATATAATAGAACTGCAAGCATGCTAACTACAACTAAACAATCTTAATATACATGCCTAATTTCCCAACCCACTCCACTGCCTCAGGGTGGGTAAAGCATTGGACTTCCTTGACTTGCATTAAACCAGACAATATAAACTTGGATTCTCCCTAGGAACTCGAGAATAGTCAAAGGATCGAGACCCAATAGAGAATCCCAACATGAGTTATCAAAAAAGACATAAACATCCTAACATGTGATATCTATCCACATACAACTAGAATTAAATGAAACTAACTAGTTACACTTGATGTTATCACATTATTAAGCAAAATAATGGCCCTAGATCTAAGACCTCCTTGATGGGAAACACAATCTATTATAAACAATAATTTGCATTCTATTAAATAGTCTATTGAAATTCTATGTGTATATTGTTACATAACAACTATTAATGGTAATAAAAGTCCCTATAAGCTAAATGTTTGATTAAAATAACAAAGGGCCTCCACTAGCCCAGTCCTTGACTTACATGAGTATACAAGTAGTGGTAGAGGTGCCCATAAGTTGTGAACATATCACAGTAGAGTAGACATAACCTGCATAAAAATATCCCATCAGTTTGGAGGACATAATCACATAAACATAATATACAAATTACTAATGGTTATTAAAACACATTATTTTCCTGGGAGCCGAGGGGCTACTCATTCGTGATTACCTACAAATAAATTGCAGATTTGAGTCAACATCATATATAAATGATAAGACAATGATTTACAAAGAACATTAGTTGCAGAAGAATAATCATCAAAGAAATGATTGAATGGTACTTAAATAATGCATGAAATATAGTCAAACTAACTAATCTATAATGGGTCTAGAAATGCTTATGGCACAACAAGTTGAGGAGGGATTGAATACTCAACCATAGGTTGAGTAGGTACTTGTTCTTGACAAGCCCTCTCACCATGGTTATAAATTAAAAGGATGAACCCTTGACTATTGAGCCTGTATCTAAGACTATTTACAGCCAAGAGGGGATCATTCCAAGCTAAGAGAAGCTTGTGTATGTGTGTGTGTGTGTGTTAATAAAAAGGGATTATAAGTGCGTATATGTAACCAACATCTTTTCAAACCTATCATACACATAACATGCACACCAAAAGTATCGATCCACATGTGGAAAGAGGTGTTAACATGGGGATCGATTCCATATATATGTGTGTGTGTGTGGTAGGAAAGTAGTACTATTAATGTTTAAGGATCACAGTGATCTGAGAACTAAGGGTCGAACGAGGGAGTTCATGACCTAATCCTCTCGACCTCAATCTGCTGATCAATTAAACATACTATAATAGCAATGGTTGGAAATGAAAGAAAAATATCAAAGGAATGATTAACTGGTAATCAACAATGTAATATCCCCAATTTTTGACTTGGAATGTAATTAACCAAAATCATGTAAATGATGTAATATCATTATAAAATCATTATGAGGATCTCAAAGCCAAGGCCCCGCCATTGATTTTTTTTTCTTGTATCTACAATTAAAAATCGATGCATGTGGGTTGTGTGCTAGCCTAGCATGATGGAAATCGTAAATATGATGTAAATATATTTTAATAAAAATACCCACAACTAGCTATGCAAGGCAACAAGAGTATGTGGGCATGATTTTTACAAGGAAAAGAGAGGGAAATATTCAAACCCTTAAAGCCAATAATGTCAAGCCAAGTGTCAATGAGAGAACCCATGAACCATTAACTACCCATGTTGACTTATGTACCCAAACATTTAATTCTTCTAAGAGGTAGTTGAAGTAGTTATTATTCTGGGAAATGGAGAGTATGGATGTCCAATTTCATGTATAGACAAGCAACCATTTTGGGAAATCGTGTTTTTCTTCCTGCACAAGAAAAGGGCCATGAAATTGCTCCCAATCCATCATTCATCCATTAGTTTTGTTCCCTCACGTCCCTCTTTCTTGCTAGGCATTTTCCTCCACGAATTTACTGTGTTTTCCTCCATTTTTCTAGCTAGGATATTCGTTTTTGGTGTTGCAGAATGACTAGGAAGAAGGGAATTTCGAGTTGGGGATTCATAGAGGCCAATTTTTCCATTTGAATGCTGGTATACCTATTGGAAAAATCGTTTTGTTCCCTAGTGGTTAATTTCCCCTCAAATTTTGTTTTGCTATGCCCAAAAAATGTGTCTTTCTGTGTGTGGGGAAATTGTTGTGGATTGGGTTATGTGCATCCCTTATTTTGGCTTGAACTTATGTATAAGAAACTAAGAGTAGATGGGGATTTGAAATTGGCTTGATAAACCTAGTGAAGGCGGTCACCCTACTGAAGATGATAGGGATTTCGCTACTTTTCTATGCACACCTTGAATAGCATTAGAAAGGAAGGCGGGGCCCGAGTGATTATGGAGTAGTGAAGGGGTTACCTTCCTGGTGTTTGGAAATGTATAGGTATTGTGGGTTCCAAGCTAGTTGAATCTTGTAGAGGTATCGATAGCTCTGTGGTTGAGATCGCTATCTTAGTAATTCTTTCCTTTCTACTGCCTTGACAGCTTGATAAACCCAACTATGGTTTGGCTTGGCTGAGATGTGGTATAAACTTGGCTATGTGTGAGGTTGGTTCTCCCTTTTCCTTGTGAAAATCATGCCCATCTCGGGGGTGGAAGCTGTGTTGAGAAATTGATGAGAACAACTAGCCTATGGTTGGGTGGAACGTTGCACTTGCATAGCCAATTGCTTAGGACAACTTTACTTCAAGATAAGTATTCTCTTGTATTTAATTATGCAATGTATTTAACTGATGCCAGTTATAATTATGCTAGTAATTGAATGCTATATGTGTGTAGTAGAGTTTATTTCCACTATGTTTATTTGAATTATTCATCTCCGCACATGTTTCATTTGTTATGAATTGATCAAATGATGATGGGGCTAAATTTCGAAGCCCGAATCTAATTCATGTTCCCTCCCTTAAGTTGGATTGATGGAAGGGGATGTGCCAAACAAAAATTAATCATGACCCAAGTGAAGCTTGTAACCAATTGGTATAAGCATATACAGGTAGATCGACCCTCACATAACGAATTATATAAGCAGTTATGTAAATATATACTCATTGTTTAAACATTTCTATGGACATACTTCTAATTAAAAGAGTTAAGCTTATAAATAACCCTAAGGAGAAGGGGCAAGCCCATGACTACGTTCTCCTCTCCTCTATCGATTTGGTTTCTACATTGAGAAACCTACAGCCATGGAAGAGGAATACATGGGACAGGAGCTCTATGGACTGTGGATTCAAACCAATAGTTTAAGAAAAGGCATGAAATTAATAGTCTAATAAAATATGTGAAATGAACAGCCCATCGATTCCCATTTTGCGACATCAAGTGGAAGCGTCTCTCCAAGCCTCTGGTTACAACCAAGTCTTTTCCCAATTGAGAGGTGTAAAAACTTGCAAGGAGCAAGTCGTGTGACATAGTATGATAGAAGCAAATGAAGCTGCTTAGAGGAGAGGGCGAGCTTATCTAAACATAGACTGGAGAGGGTGTAGGGAAAAAGTTGTGAAAAACACAGGTTTACAAGAGCTGCAAGATCAAACCCTTCTATAGGAGAGAAAAAATAAATGATCTATTAATTTGAGTTGATAAATACATGAGGAAGTGTCTCCATTTATACTAATGGAGAGGCTAGGCCACTTGCAAAAAATAGCCAAGTGATATGGCTGCCAACGTGAGCTTAACTCAGCTGAGGCTGGATGCATCCTGGATGCATCGAAAATGTAACACTAACACCCCCCAATAAGAGAAACGTAGGAAGGAAACAAAAAACAAGCAAAGATGGGTCCCAACAACTAGGCCTGATGAGGTACCCATGTACAAACTACTCTCATAACCGGAGAAAAGGAGAAAACCTCATGGGAAAAACCTCCTCCCCAAAAGAGAGAACACAACAAAAAATGAAGGTAGGAGGACTCAAGATGACCTCCCAAAGACAAATTCCTTCACCCCAAGCATCAAATGGAGCTGAAGAAACCGAGGAGATGAAAGAGGTTTAGTAAATATGTCTTCCACTTATGCTTCAGTAGGAAAGTACTCCAAGTTGAGAACACCATCTTGGATGAGCTGCCGAATGAAGTGCATGTGGATATCAATGTGCTTGGTCCTTTGATGCTCAACTGGTTTGCGAGAGATATGTATGGAACTCTGGTTATCACACCAAATAGTAGTAGGATGATCCTGTGGAATGCCAAACTCTGTCAATAGCTGTCGAAGCCAAAGTACTTATTGACTGGCAAGAACTGCAGCATGGTACTCAGCCTCAGCAGAAGATAATGCAATTGTTGATTGTTTCTTATAGGACCAACCAATGCGGTATACAAATCCTGATGTGAACTTCCGATCATTAATGGAGCCAGCCCAATTAGAATCAGTGAAACCCTCAAGCTGAGAAGAACCAGTTGTGTACTGAATGTCGAACTTGGAAGTGTCTTGAACATACTTAAGAATGCACTTAGCTACCTTTCAACGACTCTCATGAGGATCCTGAGAGAACCGAGATACAAGACCAACTGTAAAGGAGATGTCTGGTCTTGTATGAGTCAAATACAACAAAATCCCAACCAATTGTCGATACGAGGATGGATCAACACGAGGTGATGAGCAGCTAGCAGTAAGTGTAATGCCTGACTGAAAAGGAGTGGGTGCTGACTTACAATCAAACATGCCAAATCTCTGAAGTAGGTCAAGTGCATACTTCTACTGAAAAATGAAGATCCCTTCTGAAGACTGAAGAACCTGAAGAACCCGAAGACCAAGAAAATAGTACAAAAGGCCAAGATCGATCATATCAAATTGTTCCATCAATGCCTGTTGAAAATTCGGAATCAAGGATGAAGAACTCCATGTGACAATTAATTCATCCACATACAAAACTAGAATCAAGAGATTAGTGCCCTGTCTTCTAGTATAAACAGTAGAATCAGAATGAAAACGCTGGAATCCTGAAGAGATAAAAAAACTATCCATCTTCTCATACCAAGCTCGAGGAGCTTGTTTCAGACCATACAATGAACGTCGAAGCATGCATACTAGAGAAGAGTCCTGCACAAAACCAGGAGGTTGCTCCATGCAGATCTCTTCCTGCAAATCTCCATGCAAAAAAGCACTCTTCAAATCCATCTAATACACTGACCAGTGTTCTGAGGCAGTAAGAGACAACACAAGGCATATGGAGTTCATCTTGGAAATAAGGGAAAAAGTCTCATAGTAATCAATACCTTCAACCTGTGAAAAACCCTTGGCTACTAGTCATGCCTTATACTTGTCAACAGAACCATCTGCAGAATACTTGGTCCTATAAACCCATTTGCAACGAACTAGTTTTCGTCCCTTTGGAAGAGGAACAAGATCCCATGTATGATTCTTCATCAAAGAAGAATACTCCTTGGTCATGGCAGCCTCCCATTCAGGTATCCCAACAGTATCTAGAAATTTTTGAGGATCCTCTGAAATGGCATGACTGATAAGGGATAGACCAACTGTTTCTGGCTGATTATTGCTAAGAGTGGGAGAAAAATAACTAAAATCGGATGCATCATAGCCAAACCTTTAAGGCGCCTTCCTTTTACAGAGGCTTCTCCTTTCATGTTCTTGAGCACGTTGTTCAAATGCAGGAGGCGGATGTACTTCTAGTTGATTTCCATCTTCAAGAGGGGAATTCTCATCATCATCTTGGCCTTCAAAAATCAAACTGTCAGCATGATTAGCACCAACATGCCAATCTATGGAGAGAGAAAAGTCAGATGAATGTTTGAAGTGCTCATCAAAACAAACAGCCCTGCGAAACAAGACATCCTTAGTGACAGGATCAAATAACCAATATCCTTTCATGTCTTCACAATAGCCAACAAAAATGAGCAGTGGAATCTCTTCTCCATAGCTTTGCATTTTTCATGCGGAATGATTGCCCATGCTGCACAGCCAAATACTCTGAAAATAGAGACATCGGGCTTGACATGACTTCAAGCTTCCTCTGGAATCATATGTAACACTGCTTTGTTAGGCATTCAATTCTGAATGTAATTTGCACAGTTCACTGCTTCAGCCCAGAAGGAGGATGACATGTTCTTGGAATGAATCATGCAATTCACCATTTCTTTCAATGTCCTATTCTTTCTTTCAGCAATGCCATTTTGCCGAGGAGTGTAGGGAATAGAGTGCTGATGCAAACTACCTTGTTCTCTACAAAATTCTTTGAATGCCTGATTGACATACTCCCCCCCATTATCTATGCCCAGAGTCTTGATAGAATGAGAAGATTGCCTCTTAACAAAAGCCTTGAAAGTGGCGAAGAGTTCACTTTCGTACTTAAGAAAATACACCCAAGATCGGTGTGAGAAATCATCAATAAAGGTGAGTGCATACTTAGCTCCAGAAAAAGAACGAGTTGGAAATATCATGAGATCACTATGCACCAACTCAAGAAGTACAATAGCACGCATTTCCTTTCGGAAAGGGATCTTGATGTTGTTTTCCAAGAACACGTCCTGGACAAACTCCATCTGTGCATGAAACCTTAGGAAGCTCGAGAACAAGTTTTTGTGAATTCATTTGCTGCAGATACCTATAATTAAGGTGTCCAAATCTTTCATGCCAAAGCCTACTTAATGAATCAGCATGAGCAATGAAATATTTACCATAAGAAGACTCGAAACCAACAAAATTGTATAAGTGAGATCTGTGATCAGTTTGTCCATACGCAACAACATTTTCTGCATCGTGTAGTTCATGAATGATCAAATCATTGGGAGAAAATGTAATTGTTTTCCCATCACCATAATCGTAGATTTGATAAATGGAGAGCAAGTTGGCAGAGATGTCAGGTACAAGCAAAACATTGTTGATACAACCATCATCTAACTGCACAGTTCTTGATCCTTGAACATCAAGCTGTGAAGAATCTCCCACGGAAATTTGGGAAATGCTACAATCAGATGGAGATAGAAGCAACTCATTAGAATGCGTCATATGATGAGATGCTCCTGAGTCAAATATCTAGTTGTCAGAGAATGCATGTGAAGCTCGAGCAGATAAGGCAAGCCCTTTACTAGATGAAGAGGGTTTGGACACTGGAATATTATGCTTCTTCATAGCTTCATTCAATGCTTCAAGTTTTTGGAAGCACTTGGATTCTGAATGCCCTTCTTTTCCACAAAAGCTGCAAGTTTCATTTGATCTCTTCTTCCATGTCTTGGAGGAAGACCTATTTGACTTAGAAGTGGGTTGAGAAGAATTTGGCTTCTGCTTGGTGGGAGGATCACTATCCTGAGAAAAATTGTTCTTCTTTTGAAAACGAGCTTTGGATTTACCTTTTGAGGTATGTGCTACAAGTTCCTGAGAGCTGGAGAGTGCATCCAGCTGCTGAAGCTTAGATTGTTCTCTTGTTAGACATTCACAAAATAACTCGAAAGTAGGCATTTTAAAATTGTCATCAAGTGCATCCATTGTCGAATAAAATGAGGAAGAGAATACCTATACGGACCCTTCAGCTTGGATAGAATCAGGAAGATGCATTCACTATATGTTTTAGTCTTTCCACATGCTTTCAGATGTACAACTAGTGACCTGAATTTGGTAAGATAGTCTTCAATAGAAGCATGTTCATCAGGTATAAGAGATGACAACTTAGTCTCTAATTCCAAAGCCCAAAATTCATTGACTTTCCCAAATAGGGAGGCCAATTTGTCCCAGCTTGCCTTTGGTGTTTTGCAGCCATCAAGGTGAAACAATAGGCTATTAGAAACATGAAGCCTGATCAATCCCATTACCTCATCCAGCCTATTTCGATAGGCAAATTTTTCAATCTCTTTGGTGAATGTTGGCTGCTCCTCAGCTAAAATCTACCATAAGCCTTTTGATTGCAACAGTTGTTGCATATTTAGCTTCCAAGTGTGGTAATTATGGGGTGTGAGGAGGTCAATCGCCCCTGACTCTGCCATATTAACAATACATACAACTAAAAATCACAAACTGGAAAAAAAAGATAATTTCCAGGAAAATAAAACGAGAGCACAACCTGCTCTACATACCAGATTTGCTGAAGATGTAGTGAAACCTGCAGGCGCTAAACATATACCAGATCTGCTGAAGATGTAGTGAAACCTGCAGGCGCTAAACATAAGCTTTGGGAGTCTCATGCACAAGACGGAGGGGCTCACTGCATTGTCCACTCACCCATCCAATGAGCAACACATCTTGCAATTGCGGGATTGCAACAAATTTTTGATATCCGAGACAGATGGCTGGTCAAACACACACCTCCATATCCAGGCAGGGAGGTAAGAAAAAATAGTGGCTAATCGCCCATGATCAATAAATCCTTGTTGATGTATATGTAACTTCAGAATGTATTTCATATATGTATATTGTACTCCTATAGAGATGTTATTATTCCTCTATACGAAAGTGTTTGTATTCCTATAGAGATGTTATTATTCCTCTATACGGAAGTGTCGTCATTTATATTGTAAGTGTCGTAACTTATACTTGATGGGTTATTAGACCACCTTGTTGGGGTCGGCCCTGTATAAGTCATGTGGGTCGAAGGGTTACTAGACCACCCTATTGGGGGTCGGCCATGTGGGTCAAAGGGTTATTAGACCACCCTATTAGGTGTCAGCCCAATCAACATTGTGTTATGTGGTTAAGTTGAGGCCGACCTAGTAAAGGTTATTAGGCAAGTCAAGTCAAGTATAAATAGAGTGCGGGAGGCACTCTATTTGATCATTTTATTCTCTCACACACTCTTTGGAGAGTGGAACACTTGTGGAGGAGGAGAAGCTGCTGCTAGGAGATGTCTATCTCTTATGCTTGGGTTGTAGCATTGCTTTATCTATCTCTGAGGAAGTTATTGGGGTTTTTCACCTTTATGGTTTTCTCCAAGTAAACTTTGTGTCTCTTGTGTGCTTGCATTATTGTGTCCATGATTGATATGATGTAGATATGTTGTACATGTTGTTCTCTCAGTTAAGATCCTAGATCAAATTGAAGTAAATTCTGAAAAAATAACATGGTATCAGAGCTATCCTGAAAGAAGGCATGGTATGGCATGTATGACACTTGTTGCACTTGCGATGCTAGGGCTTAATGTAGAAAAAACTAGTCATCATAGCACTTTCGCTATAAATCCATTTTGGCAAAGTTTTCGGATCTGAAACTTTTACAGGTCGAATACACGATCCCCATGTACCTTGTTTCCAAAGGAAAACTTCTAATTCATTGTACTTTGTGTTTTATGATCTGTACAATCTAGGATTTCTGCCTCTTCTAGATATGAGTCATAAACAAGTGACCTAGGAAAAAAGGCCATAACTTGGGCTAGGAAGTTCCAAATGAATTTTTTTTAAAAGTGACAGGTAGTGCACGGACTGTACTTTCTCAGGTAACGTTTTTAGAGGAAGAAACTGAACCAGTGACATGTGGCACGCCGTACAATTTTTCTCTCCTGTTTTATCCCATAAACAGGTCACGTTGGGACACTTGGAATAACTCTCCCTCTGAGAATCGAATTGAGGTCAGACCTATGGAGTTGGAAAGATGACAGGACAAGCTATCACAGGTGGAATTTTCAGACCCTGTGGATTCGTAATTTAGGAGTTACACCAGAAACAATCAGGTGCATATTTCTGTCAAAACCGAATTGGATTTTGAGCACCTTCATTCATGGCTCCGGGAATTAGGGTTTCGGAGAAAGTTGGAATTTTTGTAATTGGAGACCACGGCTGAATGATACTCATCAAAATCAAAATTTAGAGACCAAGAACATATTTTTTGGTTGGGCGGAAGGTCGGGCTTTATCAGACCCTAGTTCGGGACTTTAATCGAAAAAGTGGAAAATTAGGGCTTCTGCAAAAATGAGAATTTTTGAAATCTGCGACCATGGGTGGAAGCTCCTTAGAAAAATAGAAGCTTAGAGATTTGGATCAAACCTTTTGATTGGGCAAAAGGGTGGGATTTATCAAACCCTAGTTCGAGGTCATGTCTAGTGAATCTAGAAGTTTCAAAGGCAAATTTGAGGGGTGAAACTTTGTAGTTTTCAAATTCTGAGTATACTGACTTTATCAGCTCATCAAGGTGCATCTTTCTGTCCTTTCAGAAGTTTGAAATTCAAAGTTTGAATTTTTAGGGTTTCTCTAACAAACCCTAATCCAACTCCAGATCTAGTTCCTACAAATCAAGTGGATTGGGTTAATCCTAGAAGAGAATGGATTGGTCACCTGCATAAGTGAAGAAGTTCCTATTTTAGAGGGAGATAAGGCTAAGGACTTACATAAGAAGATTACAAGCAATCTCGACAAGTATGACTTATCAAGGCATGTTTCGAATTATGTTCATAATTAAGTTTATGATATGTTTGTCTTCATATTGTTACGGTTAGTACAATCTTGGTTAATTTTAGACTTCTCGTATCACCTTAATAAAATTATGAATGCATGATAGAAGATATTCATTGATTAGAGTTTTTGACACTTATGATTGTACTAATGCATTGTGATGTTGTATGAGGTTGATGTTGTCCACTAACATGAAAGGTACATCAAGAAAGACAAATCATGTTCTAGTTCAAGAACATATGACCATGGTGACATGAAGACAAAGGTTCATCCATTGCCATGGATCACATAGAATATCTACTTATGAGGTATGTATAACTTGGTTAACCTATGAGATATGCAGGTTACTAGCACAGGTCACTTAAGAGAACAAGAAGACATCATGTGGGTATGTTAGACAATAACCAACTAACATATTAATCTAGGTATGTTTTTCCTATATCAAGTTAGAATCCTACCTTGTGTAAAGTATACATGGCATGATTGATAATGATTATTCATAGGTTTGAATAATCATGGGTGTATGCATATTATGTTTCTTACTTTAATTTATGATATGACTAACCATAAGAGTCCTTGAATACTAATGCTTATTATCTCTGTTTGAAATTATCATTACTATTCATGTTTAAGATTATTGTGTTTCTGATAGGATTGAGATTATACTAATAAATGTATGATTATGTATGAGATCTCGAGGATATCACAATAATGATACTTGTAAGCATGCATAGTGATTAAGGATGGATATAAGTTCAAACATGGGTAATCCAGGAAGCAAAGATCAATAGGGAGCACACTCTAGTAGTTTCTGCAAGGATGCAAATATTCAGAGGGAGTCAACCACTTCTCACAATCCACATCAGGATGGAGTTGCAAAGATTCACAGGGAGTCCACACAACAATCAAACAAAGATAAGTATTTGAATTGTCATTTCTTACATATTTGTTTGTTTAAATAATGTTGTTCAATGATGTATATGCTTATGTTCCTAGACTTAGGTTGTGTATTATGCATATTAGAATAATTGCATTAATGAACAATATACTACTAATATGCATGTGATGGGTAAGTGGCCTATGGCACTGTATAACATTCCATTGCTACTTATCTAGAATGAAACCTCTTTGCTGACATGTTGGGAGTTGTGCACACTCTTAACAATGTTTTGGTAGAGATTGGAAGACATCTAGAAAGTTATGGGATATGGATAAATGTTGTATTGAAGCATTGGCTAAAATAATTGTATGACTGTATGACATATTTCTTTATGTGTAAGAATTTGTTCTGAAAACTATGAGATATTTCTAATCATGCAATTTAACTTGTTTTGTAGGAAAGATTGTATACCATCACCTACAAAAGAAGGACTACAACATTTGTTCCAACAACAAAGTTATCTATTGAAGATATTGAAGTTCCCAAGATTCGGGAAGTATGCCTTGATCGAGGAGTACCAATCGATCATGAAGAATGATGTTTTGGGATGTGGTCCCAAGACCTGAAGGGAAGTCTGTTGTGATTTCCAAGTGGATCTATAAGATCAAGCATGCTGCAGGTAGTAGCATAGAGACTTTTGCTCATGTAGCCAGTTCCACTTCCATTAGATCGGTACTTGCTGTGGCTGCAGTAATGAAATGGAAGATACACCAGATGGATGTCAAGACAACTTTCTTGAATGGTGTAGTCAAAGAGGAAGTGTACCTGGAGTAGCCATGCGGGTTTGAGACACATGACCGAGAGTAACATGTGTGCAAACTGAAGAAATCCCTGTATGGTTTGAAACAGGCAACCAAGACCTGGTATTGCAGGATAGATGGATTTCTATCCAGTTTGGGCTTTACCAAGAGTAAAGCGGATTCCAACCTTTACTACAAGGTTGAGGAAGGAAATCCAGTGATACTACTTTTGTATGTGGATGACCTGTTTGTTACAGGTGAGGATAGATTGATTTCCGACATGCATCAAAAGCTTGTTGCCGAGTTCGAGATGATGCACTATTTTTTAGGCATGGAGGTGTGGCAGAGTGCAGATGGTATCTTCCTTGGACAAGGAAAGTATGCAGTAGAGATCCTGAAGAGGTTTGGGATGATGGACTGTAAGGCCATGGCCACACTTATGGCATCGAACCTGAAGATTTTGTGTGATGCTTCATCTGAGCCGGTTGATGTCACTATGTATCGTCAGATGATTAGGTCCTTGATGTACCTGACGAACACGAGACCAGATATTTGCTTTGCGGTGAACACATTGAGCCAGTTTCTGATGGATCCGAGGAGTGTTCACCTGGTTGATGTAAAGCATATTCTGAGGTACCTGAAAGGTACAATTGATTATGGACTCAAGTATGATGTGAATCAAAATTTTAACCTGCAGGGTTATGTTGATTTAGATTGGGCAGGCAGTGCTGCAGATGGGAAGAGCACTTCTGGGTGCTGCTTCAATATGGGATTAGGTGTGATCTCTTGGTTTAGCAGGAAGTATCCCTACGTAGCACTGAGTACAGCCGAAGAAGAATATGTTGTAACTTGTTCAGCTAGTTGTTAGGCAGTATGGCTCCGGAAGCTACTTTCTGAGTTATTTGATCTCCTGTTGGAGGCTACTGGTATCTTTTATGACAAGCATAGCTGTGTGAAGTTGTCTGAGAACCCGATGTTCCACGATAGGTCGAAGCACATCGAGATCAAATATCACTATATCAGGGATATGGTGCAGAGAGGAGCAGTGAAGCTCCTGTATGTTGCAATAGATGAGCAGGTTGCAAATGTGCTGACGAAGCCACTAGCCAGAGTGAAGTTCGAGTACTTCAGAGAGAGGATTGTTGTTCTTCAAATTGATGACACTTCGAGGAAGAAGTGATGGACACATTTGCTAAATCCATTCCAAGCATGGTGAGAGGAGGATCCTTTACATGGCTATGGATGTAAGCGCTTGATGATGAGCATCAGGACGATGCTCCAGTTACTACTCTGTATATGCATCATGTTGGGTGCTTGGTATGATCAGTTGGATCATGTATATGTATATGCATTATGTTGGATGTTGGATATGATCAGTTGGATCATTTATGTATGTATGCATCATGTTGGATGCTTGGACCATGTATATGTATATGTATCAGGTGGATACGTTGTATGATAAGGTAGATCATGTATGTTGATGGATACATTGTGTGGATCATGTATCTATGTATGTATCAGGTAGATACATTGTATATGATGATATGTATCAGGTAGATACTTGGTATGCATCAGGACGATGCAGTGATGATGATGAGCATGATCATGTGTACATCAGGATGATGTATGGGGAGTATCAGGTGGATACTCTATGGCTGTGGACATGTTGTGCAGATGAGAATGTAAGTAGACCTGGGAGATCTGGATAGGATGAAAAATGCCTCAGATGCTCTTTCGAGGCATTGCTCTAGGAGGACATATAATAGCACCCTGGGAGATTTGCAGATGCTCTTGCTAGGTTTTGCCGTTGGCATATAATAGCTCCCTAGGAGATCTGGCAAATTCTCTTGCGAGGTTTTGTCCTATGGCATGTAATGTGTCCTTGGGAGATCCGACAGGTAGAGTTGTGTGCTCGTAATATCCTAGGATTCTCTTGCAAGGTTTTTCCATGACCACATGTAATATGCTCCTGGGAGATTCGACAGGTAGAGCTGTGTGCTCGTAACAGCTTGGGATGCTTCAGCCAGGTTTTGTGGTGAGATCACATGTAATGTGCTCCTGGGAGATCTGAAGGGTAGAGATGTGTGCTCGTAACAGCCTGGGATGCTTCATCCAGGTTTTGTGATGGGTCACATGTAATGTGCTCCTAGGAGATCCGACAGGTAGAGCTGTGTGCTCGTAATAGCCTAGGATGCTAAAGCCAGGTTTTGTGATACACGTAATAAGTCCTGAGGATTCCACAGTATGGCCAGTGATGATGAAGACCTGCAGGTGGTGGGCCTACATCCAGTATGAAAAAGGACTGGCTCTATAGAACTTCCTATGATGAGTAGATTCAGAGATTGATTGAGATAGTAGCAGCAGTGACGATGACGATGACTCGATGACAATTATCCAGTGATGATGATCTAGAGAAGAAGACTTGTGCTAGAAGACATGTGTCGAGAAATACCTTCCTAGTTAAGAGGGAGTGTTGATGTATATGTAACTTCATAATGTATTTCATATATGTATATTGTACTCCTATAGAGATGGTATTATTCCTCTATACGGAAGTGTTTGTATTCCTATAGAGATGTTATTATTCCTCTATACGGAAGTGTCGTCATTTATATTGTAAGTGTCATAACTTATACTTGATGGGTTATTAGACCACCTTGTTGGGGTCAGCCTTGTATAAGTCATGTGGGTCGAAGGGCTATTAGACCACCCTATTGGGTGTCGGCCCAGTCAGCATTGTGTTATGTGGTTAAGTTGAGGCCGTCCTAGTAAAGGTTATTAGGCAAGTCAAGTCAAGTATAAATAGAGTGCGGGAGGCACTCTATTTGATCATTCTATTCTCTCACACACTCTTTGGAGAGTGGTGCACTTGTGGAGGAGGAGAAGCTGCTGCTAGGAGATGTCTATCTCTTATGCTTGGGTTGTATCATTGCTCTATCTATCTCTGAGGAAGTTATTGGGGTTTTTCACCTTTATGGTTTTCCCCAAGTAAACTTTGTGTCTCTTGTGTGCTTACATTATTGTGTCCATGATTGATATGATGTAGATGTTGTTCTCTCAGTTAAGATCCTAGATCAGATTAAAGTAAATTCTGAAAAACTACCAATCCTCAGTAGATCCGGGGTTGGGATCAAATGTTCCTTCAAGTTAATACTGAAAAACACAACAGCGACAAACGTGGGCTTTACAGAACACCCATATGAGAGAAAAATCTCATTTCAAAAAATCTGATTTAAGTCCCCCATGATGTTTAAATCTCCCCACAGGCTTTACAATGAAAGACAGAGAAAGATGGATGTGTGAAGAGGTCACACAAAGATTTTTGAAGGCTAACAAATAATCCTTTAGTGCCCAAAAAATCCACTGCTTCACAAATGGCAGGATCGATTTGAATATTGGATGATGAAATCCTTTAGTGCCCAGAAAATCCACTGCTTCACAAATGGCAGGACCGATCTGAATATTGGATGATGAACATATCGTTTGAACCACCGAAGATCACCAATCACTCTAAAAAACGAGAAGAGACTTGCAAAATGGCTCTGATACCATGTGAAAAACACAGGTTTACAAGAGCTGCAAGATCAAACCTTTCTACAGGAGAGAAAAACTAAATGATCTATTAATCTGAGTTGATAAATACATGAGGAAGTGTCTCCATTTATACTCATGGAGAGGCCATGCGACTTGCTAAAAATAGCCAAGTGATATGGCTGCCAAAGTGAGCTTAACTCACCCAGGCTAGATGCATCGTGGATGCATCGGAATAGTAACTATCCATGACTTTGGGATGATTGTGAACGAATCCAACAATTTCTAAGTTGGTGGATGAGTGGGATAATCCCCACGCTCATGAGTGTCCATGAAGGTAACCCTATCCATGCTAACTTGGACGTAGGGTTGTGATGGGGTATCATGGTTAGATAGTAGCACGACCTTGTATCACTATGCAGATTTTTGATTTTTTTGAGATAAACATTTTAAATAATGTATTACAATTTTTAAAACCTTTTTAACCCTTTGCTTAAATGTGTAGTAAATTTCTTTTATATCAATAAAAATACTACTAACTATATTGTTGTCTATATAGTTTAGTAGTTTGGCTAGTTCTTTGCCAACTTGTTTTGAATCCCTAAATAAAACGCCCTAAGATTCTAGGGCAGTCAATTTTTTAATATGCCATCCACTCTAATCCTGCATAGTACCTGGAAAATTGGATATCAGTTGAAACTACAATGGTAGATCCAATATCACTGAATGCTACAACGAGGTGCTTATCTTGATGCATCACATACAATGAAGGCTGCTTATGCCCTAGCATTATGATCACATATACATATATACGAGAGAAAGATATTACATTATATGGTGTGAAATAGGATTAGGATTCAGAACAGATCAGCAGTTAGAAATTCTTGCTGCGGGTCCGACAAGAATTTTATTCTTCACCAATTATTGCAGAGATGATATTGATACTTCAAAAGTAGTTGAATTGTGTTGTAATCTAAACATTGATGCCTCAGCTTTACATTGTTACCTTTTTATATACAAATTTAGATGATTCGTTCCGATGTTTTGAGGATTTTTGAGTGATCAAGGAAGAAAATGTTTGTCTTCATATTTAAATTTAGCGAGTGTTCCAAGCTCGTAAACAGCGTCCACCAGGTGATCCAGCCTCGCCATAAATTCCATAAGCAACGATGCGAAGGTCGACAATGCTAGAGCACCGGCAATCGACTCACTTGCCCTCATTTTTTCAACTTTCCTTTCTCCTTCATCTTCTCCATAATTTGGATGATGAAATTCAACTGGAGATGACCACTGCCGAAGCTTTGTCATTGCAGGTTCACAGTTCGATTCCACATCATGCTTGTCGTCGGTTGGTGATGATTGAGGGCTGTTAGGGTAATCAGAATGATGGCCGAGTTCTGGATAAATGATAATTCTGGGCTTGGAATTGCGTAGGAGATAGGACTGTTCTTCAATCTTGCTTTGAAGGCGCTCTGCGGCCGAGTGCACTCTCTCCAATACCAACTTGGGTAGCTTGGGTTGGTGCATATTCTTGATATTTCTCCCCAGCTCTCGAACCAGCGTTGCAGCCTCCCTGCTAGCCTCCAGAAGCTCGCTCTCGAAAGCCTTCCTTAGATTGAAGGGTGCCTGCGTTACATATAATTTAACCTCAGTAGATGAACTAAGTTGAAAAGTTTGGAAAACATACCGTTTGAAGAGATATTTCACATAGGTTATGTTAGAATTGTAGTAACAGCCTTAGAATTTTGAATTGTAGAGAAACTTGTGTTGTAAAACTGCATGTATACTTGTATCTCAGAGTGAAGGCAACCGTGGATGGCCAGAACTTCGAAGGCGCAATGGCGGAGTACTGCACCCACCTTCACATATTGCGACCATGGGTAGAAGAAATGCCTGAATTGCCCGTGAGGAGGTTCCCACTTGGCAGAGTTGGCCTGAAACAACACACGGATATACAAGCGTTTTAGGACTATGTAATTATGATTCACAAAGTATGATAAAATCGAGTTATTTGTTGGTTGATCAGAGCTTTCTGCACTTCAATATTTGTAAGATTCAAGGACGGTAGTAAGGATATAGGTTACCATAGACTCTTCTTTCGATAAAGATTCCAATGCTGACTTGCATTTCTGGAATGTGGGCTGTTCCTCATAGTTATCCATTACTGCAGTGTCTTGAAAGTATTCCTTGACACATTCTACAACGAAGGAATTATTCAATATTCAGTTTTTTAAATTAACATACAAAATATTTCCGAGATTTTTATTGTTGTTTTACATGAATCCTATAATGTTTTGGATTATGGTATAGTGAAACTTATAAAGTATAAACTTATTCGAAGAGTATAAGAGATTTTGAATGTGTTTCGAATATGGCATATTAAGAATTGCCTTTATTGATTGCACCGAATTGACATACCTTCAAGGAAGTCTGCAACAGCCTCAAAGTTCTTAACGATTTGCATGTGAAGCTGTTCTCCTGCCCAGCAGGGGAAGATGGTGGCGCATACTACCATGGTGGCAGCAGCCCCTATTGATATCGAATAAAGTCGGTCCATCGTTGTATGTAGAGGATTTCCGACTCTGTAGGCCGAAACTATTAAGAGGGAGAAAGTGAACAGAACCACCATCAAACTGTATTCATATTCTTTCAATGACGGCCATAGCTTCATGAATGTTGTTATTACACCTGCAACAAGATAATCACACCGGAAATTCATTTTCCAAAGCATTTAATACTGCAACAGTCTATACAAGAGCTCTGAAATTGCACTGTGTTAATGTACATTAAAAATGTGTAGTACCAACTAGAAAGATACTGAAGCCAATGATGACAGGTTCTGCCACTGTCCCGGCTAATAAGGCCAGCTGTATAACAGAGACAGCCAGAAATCCAGCTGCAATACTCCCCAGAGCCCGGTTGAAGCCCTTGCTAAAGGTAGCACCTGTTCATGTTGAAGGGTTTTGCATCTAAGGGGTGGGATATTTACATCTCAGTCCTAGGAAATTATAATGTTCATAAAGCATGGAAAAAGATGCAATGTTTAAAATTTGTTGGAAGTAAACTATTTCAAATATAAGCAGTGAAAAAAGTGAATGCTTCAAAGAGATTCAACCCCTCTTCATCATAATTTAAAATAAATAAATGCAGTCGCTCGTTCTTTCAACCAAACAGATCATTAATCAAAATTGTTTCATTTCACATACCTACAGTATATTCAAACACAACTGCTACAGTGATGATCACCCACATTGCATTGGATCCAAAGGCATCGTATGGCTTCCTCAGAAGGACCAGCAGAGAAGATAATGTCATTGCTATTCCAACTTTTAAAGAGAAAGTCACTCTGCTTGGATCCTCCTTGCAGAATTCACACAATTTTGTGAATAACGTCTGCTTGTCTTTCCCAACCATGTTGACTGGTCCGCTAGTCTCGGCGCTGCGATGATCCTTAGACACTGCGAGATATTAACACAATAAAAACACAAAAAATGGTAAATTTTAACATCATCCATTCAATATGGATACTAGATCCAAATCAATTTTACAAGCCAACACAATCTTATAACAAATTTAATAAGCTTATACTAATATGGATAGCAAATTTAAGAAACTTATACTAATATCAATTGAAACCCAATGTTATCATTGATCATATATATATATATAACATGAAATAATACCTGATAGAGAGAAAAATGAAAGGTTAAGTAGGAGTGTATGCACTTGAGCTTAAAAAAAATACAAAGCCCTGCAATGGCAATTGAGTTGGTGCACGATGCAATTTATGTCCTGTAGAAAACATCGATACCACCCATGTTGGCAACTCGAAACATATGAAGATGAATATGCTTATGCTTTGATGATAGGATTCCTGGAAGAATCTGATCTTTCAAACCAACTATTTCCACCTTTACACGTTCTGAGGAACTTGGTTTCTTGTGGATGCCTCACTCAGAATTTAAGATGGGAATTGATTCTAGCATATCATTTTGGCGCCGACTTAAGCTTTGCTCCTACTAAAGTTATCACATGGCCAATTTGGGTACAGAGAACCAGTCAGTATAAAGATTGAAACCAAATAAGTATATTGCATTTTGATGCCCTATTCGAGCAGCATTGTCCAAGCTTCCTACTAAAGTTATCACATGGCCAATTTGGGTACAGAGAACCAGTCAGTATAAAGATTGAAACCAAATAAGTATATTGCATTTTGATGCCCTATCCGAGCAGTATTGTCCAAGCTTCAGTACTGCTCACCCAAAGAAAGATTTGGCATCTTAAAGGACTCTCAATTATGATGCATAAAGTTAAATGGAATACTACTTTTAGGTTAATTGCAACACAAAACTTTATATTCTTCAACGATGACAACATGATATTTTGACAGACAAAAAAGAAACATAGAATTAATAGCAGAAATAGTAAAAGCTCACAACAAGATATATTGACATATGAAAAGGAAGGCAGAATGTATTGAATTTATTCTAAACTAACACGAAAGTATAAAATTTATCAGCATTAATACAAGAAAATAGAAATAAAAAATGAATGTATCGACTTTATTCAAAGCACAAAAGTTTCTAACATGATATAGAACACAAATCTAGCTGAAAATTCAATACATTAAAGTCTATAAAGTCAATTATCATGCTGTTTGCCTTGCAAGGGATATAAACATCCCTACTGAAAAGAACTCGATTCTCACTGTTCTTCTAAGCAAGCCCTTCACATCAACTATTAAAATATACAAAATGCTTTTACATCTTTGCATATCTTTTCAAGAGGTCCTGAAAGTTATTTCTGCTTAATACATTATGCAAAAAGAGTGAACTGTGTTTTATGTTGTCATGCCATATATTAGTTAGCGTACTTTGCTTTTACATCTTTAATATCTTTTCAAGAGGCCTTTAAAGTTATTTCTGTTTAATACATTATGCAAAAAGAGTTAACGGTGTTTTAAGTTATCCTGACATATGTTTTAAGTTGTCATGCCATATATTAGTTAACGTACTTTGGATTTATTTCTGCTTAATACATCATAAAAAAAATTGAATAGTGTTTTATGTTATCCGGCTATGTATTAGTTAGTGCAGTACTGTTGTTAGAAAACATAGATTATGATATTAAGTTCCAGAACCCTGTTATTTCGCTATCTGTTCATGTCGTGGTGCAATTGGGAGATCCTCTCACTCTCAGTCTTTGCATTATGGATTGAACATTTTGGTGATGTAGATTCGTAGATGACAGTTGGCTGTTGTTTGGAAGTTAAGTTTAAATATTACTCTTCATATTGTTAATATTGTTAATAGCCTTTTTCATGAAGCATCGTAGTTGTAGGATGTTTTCATATTTTTATTACATTTATAGATGTTTATATGTTAGAATTTGGGGTGGATTGGGGTTGCTTTTTCTAGATTGAATGAGGATGAGACAAGTGTATTCTTGAGATTGATTTTATTGTGGTCGTTCCAAATTTGAAAAAAAATATAAAAAATAACTTATAGCTATGCATGGATAACTAGTAGATGATGCACAAATAATTGGTACTCGTGCATTGAGAATGAGCAGCTCTTACAACACTTAACCAGTAACCTATTAGTGTTCCTACCACAATTTAAGTGGTTGTACTAGTTATATATGTAGGATTTTATTATGTATTTTTGAATTCAAAGTTTTGTTATATTTTTTAGATTGTAAATTTTATATATTTATTAGCAATATACAACCCAGGCTTGATGAATGTCTTCTATAAGAAATTATCATTTTGTTGATATTGTTATTTGTTTTCCATTCTAAAATGCATGCACTCTATTTTTCGACATGACCCCCCAAAATTTAGGAAACAGGGAAATGTGATATATATATATATAATTCTTGATCAGTCTCGATGAGACTCTCATCATGTACTATTTGATTCACTATTGAATATCAATAGTATGTTTTTTTTGTACTGAAAAAAAAATATATATTATAAATTCATATAGGACATTTAAAAAATTGCAAATACATATTACAAATCAATCGTTATGCTCCACTAGTACCTTTTTTTTTTTCATTTTTTTTTATTGGTGTTGGTTTGAATGTCTTGGGTGTCTAGGCAATTTCTAGTGTGTCCAGTCAATTTCAAGCCATTCTTTCTAAGGTGACCATCTCCATACTTGACTTCAGTTTATTTCATTGTTCACGGGATCTTGGGCTCCAATATTGCTCTCATACCATGCAGAATAAATAAGAATTTACATAGATGGGAGATTAGGAACATAAAGAATTAAATTATTCTACGGATTCATTGCTACACTTTTATCTATATGTTTTAGAGTTGGGCTGACATTCCCTAATTACTAACACTTAATTTATTGACGGGTTTGTGCACGAAGTTGGGGGACCCTTTAGGTGCAATTCTGCAGCTAAATATGAATATTTTTCACCGCTCTCTACAACATGACATACATGACCATTATTGACGAAATTTTAGGCATAGATAGAATTTTTTATGCAGATTCCAAATATGTAATTTAAAAAAAAAATATTGAGATTTTCTATTTATTTATTTAAAAAATATGTAATTTATTTAAAAAATATTGAGATTTTCACCGCTCTCTACAACATGACATACATGACCATTATTGACGAAATTTTAGGCATAGATAGAATTTTTTATGCAGATTCCAAATATGTAATTTAAAAAAAAAAATATTGAGATTTTCTATTTATTTCCTAATTTTCTTGTTTCATCACTCTGTTGGTCAAAAAACATACTGTTAGTGTTTATTCCGTAACTTTTTCATTTCACAACCATTTAAAAAAAAAATTGTATGCTGCACTAGAAGACATCGACCTCTACATGCTATAAAAAATCCAAGTCGAAATAACCGTATTAAGACCTTCAAAGGCTGCACCCACATTTGACATATCGGTCTCGAGGTTTGATCACTTATATAATTCAAAAAAAATAAAAAATTAGACATTTAATTTTGGAAAAATAGCACTGCAATATTTCTATGGGTTCTATACATGTATACAAATTTTTGTATCCTGAAACCGTCATTTAGGCATTCAAAGGTTGCACCCACAAAAACATATACCTTATCATTTGCCAAAAAAAAAAAAGTGAATGTTAGAAAACATGAAATTTGACATAGTTATGTAAATTTTCAATACTTAAAATTTATATATTCCGAAACGTGACTCAATTTCCTGCGTTTCATCTTTCTTACTTGATGCAAGATATCTTGTGTAAGAATGTAAAAAAAATAAAGTAAGTTGAGGGATGCTTGATTTTTCATTCTTTTGTTGCATCTAACATGCCAAAAGTGACCCTCATTAGCTTGCACATGTCCCACTTTATTAACCTAATGTTGGTCACTTAAAAGTAAATACTCATGTGACCTTTACCTACATAGTACACACTAATACAATTTTATTAAATTTTAGCTCTGAGTCCTAATATTATTCAAGTGTTAATACTCCTGCATATGTTACCTACAGGGACACATCCTGCATTCTTAAACTTTTACCAATTCCCTAGACCCCAGTTACTGTTTCCTAATTGTCTCGAAACTTAATTTTTTGAAAATGCTTCATATGTTACTTGAAAGTTGAAACCTCAAGCCATTAATTAAATTAGAAATTAAAAAAAAAATTGAAAAAAAAATGACTTCCGTAAGCAGAAATCCGCTGACCATATTGAAACGGCTGTAAGGACGCGTTTCCTGTACGAAAACATGTTTCCATACAGACGCAACGCGTTTCCGTACAAGAAACTGCGCTCGTCCGTACGGAAATGAGTTTCTGTACCATCCCAAACGTGGAAACGCGTTTCCGTATGGAAACGTTTCCAGGACGGAGGGGGTGATAGTTTATTGCATCTTAGAATTGCAACTATACCCATATGATAGAGGTACATTTAACCTTGAGATTGATATTTCACTTCTCCCTATAAATTGATTCTTCCATATTAGATTATTTTTTAAAAAAATTATACAATTTTAGGTCGTACAACTCTCCTTCACATAAAGGTAGAAACAAAAAAACACTATCGATTAAAAAAAATAAAGTACATTTTATAATACATGTAGTATGACAATGCATCCTCATGCACTTCATACTAGTGGGCTTCCTCTCAAATGGAGATGGAGGTGGAGTTAGCTAATCCAATTTGATGATGTCATACCATGTGATTTCTTCTAATTGACTTTGAATAACCTATAAAAAATCTTGAACCCCTTCCACATGTATTTATAGGTAACTAAATTTCATTCCTATCCTCTTTACTTTGGCATGTAGTTCATTAATGGGACCAATAAATTCAATGAGGAGGAGGCTTGTTGATGATGAGATCCTTTGAGACCCTCAATTAGTTCTTTTGTATAATTATTTCATCGGTTTTCTTGTCCTCCATTACCTCCTTGAAATTCATGGCAATGCTAGAAAGCAAGGTGTGTCTTTCCCAGTGACTCGGTGAAGATCACCGATAGAGATACAAAGAGATATTTCCCTAAATATTATCATGCATCATTTACAAAAGTTGAGATTTTTAGGGAGAAGAAAGGAGAATAAATGTTGAAGCGAAGTTTGTGTTAAATTGATATGCTACAATAACTTAGATTCCTACTTCATTAACATTTAATACATTTTCAAAATAGCAGCATAAAGAGGATATTTGAAAGACACACAATCATAAGGTACACAACAATTTATCCTGGAAAACCCTCAAGGGAGCAGAAAACCCAACAAAAATTCCTCAATATATATTACCAAAGTAAAATGCCCAAAGAAATAAGTCTCGTAAGAAAGAGAGACAAAAACCAAACACAAGAACCAAGAAAAATCCTCCTCCTCCTTCGCTAGCCTTCCTCTTCCTCTCTTGTGCAATGCTTGACTGAGTGAATGGTGCAAATGAGAGGGAGAAACTCTCTATTTATACTTTACTTTTCACTTGACCTTTTAACCTAATTGGGTTGGCCTCACTAACTTGACTAGGCTGACCTCTCTAGGGAGACTCAAAATAATATTTATATTACATTCTTTTTGGTACTAATGACCCGACTTACAATGGAGGTTTTACCTCATGACTTTTACATGACCTTTTACATTAATGACATCCCCCGAAGGAGGAATAATACAAGTAGAATATTCTTCCAAGTTACATTATTTCAACACTCCCCCTTAACAAGAAGGGTATTCTACTGACAACAAAAACAACAGGTGTGGCTCTACACAACATCATCAGAAGGAGGGAGGAGGAAGCATCATCAACAACATTGGATGGTACATCTATAAATCATTGGAATTTTTTTCAACAACATCAATATCAGCAACTGGAATAGCTTGCTGTAACATCATCAACATATACAGCATCAAGCTAGAACATCATCATCATCTTAAGTACGGAGCTGAAGTATCATCATCTGCAGCACGAAGATGGAACATCATCATCATCTTCAGTATAGAGCTGAAGCATCATCATCGGAAGCACATCAGTATAAGAATTGATACATCAACAACAATGACAGCACGAGGCTGACTCATCAGCACAAAGCTAGAATAGTATCATCATCATCAACCACTCAAGGCTAGAGAAATATCATCTCTGGAAATAGGTGCATCGACAACCAATATGTTCCTTCCTTTCAGATTTTCGGGATCAATTTCAACACGAGTGATCCTTCCTTTCGTAATTATGAGATCATGGGCAAACCTTCCTTTCAGAGTTACGAGATTCAGTCTAACAACACTGGTGATCCTTCCTTTTAGAATTATGGGATCATGAAAAATTCTTCCTTTCATAATTATGAGATTTAGTCCAAGAACACTGGTGATCCTTCCTTACAGAATTACAGGATCATGGAAAATCCTTCCTTTCAGAATTACGGGATTCAATCCAACAAAACTGGCGATCCATCCTTTTGGAATTACGGGATCATGGACAATCCTTCCTTTCAGAATTACAAGATTCATTCCAACAACATCAGTGTTGCTCAAAAAATCTTTTGTTTTGTAGTTACAGGATTATGGAAAATACTTCCTTTCAGAATTACGGGATTCAATCCAACAACATCTATGGTGCCAAGAAAATATTTCCTTTCGGAATTACGAGACCCAATATTTACGGATCTACCACTACTGATCAAAACACACTGGACGATCCTTCCTTTCATAATTACAAGATCATTGTCCACCACCCACTTCTTAGAAAATCCTTCCTTTCGTAGTTACGAGATTCATTCTAAGGATCAACATTTAATACTATCCTTCCTTTCTAAATTATGGGATCAAGTCTAAGGATGATCAATCCCAATTGAGCTATCATAGTATCATTAGCACTACTCCCCCTTTCGAAGGAAGTCCTTACGGATTATGCCAAGCTTGTCACAGAAGTTCCCAAACTTCATGCAAGACAGAGGCTTAGTCAATACATCTGCAACTTGCTTATCTACATTCACATATTGGAGCTTTACAACTCCCTTGTGCACCATATCACGAATGTAGAAATGCCATATTTCTATGTGCTTTGACTTATCATGGAACAAGGGGCTCTCTTTCATCTTTATGCAGCTTTGGTTATCACAGAGAATCACTGCGGTATCCAAATCTAGATCAAATAGACCTGATAACAAATTCCGAAGCCATATGGCTTCACAACTAGTGAAACAAGCTGTAATATATTCTACTTATGTAGTGCTGAGAGAAACAATGGACTACTTCATGCTTAACCATGAGATCATGGATGAATCCAAACTGAAACATCCACTTGAAGTGCTCTTTCTATCTGAGACACTTCCTACCCAATCTGAATCTGTATAACCATATAGTATGAAGTCATGATCTCTAGTATAACTAAGACCATAGTCTACTATACCTTTTAGTTACCTCATCACATGATTTGCATATACAAGGTGAACACGTCTAGGCTCAACCAAATATTGACTCAAGGTGTTCACGAAAAAGAAAATATATGGCATGGTATTCGCCAAATACATCAATGACCCAATAATCTTCCTGTATAACGTCTCACCCACTAACTCTTATGAAGCATCAAAAAACAACTTCAAATTTTTATCCATGGGTGTGGCCATGAATTTACATTACAACATATCAAATATTTTCAAGATTTCTACTGCATACTTCCCTTGGTTAAGGAAGATTCCTTTTGGGCTCTGCCATACTTCAATACCTAGAAAATAATGCATCAAGCCAAGGTATTTCATCTCAAATTCTATAGCGAGGTTCTTCTTACAGTCTGAGATTTTCTTCTCATTGCCTGTTAGGAATAAGTCATCCACATATAACAATAATATGACAAGTTCTTCATCCATAACCTTGAAGTAAAGGTTAGGATCAGCTTTACTTTTGGTAAAACCCAATCTCATCAGAAAACTATCAATTCTTCCATACCAATCTCTTGGAGCTTTCTTCAACCCATACAGAGCCTTCTTCACTTTGCAAACATGCATCTTTCTGTCTTCAACTTCAAATCCTTGTGGTTGTTCTATGTACACTTCTTCTTCAATGACAACATTCATGAAATCTGTTTTCACATCCATCTGGTGTAGCTTCCACTTCATCATGGCTGCAAGTTCCATGATGGTTCTAATGGAAGTATACCTTACTATAGGAGGAAATGTCTCTTCATAATCGATTCCTTCCTTTTGAGAGAATCCTTTAGCCACAAATCTAACTTTGCAGCTTCTTTCATTAGTTCTGCAACTTTGAGAGCTACATCTTCTTCATATACTTCTTTAATATGGCACATGTTGTTTTATGTAGAGATTTCTGAACTCTGGAGGTTACTCGATATATGCTTCTACTTCAATTACACCATCTGTCTAGTGTGATATACATCATCTACCACTAAAGAAACGTCTTTTCATAATCGACTCCCTATTGCTTGATTTCATAAATCTTCTTGAATGTTATAGTTGAACCATTGTCACTTGTTCTTCGGAACAAGTCTCATCATTATTCTCTTGTAGGTGATTATACACGATATTTCCTACAAGTCAAATTTAGTTTCATGATTATAAACATTTCATAAAAACCAATTCTTATGTATAAAGATATAGGTCTCACAGTCATGCAACTATCTTAACCAATGCTTCAACACAACATTCATCCATATTCTGCATTCATATGGTAACTTTCTAGATGCCTTCCATCTCTACAAGAACATTATTAAGAGCATGCACTAATCCGAATATGTCAACAAAGAGATTTCACTCTAGACAAGTAGCAATGGAATTTTGTATAGCACCATAGGCCACTTACCCATCACATGCATATTTTTCATTAATGCAACTGCTCTAACATGCATACTACACTTCCTAAATCTAGGAATATAAATATGTACATAAATGAACAATATCATTTAACCAATTTGATGAAATGATAATTCAAATACTTATCTTAGTTTGTTTTGGTAGGATCTCTTTTGATCCTAGCCTCCTTGCAGGGATTACTGGAATGTATGATGGTGAGCTATACTCCATTATCTGATCTTGAAGACTTGTGGCTTTCTTGCTTATGTTGATAAAGACTTCTACACCATAGATCACATAGACTTGTAGTATCATAATTCAAAGCTTCTTCTAAGGGATCTTATATGAGCCACCTTCTTTTGTCCCAATAAAAACAACATCTTCTATAAAAACTTCACCATCTATAAAAGAAATTCTAAACTCTTCCTTATCTAAAGCTGAGATATGAAGTAGGTTCTTCTTCAGGCCTGGTATATATAGTACATCCTTCATCTTATAGAACATATTCTTCTACTTCTTCCTTTGGTAACTTCCTGGGAGGTTCTTCTTCTTCGGCTAAATGAGCATGATGTCTTTTGTTATTCTTCTTCTTGTATTCTTCTTTTCTTACTAGACAATATTTAGCAATATGTCCCATCTTATCACAATGATAACATTGATAAGAAGATAAGTATTTTTTATTTTAGTTTCCCTTCTTGTACTTCTGAAACTTCTTAGGAGGATTAATGTCCTTATGGGTTTCCTTCTGGTAATGATATTTTCCTTTTACTCTTCTAGTATGGGTAGCTAGAGCTTGATCATCATTCTGAGTAGTGCTTCTCGATTTGCCACTCTAGCTTCCTCTTGAACATATTCTTCCCATACAATTTCAAATTATAGACTTTCCTTTCTTGCACACATTGTCTGGATAAAAGAATCCCAAGGTCTAGTAAGACCATTGAGAGTGGTCATCACTAATTCATCTTCATCAATATTGTCTCCAATTTCTTCTAGTTGTTCTTTGAATTGAGAAACCCTTGTAAAATATTCTTGGATAGATTCACCTTGACTCGTCTTTGTAACTTTGAGTTGGGTTCTCAAATTCATCTTCCGATTAATGTTCTTTCCTTCATACATCCTTGATAGGGAATCAAACATTTCCTTAGGTGATTTCTTGGAGGACACTTGAGGAATCAAGTGATTGGGATTTGCTATGATCCTCTTGGCTCTAATCATGTCCTTCTTGTGCTTTTCCTTTTCTTCAGCTTCTACGGGTTCTGGCACAGCTTCCTTAACAAAATTCACAAGATCATTCTCTTCTAGAATGAGTCCAATTCTGTATTTCCAAGCACGGAAATTTTCTATGCCTTCCAACTTGCCATCAAGCTTAGTGCTTGGAGCCATCATATCCCGGAGAACAGAAAATGACCAAAAAATGAAATTTCTCAGAAATGAAAACTAAACTCACCAAAAGATGTGCTTGATTGAGGCTAGAATGTTGGTACAATCAGTTTCTGAAGAATCCAAAATTTAACCCCTGAAACTGGACTTGAGAAATTCTAGACTGTAGTTTCTGGTTTTCTGCTTTTTTGGGTTTTTTGGTCCCAAGTCAAACTAGGGTCTGACTTTTTGGAAGATATAGCCACTGGAAAACTTCGATCTAGGTGCCAAAATATGTGCCTAGGAAAGGCGCACTTCCCAATGCCACTTTTACTCAAAAATTCCTCTTCAGTAGGAAGCCCTAATTTTCTTGTTCGGAGAAGGAGAGAGATTTACCTCAGTGAAAGATGCTCTTTTCAGTCTAGCTATGATACCATGTTAAATTTGAATGTTGCAATAACTTATATTCCTACTTCATTATCATTTAATACATTTTCAAAATAACAACATAAAGAGGATATCTGAAAGACACACAATCACAAGGTACACAACAATTTATCCTGGGAAACCCTCAAGGGGAAGAAAACCCGGAAAAAAAATCCTCAATATAGATTACCAAAGTACAATGCCCAAAGAAATAAGTCTCATAAGAAAGAGAGACAAGACCCAAACACAAGAGCCAAGAACAATCCTCCTCGTCCTTCGCCAGCCTTCCTCTTCCTATCTTGTGCAATGCTTGAGTGAGTGAATGGTTCAAATGAGAGGGAGACACTCTCTATTTATACTTTACTTTTCAATTGATCTTTTAACCTAACTGGGTCGGCCTCACTAAATTGACTGGGCCAACCTCTCCAGGGAGACTCAAAATAATATTTATATTACATTCTTTTGGGTACTAATGACCGAACTTACAATGGAGGTTTTACCTCATGACTTTTACATGACATTTTACATCAATGACATCTCTCGAAGGAGGAATAATACAAGTAGAATATTCTTCGAAGTTACATTATTTCAACATTTTGTCTAAGTTTTCCGATGAGACCTATCTTTGAATCCTTGTTCCCTTCTCTCGAATCTCCTCAGACGAACCTATACACATACAAAAACATCACCTTTCTCATTCTAGAAAAAGTAAATAATTAAATGTAGAATAACATTCATTTCCACAAAAATTATACAATAATAATCATGGGTGAGGAGACGAATCCTTTTATATTGAATTAGAAGAGGTGCACACTTACAATCCATGATTATAGCTTGCAACACTATACTCTTTGTTATAATATTGAGAATATGCATAAACATACAATAGTACATTTGCTAACATGCAAAGCAAGAATCTACTAGTCTACCTTATATATCTATACAAGCAACAGATAATCATGTAAGAACAAGAGAAAAGAGAACAATACACCATATATATGTGGAAAAACCCCAAATGGGGAAGCATCCATGGGAAGGAAGTCTTATTTAATCTTTAGAAATCTCCAATATTACAAGTGAGATTCTATCCACATATGCTTCACAATATTCACATGAGATAAATATTAACAACCCAATATATTCCCCAAGGCTCTCCCTCACCTCTATTATATACCAAGAGGTATGGAAGAATAACATCCAAAAGTACATGTGGGATTAATTATTTTCCACCTCTTTATATAATGAATGGTAATAGGATAGTATTATTCCATGAGGCATTTGGATAACTCATTTTACATAAGGTCAGAGTTATTTATTCCTTCCAATTCAAAATAAGGCATCTTAGGAAATCATACTAGATAGCATTACTCATGTAATGTTAAAATTACACATTCCAACACTCCACCTTAATTATATAATGAATGGTAATAAGATAGTATTATTCCATGATGCATTTGGTTGACATTCTTGTTACATAAGGTCAGAGTTACTTATTCCTTCCAATTCAAAGTAAGGCATCTTAGGAAATCATACTAGATAGCAGTACTCATGTAATGTTATAATTACACATTCCAACACTCCACCTTAATTATGACTAGGAGAACAAAAAATAAAAGGATTTATATGGCATTACACTAGCTTTCCCTCTTGATGACAACTTCCCACATTCCCAATAGAATGTGAAGACATGTGAGGATTTGCTTCTGTCATGGATTTAGTGAATGTCATGAACCCAATTTTCAGGGTTGGAAAAATTGTGAATTTTTGAAACTTTTCAAGATCGCTTAAGGCATCTTAGGAAATCATACTAGATAGCATTACTCATGTAATGTTAAAATTACACATTCCAACACTCCACCTTAATTATATAATGA
Organism: Larix kaempferi; assembly: GCA_027924585.1. Classification (NCBI taxonomy): domain Eukaryota; kingdom Viridiplantae; phylum Streptophyta; class Pinopsida; order Pinales; family Pinaceae; genus Larix; species Larix kaempferi. Next base: position 6,122,964 of record BSBM01000035.1, read on the forward strand.
ATGGTAATAAGATAGTATTATTCCATGATGCATTTGGTTGACATTCTTTTTACATAAGTTCAGAGTTATTTATTCCTTCCAATTCAAAGTAAGGCATCTTAGGAAATCATACTAGATAGCATTACTCATGTAATGTTATAATTACACATTCCAACACTCCACCTTAATTATGACTAGGAGAACAAAAAATAAAAGGATTTATATGGCATTACACTAGCTTTCCCTCTTGATGACAACTTCCCTCATTCCCAATAGAATGTGAAGACATGTGAGGATTTGCTTCCGTCATGGATTTAGTGAATGTCATGAACCCAATTTTCAGGGTTGGAAAAATTGTGAATTTTTGAAACTTTTCAAGATCGCTTAAGCATGATTATAACCAACGTTCATATGCACTTGCTTTGTTAAAAGAAATAATCAGCATGCATTTTATTTAATTTTCTTCGTTCTTACAACATTTATACAAGTCATTACTAAAACAACCATCTTGTGGGTGTACCTGTTAATACATGGAAATTTCTCGAGGCATTTATGTACAAGGAAAACATTGCAACTTTATGCTATGTTTAATAATTGTGTCTAACAATACCTTAACTGCATCTATATTACATCATAAGAGCAACATAGTATATCCTTGATAATACCTTTAACTAAGAAATCAAAGACAAATGCATACATAACTAAATTTAATATGCCTAAAGCCTAACACAAGTCATCTAACATATTATTTACCATTTTCCTTTACTTGACGATATAGTCCTCAACTTATCAATACATCCATTGATATTATCATCATAAGAAACAAACAAATAATGGAAACATTTGACAAATCATATATATATCAAATAACACGGTCAATAAATAACATAACAAGCCCTCATCATAATTATCATTGGAAACACAATTAGATGCAAAGTCACCATATCCACAAAAATACACACAAAGAGACACCACATAAAGAGAAAGAGAGAGAGACCATTTTTAAGGTGGTTCACCTGTGTCTTAGGCTACGTCCACGAAAGGTTGTGTTGTATTATTTATATAGGGAAATTTACATCTTGCAACGCACTTGTTGCTTTTTTTTTTCAAGCCTCTTTTATAAAGCACATTTCTTTTAACTCAAAACGGGATATGTAATCCCTACCCTATTCCTTACACACAATCATCAGTCCTAGAAGATGGATATATATATATATATATATATATATATATATATATATATATATTCAATCATTTTTCCTTTGAATAATCTATATATATAGATTATATTATTATATTATTTTAACAATGGATAACACTCCTTTTTGTTAGGCTAAAATAACATATCATTTGCCATATACTTTTACCTATTAGTTTAACAAAATATCATCCCTTTTCTAAACAAAATATCATCCCTTTTCTTTAAGCTAAGTGCTTTAACCTAACGTAGGCATTATACTCTTTTCTATTTATTTTAATCAAGGTAACATCCCTTTTCTTGTATACTATAGTGTGTTAATCTAACATTTTACTCATACTTGTCATATTTATAGTTTATTTGCAGATAATAATCCCATATCAATGTACTAAATGTTGGGCTACGTTATGACTCTATTAGTCAATTCCTATTCAAAAGCAGAAAGTTGGGCCCTTCGAACTCTGTCCAAAATAATTAAATGTTGTTATTTCAATAAGGGTATAAGCAGAGGTCAGAGGATGTGGTTCAAGAAAAACAAAAAGATCGCTATATGACTGGGCTTTATATGCATAGATCGCCAAGATGTTCCGACAGAACTGCTCTTTTAACATTTTTCACAAATTCAAGCAGATATCGAATCTCATAAATATACTTATATATCTGCGTTCTTAGCAAGGATCGATCTCGGATGTCGAAACAGGTTATCTAGGAGACGATCTAAAATGTTATAAATAACAACTGTCGAGAAAGGATGGTCAATGTGAAGGGCAGAGTCCAACTCTGCCAGTCTATTGTGTATGGATCCCAACCTTCAGGGGTTTAAGCCTAGCACAGAGATTAACTCTGTAAATCCATAGCATATGGATCTCAAATCTTAATTATCAAGCTGTGCAGAGATGTGTATAACCCAACATTCAGATATAAACAACCAGAAAATACTATATAAAGGAAAACACATTATTCTATACTAGGTCGATAGTAGATTATATACACATCTCTATATATAGTATGTAATTAGCTTTTAACTAAATGTTCAAGTAAATACATGCCAAAGAGGACATGTCATTTTATCTTCTTATATATATAACATATATATATTTATCCATGTTATCATAACTATTTTGTTAAACTTCCATGTATATACATATACATTATGATAAACACAAATATATATGTATATATAACTAAATACATATCTTTGATATGTCTACTTAATTCATCACTCTTTTAGGTGATGTCCTATTGACTAATCTACATACTCATATAGATTCCTCAACCTCCAATGCTTATTAACCAACAACACTCTCACGGCTTCCTATCCATCTTGCCTTTCCCCTCGGAGGATTCACTTACTTATCGTTAGTTGCGTCATTATAAGTTTATAATTTATAACTACAACCTAGGAAAGAAATGACGATACTTTCAAGGTCCACTATTGGGGCCTTGGCCTTGAGCTCCTCACCAGGGCTATTTACATAGGTACAATTACATTTACCAATAATAATAATATTAGGGATCAAATTAGGAGGGATGTTACAGTGAATAGGTTGACATATTTCTTTTCTGTGGGAAAATACTCCAAACAAATAACACCATCTGTAACAATATCTCAAATATAATGAGTGTCCAATTCAATGTGTTTATCATTGGAGTGATACACTAAATTGTACGCAAGTTTAATTGCATTATTATTATCACATCTTAATTTGGTAGGATACTTATGTACTAGTCCAAGCTCTGTCAGAACATGTCGGATCCACTTTGCTTCTTTAGCTTCTTTCTTAGCTACCCTGTACTCTGCTTCATAAGAAAAAAGAGAGAGTTCTCAAATTATTACTAGACCATGAAATCGGACCTGAACCAAGATGAAAGATGTACCTAGTAGTAGGCCTTCTATCTAAAGCACCCCCTACCCAGTCAGAACCTATATAACCAAGAAGTGAAATTGTATCCCTACTAGAATAGAAAACACCATAATGCATTGTCCTCTATAAATATATGAGAATCCCTTTCGCTTCTTGCCAATGAATTTCATGAGGATTTTGTACAAACCTTGAAACCATAATGACTACAAAATAGAGATATGGCCTACTGTGTGTCAAATATATCAAGCTCCCCACAAGTTGGTGATAAGAGTGGCATCAACAAGAGGACTGTCACAATCAACAATCAAATTTACACCAGACTAGAATGGCATAGGTGAAGGCTTACAATCACTCATATGAAATCAAGTAAATATGTCATATATTTAGGCTGATACAACAATATACCATCAACCATATGTGAAATATGTAGACCCAAGAAAAATGCATTAGGCCTACGTTAGTCATCTCTATTAAAGTTACAACATCATGAGTCATTCTCCAAGTCAATATTGTGTGTCAATATTGAGCCTCATGTGCCGAGGTAGTTCCTTATAGGATCCCGAGTTGGACTCAGAAAACTTGGAGAAGAATCTTAAGTTGGACTCAAGAATGGTTAAGCTTCACGAGTTGAGGAAAGTGTTTTATATATCAAACTGATGATGTTGTACAGTCTTTCTATTCAAGTCTAAGGTCTTGTGTGTCAAGATAGATCCTCATGTGTTGAGGTGGTGCCTCATGTGTTGAGGTGATTCTTTTCATGTTGAATCATGTATGGTGTGCGATGTACTGCTAACCATGGTTTAACTATTAAGTCTCCTCTAGAGACTGACCACCTCTAGAGGGAATTAATTTAGCATATAACCACTTGGAATGATAGTATAACAATATGTTCATATCATTGGGAAAATATCATTAGTATATTTGATATGATAATTAAGTAAGCTGCCACATATAGACCATGCAGATAATATGAAAGGATATATGAGAGAATTCGAATTGCACATAAAGACTTAATGTCATTAAGAGAGAATTCGAATTGTTAAACTTCAGTGATATTAACAAAGAATAATTCAATCCATCAAAGGAGAACTCGAATTGTTCACTATAGTGATGTTAACAAGAAATATTTTAGTTAAGAGAGTAAACTAAGTGATAACAGATAAGATATAGTTAACTAAGTATTTTTGCGTGACGACACTTATGTTAAACTAAAAGACGACACTTGTGTTTAACTAAAAGATACCTAATACCTTACTTGAGGGGTTCAATTTGATTAGGATTATAATGATATTTAATTTAATCCATATTAATTAACATTTACTACTAGTAAAATTTGGGATATTTAGAGAACATCCTTAGTTTACTCTTCCATGACACCTACCATCTACTCATGGCATAAATAGCCATTTATATTACTTATATATAAATTCAATGTCTCTTGAATGTGGCCTTAACTTTCCATCGTATACATATGTGTTCTAATATCTATATGAATTCCTCAATGCTAATATACTTAGCTTCTATACTAGGTGGATAGTAGATTATATACACATCTCTCTCTATATATTGTGTAATTAGCTTTTAACTAAATGTTCAAGTAAATACATGCCAAAGAGGACATGTCATTTTATCTTCTTCTTTATCTTCTTATATATATATATATATATATATATATATATATATATATATTTAATCATGTTATCATAACTATTTTGTTAAACTTCCATGTATATACATATATATTATGATAAACACAAATATATATATGTATATATAACTAAATACATATCTTTGATATGTCTACTTAATTTATCACTCTTTTAGGTGATTTCCTATTGACTAATCTACATACTCATATAGATTCCTCAACCTCCAATGCTTATTAACCAACAACACTCTCATGGCTTCCTATCCATCTCGCCTTTCCCCTAGGAGGATTCACTTACTTATTGTTAGTTGCGTCATTATAAGTTTATAATTTATAACTACAACCTAGGAAAGAAATGACGATACTTTCAAGGTCCACTGTTGGGGCCTTGGCCTTGAGCTCCTCACCAGGGCCATTTACATAGCTACAATTACATTTACCAATAATAATAATATTAGGGATCAAATTAGGAGGGATGTTACAGTGAAGAGGTTGACATATTTCTTTTCTATGGGAAAATACTCCAAACAAATAACACCATCTGTAACAATATCTCAAATATAATGAGTGTCCAATTCAATGTGTTTATCATTGGAGTGATACACTAAATTGTACGCAAGTTTAATTGCATTATTATTATCATATCTTAATTTGGTAGGATACTTATGTACTAGTCCAAGCTCTATCAGAACATGTCGGATCCACTTTGCTTCTTTAGATTCTTTCTTAGCTACCCTGTACTCTGTTTCATAAGAAAAAAGAGAAAGAGTTCTCAAATTATTACTAGGCCATGAAATCGGACCTGAACCAAGATGAAAGATGTACCTAGTAGTAGGCCTTCTATCTAAAGCATCCGTACCCAGTCAGAACCTATATAACCAATAAGTGAAATTGTATCCCTACTAGAATAGAAAACACCATAATGCACTGTCCTCTATAAATATATGAGAATCCCTTTTGCTTCTTGCCAATGAACTTCATGAGGATTTTGTACAAACCTTGAAACCATGATGACTACAAAATAGAGATATGGCCTATTGTGTGTCAAATATATCAATCTCCCCACAAGTTGGTGATAAGAGTGGCATCAACAAGAGGACTGTCACAATCAACAATTAAATTTACTCCAGACTAGAATGGCATAGGTGAAGGCTTACAATCACTCATATGAAATCAAGCAAGTAAATATGTCATATATTTAGGCTGATACAACAATATACCATCAACCATAAGTGAAATATGTAGACCCACGAAAAATGCATTAGGCCTACATTAGTCATTTCTATTAAAGTTACAACATCATGAGTCATTCTCCAAGTCAATATTGTGTGTCAATATTGAGCCTCGTGTGCCGAGGTAGTTCCTTATAGGATCTCGAGTTGGACTCAGGAAACTTGGAGAAGAATCTTGAGTTGGACTCAAGAATGGTTAAGCTTCATGAGTTGAGAAAGTGTTTTATATATCAAACTAATGATGTTGTACAGTCTTTCTATTCAAGTCTAAGGTCTTGTGTGTCAAGATAGATCCTCATGTGTTGAGGTGGTGCCTCATGTATTGAGGTGATGCTTTTCATGTTGAAGCATGTATGGTGTGTGATGTAATGCTAACCATGGTTTAACTATTAAGTCTCCTCTAGAGACTGGCCACCTCTAGAGGGAATTACTTTAGCATATAACCACTTGGAATGATAGTAGAACAATATGATCATATCAATGGGAAAATATCATTAGTATATTTGATATGATAATTAAGTAAGCTGCCACATATAGACCATGCAGATAAGATGAGATAATATATGAGAGAATTCGAATTGCACATAAAGACTTAATTTCATTAAGAGAGAATTCAAATTGTTAAACTTCAGTGATATTAACAAAGAGTAATTCAATCCATCAAAGGAGAACTCGAATTGTTCACTATAGTGATGTTAACAAGAAATATTTTAGTTAAGAGAGTAAACTAAGTGATAACAGATAAGATATAGTTAACTAAGTATTTTTGCGTGACGACACTTATGTTAAACTAAAAGATGACACTTGTGTTTAACTAAAAGATGACACTTGTGTTTAACTAAAAGATGGCACTTAAGTTATCTAGCTAACTAAGTGGTAAAGCTTTCACTTAAGGGGCGAGTTCATCCTGAATCAATACAGTGAGTTAAAGCTATTTCATGAGAATTGGGGGGCACTTCTCCATGCAATATTGATGTCTCCAAGGTTGAAGCGAATTCCAATGAAGTAAATTTGTGCATGATACCAATATTAGCAAATTGGTTGACTAGAGAATTATTCTTCTAAATCTCTCTTCTATATCTATCTCTCTTTCTTTGTAAATTGCACCGGGGGTGCTTGATGTAAAAGAAATTCTTTGCTATCTATCAATATACTAAGGAAAATTTTGTTGGGGTTTTCTCCCTCAAGTCATAGAGGGTTTCCCCAAGGTAAAATCTTGTGTCGAATGTGACTTCTTATGTGTATGATTGTTATTTGATTTCAAGTACTATTGTATTTCCGAATTAAAGATTAAAATTTAACAATTTCAAGTCTCTAGGTGCTTCTTGAAGACCATATAAATACTTGTTCAATTTGCATACTAAAATTGAAGTTTCGGTAGTAATAAAACCAGGTGGTTGTTGCATATAAATCTCTTCACGAAGATCACCATTCAAAAATGTACTCTTGACATCCATTTGGTGTATTTCCCATTGATAAGATGCGGCAATAGAAATAATAGTTCCTATTATGTTCATTTTAAAAACTAGAGAAAATGTTTCCATATAGTCAATACCTTCTTGTTGAGAGAATACTTTCGATACTAACCGATCTTTATGTTTTTCAATATATCCATTTGAAATAAATTTTGTTTTATATATCCACCTACATCCAACTAAATTATTTCTAGGAGGAAGAGGCACACGAGTCCATGTCTTGTTTTCGATTAAAGAGTCATATTCAGTTGTCATTGATTTCTCCCATTCATGTTTATGTTTAGATTAATTGTAGGTAGAGGGATCATCTTTGTACAATAATTTAGTCATAACAGAAAATTCATATATAGTTCAACGAGTATAGGAAGGAATACCAATCTCAAAACCCATATATTCAAGAGTTTCTAGGCCTAAATAGGAAGAGAAGTACAGTGGTAGGAACCACACTAATATCTTTAGAACATTCAACAGGATCACTTGGAGAGGAAAATTAACTAATATCAAGGGTAGGCACATAAGTAGAGGAATGGGTTATAGATATAGGAGTAACATAAGGTGAAGAAAAATTCAAGATAACATGCGGCTCAACAGACTCAACAGGAGAAGAGACTTCATTGAATTAAACATTTTTCCTAACCATGACACCTAAGGTAGATGGATAAAAAAGCATGTACGCTTTAAAATCGTCACAATAACCAATGAAAATACATTTGTGAGACGTGGGTTCTAACTTTTTCCATTTTTCATCTGGGATATGAGCCCAACATTCATTGTCAAATACCTTAAAGTTACTAATATCGGGTTTTCTTCCATTCCATTTTTCCTTGGGAGTAACTTGCAAAACTACTTTTTACAGACACTATTCAAGATATAGTTATCACAACATATAGCTTTTGCCCAAAATCATTTATGTAGTCCTTTAGAATAAAGCATACACATAGCCTTTTCAACGAAAGTTCTATTCTTTCTTTCAACGACCCTATTTTGTTGAGGTGCACAAGGAACAATGTTTTGATATTGAATACCATGCTTAGATATATATGCAATAAATTTCTTTTTATTGAACTCCCCCCCATTATTAGTTCTCAAAGTATTAATACTTTTACCAGATCCTTTCTCAACCATGGGTTTAAATTCTTCAAATATACCAAAGGTTTCACTTTTATGTTTCAAAAAATAAACCCATGATTTACAACTATAATCATCAATAAAAGTATGAAAATAAACTGCATGAGAGAAATAGTTTCAAGAGGACCACAAATATCACTATGAATTAGTTGCAATTGTTCATTAGAATGCCAAGCTTTACCTTTATCAAACATTTTCTTATGATGTTTACCAAGAACACAACCTTCACAAACACCTTTAGTGGAAGGAATTGAAGATAAGCCAAGTATTATTTTAGACAATATTTGCATTTTTCCATAATTCAAGTGACCTAATCTTTCATTCCATGATTTACTTTGTTCATCGACATGAGCATCATAAGAATAAAAAGGTTGATTTTAACTTGAATTAAAACCAATAAACTCATATAATCTAGCTTTACGATCAATAGGACCAGAATAAACAATTTTTAATTTATGTTTGATATCTTTTAACACATATTTATTGGGCCAAGATTCAAATTTATAACCTTTTTGACATGCATGGAAAATAAAAATCAAGTTGATGGGAATTCCTTGAACATGAAATACATCTTCCAAAGCACCGCCTTAGGAACATTAACATCACCAAATACTGAGTCGGGAACATGATTGGCATCACTTATATATACTTTCTATGTTGTGTGATTTTTAGTGTCATAAGAATTAAATAAAGAAGGTAAACTAGTCATGTGATTAGAAGCACCGGAATCCATTATCCATTCCACATTAGAAGATGAATTACTAGGTTGAATAGAATAGGAACATAGGGACACCAACTATTCTTTAGAAGACTTCTTCTTTGCTTTCACAAGTTCACGTCTATGTTTACATCAAATATTTTCAGGGAGGTTAGTTTTTCCACAATACTTACAAGGATTATACACTTTCTTTTTATTGGACAACATGTTAGAAGCATCATCATTAGAAGAGGATGATCCTTGATTGCGTGCTTTAGATGTTTTATTAAAACTTATATTAGGATTCCTTTTACTATGTATCATTAGAGCTTTACTATTGGACAATTCATGACCAAAAACAATTAATCTATCTTGCTCATTTATCAAACCTTTACAAAAATATTAAAAAGAGGGATTTAAAGTACCTTTAAACATTTCAATGGCCCTATTCCTAGTTTGGATGAACATATCAAAACATGAAGGTAACTTTTGTTCAACAAGAATAATAAGAGCATTATCATTTTTCTTGTATTCATAATAAGAATTATTTAACTTTTCATTAAAGGTTTTAATTTCAGCAAGGCATGACTCTATTGTATCACAATATTTACGGTCTATTAAGAAACAACATAAAAAAATTTATCAAATAAAGAAGATAGGGTTTTCCATACCTCAATGGGACTATCCTTGACCTTAATATGTACCTGTAAACTATCTGAAACAATTTGTTGAATAAATCATTTTTCTTGATCACATTGATCTTCCCATATTGCCAAATATTTTGCATTGGTTGGTTTTGTTTGATCACCTTTAACTAATCTACATAAATTATTACTCTTGAGAACATCGATCATCTTTCTCCTCCAAGAGACATAGTTAGATCCAATTAGTTCAAGAATAGAAACAAATTATGAAGTCATAGTGTGACAAAAGATTAACCCTAAATGAAAAAATGATTTGTCGCAAAAATAAGAGAACTAATAATAAAACTAGAAATTTATCACCAATGTTGAAACCTTCTTGTACATAACTAACCGATCTATAGCTCTACTTCATAGAAAGATGAAAATTAATTTCCAAACATAAAAATAATTGTCGAAATTTGGGCATATGTAGCTAATGGTAGGTGCATATCAAACTAATTTATATGCGTGTTTGTTGAAGGTAGGGCATACATATGTCTATAAAAGAGCTAAAATGCAAAAAATGTTGAAGTTGTTCAGCCATATGGACGGTAACCTGCAAAAAAATGAAACAGAAATAGATAAAAAACCATATTTGCAAACCATGTGATAGATTCTTGATTCTATATTTGTATAAAATAGATTTCAATTCATATCTACAAAAAAATCAAGAAAAAATTAAAAACAAATTGAAAATTAATGATGAGGGTTAAGGTGATCTGAAAATTTAGTTGAGAATTTTCTCTTACATAAATCTTCGACAAACAAAATATTTACTGATAGTTATTTGCTTGAGTATTTCAATTCTTATGCGTCATTAAACATGAACAATTTGTCAGAACTTACAAAGTGAGAATATAATAAAAATTCACACATACAAAATGAGAAATACCAAGAGATAACGAAGTTCGTGAGGCCTCCTGACTACGTCTCCGGGTTCGTCAAAGCTCTGAATCGTTCTTATTAATATTCCTTCACAACATGCATGCATTTTACATTGACATAATCATGTGGAATTCTCTCTGATCTTGGGAAGCCTTCTCCTAAATCTCTCACATGAAATTTCATAAGCAAGACCTCCTTACTTAGCTTCTCCAATGCAAATGAAAGATTACAAAAGAATGCTCTCCAACCAAGCTTACTTCCTTCTCCATATGAGAGTTTTTTATATATTTTTCATGGATGATTACTCATCACCCATGTTAAGGATAAAATCTCTCCCATGATCCCCTCAAGTAGGATCAAGAGACACCTTAAGGGGGTATGTGGAGGAAAGGTCTCATCTTCCTCCATGAATATCTCAACACCCCTTAGGAATAGGAAACCAAATGATGAGGTGGATTCTCACACCTTTTTAATTTCCTTTTAACTAATTAAATGAGAATTTATGTGAGCATCTTCATCTAATTCCCTTTTACATAGTTTGTTCATTGAATTTCGAATGAAACACTTTATGAAATTTTTGTTGAAGAAAACCTCCTTTATGGTCGTAACTTCAACCTGGAATTTCTGCCACGTACGAAGTCCATTTGACCCCGTTCAAGTTGTGTTAGAAATCTATCTACGAGTCCTTCGTCAATTGACCATCTGCGAAAAAAATGAATACCTTATTCATTCTTCGACTGAGACGATCCGCCTAGATCAAATCTCTCCACTGAAAAACACTTTTTGGTCCTCCAAAATGTCTCGATTCATGATTGAAGAAGGGTCTTTGTCTTCTCCTCCTTCAAAGTTATGTCCATGGGTGTCTTTAGATTTAGTTGCACAGATTCATTTGCACTTATAACCAATTTTAGGGTGTCAAATACAACCGATCATGCACTTCAAATTGAGGTTACAATATTTTTTTTCAAACCTTTAAACATGACACCTCCCACTCAATAGTGGTTACAAAGCCATTTACAATGTTCAATAATGATTTTAGACATAATGTCTTATTACATAAAAACCTTTACCATGCACCATGGTAACTTTTAACCTTTAAATCATATGCACTATATCCCTACTATAAAAACATATGCAATATATCTCTTTTCATCTCCAACCTTAGGTAAAAATATACCCCTTGATGGTGGACCTTACAAACATGAATTTCAATAACCGAAAGAGTGCATATTTCAAGGATATTTTAATCCAAAGTTATGAAACTCACTCACCTTTCAATAGTGCTCTCGGCCTTCTATATTTCCCCATGGAATTATCAGACAGGCCAGCTTCATTGAATGCAAATTCCATCAATATTTTGTTGTCGTGACGATGTGCTGCTTTGGTGCAAGTCAGAATCACAAGTTTGACTACCATCTTTGAGATTATTTTCCTTGCTCCTTCGTTCTACCAAGAGAAGGATTTAGTTTCAGGTGTAAGCGTCAGTGTGACCTGCAACAACGCAAAAAAAAAGGAAGATACACCATGTGCTTTTGTCCAAGCTCTGGACATGGCCTCCAATGTGCCAATTCGGGTATAACAAAGGCATTTTTGGATTTCTGTCCCGGCCTCTATACTTTTGCAACGGAAATCTGTAACTTTTCTCTCGGTAGCCAGTGTTCTCCTTCATATGTCACGATCAAAATAAGTGCTCCATCCATGATAGGCGCACCAAATTTTATGTTATATATAAAAAAATGAACTATGCACCGTTTTTTTATCATTGTGGCCCGTAGATTTCATCGAATCTGCTACCATTTGCAACATATATAACATATGTATCAAATAAAACTTACCAAAATTTTAAACCACTTTATCATGGAGTATCGGTCATATGGTCAGAGCATTATCATTATACCGTGCGCTCAGCTGGGGAGCCATAAAATTTGACCTGTGTTCTTTGTCGTTACCCCACACAGTTGGCACATCAACTGGAATATCAACTGAGAGAATAAACGGTCGTACGGACGAGAGAATCGTTGCCATAGATCTGGTTGTGTGAGGGCTCTCCATTGAACATATCCACAAATTCTTCCTCTCTCCTAATGGCTTCCTTCAACAGTCAGTCATCTGCAAACTATTGGCGCCCTATTCAAACAACGAGCGATGAAATGTTTTTCTGTCTTAAATGAAAGCAACGATCAAAGATTTCATGCTTCACGCAATCGATGTTTGTAGGTGATTCATAGTTGGACTAGACAATATTGATATGATACTTAAGAGAATAGTCTCCACTATGTGCACTGGTGACCATCGTTCACTAGCAAGCTCATAGCCATTTGGATCATCCCCAGGTGCATGAAGAATATAAATGCAAACACAACCATTTGGATAAACGTTTGGATGCCACATTTATGATGTAACTCTCACTGTTTGGGTAGTTGGGTGAAAAGCTCATGATAGCTTAAAATATCCACCTTCGTATAGCGTGTCTGGTGGCCCCATTATGGATACATTCAATTCAAAAGATTAGAATCATCTACAAGTCCAGAACAAAATCCATCCACTGGATTCCTAGAAAATTCTTTGAGTTGTTCGTGAAGTAAAAGACTGGCCTGGTTTTCTCCCATGGTGCCCTGTGAACACTTGTCGAATGGAACTACCTCTTAACAACCTCAGATTTAAAATCCCTCTGAAAACAAAAACGGCCGCAACGCTTCTGTATATTGAATAAGTCTAGGATGAGATTGCCCTCGACAACGCTACTGGTATTGATATGAAGATCAATATAGCAGCAGCTCCTTGCCCTCAATATACCATGGCTGTAATCCCTTCAACATACACGCACGGGGGGTTCACTTAGTGAACTTGTTACATAGCATGATCGTTCGCATGATATTAAACAATATCCCTAATTTCAATAAATATTGGAAAATTCCTCCTAAATTTTTATTGTTGAACCCCCCTCCCAATATGCATTTCCAATTAATAAAACCCCTAGTTTCACCAAATATTGTATGTATCCATTTTTATCAACCCATTTTTAATACCCCCTTTATATCATATTATGAAGTTGTAACAAATAGGATCCCTAACACATAGAAGTATAAGCAAACATTATGCTAATAAAATAACAGTATAATGCTAATAATGATACCACCATAATTTCAGGGGTGATTGATCAATTTGTAGCTTTAGATAGTGGAAGACCCAACGAAATAGTACTGGTGAAGGAAAAATGCATAAAAGGAAACCCGGTCAAGATATCAACATAACAAAGAATTTAAAAGGATGATAGTCCAATTGTTAGTGCAATGCTCATAAAATATGAGAATTGCAAATGTTTCACACCACAGCCTGCCAATCTACCAATTTTATATCACGTGAATATAAGTATATCCATAGAGAGCTCATGTTTTCTATAAGCTTAATAAATTAAACTCTATAAAATTGAAAAATTGCAACCCTTCCGTGGATGGACTCCCATACCTTCCTATCAAAACAAACATCATTGATGTTTGAACCCAAATAAACATAGAAAAATTTATCTTACTTTCCAATAACACCATATTATCATGTGCATATCCTGGATTTGGGTCATTCACAAGATGCAATGAATTTCCTCCACTTTAACAACATTTAGTTACCTTTTTTTGGGTTATATCTATTTTTTTTTTATCTTTATAGGAGAGGGGAAAATATCCATTGTTAGGTTTCAAGCATGCAATAGTTATAAAGATACATAGATGGTGAAACTTATACGATACCATTTCATGGTAATGATAACACATAGGGTATGTAAATAAGGGTTTAGATTTTCACCTATGTTCATGTCAATTCCAACAGAATACTAAGATGATTCCTTGAATATAAGAATTGAAATTACAATCATGAATGTGCCAAATATAACTCAATCTAACAACCATTCCTAACTGGCAATGTGAAAATGTTAAAGAAGAATACAAAAGTTGAAAGAAATATTTAGTCAAGAAAGATTGATCTAACTTTTCTTGGTTCCAATGAGCCAAGAAATATTGATCTCACTTTTCTTGGCTGTCATGGATAAAGGTTTGATTGAATCTTAATACCAACCTAAACCCCATCCTAAAAAATGAAGAGTTAGATCTTTTTCTCGAATGCCTACAAAAAAATACAATACAATTGTTCAACTCCAAAAATCGCAATTATGTACATCTCTTAACTTATAGATGAAAACCAATATAGCATGAATTCAAACCAAGCCTAAATAAGCTATTAAATGAGGATTTCTTAAGGCCAGTAATCCAAATAGACTTCCATTGATATTATCATTGGTACACTATTATCAAATTTATGCAAAACTTAGAATCATAAGCAATATCAAATAAAAATGGAGGGTCCTTATGTTTTAGGTGGATATGAATTGAGCCCATGATTTGGATGTATGAATCCATCCCACGATTTGGAGGTTATTCCTAAACCCACCCGAATAAAATAACCCCCAATATTTATATCACTATGTCAAATTTAAAACCCCCCTTGACTCCTTAATATGAAACAATATATTTTTGATATTTTTAAGAGAATTCAAACCCCCAATATGAATGGACGTGATATGATATTGCCTCGCTAGTGAACCCCCCGTGCATACACGGGCTTCTTCAGAGAGTACAATGGAGATAATATTTAATTTCTTTGACATAAATTCTGGGCAGCTAAGATACTGTTCTTAGATTTTAAATAGAGGAAGATTACTTCAATAAATGGACATGATGTGGCGGCTCTTTATGGAAGTTGTTACTTTGTAATGGTCATTGAAAAATTGCGAAAGCTAAGCATTGAGTTGTAGAGCATTAAATGCTGCAACTCAGTGTTTAGGATCTGTTGGATCTAAAAATTCTTGAAATTGAGAAAGCTAAGCATTAAGTTGCAGAGCATTAAATGCTGCAACTCAGTGTTTAGGATCTATTGGATCTGAAAATTCTTGAGATCCAAAAGATCCTAATCACTGAACTGCCGCATTTAATGCTCTGCAGCTTAGCTTTTAACATGTGACAACACCTTTGCACTTTTATACACAATCCTCTTTCAACATGTAACTACTCCCATAAAAAATGACGATAGATCATCAGATTCCTTTACCTCCATGGTCTTCCTATATTTCTCAACACTTGGCGCGAGACTGCGGTCATGACTTGCATGTTCCTCAATCAACAGGTTCGCAAATTCAAACCATCATAAGTGGCGATCGCTTTATTTGATCGCTTGACGAGTGGCACTACAACTTTGTTACGGGAATTCAATGGATAGCATCATGATCCAAACGGCCGGAAGCATTTGCACATGGGATTCGAGATCGTAATATTCAATAGGAATCTGTGTTACGCCCCTATCGGTGGTCTTTCTCTGCCATCGTCTTGATCTCCAACTTTCGGAGCTTCTCCCACGTTTCAGCTCAGTCGTAGGAGGACAAAGGCGGTCCTTTGATAGAAACAAATGGGTGATAAATTATCTCACACGATACTCACAGTAGCAATCAAATCGACAGCTACAACAAGTTCGTGGTGGCTTCAACAGCGGCAACCCTCCTGACTTCTACTATCCGGTGACAGGTCTCTTATCTTCTGCACCTTTCAAGCAGCTCTTACTCTAGATTAGATGAGCTCGCAGGAAGCTCTTCATGTCACTTAGCATAAGACCAATGCCAGTAGCAGATCGAATCTTGCCACAAATATTTGTATTTCTGGACTTGCGGAACTTGCATTATCTGCATTCTTCCTGGTAACACTTTCACCAACACTTTCAACAATCCCAACACCCTCATGCCCAAGAATGCATGGAAAAAGACCCTCTGGATCCTTTATACTCCAAGTATAAGCATCCATGTGACAGAGAGCCACATACAATATCTTTATGCGAACCTCTCATGCTTGAGGAGGTGAAACTTTTACCTCTTCAATTACTAGAGGCGTATTTGGTTCCCAAGCAACATCAGCTTTGCATGTGATGAGCTGACCTTGAGTCGACATGGCCGCGAGCTATATACACAGAAAATTAGATCAAACGTATGAACAAGCTATATCCAGGGATCGAGCTATATCCAGGGATCTATCTCATCTTTGTTCCTCGGCAGTATGAGTTGCCATATGCCTTTGAATCTTTATGGCGTTGCTTTACAGTTTCAATATCAGCGTTGTCTGCAATCAGATTTGTTTAATGTAGTCTTCCTGTCTTATAATTTCACATCAAATATTTTCTTCCACAAATCTAATCAGATCTGTGATTTGTGTGCAGGTTATTAATTATAATGCCATGCTTGAGATGAATTTCATCCGCATGTATATAATTAACATTTTCATGCTTTCAATAATGAAAACAACATAAAGCATACAAATTCAGTTTTGCAGAAAAGATAACCATTTCTTACTCAACCAATCAAGCGAATTTTGCTCGTTGTCTTTGGACGAAGAAACCTCAGTTGTTTTTTTGTGCTTGGGATGATCTTGTGCAATTTTTTTCCATAACTGTTAACATCTAACAATGCCATCCTCCTTCTTTACACAAAGAGAAGGATTTTATTGGCTTAATTTTAATTGCACCCTTCCTTCGTCCATATGCTTTAAATTTCCAGCATTCCAAAATATGATGATTCATTCTTCCACAAAAAGAACAATGATGAGTCATTCTTCCACAAAAAGAACAGATAATCTCATTTTTCATGCTATGAAAATTGTCATCGAAATCATACCTTGGGTAGCAACATTACCTTCGCTATTGTGTCTTCTAAAACTATTCGTTCCAAAATGGAAGGCCTCTAAATATTTAACAAAGTCTCCACCGTCTTTTGCCTTGTGAAGCTTGTATGCTCCAATAGTAAATGGCATATGTGGATAGGCAGCCTTCTTCTTGTCATGAAGAAACCTACTAACTCCATTGATGAAAAGTTGTCTCACGACCTCTTTATGCACAACAAATTCAGTGGAATACCGAGGCAATAGAGAAGGGGGTTGAGTTCCTACAAACATCCTAATATATGTCCCTTCGGCGGAGAAGTAATAATCTCTGTATTCTTCGATAACTGACATGGCATTTTCTGACATACAAATTGGTTCCTCTTTAAAGATTAGCCACTATAATGGCATGATAAACTTTTCACAGATCTGCTTGTAGTAGCCCACGTACTTGTGAGCCCAGGTCATCTAATAGGCTATGTGGAGGAGAGATTCATTATGGCTCTAGACACATCCCAAATCAGGGAAAGACTGTCTAATTAGTAAGAAATCCCCCAGATAAGAGGCCATAAAGAAATCGGCTTTCTTCTGTGTCAATCCTCCTTGTGCTACAACTATATGTGATGACATACTGTGAGAGATGATATCTGCCCAATTGAACATTGTACCGTGTGTGGCAATGTGGTACATCACCGACACCCAGCTGAGTTTATACATGTTCCCATTTGCCAAGCCAAAAAATCGACTCAGCTTCAGGGCTATGATCCTGTATGGGGTCCTCAAGTTCTGACTCTCGTACTCTCCACTGGTCCTCGATCTCAATTGTCTTTCAGAGATCGTCATCCTTTTGGCGAAGTATAAATGATCCATGTTGACTCCTTTCACCCAATCATTATTCATCATGACTTTAGGGGTAGGAAACTTGTATGCTGCAGCGATATGGTTTGGTTGGAAGGATGCGAGCCCCATCCCGCTGACATCTGAGATGATTTTGGCGTTAGTATCTACCTGGGGCAAGATCCACCCAATGAATTCCGAGCACAGGAACAACTCTAGGTGTGTGGCTGCCTTATGAAGATCGGACCTCTTGATATTTTGGTAGACCATTAATTCTTCAATAGATGCATCAAAGAAATTTGTATCTCTGATGGCCCTGTATAGTTCTCTCCATTGAAATTCTGGGGTGGATCCTGTCACTTCTTTGGTATCTTCGAACATTGATTCAAGCGAGGTGTCAACAAAATTTCAACATGTGAGTCTAAGTCAACCAGCTTGGCTTTTCTCTTGGTAGAACGCCTATGCATATCAAGTCTGTTGGGACACAGGAAGAATCAATGAGGAAAAATATTTACACATAATTTATCATCCATAGTACAATTAATGAGCATGATTAAAACAATGTTTAAGTGTTGTGAGTGCTCATTGGCCTTGATGAGGTTCCGTATGTAAAACTATTCATGATAACATTGAGCCTTTAAGCAAGCAACGCAGCTACAGGAAGTACAAACAGTTAAGCAAATTCTGATTTTCATGCTGACATAAAGAGCTAAATAAGTTCCGTGTATGTGTGTGAATGTGAGAAACAAATTAATTTTAGCACATCTTTTAACTAAGGGTGACTTCTTGTTGATGTATATGTAACTTCGGAATGTATTTCATCTGTATATTATATATATATTTATTGTACCCTTATAAGAGATGTGTTATTCCTCTATAAGAAAGTGTCGTCATGTGGATTGACAAGTGTCGCAAGTGTGTGTACTTGCCGATGGGTTATTAGACCACCATGTGGGGTCGGCCCTGATTTATATATATTATAATGTGGATGTATCTAAGTAGACAAGTCGGCCCCATTAGGTCACTGGGCAAAAAGGTAAGTATAAATAGAGATAGAAGATCTCTATTTTACTCACTCAGAAAAGTAACTCACTCTCACTCTCAAAAGTGGCGCACTAGTGAGGAGGAGGAGGATCATCTGCTAGGAGACTATCTCAGTGTTATTTGGTTGTATTTTGGTTGAGCCATTGCTCTCTCTATCTCTGGGGAAGTTGTGGGGTTTTTCACCTTAGGGTTTTCCCCACGGAAACTCTGTGTCTCTTGTCTCCATGCTTTTGATTCTTGTGATGCTTGTGATGCTTGTCATATTATGATTGTCATGCATTGATATACTGTAGATGTTATTCTCTCAACAAAGATCCTTTAGTATTGTGAATTAATACTCAAAATTTAACATGGTATCAGAGCTAACCTGAGAAGAAGACATTTTGCAGTGATGGAAGCTTATGTTCCTTGTTTATTGGGTTTCTCTACACAGATTTTTGAAAATAAGTATAGTAGATTGAGTCTACTCATCAAGGCGCATCTATCTGTCCAATCAAAACTCAGTTCTGAGCATTTTCAGTTTTGGCCCTAAAAATTAGGGTTTCCACAAAAATAGGAATTTCTGGAATCTGAAGACACAGATGGAAGCTCCTTGCAAAAATCGAAGTTTAGAGCTTTGGATCGAGATTTTTGGCTGGGTAGATCTCCGGGAAACTCAAACCCTAATTCAGGGCTCTCCCTAGTGAACACGGGAGGACAAAAAGGCAATTTTGAAGGGCAAGACTTTGCTGATCTCAAATTCTGAATGTACCAGGCTGATCAGCTCACCAAGGCGCATCTTTCTATCCTTTCGAAAATTTGAAATTCACATTTTGAATTTTTAGGGTTTCTCTGACAAACCTTAATTTGGGACCAGATCCAGTTTTCAGCACTTCAAGTGGTAAGTCCTAAATCTTTTCTATTTCCATTTGAAGTACTCTTAAAGATGTCTCTCCACACCAAGCTTGAGGATAAGCTTGAAGGGGCTGATAACTTCCGAGCCTGGAAGTATAGGATTGGGTTAATCCTGGAAGAGAATGAGTTGGACTCATATGTGAAAGAAGACATCCCTATCCCAGAGAATGAAGAGGCCAAGGCATTGCACATCCCTATCATATGTGAAAGAGAATGAGTTGGTCAAGGCAAAGAGAATCATTGTTGATTCTATCAAAGACCATCTCATACCCCATGTGTCTTCTCTTAAGACACCCAAGGAGATGTTTGACTCTTTGACCAAGTTGTTTGAAGGAAAGAACATAAATCAGAAGATGACCCTGCAGAACCAATTGAAAGGAGTAAAGTTTCAGAATGGAGAAACCATTCAATCCTATTTTTCAAGGGTCTCCCAGATCAAGGAACAACTAGAAGCAGTGGATGAAATGGTGGAGAATGGTGAAGTGGTGATGACCACTCTAAATGGCCTACCCAGGTCATGGGATTCCTTTATCCAAGAAATTTGTGCAAGGAAGAAGTTGATCTCTTTCAGTAAACTACGAGAAGAATGTTCACAAGAAGAAGCAAGGCTTGTGGCACGAGAAGAAAAGATGGGGAATGAAGATCAAGCTCTCACAGCTCACACCAGGAAAGGAAAGTCCAAGAGAGAGCCATCTCACTCCAAGAGATCTTCACATCACTTCAAAGAAAGAAGAATATGCTTCACTTGTAATGAGAAAGGACATATTGCCATAAACTATCTCAAGAACAAGAAGGACAATAACATCTCAAACAAGAAGAAGAAGGGTAGCAAAAGAAGGTTTCATGCTCATGTTGCCGAAGATGATGAACCCCCAAAGAAGAAGGCTAGGGCAGAAAGTGATAGTAATGATGACTCATCAAGTGAAGAAGAGTATGTTCTGATCTCTACTCTCACAGGTACCATCTCCCATGGTTGTAATGATTGGTTGATTGATAGTGGGGCTTCCAAACACATGACTAGGTTTAAGGAATCTTTTGTGAACCTATCTGAACATGAATTACCCCATAAGGTGAAACTTGGGGATGATTATCAATACCCAATCAAAGGAAGTGGTGAAGCCTCCTACAACCTAGATTCTGGAAAATCATTGAAGATGAAAAAAGTAATTTATGTACCTGGGCTCAAGAAGAACTTACTCTCCATTTCTGCATTGGATGCAAAAGGTATGAGGGTTGCATTTGTGGATGTCCAAGTGCTAATGTGGCCAAAGGGAAAGACCATATATGATGCAGTAGTAATTGGAGAGCAAGAGGGAGGCTTGTATAAATTAAAGGGACAACCTGAACAAGCCATGGTGCATGAATCCATGGAGCCAAGTGAACTTTGGCATAGAAGACTTGCTAATGCACTATAGAGCACTTCCAATTGCAAGCAAGGCAGTAGAGGGTCTTCCTGAAATCAAGACCAAACATGAAGGTATTTGCAAAGGATGTGCAAAAGGTAAAAACATTAAGAAGGCTTTCCCAAGCAGTGAAAGCAAGGCAAAAGACATCCTAGAAATCATCCACTCAGATGTATGTGGCCCTATGTCATCCAATTCCCTGAGTGGGTATATTTACTATGTCTCATTTATTGATGACTTCTCCAGGAAGACTTGGGTATACTTCTTGAAGGGCAAAGATGAGGTGCTTGATAAATTCAAGGAATTCAAAACTTTGATGGAGAATCAAACTGACAAGAAGATCAAAACATTCAGATCCGACTATTAACACCCAAAAAGTGTTCACTACCTCATCTACCACATTATATGGCTCATTTGTCTATTTTCCTACCATTTTTCCCTTAAAATCCCAAAAAATCCCACTAAAAAGCCTCCAAAAGGCCACAAAACCCTCAAAATAGCCTCAAAAAGGCTAAAAAACCCCTTTTCCCTCCAAAAATATCCAAAATTCCTCTAAAATAGCAAAAACCCCCTAAAAAGGGAATAAAAAATATAAAATAATGAGGAAAAGGAGGAAAAAACCCTATACAGCTGCCCAAAACCATGGGTCAGCACTCCACCACCAAAAAACTATAAATAGGTGATGGAGATCCCTTATTTGATATCCACAATCATAAGCACCCTTACTCTGCCAAAATCTCTCTTGAAACCCTAGCTCACCATTGAGCCACTTTCACCTTGAGAGCCCCTTTTGGCCCATTTCCACCATTGGAGAAAGAGAAGGAGCACATTGGAGCTTGGAGCAACCCTCTTGGACATTGCAAGAGTTTCATCAACTTCCACATTGGAGGTAATATCAATACAAAACCATTATTTACATTTTGTTGTTTATGTTTCATGCACATGTTTTAGAGTAGTTTAGATTTCTGTTTTAGCATAATAATTTACATTTACTGAACTGCTACTAAGGAGTCCATTCTCCTTAGTAGGTACTCATTTGCACAAGCTAATGGTAAAAATCTAGCTACAGTTTTGGCGACTCCCCTAGATTTTGAATTTCTGGTTTCAGTTTAAAAAAAAAAATTTCTTTCGGCTGTCCCTTTTGGCCGCCATACACCGCATTTTTTCCCTCTGCAGTCGCGTCCCGACCGTGTCTTTCAGGTCCTTACCTGCAACCCGACCGCGGCTCTCAGACTGTTTCCGACGCCCTGCCGGTGGATTCAAGTCTGTTACCTGCGATCCGACCGCGGCTAATCAGCCTGTTTGCTGCGATCTGACTGCGCCTGTCGGCCATTTTCCTGCATCCCGACTGCGGCTTTCAGCCCCTTTCCGGCGTCCCGACTGCATCTGTTAGCCTTTTTCCCGCGACCCAACTACGTCTTTTTCCCTATTTTCGGTGACCCGACTGTGCCTGTCGACCCAATAGCCGCGACCTGTCCGCGTCTGTTTCCCTCAAACCCACGGTCCGCCTGTTCTGATTCGCCACAGACCCGCGGTCTGAGTTCTGCATTTTTTCTTGTTTTGAGCCCAGCCCCTTTTGCTGCAATATTTTCTGCATCTGAACAGCCCTCTGTCCTACCTGCAGCCCCACTTCCCTACAGCCTTTCTGCAACATAATTTCTGTTCCCTTTACAGAATCTTTTTAAAATTTCAGCATTTTTAATTCAGAAATTTCTAACCCCACTTGGGGAACACAAAAGAATCTTTGCAGTTAGGTAGGATTGGGGGGATAGGCTTCCAATAACACCCCTCGGTTACTTACACTTGAGACATAGTTATTGTCCAAATAGGAAACCAAAATCCCCTAGTACTTTTTGGCACGGTCACGACCAGTTTATCAGAGGGCCTCTCCCTTAGGAGGGTTGAAGTCAGGAGACTGGTTCCGGAGGCCTGAGTGGAATACCGCACTCTATTCAGTAACCGAAGGGCTACCTTTCGCAGTTCTCGGGATATCCCTGTATAGGGGTATTGCGGTTAAAGGACCAAACGGCAGATTCACCTTTCTGGACGTGTCATGAACGGGGTATCTTAGTTGCTATTCTTCTAGGATTGACTACCCGGTGTCCCTCCCGGTAGGGGGATATCATAGCCACTTGGATTTCCTATTCATATTGTCTGACTTGGATTTCATCACCTTGCAGAGGATATGTCTAGTTGAGTCAGAATACTTTTAGTTAGGTGTTTGCATTCTCCCTTACCTCCTTTTGGTCTAGTGAGTCCACCATTTTTTATTTCTAGGAAACCTAGTGCTTGTTGGTATTCTGACCATCTTTGTTGATACTCCATTTATTGTAGCACAGCTGTTACAGTAGGTGTTTTGAGTTGGTTGTTGGCCTGAGTGCCTTATTTTTTGAGCTCTCCTTCTGCACACTCGGTTGCATTAGGATTTTTGAGCTGTTTTTTACTCACCTCAACCCACAGAGATTCGACACCATCTGTCACCATTGAGTCCCCAAGACATTCTCGGCGCCTTAGGGGCGAGCCCCCACAGCACGGTTCACTTGACACCACCCGTCATAGATTCAGATCATCATCCGTTGATACCACTCATCACAGATCTAGAGCCTTGTCCCTTGACTCCACTTGTCAGCAACATAGGACTCCGTCACCAGATATTGACACCCCTTACTTTACCTCTGATTCTGACGAAGAGTCTGAGCACCCCATTTACACTACCCCTACTAGCCCCATGGTTGGCACGACTTCCACTCCTTTTGTTATAGGGACCATTGGTGGCACATCCACCACTACACTAGTTACTACCCCTGTTTTGGGTATGCCCTCCATGGGGCCCCCATCTACCGTTCCCCTCACGGCACCTATTCCCACAGCGGGAATACCTGTCCCCACTTCATCAGTGGCTCACACTACCCATGGTGGTGCAGGCCCCTCCTATACTACCTCTGTTCCCCCACTTGGGGGCACCATCCCAAATCCTGTCCCCCCACTCGGGGGCATGGGCCCCAACCTAGTCCCACCCACTACTGTGTCACATCCTTCTTCCAGTTTTCCATTCATGGCCAGCCTCAACCTACCTGACCTGGCCAGATTGACCAACGATCCTATTCGACACGACCCGGCGTGGCCTCATATGCCTACCAAGCTCCCCTCTAACATCCCTAAGTTCGAGGGCAAGGCCGGTGAGGACCCACAAAACCATATCATGTCTTTCCACTTATGGTGTTCATCTAACTCCATAGTGGACAACTCTGTTCGCCTTCGTCTCTTACAGCACACCTTCACTGGCTCTGTAGCCAAGTGGTATATCGAGCAACCCCATGGGACCCATGCCACCTTTGCTTCCCTTGCCTCGACCTTCCTGCAGTTCTTCCAGTTACCTGTCCGCTATGATGTGGGCGTTGAGATCCTCCTATCCTGCAGACAAAACATGGCTACCCACATCACGGACCACATCCATGAGTGGCGTCGACGCCGTAGCTTATGCAAGATCAAACTCGATGACCGTATCTTCCTAGATTGGTTCCTCAAATCCCTTCTCCCTGTCATTGCTAAGGATGTGGCATCAGAAAGACCCCAGTCTAAAGAAGAGGCCATCCTTAAGGCCCAATAGTTCGACCTCATTTACACCCAGTCGGGTTATCTTTATACCATTATACCTGACGCCCCTCACGGAGATTCCTCTCAGCATGATGCGCTAGGGGCATCCCACGCTGCAGACGGCATCATTGGCCGTGTTTCTTCGCATCCCCAACCATTTTCCATAGCACGTCCTACCCCTGGCCCCGACCTTTCGCGGGCTACCTCACAGTCTGGAGCAACCAACTCGTATGCTCCCATGACACATCACCACCACCATGGACCCTCATGTCCTCCTTAGTGCTTCGGTCATGCGACTCCGGTCGCACCTCAGCCCTACTACCACCAGCAGGCTACACCAGCTCCTGCGCCTTCACAAGCACAACCCGCTTCGCAGCCATATCAGCAACCCCCTCAAGTTGCTGCACCTGCGCAGCCTCCACCTACATATCATCCCCCGCAGCCTGCTCCTGCACCTGCGCAACCTCAGAATCCACCTGCTGCCCAAGGGCAAGTTTACGCCCAACAAAACCCGCAGCAAAACCAGAACAACCAACGCAACCAGGGCCAGCAAAACCGCGGCAAGGGCCGTAATCGTGGGAACAACCAACCTGCAGACCAAGCTGGTCAACTGGCTAATCCCCCCGACAACAATAATGTGGACCCTGCTAACCAAAACCCTGATCGCCCGCCCAAGCAGGCTAAAAACCCCAATCTGCGAACAAACCATCCTTGTTCTATTTGTGGGGTCTATGGCCACTACACACATGCTTGCCCACGCTTGGAGCGAGCTCGACAACTTTGGGTTGATGATGCCCATCGCCAAGGGCATTCAGCTCCTCAGGCGCCACCTAACCCCCCTCAGCCTCAGTAGCCTCCTTTGGTTTTGCAAAACCCCTTACCAAACCAAGGCGTAGTGAACACTCAGCCGTTGGCTCCCCCTCAAGCCAACGTGCAACCCCAACAACAGATCACATACGCTGCTCCCGATCAACCCATGTTTGACTCGGGAACCCACCACTTGTTAATGATGTCATCCGCTGACGTCAACCTCCAGACTCGTCGGAACCAATATGGCTCCACCACTGAAGCCCCTCCTGCTGAGAAAACCCCTAACGCTCATCCCACTGATCAAGCGTTACGCATACCCCCGCCTCCACTAGAGGGCGCTCCCAAAGCACCTCGTTTCCCGCTTCGCTGTATCAACAATAACCCCAATGCACGGGCTGCATCAAACTACAACATCGTCGATGACTTAGCCCAATCTCCTGCAGCCATGTCTGCATTAGAAGTCTTGAAAAACTGCCCTTCTCAGCGCAAGACTCTACTATCCGCCATTGGGGAGATTGACCCACATGATTCGAATTTGATGACATTTGATTTGGACCAATCCGAACCACACCTGCCTTCCTCGTTAGCATTCCAAGTTTCTGTTTCCGTTCGGAATCTTGTCATCCATCGATGCATCATCGATGAAGGTGCCTCCACATGCGTTATGTCTACATTCGTATGGCAGAAGTTGGGATCCCCTACTCTCCAGCAGTCCACCACTGCATTACGCGCCTACGACGGTCGGTTGGCCCAGCCCCAAGGCCTCCTACCCAATGTCCCCGTCCAGTTAGGCGACAAAACCGTCCTCATCGACATCGAGGTAATCAATGCCCAATTGGATTATAACCTTTTACTTGGCCGCAGCTACATGTATGCCATGCAGGCGGTTGCCTCTTCCGTTTTTCGCACCATGATGTTCCCCCATGAGGGACGCGTGGTCAAGGTTGACCAGCTCACCTACTATGATCCCAGTGCTCCCGCGGCACTCGAAAACGTTCTCCCCATGGTTGAACAACCTGTTTCTCATGCCACCACCTCATTTGTTTCCTCTACGGGACCTGGAGTTTACTCAGATGCGCCGATGACCTCCACCTTCCAATCCATTCCTCCCCCGTCATCTACGCCCGAAGTGTCTGACTTATGTACCTTGTCCCACGATAACCAACCACCTAACAATCAACCACCCTTGTTGCCTAAACCACCATTGGTACCTAGCCACATTGGTGTTACACCTATCCATACAATCCCCTTCCTAGTCCCTCCATCGGGAGTAGTCAGCGCCCCGGTCATGGCTACCCTTAGCCTCCCTGGGTTAACCTTGGGATTACCCGTCTAGTACCTTTCGCCTCCCGTTCCCCCACCGACACCAAGCGTCGTCCTCCAACCGGTGCAACCCATGGCTACTACCACTCAGCCACCCCCTGGTGTCTCTACCCCTTTGTCCTCCATGACTCCTCCTCCTACTCCCAAATCCACTGGGGGTAGAGGATCCCAACCTTACACTGCTGTACCACCTCCCAAGAAAGTAAAAAACCCTCCAGTGTTTCGCGCTCCCCCCAAATGCTCGTTGTGCGACGAGTTAGGCCATGCGACTCATCAGTGTCCACAGTTACCAGCCTTACAGAAACACATGCAGATGCTCGACAACGACCCCAACATCCCGGTTGTCGAACTAAACCCCACCCCCAAGCCTAAAGACAAATCACTACGCACTAACCATCCCTGTGCGATATGTGGTGTTTACGGGAATTACTCCCATCATTGTCTCGATCTCCCGGATTACAGAGCGGCTCTCTATGAGATGAACAATCTGGATCTTGAGACGGCACCACCCACCATTGAGGAGATCCACCCTCCGGTCTCCTCCTCTTCAGGAGAGGTTAATACCATTTATATGATCTCTTCAACCACTATCCCCTCGTCAACCGATTTGACGACACAAACTTTCCATACTGATGAGGAGATTCTTGAGGCTCTCACGGCCCCGGATTATCCTTGGGATGATATGCATCATCGTTCCTACTTCATTCCAGAAGAATCCTCCTCTAGCACAGCTACCCAATTCACGGTTGAATCCAAAGACTTCCTCCCCACCAAGGTTGACTGGTTCAAGGACCCTATTCCTGCTCCTGACGCCTTCGAGGAGGGTAACATGGCCAACATCTCACCCATCATCCACATAGATATCTCTGACCCACCTAGCGTCAATGAATGCATTGCCTTAGGAGCCTCCTGCAGTGAACAAGAGATTGAGGAGTACCGAAAACTCTTCTGAGAATCCCGTGATGTCTTTGCCTGGTCCTATACCGAAATGCCCGGTCTTAACCCCGCCATTATCGAGCACCACATTGACACATGTCCTGATGTACCCCCCGTTCATCAGAAACAGTGCCTCATTCATCCCTCAAAGCTCCTAACTGTTAAAGCCAAGATTGAGAAACTGCGCAAGGCAGGGTTCATTTATCCTATTGCCTATACCACTTGGGTTTCAAACCCCATTCCCGTTAACAAAAAACAAGGCACCATCTGAGTATGCACTGACTTCCACGATTTAAACCGTGCTTGTCCCAAGGACAACTTCCCCATGCCATTTATTGACCAACTCATCGATGCGTGTGCGGGGCATGAAGTCCTCTCCTTCATGGATGGTTTTTCCGGATACAACCAAATTCAGATCCGTAAAGAAGACCAGTACAAAACTGCCTTTACCAACCCATGGGGAACCTTTTCCTATCGCGTCATGCCTTTCGGCCTCAAAAATGCTGGTGCCACCTTCCAGCGAGCCATGACCTATTGCTTTCACGACTTGGTCCATATCCTGCTAGTCTACCTTGATGACCTTACAGCTCGTTCCCGGAAACGATCAGATCACCTTAACGACCTTCGGCAACCTGCGGCATCCTGTCAATCACACAAAGTAGACTCATCAGACTCATGTCCAAAAAATAAGCCCTTCCCCTCCCCCCGGAAGACCCTCATAGCTCGGCCCAAAACTGCGGCTTTAGGGCTTCCTGCTGCGGTTTCCGACCGTGGCTGTCAGGCCTACACTCGCGGTCCTTAACCGCGTCTGTTCGACCTAACCCCGCGGTTTGGCACCGCGTGTTCCTCCCTGGAACACGTGGTACTAGACCGCGTATCCAGCTGAGAAACACGCAGTCCCCAACCGCGTGGTTCACCCCGAAACTTGCGGTCGCCAACTGTGGTTTCGTCCCCCTAACCCGCGGTCCACCCCACGTGGACCGTACAAATAACCCTGGGACCCACTACCCAACCCCCGACCCTAAAAAACATGCAGGTATGAGTTTGACGGAATACCTATATCTCCCGGATCTGAAATCGATCGATCGGATCGTCCAGAAATGCCACCTCAGCTCTGGTCCACTCTGATCACAAGTCAAAGTCAAATAGTACAAATGACACATGTCATGTTGGACCCACTCACTATTTATAGTCAGTTGACTTTTTCTTGTTTTGGCCATTCTGACCCCATACGGAGTCCGTTTTTCGAACCGCTTCCACCACTGGAATCAGCACGATGCGACCGTCATGATGGTCACCTCGTTGCATTATTTTTGCCCCGTCATTTTTTTCCCATTTTTCAGACGCTACTAGTCGCCTCAATTTGCGTGCCACATCGACCGTTCTCCGTTTTTCACATATTTTATATCATCGGATTCATTTTTTCGAGCTGGTGATGATGCTTGAGATCATTTCTCGCTATCACCCCCTAATTTTTTGGGTATTTTTCCAAAACGCCCTCGTTGCCTCGGTTTGCGTGCCACATTGGCCGCCATTGGATTGTTCCACTTTTTTACATGAGCCCTCCACTCCTGTCATATTGCAAATGTTTCGTTATTTTGCCACCATTCCATTCACCCCGCAAGGAGGCCCACCAGTGTTCCCCCCTATCTTCGTTCTTGGTCATCATTACTGATCCTTGATTGAACACTTCCTCCTTGCCTGGCCATTCCTTTTGTTCGGTATAATTTTATCCCTTTTTCGGGCCGGACAAGTCCTTTACGAAAAAGGCACTTAGGGAGTTTCCGTTAAGCTCTTTTCTGACTCCTAAAAGAATGAAAAGATCGTCGAGCAATCTTGCTTCCTTTCATGCTCGTTAAAGTACCTGAAAGGGCGTCTATCTGGTATAAGTTTAACCCTTTTCCGGACCTGGTAGACTAATTACGAAAAAGGAATACTCTAGTCACACTGGCTAGAAGAGTTCTTCATTGCATCTTTTTATGCTTCTTTGGGCCTTGGAGACTAAACATACGAAAAAGCAACCCCCTGGAGTCTTCTTATTTGCTTTCAGACTCTCTAAAATTGAAAGCAACCACGAGCATGAACTATCCTGGGCTCGTAAAATCCACACGACAGTACCATTCCATCATTTCAGAGTCTTCTTATCGCTTTTAGACTCCTTAAAATTGAAAGCAACCACGAGCATGAACTGTCCTGAGCTCGTGTAAATCCACAAGACAGTATCATTTTACACACACTTCTTCTAGTTCCTTAACCCATGAAGAAGTACCCTCCTGTACCTCCTGGCACTATGATCGATCATCTCGGCAGCACCCCCAATCAGGTCGCCTTTGTTCAGAGTATTCTGTAGTCTCCTGCCATTTTACCACAGCTTGAGTCTCCCTCATCCCAATCACCCTCCCAGATCCAATACAGCTATGATCCCTTTCCCCTCAGTCAGTTTCATATGCTGCCCGATCACTCCCATTATCATACTCTGAACAAAGGAAGTTTGAGTCCACCCACTCTACTTGCCCAGTTATCCCCCCATAGTTTATCAGTCCCGCCATCAGTACTCTCACATTTCAGTTATCCCCCCACAGTTTATCAGTCTTGCCATCATTACTCTCACATTTCGGTTATCCACCTCGCGCTCCTGTCAAGGAAACATCATTGCCTTGATAGTTGCAGGTCTCCCTCTGTCGACGACAACCCCTCTATTCCAGAGGATAGGCCTATAGGTCCCTACGCCTTGGACTTATCACCATCTGTGGTAAGTGCCTACGGATCATTCTGAGAGGAGTCATCATTGCCTCTCCGAGTGGTTGTTTCTCACATGCTCGACTTCAGCACCTTGATCGCATCGTCGAGAATCGTGTAGGGTTACATCCTTTACATTATTTGTCGAAGACCCCGGATTTCCCCCGACTCTAGCACATTGGTGAGTCACTTTGGAACGCCTAGTTATATGTTCCCGTGAAATTCCAGGCTGCGTTGGCGATTGTATTCGGAAGCCATCCAGTTATATGCTTCCTTGAGTACCCATTTTAGTTCCAGCTCAGTGTACCATTGAGGTTATTGCTCCCAGTCATTATGATCCAGCTGCTCATCCATTCCTTTGGTACCACACTTAGTAGCACTGTTGATTGTTCCAGTGCACCAGTTCTTCAGTTCACACATGATCAGCCCAGCAGTATGTCCCTGATTTGTGTCTCCTCTGGACACCTATGATGTACACAGTGGTTATGTATCTTACAGGTCCCCCTTTTTCGGGCCTCGTAGTTCTGTTTATGTATCTTGATACGAGCATGGGTATGCCCGCCTCGTCCATATATTGAGATTATTCCTCAGTCAGTATTTGAGGTCATGTATATTTTAGGTCCCCATTTTTTGGAACCCATTGTTATTGTTATGTTATATCCTGATATGAGCATGGGAATGCCCACCTCGTCCATATGATCAGATGATTCCTCATCCATTATTGAGGTTATGTACTTTTAGTTCTTGCAGTTGTTCGGGATCGTTGTTCCGGGCTTCAGTTTGTTTCTTCTCTTCTCTTCACACCTCAGGAAAACCATTCATGACTTATGATGTCCATCGGCCATACGATGAGCTCCTGCCCTCGCACATCAGGGGGCAATGTGTTAACACCCAAAAAATGTTCACTACCTCATCTACCACATTATATGGCTCATTTGTCCATTTTCCTACCATTTTTCCCTTAAAATCCCAAAAAATCCCACTAAAAAGCCTCCAAAAGGCCACAAAACCCTCAAAATAGCCTCAAAAAGGATAAAAAACCCCTTTTTCCTCCAAAAATATCCAAAATTCCTCTAAAATAGCAAAAACCCCCTAAAAAGGGAATATAAAATATAAAATAATGAGGAAAAGGAGGAAAAAACCCTATACAGCTGCCCAAAACCATATGGTTCCCAAAACCATGGGTCAGCACTCCACCACCAAAAAACTATAAATAGGTGATGGAGATCCCTTATTTGATATCCACAATCATAAGCACCCTTACTCTGCCAAAATCTCTCTTGAAACCCTAGCTCACCATTGAGCCACTTTCACCTTGAGAGCCCCTTTTGGCCCATTTCCACCATTGGAGAAAGAGAAGGAGCACATTGGAGCTGGGAGCAACCCTCTTGGACATTGCAAGAGCTTCATCAACTTCCACATTGGAGGTAATATCAATACAAAACCATTATTTACATTTTGTTGTTTATGTTTCATGCACATGTTTTAGAGTAGTTTAGATTTCTGTTTTAGCATAATAATTTACATTTACTGAACTGCTACTAAGGAGTCCATTCTCCTTAGTAGGTGCTCATTTGCACAAGCTAGGGGTAAAACCCTAGCTACAGTTTTGGCGACTCCCCTAGATTTTGAATTTCTGGTTTCAGTTTAAAAAAAAATTTCCCTTTCGGCTGTCCCTTTCGGCCGCCGTACACTGCGTTTTTTCCCTCTGCAGTTGCGTCCCAACCGCATCTTTCAGGTCTTTACCTGCGACCCGACCGCGGCTCTCGGACTGTTTCTGACGCCCTGCCAGCAGATTCAAGTCTTTTACCTGCGATCCGACCACGGCTAATCAGCCTGTTTGCTGCGATCTGATTGCACCTGTCGGCCATTTTCCTACGTCCCGACTGCGGCTTTCAGCCCCTTTCCGGCGTCCCGACTGCGTCTGTTAGCCTTTTTCCTGTGACCCGACTGCATCTTTTTCCCTGTTTTCGGTGACCCGACTGCGCCTGTCGGCCCAATAGCCGCGACCTGTCCGCGTCTGTTTCCCTCAAACCCGCGGTCCGCGTGTTCTAATTCGCTACAGACCCGCGGTCTGAGTTCTGCATTTTTTCCTATTTTGAGCCCAGCCCCTTTTGCTGCAATATTTTCTGCATCTGAACAGCCCTCTGTCCTACCTGCAGCCCCACTTCCCTACAGCCTTTCTGCAACATAATTTATGTTCCCTTTACAGAATCTTTTTAAAATTTCAGCATTTTTAATTCAAAAATTTCTAACCCCACTTGGGGAACACAAAAGAATCTTTGCAGTTAGGTAGGATCGGGGGGATAGGCTTCCAATAACACCCCTCGGTTACTTACACTTGAGACATAGTTGTTGTCCAAATAGGGAACCCAAATCCCCTAGTACTTTTTGGCACGGTCACGACCAGTTTATCAGAGGGCCTCTCCCTTAGGAGGGTTGAAGTCGGGAGACTGGTTCCGGAGGCTTGAGTGGAATACCGCACTCCATTCAGTAACCGAAGGGCTACCTTTTGCAGTTATCGGGATATCCCTGTATAGGGGTATTGCGGTTAAAGGACCAAATGGCAGATTCACCTTTCTGGACGTGTCATGAACGGGGTATCTTAGTTGCCATTCTTCTGGGATTGACTACCCGGTGTCCCTCCCGGTAGGGGGATATCATAGCCACTTGGCTTTCCTATTCATATTGTCTGACTTGGATTTCATCACCTTGCAGAGGATATGTCTAGTTCCAGAAACTGTTCATGAGTTTGAAGATCCACAAGAACCTGTAGATCCACCCCGTGAGGATAACTCTCACAAGAGGAAACCTGTATGGGATAGAGAGCTCATTCAAGATGCAGAAAGATTTGGTATTCCATAAGAAGAACACAGAGCAAAGAAGAGAACCAGATCACAGACCAGCTATGTTGCTTTACTCTGTGAAATTATGAACAAAGAGCCTTCCAGTTATGAAGAGGCAGCGGAAAAGAAAGAATGGAAGGATGCCATGGTTGAGGAATACCAATCAATAATGAAGAATGATGTTTGGGATGTTGTCCCAAGACCTAAAGAGAAGTCTGTTGTGACTTCTAAATGGATCTTCAAAATCAAGCATGCTGCAGATGGCAGTGTGGAGAAATACAAAGCAAGATTCGTAACTCGTGGCTTCTCTCAGAAAGAGGGAATAGATTATGAAGAAATTTTTGCACCTGTAGCCAGGTATACTTCCATCAGAACAGTACTTGCCCTGGCTGCAGCAATGAAATGGAAAATACACCAGATGGATGTCAAGACTGCTTTCTTGAATGGTGTAGTTGAAGAGGAAGTATATGTGGAACAACCACTTGGTTTTGAAATACATGACAGGGAATCATATGTGTGCAGATTGAAAAAAGCCTTGTATGGCTTGAAGCAAGCTCCCAGAACCTGGTATGGTAGGATGGACAGTTTCCTATCTAGCTTGGGATTTACCAAGAGTAAAGCGGATTCCAACCTTTACTACAAGGTTGAGGATGGGAATCCTGTGATTCTACTCCTGTATGTGGATGACTTATTTGTAACAGGAGATGACAGACTGATTGCAGATACTAAGAGGAAGCTTGCTGCTGAATTCGATATGAAATATTTGGGAATGATGCACTATTTCCTAGGTATGGAGGTGTGGCAGAGTGCAGGTGGGATCTTCCTTGGTCAAGGGAAGTACACAGTAGATATCTTGAAGAGATTTGGGATGATGGATTGCAAGGCCATGGCCACACCTATGGCATCGAATCAGAAGCTTCTATGTGATGCTTCATCTGAGTCGATTGATGTCTCCATGTATCGTTGGATGATTGGGTCCTTGATGTACCTGACGAACATGAGACCAGACATTTGCTTTGCTGTGAACACATTGAGCCAGTTCCTGACGGATCCAAGGAGTGTTCACTTGGTTGCTGTAAAGCATGTTCTAAGGTACCTGAAGGGTACAGTGGATTATGGGCTCAAGTATGAAGCGAATCAAAAGTTTAACCTGCAGGGTTATGTTGATTCAGATTGGGCTGGCAATGCTGCAGATAGGAAGAGCACATCTGGGTGCTGCTTCAGTATGGGATCAGGTGTGATCTCTTGGTTTAGCAGGAAGCAGTCCTGCGTAGCATTGAGTACAGCTGAGGTTGAGTATGTTGCAGCCTATTCAGCTAGTTGTGAGGCAGTATGGCTATGGAAGCTACTGTCTGATTTATTTGATCTCCCGTTGGATGCTACTGGTAACTTCTGTGATAACCAGAGTTGTGTGAAGCTGTCCAAGAACCCAGTGTTTCATGACAGGTCGAAACACATAGAGATCAAATATCACTATATCAGGGATATGGTGCAGAGAGGAGCTGTGAGGCTCCTATATGTTGCGATGGACGAGCAGATTGCAGATGTGTTGACGAAGCCACTAGCCAGGGTGAAGTTCGAGTACTTCAGAGAGAGGCTTGGCATGCTTCAGATCGAGGATACTTCGAGGAAGAAGTGATGGACACATTTGCTGAAGCCATTCCAAGCATGTTGGAATGGGGACCCTTCACATGGCTGTGGATATAAGCGCTGGATGATGAGCATCAGGATGATGTTCTGGTTTCTGCTTGGATATGATCAGTTGGATCATTATATGTATGTATGTATGCATCATGTTGGATGTTGGATATGATCGGTTGGATCATGTGTATATATTTTGTATACGCATCATGTTGATGCTGGATATGATCGGTTGGATCATGTGTATGTATTTTGTTTGTATGCATCATGTTGGATGCTGATGGATACATTGTGTGGATCATGTATCTTTGTATGATCAGGTAGATCATGTATGTTGATGGATACATTGTGTGGATCATGTATCTTTGTATGATCAGGTAGATCATGTATGTTGACAGATACATTGTGTGGATCATGTATCTTTGTATGATCAGATAGATCATGTATGCTGATGGATACATTGTGTGGATCATGTATCTATGTATGTATCAGGTGGATACTTGGTGTGCATTAGATGGATGCATTGTATGATCAGGATGATCGTGGATGACGAGCTTCTCTAGATGACATGTAGCAGGATGTTGCAGTGATGATGATCAGGATGATCATGTGTACATCAGGATGATGTTTGATGAGTATCAGATGATACTTTGTGGCCGTGGATCAGGTTGTGCAGGTAAGCATGTAATTTGTTCCCTGGGAGATTTGCAGATGGTCTTTCGAGGTTTTGCCTATGGCATGTAATTCGGTGCCCTGGGACATCTGGCAAATGCTCTTGCGAGGTTTTGCTTGGAAGGACATGTAATTTGTGCCCTGGGAGATCTGCAGATAGTCTTTCGAGGTTTTTCCTATGGCATGTAATTCGGTGCCCTGGGATATCTGGAAGATGCTCTTGTGAGGTTTTGTCCTATGGCATGTAATTTGCTCCTGGGAGATCTGGACAGGATGAAAAAGGCCTCAGATGCTTCAGCCAGGTTTTGCCATGACCACATGTAATTTGCTCCTGGGAGATCTGGACAGGATGAAAAAGGCCTCAGATGCTTCAGCCAGGTTTTGTGGTGAGATCACATGTAATGTGCTCCTGGGAGATCCGACAGGTAGAGTCGTGTGCTCGTAACAGCCTGGGATGCTTCAGCCAGGATTTGTGATGGGTCACATGTAATGTGCTTCTGGGAGATCCTACAGGTAGAGCTGTATGCTCGTAATAGCCTAAGATGCTGCAGCCAGGTTTTGTGACGCACGTAATAAGTCTTGAGGATTCCACAGTATGGCCAGTGATGATGAAGACCTGCAGATGGTGGGCCTACATCCAGTATGAAAAAGGACTGGCTCTGTAGAACTTCCTATGATGAGTAGAGTCAGAGATTGGTTGAGATAGCAGCAGTAGTGACGATGATGATGACGATGATCCAGAGAAGAAGACTTGTCTAGCAGATCTGTGTCGAGAAATACCTTCCTAGTTAAGAGGGAGTGTTGATGTATATGTAACTTCGGAATGTATTTCATCTGTATATTTTATATATATTTATTGTATCCTTATAAGAGATGTGTTATTCCTCTATAAGGAAGTGTCGTCATGTGGATTGACAAGTGTTGCAAGTGTATGTACTTGCCGATGGGTTATTAGACCACCATGTGGGGTCAGCCCTGATTTATATATATTATAATGTGGATGTATCTAAGTAGACGAGTCGGCCCCATTAGGTCACTGGGCAAAAAGGTAAGTATAAATAGAGATAGGAGATCTCTATTTTACTCACTCAGAAAAGTAACTCACTCTCACTCTCAAAAGTGGCGCACTAGTGAGGAGGAGGAGGATCATCTGCTAGGAGACTATCTCAGTGTTATTTTGTTGTATTTTGGTCGAGCCATTGCTCTCTCTATCTCTAAGGAAGTTGTGGGGTTTTTCACCTTAGGGTTTTCCCCACAGAAACTCTTTGTCTCTTGTCTCCATTCTTTTGATTCTTGTGATGCTTGTGATGCTTGTCATATTATGATTGACATGCATTGATATATTGTAGATGTTATTCTCTCAGCAAAGATCCTTTAGTATTGTGAATTAATACTCAAAATTTAACACTTCTGTGTTAAAAACCTGCAGGAAAAGATAACTCTTTCTCAGCTCAAAACAACATGATGGGTGCAGATACTCTAAAGGTACGACAAAACAGGAGGCCACATGAGTCATCGGAGAGATGAGGTTCATCCACAGAATGCTTGTAAAGGCGAGAGCTGGACAAAAACAAGCTAAGACCAACATGGTAGTCCGCGCAAGTGCTGGGTTCCTAGAAACTTGGAAAAACTTAAGGGTCACCGGCTGTGACAGACCCGGTCCGAACAACAAAACGTTCATGTCGACCGGAGAGAACATGCGGACTATGATTGACGATTGGGATGAAAGGTTAATCGTGGGAAACCCCAAGCAGGATCACCGTTTCCTTCGGAGGTCTTAGATGATAGTTGAAGATAATGGCACTAAGTCCAAACTTAAAAACCCTACCCCCCAAACTCTCGCAAACAACTAAAAAGTCCCGAAAAGTGTTAAAACGAACACCCCAAGTAACCAAAATTAAACGAAAAAGTGTCTAGAACTCCTACCTATCGACGACAGAGTGCTTGGGTGAGTATGTGAGCTTGTCAATTGGTGGGTACTTGGGACTTTCTGAATGCAAAAGACTCCAATGGTGCTCGAACGACTTTCTTACGCTGTGCAAATAGTGGTAAAAAACAAATAAACCCCCTCCGCTATATATAAGACCCTAGCCATTAATGCGCATGGGGTTCGGTAGGTGGCCAATTAATGAATTCCGTTGGCGCTCAAAATGAGATGAAGCTTCGTCGATCTTTTCAGAGAATTTATCTCAGCTGCTGCGAAACGATCGACGCTACTCCTGTCCAAAACTCTGAAACGAATGACAAGTTTTTGCAGAAAAAATGCGACGGAGGGAAGCGTGGAACGGTCAACGCTTATTCGTGCAACCATGGCGAAGCGGTTGACAAGTTGTTCAAAACCTTAGTGGCTTCTTCCGGAGAAAGGAAAAGAAAAAATGAATGATCGGAGTTTACTGGTCGGCGAAGTTAGGCAGACTGTGGCGAAATGATCAGCAGAATTTGGGTCAGGCCATAGTGAAATGGTTGACAGGTTATGGCCAAAACCACGGAAAAAACTAGAGCAGAAAACCTCGGTTGGAGCAGGGCAGTCGGGGCATCGAGCTCAAAAGGTGGCGAAACGGTCAGCAGGTTTTTCCAACTGTTCGCGAAATGTCAGAGAGAAAAAGAATTAAAAGCTGTGACACAGCCAACAACGAATAATAAAAAAACTGCGACTGGTCGGTGCCAAAAAGATGAAAAGCTGCAAAGCGTCGACGAAAGACAAACAAAAACAACCAAATGTTGGCAAGAAAATGTTCAAAAAGTGTGACCAATCGGCACCTAAATTCCAAAACGCTACGAAAGGTGTCGACGAAAAATAAACAAAAACCTACAAAACGGTCGGAAAACATGACTAAAAAGCTGCAAACAGTCGGCGAAATTTAATAAAAAAGATTATGACTCTTTCAGAGTAAAAATCTGAAGTTTTTACTTAGGCTAAAAAGGCTTGCAATTCAATATTTTCAAAGAAAAATCTAAGTACCAAAAGGGAAAAAGTTGTAAGAAGCAACAATTCTAAGATATAAAGGAGGGGCCCTACAAAATAAAAAAAAATTGGGGATCAGGTTGCAACAGCAACAATTGGCGATTCGTTGGTGAACACAGATCTATGAATAATCTCTTTCAAGGTCAGAAAAAGTACATTTTATTGGACCCATAAGTAAAAAAAATGCTTATACAGCTCATATTTTATACAGGGGAGTAACCACTTTTATCACATTGGTCATTGGGAAATAAGGGTAACTTTGAATTAGAATTCTCAACCACTCTCTTGAGGCCAAAATGTGAACTTCATTTTAAGTCTATCTTTCAGATGTTCGCTAAATAGAACTCCACAGGATTGTAACAAAATCCCACAAACGTATTCATTTGTTCCTCATTCCCATGTTGTCAGCATTTCTGTTAGATGCTTTATTTATTGACAATTTTTTTCTTCTAAGCCTTTCATGATAGCTTTCTTCAATCTTCAACATTTGACTTAGGTTCTTCCATCCATAATGTCCTTTTGTGTGAGTAAGAGATTTATTTGATTGTCATGCTCATGGACGGAGAAGAACCTTGTTGAGATGACCACCAGGGAAACTCTCTTGATTGAATGTCTTTGCTTTCTCAACCATGCTTTGATAGAGGTGAGATTTTATGGAAAATGGACTCTTTGATATAAGCTCTTTTGGATTTTGATTTGCAGCATGGGATCATTTTAAATACTATACATCTGTGAGACCTCCTTCCTTTCCGTGGGTCCATCGTAGTGAACTACGTGAGATAGTCATTAATGTGAGAGTGAATGGAGCCCCAAGATAGTAATACAGAAATCATAAGTATTAGTTATTTTACAGGGGTTATCATGACTCAAATATGAAGCTGAAGAGGATCCTCCCTTTCTAAAACTAATCATCAAAAGCAATGTCACATAGAGAAACTTTCTTTTAAAAGTAAATTCTTCCTTTTCAGGAGATGCCTTTGAGATTGTTCAGATCCCTATCTTTCCATATACCAAGAAGTTAAGCTGGGATTTATTTGAAAAAAATAAATAAATCAAACAATAAGTAAAAAAATGAATCTAACGAAAAGAAAAGAAAATAAAACAGACTACTCAAAACAGAAAACAACAAACTAGAAATAAAGCAAAACAAAGTTTGTTTATGTACAAAGTGCTTCTAAACCTAAGTGAAATACTGCTTCAGATCAAGGCCATTGACAAGGATATTTTCTTCCTCCCCTTGTAAATATTTAAGTTTGTATATCGACGAGCCAAGCTTTTCGAAAATTTGGTAAGGGCCAAGCCATAATTGTTGAAATTTTTTATGCTTCCCCTTATCGTCATGTGGGTGATCCCATTTGATAACTAAGTCACCTACCTCAAAGCTTCTTTTTCCAGATTTCTGTTTATCAAACCACCTCTTGACAATATCTTGGTGTTGGTGGAATCTATCTTTGGCCTTTTGCCGTGACTCTTCAAGTTTTAGCAGGATATTAATTCGGGACTGTAGGACTTGACTACTGGAACCTCGAGAGGCTTGGGCTAGTTGTAAGGATGGGAGTAGTATATTAGGCGGAAGTATAGCTTCTTTCCCATAAACTAGCGTATAAGGTGATACTCCTAATGAATTATTTGGAGTAACTCTATCTGCCCATAAAGCACTTGGAAGAGCTGTATGCCAGTTCCTATGACTCTCAATAACATTTTTCTTAAGGATTCGTATGAGATTTTTATTTGTAGATTCAGCCATTCCATTTCCTTGGGGATAATAATTTGCTAAGTAATACAATTTAATTCCTCTTTCATAAGAAAATGCAGTTAATTTTACATATGATAAGTAAGTTGCATTATCAAAAACTAACGAAATTGGAACCCCAAACCTGGTTATGATATTCTCTTGCAAGAATCCGATGACTGCGTCTTCGTTGACTTTACGCAAAGGGGCAGCTTCCGTCCTCCGTGTTAAATAGTCAGTGGCTCTTAAGATATACCTATGTTACAGCAAGGAGTTTGGATTAATTTCCCCAGTGATGTCTATACCCCACTGCTCGAATGGTTCCGTTATAATGACTGGATCTAAGGGACCCGCTGCTTTTGGCAATTTACCAGCACTTCTTTGAAAAACATCGCACTTTATGTCATAAGCATGAGTATCTTTGAAGAGAATGGGCCAATAGTAACTAGCTCTGTGTATTTTATGAGCCGTGGTATCTCCAGAATAATGTCCCCCAGCAAGGCCATCATGTAATTCTTTAACCACTTTATCGGCATCCTCTTTCTCAAGACATCTGAGAAATATCCCATCATAATTTTTTCTAAAGAGTACTCCATCAATTATCTGATAAGCTACTGATTTTAATTGGAGTGCCCTTCTCTGCTTTGGACTCCAGTGTTTTGGTAGATATCCCTGTTGAAAATAATACACCAAATCTCTATACCAAGACTCTGGGGCCGTGAAGATAGGACATATCTCCGCTAGATACAATTCAGCTTCGTTTTCCCATTTCTGATCTTCGTTGACCGGATTTCCAGTAATCAATTTACATGGGACTTGTCCTTTATTGATGGTGGCTGGCTTAAATTCTAGATCATATTCTTGAAGAGCAATTACCCAGTTTCCTCTTCTTTCACCCAACTCCTTCTGGACAAACAGGGATCTGATAGTGAGGTGAGGCACTATGACTTTAGTCATGTTTTTCAAAATGTATGGCGTGAACTTCTTTACCGCTTTAAACACTGCATATGCTTGCTTATCCATGGCTAGGTAATTCAATTCATCCCCTGTAACCCAGTGCTCATGAAATATATTGGATACTCATCTCTTGATTCTCCTTTCTAAGTGAGCATTGCTGCGAGAGAGGTATCAGAACCAAAAGTGTATATGATGAAATCCTTTTCGAAGTCTGGACTCCTCAAAGAAGGTGCATGATCTATAACAGTTTTGATGTCTTTAAATGCAATCTTCTCTATGCAATTCGATTTAAACTGAACACTTTGCTTCACCATTTGTTGCAAAGGTTTAACAATTTGTGCGAAATCGGGCACAAACCTTCGAACAAAATTAATCGTGCCCATAAATGATTGCATAGCCTTCTTATTATGGGGCATGGGAATATTCGTTATAGATTCAACTCTCTCTGGATATATGGATATTCTCTTCTTCGAGATGATGTGGCCTAACAGTTTTCCTTCCAAAACAACAAAAACACTCTTTTTCGGATTCAAAGATATACCATATTTCCTGCAACGATAAAAAATCTGCTTTAAATGGAAAACATGGTATTCTCTCTTCTTGGAGAAAACTGTCACATCATCTAAATAAATGACCACATAATGGCCAACTAATCCTCGAAATGCAATGTCCATGGCCCTTTGGAATGTGGCTCCAGCATTCATTAGGCCGAATGGCATTCTCCGATATGCGAACGTTCCCCACTTCGTACGAAAATTAGTCTTAAGTTGATCTTGCTCTGCTACTAGGACTTGATTATATCCAAAAAATCCATCTAGCAAGGAGAACAGTTCAGAGCTTGATAGCATTTGTAAGATATGTTCCATTGGCGGTACATGATAGTTTTCTTTGTCAGATGCTCTGTTCAAATTCCGAAAATCAATGCATAGCCTTATCTCACTTGATTTCTTCCGGACGAGGACTAAATTAGCTACCCATTCGAAGTGTCAAACCTTAAAGATGATCTTATAATCCAACAATTTTTTTAATTCCTTCTGTATTAATGGCTCGAGTGTCGGATGCATTCTTTGTAACTGTTGCTAGAATGGTTTCACACCTAGCTTCATTGGTATCACATGCTATATAATACGTGTGTCATATGTCTTCAAATCCTCATAAGTCCATGCGAAAAGATCTTTGTATTGCTAGAAAATATTGATGAACTTAATTCTTTCTCTTGGTGAACAACATTTACCCAGATTAATGTATTTGGGCTCAACTTCTGTACCTAAATTTACCATCTCATGCTGCAGTGATGAGCTCTTGGTCTTGACATTGGCTGGCCTCCTGAACTTGTTCTGTAAATCGAATAATTCTTCAAGATTCCTTACTCCTCTTGGCATAAAGTTTCCTTTACTTGCATCCTTATTCTGCAAATCCAAATTGTGTTGGTCTTCATCAATTACAAATTCTTTGAATACGTCCTCATTCGTTAGGAAACTGATGATTTGTTCATCATCATTAAACACTCTTAGATTTGTGATGTTATTAGGTACAGAAGGCCTGAAAATCAATTCAATAGAGCATTTGTTATTCATTGGCACTAATATGGAAGCAGAA
Source organism: Larix kaempferi (assembly GCA_027924585.1). NCBI lineage: Eukaryota > Viridiplantae > Streptophyta > Pinopsida > Pinales > Pinaceae > Larix > Larix kaempferi. Next base: position 6,166,438 of record BSBM01000035.1, read on the forward strand.
GTAGCTAATAAATCAGCTGCTAAGTTTTGCATCTAGGAACAACATTTATATTAAAAGCATCAAATTTTGAAATTAAGTTTCAGACTTCAGATTGATATCCTTTTAAATGCGGGGACAAGCAATGAATTGTGTTCCTTACTTGTTTGAAAACTATTTATGAATCACCGAAAACTTTTAAGTACTTGATATTTAAAGAAATAGCTTGTTTTAAACCTTGGACTAGAGCTTCATATTCAACTATTCTATTTGTACATTCAAACTCTAGCCTGCAAGAGAGAAATTGTTTGTTTCCTTCAGGATCAACTAGAACATAACTGGCTTCAGATCCCTCTTGTGTTTTGGAACCATCAAAGTATAAAGTCCAGCATTTATTCTCTATTCTAACTAAGTCAATATTGTTTCCTACATTAGTAACTAACTCTACTATGTTACAATCAATATCATCAGTACGTGAGAATTGAAGGAGATCGCATTGTTTGTCTGAATCATGGCTAACCTCTTCTGATTGATAATTTCCTAGTTCAATCTCTAAAAAATAATTCCCCAACACTGAAGATGAAAAATTCACGAGTTCGTTCTTTTCTTCCAATTGAGTAACATTTTGTTTCATGTGAGGCTCTCTCAATACCTTAATTTGATTCTATTTATTTTGGTACAGAAACCATAAGTGCGACCAATCCGTAGCAAAATAACCATTGAGTTTCATAGACTAGTCCCTACTCAAAATTAGACCATATGCTTCAAGTATATCCACCACCATAATATCTATGAATTGACAGACTCTTGGATCTGCAGACAGTCTGATAAGAACATCTTTCATTTCTCCTATGACTTTAACATCAGTTCTATCCAATTGTATGATCTGGGAAGGAGATGCTATAGGCTTCCCATTAATTTTCTTATAGATTGACAGTGGCATAACTTTGGATGAAGCTCCAGAATATACCAAGAAATTATGAACATTATGATTAAAAATTTCAAAAGTTAACAAGAAAGGTAGAGTCTGGGATTTTGATTTTCCACCAATGCTTGCTTCGTTAATCTATGTATCAGACTCAATGGTTTCTACAGTACTGCTTGATTGTGCGTTAGAAGCTTCTAACAATTTCTTTCTTTGCTGGGTAAGATCACATAACTCAAATAAAGATATATTCGATTTAGTCTTCTTAATGTCTTCAACAATATCATACCCCATGTTGTATTCTTCTGTGCTTTTCCCACTATTTCCCGGTTTATTTACTATGACCCCTGCTTGAACTGTTTTGGTTACTAGGCGTGTTTCTTTTAAAGCTTCGGTATTTATTTTGGGCTGAGGCTAGTTGATGCCAATATTTTTTTAGGATCTTCTTTCATACTCTTTACTCTAGGAAACGCCAGGCTTTGATCTGTCACTGGTCCCTTACTTCTAGTGGTCACATTAACTGATGAAACTTGGACTTCTTCAGCTGGTTCTTCTTCATTTAACCCCAAAGTGGGCGCTGAATCCCATAAGACCATCGTGGTTTCCTTCGTAGGCTCATCTTGCTCTTTGGTTTGATCCTCTTCTACCTCTTCTTGATCTGTCAGTTGAGCATCAAGCAATTGGTTCATTACTAAGGTCATCGAGTCTATCTATTTTGGGTAGCTCTTTTCAGAATGGTGCTCTTGATGGAAAGTGCATAAATGTTCCATGCCCACCTCATTCATATTTAAGACAGCATAATTAGGGATGGGTGGTAAAGATTGTCCACCTTCCTCTCTTTTATTGTAAAAGGGTTTGAACGGTTTTCTAGATGTGCTGGGGTTTTTATATTTCTCCATGTTTACTATATTATTGGACAACTTCTACACCATTTTCACTACGTTTTCTAACTCATTACAGGGTTCTTCTTTAGGCCTAGATAGTATGAGAGGTTTCTTGCTGGCCGTTGGTTTAGCTTCCAACTCTAATGTGTGTCTTGCGATACTATCCAAATCATCTTCTACCTTTTTAGTTTCTTCATAATTTTCATTAAAGAAGCCTTAATTTATCTTTTAACAAACATGGCTATGGGTGGATACAGTGCTGTAGTATAATACTCTACCAAATATTCTTCAGCTGGTTTTGTTGCAGCACTAAAATTATTTAACATGGTAGTGAATATTTGATTAAACTCATGTACCTCTTCTTTTTTATCCATCCTCATAGACAACAATTCTTTCATGAGCGTGGAAACCGTCTTTTGATTTCTGAATTTATTTAAAAAACATTTCTCAAAACCATCCCAATCTTCTATAGAATTAGCTTGTAAACTGAAATACCAAGAAGAATCCCTTGGCTCAAATGTGTAAGGGAAGAGCCTGCAAACCACATCCTCGTGTTCTACATTTAAAAGATTTAGAGCTAAGTAAAAAATCTTCAAATGATCTTCAACAAAGATTCCTCTTCCATGATCAAATTTGGGCAGAACCCATTCTGGGTGTTTGGGCAAATCATTCAAGGGTGCAGCCAAGTTAAGTGGCCCTTTGGCCCTCCATGCAGGTTGGTTTTCGGCCATAATTCATGGTGTAGAATGTGGTGGGGTAGGAGGAATTTCCTGAGTTGGAGGATATTCCGGTCTCAACTGATCAAGAGGTTTAGTGATTTCTTGCAGAGATAAATCCAATAGTTCTTCCAAATTTTCTACAAGCATCGAATCTATGGTATATTGGATTTCTTTCTTGGGAAGTTTCCTTCTAGGTAATATAGGGATAACGTTCAATCCCCCAAGCTTCCTCACATAAGAACGAGTATTCCTATGGAAATGATTTACTTCTTCAAAAGGGATAGCGTATAGAGCTTCTTGATGTTCACCTTCAAAATTCATATTTTCTTGAATTTTGGGTTCAAGAATGAAATATTCTAGTATATCTGTTTCAAGTGGGTTTCCAGAGGAATCTTTCCGTACAAATGAGTCTCCTCTTCCATCCATGCACTGGAGGCCATCCTTATAGCACCAAAAATTGTTGATGCCCCAAAATTCATAGCCACAACAGTTGGGGATTCTCCCCAATAAGCAAGCCCAATTAGATCACTCACCATTTGGTGTGGGGGAATCTGTCCGGTTAACTATCCGGCTACTGTGTGTGTGTTTGTTTAAATATTTTACCGATTACGGCCTGATTCACCGTTTATGTATTTTATATTTTATTATGAGATGCAAGTGCCCTAATTAAATGCATATAATTGATAGGCAGAAACCACACTAGCAATGCGCAGGTTCTTAACTCCCATCTTACCGTCCCTTCCTTATTAATTACCTATTTATTCCTATTCTAAATTAATCTAATCTAACTATCCTATCCCTACAGAGAGCAAGATTGAATTAAGAGTAATAGAATGGAAATTCTCATAAAAGTTTCATAGATAGTTGTTTCAACACATTAATCACATTTACAGCAGAAATAATATCAAAGATAGCTCAAATATGATAAAGCACATTATTACTCATTTAGCACATAAAAAATTGCACAGAAAGAAAAACCATTCATCACCATGAAGTAATTCAAGAAATTTTAGAACGGTCTCACAATATAATTATAAATGCAATAAGAAGTAGTTCCATTAATATTCCACACATTCCATGCAAAATCTTCAAGTATTCGACATGTTGTCTGTTGTCTACCTCGCTCTTCTCTAACTCCTTTATGCGAGTTTCCAGGTCCCTTTTCTTGCCCTCTGTAATTACCAACTACACATTCAGTGCATCCTTTTCTTCTTCCCGATTCTGGTATTCCTCTGCTATCCTTTCCTTTTCAGACAGAAAGACATCATGCTTTCTTTTCAGCTCCAATCCTTGTTTTCGCTCCTTCATCAAATTATCTTCTACTTTGAAGAGCTTATCCTTCTTTCTTTCCACGTTGCTCATCAACTTGTCAACATTGTCTGCACTTGCTTGTGCTACAACTATGTTGACTGATGCCACAAGCCTAGGGTCTCTTTGAGTAACTTCGAAGATTGCACTTTCTGTTACTGTAACAACATCTTCGTGGGATGGAAATTTCATTCTCTTTTCTGACCACTTCATGATGGTCTTTCTTTTAGAATAAAAAAATATTGTGTCCAATCTAGCTACCGTGTGTTGTTTTGATGGGGTAAATGGGGTGAGATCGAGCTCCTGAATTTGGAGATGTTCTCCAGTGATTATTTCTGGTAGGTTTGTATCCATATCTTGCATGTCAGGGCTCTTTGGTTCCACAGCTTGCTTGGAATTTTCTTCTTCATCCCTTTTCTTTTGCTGCTCGACTGCTTCTTTATCTACTCTTTTTTTCATTTCTTGTACCCTTGCAGATTCTTCCCTTTGGAGTCTCTCGGTTTATTCTTTCTGAAGTCTGTCTGCTTCTTCCTTTTGGATTTTTTCATCTTGTTCCTCCCGGATTCTGTTAGTATCTTCTTTTAGCTCCTTTTCAGCTTCTACTAACTGTATAGATAATGCATCCAGATGTCACTTTTTTGCTTCCTCCTTTTTCTTTACCTCAGCTTCCTTGGAAGAGTTAGCCTTATAACTAGAACTAGCTCCACTCTTGGGATGATAGCGCTTGTTCAATTCAATCATGTTCTTCGCGCTCCGATAGAATGCTTCATCTTTTTCGAAAATATGTGTGTAATCAAAGGTGATTCTGCAAGAAGCACAATGGGAAACAACTTTACCTTCGCTATTGTGTCTTCTGAAACTCTTCATTCCAAAATGAAAGGCCTCTAAATATTTAAAAAAATCTTCACCGTCTTTTGCCTTGTGAAGCTTGTATGATCCAATAGTAAATGGCATCTATGGATAGGCAGCCTTCTTCCTGTCATGAAGAAACCTACTAACTCCATTGATGAAAAGTTGTCTTACGGCCTCTTTATGCACTACAAAGTCAGTGGCATACCGAGGAAATGGAGAAGGGGGTTGAGCTCCTCCAAACATCCTAATATATTTCCCTTCAGCAGAGAAGTAATAATCTATGTATTCTTCGATAACTGACATGGAATTCTATGACATATAGTTTGGTTCCTCTTTGAATATTAGCTGGTATAATGGCATGATAAACTTTTCAAAGATCTATGTGTAGTAGCCCGTGTACTTGTGAACCCAGGTCATCTGATAGGCTACCTGGAGGGGATATTCATTATGGTTCCAGACACATCCCAAATCTGGGAAAGAGTGTCTTATTAATAAGAAATCCACCAAATAAGAGGCCATAAAGAAATCAACTTTATTTTGTGTCAATCCTCCTTATGTTGCAGCTATATGTGATGACATACTGTCATAGATGATATCTTCCCAGTTAAACATTGTACTGTGTGTGGGAATGTGGTACATCATCGGCACGTAGCTGATTTGATCTTTGTTCCCATTTTCCAAGCCACAAAATTCGCTCAGCATCAAGGCTATCATCCTTTATGGGGCCCTCAAGTTCTCATTATCGTAAGCTCCACTGATCCTCGATCTCAATTGTCTTTCAAAGATCGTCATCATTTTGGCGAAGTCTAAATGATCCATGTTGACTCCTTTCACCCAATCATGATTCATCATGAATTTAGGGGCGGGAAGCTTGTATGCTGCAGCAATATGGTTTGGTTGGAAGGATGTGAGCCCCATCCCTCTGACATATGAGATGATTTTGGTGTTAGTATCTACCTGGGGAAAGATCCACCCAATGACTTCCAAGAACAGGAACAAATCTGGGTGTGTGGCTGCCTTATGAAGGCCAGACCTCTTGATATTTTGGTAAACCATTAATTCTTCAATATATTCGTCATGGAAATTTGTATCTTTGATGGCCCTGTATAGTTCACCCCATTGAAATTTTGGGGTGGCTCCTGTCACTGCTTTGGTATCTCCGAACATTGTTTCAAGTTAAGTGTCTAACAAAATTTCAACGTCTAAGTCTGAGTCAACCAACTTGGGTTTTCGCCATGAAGAACGCCTATGCATATCAATTCTGTCGGGACACAGGAAGAATCAATGAGGAAAAATATTTACACATAATTTATCATCCATGGTACAATTAATGAGCATGATTAAAACATTTTTTAAGTGTTGTGAGTGCTCATTGGACTTGATGAGGTTTAGGATGCAAAACTATTCATGACAACATTGAGCCTTTAAGAAAACAACGCAGCTACAGGAAGTACAAACAGTTAAGCAAATTATGATTTTCATGTTGACATAAAGAGCTAAATAAGTTCCGTGTATGTGCGTGAATGTGAGAAACAAATTAATTTTAGCACATCTTTTAATTAAAGGTGACTTATGTGTTAAAACCTTGTTGGAAAAGATAACTCCTTCTTGGCTCAAAACAACATGACGGGTGCAGATACTCTAAAGGATACGACAAAACGAGATGCCGCATGAGTCGTCGGAGACATGAGGTTTAGCCACAGAATTCTTGTAAAGGCAAGAGCTGGAAAAAAACAAGATAAGACCAACACGGTCTTCTGCGCAAGAGTTGGGTTCCTAGAAACTTAGCAAAACTTAAGGGTCACTGGCTGTGACAGACCCAGTGTGGCAAAAAAAAATCATGTCGACCAGCGAGAACGTGCGGACTATGACTGACGACTGGGCTCAAAGGTTAATCATGGGAAACCCCAAGCGGGAGCACCGTTTCATTTGGAGGTTTCAGATGACAGTTGAAGATAATGGCACTAATTCCAAACTTAAAAACCCTACCCCCCAAACCCTCGCAAACAGCTAAAACGAACCGAAAAGTGTTAAAACCAACACCCCAAGTAACCAAAATTAAACGACAAAGTGTCTAGAACACCTACCTGTCGATGGCGGAGTAGCTGGGCGAGTATGTGATCATGTAGGTTGGTAGGTACATGGCACTTTCTAACTAGAAAAGACTCCAATGGTGCTTGAACAATGTTCTTACGCTGTGCAAATAGTGGTAAAAAACAAATAAACCTCCTCCGCAATATATAATACCCTATCCATTAATGCGCACGGGATTCGGTAGGTGGCCAATTAATGACTTCTGTTGGTGCTTAAAATGATACGAAGATTCGCCGATCGTTTCGGATAATTTCTCTCACCTGCCGCGAAAGGGTCGACGCTACTCTTGTCCAAATCTCCGAAACGGATGACATGTTTTTTCATAAAAAATTTGATGGCGGGAAGCATGGAATGGTTGGCGCCTATTCATGAAACCATGGCGAAACGGTCGGCAAGTTGTTCAAAACCTTAGTGGATTCTTCCGGACAAAAGCAAAGAAAAAATGAATGATCGGAGTTGACTGGTCAGCGAAGTTAGGCCAAACCCCGGCAAAACGGTCAGCAGAATTTGGGTCGGGCCATAGCGAAATTGTCGGTAGGTTCTGGCCAAAACCGCGACAAAAACTGGCGAAGAAAACTTCGATCGGAGTGGGGCGGTCAGGGCATTGAACTTAAAAGGTGGCGAAACAGTCGACAGGTTTTCCCAACCGACTGCGAAACGTCGGAGATAAAAAGCGTTAAAAGCTATGACACGATGTTAACACCCAAAAAGTGCTCACTAGCTCATTCCCTTATTCACATGACCCATTTGTCCACTTTTTCCACAATTTGAGCCTCTAAAACCTTTAAAAGGTCACCAAAAAGACCAAAACCCATCTTTTTCCACTCAAAATATGTAATTTTCCTTTAAAAAATACAAAAAACCCTCAAAAGGGGTCCAAATTTTCCAAAATCAATTAAAAGGGAATAAAAATATAAAATATATTCAAAAAAGGAAAAAGAGGGAAAAAGAAACCTAAACCATTTTGGTCAATACCATTGGTTTCCTCAAACCATAATGGTATTCCCCATCACCAAAAAACTATAAAAATGTGATAGGGGCTCCTCACTATTCATCCACATTTCATCATATCCTTATGCTGCAAAATTCCCTTTGAGAGCCTTTGCCTCCCTTTTTGAGTTTGAAGATCCCCATTGAAGCATTGGAGAAGAAGAGACCATTGGACATTGGAGCACCTCAACCTTGGAGCTGCTCAAACTCACCATCCTCACCATTTGAGGTAATACAAAAGATAAAATTTTCTATTTCTTGTTTTTCTTATGGATCTCATTGTTTATCGTTCTTAAATCTAGTTTTTATTTCCTTGCACATGTTAGATCAGATTTAATGTTATTTACATTTGTTTTTACTTTTACATTAAGACTGCTGCTACAAGTTAGCAGGTGCCCTTTAGCACTAGCTTGGTTGCAAAACCAAGCAACAACCTCCCTTTTTGAGTTTGAATATCCCCATTGAAGCATTGGAAAAGAAGAGACCATTGGACATTGGAGCACCTCAACCTTGGAGCTGCTCAAACTCACCATCCTCACCATTTGAGGTAATACAAAAGATCAAATTTTCTATTTCTTGTTTTTCTTATGGATCTCATTGTTTATCGTTCTTAAATCTAGTTTTTATTTCCTTGCACATGTTAGATCAAATTTACTGTTATTTACATTTTTTTTTACTTTTACATTGAGACTGCTGCTACAAGTTAGTAGGTGCCCTTTAGCACTAGCTTGGTTGCAAAACCAAGCAATAGTTTTCGGCGATTGCTCACTAGCTCATTCCCTTATTCACATGACCCATTTGTCCACTTCTTCCACCATTTGAGCCTCTAAAACCTTCAAAAGGTCACCAAAAAGACCAAAACCCATCTTTCCCCACTCAAAATATGTAATTTTCCTCAAAAAATACAAAAAACCCTTAAAAGGGGTCCAAAATTCCCAAAATCAATTAAAAGGGAATAAAAATATAAAATATATTCAAAAAAGAAAAAAGAGGGAAAAAGAAACATAAACCATTTTGGTCAATACCATTGGTTTCCTCAAACCATAATGGTATTCTCCATCACCAAAAACCTATAAAAAGGTGATAGGGGATCCTCACTATTCATCCACATTTCGTCATATCCTTATGCTGCCAAATTCCCTTGAAGAGCCCTTGCCTCCCTTTTTGAGTTTGAAGATCCCCATTGAAGCATTGGAGAAGAAGAGACCATTGGACATTGGAGCACCTCAACCTTGGAACTGCTCAAACTCACCATCCTCACCATTTGAGGTAATACAAAGATCAAATTTTCTATTTCTTGTTTTTCTTATGGATCTCATGGTTTATCGTTCTTAAATCTAGTTTTTATTTCCTTGAACATGTTAGATCAGATTTACTGTTATTTACATTTGTTTTTACTTTTACATTGAGACTGCTGCTACAAGTTAGCAGGTGCCCTTTAGCACTAGCTTAGTTGCAAAACCAAGCCACAGTTTTTGGCGACTCCACTGGTTTTTGAACTTTGAATCTTTGATTTAGATCTATATTTTAGTTGTTTTTTCCCTTTAATGTTGTAGATCTACCATATTAGTCAGCCCCTTGCTTGCTGCCCTAGCCATTGGCATGTTCTGCAGCCTAAAACAACCCAAAATTTCAATTTTTGGGTTCGTTTTTCGGTGACGTTTTCCGTTCGTCGCATCACGGCCTTCGGCCCGACAATCACGATTCACATCGCGGCTTTCAGCCTATTTTCCGTGCTCCACATCACGGTTGTTAGCCTCGTTTCCGCGGGTCACATCGCGAGTTATAGCCTGATACCCGTGATCTGCCGCACGAGTTTTACCCATATCGTTGCAATTCACATCGCGGCTTTTAGCCCCACAACTGCGATCCACATCACGGTTTTGCCACAGACAGTCGCGATATCGCCTGTTTCGTCCGACCCATTTTTCTGAGTTTTTCTCATTTCGACCCATTTTTTCCAGCCATCTTCCCTGCATTTTTGGACAGCCCACTGTTTTATTTTTTGCAGCTTTAAAAGCTCATATTTATTTACTGTTTTTTGCTTTACTACATCTTAAAAAAAAAAAAAAATCAGTTTAGTGAAAGAAAAAGAGTGAAGCATTTTTCAGTTAGAAATTTCATGTTTTACAAATTAGAACCATAATTTTAATTTGTTCCATATTTCGCCCAAGTGACTTCATTTTTATGCTATTTGCTTTACCATAATTTTTTAAAAGAATTTCTCATATTTTTTGAAAAGTTTTTAAAAGCATTTACATTTAAATCGTTTTCCATATTTACATTGCTGTCTATTTTGCAAGTTGAAATCCTTATTTTAATTTGTGAATTTTTCTCCCAAGCGAGGCATCTTTGTTTTAAGTACATAACCACACCATCACACAATATGTCACAATAAATCCAAGTGAGCCTTAAAATTCTCTTAACTCAACCAACATTCTAACCCCATTTGGGGAACACCAAAATAATATTGTAGTTAGGTAGGACTGAGGGGATAAGTATCCCAATAACACCCCTCACTCACTTACATTTTGAGACATAATGGTTGATATTTAGGGTACCAAAATCCCTTATTATTTGTTGACATGGTTTAAAACCAATTCATCAAAAATGCCTCTCCCTTAGGAGGGTTGAAGTAGCTAGACGGGTTCCAGAGGCCTGAGTGGAAAACCGCAATCCATTCAGTCACCGAAGGATACCTACTCGATGTTCTCATTGTACCACCCTTGTGGGAGTACAACAGTGATAGAACAAGAGTTGCAGATTCACCTAGCCAGACGTGTCATGAACAGGGTATCTTAGTGGCCTATCTTCTAGGATTGACTACCCAGTGTCCCTCCCGGTAGGGGGATATCTAGCCTTTGGTTCTACAATTCATATTGTATGACTTGGATTTCATCACCTTGCAGAGGATATGTTTTTTTTAATCATAATACTTTTTAGTTAGTTGGTTGCATGCTCTATTACCTCCCCTTGGTCAGTGAGTCCACCATTTTCTATTTTTAGGAGCCGTTTGCATGTTGTTTTTCTGACCACATTTTTTGATTGCTCCACTTACTACAGCACAGCTGCTATAGTAAGTGTTTTTAGTTTGGTGTTGGCCTGAGTGCCATTTTTTTATGCTCCCCTCTTGCACACATGGTTTCATTAGGGATTTCTAGCTTTCCACTAACCACCACATAGTAGTTTTAATTGACAACTGTCACCATTGAGTCTCCGAGACGTTCTCGGTGTTTCCAGGGTGAACCCCCACAATATGGTTCACTTGACACCACTCGCTATAGATGAAGAGCATTGTCACTTGACTCTACACGTCATTGACGTAGAGCCCCGTCATCCGATTCTGACGCACCTCATTTCACATCTGATTCTGAGGAAGAATCCGAAAATCCCACCTACACCACACCCACTAGCCACATGGTTGGCACAACTGTAGACCCATTTTTTGGAGGGATTGTTGGTGGAACATCAACCTCCCCCTCCACCACAATGACCACCACAGCAGCCACCACTACCACACCTACCTTCGGTATGCCCAACATGGGACCCACACCCACCTTAGGTATGCCCAATATGGGACCTACACCTATCGTCACTGCTACTACTCAGATCCCAGTGATTACTGGATCCATTCTAAACCCATATGTAACTCATGTTGCACTTGGCGGTGCTGGCCCCTCCCACACATCTTTAGGCGGGGTGCACATCCCTTTTACAGCTAATATCCCCCTTGGGGGCATTGACCCGATTCACAATGCTACCACTAGCACTTATGCCCCAGCAACCATGTCATACCCCTCTGCCAGTCTGCCATTTATGGCTAGTCTGAACTTACTATACCTAGCAAGGTTAACCAATGACCCAATTAGACATGACCCTACTTGGCCCCCCATGCCCACAAAACTCCCCTCAGACATCCCAAAGTTTGAAGGGAAGGTTGGAGAATACCCACAAAACCATGTTATGTCTTTTCACGTATGGTGTTCCTCAAACTCCATAGTTGATGATTATATTCGACTCCGACTTTTACAAATAACTTTCATTGGCTCGACATCCAAATGGTATATTGAGTAACCCCATGGGACACATCCTACATTTACATCCCTCGCATCAACTTTCCTACAGTTCTTTCAACTACCTGTTCGTTATGATGCGAGAGTAGAAATCCTACTGCTTGTAGACAAAATACGGCCACCCATATCACAGATCATATCCATGAGTGGCGTAAGCACCATAGTCTATGCAAGATCAAGCTAGACGATCGTATCTTCATGGATTGGTTCCTGAAATCGCTCCTTCCTCTCATAGCCAAGGATGTAGTTTCTGAATGACCCCAGTCGGAAGAAGAAGCCATTTTAAAATCCCAGTAGTTCGACTTGATATATGCCCAGTCTGGATATTTATACACCATATTACCTGATGCCTCGCGCGACGATCCATCCCGGAATGACGCACCGGGGGAATCTCATGCCGCTGACGGTATCATTGGCCAGGTTATGGCACAAAACAAACCTTTCACCATGATGAGTACCAACAACATCCCAGACCTTTCTAGGGCTACATCTCATTCTAGAGCTACAACTTCGTATGCTCCAATGACGCACACCCACCACACTCATGGACCCTCATGTCCACCACATTGTTATGGGAAAGCACCATTAGCTTATGAACCGCCTCCATATTACAACCAACAGGCCAATCAGACTCTGGTTCACTCACAAGCCCAATCAGCTTATTACCCTCAACAAGCAGCACCTCCTACTTCAACACTTCCAATAGCTCAAGGTTACCAACAGCCACAACAAGCACCAGGTCCACCTCAGAACCCTCCTACTTATTATCCACCGCAACCTGCTCTAGTGCCTGCACGACCTCAAAACCCACCTACTGCCCAAGGGCATGTATACGCATAGCAAAACCAACCCCAAAACCAAAATAACCAGCATAACCAAGGAAGTCAACAAAACCGCAGAAGAGGACTCAACCATGGAAATAACCAACAACAAAACCAAGGTGGGAAACCACCTAATCCTCCCAATAAAAATAACGCTGCCCCTCCCAATAAAAACCCTGATTGTCCACCAAAACAGGGCAAAAATCCTAACTTGAGAACAAACCACCTATGTTCCATATGTGGAGTATATGACCATTACACGCATAATTGCCCCCATTTGGACCAAGCACGCCAACTTTGGATCGATGATGCCCAACGCAAGGACACACTGCACAGCCAGCACCACCTCCTCAGTTGCAACCCATGATTTTTCAAAATCCCTTACCCAACCAAGGAGTGGTAAACACTCGTCCAATGGATCCCCCACAAGGATCCGCTGCACCACAGCAGCAAATTACCTATGTTGCAACTGATTACCAGCATACAGAGTCGAACACTCACCATTTTCTCATGATGTCATCAAATGATGTCAACCTTCAAACTCACAGAAACAAATACGGCTTAGCCCCTGAAACCATGCCTACTGATCCATCCTCAAGCACCCTACCAACTGATCAGACATTACGCATACCTAATATGCCAATGGACAGAGGTCCAAAAATCCCTCGCGGCCCCCCAATACGAATCAACAACAACCCTAACGCTTGTGCAGCTTCGAACTATAACATTGTAGAAGACTTAGCCTAGTCCCCCACTGCTATGTCCACTCTAGAAGTCCTAAAAACTTGTCCTGCACAGAGAAAATTGTTGTTGTTCACCATTGTTTCCAAGACCCTAATGACTCCCATATGATGGCTTTCGACTTAGACGAAGCCAAACCTCGTCTACCTTTATCACTAGCTTTTCAGGTTTTTGTGTCCATTCGAAACCTCGTTGTTCATCGATGCATCATCGATGAAGGTGCCTCCACCTGCGCTATGTCAACTTTTGTCTGGCAGAAACTTGGATCCCCAACACTATAGCCATCCACTACCACATTGCGAACTTACGATGGTCGTGCAGCTCAACCGCAGGGTCTGTTAGTTAATGTGCCCGTACAACTTGGGGGAAAACTAGTTCTCATAGATATAGAGGTCATCAATGCCCATCTTGATTATAACCTCCTTTTGGGACGAAGCTACATGTATAAAATGAAAGCTTTCGCTTCTTCCATGTTCCGCCTCATGATGTTTCCCCATGAAGGACACGTAGTCAAAATCGACTAGATAACATACTCTGATCCTAATGCCCCAGCAGCACCTGAAAATGTTCTACCTATGATTGAACAACCCATTCAGAGTGCACCTACATCGTTCATCTCCTTAGTCGGACCTGGGATATATTCAGATACTCCCATGACCTCCACATTCCAATCTATCCCACCTCCTCTGCGGATAACTGAAATATCTGACTTGTGCACCCTTTTGCACAACACACAGCCGCATACTCAACAACCTCAATCACTGCCACAACCACCCATAGTAGCTAGTCATATCAGAGCATACCGATTCACACTATCCCATTCCTATTTTCGTTTTCAGGGGTTGTCATCACGCCTGTAATGGCTACGCTAAATCTTTGAGGGTTAATGTTAGGATTACTTGTGTGGTACCTACCTGTCCCAACTCCTCCCCCGACATCGACCGTTGTTTTACAACCAGTACAGCCCATCAATACTTCTAACCGTCCACCACCTGGTGTACCGAACCCCCAAAACCGACCACCTCCAACAGGGGCCACTGCATCAACATCTAGTTATACTCCCCCTCAATCCCTCTACAATGGGGGTAGAGGTCCACAAACCTACACCACTGGATCCACAACTCGCACCCCCCAGCGACTCCCAAGTTGGCGAAGAATCCCCCAACAATCTGCATTCCCCCCAAGTGCTCCTTGTGCGATGATATAGGCCATGTTACCCATCTATGTACACAATTACCAGCACTTCAAGAACACATGCAAATGTTGGATGACGACACGAATATTCCAGTTTTTAAACTTCAGCTACCCCCTCAGCCTCGCGATAAATCGCTACGTACCAACCACCTTTGTGCAATATGCGGCATTTATGGGCATTATTCACATCACTGCCCTGATCTCCCAGATTATAGGGCAGCTCTATATGAATTGAATAACGTCGACCTAGAAATATCCCCCCCTCTCATTGAGGAAATACACCCCCCAAAGTCATCCTCTTCGGAAGAAATCAATACCATTTATGTGATTTCATCCACCTACGCGCCCCAACCAATTGACTTAATGACACACTACTTCCACAGTGACGGGGAAATACTAGAAACACTTACTGCACTTGACTACCCATGGGATGATATGCATCATCTCTCATACTTCATTCGTGAGGCATCTACCTCCACCACGGTGAACCAACTGTCCGTTAAATCCAAAGATTTCTTACTAACCAAGGTCGATTGGTTCAAAGATCCTATCCCAGCTCCAGATTCCTTTGAAGAAGGTAACATGGCCAACATTTATCCTATCATAAAATTTGACATCTCCACCACACCTGGAAAACCTGAACTTCTCTCCTTAGGAGCATCATGCACTGAAGAGGAAGTTCAAGCCTATAAGAAACTCTTCCAAAAGTTTCGTGATGTCTTTTCCTGGTCTTACACTGAGATTCCTGATCTCAATTCTACCATTTTAGAACACCACATAGACACTTGGCATAACATACCTCCCATTCGCCAGAAACAATGCCCCATTCACCCATCCAAACTTCCAGCCGTTAAGGTCGATATTGAGAAGCTTCGAGCAGCAGGGTTCATATACCCTATTGCTTATACCACCTGGGTTTCCAACCCAGTCCCAGTCAACAAGAAAGTGGGAACCATTTTTGTTTGTACTAATTTCCATGACCTCAATCTAGCTTGTCCCAAAGACAACTTCCCAACACCATTTATCAACCAACTAATCGATGCATGTGTGGGGCACGAGATACTATCTTTCATGGACGGTTTCTCTGGGTATAACTAAATCCATATCCACAAGGAAGACCAATACAAAACCGCTTTCACCACCCCATGGGGCACTTTTTCCTATCGCGTCATGCCTTTCGGTCTCAAAAATGCTGGAGCCACATTCCAGTGGGCCATGGCTTATTGTTTCCATGACCTGATTAACATCATATTGGTGTATCTAGATGACCTCACAGCTCGATCTAAGAAACGATCTGACCATCTAGACGACCTTCAACAAGTCTTCTTGCGATGTCACAAATACCAAATCCGCCTGAACCCACTCAAGTGTGTTTTTTGCGTCCCAACGGGCCGTCTGTTGAATTTCATCATTTTAGAAAAAGGGATCACCGTAGACCCATTAAAGGTCCAAACCATCGTGGATCTACCATCACCTCGTACACTAAGACAGCTACAAATCCTTCAGGGGAGGTCCAACTTCCTTCGCCGCTTTGTCCCCAATTATGCCACTATAGTCCATGGTTTTCTCCGTTTACTACGCCTTCATACCCGTTTCATGTGGGATGACCAAGCATAAACAACTTTCACAAAACTAAAGAAAGCACTCACTAATGCCCCCTTGATTTCTCCTCCGGATTTCACAAGAGACTTCATCCTTTATGTTTCGGCATCCGATTATGACGTTTCTGGAGTACTCATCCAAGAAGACTCTGCTCGTCAAGAGCATGTCATTTACTATGTAAGCCAAACTTTATCAGACCCGCAACTCCGCTACCCACATGAAGAGAAAATGGCCCTCGTCATCATCTTTTCAGTATAGAAATTGCACGATTACATTCTCCTCAGCCATACCACGGTTGTCACAAATTCGAACCCAATGGTCTATCTCTTGAATCGACGCCTTCTGCAAGGCCGTGTGGCCAAATGGGTGATTGTCCTACAAGAATATGACCTGACTTTTAAAACCCCGAAGAGCACCAAATATTTAGCACTTGCTCAAATCATTACGGACCTACCACCCTCATCATCATCACCAGCTATCAATACTAATCTAATTGACGACCATTTATTTATCATCTCGTCAGACGACCCTTGGTATGGCGACATTTTGGTTTACCTCCACACACAGAAGTTTTGACCCAACATCGACCATGACAGACGCCGTCGCATTCATCACCATGCCTCCTGTTATCTCCTCATAGGCGATGTCCTCTATCGACGCGGTGTCGACACCATCCTACAACGTTGCTTGGATCAGGAAGAAGCAGAACAAGTCCTTAATGACTGTCATAGCGGTGCCTGCGGCGGCCATTTCTCTGGAATGGACACCGCCTAAAAGGTAATCCGCGCGGGTTATTTTTGGCCGTCATTATTCACTGATTGCATCATAGCAGTCAAAGATTTCCAAAACTTCCAACTCTTTGCCCCCAAGGCAAGAACCCCCCCCCCCCCCCGGCCCCCTTCATCCAGTTATCACCATTGGACCATTTTGCAAATGGGCCATCAACTTCATGGATTGCAATCCTGCGTCAGCTGGCGGCCATAAACACATCATTGTGGCCGTCGATTACTTTACCAAATGGGCAGAAGCCATGCCTACTTACAACTGCAAAGTTGACACTGTAGCCTGTTTTTTCCTCAACCATGTTATTGCTCATTTTGGAGTACCAAAGCAACTCATCTCAGACCATGGTTCTCACTTTGAGGACTCTGTTTGGTGAGAATTGTCAACCCTCCTTAAGTTTGAACATCATTTCTCTTCCTCCTACTACCCCCAAGGGAACGGCCAAGTCGAAGCTGTTAAAAAATTTTTGAAGACCATCCACTAGCGCACTGTCGACCAACATAAGTCCAATTGGCATCACATGCTCTTCCCCGCATTGTGGGATTACCGTAGGTCCACTAAAACCGCCACCAGTTTCACCCCTTTCCATTTAGTTCACGACGTAGAATCTTTCCTCCCAATCGAGTGTCAGATCCCAACATTGCACATCGCCATGGAACTACTCCCGGATACTTCACCAATTGAACAACACCTACTTATTTTAGAGCAAGCCGATGAAGATCACCATGCAATTGTCCAAACAATCGAAGCCGCAAAGAACCGATCCAAAGTTAGTTATGATAAACATGTTCACCCACGAGCATTTAGTGAAGGAGACCTTGTACTCGTTTACGATCAATCCCATGACAAAATGGGAAAAGGAAAGTTCGAATCCATGTGGCAAGGCCCATACATCATACACACTTGCCTTGGACATGGGGCATACATTTTGACCGACTCAGAAGGAAACCCCATGCGCAACCCCTGTAAT
Organism: Larix kaempferi; assembly: GCA_027924585.1. Lineage (NCBI taxonomy): Eukaryota > Viridiplantae > Streptophyta > Pinopsida > Pinales > Pinaceae > Larix > Larix kaempferi. Next base: position 6,184,370 of record BSBM01000035.1, read on the forward strand.
GGGTTGTACCTCAAACGATTCTATCTATAAAAATATTTTGGACACCACAGTCCGTGTTGTGCAGTTTCTAATTCATTTTTTCACTGTAAACTTTCCAAGCCTTACATTTTCATTTTTCCTGCATGAACACAGATGGATCCTGTTCCACTCTACCATATCGGCTTTGTCGACGGTGCAAGTCGTTGGTCTCCAAATCTCGCCTCTGTAGCTTGGGTACTTTATTCCCCTTCACACAAGTTGATCCACCTCGACGGAGTGTGCATAGGTGCTGCCACAAATAATCAAGCTGAGTACGATTCCATGACCGGTCTACTGGCCACTACTCTCCATATGGGCATAAGTCACCTTACCGTGTTCTTGGACTCCCAGCTCCTTGTTTCCCAGCTCAAAAACTGTTACCAGGTACGCGATCCCTGTCTATTTAGAAAATTCCTACGCACTAAACAAATGATTCGACACTTTGAATCCATTTCATTCACTCATGTCCCAAGAAATCTAAACAGTGTAGTAGACCAAATGGCTAATAACATTCTAGATTGGCACGTCAACCAAAACATGTAGGACATCACAACATGCACCACATAGGAATCAAAAAATCAAATAAAACAAACAAAAGAAACCATCATAGTATTGCATCCACGTGCATAGAATGTGCCTCCATGGGAAAACAAACAACATACAATTGCATCCACGTGCAACAAGACATAAAAGAAATGACAAGATGTGTATCCATGTGCATACATGACTGTATAATAAAAACACATCCATATGCATAAATATATATATCATCATGTAGTCATAATGTTAGGAGTGCCCTCAGCACCCAAATATACAAAAACTACACCAGCCATACAAAATGTGTATCAACAAAAACGTCCCCATATGCTCATCAACATTTGGGGGCAAGTACAAGATAACCTAATCGTCATCATCATGGTTAGCCACCCCCTTCGGCTCCTCCTCCTCTGGATCATACTGATCCCGAGCCCTCCTCTCAGCTGCCAACACAGCTACCCTCCACAGAATCGATATCCACTCACATGGAGCATCGAAACAATGGTCCAACACGCGTTGATCTAGGTCTCTCCAACCATCATCTGGTACATCATCCAACAATGCCTCTAAGGTATCATGTACATCCTCTATTCCATCATCTCGGTGATGCACAACTCCTCATGCACGAGGCGGGGGTGCCACTACCAGTGGAGGTACCACCACCACCAATCGTCCCCTACGGCCCTAATGATCTGGTGGTAGCAATGGACCCACATCTGCAATAACCCACACTGAAATACGTCAATATCATATAAAAATCTCTAGCTATCATAAATAAACAAACCATACAAACATGATACCATAGAACAACAAAAACAAAGACATACCATCCAACCCCCAAGCCTATCCCTAAGCTCGAGGCATCTCGATGTCTCCCCGGAAGTCCATACCCTGGTACAGATAGTCGTCAATCATGACTGGAATCTGCTCCCACTGCTCATACATCTCCATCGTGAAGAACCATCGAATACCACCACCACCCCGAGGCATCATCTCCCCCCACTGCACCATCAGCGGCTCACTCCTCTGACTGTCCTGAACTGGCACACGTGGCTGCAAGGTAGGTACCTACTCGAAAAAGAAGCAACACAGGAAAGAGGCATAACTGAACTCTCCTCCCTGATGCCTCACCTTTCTCAGCTCTCACTGAACACAAGCAAGGAACATCTGACCCCAAGAAAAATAAGTCCCATCCATGACATGATGAACCATCATCTCTTCCCTCCTGACAGACGGTGGGGTGCCTATGCACCAAGAACCCGCAAAACACAAGCCGCCACTGCTTGCATCTCCGACTCTCACAGATCCGAAACATTTAGTGCGTTATTCTACACACGGGCCCCTTGAAGACAAAATCTCTAAAGGAGATCCTCTATATCCATACCAGCTGGAATCCTGGGTTGGGTGTCCCCTATCTCACCCAAATGGGGCAAGCCAGTAAGGAAATACACATAAGTCAAGGTGAGATCCAGTCGCTCACCTTGAACCATAAATGCTAGCTGCTCTGGTTCCCGGAAATCAATCAACTTGTTCAGCAAGTCCCTGACCGAACGCATAAGAGGAATCTGTGCGAACTTCAGCAGTCCACCCAAAGCCAATGACGCCCGCACATGTGGGATCACTTGAATAGTCTCCATCAACTCCTCGTCAATCTCTCTCTCCCGCCACGATGTTTGCGGCTACCTGAGCATCCTGCCAAGCCAAACACAATTTTTTTTTAGAAAAATACAATACATTTTTTTCCAAGCCAACAATCCACATCACGGCTGTAAGCACCCACAGCCGTGATGCACATCACGGATGTGGAGCCCACAACCACGATGTGAATTGCACAAAAATCCTCAAAACCCGAGATATTCTACGTTGGCAAGCCAACATGGAGTATTGGCCACTTCTGAGACCCCAAGACCCCCAAAACGCAAATAAATTGAAAAGCTAAAGCAATAGGCTTACATGAAACTCGTGGAATCAAAAACCAATGGTTGAATCTCCTGCAAATGAAGAAAATGCTCAGACCCAATCAAATTACTCTGTAAAACTCAACCGTGAAAACGACACATGTCACATTGGGTCCACTTGCTATTTATAGAATTTTAACCAATTTTCAGTCAACCATTCCGGCATCATACGATGTCTGTTTTTCAAAATTTTGGTACCGTTGGAATCAACGCAATGAGAACTTCACGATAGACCATTCCGTTTCTTGATTCCACTGGATCCTGTTTTGGGCACTTTTCACATGACCCTCTTCACCTCGGTTTGCGTGCCACATCGACTATTGTCCATTTTTGAAATCCCTTATATCATCGGATTCCATTTTCTGTGCTCGTGATGATGCTTGAGATCATTTCTCGCTCTCACCACCACATTTTTAGGGCATGTTTTCCATGACCCTCTTCACCTCGGTTTGCGTGCCACATCGTTTGTTGTCCGTTTTTTACGTTCTTTATATCGCCTAATTCAGTTTTCTGTGCTTTTGATGATGCTTGAGATGATTTCTCGCTCTTACCAATACTTTTTAGTTCGGCATAATTTTATCCATTTTTCGGGCCGAGCAATTCTTTTACGAAAAAGGCACTTAGGGAGTTTTTGTTAAGCTCTTTTCTAACTCCTAAAACAATGAAAAGATCATCGAGCAATCTTGCTTCCTTTCATGCTCACTAAAAGTATCTAAAAGCGCGTCTACCTGGTATAAGTTTACCCCTTTTCTAGACCTTGTAGACTAATTACGAAAAATGAATACTCTAGTCACATCGGCTAGAAGAGTTCTCCATTTGCATCATTTTATGCTTTTTCGGGCCTTGGAGACTAACATACGAAAAAGACCACCAATGGAGTCTACTTACTACTTTCAGACTCTCTAAAAATGAAAGAAACCATGAGCTATCACCGTCTTGGGCTCGTATATATACACAGTGTTATCTCCCAAATTGACCACTGTCTTTTTGGGTGATAGAATGGGTAAAATTTTTATTTCTGTGAGTCCTGGGTTTCAAAATTCGAAAATTTAAGCTTTCGGCAGTTAACTAAGTCTGTGAAGTGTGCTTAACTGCCGAAAAGGCTCATTTTCGGCAGCTAAGACGGTTTACGAAAATAACTTTAGCTGCCGAAACCTGTAAAATTCCTAAAAAGCTGCCTTTGGGAAAAATCATTTTTCTTAGCCGTGGAATGTCCGTTTTGCATGTTCTAATAGTCGATTGACATCTACAGATCATAAGCTATCCATTGGTGCTTCCAGATTTGAATTTGGAGTTCGGGAAGGCTGTCGAAATGGCCCCGCAAGATCAGGTGTAAGAAATTGCTTTGCAAACCTGTTACAGGGCAGCAAGCTAGTGTTTTTGCCCAGATTTGACTTTTTCTCAACCAAATCTCTCGAAGTTGGTTTCTAATGATGTATAATAATTAAATACATCAGGTTTAAGAGTTTATCTTGATGTATTTGATGGTTAAGAAGGTTGAAAAGTTAAAATGGTGAACTAGTTAATGAGCAGAAATATTGTATTTTTGCCAAAGGAGGCAAATTCGAATTTCTCATGATGATTCATCAGCCTTGGAAGGCTTTCTACACCTGTCAAAGAGATTGGAGGATATCAGGGCTTTCAAGATAGAGTTTGACTCGTTAGATATGATCTTTTCCTATTTTGATTTGATTTTCCGTTATTAGCATTCCAGATCCATTTTTATAGGATCTCATCCTACACTTGTTGGTTTGACTATTTTTGGGCAAATCTGATCCATTTTTCATGGATCTAGATTTGATCTTGTAAGGCTATAAAGCCAAAGTCATTTGGAGAACAAAGGGTCGAGCTTGGAGAGACTTTGCCATATGTTTTGGTTGCTTGTTATAATAAAAAATCACAGTTTCCTCTTGTTGTTGTGATCAGATATTTTCATCCACCATTGTTCTGCACTCTGTTCAAATTAGCTTAGCCTGTGCTCATGATTTGGATTGAGGAACTTCCTATTGCTGTGTGTGACCCGATGTTATGCATGTACTTGGTTGCATAAACCCTGCATGTTAATATACTTGGTTGTCTCAGCAATATTCTACATACCATTTCTGTTATTTATCATCTGATTTACAGTTTCTAAGAGCACTGGCTCATTTAACTATTTGATAAGCAACCTTTCCATCGATCTATTGTGGTATCCCATCGATCCATTTACTAAAAAGGGTATTGAATTCTTAAGTTACCAAGCACCTTTGGTCTACAACCACAAAGGGTTTCTTGGAGTGATAACACACAGGATGGTACTCCTCTACCATTTCAGAGTCTTCTTATCGTTTTCAAACTCCTTAAAAATGAAAGCACTCATGAGCATGAACAGTCCTAGGCTCACACAAATCCACAGGACAGTACCATTTTTTAGCACACTTTTATCCCTTCTTGGAGCTCATTGAAACCACTAAGAAGGCCCCAATGGTGCTTTTCGGCGCCACAACAGATCATGTCTACTCATATGGCAGCTTCCCTATTATGGTCGTCTTTGTTCAGAGTATTCTGTAGTATGTCACCCTGAGAGTTTCCCAATAGCATCCATCACCTTGTCCCCCAGATTCACTCTAGTCTGCAATACATACCCCTGATCCCTTAAGCTATGGTCCCCACACCTAAAAATCAGTTTCATATGCTTCCAGGTCAACCATGTCATCATGCTCTAAACAAAGGAAGTTTGATTCCACCCACTCTATGACCCCAGTTACACCCCATCCTCATAGTATGACAGTCCTACCATCAATACTATCACACTTCAGTTGTACACCTCGCGCTCCTATCAAGGAAACATCATTTCCTTGGTAGTTGTTGATCTCCCTCTGTCGACACCAACCAAATCTATTCCAAAGGATAGACCTAGAGGTCCCTGTGCCTTAGACTCATCACCATTAGTGATGAGTGCCTACGGATCATTTTGAAAGGATTCCTTAGTGCCTCTCTAAATGATTGTTTCTCACATGCTTGACATCAACACCTTGATCGCATCGTTGAGACTCATACAGGGTATCTGTCCTTTCAATTATATGTCGAAGACCCCAGATATCACCTGACTCTACCACATTTGTGAGTCCAATTGAGGAAACAACCAGTTACATGTTCCTATAGATATCTGGGCTGCGCTTGACGACAATATTCTGATGTACCCCAGTTTTATACTCCCTTGAGTATACATCGACATATACTCCTCAGAAGTTGGCTCACAATCATTGAGTCCCTACAGATATTGGACACCTTCAGATTCAACAATTCATCAACCCTTCTAACACCTTATTCTGAATGGTTGTTGCTCTTTTCTAGTGTATCATTCCTTCAGATCAGTCACGGTATGACCATGAGAATGTCCCAGCATCATGTCCCCTTTGGACCATTATGATGTACCAACAAATTTTTATGTATTATTCAGGTCCCCCTTCTTGGGCCTAATTGTTATGTATATGTCTTGATACGAGCATGGGTATGCCCGCCTCGTCCATTATCAGAGATTATTCCTCATTCATTTTGAGGACATGTATTTTCAGTTTGTGTAGTTTGCAAGGGTTCGGTGTTCCAGTCTCCAATCGGTCTCTTCTCTCCTCCAAACCCCATGAAAAAGACAAAAGAAATATGATTTTTATTGGCCATACGATGAGCTCCTGTCCTCACACATCAGGGGCAATCTGTTAACACCCAAAAAGTGCTCACTAGCTCATTCCCTTATTCACATGACCCATTTTTCCACTTTTTCCACCATTTGAGCCTATAAAACCTTCAAAAGGTCACCAAAAAGACCAAAACCCATCTTTTTCCACTCAAAATATGTAATTTTCCTTAAAAAATACAAAAAACCCTCAAAAGGGGTCCAAAATTCCCAAAATCAATTAAAAGGGAATAAAAATATAAAATATATTCAAAAAAGGAAAAAGAGGAAAAAAGAAACCTAAACCATTTTGGTCAATACCATTGGTTTCCTCAAACCATAATGGTATTCCCCATTATCAAAAAACTATAAAAAGGTGATAGGGGCTCCTCACTATTCATCCACATTTCATCCTATCCTTATGCTACCAAATTCCCTTTGAGAGTCCTTGCCTCCCTTTTTGAGTTTGAAAATCCCCATTGAAGCATTGGAGAAGAAGAGACCATTGGACATTGGAGCACCTCAACCTTGGAGCTACTCAAACTCACCATCCTCACCATTTGAGGTAATACAAAAGATCAAATTTTCTATTTCTTGTTTTTCTTATGGATCTCATTGTTTATCGTTTTTAAATCTAGTTTTTATTTCCTTGCACATGTTAGATCAGATTTAATGTTATTTACATTTGTTTTTACTTTTACATTGAGACCGTTGCTACAAGTTAGCAGGTGCCCTTTAGCACTAGCTTGGTTGCAAAACCAAGCCACACACAACCGAATGGGTTCCCCCCGAATGGTGATAGAGCTCATGGATGAGAAAATAATGAGGTTAGTAGAGGTGTTCCTATGTTCCACATACTTTACATTCCAAGGGAACTTTTATGAACAAGTGGAAGGCATAGGTATGGGTTCCCCCCTCTCCTCGGTGGTAGCCAATCTCTATATGGACAGATTTGAGAAAATGACCTTAGATTCTTTCTCTCTAAAATGCTGGAGATGGAAGCGGTATGTGGATGATACATATGTAGTTTGGAAAAATGGGAAATATAGCCTACATAGGTTCTTTATTCACCTCAATGATCAAAACAATAACATTAAATTTACTATGGAGGTTGAAAAAGACAAGCGTATACCCTTCCTTGATGTTTTGGTCTCTAGAAAAGAAGATGGCTCTATAAGCCACTAAGTCCATAGGAAAAAGACGCACATGGATAGGTATTTATAGATGGATTCCCACCATTATGCTCTGCAAAAGAGGGGGATAATAAATACCCTGGTAACCAGAGCCCTTAGAATTTTCCATAAGGAACACTTAGAAGAAGAAATGTGTCACATGGCAGAGGTTTTTGAGAGGAATGGTTATGATAGCAATCATCTCACCAAGGTGGTTAGAAATGCAAAGAGTCCCCACAACAAGAAGATTAAGTAAGACAAATACACGAATACAAGAAAGATCTCTCTCCCATGCATAAAGGGCATGACAGATAGGATAGCCAAGATCCTAGAGAAGAGTAATATTAAAGTCTATTTTAGGCCACCAAAATCGATAGGTAAAATGTTGGACTCATTAAAAGATCCAATAAAGTCGGGCTAATGCAAGTGTGTTTACTCCATACCATTCTGATGTGGTAGAATATATATAGAAGAAATAGGTTGGTCCTTTGATGTAATATTTAAGGAACATCACACAGATCTCAGACATGATAGGTTCAATAATTCTTTGTTAGTTGAGCACTCTCATCAGACAAAACACCATATTTGTTTAGAAAAGGAAAAGATCATTGTGAAAGAGGATAATTTGAATAAGTGAAAGGTAAGAGAGAAAGTAGAGATAAGAAGTCACGATAAATGTTTGAATAGGGACGGTGGAAAAAAACTAAGTGACACATGGACTCCACTACTACACAATATTCAAAGAGCTATGACAAGAGAGCCAACTTCACATTTAATAGCATGGCTGACATGAACTTTAAAGCATTAATATGGATGTTGTTAGAATTCCTATTAATATTTATACTTATGATGGCTAACATCTTTTTCCTTTAGGATTGTAAGTATGTTGAGGATGATCCCACAGTAGGGATCAAAATGTTGAGCTTTGCAACACATAAAATGCAGTTTCTAGTCTTCACCAATATTTATCCCGCATATGGTGGTTTCCCTCACCTGGTTCTGCAAGTACAATTCCTAATGCAATTGATGATGCATCTACATGTACATGGAATATCTTCATCCAATCTAGAAAAGTCAGAATTGGTGTTCTCACTAATTTTTCTTTCAAAGTATAAAATGTGTTTTGACATTTAGGAGTCCATACATATTTATTTTCCTTCTTCAACAATTTCTCCAATGATGCAAATGATCTTTGCATAATTTAAAATGAATTTCATGTAATACCTGTTGATGTCCGGGTTAGGATGGAATGGATACAAGCATCAATGGAAGGATAGAAATCTGATCCAAGAACTTTAGTAAACCCCCGTAGAGATTTCCCTATTTCCTAGTCATTTGGGATGATTGCTTCTACGTATTAAGGCCTTAGTTAGCCTTTTGGTTTTTCTCCCAAAGGAGACTTATTGGTTGTGTGAACTAAGTAACTAAATTGAAATTTGTAATGAAATTGATGATTTCTTAAGTTAACTATTCATAATGGAAAACATGCCTGAAATATACTAGAATTAGTTAGTTAAGTTCTACTTAATTAATAGAATATACAACACGAATAAAGAAGATAAATCATCATGATTCTTAGCCGAACATTCACTGATCACAATCAAAATTACACATCACTTAACTTGTATCAGTTCAATATTGTAGAAACAAAGTATCTAAATCAATAAAAGCTATTATTTAACAAAACTAAAGAGTTAGTATCTTAACATGTTAATAACTCACAGAAAAAGATGTCATGTACATAGATCAATGAAAACATTCAATAAAATCTGTCATCACAATTCGTTTACAGAAAACATTCAAAGTAAACAAGTATTTCCTGTAATTACCAACATCTAAGACAAGTTAGCTAATAAAGCATAAGAGGAACATAATAAAAAAAAGAAAAATTTATTTGATCATGTAGTGGAACTGGAAGCATGCAACATCTCATCTTTCATTAACAAGTGTGAAAAAAATTACAAATAAGTCTGAGAGAGATAGAGCATTCCACCAAGTCTGATACAAAAAAATCACATCAAAAGTTCCCCCCTTCTCAATTTTCAGGTCTATATCAATAATAATTACATGAGATAAGAAAATCCTAAAAATAAGGATCAAATTCCTGAATCTAAGCAAATAAAACCTAACTACCCTAGTCTAGATTAGTAACATAATCTTTCCAGCCAGTTGTCATGTCCCTTCCCTAGTGACCTTGGTCAAGACTTGGATCCTCCCATCCCTAGGGGGTCTAGAAAGAATAATTAATAGGGGTAAATTTTGGCACAAGTACTATAGTAATTAATTAATTTTAATATTCTAAGTTTTAAATTATCTCTGATAATAAATGTCTCATCATTATTAATTAAATTTTGTGGAAAGTATTAATGATGACATGGATAGGAGGGCACATAGGGTCAAAGTGGACCACACCTACTCAAGTGGAAAGCTAGGAAAAATCAAGGTGGTAGCATAAGAAAGTGGAAACTAACAAAAACAAGGAAAAATAGCCAAAAGCACAAAGCAAAACAGTTTAAAAGAAGGAAAGTGCAAAAAGCAACCGGTTTGGAAAAGTAGGCAACATTCAGAAAAGCTAAGTAGGGCGCACTTGGTAATTCCAGTGAAAGGACAAAAAGCAGGCAAGTTTTGCAAAGCAAGTAATTGCTAATTCTCTCAAGGATGCACCCTTCCTCTCTCACACATGTGGATGACTTGTCAGTGAATCTACTTTAGATATAAAAGGAAGCTAGGGCGCACTACTCACATATTTTGGTTAATTAATTTTGTCATTGAGAGCTCTTGCTACTCAGATTTGAGATATGTTCCTCAACCATTGCTTGGGAGATGAACCCCAAGGTATTTCATGTTCCATTCAACCATTGATTAGATCCAGAGCCATGGAATTCTTATCTACATATATACATCAGCCCAGTATTGAATATTCTTGAGCTTCCAGAGATTGATCCTCAGTCAGAGTGCCATTGGAGAGAGCATTGGGAGATTTCATCAGAGGGAGGTACTCCATTTTAGAGAAGGATATCAATGCATCCAGAAGGTTCAGTGCACCCCTCATATATATCCATCAGCCCTGATTTCATCCTCCTATCAGATACAATACAGAATTCCATCTCCTTCTTCTTCCTCTCATGCTTATTCTCTCATTATTGTAAGATCCTCTAGCATTGGATATCAACTGAAGTATTGAATGTAATAAAATATTTATTATCTTCTCATGACCTTTGATTTCAACCTGATGTTGTTCAATAAATCATATCAGAACCCTCATTTACTTCAGGAGTGAAATTTGTAAGCCTCTAAGGAAAATTGGATTAATAAAATGGAAGACTAGCTCTTTATGCCTTTTTTAATGACTAGTTTTACCACTTTTTCCAGTAAATATTATGTATGAGTTTATTTTCTGATCTGATGGTTGTTTGATGTTCCTAAGACAATACTAAAGCACCCCAAACCCTGTTCCTAATACTTTGAAGATACCTTATCTAATTTGGGAGAGTTTGGAAAACTGCTAGTTGAGCAGTCCTACTTAGTGCCATTGACCCTTTTACTCCCAAACCCACCCAGAGCCTCCCAAATTCCCTGAAAATATTATCCATTATTCAGTAGGTATTTTAATGCTTGAAATACACCACTGGTTTCATTCAGGTGTAAACATCTAAGTCTAGTTTGCATATGTTGGAGTGCCCGGGAAGCCTCAAAGTAGACATTATATCTAGCTGACTGTTGAAATGTAAATGGCCCCAGTTATTTGTGCATAGGACTTGTAAGTTGGCCTTGTTTCTGAAATATTGGATGTTGCACATATCTCCATACATTTTGAAGAACCTAATTATCCTAAATTAATAATCCTAGAGTCACCAATCAACCTCTAGACTAGTCCATTCCTAACTAGTTTTGTTAACTAGTTTCTTGTTTACCAAAATTATGTTCTTACATTTTAAAATTGGGAATAAAATTGACTCCAATATGATCAAGGTAATTATAGTGGTATCAGAGCATGGTCCTACGAACCTGCTCTTTAAAATTTGTGATGAGTCCTAAGATAGTTCCATTCCCCAAAGGAAAGAACCCCGAAGAACCTCCTGTTGAAGAAGAGGTGGAATCTACTGGAGGAAAAATACGAGGAAAGAACATGTATGACTTAGATATGGAGGAAGAGTTCAAACTCTTTGTGCAAAGTATGTTAAAAGGGTTGCATGACATATCCAAAAACATCATCCAATTTGGGCAAGACACCAGAGAATTCTTGGCTAAGCATTTCCTTTCAATCAGTTGCTTCCTGGGAGGATTGGTATGTAAAATTATTGGCTAAGCATTTCCTTTGAATTAGTTGCTTCCTGGGAGGATAAATATGTAGAATTCCAAACCTTTAGTGAAGAATGCAGAAGGGCATTTCCTTTCAAGGATTTTTATGAAGCAAAGTATAAAAGTAGGCAAAGAGGAGTTCATAGGCTTCCAACACACATTTATGAGTTGAGAAATGAAACTGGTATGATCCAATTACCCTTCTTTGACAGATCCTCAAAGTGTACTTCTATCTCCTGGGTGCAGAAGCTGGACACTTATTTTCAACTGAATTCCATGGCTGAGAAGGCTTCCCTCATAATGGAAACTTTGCATTTCGAAGGAGAGGAAAATGATTGGTGGTTCCATGGCATGAGAACTTTGGGCCATGATCAAGTGACTTCCTATGAAGATTTCACTAAGATACTAGTGGAGAGGTTTGATAGAAGAGACCCTGGAATATCTTTCAGGGAGTTGGCACATGTGAAGCAAACTGAAACTCCTGAAGCATACATATCAGAGTTACAAAATATTGTAGTGATGGTCACTGACATATCTAAGGTTCGCTTGATCCTCCTGTTCACAGAAGGATTAGCAGAGCCTTTGAGAGGATTGGTAAAAGCATACAAACCATCCCCCTTACAATAAGAAGTGAGAAAAACAAGGGATCTTCAAGATGCCATCCCAAGAACAAGGTATCCTCCAAAATTTAATGTGCCTACAAAATTTCAGAATCAAATACCACCTTTCAAGAATGTTGCTGCCCCAAACAAGAAGGAATACTCATACAGATATCGGGATGAGTTAAGAAGGAGGAAGCTTTGTTTTTCTTGTCAGGAACCTTGGGTTCCGGGACATAAATGTGCTAAGGTGAAAGCACACTCCATTGAAGTCTTTTCAGAAAGTGAGGAGGAAGAAGTATAAGGAGAAGCACCAACAGATGATGGCTATGAAACAGCAGGGGAAGAACAACCCCCGCAGCCAGAAAGAAAAATTGTAGTGTTGAGTGGAGTTCCCCACTTCCATACCCTGAGATTCAAGGGGGTTGTGCAAGGGCAGAAAGTATCAATTTTAGTCGATAGGGGTGCCACCCACAATTTTATTGATGCAGCCATGATAGAGAGGATAAAGCTGCAAACAGAAAAATGTGGAGGTTTCACTGTTGTAGCTAGGGTTTTACCCCTAGCTTGTGCAAATGAGCACCTACTAAGGAGAATGGACTCCTTAGTAGCAGTTCAGTAAGTGTAAATAATTAAGCTAAAACAAAAATTAAATTACTTCTAAAACATGCATAAAACATAAACAACAAATTTAAATAATGGCTTTTTTGTATTGAAATTACCTTCAATGTGAAGGTTTGATGGAGCCCTTTGTAGTGTCCAAGAGGATGCTCCAAGCTTCAATATGCTCCTTCTCCTTCTCCAATGGTGGGAATGGGCCAAAAGTGGCTCTCAAGGTGAAAGTAGTTCAATGGTGAACTAGGGTTTCGAGAGAGATTTTGGCAGAGTAAGGGTGCTTGTGATTGTGGATATGGAATAAGGGATCTCCATCACCTATTTATAGTTTTTTGGTGGTGGAGTGCTGACCCATGGTTTTAGGAAACACATGGTTTTGGGCAGATGTATAGGGTTTTTTCCTCTTTTTCCTCATTATTTTATATTTTTTATTCCCTTTTTAGGGGTTTTTGCTATTTTTAGAGGAAAAAGGGGGTTTTTTAGCCTTGTTTAGGCTATTTTGATGGTTTTGTGGCCTTTTGGAGGCATTTTAGGCCTTTTGGAGGCTTTTTAATGGGATTTTTTAGGATTTTAAGGGAAATATGGTAGGAAAATGGACAAATGAGCCATATAATGTGGTAGATGAGGTAGTGAGCACTTTTTGGGTGTTAACAACTGTGATCATTCCGAGAAACAACACTAGGGAGTGTAACCGATGGATTCCAAAACTGCAAGTGACCATTGGAGATCATACAATAACTGATATCTTTTATGTTGTCAATGTGGTTGATAATAATGTGGTATTGGGAGTGCAATGGTTTTACTCCATTGGTGAACATTCAGTGAATTACTAGATACCCCAAATGATCTTCAAAGATGTTGAAGGGAAGTAAGTAGTTTTGAAGGGTGTCAACACCTACCCAAAACAAGTAATTTCTGCAAATAGTATGAGGTCGGTATTAAGGCATGGTTATATTGAGTGGGATTATGAATGTTTCATTACCACTCAAGGTAATTCCATATATGTATCACACTATCCGGAGGAAATTCAAAAGCTGCTACAAAAACACAAGAAAGTGTTTGAATATCTTCCACATGGAATGCCTCCTGACAGAGGTACTGAACATTGGATTGAGCTGGAAGTTGGCACACTTCCTATCAATATCCATCCTTACAAGCGCCCTAAAATATTCAAAGATGATATTGAGAAGACCATCAAATATCGTCTTGAGATGGGATTCATAAGACCAAGCTCAAGTCCCTTTGCTTCATCATTGGTCCTAGTCAAAAAGAAGGATGGATGAGATGAAAAAACAAATATCCTATCCCAAGGATTGATGAATTCATGGATGAGATGCATGGAGAAAAATACTTTTATAATATTGATCTCCGCTCTGGATACCATCAGATCAGGATGAAGGATGAATACATCCAGAAAACTGCTTTTTGGTGCCATTATGGGCATTTTGAGTTTCTTGTCATGCCTTTTGGCTTGACCAATGCACCGGCTACTTTCCAATCCTGCATGAACATAATTTCCAGTAAGCATATACGTAATTATTTCCTTTTGTTCTTTGATGATGTTCTAATTTATAGTAGGAGATGGGAAGAACACTTTCACCACTTGGACAATGTCTTGACAATCCTGGAAGAACAGTCTTTTTATGACAAATTTTCCAAGTGTGATTTTGGATTGACTGAGATCCTCTATCTTGGTCATATCATTGGGAAAGAGGGATTCAAGGTGCATATGGATAAGATCAAGGCCATACATGAATGTCCAAGCCCAAAGAACATAACATCCTTAAGGGGATTCATTGGTTTGTGCACCTACTACTGAACATTTGTGAAAGGATTTTCTAAGCTAACATCCCCTTTGACGGATCTCACCAAGAAAGGGGCCTTTATTTGGTCATAGGAGGATGAAAAATATTTCAACAGAATGAAGGAACTCATGAGTAGCTTCCCAATACTTGCATTTCCCGATTTCACTCAGCCCTTCATATTGGAATGTGATGCCTCAGGATAAGGCATTGGAGCAGTTTTAATGCAGAATAGGCATCCCATTTCCTATGAGAGTAGAAATTTGCAGCCACATGAGAGGCATTATTCAATTTATGATAAATAAATACTGGCCATCATGCATTCCTTGTCCAAATTCAATCAGTTCCTAGTGGGAGGCAAGTTCATAGTAAATACTGATCACAATAGCTTGAGACACTTCTTGACACAAAGGGAGCTGGATGATAGACAATAGAAATGGGTAAGTAAGGTTTAGTCCTATGAATTTGACATAGACTACAAAAAGGGTAAGATGAATGTGGTAGCTGATTCCCTCTCTAGGAAACCTGCTTTTTCTTTGCTGCAAGTTCCAACTGATTGGAAAGTCCAACTAGTTGTGGAATACTCTAAGAACCAGTTTGCTTGTGAAGTGTTGGATAAGGTGATTCAGGATGATGCCTACCAAGTCCTCAATGCTGTCATATATTACAAATACATAATTTTTCTAGTGCATGGATCAAAATTAAAAGAAAATATTTTGGTGGCTTTCCATAATACACCAGTAGCAGGCCACCCTGGATTCCTAAAAACTTACCGGAAGGTGAGAGAGAGTTTCACTTGGAAGGGCCTAAAAAATAATGTGTTAAGGCATGTAAGGGATTGTACTGCATGCCAACAGAATAAAGTGGAGCACACTCATTCGGCTGGTCTCCTACAACCCCTACCCATCCCATAACAGAAATGGGAAAGTGTGTCCATGGATTTCATCACAGGACTGCCAAAAACCCAGGGTAAGGATATCATCTTTGTAGTGGTTGATAGATTGACTAAATTTTCTCACATTTTTTATGTCACATCAACTATTACTGCTAGTCAAGTAGCTGTACTATTTTTTAAAGAAGTATTCAGATTTGCATGGTATTCCCAAGACTATAATAAGTGACCGAGATAGCAAATTTACAAGTACTTTCTGGCAAACTTTGTTTGAACTAATTGGAACTAGTTTGAATCTCAGCACAACCTATCACCCTCATACTGATGTCGAAACTAAGAGGTTAAATCAATGGCTGTAGGGTTATCTCAGGAATTATGTTACCAGGAAACAGAAAGCATGGATCAACTCGCTACATTTGGGGGAATTCTGCTATAACAAAACATTCCATATCTCCATTGGAATGACCCCATTCAAAGCTCTATATGGATATGAATCTCCCACATTTGTAGATATGATTTTTGGGGATTGCAGAGCACAAAAAGAAAAGGATTGGATGCAAGAAATCCAAGGAATACTCAAGGCCCTCAAAGAAAATGTGCAGGTTGCACAAAACCAACAGATGGTGAATGTAGATAAGAAAAGAACAGACCGAACCTTACAAGAAGGTGACTTGGTCTACTTGAGGTTTCAACCCTATAGGAAATCCACTCTGAAATAAAAAGGGGTTGAGAAATTGTTTCCCAGATTCTATGGACCTTGTAAGATCACAAGGAAAATTGGTGAAGTTGCTTATGAATTAGATCTGCCATCAGGGAGTAAGATACATAATGTTTTCCATGTGTCATGCTTGAAGAAAGCAGTTGGCCAACAAGTAACTATTTCAGAATAATTTCCTCCTCTCGATGATGAAGGTCACCTGGTATTAGAACCAGAAAATATTTTGTAGGTTAGAGAGAATAATTTGAGGAGCATGACCATTAAAGAATATATAGTGCAGTGGAAGGGGTTTCCTATTGAAGATGCAACCTGGGAAGGTGAACAGATTTTGCAACATCCTAGATTGCAACTGCTTGAGGACAAGCAGTATTGGGGAGGGAGGAATTTCATGTCCCTTCCATAGTGAACTTGGTCAAGACTTGGATCCTCACATCCCTAGGGGGTCTAGAAAGAATAATTAAATAAGGAATAATTAATAGGGGTAAATTTTGGCACAGGTACTCCATTTCATCAGAAGGAGGTACTCCATTTCAGAGAAGGAGATCAGTGCAGCCAGAAGGTTCAGTGCACTCCTCATCTACAACAATCATCCCTTATTTCATCCTCCTATCATATCCAGTTCAAAATTCCATCTCCTTCTTCTTCATCTCATGCTTATTCTCTCATTATTGTAAGATCCTCTAGCATTGGAGATCAATTGAAGTACTGAATGTAATAAACTCTTTATTATATGTTCATGACCTATGATTTCAACCTAATTTTGGTCAATAACTCATATCAGAACCCTCATTTACTTTAGGAGTGAAATTTTTAATCCTCTAAGTCAATTTGGATTAAGAAAATGGAAGACTAGCTCTTTATGTCTTTTTTAATGACTAGTTTTACCACTTTTTCCAGTAAATATTATGTATGAGTTTATTTTATGATATGATGGTTGTTTGAGGTTTCTGAGACAATACTGAATCACCACAAACCTTGTGCCTGATAATTTGAAGACACCTTATCCAATTTGGGGGAGTTTAGAAAACTACTAGTTGAGCAGTCCTACTTAGCGCCCTTGACCCTTTTTCTCCCAAATCCACCCAGAGCCTCCCAAATTCCCTAAAATGTATTATCCATTATTCATTAGGGAGTTTAATGCTTGAAATACACCACTAATTTCTTTTATCCATAATAGCTAAGTCTAGTTTGCATATGCTAGAGTGCACATGAAGCCTCAAAGTAGACATCAGCTCTAGCTGACTGTTGAAATGTAAATGGCCCTAGTTCTTTGTGAATAGGACTTGGAATTTGGACCTATTTCTGACATATTGGATGCTTCACATATCTTGATACATTTTTTAGAACCTAATTAACCTAAATTAATAATCCCGGAGTCACCAATCAACCCCTAGACCAGTCCATTCCTAACTAGTTTCTTGTTTACCAAAACAATGTTGTTACATTTTAAAATTGGGAATAAAAGTGACTCCAATATGATAGGGTTATTACACCAGTATACGTATCCCACATATCCATGACATCAGGGTAATTCACAGGCTCAATCTATAATTGATCCTTATACAAGTGATCTAGGAGGATCTCCCAAAATGACCAAATATTAAAGTCTTTAAATTCTGTGAAGAAGGGTACATATGCATAGAGCGCACCGACAGATTTCTGACGACATTCATTTCATGCAAAATGGAGTCCGTATGTTAAAGTTATTGCATTCTGAAATTTTCGCAAAATAGGTAAAATGTTTAAAAAGGGGGTGCCACGTGGCAATCTGTTGGCCTGCCACATGGAATTATCATACAACAGACTTTACAGATATGATATCATGTTGACATGGAATCATGAGAGGATGACATGTGTGACCCAGAAATGGATGAATTGGCACCCAATCAAATTAATCTGGAAGTGCCACGTGGCATCTGATGACGTGGTAGGTGCTAAGGTGGCAAACGATCACTGGGTAGGACGTGGCACAATGGGAAGATGACATGTGGCGACCATGTGGACCAATGGAAAGTTTCCACGTGGCAGCCATGAAATGTTGATGAAGGCTTAAGATTAAAAAATTTTGGTTTATTATCCTAACTATATACCTTATATAATTTGTTATATATAACGTGTATATATTGGAGAGTTTCGTGGGATTTGAACCCACAACCTCTTATATATTACTCCAAAGTTTTAACCAAAAAACCATATGAATTGCTTGTAATAACAGTTCGAAATTAATTATTTTAAGTTACAGCTAATGAATTTGGTTTATGGTTGGGATGCCCACGACCTATAAAACTAGGCACGAATTTCGAGACCGGTTACAGAGTTCGAAGACAAATCTTTGCACATATTTCAAGAGAGATTCTTGGAATACACCCCGAGGTGGTATTGCATGTAGACCGAGGTGGTATTGAATGCACCCCGAGGTGGTTTCTACTCTCTACACACATCCTAAGGTGAGTTTGTATGCATCTCGAGAGAGTTTTAGAGTGCATGCAGTTCAAGGCCGTACGAACTGTATGAATCAGAGGTAGTCTTGGAGGTTTTTCCAGAGGGGGAATCCCAATGTCTAGCTCATAAATATATCGCGTTTATACTCAAAAGACTCGATTTTGCACAAGGATTCTGAATCCAGCTTTAGTGTTTGCATCTAGGCACCTTGTTAAAAAAGTGCTCACAAAACCCTTCATCTACATCGAAGTATAGCGATGTTTACACTTCAAAGAATCATAATTTCCTTCTAAAGCTACTGCTAAAGTCTGTTTCTTCTCCAAAATCGCAAAAACATGAGGTGATGTTTTGGGTGATTCCTGGCTTTTCTTTGTAAAGCATTTTTTAAGACTAATAAAATTGGTCCTCATTGGAGCTGGACCCGGAGACATAGTCCATTAGGGACGAACTCCACTATCATCTATTGTGTTAAGTTTATGTCTTTCACACTTGTTTTATTGTCCAATTTCTTCATTTATGCTATTTAATTTTGTCATTTAAATCCTTTTAAAAAGTTAAGCTGTAATGTCCCCATTTTGACCCCATTGCATTAAAATGTAAATGATGTAATATTGTTATAAAATCATGGTGAGGGGTTCAAGGCCAAGGCCCCGCCATCGATTTATTGATGCACATGTTTTGCGTGCTAGTCAAGCACATTGGAATTTCAAACATCATGTAAATATGCATTTTAATAAAATACCCACAACTAGCTATGCAATGCAACAAAGAGATGGGGGCATGATTTTACAAGGAATTGGGAGGGAAAACATTCAAACCCTTGAGCCAACCAAGTCAAGCCAAGTGTCAATGAGAGAACCCATCAACCCTCAACTACCCATGTTGACTTTTTGTATCCAATCATTCATTTCTCCCAAGAGTTGGTTGAGGTAGTTAATTCCTTGGGAATGGAGAGGTATGGCTGTCCAAATTCGAGTATGGGAAAGCCACCTTGCATGGAAAAATGCGTTTTGCTTCTTGGGCAAGAAAAGAGCCATGAATTGCTCCCCAAGCCATTATCCATCAACCAATTTTTCTCCCTCACGAGTTTGGAGCTACCTGGGCGTTTCCCAGCCATGTTCTTATGTGTTTTCTTTAATCCTTAGCTGGGAGAAGGGCATTTTTGTGTTGTATACTAGTGGGGAAGAAGGTAAATCCAATTGGGGTTCCATAGAGACCGTTTGTACTGCTGAATGCTTAGATACTTAGGGAAGAAATCATTTTCCTCCTTGGGAATGTTTTTCCCCATCCCACAATTCGTTTTTGGTTGGAAACAATTTGGGGAAAGCCCAGGGCCATCCTGTTTGCAAATCCCATTGTTAAACATGTGTGTCCATGCCAAATGATTGTGCTTGTTGTGTGTAGATAGAGTATGTTGGGTATGGGTTATGGGAATCCATTGTTTTGGCTTGAGCTTGAGGGCAAGCATCCAAGGTTCAAATGTAGCCTGATAAATCCAACTATGGACTGGCTTGGCTCAGATGAGATGATTAATTGGGCTGTGCATGAGCTTGAATGTCCCCTTTTCCTTGTAAGAATCATGCCCATCTTGGAGTGGAAGTTGTGTTGAGATATTGATGAACACAACTAGCCTATGGTTGGGTGGAACGTTGTGGCGACATAGCTAGTTGTTTGGGACAATTGCACAATGAAGATAAGTGTTTTTCTATCTATGTATTTAATTATGCAATGTTTAAATTGATGACTGTTTTGATATGCTATATGCATATGATATGTGTGTGGATGAGTTTCATTTCTGTTGTGCATGTTGCTTAATTTTCATCTGCACACTTTTGAATTTCTGTGTATGAATCTAATGAATTTGGTTGAGTTTTATGAAAATCCCCATAGATTGTTAGCATGTTCCCTTCCTTGAATTGGGTCCACGGGAGGGTACATTACATAAGCATACAAGCCTTTATACATGCAAATTCATGGTTGAAAAGATACTCATTTTCAGATCATGTTTGGTATCAGATCCTGATTAACCATAGATTTGTGATTATGTTGAATGATTACTATAGGCAAGCTTAAATCAAGTGAAGGAGATCTTGTGTCTTTTGATCTAGAAATTGATTGTACAATTCGAAGGAAGAAAATGGGAGAGGATGATGTCCATTTAGGGCATGATAAGGCTTTCCATAAAACCTTCTACAAAATGTCAGATATGGTTGAGAATTTGTTTGCAGATTATCAAGAGATATTGGAAAATAGGGAAAGGAAGAAACCAAAAGAGGAAGGTAATGCATCAATAAATCAGGGAAATGGAGGCCCTCCAGAACCTCCATCTTCACCTTCTAGTTCAGATTCAAGTTAAGATTATGCTTCTTCTAATCATTCCCATCATTCTAAAGGTGATCAGAAATATGTTTCTAATATTCCATTATGTAATGGACCAACAAGGGCTGATGATACACTAACTCTAACTCCTACTAGACTCAGCTAAAAACAATGAATTCAAAGACTAGTTTTATTGGAGATTGGAAAGATCAACACTTTGGATGTAAGGAATAATTTGATTGCTCAAAAATAAATGGGACCATTGATGGTTTGAAATCAGAAAGGCTGAAATATACTACAATGCTCCTAAGCACCCCAACATATGAAAACTTGTACCTCAACTATACAATGACTGGAAGATATGGATGAAGGTTTCTGAAGCAGGGAGTGTAATAAAAATGAAATATAATTCAATATACAATCATAGGTTTCTCCATAATTTTGAGGACGTTCTGAGAAAATTCACAAAGATACAAGCAAAATGACATTCCAGGATTGCATAACTAGTTAATTTCAAGAACTCCCAAACAGTCAATGAAGGCTCACTAATTTATTGTATCAAATGTGTATTGGGTCAATTAACATCTTAATTACCATCGGGAACATAAATCAACTCATTTGGATCTATTCTCATTCATTTATCACATGTATTCCGAAAACTAGTCAAATTCTAGGCAAATCTAGAAAGGGTGGAGAAAACTCGGAATATTTCATAATTATGCAATATTAAATGATATAAATCATATCATAGGTTTTTTATGACTATAATTACATCATATATGATCCAATGTTCTTCTCAAAATATTACAAAAACTCCTCTCCTCTCAAGCACAACAATCTAGCACTGGAAATCAACAAGAAGCTTTGAGATTCGAACCATAGACTTCATGAGACTTTTCTGAACTTCAAACTAGCCTTGGATCAGCTACATTACCTGAAATAAATATCAATTATAATGGATGAATACCATCATCCTCTCACAGGAAGCAGGGGCACATCTCCTAAGTCTCTAAGGCACAATTGCTCTGATACCAATACTCAAACTGACAAAAGATGTGAAGGGGGTGCGCAATGGTTTATTTATAGAGAGAGGATCACTTGAGGAGCAATTCTCCTTAGGTAATGCACCCTCCATGAGTGTATAAGGAAAGATAGCTTTCCTCCCTTTTTCCTTTTTCCTTTGCTTTCCTCCTTTTTCCTTTTCTGTTTGCTTTTCCACTTTTCTGTTTTTTTCCAGCTTTTCTGATTTATCATGCTTTTTTCTGGATTTTCTAATTTATCCTACTTTTCTAAACTTTCTTTCTTTTCTAATTTATCCTGCATTCTTCTTTTGTGTTGCTTTATGCTTTATGCTACTTTTCTTGAGTTTTGTTGCTTTCCTTATTTGCTCCATCTTTCTTTCCTTAATTTTCCCGATTTTCTAGATTTGGGTACTTTCTCCTTAACTTCTTCTTCAAGTCATCTCCAAGTCAACCTCATCTACTAATGTACCCTAGTGGAGCATTATCCTCATTTATTTATGATAAAATTATTAAATGCATGAAAAATAAATATTCCAAGTGCATAATAAACTTTGGATAAAATTTAATTCACACTCCTAATTAATTAAATGTATGGAATTCAAAATTAACCCCATGATAATGAAGTTGTCTCCTCAACCCAAGGGATTGGTTGGGTTAGGAACTTGATCCAATATTCACTATTGATGGGACATGACATTCCTCCCCACCCAAGATTGCTTGTCCTCAAACAATTTCAAACTCGGATGTTGTAAGATGTGTTCTCCTTCCCAAGTAGCATCCTCACTAGGGAATCCTTCCCATTGCACCAAAAAATCCTTAAGTATTCTTCTCCTTATCTTCTTCTCCCGGAACTCCAAAATGTTCTCAGGGATCAGCACCAAATGTCCTTCATCATCAAGGGGTGGAAAATATTGTGAAACCTTGACTTACTGCCCTATTTCCTTCTTCAAACAGGACACATGGAAAACATTGTGAATCCGGCTGCCTAGAGGCAACTCTAGCTCATAAGCCACTTCCCTGATCTTCCTCAGGAATTTGTAGGGGCCATAGAACCTTGGCTGAAAATTCTCATCCCCCTTAGACTTCAATGATGACTGTATATAGGGATGCAACCTCAAATATACTAGATCTCCTACTTGGAAAGCTCACTCAATTATATGCTTATTTGCATCCATGTTTTTCCTATTTTGTGCTACCCACGAGTTTTCCTTGAGAGTTTTGAGTATGTATTGAATCTCTTGGATCCAATCCTTTCATTCTTTGTCTTACAAACACCAAATATCAGATCATCAAAAGTGAGTGCATCATATCCATATAGAGCTTTGAAGGGAGGCATACCAATCGAGAGGTGAAAAGTAGTGTTGTAACAAAACTCTCCCAAATGGAGTCAAGTAGTCAATGAGTTTTGCTGGCCTGTGACATAGTTTCTTAGTTACCCTTCCAGTCATTGGTTCACTCTTTCTATTTGGACATTAGTTTGTGGATGGTGGATGGTGCTCATGTCCAAACTTGTCCCCACTAACTTGAACAATTCTTGTAATACCCTTATGGTTTAATGGCTTCAATGTAAATATTGTGTAAATACAGTGTGTATGTGCCCTAGTGTGGAGATCAAGGCCAAGGCCCCACTTGTGGATGTTTAGGATTTAATTTCATAGGCAAGTATTTGACAGTTTGATTATCCATGGGATGTTAAGCCATGAAGGATTGTAAATGATGTAATTATTAATTATTATAATAAAATACCCAAGAAGCTGCCTAAGGAGGCAACCAATGAGAAAGGGCCATGTGTATCCATTAGGGAGAGGTGAGGGGGTTATGGGATTGGTACCCATGCTACCACATGTCCAATTGTGAACCCATTTGACTCACCATGCTGACATTAATGCAGCTATGAGAGGGTGGTTAAGGAAACCAGACCCATGAATTTGATGAAGTATGGGAAACCCGCGGATCCGTATGGCAGGGTATGGCCTGTGCATTTCTTGTCCCTTAAGCCATTCCACAGTTGGGAATTTAGCCATCCTTCTTGCTAACCCATTGTTTACTGGAACCCAAGTCATTCACGCACCTGTAGAGTCCATTCGGGGAAGAAAACAAGTGAAAATCGTGATTCCTGTGTAAGCCGAATGTGCATAGCCTAGAGTGCAAAACAAAACCCTGTGCAAGAATGGAACCGGTTGGGACAACCATAGTCCAGTCTGCGGGATGAATTGAGGAGCTGGAATGGCCTAGAAAACCCGTGAGAATCACTTAGACCCATTTGGAAGAAGGCCGAATTGAAGGGAAAAGTTTAAGGCATGGCCATGTGAGAAATTGGCTTGTATAACAGAGTTAAAGGTCAGATTAGGGTTGGGGTTTGCTTGAAAAACCTAGTGAAGGCTGTAATCTCATGAAAAACAACAACCGAACCTTTATATCCCCACCCTAAATAGCACTGGAAGGAAGGGGCCTTGAGGGACTGTGCATCATAGAAGAGGGCCTTCCTTGTGTTGGGTGAGGTAGGTAATGTGGGTGTCATTCTTCATAAAGTGGGATGAGATGCCTGCAGCTATGTGGTAGAGATCACTAGCTTAGAAACACCTTCCTTGTTCCCTGGATTGCTTGATAAACACAACTGTAGTTTGGCTTAGCATTGGGAAGAGACCTTGATTGTGAGACATTTCCTTAGCCCTATTTAGTGGATACACAACCCAACTCGGGGGTGGTCTCTCAATTGAAAGAGTACAAGCTGGACAAAGACCTAAGTTTGGGTGGAACACTGTCCTCACTTAGCCAGTTGCTTGGGGCATCTTCAGTCCAAAGATACGTGTTTCTATGTTTTAAATGATGAAAATTCATGTGTTATAACTATTTGTTAAGTTATGCTTGTCATGCTTTGGATTAATGAATGGATGACTCCATGAAATTTCTCATTAGGTAGCCATGTATAAGCTTGATTATAATATTGAATGCATGTTGGAAGACTTCATTGTTTACATGTATGATAGGCATGGATAACCCCTGCAGGTTGTTCATATGATTGGCTAACTTAGTCCATTATATGTGTTTATTATACATTGTATTCACCCTTCAAAGGGCCATGCCAATTGAAGCTCTTGACCGAAATTTTCTCACATGGCCATGCCCTAAACTCTGCCCTTCAATTCAACCTTCTTCCAAACGGGTCTAAGTGATTCTTCCAAATGGGTCTAAGTGATTCTCACAGGTTTTATAGGCCATTCCAAAGCCTCAATTCATCCCGCGAACTGGACTATGGCTGTCCCAATCAGTTCGATTCTTGCATAGGGTTTTGTTTTGCACTCTAGGCTCTGCACATTTGTCTTACACAAGAATTGCGATTTTCACTTCTTTTATTCCTCGGATGGACTCTACAGGTGCGTGAATGACTTGGGTTCCAATCAACAATGGGTTAGCAAGAAGCATGGTTGAATTCCCAACTGTGGAGTGGCTTAAGGGACAAGAAATGCACAGGCCATACCTTGCCATACGGATCCGCAGGTTTCTCATACTTCATCAAATTCATGGGTCTAGTTTCCTCAACCACCCTCTCATAATTTCATTAATGTCAATTGCAACACTGGGAGCTGTTAGGGCTGAGCTGTGCAAGAAATTTTGGTCAAGAAATGCGCCATGGCGTGGTTTTGATGAACTTATTTAATTAATTGATTGTCCAAATGAATAGTTCCAGGTTTGAATGGGTATGTTAGATTTTAATTGAATTCTTGTGATGTCTAATAGATGTCTCTGTTATGCACAGTGATAGCAGCAATGGTAGGTCGAATTGTATAACAAGGCAGTGCACAGAAAGATGGGAGAATGGTAAATTTCAACGATGCACGGGATCCGTTTGAGCTAGAGGACGATGTTCTGGGTGAGAACGTGCAAGAGGCACATACAGAGGCCGAGTCTGATGGAAGAAGGGCACAATTAACGGCCCCAAACTTGGTCGAGACTATGGTAAGATTCAACGAGCGGATGATGAAAGCGCAAGAATATCAACATGAACTTAATGCAGCCATATTGCAAAGCCTCACAGACATGCACCAGAGGATAAATGGTGATTTTAACCCAAGTAATGAAGGACGAGAGGAAAGAAATGCATAAATCTAGTCTAGGGGGCATTCTAAGAGAATAAATCCAATCCCTAGAAGGATTTCCATGAGTAGAAGGCACAGAACACCCTCTCCTAGGTTTTACTCTAGCAAGTCAAATGATCTTGAGGGTTCCCTGCAAGGAATCCCAAGACATAATTCTAGCAGAGGTAAGGGAAGAAAGAAGCATATAGGTATTCCACAGGGTGAGTTTAGGAAGGCAAGGCATCCCCATTTTGATGGTGAAAGAAAAGAAGTTCAAGGAGCAGAGGCATGGCTTCTTGGAATTAAAAATTACTTCAGAATGCATGAGTATTTAGAGAATGAGAAGGCTAGGGTTTCCATCTATAACCTTAGTGGAAGAGCTTCCACTTGGTGGGAACACCTCATGCAAGTGAAGGGAATTAGTGAAAGAAGAGTCAGTTTGGAAAGGTTTAAAAGATACTTCTAGGATAAATACCTATCAAATAAGTATTATGATAACAAAAGAAAAGAGTTCAATGAACTCAAATTAGGGAAGAATACCATGGATGAGCATGTCCACAGGTTTCTGGAGCTGCTGAGGTATGTCGACTACATCAAGGCTGAAAGAGTGAAAATACAATGTTTCCTTGGTAGTATACCACAAAATTAAAAAGATAGAATAGAGTTTGTAAATACACTAAGCTTGGATGAAGCCATTAGAATGGCAGAGCATTGCTATGAGCAGGGTAAAGGTAAATCATAGATGCATCCATCATGGAAAGGTAATCCCAAGGGAAGGTTTGAACAAAAGAAAGGTGAATTCAAAACACCATTCAGAAATCAGCCTAGAAGATTTCCACAGGACCAACAAGTAAGAAGAGAATTTAAGCCACCTATAGCAGCAGAAAAGACACCAAAGGGGCCACTCCAATGTTGGGGATGCAAAGGAAACCATATGCTTAAGGATTTCCCACATCGGAAGGAAAATCCAAGGAGCTTGCACAACATTGAAGGAGAAGCTACAATGGGAGATATGGCAAGGGAAACACCTAGGATTTATGCATCACAGGATGATCACCAAGCAAACCATCAATCAACAGTGGTGGAGATTGAAGGTAAGATTGCTAAGCAATATATTTCTGTTTTGATTGCTCCAGGGTCTACTCATAGTTATGTGTATCCTGGGCTAGTTGAAATTTTTTCTCTTGGTAAAGTAAAGCATGGTAAGGCTTGGATAGTTCAATTAGCCATTGGCACCAAGAGGAAGGTAAGTGAAGTAGTGAAGGAGTGCCCTATAGAATTGAATGGACTCCTCACACATGCAGAATTAAATGTCTTACCATTGGGATCATATGATGCCCTAATTGGTATGGATTGGTTGGAAAGACATAGAGCCATGTTGGACTGTTATGACAAAGCACTTGAATTCCTTGATGATGAAGGAAGGCCAAGGTTGGTAAAAGGATTTCCAAAGCATGTTTCAGTAAGGCGTATTTCAGCCTTGTAGCTGAGAAAAATCTATAAGAAAGGTTGCCAATTATATGTTGTGCATATATCAGATTCAATAGAAGACAAAGGACTTGGGTTAGAATACTTTCAACTGTTACAAGAGTTTCAGGATGTATTTCCGGATGAAGTGCCAAGGTTGACACCCAAGAGAGACATTGAATTTTCCATTAACCTTGTTCTAGGGGCAACACCAATTTCCAAGGCTCCCTATAGAATGAGTACATCAGAATTGGTAGAATTGAAGATGCAGTTGCAAGAATTATTGGACAAAAAATATATCAGACCTAGTGTATCTCCTTGTGGTGCACCTGTGTTGTTTGTCAAGAAGAAGGATGGAACATTGAGGCTATGTATTGATTACAGGCAGCTCAATAAGGTGACAGTTAATAACAAGTATCCATTTCCCAGGATTGATGAATTGTTTGACCAAATTAAGGAAGCTAGAGTGTTTTCTAAGATTGACTTGAGGTATGGATACCATAGAGTGAGGATTAAGGAAGAAAGACATCCATAAGACTGCTTTCAGAACAAGGTATGGCCATTATGAATTCACAGTAGTGCCATTTGGTCTTACCAATGCACCTGCTACATTCATGTGTCTCATGAATAGTGTCTTCAACAAATATTTGGATAAGTTTGTGATTGTATTCTTGGATGACATCCTTGTGTATTCAAAGAATGGAGAAGAACATAATGAGAATTTGAGAATGGTATTGCAAGTCCTTAGGGAGCACCGTATGTATGCAAAGCTGAGTAAGTGTGACTTCTATCAACGTAAAGGATGGCATTTGGGTCATGTTATATCAGTAGAAGGCATTGCAGTAGATCCAGAGAATATTGAAGCCATCATGGATTGGCCTAATCCAAGGAATGAAAAAGATGTTAGATATTTTATGGGTCTTGAAGGTTACTACAAAAGATTCATTGGAGGATTCTCCAAGATAGCTCACCCAATAACTTCATTGCAAAGGAAAAGTATCATATTTGTGTGGTCTTAAAAATGTGAAAAGAGTTTTTAGCATTTGAAAGAATTGCTCACTAGTGCCCCTATTCTAAAGATTACAGATCCAATGAAAGAATTTGTGGTACGAATAGATGCTTGCATTGAAGGGCTCAGTGGAGTACTCATGCAAGAAGGGTTTGTAATCTGCTATGATTCTAGAAATTTAAAGGAGCATGAAAGGAACTATGCCACCCATGACTTAGAGCTGGCAGCCATGGTGCATGCTCTCAAGAGATGGAGACACTACCTCTTGGGAAGAAGATTTGAACTTAGAACTGACCACATGAGTTTAAAATACTTTTTTGACCAGCCAAATCTGAATGCTAGACAAACTAGGTGGATGTAGTTTCTTTGTGAATTTGATTTGGATATTAAGCATGTCAAGGGTAAGGAGAATAAAGTTGTTGATGCACTCAGCAGAAAATTCCATATTGCGGCAGTGAATGTGTGTAAATCAGACTTGAAGGAAAGGGTTCTAGGAGCTCAAAATAGTGATGAATTCTACCTTCAGGTCAAGGAGAAATTGCAACAGGATATTGTGGATGAAAGGTATGCAAGATATCAGTTGGGTGAGGATGATGTTTTCATCTATCAGGGTACCAGACTGTGCATTCCATATAGTGCAGATTTGAAGAAGCTTGTGATGGATGAGATGCATCAAAGGCCATATTCTGGAAACCCAGGATATAAAAAAACTATAAAAACAACAAGGAAATAGTACTTTTGGCATGGTATGAAGAAATACATACCTGAGTACATTTCTAGGTGTCAAAAGTGCCAACAAGTCAAGGCAGGGCATCAACATCCAACAGGATTGTTGCATCCATTTCCCATTCCAGAATGGATGTGGGAAGTGATCTCTATGGATTTTATAACAGGTTTTCCAATGACAATGAAGAAACATGATTCAACCATGGTGGTGGAAAAGCTATCAAAGGTATCTCATTTCATTCCAATCAAGTCCACTCACAAGGCAAATGACATTGCAAATATCTTCATAAGAGAGATATTCAGATTGCATGGATTTCCCAAGGAAATAGTTTTAGATCAAGATACAAAGTTCACATCTAATTTTTGGAAAGGATTATTCCAGGAATTAGGAACTCAGTTGAAGTTTAGCATAGCTTATCATCCTCAAACTGATGGTCACATTGACAGAGTAAATAAAATTCTTGAAGATATGTTGAGGATGTATGTGATGGACAAGCCATCCAAGTGGGAAGACTATATACATTTGGTAGAGTTTGCATACAACAATGGACAACAAGCATCATTGAATATGAGTCCTTTTGAAGTGTTGTATGGAAAAGGATGCAGAACCCCAATGAATTGGGACAACTCAATGAACGGGGTAGTGCTTGGACTAGAAATGATTAAGGAGATGGAGCAAGAGATTGTTAAGGTCAAACAGAATTTGAAAGTAGCACGGGATAGGCAGAAGATTTATGCATATCTGAAAATAATGCATAAGGAATTTCATATTGGAGATCATGTCTACTTGCGAGTGAAACCAAGTAATATTTCCATGAAGATGGGAAGTTGTGCCAAGTTGGCACCAAGATATTATGGGCCATTTGAAGTCCTTGATAGGATAGGACCAGTTGCATATAGGATTGCATTTCCTGCTAACATGAAGGCTCATAATGTTTTTCATGTCTCTTTTATTAAGAAATATGTACATGATCCTAATCACATAATTGATTGGAATGTGATACAGGTGGAACTAGAGGGAGAGTTCCAAGTGGAGCCTATATGCATCCTTGACAGGAAGGTCACTTTGCTCCGGAAAAGGACCATAGGGCAGGTAAAGGTGCAATGGAGGTACCTTAGTCCTGAAGAGGCCACATGGGAGCTGGAGGATGCCATGAAAGAGGCATTCCCATTTTTGTTCAGTTTTGAGAACACCAAGGACGGTGTTATTTTAAGGGAGAGGGAGTTGTAATACCCCTATTTTGACCCTTATGGTTTATTGGATTCAATGTAAATATTGTGTAAATACAATGTGTATGTGCCCTAGTATGGAGCTCAAGGAAAAGGCCCAACTAGTGGATGTTTAGGCTTTAATTGCATAGGAAAGTATTTGACAGTTTGATTATCCATGGGTTGTTAAGCCATGAAGGATTGTAAATGATGTAATTATTAATTATTATAATAAAATACCCAAGAAGATGGCTAAGGAGGAAACCAATGAGAAAGGGCCATGTGTATCCATTAGGGAGAGGTGAGGTGGTTATGGGATTGGTACCCATGCTACCACATGTCAAATTGTGAATCCATTTGACTCACCATGCTGCAACTGTAAGAGGGTGGTTGAGGAAACTAGACCCATGAATTTGATAAAGTATGGGAAACCTCCGAATCCATATGGAAGGGTATGGCCTATGCATTTCCTGTCCCTTAAGCCACTCCACACTTCGGAATTTGGCCATCCTACTTTCTAACCCATTCTTGACCGGAACCCAAGTCATTCACACACCTGTAGAGTCCAGTCGGGGAATAAAAAAAGTGAAAATTGTAATTCCTATGTAAGCCGAATGTGCAAAGCCCAGAGTGAAAAATAAAACCCTGTGCAAGAATGGAACCAGTCAGGAAAGCCATAGTCCAGTATGCGGGATGAATTGAGGAGATGGAATGGCCTAGAAAACCCATGGGAATCACTTAGACCCATTTGGTAGAAGGGTGGATTGAAGGGAAGAGTTTAGGGCATGGCCCTGTGAGAAATTGGCTTGTATAATAGAGTTAAAGGTCATAGGGTTGGGGTTTGCTTGAAAAACCTAGTGAAGGTTGTAATATCATGAAAAGAAACAATTAAACCTTTCTATGCCCACCCTGAATAACACTGGAGGGAAGGGAACTTGAGGGATTGTGCATCAGAGAAGAGGGCCTTCCTTGTGTTGGGTGAGGTAGGTAATGTGGGTGTCATGCTTGCTGAAGTGGTATGAGATGCCTACAGCGCTGTGGTAGAGCTCACTAGCTTAGCAACACCTTCCTTGTTCCTTGGATTGCTTGATAAACCCAACTTTAGGTTGGCTTAGCATTGGGAAGAGACCTTGATTGTGAGAGGGTTCCTTATCCCTACTTAGTGGATACACAACCCAGCTTGGGGGTGGTCTCTCACCTGAAAGAGTACAAGCTGGATAGAGACCTAAGGTTGGGTGGAGCATTGTGCCCACTTAGCCAGTTGCTTGGGGAAGCTTCAGTCCAAAGATACGTGTTTCTATGTGTTAGATGATGCAAATTCATGTGTTATAACTATTTTTTAAGTTATTCTTGTCATGCTTTGGATTAATGAATGGATGACTCCATGAACTTTCTCATTAGATATCCATGTATAATCTTTAATATAAGATTGAATGCATGGTGGAAGGATTCATTGTTTACATGTATGATAGGCATGGCTAACCCCTACAGGTTGTTAATATGATTGGATAACTTAGTCCATTATATGTGTTTATTATGCATTGTATTCACCCTTCAAATGGATATTTTGACCTCACCTGAACTTGGGGAAGAAAGGGGATAAACCCCTGATTTGTTTCTGAGCCCCTATGTGGTCAGGTGAAGGGAGAATTCATGGGAAGAAGGAGGAAGAATCCCTGGCAGAAGGTTTAAGGCACTTAAGTGAAGGTATGCACAGAACTAATGTTGGAAATTTGACATGGTTGGATTTATCAGATGTGGTGGGGGTTGCAACATTGGATATAGCTCTTCAATATATTTCCAATAGTACCACCATTGTCCCATTTGGACCAAGGATGAGGAAGATATGATCCTTAGAAGATTGCCTTGGAATTCTTGCTGGAGAAGGGTTCTTTGGTCCTAACCTTTCTGCATCTGCAAGGTCCTTTCCTCATCCACAATGTGGATTTCGGATTACGGAGGTCAGGAATTGTCCATTGGGGCATATGGAAATCCGCATTTATGCACCCACAATGCGAAATGTGGAATGCAGATTGCGAGAGGTAAGATCTCCCGGGAGTTGGAATGGGGAATTTTGCATTTCCGCACCTGTAATGCGGAATGCAGAATGCAGATTGCAGGAGTGAAAATATCCCATAACTTGTGCATGGAACTCCACACTTCCGCATCTGCAATGTGGAATGTGGGATGCGGATTGCGGGAGGAAACTTTCGGGATAACAAAATGGAACCCCACTTCCGGTTTCCACTTGTTGAATGTGAAACTGCGGAAGTCGGAAGGACAGCCTTTCGAGGTCAAAATTGGCTTCTAAATTCCAAACTCCGCATGCAGATTGCAGAAGTCGGAAGCGCAAATTCGATGAAAATTTGGTTTTGGCAAATTGACTTCTGAGTCCCGCATGTGGATTGCGGAACTCGGAAAGGGCAGATTGCAGATCGCAATGGGGGATTGCGGAACCGAGCCCATTGCGGCTATGTTTGGATTTGGAATCATTTGGGATAAAAAAAAATCAGAGGGTCTCCCACGGCCTCTGAAGGCCATTTGGTAGGTGTGGGAACGTGACAATTCTTGCCAAAAATTGCTAGTAAACTTGCTATCTATGTCACTAATGATGGACTTGGCTATGCCATGAATTTTGAAGACTACTTTGATGAAAAGTTAAGCCACTTGGGTGGCTGCAATATTAGTTGTGAAAACAAAGAAATGTGCATATTTAATCAATCTATCAACCACAACAAAAATATTGTCTTTACCTTGGATTTTTGGAAGCTCGATGATGAAATCCATTGATACACTTTCCCATTTCTATTCAGGAATATGAAGTGGTTGTAAGAGACCTACATTCCACACATGATCTGACATACTCCATCACCTCCTTCTTCATCCCCTTCCATGTGAACCTTTCCTTCACTTTCATGTAAGTCTTCACAAACCCCGGATGACCTGCTAGAGGCACATCATGGCTAGCCTCAAGGATCTTCTTCTTTAGTATGGATTCTAGAACTAAAAAGATCCTATCCTTATAATAGATAATATCATTGATAATCTTGTAAGCATCATCATGAATTAATCCATCAAACAAATCACAATCAAACTGGTTCTTTTTGTACTCTACCCCAAGCTGTGCCTTCCAATCATCATGAAATTTGAGTGATACAAGTGTTGGTTTTCTATAAAGTGCATCAGCTACAATTTTCATCTTACCCTTCATATATTCAATATAAAAGTCAAATTATTGGACCTTTATTAATCACTTCTATTTCCTATCATTCATCTCCTTTTGGGTTAAGAAGTGCCTCAAACTATTGTGATCAGTCTTGATAATGAACTTTCCCCCTACCAAATACTATCTGAACTTGACTAGCGCATGCATGATGGCTAGCATCTCTTTGTCATAGACTGAATATAATATTTCATAGGGCTGCAAATTTCTACTCTCAAAGGCCAAGGGGTGCTTATTTTTCATCAAGACTGCTCCAATTCCATTCCCTGAAGCATCACACTCAAGAAAAAAAGGTTAAGAAAAATATGGAAGTGCAAGAACAAGACAACTACTCATTACCTCTTTCATTCTATTGAACACTTTCTCATATTATTCTGAACAATGGAAAGCTCCTTTCTTAGTGAGATATGCCAAAGGAGATGTCAACTTGGAAAATACTTTGAAAAACTTCTGGTAGTACGTACACAGCCCAATAAAACCTCTCAGTTCAGTGATATGTTTAGGACTTGGCCAATCTAGAATGGCTTTGATATTTTCCATGTGAACCTTATCTCCATATTTCCCAATCACATGACCAAGATACAAAATCTCAGTCATTCCAAACTCACACTTGGTTATATTTGCATAGAAAGAATGATCTGCCAATATTGTTATTACAATATCCAAATGATGAAAATGTTCTTCCCAAGTTCTACTATAGATCAAAATACCATCAAAGAAAACAAGTAAAAACTTATGGAGCTTCCTGCTAAACACTCTGTTCATGCAAGATTGAAAAGTTGCAGGTGCATTGGTTAGGACAAAAGGCATAACCAGAAACTCAAAGTGCCCATGGTGACACTAGAAAGCTATCTTCTAGATGTATTCTTCCCTCATGTTGATTTGATGGTAACTAGATCGAAGGTCAATCTTTGAAAAGTACTTGGCCCCGTGGAGCTCATCCATAAGCTCATCAATCCTTGGAATAGGATATATGTTCTTGATAGTCTTCTTGTTTATATATTTGTAGTCTATGCACATCCTTATGGTCCCATATTTCTTCTTCACAAGGACTACCGATGAGGCAAAAGGAATTGAACTTAGTCTAATGAATCCCAAGTCAACTAGTTCCTTGATGGTTCACTCTATCTCATCCTTGAATATTTTTGGGATTTTGTAGGGGTGTACTTTGATAGGTGAGGTTCCTATCTCTAACTCAATTCTATGCTCCACTCCTCTATCGGGTGGCCTACCATGAGGAATGCCCCCAAACACCTTCTTATGATTTTGGAGGAAATTCTGAATGTATTCAATATATTGGGATACTTCCAGTGAGGTACCATTTGTAGTGATTAGGCATTCTCCATCCCATTCAATGTCTCCATGCCTTAGTATGGATCTCATACTTTATGCAATTACCACTTCTTTCAGATAGGTGTTGATCCCTCTCAACACTACCTCCTTTCCATCTTCTCCCTTGAAGATAATCTCAAGAACTTGGTAGTCTATTGAATGCTTCCCAATGGAATACAACCATTGTACTCCCAAAACCATGTTAGTATCAGCCACATCAAAAACATAAAAGCTATCTGTAATGGTATGTTCTCCTATAGAAATCTCAAAGTTAGGAATCCATCTACAACAGTTCATTTAATGATTACCTGGAATGGTAACAGTGAAGCCTCCAAAATTTTCAATAAGTATATTCCTCCTTTCAACCATATTTGAATCAATGAAGTTATGTGTTTATCCTCCTTCCACTATCACAGTGACTGATTGTCCTTGAACCACTCCTTTGAATCTGAGTGTATGGAAGCGAGGCACACCTGAAAGTACTGCAATCTTGCTCACCTCGAGAGTATGTTCTTATTTAGCAATATCATAGGCCACTTCTGCATCTACTGTGGCCTCTTCTTCTTCTTCCTCATGTTCACTCTCTGAGTAAACTTCAATGTAGTGTGTTTTCCCTTTAGCACATCTGTGCCCTGGAACCCATGGCTCCTGATAGGTGAAGCACAACTTACTTCTTCTAAATTCATCTTGATCCTTATAAGAGTTATCCTTTCTGAAATTTCCAGAAAGACTCTTCATGGGTGGCCTTTGATTCTTGAATCCTGTAATGCCCTTTTTTAAATTTTATAAAAATGCCCAATTTTTAACTTTTTTTTCAATTTCGACCCTTGACTAGTTTTGATGCCTAGGTCCCAATTTTGCCCCAAATGCTCCCAAATATTATGAGAAGGTATGTGGCTGACGTTAGGACTTGAATATGATGTTCAAGGATGATATATGGCCACCAAATGACCTATGCAAACTCTCTTAATATTCTGGACCAACTATGCAATTTTACTAGTAAATTGGGGTTCAAATCCCCATGGGATAAGTACTGAAAATGGATTTACAAATGCCTCCCAACCCACTCGATTTTATGAAAAGAGGTAGGGTATGTATCAAGGATGTTATTAAGGTCCAAAATGCACCATTAATTAATTATTAAGTCTGTTCCAAACCCCTCCCAAACAACAGTAAAAATCACTAATTCGACCCTTGGGGAAATGACACAAAATCTTCTTCAAATACAAATAAACTGAGTATAATGGATTCAAACGCTCAAGTACTGAATATGAAACTTGTAATACACATCAATGTAGTGGGGAAATGGACATTGTTTGCTCATTAATCTTCATTTTTACATACAACCACTTGGTATTTAGACCTGATACTTTCTGAATATGAATAAAAGAGTATATAATGCTTATTACAATAATAAATACATCATGAGAATCTCTCCCAATAAGTACAAGAGCTCACCAAAAACGCCCTCCCTCAAGGAGCATGAATATGCCTTCAAAACTGGAAATGGTTGAGAGATGGTGCCGCACTAAACAAAACCACAAGATGCCCTGTAGCTAATACATGCAAATAAAAATCTATTAAATCTCCATGAAATACCTGAGTGGCCTCTCCAAAAACCAACTTGGATGGGAATCTTTCACCCTTGAAATTGGCTAAGGCAAGAAACTAGTCATCCACTAGCTCTCTCTTCACAAATGCAATTTTTCTCAAATCATCAAAAGCCATTCTCATACTTGATTTCTACATTTTATAACCAACATTAGCCTTCTAAGGTTCGAATCCCTCCCATTATCTTATAGATATTTCCACTTAGGAAATATTCCACATTTGCCACTTGTCTCCTAGTTTCCAACCTTCCATCTTCTCCCAATTCGAGTAGGAGTCTCTTTGGATTCTCCAACTCCCATGAGCACCTTCCTTGAGCCTATTTTTGGGGATGACATGTCATAATGGTCAGATGTCAGAATTCAGATCTGAATTTTGTCATAGATGTCATAGATGCTCCATCATTGTTGTCATAAGGCTAGGGAATCTAGCCCAAGTGTCCACTAGCTTCCAATTTGACTCTTCCTCTTCCATGGAGGTTACCATTCCATCCCATTTCAACCTAAGATGCTCCATGCCATGTGTATGCTTTACCAACTCACCCAATAATTTTTTCCTTCCCATGGATTCGAAATGGCAAGATATATTTGCCATGTGGCAGTGAGAAACCAAGCTAGTGTGGGTCCCACATCCTCCAAATGTCCTCAAAACCATTTGTCACCAAGAATTTCTCTTGAATTTATTTATTCAACCTATTTATTAAATACTTGAACCCTTCTAATGTCTAAACATCACTTATTAGCTTCCTTATTTCAATTCCACATGTGCCCATCCAACCTAGGAAACTCGTAGGATTGATGGGATTGTCTTACTATGCAATTATTTGAATGGGGACATTACAGCCCTCCCCACCCAAGATTGCTTGTCCTCAAGCAATTTCAGATTTGGATGCTGCAAAATATTCTCCTCTTTCCATGTGGCATCTTCATTTGGTAAGTCCTTCCATTGCACTAAATATTCTTTGATAATTCTACTCCTCAACCTCCTTTCCCGTGTCTTCAAAATCTTTTTCGGAACAAGTGTTGGGCATGGCCCAAGTGGGTACCAATTTTGTTGAAACATGATTTTGAGATGCGCTGTGGAAAAACACAACAATAAGGAGAGCGCAGCTTGTTGGACATCTTCAGTAGCGCAACTATGCTGATGCACAGGACCCACGCAGCAGCAAATTTAGGTAAGAAGATAGAAGAAAAGGTCGAGTGAGGAAGCGACCTACTTTTGGTAAAGAGCTGGACAAAGGAAGGAGAAAGCGACCTGTTTGGAAGAGTGGTGGCAAGTAGTTGAGAAGCTAGGCCACTACATTGACAGAGACAGGCAAGCGAAAGAGGTAGAAAGAGACAGGCCACGATGCAATTGTAACTGTTTTGAGGACTACAGTTGTCAGAGGAGCATGCGAGCCACGAGTGGCCCTGCAGAACGGCCTGAAGTAGGAGGAGTAAGCTATCAACAGTGAAAGTTAGGATGGCAGTTATCCATGCCATGTTTTGGAAACCTAATGGTTTTGCCTACGAATTGTAAAGACATGACCTACGGGCATGATCTATAAATAAGACATTTTTGTATAAGGAAGGGTTACTCTTCATTTTGGGGATATTGTTAGACTTTTGAGAAAAAATCATTCTAAACTTAAATGCTCTGCAGCTGTGTGCGCAGAGACCTATTTGAGAGAGAAGAGAGTCTGCAGCTGAGTGTGCAGACCAAGAATGGTTGTACCCTTCCCAAAAGATCAATATTAACAACCGTTCTTGTGGACGTAGCCTCCATCCGGGGGGTGAACCACCTTAAATCTTGTGTAGTGAGATTGTCTATATGTTCATGCTTGTTCTATCTGTTTGCTTACTATGTATGTTTGAATTCTCAATTACCAGTTGGTTGGTTAATATTTTTGTATGTATTCGCCATAGGAGGAAATCGAGGATAATATGTTAAGTGTTTCACGAATGGATAATTGATGAATGTGAGTTGTTCTAAGTAGGTGAATGTATCGGCCCTGGCTAGACATGTATGCAAGTAATGAATGGTTATGTAATCATGTTAATGTGTAATACTGGGAGGGCGGAGGACTGATAGTTTTCCTGAGTGCACCAAGCATAAGGTTAAATAATCGCTGGTAGGAATTAAAGGAATAAGTACCAAGTAAGCCCTTAATAAGTTTCCGTCAAAGTAGGGGTGCATAAGTCTGTTGCATTGTCCCATCAAACGAGTAAGGTCGACCCGCGCGATCCGTAGCTGTGCTGGGTGAACAGCTTGCCAGTTAAAGAAGTATCAACCCGCGATGAGGAGTCGCGCAGCCCTCAGTCACAGCTCGAGCACATAGCGTGCTACACAGTGGGTTTGTCCCATCAACTCATCACCCTGTTGTAGAAACCTGATTTTGCAACACCCCCATAGTTTCACCTCGGGTGAGACCTCAACCTGCACGTAGGTTGTTGCCGAAAGGGCTAGTGAAAAGGGGTTTTGTTGGTTAAATATAAAACCACAAAGAACCTGGGTCTACATTGGAAAACCTCTAGATCAGTTACTTATGCCAACAACAAGTGTGAGTTGACCTTCATCATCCAAAGGAGGAATTATTTCTGAAGTGAGGATTTGCTGACCAAGGGATTTCTTGAGACAAGAAACATGAAATACATTATGGATTTTACTCCCTTCCGGAATTTCTAGTTCATATGCTACTTCTCCCACCTTCCGCACTACCTTGTATGGCCCATAGTACCTTGGTTTTAATTTTTCTGCTCCATTCTTTTTTAGAGATGTTTGTTTATATGGTTTCAACCTTAAATATACTAAATCATTGACCTGAAAGGTTTTTTCTTCTCTATGTCTATCAACATATTTTTTTTGTTGATTTTGAGCAACCTACAAATTGTCTTTCAAGAGCTTTAAGATTTCTTGGCTCTCTTCCACCCAATATTTATCCTTTGGGGATCTACTATCACCAGATATGATTTCATCAAATGTAAGTGCATCATAACCATATAATGCTTTGAAAGCAGACATCCCCATTGACATATTATAAGTGGTGTTGTAGCAAAACTCACCCAAGTGTAGCCATTTTTCCCATGCTTTTTGCTTCTCTCCCACATATTTTCTTAGGTACCCTTGTAACCATTGATTCACCCTCTCTATTTTTCCATCAGTTTGTGGATGATAGCTGGTACTTGGAGCCAACTGAATGCCCAATAATCTAAAAATTTCTTGCCAAAAAGCACCCATGAATCTACTATCTCTATCACTGACAATGCTCTTGGGGAGCCCATGCAATCTTAATATTTCTTTGAAAAAAATATCAACCACTTGTGCAGCACTAAAAGATTATGTAACAACAAAGAAATGAGAAAAATATTTCAACCTGTCCAATACCACATATATGCAATTCTTACCCAAAGATTTAGGCAAGCCGGTGATGAAATCCATGGAGATACTGTCCCATTTTTTCTCCAGAATGGGCAATGGTTGTAATAGGTCAGCTGGACATGTAAGTTCTAATTTTTTTTACCGACATACTTTACATTCATTCACATATTTCTGAACATATTTCTTCATCCCCTTCCAAAAAAACATTTTCCTCAACTGTCTATAAGTTTTGAAGATCCCCGGATGGCCCGCTAGTGGGGAATCATGTGCTTCTTGCAAAATTCAGTACTTGAGCTTTGAGTTCTTAACTAAATCAATTCTTCCCTTATAATATATCAGCCCATTCAAAATCCTATAGTTATCATCCCCTTTGATTCCATCCAACACATCACAAGCAAATTTGTCTTTAGCATATTCAATTAGTAGCATATTTTTCCAATCCTTGGCAATGTCCATGAGATAAAAGGAAGGTCTTCTTGACAAAGCATATGCTACTACATTATTCTTTCCTTTGACATATTCAATATCAAAATCAT
Source organism: Larix kaempferi (assembly GCA_027924585.1). Taxonomy (NCBI): domain Eukaryota; kingdom Viridiplantae; phylum Streptophyta; class Pinopsida; order Pinales; family Pinaceae; genus Larix; species Larix kaempferi. The sequence continues at coordinate 6,224,967 of BSBM01000035.1, forward strand.
AAGCTTGAATCTTTCTTACCAACTTTTGTTTCCTTTCATTTAGATCTTTTTGGGTGAGAAAGTGTCTTAGACTATTGTGGTCAGTTTTCACCACAAACTTGCTGCCCACCAAGTATTGTCTGAATTTGGCCAATGCATGCATAATGGCCAACATTTATTTATCATAGATGGAGCAAAGTTTTCATGAGGCTGCAATTTTCTGCTTTCAAAGGCTATGGGGTGTTGGCCTTGCTTTAGGACAGCCCTTATTCCTCCACCTGAAGCATCACATTCCACAACAAAAGGTTTAGTAAAATCAGGAAGTGCAAGTATGGGACAATTACTCATTACCTCTTTCATTTTTTGGAAGGCCTTTTCAGCCTCTTCATCCCACTTGAAAGCATCCTTCTTAGTCAAATTAGTGAGTGGAGAAGTCAACTTGGAGAATCCTTTCACAAATTTTCTGTAATAGCTGCATATGCCAATAAAGCCTCTCAATTCGGTAATATTTTTTGGTGATGGCCATTTTAAGTTAGCCCTGATTTTTTCCATGTTTACCTTCACTCCTTCTTTCCCAATAATGTGCCCAATATACAGTAGTTCTTTCATCCCAAATTCACATTTTGACAACTTAGCAAATAAGGACTCTTCTTGCAAAATTTTCAACACAATCTCTAATTGCTTCAAATGCTCTTCCCATGTTTTACTGTAAATGAGAATGTCATCAAAGAAAACCAAAACAAACCTTCTTATTTTCTTACAAAATATCTTATTAATGCATGCTTGAAAGGTGGTTGGAGCATTAGTTAACCCAAAAGGCATGGCAAGAAATTCAAAGTGGCCATAATGACATCGAAAAGCAGTCTTTTGCACATCTTCATCTTTCATTCGAATTTGATGATGCCCTAATCTAAGGTCAATTTTGGAGAAGTATTTGGCCCCATGTATCTCATCCATGATCTCATCAATCCTAGGAATAGGATACCTATTCTTGATAGTCTTTTTTTTCAAGGCTCTAAAATCTATGCACATTCTCAATGTTTTATCCTTTTTCTTCACTAGCACTACTGAAGAAGCATAAGGGCTAAAGCTTGGTCTAATAAGTCCCAACTCTAGGAGTTCTTGGATGGGTTTTTCAATATAATCTCTGAAATTTTTAGGATGTCTATAAGGTAGTATCTGAATGGGTGAAGTTCCCTCCTCCAAAACAATACTGTGCTCAACCCCCCTATCTGGTGGTCTACCATGTGGAAGGTCTCTAAATTTTTTTTCATATTTTTGCAAGAGTCTCTCTATCTCCTTTGGGTGTTCAACAATATTTATATTTGGATTGGGAGATTTAATATGACATTCAGAATCCCATTCTATGTCCACATGCCTCAATATAGATCTCAAACTATTGCAAGTCATTACTTGATTTGGATAAGTGTGTTGCCCTCTCGCAACTCTTAGTATTCATTTTGAATCTTGGAATTTCATTTCAGGAATCTGATCATTTACTGTATGCTCTCTTGAATACATCCATTGCACTCCCAAAACCACATTAGTATCAGCAACATCAACCACATAAAAAATATCAACAAAAGTATAGTTACCTATGATGACTTGCAGCTTTGGAACCCATGTTTTGCATTGCATTGTGTTGTGACCGGGAATGCCAACTGTGAAGCCATCAAATGGTTCAATAGGTATCTTTATTTTCTCCACCATCTCTGCATCAATGAATTTATGGGTGTCTCCTCCATCTACCAAAACTGAAGTTCTTTTCCCTAGTACCACACCCTTGCATCGGATAGTATGATAGCGAGGTACTGCTGAAAGTACTGCCATTCTTGCTTTGTCTAGTGAAGGTTGATTTTATTTTTGTCTTTCCTCTTCTACTACTGTCTCATATGCATCCTCCTGATATTAAACATGTCCATATTCATCCATTCCCCCATCATAATCCTAATTATCAGAAAATATTTCTATGTATTGAGCCTTTCCTTTAGTACATTTGTGCCCTGGTGTCCATGGTTGAAAGCATGTGAAACACAATTTCTTTTTTTGAAGTTCATCCCTGTTTATTCCTTCCTTTTTATTCCTTTCAAATGAATATTTTTGCCAAGGTTTCTTATCATATGCATCTTTTTCCAAGGTTTCTTTTCAAATTTGAAGTTAGGCTTGGGAGGAAATCTCGTTCTAGGAAGCACATTTTCGAGATCCCTAGTCAAGCTCATTGCATCTTTTAATGTAGTTGGCTTGTGGTATTTGACCAAACCTTTTAAGGGTTTAGCCAAACCTTTAGTGAACAGAAATACCAACCTTCCCATAGATACATCAACCACCTTGACTGATAATTTTTGAAAGTCCAACATATATTCAGTAGGGGTCCCAGTTTGCTTCAATTGAGCTAGTTCTTTGAAAGGAAATTCTGGATCTTTGTGTTCAAATCTCTCTAGTACCCTGTCAACAAATTCTCCATATGTTTTAACTTTATCATGACCCAAGGTTCTTAGGCCATGGAACCACCATTCATTAGCATCTCCTTCCAAGTGCAAAATAGCCATTTTTAATGCATCCTCTTCCAACATAGGATTCAACTGAAAATACACATCTAATTTTTGCACCCAAGTATTAGCAGAATTGTGAGAGGAACCATCAAAAGTAGGAACTGACATTTTACTAATAGCACCATTTAATTCTATGTTTTGGAATGGACTCCTATTTTCATCCTTCCTTTTCATTTTATATATAGCATCAATGTATTGACTAAATGGTAGACCTCTTTTACATTCTTCACTCAATGCATTCCATTCGTCTGCTAGTTTACTATTATCCATCTGAACATCAGGCTCTTCTTTGGGTGTGATAAATTTAGGTGCAACCTGCCTTTGTGTGCTTTGAAATTCATTAGGTCTATTATGGGGTCCTGTACTTGAGAAAAAATGCTCACCCATGTTCCTCCCTTCTCCTGAGTGTGAACCACTGTTATCTCTCATCGTCCCTTTGACTGCAAGTTGGCTACCCAAAAATTCGAATCCTTTAATCATTTGTCTACTCATCTCTAGAATACCCATTTTAATTCCATCAAAACATGGTTTTAAGGCTTCAACAAGTTCCTCCTTATGTCTTAATTTTTCCTCCTCCTCTCTACCCATGGTTTTAAAAAAAAACTCTTCTTCTTCTACTACCTCTTCTTCAACAAAAACCTCTTCAACTACTAGTTCAAAGGGTGGTGGTTTATTATTTTGACTTACTATTAAGACCATTAGGTGCCAAGAAAATGCTCTGATACCACTTGTAATGTCCCTTTTTAAAATTTTATAAAAATGCCCAATTTTTCACTTTTTGTTTTCCAATTTCGACCCTTGACTAGTTTTGATGCCTAGGTCCCAATTTTGGCCCAAATGATCCCAAATATTCTGAGAAGGTATGTGAATGATGTTAGGAATTGAATATGATGTTTAGGGATGATATATGGCCACCAAAAGGCCTCTGCAAACTCTCTTAAGATTCTGGACCAACTATGCAATTTTACTAGTAAATTGGGGTTCAAATCCCCCTAGGATAAGTACTGAAAATGGCTTTACAAATGCCTCCCAACCCACTCAAATTTATGAAATGAGGTAGGGGATGTATCAAGTATTTTATTAAGGTCCAAAATTAACCATTAATTAATTATTAAGTCCGTTCCAAACCCCTCCCAAACAACAGCAAAAATCATTAATTCGACCCTTGGGGAAATGACACCAAATCTTCTTCAAATACAATTAAACTGAGTATAATGGCTTCAAACGCTCAAGTACTAAATATGAAACTTGTAATACACATAAATTTAAGTCCATTCATTACAAATATATCATATAAAAATTCCTTTATTCAAAATCATCATCATTATAATGTCATACATCAATGTAGTGGGGAAATGGATATTGTTTGCTCATTAATCTTCATTTTTACATACAACCACTTGGCATTTAGACCTGATACTTTCTCAATATGAATAAAATAGTATATAATGATTATTACAATCATAAATACATCATGATAATCTCTCACAATAAGTACAAGAGCTCACCAAAAACGCCCTCCCTCAAGGAGCATGAATATGCCTTCAAAACTGGAAATGGTTGAGAGATGGTGTTGCACTAAATAAAACCACGAACTGCCCTGTAGCTTATAACTGCAAATAAAACTCTATTAAAGTTACATGAAATACCTAAGTGGCCTCTCCAAATACCAACTTGGATGGGAATCTTTCACCCTCGAAATTGGCTAAGGCAAGAAACTAGTCATCCACTAGCTCTCTCTTCACAAATGCAATTTTTCTCCAATCATCAAAAGTAATTCTCATACTTGATTTCTAAATTTTATAGCCAACATTATCCTTCTAAAGGTCGAATTCCTCCCATTTTATTCTAGATATTTCCACTTAGGAAATATTCCACATTTGCCACTTGTCTCTTAGTTTCCAACCTTCCATCTTCTCCCAATTCGAGTAGGAGTCTCTTTGGCTTCTCCAAATACCATGAGCACCTTCATTGAGCCTATTTTTGGGGCTGACATGTAATAATGGTCATATGTCAAAATTCATATCTGAATTTTGTCATAGATTTCATAGATGCTCCATCATTGTTGTCATAAGGCTAGGGAATCTAGCCCAAGTGTCCACTAGCTTCTAATTTGACTCCTCCTCTTCCATGGAGGTTACCATTCCATCCCATTTAGACCCAATATGCTCCATTCCATGTGTATAATTTACCAAATCACCCAATAATGTTTTCATTCCCATGGATTTTAAATGGAAAAAAAAAAGATTTTCCATGTGGCAGTGAGAAACCAAGCTAGTGTGGGTCCCACATCCTCCAAATGTCCTCAAAACCATTTTCCACCTAGAATTTCTCTTGAATTGATTTATTCAACCTATTTATTAAATACTTGCACCCTTCTAATGTCTAAACATCATTTATTAGCTTCCTTATTTCAATTCCACATGTGCCCATCCAACCTAGGAAACTAGTAGGATTGATGGGATTGTCTTACTATGCAATTATTTGAATGGGGACATTACAAACTGAGTAGGACCAACAGTCCTAGGAGGAAATATGGTCCTTGGAATAGAGTCTGTCAATTCTATGGTTTGTCTTGGTGCATCTTTCAAGGTAGAGGTTCTGTAAGCCTTCACCAAACCTTTCAAAGGTTATGCTAACCCTTCAATGAACAACAAGATCAATCTAGCTTCTGAAATATCAGAGACCATCAAAACTAGTTTTCGAAACTTAGAGATGTAGGATTCATGAGTTTCATTCTGCTTCACATGTGCTAATTCCCTGAAGGTGATCTCAGGATCTCTTCTTTCGAATATTTCAGCCAACCTTCTTGTGAACTCTTCATAAGTGGTCACTTGATCATGCCCAATAGTTTTTAGGCCATGAAACCACCAGTCATTTTCTTCTCCATCTAAGTGTAGAGTATCCATCTTGATGGCATCTCTATCTGCCATAGGATTCAACTGAAAATATGTATCAAGCTTTTGAATCCAAGTGTTAGCATTACTTTTCTGTGAACCATCAAAATAAGGTAAATAAATCTTACCAATAACATTTCTTAGCTCATAGTTCTGATTTTGCATCCGAAAGCCTCCTCTTGGGTTGGTCTTTTACTGTAGATCATAGAAGTTTTTGAATGGTAAAGCACTTCTGCACTCTTCATTCAATGTAATGTACCCAACATATTTGTCCTCCCATGAAGCAAGACTTCCATTTCGAACCTCAGGTTCCTCTCTTTGTTCTTCAGTAAACTTGGGCATAGTAGGCCTAGAGTGAGCTTGAGATTCTATCTTGAATTCATCAGGGCGATTGTGAGGCCCAGTTATTGAGAAAATATGGCCATTATTGCTCTTCCTTTCTCCATGTGGGGCACCATTGTTGCTCCCCTCTCCATTCTTTCTTCCTAGCTATTGAGCTTAGAACTCTCTTATCTCTTTCCTTAACTAAACAATATTATTGGAGATGTCTTGAAATCCTTTAATCATGCCTTGAACAAAGAGTTTGAATTCCTCTTTGTCTTCATTGTGAGACATGCCTGACTCTCCTTGTATTTTCCCTTCAGTATAATTTATCTTGTATCCCTCTTCTCCTTCTGACAAAGGATCCTTCTTCTTGGAATCTGAATATCTTCATGGAATCATAGAAATAAATTAAGAGAAGTTTCATAGGACCATGCTCTGATACCACTGTAATGTACCAACAAGGGTTGATGATACACTAACTCTAACTCCTACCGGACTTAGCTAAAAACAATGAATTCACGAACTAGTTTTACTGGAGATTGGAAAGATCAACACTCTGGATGGAAGGAAGACTTTTATGGCTGAAATCACCTTTTCAAAAAGAACTGGAACCATTGATGGTTCAAAATTAGCAAGGCTTAAATCTCCTACAAAGCTCCTGGGCACCCCAACATATGCAAACTAGTACTTCAACTATACAATGTGTTAAGATTCAATATGCTAAGATAGAAAATATCAGCATTGCATTTCATTTCACAACAATAGCATATACAGGATCACTGAAGAAACAACAAGCATAGCATAAACACAAGAGACACATATTTATCCTGGGAAACCCTCATGGGGTAGAAAACCCAGCAAAGCTTCCTCAATATAGATGATCAAAAAATACAAATATGTAAACCAAAGACATGAGCTCCTCCTCCTCCATAGCAGACCTCTCTCACACAAGTGCGCCACTCACAAGTGAATGAATGAGTGAGATAAGTGAGGAACATCCTCCTCTACTTATACTTGTTCCCCGACTGACTTTTACACAAGCTAGGTAGGCCCCAACTTAATTATTGGTCTAAACACCCCATTACAATTGACTGGGCCAACCCTCTATGGTGGTCTAATAACCCTTTGACCCACATAACACATACAGGGCTGACCCCCGCTAGGGAAGTCTAATAACCCAGGTTACCACATTTCGACGGAGGAATAAACATCTCCGGATATATAATAAGATCTTCTTGGAGGAATGAAACATCTTTGGAATAATAAAGTACAAATATAATATTATTTGAAGTGACAATATTTCAACAATCCCCCTTAACGAGAAGGATATTATAACAACATCTGCACGAGAAAGGAGTCATCAACATCATACATGATACATCTATAAATCATTGGAAGCTTTCTCAACATCATCAGTAACTCAAGCAGTTAGTGGAACATATTCAATATTGGAACATCAACATCTTCAATACTGAGTATTTATCTTTTGCAGCACTCGAACAGCTACAGCAACATCAACATCTGGATCCTCACGATCATCAGCATCGTCATCACATGATCATCAGTATCTTCATCACACGATCATCAACATCATCATCACACGATCATCAGCATCCTCATCACACGATCATCAACATCGTCATCACACGATCATCAACATCGTCATCACATGATCATCATCATCGTCATCTAGACCATCATGATTAGCAGCACCGTCATCTAGATCATCACGATCAGCAGCATCGTCATCTAGATCATCACGATCAGCAGCATTGTCATCTAGATCATCACGATCAGTATCCACACCAATACAAGTATACACACCAATACAAGTATACACATCATCAATACAAGTATCCACACCAATACAAGTATACCCATCATCAATACAAGTATCCTCATCAATACAAGTATCAATACATCAATACAAGTATCCTCATCAATACATATCCTCATCAATACAAGTATCAATACATCAATACAAGTATCCTCATCAATACAAGTATCCTCATCAGTCAAGTATACACAATAGTAGCATACCCTGCAACACACATGATCTATTTAAGACAACTCATCATGTCTAGGGACAATGCAGTCCACTTGTCAACTTAGACAAAGTCTAAGGACCACTTCTTGGAGACATACGTCTATGGATCATTTAAGACACCTCATCATGCCTAGGGATGATGCAATCCTCTCATCAACTTAGACAAATTCTAAGGACCACTTCTTGGAGACATACGTCTTCGGATCATTTAAGACACCTCATCATGCCTAGGATGATGCAATCCTCTCATCAACTTAGACAAAGTCTAAGGACCAATTCTCGGAGACATACGTCTACAGATCATTTAAGACACCTCATCATGCCTAGGGATGATGCAATCCTCTCGTCAACTTAGACAAAGTCTAAGGACCACTTCTCGGAGACATACGTCTATGGATCAATTCAAGGGACCGAAGTCTGGGGATGATACAATCCCCACCTGTCCACTAAGGGATTCATTCTCAAAGACATAGGTTTACGGATCAATTCAAGGGACCAAAGTTCGGGGACGATACAATCCCCACCTGTCCACTAAGGACTTCATTCTCGGAGACATAGGTCTACAGATTAATTCAAGGGACCGAAGTCCAAGGACGATACAATCCCCACCTGTCCACTAAGGACTTCATTCTCGGAGACATAGGTCTACGGATCAATTCAAGGGACCGAAGTCTGGGGACGATACAATCCCCACCTGTCCACTAAGGAATTCATTCTCGGAGACATAGGTCTATGGATCAATTCAAGGGACTGAAGTCCAGGGACGATACAATCCCCACCTGTCCACTAAGGACTTCATTCTCGGAGACATAGGTCTACGGATCAATTCAAGGGACCGAAGTCCGGGGATGATACAATCCCCACCTATCCACTAAGGACTTCATTCTCAGAGACAACTGTCTACGGATCCTTTTAGAACATGTGTTCAAGGATGATGCAATCCCTCTTCTTTCTCGGAGACATATGTCTATGGATACTTTTAGCACATGTGTTCAAGGATGATGCAATCCCCTTGTCTACTTAGACCCTGTCTAAGGACCATCCACCAACCTCTCTGTCGGCATCACCAATATAGGTATCCACATCATCGACCTTACTGTTCATGAAGGCAATCTCATCATAAGTGACCACATTACTCCCCCTTTCGAGGAGGGTCCTACCAAGCTTGTCTCGAAAAATACTCAAACTTTAGTTGAGGTAGAGGTTTGGTTAGTACATCGGTAACTTGTTCACTTGAGGTAGAGGTTTGGTTAGTACATCGGTAACTTGTTCACTTGAGGTAGAGGTTTGGTTAGTACATCGGCAACTTGTTACAAATTCAAACTTTATAGTTCCTTTCTGCACCATATCTTGTCAGATCTCTATGTGCTTTGACTTATCATGGAACACTGGATTCTCTTCCATCTTGATACAACTCTGTTTGTCACATAGGATCACAGTTGGGTCTATCTCTAAGTCAAACAATCCTGAAGCCATACCACTTCGCAACTAGCAGAGCAAGCAACCATATATTCCGCTTATGCTGAGAGCCACACTAGACTGCTTCCTGCTAAACCACAAGAACATGACTGATCCCAGACAATAACATCCTCTCGATGTGCTCTTCCTGTCTGATACACTTCCTTCCCAATCAACATCTGTGTAGCCATCTGAAGTCATGATCTCCAAGATAACATAGATCAAAATCTATCGTACCCTTTAGGTACCTCATCACATGCTTTGCAACTATCAGGTGAACACATCTAGTTTCCACTAGATACTGACTCTACGTGTTCACAGCAAGGCATATATCTGGCCTGGTATTCGTCAGATACATCAACAACCCAACAATATGTCTATACAGAGTCACATCAACTAACTCTGAGGAGTCATCAGCTAACAACTTCAAGTAAGAACCCATGAGAGTGGCCATGGTTGTACATTCGAACAAATCAATTATTCTCAATATTTTCATAGCATACTTTCCTTGGTTGAGAAAGATTCCTTCTGAGCCTTTTCATGCTTCTAGTCCTAGGAGGTAATGTATCAAACTGAGATCATTCATCTCGAACTCTGTAGCTAGCTTCTTCTTTCTTTCCATGAGATGTTTCTCATTCCCTGTCAGAAAGAGATCATATACATACAATAATAGTATGATCCATAACCTTATGGTAAAGGTTAGGAACAAATTTACTTCTGGTAAAACCCAAGCTTGTCAAGAAACTGTCAATTCTCCCTCTATGACTGAACATCATTTACACTCTGCATTGAGTGATTTTCTGCAAATCTATCTGTGCCATCTCTCGTCAGATGGGTCTACTGATATGAGCCTCGAGATAATTCAAACTCTGTGGTGATTTCCTTCTTGCATCCATGTCATTTGTATATATAAACCATCTTCAACCCTGTAGCAAAGGTTGAGATCCACATCACCCATGGTGATCATTGACTATCGATCCTGGGTACCCGAACAGAGATTTCTTCAATTGAATCCTTGATTCGCACTTCTTCTTCAATTACATCATTAAGATAATGGTCTTATCTAGCCACTTGGAGATAACATCTTGTCATGATTCCCTTCCTCTTTCTAAGAGAATCTTCTAGCCACGAGCCTTCTTTATTATGTTTGATTTGTAAATCTTCTTGTTGAACATCCATCACTTGTTTGGTGTTCATCATTCTTCATGATCTTTCCTACAGATCAAAATTAAGTACATGATTAGTAATACTTCATAATCATCAAATCATGTTGACATGATAACCTATTATGCATACCGATATGATTTACATAGTTATGCTACTATCTTGACCAATATTTTGGCACAACACTTTTCCATATCCTGTATGCATACAGTGGCTATCTAGATTCCTTCCATCTCTACCAGAACATACTATCGAGAGTGTGCACAGCTCTCAGCATGTCAGCAAAGAGGTTTCATTCTAGACAAGCAACAATGGAATGTTTGTCCAACTTACCAATCATATGCATATTAGTAGTATACTGTTCAATGCTATATGAATGTTTACACTCATCGTGATATATTCTAGGAATACAAATATGCATACAGCTTTTACAAGCAATATCATTTACTATTTCAGAGATTCAAATAACAACTCAAATACTTATCTTTTATGTTTGTATGGTTGCCTCCCGCTTGATCTTCTATATGTCTTTTGAACTTCTATTCATTCTGTACCACTGTGCATGCTCAAGTGTGCACTAGTGTCATCCTCATGATCTCATACACAAACATACATTCATCAATATTATCAAAACATTATAATTTAAAATAATCTTGAATATGTATGGTCATGATCATTCAATACATAGGTATACTAAGATCCTAGCACAAAGTAGGATTCTAACTTGACATAGGAAAACATACCTGGATTAGTATACCTGCTTAGTTGTGTCTAACATACCTAAACAATATCTTCTTTGTTCTCTTCAATGATTTAGAGATCCTGTGCTAGAACTTGCATATCTCATAGGTTAAGCATAATAGAACAAAGACATACATACCTCGTAAGTAGAACTTCTATGTGATCAAAGATTATGGATGAGTCTTTGTCTTCATGTTGTCATGGTCATGGAACTTGATTTGTCTTTCTTGATGTACCTGTATCTTGTTAGCAGACAGCATCAACCTCATACAACACCACAGTGCATTAGTACAATCATATAACCCTAATCAATGAATTTCTTCTATCATTCACATGTATTCATACTTTTATTAGGGTGATAAGACAATTCTAACATTGTACTAACCTAAATAATATGAAGACAAACATATTATGAACTTAATCAAGAATCAGATTTCAAGACATACCTGTATCTCCTTAAGTCATACCTGTCGAGACTTCTTGTAGTCTTCTTATGTAAGGCCTTAGCCTCATCTCCCCCTAAAACTGGATCTGGAGCTCGATTAGGGTTTGTTAGAGAAACCCTAAAAATTCAAACTTTGACTTTCACACTTCTGAATGTATGAAAGGATGTGTCTTGCTGAGCTGAACAAACTAGCATACTTCAATTTTGAAATCTCAAAATTTGAGCCCTCAAAATTGCCTTCGAAACTTCTGGATCTTCTGGACATGATCCCGAACTAGGGTTTGATGAAGCCCACCCTTCTGCCCAATCAAAAGGTTCGATCCAAGGCTCTAAAATCTTATTTTTCTGAGGAGCTTCCAGCCGTGGTCACAGACTTAAAAAATTCCAACTTTTGTAGAAGCCCTAATTTTCACTTTTCCGATCAAAATCCCGAACTGAGGTTTGATCAAGCCTGGTCTTCTACCCAACCAACAAATTCGATCTTGGTCTCTAAATTTTGATTTTTCTGAGTAGCATTCAGCCATGGACTCCGATTCTAAAAATTCTAACTTTCTCTGAAACCCTAAATTCCAGAAGCCATGAATGAAGGTGCTCCAAAAATAATTCTGTTTTGACAGAAATATGTACCTGATTGTTTCTACTGTAACTCTGAACTTTTCGATCCACAAGGTCTAAAATTTTTTTTTTGGTATCCTGACCTGTCATATTTCCATCCCAACAGGTCTGACCTCAATTGGATTCTCTGAGAGAGAGTTATTCCAAGTGTCGCAACGTGACCTGTTTATGGGATAAAACAGTAGATCGAACTTGTACGGCGTGCCATGTGTCACTGGTTCACCTTCGGCCTCTGAAAACATTTCTTGAGATAGTACATTCTACGTAATACCTATCTCTTTTTACGAAATTTCATTTGGAGCTTCCTAGCCCAAGTTATGACATTTTTTCCTAGGTCACCTGATTATGTCTGAGATCTGGAAGAGGCAGAAACCCTAACTTGTACTGATCATAACTCACAAAGTACAACGAATCGGAGGGTTCCCTTTGGCAAAAAGGTACATGGGGATGTTATCTACAACCTGTAAACTTTGCATATCTTGAACCTTCTCCAAAATGGATTTATTGCGAAAGTTCCACGATGACTAGTTTTTGCTATATAAAACCCTAACCTTCAAATTGTCGCAAGTGAAGCAAGTGTCGTAAGTGCAATACATTGCCTTCCTTCAGGTTATCTCTGATACCATGTTAATATTCAATATGCTAAGACATAAAATATCCGCATTTCATCTCATTTCACAATAATAGCATATACAGGATCACTGAAGAAACAACAAGCATAGAATAAACACAAGAGACACAGATTTATCCTAGGAAACCCTCATGGGGTAGAAAACCTAGCAAAGCTTCCTCAATATAGATGATCAACAAATACAAATATGTAAACCAAAGACATGAGCTCCTCCTCCTCCATAGCATACCTCTCTCACACAAGTGCGCCACTGACAAGTGAATGAATGAGAGAGATAAGTGAGGAACATCCTCCTCTACTTATACTTGTTCCCCGACTGACTTTTACACAAGCTAGGTCGGCCCCAACTTAATTACTGGGCTAAACACCCCATTACAACTGACTGGGCCAACCCCTCTAGGGTGGTCTAATAACCCTTTGACCCACATAACACATACAGGGCCGACCCCCACTAGGGAAGTCTAATAACCCAGGTTACCACATTCCAATGGAGGAATAAACATCTCCAGATATACAATAAGATCTTCTCGGAGGAATGAAACATCTCTAGAATAATAAAGTACAAATATAATATTCTTTGAAGTTACAATATTTCAACACAATGAAGGCTCACGAATTTCTTATATCATACATGTATTGGTTCATTTAAAATATTAATTTAAATCATAAATATAAATCAACTCATTTGGATCTATTCTCATTCATTTATCACATGTATTCTGAAAACTAGTCAAATTCTAGGAAAATCTAGAAGGGGTGGAGAAAACTCAGAATATTTCAAACTTATGCAATATTAAATGATATAACTGATAGCATAGTTTCATTATGACTTTAATTACATCATATATGATCCAATATTCTTCTCAAAATATTACAAAAACTCCTCTCCTCTCAAGCACAACAATCTAGCACTGTAAATCAACAAGAAGCTTTGAGATTCGAATGATAGACTTCATGGGAATTTTATGAACTTTGAAAAATACTTGTATCATCTATAGGACCTGCAATAAAACTCAATTATAATGGATTAATACCATCATCCTCTCACAAGAAGCAGGGGCACATCACCCAGCTTGGACTAGGGGCACATATCCCAAGTCTCTAAGGCACAATTGCTCTCATACCAATACTCAAACTGACAAAAGATGCGAAGGGGGTGCGCACTGGTTTATTTATAGAGAGAGGATGGATTTAGGATCAAGTCTCCTTAGCTAATGTGCCCTCCATGAGTGGATAAGGAAAGCTAGATTTCCTTCCTTTTTCCTTTTTGCTTTGCTTTCCTCCTTTTTCCTTTTCTGTTTGCTTTTCCACTTTTTGCTTTAGTTTTTTCTGCTTTTTCCGATTTATCCTTCTTTTCTGAACTTTCCTACTTTTCTGGTTTATCATGCTTTCCGCATTTGTTCTGCTTTCTGCTTCATGCAGCATTTCCTAAGTTTTGTTGTTTTTCTAATTTTCTGCATCTTTCTTTCAGTTTTCCTGATTTTCTAGATTTAGGTGCTTTCTCCTTAAATTCTTCTTCAAGCCATCTCCAAGTGAACCTCATCCACTAATGCACCCTAGTGGAGCATTATCCTCATTTATTTATGATAGAATTATTAAATGCATGAAAAATAAATATTCCAATTGCATAATAAACTTTGGATAAAATTTAATTCACACTCCTAGTTAATTAAATGCCTAGAATTCAAAATTAACCCCATGATAATGAAGTTTCCTCCTCAACCCAAGGGATTGGTTGGGTTAGGAACTTGATCCAATCTTCACTGTTGAGGGGACATGACACATTATTAAAGCTTGATGTAAAATTTGATTTACCCATGTTTAACAGAGAACTTAACGCTGAAAAATTGTATAACTGGATAAGACAAACTGAAGCATATTGCAAGATCTAGAAACTTGCAGGTGATGAAACAAAAATCCAGTTGGGCACCCTCTGGATTGGTGGCATTTCTCTCATCTGGTGGGAGATAAAAACTCAAGATGAATTTCTTACAAAAGGTAAAATTATTTCCTCATGGTATGAGTTTACTGTAGCGTTGAAAAAAAGGTTCTATCTGTTGGGTTATATGCAGCAGGCTATGATGGATTGGCATAATTTTAGACAAGGTAAGGGTCAGAACGTGCAAGAATACACACAAGAATTTAGAATAATGGAATTAGTATTTGGTATACCTATTTATACTCAAGAAACACTTCTCAAGTTCATAGGAGGATTGCATAATTATTTATGTCATGCGATTTTAATGTTCGATCCTACTAACCTGGATGAAGTGTCTATTCAAGCCACATATATTGAATCTAAAGGGAAGAATTCCTATGATAAATTTTCCTCAGCTGAATCTAGTCATTTGAAAGAAGGCAAGGACGAAGGGAAGACAAATCATGAAACTACCGTGAAGAAAGGGGATACAAATCTTTCATGAAAGCATTTCCAAAGAGATGGGCATGATATAGAGCAGTGTTGGAAGCTACATCCAGATCTGAAACCGAAGTGGGATCGACATCAAAGCGGTAAGAAGAAGACCACTGCTACTGTTTAGTATGATCTCAGATCTTAATCTGGAAATGAATCCAAGGTGATATCCATGGGTCTTAAAGGTAAAATTTATGCTATTGGTTGTAGTTCATTTGCTTCTACTTCTTGTGTTGATGTAAGCAATGATGAAAGAAAGAGGACTGGATTATTTCACTTACAAGTGATATCCAAACATACCAAAATAGACACACTTATTGGTAGTGGGTCTTAAGTGAATATCATTTCTAAGAAGGTGGTTAGAGATTTGGGATTAGAGATGAAACCTCATCCTAAGTGAAACCCTTTGGGTTGGGTATGTGAATATTCCAAATTGAATGTGTCTCATCAATAGAACTTGAATTTTTCCATCACTGTTGGTTTTGTACATGAGGTTGAATTGTATGCAGTCCCTTTAGACATCTGCGGGATTGTGTTGGGTAGTCCATATTTGTTTAATAGAAAATCCATCTTCTTCAGGGAGCACAATATGTATCATTTCTTCAAGAACGTGATCAAATACATTGTAAGAGCTCATAAGTTGAAAAATGATTTATCTACAGTTGCTACAGGGTAGATGAAGATGTTAGCAAATGAAAGTAAAGGTTTATCTCTCATGACAATTAAAGATTGTGGTCTTGGAAATTGATTAGTAAATGTTAATACTACTCAGATGTTACAGGATACACAAGTACATCATGGGGGATTGGAGCATGAAAACATATTGGATTGTAGGAAAAGAGATCCATTAGTCCTTACTGCTTCTGTAAAGAAAAAAAAGCTTTCATTCTATTTGGCATCTGCTTGTTCAGTTTTATGTGTACTTTTGCTACTATTTATTTATGTTTGGATGGTAGCTGTGACATTGAATACAAATTTATGTAAGGATGATAGAATGATTAATTTTGTTAACAACATAATGGTTTTTTTTGTCTTTGTGATCATGGTCCAAATGATCCTAAACTGATCAGGTTGGATGGTGAACATAGGTCAAGTGGGGCCATGGTGTCCTCACTCTTTTTCTGAGTAATTTCTTCTTTTGGTGGTCCAAAATCTCTCCAGTGGGGAGGTTTGATATAGGAGGATCTCCTAAAATGACCAAATTTTAAAGTCTTAAAATGCTATAAATAAAGGTACATATGCGTATAGCTCGCCAAGATATTTCCGGTGTCGTTTGTTTCATGCAAAACAAAGTCCGTATGTGAAAGTTATTGCATTCTAAAATTTCATCAAAACAGGTAAAAATGGAAAACAGGGGTGCCGCGTGGTAAGCCAACAGGATTGCACGTGGCATGATCGTACAACTGACTTGGAAGATATGGCATCATGTTGAAATCATCATGGTGGCATGGTAGTGTGAGAGGATGACACGTGTCACCCAGAAATGGACAATTTGGCACCTAATCAAACTAATCTAAAAGTGCCACGTGGCATGTGATGACATGGAAGGTGCTGAGGTGGCAGAAGATGACTGGGCATGACGTGGCACAATGGGAAGCTGACATATGCCAACCATGTGGGCCAATGGAAAGCAGCCACATGGAAACCATGAAATGTTCATGAAGGCTTAAGATATAAAAAATTTGGTTTATTATCCTAACTATATACCTTATATAGTTTGTTATATGTAACATGTATATATTGGAGAGGTTAGTGGGATTTGAAGCCACAACCTCCCATATAATACTCCAAAGTTTTAACCAATAATCCATACGAATTGCTTATTATAGCAATTTGAAATTAATTGTCTTAACTTGCAGCCAATGAATTCAGATTATGGTTGGGTTTCCCATGGCCTATAAAACCAGGAACGGATTTCAAGAGCGAGTACAGAGTTTAGAGACATAGGTTTGCATAGATTTCGAGATAGAGTCTTGGCACGCACCCCAAGGTGGTATTGCACGTAGAATGAGGTGGTATTTCACAGAGACCGAGGTGGTATTTCATGCACCTCGAGGTGGTTTTTACTCTTTGGATGCATCCTAAGGAGAGTCTGCATGCATCTCGAGACAGTTTCAGAGTGCACAAAGTTCGAGGCCGTACAGACTATACAGATCAGAGGCAGTCTTGGAGGTTCTTCCAGAGGGGGAATCCTGAAGTTCAGCTCAGAGCTATATTGATTTTATACTCAAAAGACTCGATTTTTCATAAGGATTCTGAATCCAGCTTCAATGTTTGCATCCAGACACTTTGTATAAAAAAGTGCTCATGGAATCCTTCATCTACACCAAAGTATAACCATGTTTACGCTTCAAAGAATCAGAATTTATTTCTTAATCTACTGCTAAAGTTTGCTTCTGCTCTAGAATAGCAGAACACTGAGGTGACGTTTGGGGTGATTCCTAGATTTTATTTGTAAAACATTTTTTAAGACTAATAAAATCAGTCCTCATTGCAACTAGACCCGGAGACGTAGTCCATCAGGGACGAACTCGGTTATCATCTGCTTTGTTAAGTGTATGGTTTGCATACTCGTTTTACTGTCCAATTTCTTCATTTATGCTCTTTAATTTTTTCATTTAAATCCTTTCCAAAAGTTAAACATGCAAGCTTTTATACATGCAAATTCATGGTTAAAAAGATCCTCATTCTTCAGATCAACAAGTAAGACTTGACATATTTACTATCAGATATTAAACCAGGAACCAAGGAATCCCTGAAACGTGGTCATTAACTGACTAGGAACATAAATAAATGATCAGAATAATGAAATATCCAACTGCGTGGCATGTCGGATCGCATCTATTGTTTGATTTCACTTTTCATCCACCTCAGTGATCTTAAGATTTGTTGGCATTGATTCTGCTAACTCACCAAATACTGGCATATCCATGCTTTCCAAGTGGTTGTCGGTAAACATCCATTGTCTTGCAGAAATTTTCTGACCTTTTTCAATTATGTGGGATACTTCATCACAAACCCATCCCCACGATTTAATAGAAATTATGACTCTCATCAATTTAACTGTATCCAATCGGGGAAAGTTTTGAGGAGCATTTTTGAGATGTGCTTTCCATTCACATAATTGTTCATAAGCCGAATGTGATTTTTCCTATCTTTCAAAATGATCAACAAGGATATGTGATAGTCGTTCAAAATCATTAAAATCATCCAAAACCTCATTGAGACCTCAAAAATATGAAGTCTAGGTTTATCTCAAGAGATCATTATGCAAAGAATATTCGTCTATAAAATATTGCACAATCAATTTAAAGAAATCAGAAAATGCATTTGAGTATTTCAATTGCTCAACCCACATCTTAAGGTCATCCAAAATGGTAGGTTGTTCAACTATCTTGGCCTCCAAAATCACCTTCTGGTGTGTCAACTATTGAATTCGAATTTGCAGACCTTGCACTATTAACTCATGTTGGGATTTGAGGTATTCCACCTATTTAGTCCAAGTGAGGTGAATGGAATCGTTCTCATCCTACATTGTCAGGTTCTTGGCCTTTTCTTTTTCCAGTGTTCTATTAAGGGTATAAATAGAGTCAAAGTTTGCCCCAACAAATTCCCCCATTGCTGCAACAACCTCTATAGATTCTCTCTGGGGATCATCAATTGATTTATTCCAAATAAACTGATTTGGGACTAGCCCAAATTGTACTTGACCTTAATGCTAGGTTTGGGAGATTTCCTTCGAATATATTTCCTTCTTTTATTGAAATAGTAGTCTCCCAAAACTACTACAACATGCTCACCAAAATCAGTTGAATCTTTTGTTGTACACACTAGAAGCTCTGTAGAATGTACAAATGGAAATGCTTGACTAGTAGTAACAATAGAGACTGAGATGGATCCAAAGATACAGGTAGGTTAATTTCAGTAGAAGACGATGTAGGAAAACCAATAGATGGAAGTATAGTGGATTGAGCAGAAGGAGTGGAATGTTTAGATGGTAAAAAGGTAGCATTTTGAACTGGTGGGGGGTTGGATTGGGAATTTTTAGGATGTTGTGAGGTAATCAAATCAACTAAAGAATTCAATGCAGTCGGTGTAGGTGGATCAAAGAATTGAGAGGATGTATTGAAGGGATTATGGGTAGGAGATGGTGGATGAGGTGAATTATAAGTATATTGTTGAATGGGGTCATCCATAGTAGGAAAATCAAACATGCCACTATCCGGAGATGGATGATTAATATTAGTATCAATATTTTGGGTGGTGTCCATTGTCATTTCCTGAGAAGGTTCTTGTACAACTGGTGTTGGATTTATTACTTCTACAGGATGTTCATTTTATAAGTCAATGATATCACTACTGGAGATATGGAGTTGAGGGTTATTAGTCAGCTTAGATGGTTTTTCAATAATCACGGACAAGTTTGGAACTAACCTAGGAACATAAGTGGCATCATGTGACAAAATGAGTTAAAACATATGACTTACTTTGGAGGGTATGAGTCTGTTGAATGAGTAAGTTGAGGTTCTGGATATGAGTAGTAGGGTCTGTCTTAGGTTGTTTACCATGCTTCTTATCCATTTCTTTCTATGTAGTAGACTAGGATGAAGTTGATCTGAGTACTATAGCTTTGTTTGCATCTTCCATTGCTTCTCTGGCAGCATCCTGCCGCTTTTGGAAGATCTTCTACAGGATGTTCATTTTATAAGTCAATGATATCACTATTGGAGATATGGAGTGGAGGGTTATTAGTCAACTTAGATGGTTTTTCAATATTCACGGACAAGTTTGGAACTAACCTAGGAACATAAGTGGCATCATGTGACAAAATGAGTTAAAACATATAAATTACTTTGGAGGGTATGAGTCTGTTGAATGAGTAAGTTGAGGTTCTGGATATGAGTAGTAGGGTCTGTCTTAGGTTGCTTACCATGCTTCTTATCCATTTCTTGCTATGTAGTAGACTAGGATGAAGTTGAACTGAGTACTATAGATTTGTTTGCATCTTCCATTGCTTCTCTGGCAGCATCCTGCCTCTTTTGGAAGATCTTGTTTCTTTCTTCTATGACCTTGATTTTCTGTTGTATTTGTGCATCATTCACAAGTAATCTCTAGTCTTGGTCAAATAACTTATTAAGCACATCTTCAAAAGTATGTGCATTTTGATATAAAGAGTCACCTGGCTCCATATGATGTACAAAAATGTTCTTCAAATGATCATGAACAAAATGTTCTGCTATAAGACCTTTAGGGTTATGCATCCTCTTCTCAACAAAAGATAACTGCAATTTATTGAACTCCTTGGAAATAGTAATTCCATGAGTAGCATTATCGATGGTTAAGTGGACAACATACAGAGGGAACTTGGTCCAAGCCCTTCTTTTGGAAGAGTGGAACTGACCATGAAACCCATCATAGACTGTTTGGAAGGCTACTTCTAATAGAATCATCCTTTCAGGAACAATACTAGGTAACATATGAACCATTTTTCTGCCACAAATCTGAGAATAGGTGAAATATTCACTAATATACCAGTCTCCCGTAGTATAAATTAAGGAAATGGCGTCCTCAGAAATCCTAGGTGAATTCTTCTTGAAAATGGTATAGTACACTGCGCTAAAAATATTATCACAAATATCATATATGTAGGGAGCATAATTATCCTCCCACGGGATTGAACAGTAGATACGAATTGGGGGTTTGTCCCTAGTCTAATGCCATCTCATGGCAGGATATGCAATTTCGGCACAGATGATGTCTATAAGATAAGTAGACATGTAAAATTTGGGATTTTTAATGGCTAGGGTATTTTGAGCCTAAGCAATGGCATCTCTAAATGTAACATAAAAAATATGTGCCCAATTGAAAGCTATACCTATTGTGGAAATTTAATGGGACATAGGAACCCATTCTAGCTTGAAAATATACTGACAGGTATCAGTATCGGAGAAGCAACAGAGAATGGATTCCAACAGCTTGTAGGTTTCTCTGAGTAAGAGAATAGGGTATTGTCTGTTCGACTTCAAAATAAAAGTATCTGTGTCAGTCATCCAAGTTTTACGCAAGACATACGGCTCATACTTGCTTTCAAATTCCTAGATGAAGTCCTGTGTAAGTAACTGTTGTGGAGCTTTTAGGGCATAGATCCTTGCGAAAGTATCAGGCTTGAACGAATCATAGACCACCTAATGAGCATCTTTGAAGGTATTGGTTGGGATGCCTATGTAGTCGATCATCCATTTCACCAAGTCAGTGTATGGCATGATCGCAGGTTGAGTGACAATAGCATGAAACTGGGAGTTACTGATGTTTTGGTAGATAGAGGATTCTTCGTTGAAATATGAGAAGTAGTCCCCATAAAAATATTGTATATCCTGGAACTATCTAGGCAAAGGGTATTAGTGACCCACACATCAGTTTCTGAATAAAAACCAAAATTTGGGTCTTACGGCTTCAAATATTCTATAGATTCCTTGGCCATGGTGGAAACATACTGTTCTCCAAACAACACGACATTTTTTATTAAAATTCCATATATCGATAATTTACACATACAAAATCAAATGAGAAATACCTGCAAGGATTCTGAAACTAAACAAGCAAGACTGAACTCAATTCAATTGAAGAGAGCAAAATATACAGCTCTGGTCGTAGTGTCGCAGTGTTGGAAATTCAATTTTTGATTAAATAAAACCCAGATTAAGACTGCACCAATGATGCATTAATTACACACCCAACACTCTATAATCGATGGTCAAGATTAAAATGGCATGTCATTTCATTAATTAGTCTTGTTAATCAAATCCAATTTGAAGCATGTAATTTAAATGGGAAATAAAAATGGCAGCATGAATTCCCGAAAAGTTGGGATTCGTGAGTTAGGGACGAGATTTGAAGAAATAGTATAAACATCCCAACCTCTAACTTCCACGTTATATGAATATTGGAAATAGTCATGAGTTGGGAATTGGGAATAAATTAGGTATAAAGGTTACGATTTCTTAAAACTCCGAGCTCCGCTAAATTACTTTGGATAGAAAAAATTTGAGAGTTGGGAGTCAGGCGTAGATTGGATTCCAAATTGATGATCTCCCAACTGACGACTTCCGCAATTATTGAAATTGAAAGGTTGGGAGTCGAGATTCAGGAGTGATTTTAATAAAAGCTAATGATCTCTCGACTATCGACTTCTGTGTTTGGTGATAAATAAAAATCGGGAGTCGGGGTAAAATCAAGTGAAAGAATAGGTTACCCGACTTTCGACTGTCGATTTTAGGCGAAGGAAGCAAAGTCGGGAAGTTGGCTATCTCAAATTCATTTCCTTGAAATTTATTACTGACTAATGACTACCGACTGAACTGTTTATTAATTTGATTAAGTGAATCAAAATTTGTGGAATGATCAATTAATTTCAAATTTTATTAAAAAATCATCATTAAGCAAAACTAAAAGAAAACCTATCAAGTAAACTAAGTGTTTTGAAGAAAACTAAATTCAATGGACATAACAAAAATTTTAATAGGGGGCTCCCATATTGTCTGAACAAGATGGGATCTATTGTGGATACAACAAATGGCGGCTCATTGGGAAGAACCAGTTATCTTTGTCAGGTCACCATAAATGTTAGGGCATATTTGAGTTTTAATCCAAGACTTAAATGTTGCAACCAAACTCAATTTCCCCTCTGAAATTTTCTTAACCAAATGGTTTCTTAATGTAAGTTTCCAAGTTTTATAATCAAGTTATTTAAAACTATCAGGATTTGAAAAGAAATATATAATGAATTAAATTAAGCTTAAAAGAACCATAGGGAATTGATTTTGCTAAGAATGACCAAGTCCAAAGCTTCAACAAAATAATTCAAGCAGCATTAAAGTAAATCCCAATATCACGGGAATTTCCATTGTTGCTAGTAGGCGTCCATAGCCTCGTGAGGGTTGACTTTTAATCCAAGGGACTGCATTTATCCCATCCACTATAGATAATTATTTAAATTTTACCATGCAAATTAACATCTCTAGAAGATGACTAAAGGACACCACCCTGATTTTGTGGTCAACTTATGGTAGTGCCATTCACAAAGACTTGCATAGGATGATCAGTCTGGCTCATGATGAGACCCCCTGCCTTCTAAAGAAGGGAATTATCCTGGCTTGGTGACTAGATAATGATAATGGCATTCCATACGAATTCATGATCATGGTCAGGTCGGCTTGTAATAATTCCTCCCATCATTTAAGCCAAATTTTTTATTAGAAATCGTTTAGAATGAATAACTACAAGTCACTACCTCGACTTGGTGACCGATTGATAGTAGTTTCATTCACCAGTGTCGACAGAAAATGAATGGGTCGACTTGTGATAGGACCTCCCATATTTCAATTGTTAATAACATTTTGGAACATAAAACCATCTAGACCTTGGGTAGATTAATCATTTAATTAATTTAATTAGTGTTTAAAACCTTGTTCCACAATTATTTGGCATAATATAGCAGCCTAGAACCTGGTCTAGTGTCATTGGACCACCTTATCTAGTTTTTTACCATTTTAGAGTAGTGATGTGCCCTCATACTTGATTTACTCTGCTTTTCTAAGCTAATGTGCCCTAGATAGATTTATTATGATTTTATCCTACTTTTATGAGACAAATACTGCTTTTAGCAACTTTTCTCTTGGAATGAGTTTCCTAAGTTGCACGAGAGTGTCTTTAGGCAAGTTGTTATCTTTTTCCACCAACCACTTCCATATTTTTCTCTATAAATCCATACTCTTACTGATTTTGTGTCACTCATGGTCCACCAAGCATCGAATTACCCATTCGTGACCACTTGCATAGAGTTGGATTTAGTTTATGTATAGATTGGGGATTTACTACTAAATAAGCCTGCTTTTTAAGTGAGCCTCTTGAATTGCCTCTAGTGCATTCTAATTATCTATATGATATGTAATATATTTTGTATTCTTATTATCAAATACTGTGATAATGGAATTGACAGCAACAATGTTACGTTCTACATGTTTCTACATCTATCTTTCTTCTCAATTCTGCTAGTCTCTGATAAATTCTTAGTGAAGACTTATTTGGTTCAGATCCTTGTCTTGTTTTGAATTCTAATATGGTATCAGAGCTCAAAGCCAAGATCCAGATGATTTTTCCAGTATAGGTTTCAAAAAAAAAATTGTAGTTACACAACTTCTTCAATGGATTCAAATTCAGTTCCTCCTCTTACACCATTCAACTATGTTGAGTGGAAGCCAAAGATGAGCGCATATCTCAAGAGTATTGATATCTTTGATGTATCTGTTGGTGTTGTAAGTGAACCAGAATCCATAGAAGAAAATAATTATTTTTTTAATGATTGTGATAGAGCTTTGGTAGCAATGTGTTTGGCCATATCTTCACAAATGCGCTACCTCATTGATTCTGTTGATACTCCAAGTGATCCATGGTGCATATTAGACAAAGAATTTCGATTGAAAAATGATGAGGAAGAGATAATCCATACGGAGAGAGATCCTACCATGAATACCTCCTCAAATAATCTCATTGAAGTCACATATGTCTCAACCATAGACTTTTTTGATGAAGTTGTTCTTGAAGAAACTGCAGAATCTTCAACTTTTGCTCCTGAAATTGAAGAATCCTTTTCCTCTGGTGCGCATTCTCATTTTGTTGATGAATAAGAGATAATAAATGGAGCTTATTTTGTTGAATATATGTCCATTCAAAACCCTCTATTCTCTCATAATTCTTCTACTCTTAATTCTGAGCAAGATTTTCTAGTATATGCTCTAGATTCTGAAGAGGTTTCCAAATCCTTTGTTTCAAATGAGTTCACTAGTGTGAAAGAAAGTGTTCTACATGATGATTTGGATATTACATAATGGATTGGAGCTTCTACACTCACACTCCTTGGCCCCATGCCTCCTCATTGTTCCTTCATGTTCACATGCATCAAGTTTCAGAATTTTACTGGAGATGGAGAACCTCAAGTAGTTTCCAATACATGGGCACATCTAGAATCTCTGTTCCACACCCTTGGAGCTGATCATAACTTCTTTATTTAAGAGTTAATGTTTCAAGATTTAATTGGCTCTAACTCACCTCCATTGATTCAAAGGATATCACAAGGAACCATCTACAAGCACTTGGAGTTGGTCTCCAAACCTCATTGTCCTCTCATGAATCTTCCCATTCCAATTATGTGCATGATAAGAAATATGTTGCAACCTATACACACTCAAAATATCTTCTTGGTTCATATTTTGATGTCTTATTGGATGCTATATAGGCCTAATTTTAGTTTAGATTTGTTTCATTCACCCTCACCGACAAGCTTCTGATCCACATCATGATGAAGATTAGCACCAGTTCTCAGAATTGCATTGAATATGAAGGACATCATCACTTGCTTGGAAGTTATTCTCAAGATGATAAAGAATCATTTGGATCTGATTCTACCAAGTTTGGAATTATGTTCAACTCTAATGAAAACCTACTCTTTCTCTACCATAAGAGGATCTCAATTGTTCTACATGGTTTTACTGTCCATCCTGCAAGTATTTATGATCCTGATTTAGTTGAGCACATTCCACTTATTCCAAAGAATAAAAAACTTTTAGACATCTGATAAGACCTCACCTAATGAAGTTTGGAGCTGCTGCATTAAATTTTTGGTGTGCATATGTCCATCATTTTTTAGGCAGGGTTTTGTTCCCAAGTGGTTTTCCCTGTTTCCTCAGTTCACATGGGCATAGTATTTGTAATGGGGTGACCAAAATCCTTTGCTTCTTAGACCCTAATATAATAATTCTCACTCCAAAGTCAGGCTTAAGGGGTGGTGTTGGAAAATAAAACCATCTAGACCTTGTGTAGATTAATCATTTAATTAATTTACTTAGTGTTTAAAACATTGTTCCATGTTTATTTCGCATAATATAGCAACCTAGAACCTACTCTAGTGTCATGGGACCACCTTATCCATTTTTTGATCATTTTAGACTAGTGATGTGCCCTCATACTTGATTTACTCTTCTTTTCTAAGCTAATGCGCCATATATAGCTTTATTATGAGACAAAGACTGCTTTTAGCAACTTTTCTCTTGGATTAAGTTGCCTAAGTTGCACTAGGGTGTCTTTAGGAAAGTTGTTAGCTTTTTCCACCAACCACTTCCATATTTTTCTCTAGAAATCCATACTCTTGCTGATTTTGTTTCACTCATGGTCCATCAAGCATCCACTTTCCCATTCGTGACCAATTGCAAAGAGTTGGATTTAGTTTATTGTCTAGATTGGGGATTTACTACTAAATAAGCCTGCTTTATTAGTGAGTCTCTCGAATTTCCTCTAGTGCATTCGAATTATCTCTATGATATGTAATATATTTTTTATTCTTGTTATTGAATACTATGATAATGGAATTGACAGCAATAGTGTTACATTATACATGTTTATGCATCTATCTTTCTTCTCAATTTTGCTAGTCTCTGATGAATTCTTAGTGAAGAATTATTTGGTTCATATCCTTGGCTTGTTTTGAATTTTAATATAACCAAAATCCGTTTCATTGGATTGGTGACCAGATATAGAGATGTCATTCCACCAACACCTATGATCATGATGATTTGGCTCGTAATGAGACCCCTCATCCTGCAGATAAGCCTAAAGATTTGGCATATACTTGGTTATTGGAAACTTTCATTATCAATAATATTACTAGTGGACAGGGAAGCACTTCCTGATGCTCCTTAAGAGCACAAAATGATGTAAATTATTTAATATTTTCCACCTTTTAAACATAAATTGCTTCTACCCAGTCGAGAAAATTATTTTCAAAGGCAATTCTACCTATGTGGCTGTAAATTCTGTCCAAGATATAATGATTTTATCCTGATGATTTTAAGCATAGATACTTGGAAAAGAAAAATATTTTAGAGACCCTTTAGATAAATGAATTTCTAGAGAGGAAAGTAAAACATAAATTAACTTGTTAAAACACAATTCATGTTATTTTGACCTACATAGAGAAATAGTTGTTCCCAACAAAGTAACTTAGCCTCTTTATTCAAGAAAAATCAAGCCAAAATTAAAAAAAGTAGAACAATAATAAACAAAACAATCAAAACACACCACACTATGTACAAGCCTAGCAAGGAAAACTAGGAAAAATATTTTTTCAGAACATGTGCATTCAGTGGATAAGTCTCAATGAACCCCTCTAGTGTTTGCATTCAAAAAGTTCCAAGGCCTAATTTCTCAGAAATAATGTATGGCCCCAACCAAATACATTGAAACTTGGTATGCTCACCTTTATCCTCATGGGGATTATCCCATTTTAGAACAAGGTCTCCTCTTTGCAAATCTCTTCGGGAATAAGATTTTTTATCAAACCAGCGTTTAACCAATTGTTGGTGCTGAAAGAATTTATTCTTGTATTTTTCCCTTTGTTCTTCCAATTGAAACAATTCATTGATCATATGTTCTAAGAGAGAGAAATCATCCTCCTTTATCGATTTCGATAACTGAAGAGAAGGTAGGGAAAGATTTGGAGGCATGATGGCTTCTTTACCATAGACAAGACAATAAGATGAGTTACCAATGGAGGCTTTGGGTGTTACTCTGTCTTCCCACAGAGCATTAAACAACTATGTATTCCAATTATTTCGATTACCTACTACAACTCTTTTTAGGATTTTGATTAAATTATTGTTGGTAGATTCAGCCAAATTAACCATTCCCATATGAATAATAGTTGGTTGAATACTTTATCTTGATTCCCTTATCTAATGCATGTTGACTAAGATCAACTAAAGACAAATACGATGCATTATCAAAAACCAAGACTTGCTTCCACCCATCTCGTAAAATAATTCGTAGCAGTGATAATGTATTTATGTTGTAGGGAGGATGGAGGGTTGATTGGACCAACTATATCCAAACCCCATTGCTTAAAAGGAGCATCCATGGAAACTGTTTGAAGTGGGACACTAGTACATGTGCACATTTTTCCCACGGAAAATCGTTGCTATTGGAACACTTGTGCGTTGCTATAGTGACGAACATGATCCCTTTTTTTCGTGGAAACATTTTTGTCGCTATAGCAACACTTTCCAATGTTTGTCGCTATAGAGACACAAAATACATGAAACATGGGTGATAATCTGCAGGGATCTAGCAATTGTAACAATCTCACAATCAAACTCTCAAGATTATTTGCAAAGAAGAAGAGAAGCATGCACTCAATAATCACTCATAAACACATAATAATGAACAATAGCAATATCATACAATGAATAATGAATGTAAAGAATGTGTTACAATAATCAATGATGAGGCATCATATAGGATTCTAATTAGCCAACTAGGGCATTCGAATCTAAGCTCAGAGTCTAGCATGAATAACTATGGAGACATCATCTAGTCGACAGTATCAGTCATAAATGGTAAGAGTCAGTCAAGTGTGACAAAAATAAGTCTAACATAACTATCTAGCCATAAATAAAGGAATGGAGACTCCAAGTAGAGTGCATGAGGCTGTCTAACTCAAAGTCTAGCTTGGATAACAATGGAGACATCAGCCAGCCAATAGTATCAGTCACAAATGGTAATAGTCAGTCAAGTGTGTCTAACTGAGTCTAACAGAACCATCTAGGCATAAATCAAGGAATGGAGACTCCAAGGGGGGTGCATGAGGCTATCAACTAGTCAAGTGGAACTCCAGAACTAGCTAACTAGAAGCTACAAGTAGTCGGCATGAGCAATCAGTGGAAGAACTACTCAGTCAATGCACTAATTGAATGATAACTGCTGGTAGGTGAGATAAGGCACCCTAACTGAGTGATAACTGGTGGTAGGTGAGCAAAAGCGACCAAACTGGCTGTGGTAGGTGGGAAAGGTGCACTTTCCATGCAGAGAAGTCAAAGAGAGCGCATTAGGTAGGTAGGAGGCCAATTGGGGGTTGTAGAAAGGCTCTGGAGAGCTAGAAGCAATATCTAGGTGTTGGGGAGACAACCATGATGATGAATGGATGCATGCAGTGGCATGCAAAGCATGTAGATTTGCATGCAGGCATGCAAAATACAAAAATGATGGTGTGAATATTCCAACACTCCCTGCAAGCTATACTATGATATAATAACCGAAAACAAAAATAGGGCCCTGGTGACTAAGACCAAAGGTCACCCCGTACAATCAATCTAAAATAAACTAAGTGAGGAAAGAGGGAAAACCCAGTGGGAAGAAATCCCTCCCTCAAAATAGACTGAAGGATGCTAAAGTAGCATGTCATCACTCACCCCTGAAGGAGGTAAGTGTCCTTATTTCCAAAGAAGGCTCGATCGATCTAAGATGGATCAGCAATGTGAGAAGGATGAAACCTTCCATTCTGAAAATCTGATCTGGTTCTTCTATGATCATGTGGATCACCAACCAAATAACTGGCAGATCGGAGTGTAATGGTTTCCCATAGAGGAAGAGGAGGAATATCAGTTGAGAGATCTTTAGGTTCTTATGGATCTGGATCTCCCATTCGCTCATCTTCATCATCAGTTGTTATACCTTTAGTTTCTTTTGGTTCTGGGTATAGCATTCTCTCATCTTCATCTCCATCTTCTGAATCTAAAATATAGTGTAAAGATGTATCATCACATCCAAAATCTAAATCTGAAATCTCATGAGAAGGAGCAAGTAAAATTGGATCATCGACACATGCAAACTCTGAAATCTCAAGAGGAGAAGCAAGTAAAAATGGCTCATCATCACTCGAAGGAGGATCATATCCAGAAGAGTTGATGTCATGAAACTGCTCCAGAATATGCATGTAGTCCTCATCTGAACCGATATGCCTGTAATCAATAAATAACTAGGACTAGAGGATGATGGATCTTCATTAATATCAAAGGAGGATGCAGTAGTGGAGGCCCACTTTGAAATAGGAGTTGGACAAATAGGTGCTAGATCTTCAGGTTCTTGTGGAGCTGGATCTAGAATTCGCACTTCTTCAAGAGTCCTCTTTTTCTCAATCTCCTTTGATGTATCCTTGCCCTTTAGACAACCTTCAAAGGTGCCATGAGAAAACTTGCTACTTAGAAGACCATCAACCACATTCCGAGCTAGCTTGTGGCTAAGATGATACAGTCTACTGTCTTCATGAGTATGAGAGCAAAGAGCATACTCCTTTGAGAGAGGTAATAAGTGTGAAAACTCATAGAGTTTTGTCTCATGATTTGCAACTCCTTTTGCAATGATTTACCTTGAAACCATGTGTTGTACCTCGACTTCATATGGAGTAAAGATCACTCTTTTGGGATCTTCAGTATGAGTCATTTGATACACTAAAAGAACATTAGATGCAAGAGAAGGAACATAAAGCACATCAAAAAAGTAACCATGATCAAGATCGATTCTTCCAATCCCATGAGAGGAGACTTCTGAATCATTGCCCAAACTGATAGAAGGGACAATAGAGCTTTCGAAACTAGAGAAGAGATCTTTGGAGGAAGCCATGTGGCATGATGCTCCTGAATCTATGATTAAAGAATAATCAATTGATGCACTTGCTATGAGAGCATTACATATTTCTTTTCCTTCAGATCTAGAAGATTCAGTATCAGGATCTTTCTTTCTTGCACATGCTGGTACAAGAAGATTGTTTTTCTCAAGTAACTGAGCCATCAATTATATAGTCTTCCTCATGCAAGAAATATTAGGATGAAAAAATCTAAGACAATAGGTGCACTTGGTCTTTCCCTTCTGAGAATGCTTGGTATTCCTTGAATTTGAAACCCCATCTGACTGGTATGGACTATCTGTGGACTTTGTATCATTCGATCTCTTGTCAGAAAAATTTTGCTTGCCTTTACCATTCGCTCTCTCTACAGCTATAAGGGCTGAATCCAATTTGGGTTTGATCATTCCCGTGGAGATCAACTTCTCTTCCTCTTGAGTAAGAGATTGGATGAAATCATCAAGTGAGGGAAACTTCCATCTTGGAATGGAAAACCTAGCTAAATGGAAAGTAGAGACAAAAACTGAGAAGTTTTCCCCCAACTTTGAGAGAACGACAAGTATAAGTTGTTTGTCTTATTTCACTATCTCATATCTTTTCAACTATGATATCAATCTTTTGAACTTGGTGAGGAAGGCATTGATAGATTTGAAGCTGTCAGGACTCAAACATATGAGCTCATTCTCCAATTTGTGTCCTTGCATATCATCTTTCGATCCAAAAAGGGATCCAAGCTTGTCCCAAACCTATCTAGGAGATGTAAGATCGATGACATGGAAGTGAAGATCTTTAGAAATTGAGAGAAGGAGGAGGCTAATTGTTTCATCAAGCCTATCCAAGTACTTGGACTTTTCAACTGCACTGATAGGTTCTACCATCATTTTGTTGAGTATTCAGGTGAAGCACCTGGATCTCATGAAGAGAGTCATCTTGGATTTCCACTCAACATAGTTGGAAGATGTGAGCTTTAGATCCATCTGAAACAGAGAAATTTGAATAGTTGAAGAAGATTCCGAACGGGTGAATAAACCTGTAAAACAAGAGACTTTTTTTGCTTAAGGAGAATGCTACACATGGACTAAACACTACCTTAAGCACACTTGTCACATAGACTAAGTCCTTCACACCTGGCTATACCTCACTGGATTTCTCCAATGAATTCAAGTAATAGCACTAGGATTTGATGTGGAAACTCAGAGGCTTCTGGTGCACAAGTGAAAGATAGCTACTCAAAGAAATGATGCAACTGTTGTTGCTACAACTACTGCAATTGGTGCAATTCGAATAGCTGCTGAATGCTCTGTTACCTACAAGGATCTAGCAACTATAACAATCTCACAATCAAACTCTCAAGATTATTTGCAAAGAAGAAAAGAAGCACGCACTCAATAATCACTCATAAACACAGAATAATGAACAATAACAGTATCATACAATGAATAATGAATGTAAATAATGTGTTACAATAATCAATGATGAGGCATATCATATAGGATTCGAATTAGCCAAGTAGGGCATTCGAATCTAAGCTTAGAGTCCAGCATGAATAACTATGGAGACATCATCCACTCGGTAGTATCAGTCATAAATGGTAAGAGTCAGTCAAGTGTGACCAAATTGAGTCTAACAGAACTATCTAGCCATAAATCAAGGAATGGAGACTCCAAGTAGGGTGCATGAGGCTGTCTAACTCAAATTCTATCTTGGATAACAATGGAGACATCAGCCAGTCAATAGTATCAATCATAAATGGTAATAGTCAGTCAAGTGTGTCTAACTGAGTCTAACAGAACCATCTAGGCATAAATCAAGGAATGGAGACTCCAAGGGGGGTGCATGAGGCTTCCAAACAGTCAAGTGGAACTCCAGAACTAGCTAACTAGAAGCTACAAGCATTCGTCATGAGCAATCAGTGGAAGAACTACTCAATCAACGCACTAATTGAATGATAACTCCTGGTAGGTGAGATAAGGATCCCTAACTGAGTGATAACTAGTGGTAGGTGAGAAAAGGAACCCAAAGTGGTTATGGTAGGTGGGAAAGGTGCACTTTCCATGTAGAGAAGTCAAAGAGGGTGCATTAGGTAGGTAGGAGGCCAATTGGGGGCTGTAGATAGGCTCTGGAGAGATAGAAGCAAGCTCTAGGTGCTGAGGAGACAACCATGATGATGACTGGAAGCATGCAGTGGCATGCAAAGCATGCATATGTGCATGCAGGCATGCAAATTAAAAAAATGATGGCGTGAATATTCCAACACCAACTATATCCAAACCCCATTGCTTAAAAGGAGCATCCATGGAAACTAGTTGAAGTGGGACAATAGTACATGTGCACATTTTTCCCACGGAAAATCGTTGCTATTGCAACACTTGTGCATTGCTATAGCGACGAACATGATCCCATTTTTTCGTGGCAAAATTTTCATCGCTATAGAAACACTTTCCAATGTTCGTCGCTATAGCGCCACAAAAGACATGAAACGTGGGTTGTTTAAAAAATCAATTGATGTCGCTATAGAGACACTTCCCCGTCACTATAGAAACACTTTCATCATCGCTATAACAACACTTTGTTGTCACTATAGAGATGGGTGCACATGTTCAAAAGACCACTTTACTATGTGAGATTTCGTCGCTATAATGACAATAGAGTTTTTCTATACTGACGATGAACGTGTGGTTATAGTGATGGGGAAGTGTCACTATAGCGACATCGTTTGATTTTTTAAACAACCCACGTTAACGAGCTTTTGTCGCTAGAGCGACGCCTATTCGTCGGAACGTTAAAGGAGGTTTTTTTTCTTTAGAAATGGATCTGCAATGACATGGAAGGGATCGGAACAAATGGATCTGCAACGGCGTGGAAGGAATCGACAACAGATGGATCTGAAACGATGCGGAAGGGATCGGCAAAAGATAGATTTGAAACGGCACGGAAGTGATCGGAAACATTTTTGGACAGAGGAAATCTGCGATTTATCAGGTAAAAATAGATATGGACCACGTATGCTCGGCTTCCTAACGGTTCAGTGGATTCACTCGTCCACCAATGTTGTCTGACAGCTTGTGTATTGGGGAAGTACCTCTCACTCCATGGCTCAGGTAAAACTGATAACCACTTTGCCACAAACAACAGCTCTTGGTTTACCTCACGGGTGGGAACTAACGAATTAGGTAGGGGTCATTGCTCGTTTCACTGGTAGGTCCTCTCAATGGGATAGCTACTTTGGGGTTCCTGTGGTACTCCTCACAATGAGTTTTAGGGCTTATTCCCAAGTACTTCCCACAGGTAAGCAGATAGGGATTATTCCCAGATTCGAACTTGCAATAGATGCGAAAAAAATTTGGCAGAAATTTCACCCAACGAGCCCAAGAAAGTGCTCTAATACCATATGTGAAGAACCTGCAACAATTAATTAATGAAAATACATGAGATAGCAGAAATAACAGAACTCATAATCGCTTTATTGATCACAGGCCACTTCGAGGGGGAAACCTCCTTTGAGCAAGCTCAATACAAATAACTTCACGGTACCTTCATTGGCCTCAACACACACTTATATACTAAGTCTATGCCCAATACTATGGGTCAATACCATGGGACATATAATACTACGAAACGGATTACAAAGCATATGCGTCCAATACTATGGGTTAATACCATGGGCTAATACAAACTATGGATCAATAAATACTACGGGACGACTTACAAAGCATATGCATCCAACAACAATATACTAACAAAGTAAAGAGAAGGGCTGACACGAGTTCCTAACACTATATCAGAAAGGTTTGAATGCATGAAATTAAAGAAATTGGAATATTTGTGTACACGTTTGACACAAAAACATTTTTTGTTTTTGAGTTATGAGAAGCGACCTTCTCACTCTACGCACCAATACTCATTGCATTGATTTCAACAAACTTATCTCAATCATCAATCTGTGTTGCATTGATTTCTATGTAACTCTATAAGAGATGGCATGTTCTCAACAGTCCTATGGCCCTCTTACTACACCTGCCAATACTTCTTACATTGATTTTAACAAATGTATCTATCATCAATCTCAGTTGCATTGATTTCAGTGTAACTCTGCAAGAGATGGTCTCTCCTCTACTATCATGCATCCCTCTCACTCCACCCACAAATACTCACCAAATTTATTTCAACAAATGTATATGAATAATCAATCTATGTTGCATTGATTTCAATGTAAGTTGGTAAGAGATGGCCTCTCCACTGTAGTTATATGGCCCTTGCACTCCACCAAGCAATACTTGATGAATTAATATCAATGAAATTATCTTACACCAAGATTTGTTGCATTGAAATATGTGTAACTCTATAAGAGATAGATAATTTGTAAGAACTTAGATAAGTTCGTTGTAGGAGTTAAGTTAATATCCTCTTACAATAAATCATTCTTAATATGCATTAATTTAAATCAATGATATTTGGTATATTCTTACAATAAATCATTCATAATAGCATTAGTTTAAGCATCCAATTCTTAATTACCTTCACATGGTGGATGGATTTTATTGCTTCTTACTCCCCCAAAGCCCCCCATGCCCATGACTAGAACTAGCATAGATCCATCTTAAAAGTGGCTCTGTCAAGCGCTGAGAGGGATCAAATCTCTCGAGGTGCAAACCCTTTTTAGAATGCAAATGGAGAGGAAGGGTTTTCACCTTGATAGATTTTATCCCTCTCGGCGCTTGGTAGAGCCACTTTTAAGACGGATATATGCTGGTATTTAATGCAATTGCATATTTCTTCTTGTTGTGTTAGTTTCCACTATGTGCATTTGATTTGCAAGCCATGAGAATTGCATTAAGTGGTATCAAAGTTAAGACTACCTCTCTAGGAAGGAAGGAAGTGTGATTTCTACTTTTGGGAGAAATATTTTTACCTTGTTGTAAATAGTGGTGGTTGTTCTAGTAATTGGAAATTATTGGGAGAATATTCCCTATTGAAAACAATACTAAGACTAGTCTATGCATGGTAATTGGAGTGATAATTACCAGGAGGACCATAATAAGTATGCCACCTAGGAGCATAAATAAGAGAAATGACAAAAAATTATAAATTGAATAAATGAGAAGAAGAATTGAGGATTTATAATGCCACCTAGGAGCAAAAATAAGAGAAATGACAAAATTTTAAATGGGATAAATGAGAAGAATAATTATGGATTTATAAGCCAAACTTATTGGTAAATTTGGAGATACTTAATTGGTAAATTTGGAAATACTAGATATGTTGGAGAAGATGATGAAGATTCAAAATTGTAACTAGAGATAACAAAAACGTGTGATAACCAAGAGAATGATGATGGATTGCAATTGATAAATTTTTTGAAAGATAGAGGCAATTCTAGAATAAAATTCTCTTATTTTGATGGTATTTTAAAGTTTAATGTCTTGATTGATTGGATTGGTGAAGTAGAAAGTTAATTTTACTTTGATAAAGTAGAAAACCCATATAGAGTAAAGTTCTCATTATGAAATTGAGAGGATGTGCTTAGTTATGGTGGAAATTGATCCAAATTTTAGGGGGAATATGGTATAAATTCAGATGTATTCATCATAGAATCATTAAATGAAGAGACCACCCTCTCCCATCCATGGTTTTGGATTCTTCCAAGCGATTCTAGAATCCCACAACTTAGAATACACCCATCCATGGTATTTGGTAGCCCATGGATTTGGCCAATGGTATGGCCCCAAGGCACATTGTAATAATGTTATATAAAGGCTTGTAATAATGTTATATAAAGGCTTTATGCCTTCTCAATAAAGCATTGAATGATTTCTGACATCCTACATTGGGACTTATTATTGTGTGTAGTTTTGTGAGCTTTTTCTTGGTTAATTCATTTAAATTGTTGTTATGAGAGGTGAGGCTCTCTGAGCCTCGACTCCGATATCGTTTATGGATCAAATGATAGAAATTTTGCAGGTTTAATATCCTCCTCTATCGACATTCAAGCCTTCCGGTTCTCAGCCCCCAAGATCCAGATCAATGGTATCAGAGCAGGTACGCTCTCCTTCGGAACAAGGGTTTGAAGCTTACTGCGGGTTCAAAGATTTTGCTACCCTGATATCTTTGTCCACCATTACAAAGAGAACCATACATGTATATAATACATCCATTGGTATGAAAAAATTTCAATAATTTTATAGGGTGTCAATGCTGCCCATGAAGGTTCTACAATCTCTGCAACAACGCATGTTGCTCTACAAACCCTTGGCCCTCTACATTCGGAACTCTCACATTCAGAAACAATTTGAGGGATGTTGTGAACTGTACATGACATTTCAGAGGGTCTACCATAGCTCATTTGAATTTTTTTTCTTGTCATCTCAAATGGGTATTTCACGGAATTTCATTTCATTTCCTGGTTTGTGAGATATGCTTGTTTGAAGTAGCACATGTTTGTACACAATGAAGCCGCATATACAACAAATTTAAACAAGTGATACAGACTCTATAGAACGTTTTAGAGACTCTACCATAGCTCATTGGAAATCACTTTCCGTCAACTAAAATGGGTATTTCGCGGTTTTTCATTTGGCTTTCTGGTTTGAGAGATATCATTGATTGAAGCAACATATTCCTGCAAAATAGTGTGCCCACGTCTCTTAAGCTTCAAAAAACATTTTCTCACTCTCTGAGCCACCCTAGAGAAAGTATGTTATATGTATGGTAAGGTCTCTTCGATATCTCAAATGGGTCTTCAACATAATTCAATTTTATTAGCTTCATCAAAAGCTAGGAATGGATTTGCAGCAAGACATCAACTGCATCAAAGATCATGAATTTTACAATTTTTGGACTTTTTGTTAAATCCTATTGTAATCATGGTTATGGTTAACCACACAAAACCTACAGTTATGGGGAAACCACACAAAACCCACGGTTATGTGCAACCACACAAAACTCACAGTTATGTATTGTAATCAATGTTATGGGTCAATCACACAAAACCCACGGTTATGGGTTAACCACACAAAACCCATGGTTATGGGTCAACCACACAAAACCCACAATTATGTATTGTAATCACTGTGAAAATCCTCACATAAGATCTAAGAGATGATGTATACCTCACAAGAAAGTAATTGGTTAAGCAAGAAAATAGAAGAAGAGTGGTCAATGCAGTATAATGAGCAACAGAATAATAATACAGTAGAACTTGGATAGAAGCAAAAATACTTCACACACACTCATTCATTAATCAGAAATGGACAAATAAATAATACAATGCATGAGGAATTCGAATGCCTAAGGTGGCAATTCGAATTATCCTTCATGTAGTGATCAAAAGATCACTGGAGTGTCATCGGAGCACAACTGGAAGTCTTCATCATCATCAGTGGAGTCATCAATGCTCAAGTAACTGTCAATCATTAGTCAAACTGAGTCTGGTAGGTGTAACTGAGTATAAATTGAAGACAACTGGACTGGTAGGTGAAGAAGGGTGAGTTTCTTCCTAAAATCAAGGAAGAAGGGAGCATTAAGCAACTGGAGGGATAAAACTGATCAGTGAGAAGCTCTCGGGGGATGGATAACTGAGGGCTAGGTGTTGGATTGATGACTGGAATGCATGCAAACCATAAATGATGCATGTAAACCCTAAAAGTGCATGCATGACTGAAAATGCAAATGATCAAAATACTGGTGGGACTGGGATGGAGTATAGGAATATCCTAACACCCCCCCTTAATCCATCCTGGGCCCTGGTAACTAAGACCAAAGGTAACCCAATACAATGAATAATAACAGTCAATAAACCAAGGAAGTGGGGAAAATTTCATGGGAAAAATACCCCCCCCTCAAAACAGACTGTAAGGCACACATAAAAAAAAAAATGCTCCAAACTCAAGCAGGTGTGATGCTTGGTCATATCTCTTGAGGTATCTTCTTCTTGGGAAGAAGTGGACCATGCTCAAAAAGCATGTGCTTGTACTTGCTCTTTAGATCGAATGTGATGAGAACAAATCCAAAAGTATGAGGATGATCCTTGAACCTCTGGTTCGAATCAGTTGAGGTAGGATCAAAAACATGAATATGCAGATAGTCTTTTGTCTTCTCCTTCGAACCATCATGGGTGAGATTATGCCAAAAGGAACCATCAAATAATAATGATTGCTTGAAATCCAAATCAGATTTAAGACTTGATGAATAGTTTCTTGAGATCTCCCTTGAACCAGCAAGGGTGAGATCAAAACTATCATATGCATGAGAAATTATCCCAAGCGAATGGCCATGGTTTCATGAGATCTCCTTTGAACCAATAGGGGTGAGATCAAAACCATGATATGCATGAGAAATTATCCCAAGCGAATGGAAATGGCCATATTCTTCAATAACCTTCTGAAAGCATGGAATAATGATCATATAGTAGTAAATAAGAGGTGATTGCTTGAGGAGAGTGAATGCATTACCTCCAATAGCTGATTTTTCCTCCGAAATAATCATGTGATCATGATGCAAACCAACAGACTCTGGTGCAAGAGAGGATTTAGGACCTTCTACAATATATAGAGTGTGAGCTAGCACAGAAAGAGAAGAAAGTTGGAGCATGAGTGTAGAATCTGCAATTTCTTTG
This sequence comes from Larix kaempferi, assembly GCA_027924585.1. Taxonomy (NCBI): domain Eukaryota; kingdom Viridiplantae; phylum Streptophyta; class Pinopsida; order Pinales; family Pinaceae; genus Larix; species Larix kaempferi. Next base: position 6,264,355 of record BSBM01000035.1, read on the forward strand.
TGGAAAACTTCAATATGAGATGATACTGGTTCATGATCTGAGAGACCATCAAGGGGAGCAAATGCATCACTGGTCTTGCTCTCGAAGGGGTTTGGACCAATCCCTTCATTTTGTTTGCCAAATCTTTCATCTAGGTAGGCCCATAACTCTTTTGGAGATTCAACATCATCAATGAATTGATGTACCAAGCATCGAGACATAGCAAGCATCATGGTTCCCATGGCTCTGTCACCATTATTTAACCAGACAATCTTTTCTTCAGAGGATTCGAACTCTCTCTCAAAACAATAATCAAAGAGACCATTTATCTTCAAATGTGCTATCATCTTTGGTTTCCATTCATCATAGTTGAATGGAGACAGATGATCATAGTTGAATGGAGGAGGATAGATTTCTTCTGAATACATGGAAGTTGTAGAAGACCTGCAAAAACAATAGAGAATATCTGCAACTGCTACTGCTGCAAAGATGCAGAAACTGCTGCAATTGCTGTACTCGAAATCTTGGTAATAACCTGCAAAAAACTCTCAAGAATGGAGATAAACAATACTCTCAACATGCTCTGATACCATGTGAAAATCCTCACAGCAAATCTAAGAGATGATGTATACCTCACAAGAAAGTAATTGATCAAGTAGGAAAATAGAAGAAGAGTGGCCAATGCAGTATAATGAGCAACAGAATAATAATACAATAGAACTAGGATAGAAGCAAAAATACTTCACACACACTCGTTCATTAATCACAAATGGACAAATAAATAATACAATGCATGAGTAATTCGAATGCCTAAGATGGCAATTCAAATTAGCCTTCATGGAGTGATCAAAAGATCACTGGAGTTTCATCGGAGCACAACTGGAAGTCTTCATCATCATTAGTGGAGTCATCAATGCTCAAGTAATTGTCAACCATTAGTCAAACTGTGTCTGGTAGGTGTAACTAAGTGTAACTAAGTGTAACTGAGTGTAACTGAGTATAAACTGAAGACAACTAGACTGGTAGGTGAAGAAGGGTGAGTTGCTTCCTAAAATCAAGGAAGAAGGGTGCATTAAGCAACTGGAGGGTTAAAACTAATCAGTGAGAAGCTCTCGCGGGCTGGATAACTAAGGGCTAGGTGCTAGACTAATGACTGGAATGCATGCAAATGTATGAAAACCCTAAATGATGCATGCAAACCCTAAAAGTGCATGCATGACTGAAAATGTAAATGATCAAAATACTGGTGGGACTAGGATGGAGTATAGGAATATCCTAACAATCATAGTTATGGGTCAACCACACAAAGCCCATGGTTATGGGTCAACCACACAAAACCCACAGTTATGGGTTAACCACACAAAACTCTTCTCTTCATTGTTATCAAGCTTGTCATTTCCACCATGGTTATGGGTCAACCTCACAAAAACCACAGTTATGGGTCAACCACGCAAAAACCATGGTTATGGGTCAACCACACAAAACCCTTCTGTTCATTGGAAATTGTCACATTAAATGATGGGTCTCTTTTTAGCATGGGTGAAATGATGGGTACATTTTCTAAGGGGGGAGAAATGATCCGAATTTTAGAGGGAATATGGTATAAATTCGGATGTATTCATCATAAAAGCATTAAATGGAGAGTCCACCCTCTCCAATTCATGGTTTTGGATTCTTCCATGCGATTCTAGAATCCCACAGTTTAGAATACACCCATCCATGGTATTTGATAGCCCGTGGTTTTTGCCCATGGTATGGCCCCAAGGCACATTGTAATAATGTTATATAATGGCTTTATGCCTTCTCAATAAAGCATTGAATGATTTCTAACATCCTACATTGGGACTTATTATTGTGTGTAGTTTTGCGATTTTTTTTTGGTTCATTCATTTAAGTTGTTGTTCTGAGAGGTGACGCTCTCTGAGCCTCACCTCCGATCTAGTTTATGGATCAAATGCTAGAAATTTTGCAGTTTTAATCTCCTCCTCTGTCGGCAATCAATCCTTCTGGTTCTCAGCTCCCAAGATCCGGATCGGGAATGGATTTAAAACATGGAAAAAGATGATAAGTGAGATAAATGATAAGTTATTACCTACAAAATATCAACAAGGTTTGCTTAGAAAAGTCCATAATTTGAGATAGAAAGACATGAATTTTAGAAAGGATATTGGAGAATTGTATAGATTGGGAATTTATTCTCGATTGGAATGAACTTGAAGATCTGACGCTAGCAAGGTATGTAAATAGTTTCAGATTTAATATGTTAAGCTCTTAATGATGGCACATTACCCCCTATAGAGTGGCACATTAACCCCTATATTGTGGTGCATTATATATTATTGATGTCAGCTTGTATCTATTAGTGGGTGTATTAGTTTTTACTATACACCTTTGTCTCTTATATAAAGGAAGCATATATTTTCATTTTAGTCATCATTGTATCTTGTCTTGTCTTATGTACTGACTACATTGTGTAAGGAGGTTTCACCCTTGAAGAGGCTTAATATTCATCTCTATTATTCATTATTAAGGTGTGGATTACTTTCTTCTGGTCTATTTCTGCTCTTTTATGCTATTTCTTGGACTTGGTTGCATAACATTTGGTATCAGAGCTCTTTCCTCGGGACTGATTTCTTCAAAATGAGTCATCTTGGAATTTTCACTATATATATATTTTTTTGCAAGGAATAAGAAAGCGATATAAAAAAACCATCTCTTAAAAATTCCAATCAATCTTTGGTCCAATTTTCAGATCTAGATACATTACAGGTTCAAATATATTTGCCTTGGAAGATAGGGTTTTTCAATAGTCCAAAAACTAGTCTAAAACAAGTGTTCTAGGGAAACCGGTCATATATGGGGCATGTGAGATACAAATTGAGTGATATTTATTGCATAAAAAATGAGATAGACCAAGGTAACTGTGGTATATTTTTCAACCTCAGATACAAATTATTGGATACGTGGCATACCGTACAAGTTCGATCTTCTGGATAGACCAAAAATAAGAAGTGTTGGGAGATTTGAAATAAATTCTTAATGGAACATCCAAATTAGGTCAAATATGCGGCATCAGAAATAGGACACATAAGGCTACAAAAAAATGATGTTTCAGACCCAAAGGAGCCAAACTTTAAAATTTAGCTCAGTTCCAATTCGGCCATAAAACAGTCTTCCAATCAGGGTTAAAAAAAAGGTACACCATTTTAAATTTGAATAACTTTGAGTATAAAGATTTGTTTGTGGGAACCCTAGGGTGTGATAGATATTTATATTGTTCAAAATTCCACCAAAAGGAAGTGTAAAAAATCACACTCTAATAAAACCATCCAAGGATTCATCCCCGACATATGAAGAAAATGAAGAATTAAGACGTGACTTGACCCAGTTAAGTGAAAAGTTTGAGGAATGGAGTAAAAGGGAAATGGCATCTACTCAATTGTTAAACCAAAAAATTTATATAGAGAAGGATTTGAAAAATATGGCCAGTAAAGAGGAACTCAAGGGGATGGCTAGTAAAGAGGATGTCAAGGTGATGGCCAGTAAAGAGGATCTCAAGGGGATGGCCACTAAAGAATATATTCAAGAATTGAAGGAACTGATGAATGATATAAAACATAGTTTTATTCCTCATTCATATACTCAAGAAGAGAATAAGGAGGAAAAGGGGGACTTATTCCAGTCACGTATTGCAAAAATTGAAAAACAATTGGAGAACAAGAAGTTTGAGACCCAAAAATTTGATGATTCACTACATCATCATGGGTTCAACTCAGGTACAAGGAAATACTCTATTCCCAAAATTGACATGAGAAATTTTAATGGCAATGATCCAATAACTTGGATATTCCATATGGATAAATTCTTTGATCTACACAAGGTTCCAACTTTGCAAAAGGTAACTATTGCATCCTTATATTTAGATCATAATCAATTTTTATGGTACCAATGGCTTTGTGACCGTAAAGATGAATCTATTATCTCTTGGTCTATATTCATAGAAGAATTGATTGCACATTATGGGGATATAAATAGAAACACCTTCTTTATCCAGTTGGTAAATCTCAAACAAAAAGGTCCATTTACAGAGCACATCAAGCAGTTTCAGAAGCTAAGTGTCAGAGTGAAGAATATTTTAGAAGATAATTTGTTGGATCTATTTATTGTAACTTTTAAGGATAACATCCACCATGAGGTTCTCCTTTGGGAACCTAAGTCCTTGGAACATGCATTTAGGGTGGAAAGAAAAGTTGAAAACAAAATTATGGAAACAAGGAAGTCTACCACTTACAACTATAAGGAAGGAAGTGTGTTCTCGATTCATCCACAACCTATAAGGTTGACACAACAACAACTAGAGGAAAAAAGAGAAGAAGGGATTTGTTACAGTTTTGATAGAAAATATAGTAAGGGCCACAAGTGCACTGAGAATAAAATGTTGTACATATATTGTGAAGAAGAGGAAGAAAATGAACAAGAAGCATCAAAAGAAGAGGATTCACACCAAGAACCAACACCAGGGATTGAAGCAGACAAAATTCACCCCACCATATCTTGCAATGATTTGGATAGAATTACCATTCCTCAAATTCTCAATATAGAAGCCTATATCAAGAAGAAAAAGGTAATAATACTAATTGATTATAGTAGTACTCACAATTTTATTCATTGTAAGATAGCATGGGATTTAAATTGATTTATATATCCAGCACCATAGTTTCAGGTGATGGTTGAAAATGGAGGAACTATAAATTCCTCAATAAAATTTCATAAGATAGATCTCTCTATGCGAGAGTATGTCCTAAATAGTCCAACGATCTCCATTCCAATGGGTGGGGCTGATGTGGTCCTAGCGGTCCAATGGATACAATCCCGGGGAACAATAGCTTTTAATTTTCAAGAGCTTTTATTGAAATTTTTTCAAGGAGGAAATTGTTTTTTGTTAATAGGTATCAAAGGGAGACATGGTAAGACAATCAACTCTAATGGCATGACCAAGATTTTCTGGAATGAACAATGGGGTGTAATTCCACAATTTTGGTCACTAGATGTTCAAACACCTAAATTGTCCATCTCTCCAGATCTACGTCAGGTCCTCGACAATGTTGATGTATTTGTAACTTCGAAAGATATTCACTTGTATATTACATTTGTACTTTATTATATATCCAATAGAGATGTATTATTCCTTTGATTGGAAGTGTCGTCATTTGTATTTGCAAGTGTCACAAGTTACATTGTAAGTGTCGTCATTTGTATTGATGGGTTATTAGACCACCAGTGTGGGGTCGGCCCTAGTTAGGTCATGTGGTTGGGTTATTAGACTTGAGTAGCAAGTCGGCCCCAGTGATTTATTGGTAGGTCAAGTCAGTGTATAAATAGAGAGGTTGTGTCTCTCATTTGATTCATTCACTCACTTCTCAAGCTCGCATAGCTAAGAGAGAAAGTGGCGCACTAGTGGAGGAGGAGGAGCTTCTGCTAGAGATGTCTTATTGGGTTTGATCACTGTGATCTTGGTTTGTGGCTTATCTTATCTCTGAGGAGGTTGCGGGGTTTTTCACCTTCTTGGTTTTCCCTGGTGAAACTCTATGTTTCTTGTGTGATTGCTTTTGTGTCTATGATTGATATGCTTTACATGTTATTCTCGTAGTGATCCTGAATGATAATGGAATGAAATTATTGAAAAATTAACATGGTATCAAAGCTGACCTAATTAGAAGAAGGCACTGTGCATTTGTAGAAGCTAGGGCTTCTTAATATTTGGGTTTCTCTCCACATATCATCAAAGGCGGGAGGCTAGATTGACTCTCCTAGAAAGGGCGCATCTTTCTATCAAGACATAATTCAATTATGAGCATTTTCAGTTTTTGACCTAAAAATTAGGGTTTCTGCAAATATTGGAATTTCTGAAATTTGAGACCACAGCTGCAAGCACCTCTGAAAAATCAAAGTTTAGAGCTTTGGATCGAACTTTTTGGTTGGGTGAAGCTCCGGGAAAATCAAACCCTAATTCAGGGTCCTGTCTAGTGAATCCGGAAGTTTCAAAAGCAATTTTGAGGGGTGAAACTTTGCAGAATTCAGAATTTGAGTATACCAGCTTGACCAGCTCAACAAGGTGCATTTTTCTATCCTTTTATAAGTTTGAAATTCAAAATTTGAATTTTTAGGGTTTCTCTAACAAACCCTAATCCAGCACCAGATCCAGTTTTCAGCAATTCAAGTGGTAAGACCTAAATCTTTTACTTCCATTTGAGTTTCTCATTAAAATGTCTCACCACACCAAGCTTGAGGATAAGCTTGAAGGGGCTGATAACTTTCGACCTGAAAGTATAGGATTGGGTTAATCCTAGAAGAAAATGAGTTGGACAACTACATTAAGGAAGAGGTTCCAGTTCCAGAGGGAGATGAGGCTAAGGCCTTACACAAGAAGAACTTGGTCAAAGCCAAGATAATCAATATTGTTGATTCTATTAAGGACCATCTCATACCCCGTGTGTCTTCCCTAAAGACACATAAGGAGATGTTTGAATCTTTGACTAATTTCTTTGAAAGAAATAACATAAATCGGAAGATGACTCTACGAAACCAATTGAAAGGGGTAAATATCCAGAATGGAGAGACCATTCAATCCTACTTTTCAAAGGTCTCTCAAATCAAGGAACAACTTGAAGCTGTGGATGAAGTGGTGGAGAATGGATAAATTGTAATGACTACATTAAATGGCCTACCTAGGTCATGGGACTCCTTCATCCAAGGAATCTGTGCAAGAAAGAAGTTGATCTCCTTTAGTAGACTATGGGAGGAATGCTCACAAGAAGAAGCTAGGCTTGTGGCCCAAGAAGAAAAGATGGGAAGTGAAGATCAAGCTTTCACAACTCACACCAAGAGAAGTAAGCCCAAGAGGGAGCCATCTCATCACAAGAAATATTTTCACCACCATCAGAGAGATAAGAAAGATATAAGATGCTTCACATGCAATGAGAAGGGACACTTTTCCTGAGATTGTCCCAAGAACAAAGGGCTTCAATCACAACAACAACAAGAACAACAAAAGAAGATATCATGCTCATGCTACAGAGGATGATGAACCTCCCAGGAAGAAGACTAGAGAAGAAAGTGATGACTCATCAAGTGAAGATGAATATGTTCTAATATCTACTCTCACAGGTACTATCTCTCATGGATGTAATGATTGGCTTATTGATAGTGGGGCTTCCAAACACATGACTGGGTTCAAAGAATCCTTTGTAGATATATCTGAACATGAGTCACCTCATAAAGTGAAACTTGGGGATGACTATCAATATCCTATCAAAGGAAGTGGTGAAGCCTCCTACAAACTAGACTCTGGGAAGTCTTTGAAGATGAAATATGTTCTATATGTACCTGGGCTCAAGAAGAATCTCCTATCCATATCATCTTTGGATGCAAAGGGAATTAGAGTTGCATTTGTGGATGGCCAAGTACCCATGTGGCCAAAGGGTAAGACCATAGATGATGCAATAGTGATTGGAGAGCAAGAGGGGGGATTGTACAAATTGAAGGGACAACCTGAACATGCCATGGTACATGAATCTATGGATCCAAGTGAACTTTGGCATAGAAGGCTTGCACATGTGCATTATAGAGCACTACCAATTGAAAGTAAAGCAGTAGAAGGTCTTCTTGGAATTCAGTCTAAGAATGAAGGTGTTTGCAAAGGATGTGCAAAAGGAAAGAACAAAAAGAAGGCATTTCCAAGCAGTGAAAGCAAAGAAAAAGGAATTTTAGAAATTATCCACTCCGATGTATGTGGTCCAATGTCATCCAGTTCTCTGAGTGGGTATGCATACTATGTTTCTTTCATTGATGATTTCTCTAGGAAGACTTAGGTTTATTTCTTGAAGAATAAAGATGAAGTGTTTGATAAGTTCAAGGAATTCAAATCCTTGATAGAAAATCAAAATGATAAGAAGATCAAGACCTTCAAATCCGACAATGGTAGAGAATTCACTTCAGGTGATTTCAAGAAACTATGCAATGATTCAGGGATTAAGAGGGAGTTGACTGCTCCCTACAATCCACAACAAAATGGAGTTGCAGAAAGGAAGAATAGAACTATCATGGAAGCAGCACAGGCAATGCTTCATGACCAAGATCTGCCCATGCATCTATGGGTAGAAGCAGCTAGGACAGTTGTATATGTGCAGAACATAACACCTCACAAGATACTTGACAACAATACACCAGAAGAAGTCTTTTCTGGTAAGAAACTTGAAGTAAGCCATCTCAGGATTTTTGGCTATCCAGTATACACACACATTCCAAAGGAAAAGAGGACAAAGCTAGATCCTTCAGGAAAGAAGGGCATCTTTGCGGGTTACAATGAAAGCTTGAAGGCTTACAGAATATACTTTCTAGGGTTCAAGAAAATTTATATCAGCAGGGATGTAACATTTGATGAAGACTTAGGATACATCAAATCAAAGAAGACACTTGTTGAAGACCATGAAGAACCAAAGGTAACCAAATTTCAAGACACCACTATGAATGAAACAATTCCATAAGAAGATCGTGAAATTGAAGATCCACAAGAACCTATAGATCCACCCCATGAGAAGAACTCTCACAAGAGGAAACCTGCATGGGCTAGAGAGCTCATTCGAGATGCAGAAAGGTATGGCATTCCATAAGAAGAACATAGAGAAAGGAAGAGGACTAGATCACATACCAGATATGTGGCCTTACTCTGTGATATTATGAACAAAGAACCTTCCAGTTATGAAGAAGCAACGGAAAAGAAAGAATGGAAGGACGCCATGTGCGAGGAGTACCAGTCGATCATGAAGAACAATGTTTGGGATGTGGTCCCAAGACCTGAAGGGAAGTCTGTTGTGACTTCCAAGTGGATCTATAAGATCAAGCATGCTGCAGATGGTAGCATAGAGAAAAACAAGGCGAGGTTTGTAGCTCGTGGCTTCTCCCAGAAAGAGGGAATAGACTATGAAGAGACTTTTGCTCCTATATCTAGATACACTTCCATTAGAACAGTACTTGCTCTAGCTGCAGTGATGAAGTGGAAGATACACTAGATGGATGTCAAGACAAATTTCTTGAATGGTGTAGTCGAAGAGGAAGTGTATGTGGAGCAACCACTTGGTTTTGAGACACATGACAGGGAGTCATATGTGTGCAGGTTGAATAAATCCTTGTATGGCTTGAAGCAAGCTCCTAGGACTTGGTATGGTAGGATGGACAGTTTCCTATCCAGTTTGGGCTTTACTAGGAGTAAAGCGGATTCCAACCTTTACTACAAGGTTGAGGAAGGAAATCCTGTGATACTAGTACTGTATGTGGATGACCTATTTGTTACAGGTGAGGATGTGTTGATTGCTGACACCAAGAGGAAGCTTGTTGCCGAGTTCAAGATGAAGGACTTGGGGATGATGCACTACTTTCTAGGCATGGAGGTGTGGTAGAGTGCAGATGGGATATTCCTTGGACAAGGGAAGTATGCAGTAGAGATCCTGAAGAGGTTCGGGATGATGGACTGTGAGGCCATGGCCACACCTATGGCATCAAACCTGAAGCTTTTGTGTGATGCTTCATCTGAGCCAGTTGACGTCACTATGTATCGTAAGATGATTGGGTCCTTGATGTACCTAACGAACATGAGACCATATATTTTCTTTGCGATGAACGCATTGATCCGGTTCCTGACGGATCCTAGAAGTGTTCACCTGGTTGCTGTAAAGCATATTCTGAGGTACCTGAAGGGTACAGTTGATTATGGGCTCAAGTATGTTGCGAATCAAAATTTTAACCTTGAGGGTTATGTTGATTCAGATTGGGAAGGCAGTGTTGCAGATAGGAAGAGCACTTCGGGGTACTGCTTCAGTATGGGATTAGGTGTGATCTATTGGTTTAGTAGGAAGCAGTCTTGCATAGCACTGAGTACAGCCGAAGCAGAGTATGTCGTAGCTTGTTTGGCTAGTTGTGAGGCAGTATGGATGAGGAAGCTACTGTCTGAGTTATTTAATATCCTGTTGGAAGCTACCTGTATCTATTGTGACAACCAAAGTTGTGTAAAGTTGTCAGAGAACCCGGTATTCCATGACAGGTCAAAGCACATTGAGATCAAATATCATTATATCATGGATATGGTGCAGAGAGGAGTAGTGAAGCTCCTGTATGTTGCGATGGATGAGCAGGTTGCAGATGTGTTGACGAAACCACTAGCCAGAGTGAATTTTGAGTACTTTAGAGAGAGGCTTGGTGTTCTTCAGATTGAAGATGATTCGAGGAAGAAGTGATGGGACACATTTGTAGGAGCCATTCCAAGCATGGTGATAGGAGGATCCTTCTCATGGCTGTGGATGTAAGCGTTGTGTGATGAGCATCAGGATGATGCTCCAGTTACTACTGTGGATATGCATCAATTGGATGCTTTGTACGATCAGGATGATCATGTGTGATGAGCTTCACGACGATGCTCTGGATGACATGCATCAAGACGATGCAATGACGATGATCAGGATGATCATATGTGATGAGTATCAGGACGATGCACTCGATGACATGCATCAGGATGATGCAGTGATGATGATCAGGATGATGTATGGTGAGTATCAAGTTGATACTCTGTGGTCGTGGACAGGTTGTGCAAGGGTAGCATGTAATATGTCCTGAAGATCCGAACAGGATGTGCTAGCCATGTAAAAGGCCTCAGATGCTCTTTAGGGTTCTTACTGGGAAAGACACCCTTTTAAGGTTTTGCTAGACCACATGTAATACATCCTGGATATCCAGACAGGTTGTGCTAGTCACGTAAAAGGCCTCTGATGCTCTTTAGGGTTCTTGCTAGGTAAGACACCCTTTTAAGGTTTTGTGGGGACCACATGTAATACATCCTGGAGGTCCGGATAGGTTTTGCTAGTCATGTAAAAGGCCTCAGATGCTCTTTAGGGTTCTTCCTGCACAAGACACCCTTTTAATGTTTTGTGGATATTGCATGTAATCAGTCCTGGAGATCCGGACAGGTTATGCTAGGCACGTAAAAGTCCTCGGATGCTCTTTAGAGTTCTTGTTGAACAAGACGCTCTTTTAAGGTTTTGTAAAGGTCACATGTAAAAGATACTAGGAGATCCGATAAGTTGAGATGTGTGCTCGTAAAAGGCCTGGGATGCTCTTTCGAGGTTTTTTTGATGCACGTAATTAGTCCTGGGATCCACAGTATGGCCATTGTTGATGAAGACCTACAGGTGGTGGGCCTACATCTAGCATGAAAAAGGGCTAGATCTGTAGAACTTCCTATGACGAAAAGATTTCAGAGATAGCCCAGTGATCGAGATGTCGAGTACAGCAGCAGTCATGATGATGATTCTCTGTGATCCAGTGATGATGATCCAACTCCAGAATTGAAGACTTGCACCAATATGTATTGGTGACATGTGTCTAGAGAATACCTTCCTAGTTAAGAGGGAGTGTTGCTGTATTTGTAACTTCGGAAGATATTCACTTGTATATTACATTTGTACTTTATTGTATATCCAACAGAGATGTATTATTCCTCTGATTGGAAGTGTCTTCATTTGTATTTGCAAGTGTCGCAAGTTACATTGTAAGTGTCGTCATTTGTATTGATGGGTTATTAGACCACCAGTGTGGGGTCAGCCCTAGTTGGTCATGTGGTTGGGTTATTAGACTTGACTAGCAAGTCAGCCCCAGCAATTTATTGGTAGGTCAAGTCAGTGTATAACTAGAGAGGTTGTGTCTCTCATTTGATTCATTCACTCACTTCTCAAGCTCGCATAGCTAAGAGAGAAAGTGGCGCACTAGTGGAGGAGGAGTAGCATCTGCTAGAGACATCTTATTGGGTTTGGTCATTGTGATCTTGGTTTGTGGCTTATCTTATCTCTAAGGAAGTTACAGGGTTTTTCACCTTCTTGGTTTTCCCTGGTGAAACTCTGTGTCTCTTGTGTGATTCCTTTTATGTCTATGATTGATATGTTGTACATGTTATTCTCTTAGTGATCCTGAATGATAATGGAATGAAATTATCGAAAAATTAACATAAAATCATTCCAAGGTATTTGATAATATTACCACAGGTCTCCCACCTATTTGAGAACATGATCATGATATTCACTTGGTTCCAGGAAGTGTTCCACCCAATATCAGGCCTTACATATATCCCTATGCCCAGAAAAGTGAAATTGAGCATATGGTCACATAAATGTTAGAGGCTAGAATAATTCAACCTATCCAAATTTCTTACTCTTCTCCAGTAATATTGGTGCACAAAAATGATGGCTCATGGCGTATGTGTGTATATTATAGAGATATCAACAAACTCACTATTAAAGATAAATTTCCCATTTCGGTTATTGATGAATTTTTAGATGAGTTACACAGGGCAATTTACTTCACTAGCATGGATCTTCATTCAGGATATCATCAAATAAGAATGAAGAAAGAGGACATTCCAAAAATAGATTTCCAAACTCATGAAGGAAATTATGATATTTTGGTCATGCCTTTTGTCCTTACAAATGTGGCTTCCACATTTCAAGGTTTGATGAATTCCATATTCAATCCATTTATTTGAAAATTTGTGTTAGTATTCTTTGATGATATTCTGATCTATGGTAAATATTGGGAATCCCATGTTCAACATGTTGATAAGGTCCTCACACTATTGGAGGAACAACAATTATATGCAAATCCCTCCAAATGTTTCTTTGGAGTACAAAAGGTGGAATAATTGGGTCATATCGTCTCTCATGAAGGCGTTAAGGTAGACCCTAACAAAATTAAAGAAATTTAGGAATGGCAAATCCTTACAACCCTAAAACACCTCGGAGGATTTCTCGAGTTGACTGGATATTTTCGCAAGTTGTTCAGAATTATGGGCAAATAGCATCACCCTTAACAAAATTACTAAAAAAGGACACATTTTCATGGACTCCGGATGCAACTAAGTCCTTTCAAGAGCTCAAAGAATCCATGTGAAAAGCTCCATTCTTGGCTACACCCGATTTCACAAAAACCTTCATCGTGGAATGTGATGCATCTGGGAATGGCATTGGTGATGTTCTAATGCAAGATGGAAGCCCCCTTTCCTTTGAAATCCAACCAATTAAGGGTAAGAATCTACACAAACCAATTTATGAGAAGGAAATGCTAGCAATTCTACATGCCCTGAAGCAATGGTGCCCCTACCTCATAGGGAGATATTTCAAGGTTAAAACTGATCATGATAGCCTTAAATATTTATTGAAACAAATACTATCTTCAGAAGAGTAGCAAAAATGGGTAACAAAGATGTTGGGATATGACTTTGAAATCATCTACAAAAAGGGGATGTAAAATGTTGTGGAAGATGCAGTCTCTGGGAAAGATGAGGATGTTGAAGCATTTCTCTATGCTATCTCCATCATTCAAGTAGATTGGATAACTGAAGCAAGGGATGAATGGAAGAATGACGAAATAATATGGACATTCATTCAAAAGTTGTAGCAGGATCCCATTGCCTCTAATACATTTATATGGAAAGATGACTTGCTATGGTACAAGGATCACTTATATATTTGTAAGATTTCCAAACTCAAGCAAAAGGTACTTTTGGAATTCCACTCCTCACCGATAGGAGGGCACTCAGGTTTCTTAAAATCCTACCATAGGGTCAAGAAAGATTTTTTTGGGATGGTCTTAAAACTGATGTTCAAAAATTTATGACAGAATGTTTAGTTTGGCAACAAAATAAAGTGGAAACAATTAAGACCCAGGTCTTCTACAACCACTTTCCATTCCAATCTAATGATGGATAGAGGTCTCAATGGATTTTATCACAGGTTTACCAAAGTCTGAAGGAAAGAGTGTCATCATGGTGGTTGTTGATAGACTTACTAAATATGCACAGTTTTGTGCATTATCTCACCCTTTCAAAGCTAGCATAGTTGTCGCTTATTTTATGTATACAGTAAAAAAACTACATGGTACTCCAAATATTATAGTAAGTGATAGGGATCCGATTTTCATAGGCAATTTTTGGACTAAATTATTTTCTTGTTTGGCCACTCAGCTAGCTCATAGCTCATCTTACCATCCTCAATCTGATGGAAAAACAAAGATAGTGAACAGATGTTTGGAAGGATATATTCGATATTTTGCAGCTGATAAACAAACGAAATGGGTCAAGTGGTTACCCTTGGAGGAATGGTGGTATAACACTTCCTTCCATACATCAACCAAAATAACCCCATTTATGGCACTTTATGGCTATCATCCACCATTCATCACATCTTCACTAAGAGAATCATCTAAGGTTCAAGAAGTGGAATACCACATGGAGCATCAACAACAATTTCATCAACTCTTAAAGGAAAACTTGACTTTGGCTCAAAATCGAATGAAACAAAAAGCATATCAACACCGCAGTGAATGAAGCTTTGATGTGGGGGATTGGGTGTTTTTAAGATTAAAACCATACAAACAGATGTCCCTGGAGAACACCTAGAAAGACAATAAATTATCACCTAAATACTACATTCCCTATAAGGTGCTAAAAAATATTGGTACTATGGCCTACAAATTGGAACTACCTACATCTTCACGAGTCCATCCATTTTTCCATGTTTCATGTTTAAAGAAGGTAATCGGTGACAAGATACCAGTTCAAATGATATTACCAGAATTTGATGAGGAAGGAAAAATCATCTTGGATCCTGAAGCAATCACTGAAACACGAATCAGACAGCTTCGAAATCAATCAATTCCATAGTATCTCATTAAATGGAAGAACCTACTCGTGGAAGATTCAACATGGGAAGATGAGTCCTTTATACAACAACATCCAGAACTACTTCAGTGTTGACGGAAACACTTTTTGAAGGGGAGGGGCATGTTAAGCCCTCAATGATGGCACATTACCCCCTATATTGTGGTGCATTACATATTATTGATGTCATATTGGGTCTATTAATGGGTCTATTAGTTATTATTATACACCTTTGTCTCCTATATATAGGAAGGAGATATTTTCATTTTAGTCATCATTGTATCTTGTCTTGTCTTATGTACTTAGTACATTGTGTAAGGAGGTTTCCCCCTCGAAGAGGCTTGATATTCATCTATTTTCTTCATTATTAAGGCGCATATTACTTTCTTCTGGTCTATTTCTTCTCTTTTCTGCTATTTCTGGGACTTGGTTGCATAACATGATACTAAAGATGAACTTAGCATTCAATACTTTCATTATGTGGAAAATAATTTCATGTTGCTTTTCAAAATGTTGAAGAGAAATTGGAGAGTAGTAAACCAAATTTCACAGGAAAAGGAAGAGAAAACTTTGGAATAGGTTAGCTAGATGCAAAAAATGAAGTGGAAGTAAGTAGCATCTAGAGTTTTTAAGGAGGTACAAATGACAAAATAGGTAGAGGTAGGTACATATTCACATCTTTTAATTTTGGTAAACAAGGACATTGGATGGAATAATGTCCCAAGAATCAAAATGATGGTAGAAGGAATGATTCAAGGGAATATGTAGCACAAGCATAAGATTCTTTAATTGTTGGTGAAGAAATTACTAAGATTCATAGTGAGAACGGAGAGACTCTTATGTTTAGAAGAGTATTACTTAAGCCAGAGAACAAGATTGATAAATAACCTAAACAAAGGAAACATATTTTTAAGATAATGTTATAACCTTATTATTAATGGTGGAAGCACTAAAAATTTAGTTTCCATGGTAGTGATAGAGAAATTGAACTTGAAATGGACTCCACATCCTAGTCCTTATAAGTTGTCATGGGTACAAAGAGTTCATCAAATTATTGTTTTAGAACAATGACTGTTGAATTTTCGGTTAGGAGATTATTATGACCACGTACTTTGTGATGTGATTGATATGAATGCTTGGCATGCATTGCTTGGTAAATATTATATTTATTATAAAAAAAGTATATCATCATGGAGTGAAAAATACTTATTATTTTGTTAAAGATGGTATAATTTTTAGGCTACTACTCATGTTAGAGGAAAGTACAAAGAGAAGAATTGTGATTTCTTTTGCTAAGGAACCCTTAAGGGAAGATAATTTATTTCCAATACACTTGTCTACTGATGTTTAATAATAAACAAAGAAGAATGTACCTATTTAAGTTTAGAAAAAACCTATATTATAACATATGAATATGTACTTTGATGCTTGGAAGTAGTAAAGATGAAAATCAAATGAAGAAGATAACATGAGTTGAAGATGTTGTAGTGCAATAAATGAAGATGTTAGCCAATGATGATGCAAAGAAATAAAGGTAGATTATAAAAACATTGTTACGAAGATTAGTGATGAATATAGAGACATGTTGAATGGTGGTAAAGTAGATGAAATTATAAAAAGTATGCTTCAAAAAATTATTGGAAGAATTGGACAACAAATAGTGATGGTTGCATGTAACAGGGAGGAAGGGGAGGCAATAAGCCCTGTTAGGCATGAGGATTTTTGGACAGTAAGCCATGTTGGGCATGAGAATTAGAATGCAATTAGTGTTTTGGGTTTAAATTTAAGCATATTGAAAAAATGATGAATATAGTGATGAGGTATTGTCTATAGTTGAAGAATGCAAAGGAAAAGATGATGAGAAGAAGCTGAAAAATGGAAGGAAAAGAAGAGAGAAGAAAAAGAAGAAAAATATGAGACATCGAACAATTTTTTATTCATCAATAAACTTTTGAGAAATATGGTCAAAATTTTCCATTCTTAGGAGTTTTAGGTAGGAGCATCCCTAAGGATTTGGAAATGCTACATCGCCCAACAATATTACCAGTTTTTTTAGTTTTGTTTCAAGTTTTTCAATTCATAATGCATTAACACTGGTTTAGTATTTCAATTGAATCTCTCATACATTGGAATCAAGATATAAGTTTTGGATATGATGTATAGGGTGCATATACTTTCACACCAAATTAAAAAAGAATATATGGAATTTAGACCCATGGTCCAAGCTGAGAACTAGTTTGCAAAGAAATTCTTACATAAATAGTGGCTTAATCTTTTGATTATCATGCACTCATATTTTTAAATCGAGATCTAAAATTTGGATAACATGTCAAGAAAACATATTTCTACATGCTCACCGATGTTTAGGAAATTTTGATTCCACGCATGTTTCCAAAACCGGTGTGCAATATTTTCTAGTCTGATTTTATTTATGTGCTAATAAAGGTTTAGTATTTCAATCATAACACTCTCATACTTTGGAGTGAAGTTATGAAATTTTAATATCTTATAAATGACACATTCTTATGTCTTGTTGCCACATTTCATAAAAAATTATTGAGTTTAGGTGACATACCTTATATACGCATTATTTATATCACACAAAAATTTATAGAAAAGGGTTCAATGTTTTGACTTGTGTCTAATCAATATTTGGTGTTAGGGTCTAAATTTTTTGCAACATGTAGAGAACATATTCCTATACCCATTCTCCAAGTCTCATTAAAAAATATATATATAATGGGTCCAAATAATTTAGTTATAAAACGCACAAGAATAAGACAAAATTTAAAAGTTGAAGAGTCAATTAATAATGATTCATTAATTGTTTAAGTGTTTGGGTTACCCATGGAAATGAAAAGACTTGAGAACCAAATAATAATGGCCCAGTGGCTTAAATACTTGAGATATTGATGTATGAGGGGCATTTTGGATCTCCATTGTTTGGGATTTCTATTTTTATTGGGTGTGCATGATTCAGAGACCCGTGAGTCACTAATGAATTTAAGAGGGTCAAAGAGCATTTCCCATTGAACCAATAAAACCATGAAAATTGTTATTGAAAGGATCTATTGTAAATTTTATTTGATAAAAAACTATGTGTGAAATGTTTGTTCATATTTAATGCATTTTCAAATTTCTTATTGTTGTGTTAGTTTCCATTTTGTGTCTTTGATTTCCAATCCATAAGAATTGCATCAGTGTAGCATACCTATTCCCATTTCTAAATTTATTGACAGAGTGGGGTACATTTTTCATCTTTTTCTTCAAATTTAACCCTTCCAAAATCAATTTTTCCCTTCTCTACTAAACGGTTCATGGGTTGATCCATCTTGATAAGACTTAATCCTTTAAATATAATGGATACCCCTTGGTTCATTTTCCCTGATTTGAATAAACACATCATGCCTGTTTGAAATATCACATTGTTCCCTTCTTAAATAAGTTCTCAATGCATAAGAAAAATCCATTGACCTTATTTGAATGATCTCCTCCATTTGAAAGATATCCCTAATGGAAAAAATCATCATGATCTTTTGAAAGGCGTCCATTTGAAATTTTCAAAAGATATGCTTGATAAACCATTAGGCCTCTTAAAAAATTATTCCTTTGAATCCCCCTAATAGACCATCTGTTAGATATATGGATCTAGCTAAACTAGCTTACCTATCTATGCAAAACAATAATATATCAATAGTAAGTACAGAAAGAGAACAAGAGAAAAGAGTACACCAGATATATGTGGTTCACCCAATTGGGCTATGTCCACGAGAAGGTAGTCTTCTATTATCTCAAGAATATCTATCTCAATCTTACAAGAGAGCAATGCCAATAACCCCAATACAATATAGAAATACTTGTGTGAATAAATAAAGATCATGATGAGTGATGTGACTCTCTTGACTCTATTATATACTAAGAGATGAGGAAGAATTACTCTCACATATTACATGTGGGATAATATAATTCTCCATAATAACATCTGTTTATATAATAATGAATACCAAGAGTATATTTTACCATAATGAATATGGGATATAATGTATTACTCTCTTGCATAATATTGTGGATATCTTCCGACATAATACATGTTAGGATATTTAGACACTTAGGAGTTAGTTAAGATCAACTTGTGTAATATATCCGTTAGGGATAGTGTGTTTCTTTAGTATGCATTAGTATGCATTTGTATATACTTAATCTGACGGTCACGATATGTTTCCGACATAGAGTGATCCGACGGCTCAACTTCTCTTAGATCAAACCTAACCTTGATCCGTGGCTTAACACCCGATTGGTCCATGATCTCTATTTAAAGAGCATGGAGGGTCATTGTTTAGTTGATCGATTATGAGAAGCTCATTTGTAACTTTCTTTCTTTGCATAATAAATTGTCCCGTAGAAGCTATTTGGCTGGGGCCGTGGAGTGTTTCCCTCAAGAGGGTTTAAACCACGTCAAAACATCGGTGTGTTGATCTGTGATCTGTTTGTGTGAAGTGGTTGCTCTTGGTGTTCGGTCCTTTGGTAGTACCCTGTGTACCCGAACATGGTATCAGAGCTTTTATGAAGTGCCGCTTCCGGTTATGATCTAGATCTTGAACTGTTGTTGCCGAAACTCGAAAGGGTTTCTAGTTCTAGTATTTCTGTGCATTTTTGGGCTGTGGGAGGTGTTCCATTGCGTCCGGAGCGTCGTTTCCATTGGGAAATAGTTTTCGTTTGATCGAAAACGGTTCCCGGTTGCTCCAGAAACGCGTTTTTCATCAAATCTTAAGGTATAATGTTACAGTGACGCATTTTTTTATTTTGTTTTTTGAAAAGAAAGAAGATCTCATATTTCATTTTTTTTTACTGTTAGATTTTTTTTGGTTTCGGATTGTTGCTTTCCCGTCTGCGTATGCTCTTTGCCGTGCACCTTGAGCGATCTCGGCAAATCAGAAACAGAAAGGGAAAGGGTTTTTCTCGGCTGTGTATGCTCTTTGTCGTGCACCTTGCGCGATCTCGGCAAATCAGAAACAGAGAGAAAACGTAGACTTCCCGGGCAAGCTAACAAGATTTAACCCCACGAGTGTGGAAAAGTTTTTTTTGGTTTCGTTTTGTGGTTTGTTTTGCAGGAAAAAGGGCAAGCACGCAAACCGAGCAAGAAGAATAAAAAAAAAAAAAAAAAAAAAAACCTTCCTCATTCCCATATTTTACATACCTTTTAATCTAGCTCACTTGGTTCAAAGTTGCTTTATTCCTTAATAGGTCTTGAGTTCAAGTCTTAGGAAGTTACTTTTAAAAAGAAAAGTGCATGCAATTTCTATTTTCAAGTTACTTTAATGTAAAAGTGCATCTCACTTAAATAATAAAAAAAATAAAAATACAAGTGAGTCACTTAAGCTTTTTATTTATTGTTGCACTATTTAAAAGTAATATTATTGTAAAAGTGAAATCACTTATTTTACAAAAGTGATTCACTTAAAAGCAACTTTTTTGTAAAGTGATTGTCAAAAGGTTCATCTTGGGAAGAGGGGGGTTCTTTTTTTTGCTGGACATTCTCTAGCTGCCACGTCACTATTGGGGACATCTTCAACAGTTTCTTTGTTCAAGCATAACTTCATCATACAGAGTCCGTTTTCAGTGCCGTTTTTTTTGAAACCGCCTATTTTTTCGAGCTCTTCACATCCAAACTATTGGTTTCTGCTTTTACAGCCATTAATTTACAAATATGGCCGCCCTTTGTGATATTCTACTTAACAGTTCCAACTATTTCTCATGGAAATCTCGTATGGAGGATGTTCTACGAAGTAGGGGACTTTTCAGAATTACAACAGAGAAAGAAAAAGAACCCACTGATGATGATAAGAAAATAAAATGGGCAAATAGATGTGATGAAGCTCGTGGATTGATTGGGATGTCAATCTCTACTGATTTGCGATTCCACATATCTGGAATTGATGAACCTAATGCTGCTTGGGACAAGTTGGAATCTGTGTTTGGTAAACACAATGAAATTCGGGGTCACCAACTCGAAAATGAGTTGATTTCTTTAAATCCAAGTGACTTTTCATGCATTCAAGATTATTTATCTAAGTACAAAACTCTCAAGCTCTTATGTGCAGAATGTAAGATTGAGAGGGAAGACAAACAATGCATTTATCATATTCTTTCCAAACTTGGACCTGCATATTCTGTTTTTGTATCTACATTTTACTCCATGAAAGCGTCATTGAATGCAGCTAGCTATCAAGAGCCTAGTCTTGAATCCTTTTGTGATTCCTTGATTAGAGAACAAGATAAACTCATTCATCTTGGAATAATCAACAATGCAGATACATCTGGGAAAGCCTTATTGTCCCAACAGAAAGAAAAGTCCAAGCCTCCCAAGAAATAAAATTTTCGCAATAATAAGTCAAACAAGGGTCCAAAACCCTCTCAGTCAGCTCCTTCTTTAAAAAATGACAAAGGATCCAAGCCAAAAGGCAAGAAGACTGAGCGTCATTGCAACTATTGTGGGAAAGATAATCATGATGAATCTAAGTGTTTCAAGAAGATGGCAGCCTTGGAAGCAGCAATGAAGAAGCACCACATCAGCCTAGATTCACCTTCAGAATCTGCCTCTCATGGACATGCACTTTGTGCTTCTGGTTATTCTTATAATGCATCTTCTTCTTCTACTTCAAATGAATGGCTCATTGATTCTGGAGCATCTTATCATATGGCTAAGGATCAAGCCATCTTTTCTACTATGCATGAATGTAACACCAAACAAATACTTGTTGGTGATGATAGATCTCTAAGTGTTGTAGGAGCTGGAACAGTTCCAGTAGATAATGGTCATTTTAGTGATGTACTATGTGTTCCAAGAATTTCCTACAATTTGTTATCAGTCTATCAGATCACTCATTCTGGTGAAGGTAAAACTGTGACCTTTACACCTCACCAAGTTGTAATCAAGGATTTTAAAGATCCTCAACATGTTCTAGCTACCGGAATTATTGATGATATTACCAGGTTGTACAAGTTTAACAACTTTGGGTCATCACCTTTCCCTTCAGTTTTTGTTGCTCATAGTGATAACTTGAGCAAACTTTGGCATGAGCGATTTGGTCACTTAAATTATCGCTCATTGCAACAACTATGTAAAGAAAATATGGTGACAGGTCTTTCGATGGTATCTTGCAGAGATGGTGTTTGTTCCGGTTGTGTACTCGGAAAACATCATCGGGACAGTTTTGACAAACGTGCCTCTTGGCACACCTCGGTTCCCTTGGAGCTTGTGCATAGTGACTTGTGTGGTCCTCTTCCATCTGCTTCCTTTTCTGGTTTCAAGTATTTCTTAACTTTCATTGATGATTACACCAGACGCACTTGGGTTTATTTCCTAAAACTTAAGAGCGAAGTATTTAACATGTTCTTGGCCTACAAGGCCCTTGTTGAAAAATAATCTGGTCATCAAATTATTAAGTTAAGATCTGACAATGGAGGAGAATATGTTAACAAACAGTTCACTACTTTCTGCACTGAACAAGGCATCCAACAACAACACACTGTTCCATATACACCACAACAAAATGGTGTAGCTGAGCGGAAGAACCGCACTTTAAAAGAAATGGCTAATTGTATGATCCAATCTAAGGGACTAAGTCTTCAATTTTGGGCTGAAGCCATAAATTGTGCAAATTACATAGTTAATCGCACCCCCACAAAAGCATTACAAGGTATAACACCGGAAGAAGCATGGAGTAAAGTTAAACCTGATGTAAGTCACTTTCGTGTGTTTGGTAGTGAAGCATGGGCTCACATTCCGGATGAAAAACGGAAAGCATTGCAGCCTAAAAGTGAAAAGTGCATATTTGTTGGATATTCTGAAGATGTAAAAGGTTATAGACTTCTTCAACCACATTCTCATGCTATAATCATCAGAAGAGATGTTAAATTTGATGAAAATATCTTGGCCTGTGAGCCTAACTCGGCGAGTGTGCCATCTTTGGCCTGCGAGCCTGATTCGGCGTTTGTGCCTTCTTCTTCTTCTTCCAACTTCCTTGACAGGTTTCCAACTCCAGTTTTTGATGATGACAGTGAGGATGAAAATCCACCTCCACCTGCTCATGTTCCTCCAGTTGCACCAGCACAAGTGCTTCCTCGATGGGTCCGTTCAACATGTGAAGCAGCTGGTGATCTTACCGGTGATCCTAGAGATCAACGTCGAACACGTTCTCAGTTTCAGCGAGCCTCTTCTCTTTTGGCTCAAGTTTCCGAGAATCATGATCCAGAAACTTTTGCAGAAGCTTCAGGGAATCCAGATTGGGATGCAGCCATGGATGAAGAATATCGTTCCTTAATGACGAACGATACTTGGGATCTTGTACCTCTTCCAAAAGGAAGAAAACTTGTCAGATGTAAATGGGTCTACAGAACTAAGTATGCATCAGATGGAAGTGTTGAAAGACTTAAGGCAAGGTTAGTTGCCAAAGGTTTTTCCCAAGTTGAAGGGATTGACTACAATGAAACCTTTGCTCCCGTCGCCAAAATGAACTCCATCCGCCTTGTTCTTTCCCTTGCAGCCTTACACAACTGGGAAGTCCATCAAATGGATGTCAAGTCTACCTTCTTACATGGTGATTTACAGGAGGAAATTCACATGGAACAACCTCCTGGCTATGTTCAGAATAACTCTAGCCTTGTCTGCCGCCTTAAGAAATCCTTATATGGCCTTAAGCAAGCTCCTAGAGCTTGGTATGCCAAAATGGATAACTTTCTCCTTGACACTGGTTTTTCTAGATGCCATTCTGACCCCAATGTCTATACCAAGAAAGTAGGAAACCATCTCATCATACTTGTTCTATATGTTGATGACCTTATTCTTACTGGTAGTGACCCTAAGCTTATAACCCATGTGAAATCCAGTCTTAAACAAACTTTTGAAATGTCAGACTTAGGACATTGGCATTATTTTCTTGGTCTCCAAGTTCTGCAAACCAAAGAAGGAATCTTTCTTTCTCAGTCTAAGTATGCTTGTGACCTTCTTCGTCGCTTTCACATGGAAGATTGTAAACCAGCCCCTTCTCCCTTCCAGTCTGGAGTCAAACTTTCTGCCACTTGTACTTCACCTGAAGTAGATGCCACATTGTATCGTCATCTTGTTGGTAGTCTTTTATACTTGACTCATTCCCGTCCTGACCTTTCCTTTGCCGTTAGTCGAGTTGCTCGTTATATGCAGACACCTCATGAAAGTCACTGGAAAGCAGCTAAAAGAATACTTCGATATATTCGAGGTACAGTTCAGTTTGGGATTCATTACAGTACAGGGGGGGAACCTTTGTTGGTTGGTTTCACTGATTCAGATTGGGCCGGCGATCCTGATGATCGAAAGTCTACTGCAGGTTATGTTTTCAGTCTGGGATCTGGACCTATTACTTGGGCTTGTAAGAAACAACAAGCTCTTGCTCTTTCTTCAGCAGAGGCAAAATATCGAGCAGCCGTCAATGCCAGTCAGGAAGCCTTATGGCTTTGACAGATCCTTTCAGAATTTGGATTCGAGCAGCAGCAGCCTACTCCACTTTGGTGCGACAATCAAAGTGCCATCAAGCTTGCCAAAGATCCAGTTCTACATCAACGCAGCAAACACATTGAGCTACATATGCACTTCATCAGAAATCTTGTTCATGATCGTGTTCTTGAAGTGCTCTTTTGCCCTACAGATGATCAAGTTGCAGACATCTTCACCAAGTCTCTTACAGAAGCGAAGTTTTCTAAACTTCGATCTATGTTAGGAGTTCAGGAACTTGTCATTAAGGGGGGATAGGCTCTAATGCCTCCTTCCTTCTCCTAATAGTGTCACTTTTGTAAATCCTTCAATCCTATCCCAAGTTGTTCTTAAGGGGGGATGTTAGGATATTTAGACACTTAGGAGTTAGTTAAGATCAACTTGTGTAATATATCCGTTAGGGATAGTGTGTTTCTTTAGTATGCATTAGTATGCATTTGTATATACTTAATCCGACGGTCACGATATGTTTCCGACATAGAGTGATCCGACGGCTCAACTTCTCTTAGATCAAACCTAACCTTGATCCGTGGCTTAACACCCGATTGGTCCATGATCTCTATTTAAAGAGCATGGAGGGTCATTGTTTAGTTGATCGATTATGAGAAGCTCATTTGTAACTTTCTTTCTTTGCATAATAAATTGTCCCGTAGAAGCTATTTGGCTGGGGCCGTGGAGTGTTTCCCTCAAGAGGGTTTAAACCACGTCAAAACATCGGTGTGTTGATCTGTGATCTGTTTGTGTGAAGTGGTTGCTCTTGGTGTTCGGTCCTTTGGTAGTACCCTGTGTACCCGAACAATACAAAGACATTATTACCTTCCAAGGAATATAAAATATTCCAACACTCCCCCTTAATAATGGCTGGGAGAAAATCCCACTAACAAAGGAAGGAAGGAGTCATTACTGCTCCCCTTGGATGACAAATTCCCTCATCCCAAGTAAGGAATGAAGATGCACATACTTCGTTGTTGTTAAGGATTTGGTGAAGATATCGGATTCCTGCTGCTCTGTAGGACAATACTCAAGAGAAAGAATACCATTTGCAACGAGACCTTGAATATAATGAGCATCAAGATCGAGATTCTTTGCCTTGGATTGATATACCGGATTATAAGCAAGCTGAATTTCACCCTAATTGTCACACTTCAACGGAGTGGACGATTTTAGAACCAGACCAAGCTCAGTGAGAACATGTTGTAACCAAACTGCTTCTTTTTCTGCTTCTTTGGATGCTCTATACTCTGCTTCACACGAAGATAAAGAAAGAGTCTTCACCTTTATGTTGGACCAAGAAATTGGACCTGAACCAAGTTGAAATATATAACCAGCAGTTGACCATCGATCAGAACTGTCACCTTCCCAGTCAGAATCTCTATAACCAGAAAGTGAAACTATAGCACTGCTTGAATAAAAAACACCATAGTACAATGTCCCCTGTAAATATCTCAAAATTCTCTTTGTTGCTTGCCAATGAATTCATGAGGTTTTTGTATGAACCATGAAACCATAATGACGGCGAAAGAGAGATATGGTCTACTGTGAGTTAAATATATCAAACTTACAACTAGCTAACGATAAAGAGTAGCATCAACAAGAGGAGTTGTACACTCAACAATTAACTTTACACCGGACTAAAAGGGCGTAGGAGCAGGTTTACAATCACTCATGTGGAAACAATCCAATAAATCTATAGCATACTTCGATTGAGAGAGAAAATACCATCTGCTAGATGCCAAATTGGAAGACCCAAGAAATAGTGCAATATATCGAGATAAGTCATTTCAAACTGCTTTTGAAGGTCGCTTTTCATACTTTGAATGAGAACAAGTTGGATGCAAGTGATAATAAGATCATCCACATATAAAACAATAACAATGATATTATCATCAACATGCTTAACATATAGGTTAGGATCAGATATACAACGCTTAAAACCATTATTCAAGAAATATGCATCAATTTTATCATACCAAGTCCTAGGTGCTTGTTTAAGACCATATAAAGACTTGTGTAATTTACATACTAAACTTGATGATTCAACATTAATAAAACCCGGAGGTTGTTGCATATAAATGTTTTCATTAAGATCACCATTTAAAAAAGCACTTTTAACATCCATTTGGTGTATTTTCCATTTATAAGATGCAGCAATAGATAAAATGGCTCTTATTGTATTCATTTTAGCAACAGGAGAAAAAGTTTCATTATAATCTATTCCTTCAAGTTGATTAAAACCTTTTGCAACTAATCTAGATTTATACTTTTCGATTTGTCCTTTTGCACTAAATTTAGTTTTATAAACCCATTTACAACCAACTAAATTATTTCCTGAAGGAAGAGGAACAAGAGACCAAGTCTTGTTCTTCATAAGAGAATCATACTCAGCAGACATAGCTTGTTCCCAATGAGGTTTACTCTTAGCTTGAGCATAAGTAGTAGGATCATCTGTGGCCAAAACTTTGGTCATAAGAGCAAAGTTAGATCTGGTTCTACGACTATCAAAAGGGATTCCAATATCACTTCTTGCAGATTTAAGAGTTTTCTGGGCCCAAACAGGAAGGTTAGAAGGGACAAAAGTCACTTCAGGAGCTTCGAGACATTCAGGTGGAATACTTGAAGAAGAAGAAGAAGAAGGTGAACTAAGATCAGTCACAAAACTGGAAGGAGTAATCAAGATAGTAGTAACAGGTGATAAGGGAATATTCAGAGTAACATGAGGTTCAACAGACGTAGGTGGTGGAGAAACTTCAAAAAATTGACCATCTCTTCTAATGATGACACTTTGATTAGAAGGATCAAACAACCTATAAGCCTTGGAATCCTCAAAATAACCAATGAATACACACTTGCGAGACTTGGGTTCTAACTTTTTCCGTTTTTCATCAGGAATATGAGCCCAACATTCACAACCAAACACCTTAAAGTTACTAATGTCAGGTTTTCTTCCATTCCATTTTTCCTCAGGGGTAACATGCTTAACAAATTTTGTAGGAACTCTATTTAAAATAAAGTTAGCACAACTTATGGCTTCGGCCCAAAATTTCTTGTGTAATCCTTTAGAATAAAGCATACATCTAGCCATTTCAACTAAAGTTCTATTTTTCCTTTCATCAACACTATTTTGTTGAGTTGTGTTGAACAGTATTTTGATGTTGAATTCCATGTTTAGATAAAAATACTTCAAATTATTTATTAATGAATTCCCCCCCCATTATCAGTTCTTAAATTCTTAATCTTTTTACTAGAATCATTTTCAACCAAGGATTACTTGAAATTTAGAAAAAGTGTCACTTTTATGTTTCAAAAAATAAACCCATGATTTTCTACTAAAGTCATCAATAAAAGTAAGAAAATAAACTGCATTAGAGATAGAAGGAACTTCAAGAGAACCACAAATGTCACTATGAATTAATTGCAAAGGTTCTTTAGCACGCCAAGCTTTACCTTTATCAAACATTTCTCTATGATGTTTACCAAGAACACAACCTTCACAAACACCGTTAGTAGACGAAATATTAGGCAATCCAAGTACCATTTTAGTTAACATTTTCATTTTACCATAATTCAAATGACCTAATATTTCATGCCATAATTTACTTAGTTCATCAGCATGAGCAACATAGGAATTAAAAGGTTGTCTTTTAGTTGAATTAAAACCAACAAATTTATATAAATCAGCAGTATGATCAACAAGACCTGGAGAAACTACTTTGAAATTTTTATTGATATCTTTAAGAACATATTTATCAGGCCAAGCTTCAAATTTATACCCCTTTTGACATGCACGATAAATAGAAAGCAAATTGATAGGCATATTTTCAACATGAAAAACATCTTCCAATTGACCATTAGCAACATTAACATTACCAAAACCAATTACGGAAAGTTGTTTACCATCACCTATAGATACTTTCTGAGATGTGTGTTTATTATTGTCATAAGATGTAAATAAAGAAGCATTACCAGTCATATGTTTAGAAGCACCAGAATCCATAATCCATTCCACATTAGAAAAAGAATTACTAGAAGAAACAACAGAAGCACACAAAGCTACATGTGATTCATCAGAACCATTCTTTTAAGCCTTAGCCTTTAAACGTTTCAATTTCAAGCAATTCTTTTCAGGATTGTTAGTTTTACTATAATGTTTACAAGGATGATACACTTTCTTCATCTTACTATTGTCATGATGTGCATTAGAAGCATTACCAGAGTTATTAGTAGGATTTGAAGTGTGTGAAGTAGAACCTTTAACATTATTAAAACTTCTCGTAGGATTCTTATTGTGTGCCATTAGAGCTTTATTAGGTGAGAGTTGTCCTGAAACAATTAACCTTTCTTGCTTCTTTGTTTGATAAATCTGATGATGTTTCTGCTTATTACCTTGAAAAGAATATTTTTGAGCTAGATCCTACTAACTTTGAAAGAGTAGAATTATACCTTGCTGAAGTGAAAACCTTAAATGGAAAATTATATAATTGTGGTAAAGATTACAAGAAAACAGACTCCGCTCTTATAATTCTTGTAGAACAAAAATTGCCATCTTGTTTTGATATGTTCATCCAAACTAGGAATAGAGCTCTTGAATGTCAAGTCCCCTCCCATAAGACCGAGCCAGGGAGAGAACATGACACTAAATCCGGGCAACTAGCCCCACATCTTTGAGTAAAAAATCATTGATAATAAAAGGCATATACATATGCATATTGTAGAAACACAGTGGAATTAAAATCATGTTTAATATCTAACATACATTCAATATTTATGTGACAGCCATTAAATAAAGACATTGCAGAATTTATAAAAGAGAGTACTTATCTTGAAACGAAGTGAGCCTGAGCAACTGGCTATGCAACTGCAACGTTCCACCCAACCACAGGCCAATTGTGCTCATAAATATCTCAGCACAATTGCCACCCCCAAGATGCGCATGATTTCTACAAGGAAAAGGGAATAGCAGACTCACACATAACCAAAATACACCAAAATCAGCCAAGCCAATCCACAGTTGGGTTTATCAAGCTGCTAAGGCAAAGGGAGGGAATGAATTGCTAAGGTAGTGAGCTCAGATACATATCCAAGGATACCTCTACAAGATCTATCTGGCTTGGCACCCACAATGCCTACACACCCCACTCAAGGAAGTATTCCCTTCACCAATACACAGTCCCTCAGGCCATACCTTCCATTCTAGTGTTGCTCAAGGTGTGCATAGAAGAGTAGCCATCCCTTTTGATGTTTTGAGAGGTTACTCCCCTCACTAGGTTTATCAAGCCAATTCTGTCCACTTCCACTCCAAATTTCTTGCTCACAGGTTCAAACCAAAACAGAGATGCACATAACAACAAAATCCCAAGTGCCGGGCATGAAGGGAAACATTTTTATAGTGGGATGTCCAAAATGGGGTTTTCGTTAGCTTCAGAAAAACGTGGGAAACCCAAAACGAAATGGGGGAAGGGGGAAACAACCCTGGGAGAGCAAATCGTTTTCAGAAAAACGTTTATGGGCATTCAAGGGACAAAAACAACCTCCATAAACCCCAAAATCGTGACTCCCTTCCTCCCAGCCATTGTGCAATACAAAAACGAGTTCCCAGGCATGGAAAATGCAGGAAAAAGATGAAAAACGTGATGGAGAAAGTCCCAGTTAGCTCAGACTGCGTGAGAGAGCAAAGTCCATGGGTGAAAGATGGCTTTGGGCACCATTTCGTGGGTGTTTTCTTACCCAAGAAGCAAATATATGATTTTCCAGATTGATGGCTTGCCCATACACGAAATTGACTGCCATGCCTCTCCATTCCCAAGGAATTAACTACCTCAACCAACTCTTGGAAGAATTAAATGATTGGGTGCATAACCCAAAATGGGTAGTTGGTGGTTTATGGGTTTTCTCATTGACACATGGATTAACACCATTGGCTCAAGGGTTTGAATAATTTCCCTCCCTATTCCTTATAAAAATCATGCCCCATCTCTTTGTTGCATTGCATAGCTAGTTGTGGGTATTTCATTAAAATTTGTATTTACATGATGTATTAATTTACATTATGCATGTCTAGCACAAGAACCATAGGCATCTATTTTTAATTTCCTATACATACAAAGCTAAATCAATGGCGGGGCCTTGGCCTTGAGCTCCTCACCATGATTAAATAATGATATTTACATCATTTACAATTTTAATGCAATAGGGTCAAAATCGGGATATTACATTGAATTGTCTTCAAATACCACAAAACCTACTTTTGATGATACCATGTCAGAGATATGGATCTAGCTAAACTAGCTTACCTATCTATGCAAAACAATAATATATCAACAATAAGTACAGAAAGAGAACAAGAGAAAAAAGTACACCAGATATACGTGGTTCACCCAATTGGGCTACGTCCACGGGAAGGTAGTCTTCTATTATCTCTAGAATATCTCCCTCAAGCTTACAAGAAAGCAATGCCAATAACCCCAATACAATATAGAAATACTTGTGTGAATAAGTAAAGATCATGATGAGTGATGTGACTCCCTTGACTCTATTATATACTAAGAGATGATGAGGAATTACTCTCACATATTACATGTGGGATAATATAATTCTCCATAATAACATCTCTTTATTTAATAATGAATATCAAGAGTATATTTTACCATAATGAATAAGGGATATAATGTATTAATCTTTTACATAAGATTGTGGATATCTTCCGACATAATACAAAGACATTATTACCTTCCAAGGGATATAAAATATTCCAACACCATCAATCCATATTGAAAAATCACGTTAGGCCAAATAAAAAACCCACCCTGAGTCACCCTTTGAAACAACACATACACACATAGGCCATTAGGTCCCTTTTGAATAACCCATAGGACCTATTTGAAGTATGTGTCTAACATGCCATCTACAATATGCATAAGAGAAATATAATACCCTTGATAGGCCCCAATTCAAAATATTCATATTCAAACACCCCCAATAAGCCTAAGGCATATTTCAAAGACCAACAATCAAAGTATCCCCAAAACTGTGCACTTATCAAAAGAATAACCCATCCAACCTATTCAAAATGTTCCTAACAAGGCATCAACCACATTCAAAGGTAACCATTTGAATGTCAAAAGAGCTAGTCCATTAAGCATTTTTGAAAGATATCATTGATCACTTTCAAATTATTATCCCAATAAGCTATTGGGCCTCTTCAAAATATGTCATTGGTCACTTTCAAAAGATCAACACAATAGGATACTGAGCCTCTTCAAAAAATGTCATTGAGAACTTTCAAAAGATCATCCTAATAAACCATCAAAACTCTTCAAAGGATTCCATTATGCACTTTCAAAATATTGGTCCAATAGGATAACAAGAATGTACATCAATCATCTTTTAAAGATGTGGTTGATTTAAAATATAAGTTCATCAAGCCCCTTCCCAAGAATAGCTTGACCAAGTCACTTCAAAAATAAAATTTTAAAGTAAAAAAAAAAGGGATAAATGCATCAACCCTTTTCCAAAGTACTATTCAAATTCAAAAACAACAAGGCACCAAGTTCTAGGCCTCATTCAAAGGTAATGCCTCAAATTCAAAAAAGGCCTTTTTCCCATTTGAAGAGACATTACACACATAAACAATGGTAATGTATTCAAATAGAAAGATTGCAAGCTCCAAATGGTATTTGAAACTATAAGGTTTGGAGGAAAAAGAATTTTCTCCATACTGGTGTTTGGTCTAAGGCCATGCCAATATGCATAAACAACTCATTATAAATATGGCCACAATTATTCAACTTTGAATGCATAACATAATGTCAAATGCCTAATGAAAATTCTAGCCAAATAAACTTGAAGGCATTTCAAAAATCCATACAAACATACATTTAAATATTAAACTTAAGCTAGCATGCAACCTCATGCATTCATGAATTCCATTCCAATTCACACATAAGAAAAACACAAGTTAAATTAGAATCATTAAAAATAATTCAATACATAGATGCAACACTTATACTTTGGACAAGTTCATCCAAGGAAACCAGCTATTGGCTAGCGATTTTCCACACAAGCATACCAATAGTCTATGTAAGCCACCCCCAAGCTAAGGTATGAGGCCACCAAAGTGAAGGGAATAATATAAGGACACTTGGTTATCTCACCTAACGCAATTTTTATCAAGCCCATCCAAGCAGTTCACCATAGAACACTCAAGGTAGTACTCCAATCATTGTAGACATGGCACTCCCTTCCACTAACCCACACAACACAAGGAATATATCCCTTTATCTACTAAATATTCCCTTGGGAATAATCTTCCATTCGATGCTCTTTAGTGTGTGTAGGAGTCCAACCTACTATCCACCTTAGAGAAAACCAAACAAAGTTTAGTCTTGGATATTGAGCACTTGATGAGAAACAATCTACAATAAACTAAGATGGTATTATCTACTAGTTGTGTGTGAATGCATTGATGGGTTTTTTCTCATTATTTATGGTTATTTATGGATATAGTTGGATTATGGGTTGTTATGATACATGAGAAAAAGATGCCAACTGATGGTTTTTGTATCAAGGAAACCTCTTTGCTCCTCTGCAACCTTCCATCTCTCTTCTCAAACTCACAACCTTGTCTTCTTTAGCTCTCCTTGGTCACTTGTTTGAATTATAGTCTCCAACTAGAAAGCATATGAAAAAAATGGAATGTGCCTAGCATAGGACCTAGGAATGTTCAATTCAAATTGCATGAAGAGACGGCACAAGAAAATAGATGGTTTGAATGTCCATGAGGTTCAAATTCCTATGGAGATGAAATTTCTTAAACTCCTCTGGACTTGTACTCAACCCCCATGCTCTCTCATAACTATGGAGAGTGGATTTCCCCACCAACCTCCATCTACATTCAATGATTGGTGGTTGGGGTTTCTGATAAGACGCATGTTGAAATGATGAAGATTAGGAGACTTTGGAAGCTTAAGCAACTAAGGATTATTTTCCATCTCCTTGGGACCCCTTTTTGTATTCCCCTATACTGGACTCATAGCCACTCTCTTGCTCTTTAGAAACCATCCTTATACCTTTATTTAATTTTCAAAATAATTTTCACATATCTTGAGAATACCATGGCAAATATACCTCATTATATATCAAAATAATATTTACAAAAAATACATGCCTAGACACTCTAGTTAGGACTTGGCCTAGAGTTTTGAACTAGGAATTCATACAAGATATCTAAATATTTTACCATTCATTTACACTTTTCGCATAATTCGATCCAATAGAGTCCAAGGGTCAAAGCCAATATATTACATTCCCATCCCCCTTGGAATAACACTATCCTCAATATTTTTTTGTTCTAAAAAATAGTCCATTTATTTTCTCTTTGGCTACACCTGCAATGTTATCATCTTCATTGTAGCTTTGCATAGATGTTGGCTATATTGTATAGTATTGTTCAACCATTCATTTCACTACCTTGGAACACCTCCAAGGTCTTACCATTATAGTATATGCCTATAGCAATTATCAAAGGAAAACCATGCATTCCATAGTCATTTTATGTAGCAATTATTCCACCCATAAGGAATTTCAAATTCATATTTGAAGATTATATATTCCTAACATAATATAAAGTATGCAATTTATCTAAAAAAATTATATGTATAAACATATCTTTGTTCTACAAGGATGACACAAGTGAATTCAACTTTTTTTTTGACACACCTAAATATATTTCCTTCTTGATCCCAACTAGCATATGGCATGAATTTCTCATAGAAAATTCATTCAAGACACCTCTTCCTCGTTGTACTCACCCTTTTAAGCTTAGGAATCCCCTTCTCTTCCCAATATTCCTCAAGTGGTCCATCATTTAGCAAGGCTTTGACAACCATGAAGAGCACAAACTTATCAAATCACATTTCCAAGGCATTCCACTAGAAACCTCCAATATACAATAGCTTAAGGTGATAAAGGCACGTCACAAGGTTTCAGTGTCATCAAAATAGCATCCTCTCCATGATGTCCAAATTACAATAACCATCATATGTTCTTACAATATAGATCTATCAACTCACCTACATCATACACATAAAGTTACCATGAGATGCCATCATAAAAATTTGAACCAAAATTTTGAATCTATTTCCTGTACAGAAACCAAATTTCACAACAATGAGGCTCCTATCATAATGTTTGGCCCTTGTATGCAATAATCACTAGTCCTCGATGTGGGATTAGACTCACTTCCATATCCGAGACATCTCTACTTTCAATCTTGTTTTAGATCAAATTGACACTTCTTCATCCATGACAACAGTTCAAAAGACAACACTTAAAAGTGTCATTGTACATTCACAAAAAGGACATTTATGGATGGACGATCCTATGATTTGACCCTTCTTAATGGCCCTAATCACTAGAAATGAAATTGCAGCTATGTTCTACTCATTATGAAAAGTTGCAAACATAAATAAAGGAAAATTCACACCTTGTAGGACCATTTAGAGTGAATTTAGTGCTAATTCACACATTTCCAGTACATTAGGCATGGCCCATTCAAACCTTGCTAGTTTATTAGGCACGGATACAACTAAAAATGATAATTCACATCTTGCACACTGACAAGAAGTGAATCATTTGCATATTGCATGTGGATTAAGCATGAATTCCCCATAATTTCATGAAAAAAATATAAAAATTTGAAATATGGGAGTTGAGGAAGTTTGACAAACGAATTTTCCCATTTGCAACTCCCCAAGCCACCTGGTAACCATTTACAACCATTTCCTTCTCACATAAAATGAATGGAATGGACCATGGGGGGAACCAACACCCATCACAACGAAAT
Organism: Larix kaempferi; assembly: GCA_027924585.1. Classification (NCBI taxonomy): domain Eukaryota; kingdom Viridiplantae; phylum Streptophyta; class Pinopsida; order Pinales; family Pinaceae; genus Larix; species Larix kaempferi. The sequence continues at coordinate 6,299,461 of BSBM01000035.1, forward strand.
AGCGTTGGAGGAATCACTCTCTATCACATCCATCTCTCCCTTCCATCAGTGATCCTTATTGTCAAGTCAACTTTCCCTTTCATCATGGAACTACTACCCTCGAGTAGTTCTTCCCCTTTGCATGTTTGTGGATTGGAGTGGGATTGCTAGAGTGCATGAGCAGGAGAGACCTAGAGTCTTCAAGTTCATCAAGGTGCAAAAGCATTGAAATGTATATCTTGTACTTTATTTCACTATTTCAATAGAGATTTGGCATCTCTCCCTTCCCTAAAACTTGTGTGAGTCTAGTAATTGATAGTTGTAGTTGACATATTGAAGTTGTTCAGTAGTTTCATGTACTTTTCATATTTCAATTCAATAACTTTTGTCATTTTTGCCAATTATTTTTTAAGAAGGTTGTATGTGTTTGTTTTGCAGGTCAAACGTTGGGTGAACTAAAACAAATCATGAAGAAGACAAGGAGCATCTCGAATCAACCATCATAAACAAAGTGCACAAATTATTTTTTCTTCTATCTCTTTATATTAGATTTGCTTTCCTAGATATGGTCTTGTGAGTGAGTCTAAACTTTGTTGCCTACCAATAGAGTCTCTTATGTTAGTCTTGTCTTTTCTAGTATGTTGGTGATCTTGTCCCAGTCATAGGCCCTTAATTTCCATACAAGAAATTTTTCCTCAACAAAGCTTTCATTCAACTAAACAATAGTGAATACTCACACATCTAATCTTTCATTACAACCGAGCTTAAATGGATCCTAAATATTTCCTCATTCTAAACTTTGCAATATGAATTTTGACAAATTTTGAATTAAATGTCAAAAGCCAAAGCCACGGAAGCTAAAAAAATAATCTTTATGGTTGGTGTTCCAGGGCACCTTTATTAAAAGAATGTGGTTGGATTCAACAAAGGTCAAAGGAAGAGAGAAGAATAAATGGAAAGCAAATGTAGCTTGGGAAGAAGAAGGGCACTAGTACAATAACTCGAGAAGAAGGAATCTACTTAAATATCATAGGAATAAGGGACAATGAGCCTATCAATATGGAAAGTTCTCCGTGAGTCATAGCAATCTATAAGACATTACCGTTGAGTAAGAATATAACAAAATCTCTGTTAAGAGTGCACACCTCAATGTTCCTAACAATTTCCCAAGCATTAAAAAAATCCTTTAATGTTTGTTTCCCATTTGGGCTTCCAAGGTAATATGTTGTCTACTACATGATTAATTGTTGTGTGCTTGGTTGGTTATGGTTATGTTAATTAATTGTGAGTATAAAAATCATAGCATGTGCACCAAGCAATTCACATATGACAACACTCTCATTAGTTTCTCTATTTGTTAGTGTGAAATTTGTTGTATTGTTGGGTAGTTCATCTCTCTATTAGCTAATAGGTTGATTAAATTCCATGCTTCAACATACCAATAACATTTACACATAAAATTGATCACCCACAATATTGATATTTTTTTGGCTATTATTATCATAGGATGTTAGCCACAACCCATTCACTCATCTATCCAAATATCCCATTACAACAAAGCTTCAATTGCATTAATAGATGAGTATGCTATATAGTTTTAAACTCTCAACACTTGAACCATTGCTTTGTTCTTATTTGTAACCACTTAATGGACAAGTTGCTTACTTTTTATTGCAATAAAATTTATAATTATTTGTCTATGATTTTAATAATCAGAGAGAGATGTCTAATAAGAATATATCTTTCACTATTCTTCAAATAACATTTTCATAATAAAAATTTTCATATATATATATATATATAAATAAATAAAAATTTCATTATAATTTAACAATTTAAAATATATTTTAAATTTAATAAAATGAACATCCCAAACAAATTTTAAATTTTTATCCAATCCAAAGAGCCTTGAATAAAAAAAATATATACTTTATGTCAATTTTTTAATTAAAAAATTAATATACTTTATGCCAATTTTTTAATAAAAATTGATATACTTTAGGTCAAATTTTTAATAAAGATTGATATACTTTATATCAATTTTTTATTATATTTTAATTTTTGAATTATTTTTAAATGCAATATACTTTATATAGCTTTTTTTTATAATTTAAAATACATTTTCAAATTGGAAATATCACATAAATAAATAATAAAAAGTGAAAATTCCAGACATTAAAAAAAATAAACAATGAAAAGTGACTTGTCATTAAAGATTTAAGGTATCTTTGACTCTATGTATGTATATCATAAATTATTGCAAATGTGATATATTATCCCATATATTTTGGGTACTAAATAATATAGATTAAATGTTGAGATACAACATACAATTAGACATTTTCTTTCCTGTTTCTATAGAAGAAGCAATTTAGATTTGTTAAAGGGGCATTTTAAAATAGTATTAACGGTGGGAATGTCTGTATAAAATGAGTTTTGTTGTGTGAAAAGTATGAGTGATTTGGTCTGTTACGCCATTCTTTAAGGATATAAAGTCGTTTCCTGTCGTTGATGGGGAAGTAGTTTCGTTTGGGTGAACAATCTGAAGCATCAAATGCTTGGGAATCTGAAGATGCAAAACACCGATTTGCTTTTACTGTACCTACCAATTGCCTTACCAAGCACTGTCATGGTTACTCCACTTTACACTCCACTGGCCTTCGGTAGCTTGCAGTTGCCCAGTTGAGTGCTAAAATGCAAGAATCAATTCCAAGCTTTTCTTAAATAAAAGAAAGGCATCCACAGGCCAACTTTAGGGAGCCTGAAGATTTCTGGTGTATTCTCAAGATATAAACAGAATGTAAAGAGAAAATAATTGGCTTGAAAGATCACATTCTCCCAGTAATTCCACCATTATTGCCTCAAAGCATATTCAACTCCACCTAATCTTTTCTTTTGGAACTTGTGGTGTTCGATCTACCAACGTCTCTGTGAACTCGAATCAGTGCTTTCTCGCAAAATGCAGCAACTCCCAATTTAGTAATTCGTTTTCTTTCTATATAAAGGAATTTTATGGCTGTTGCAGAGAATCCTACTCGTCCTTATTTCTCTCTTCCCTAGTGTGCTGCGTCTGCAGGTAATTTGTTTGGTTTCTGTTATTTGCTGTGTGTGTTTGTTTCTGCATGAATTGTGAAAGGAGATTTCTGTCATTCCAAACAAGGTAAACTGATTGTTTATTTTTGGTTTATTATTCACCGTTATTGTTATTGTTATTATCACACAAGCATTCACACAAATCATTCTGGAATGAACAGCTAGTTATGTTAATAATAGAGGTATCACTACTTCTGTATGACAGCTAGTTATGTTAATAATAGAGGTATCACTACTTCTGTATGACATAAGAATCATGGTGGCGATCATGGTGTTAAAATATATGTATTTTATTTTATGGGTACAAGGATGGATGATATGTTTGAGATTTATATTAATAGAAGTTGTCTAAAAGTGAGATTATTTTGTTTGTTTGGCCAAAACTTGGTTAGAATTTTGTGATATGAAATTTAAAAATCTAACCATTTGTATTGATTAAATCATTTTTCTAAATATTTAAATGAATTCAGCTTCCTGAAAAGCCCCAGAACATCCAAATTATGCAGGATTAATACTGTTATTTGAGATTCTAAATTTTCTATCTGTCTGAAAATATAATTTTCTCACAAAATAATAGCAATTTTAGACAACTCGTATTAATATATGTTTGGATCAAACATTTTAAAATCTTGTATTTTATTGATATGAAGATTACAGTGAGATCATGGTATTACACTACTTTGATTACACTATTTTTGTATGTATTTTATTTTATTGATACAAGAATTATGATATATTAAAACTTATATATATATTTTTTGGATTAAACGCCAGTATTTTATTTTATTGATACAAGTATCATGATACGTTGAGGCTTATATATTCTTTTGGATTAAACGCCACAAAATCTTGCAGACATATCGATTGCTGAAGACTCATTGATTAGTCCTAGATATCCTTAGGAGAATGATTGGTGCAAATGAACGGAGCCTCTCCATAGCCATTCAGGTTACGGACGACGTATTTGGATTAAGCTCTGATGGTCATCACAATAAAAACAGACTAATCAACAAGGTTTGCAAAGCCACACAGAGATTCTTCACAAAATTGTGGGAATTCTGCAAGGAGGATCCTACCAGAGTGGCTTTCTCTTTAAAAGTGGGCCTTGCAGTTACAATATGTTCTCTGCTTATGCTCGTTAGGAAACCTTACAATGCGTTTGGATCGAATGCTGTATGGTCGATCATGACGGTAGCAGTAGTGTTTGAGTATACTGTAGGTGTGTGAGAGGATTCTGATTGATCAATGAATGCTGTTCATATTATAAAATTTTCCAATATAGTAGCTTGCAGGGTGTAGCTACTATTGTATTTATTAGCTGCAGCAATCTAAATAGCATATGTATTGAAATTTGTTGATTGAGCAGGTGCCACCTGCAGCAAGGGCTTCAACCGGGCTCTGGGGAGTATTGCAGCGGGAATTCTGGCTCTCAGTACTGCACAGGTAGCCGTAGCTGCTGGGCCGGTTGCGCAACCTGTCGTCATTGGATTCAGTGTGTTCTTAGTTGGTACGTCTTCTTAGTCGGTCCTAGACTTTCAATATACATCAATTCAGGAAACTATAAGCACTCACTCAGCAAAGATGCATTTAATATGTTTTGGGTTTAGGTGTTTCGATATTTTTTTTTGCAAATTTTTGTCAGTAAGGTTTTTTAGAAACCAAGTTTTTAATATGATTTCAAGGGTATATTCAATAGTTTCTAAGTTAGATATACCAGAAACTTGTGACTTAGTAGGGGTTTCTTATCTTTCTTTCGAGCATTGTCATAAGGGGTCAATAAGCAACCTTACTCCTTAAAGATAACACATTTTCTTAACCATTAAACCCACTCAAATACTCTAACATAATTTTTTACTTCACTATTTGTTCACTGTTCCTACAAAGTAGAGGAATTCATACATTTGTTAATGCTTTTGTCATGCCCATGTATAGGGTCTCCAACACTATATATCTAGAGCTTTCAATACTGTACTCTGTATCCGTGTATTTAATATTGTTGTAGATATCTGAACAATTGGATCTAATCCAACAATAAGTTCGTTTAATAAGTACTTTACAGTAGTATATCTAATGGTGCTACAGCAATGTATTTAATGATGGTTCAGAGATATGAACAATTGAATCTGATCAACAATCAATCAAAATCCAATAATTCATGATCCTGCAACCGTATATTTAATGTATACAATAATTCATCATCCTACAACCGTGCATTTAATTTATACTCCAAAGATATGAACAACTAGATCAGATCCAACCATCAATCCGAAGCCAGCAATTCATGATCCGGGTGAATGCATAATGCAAATATACTGAATATATCCATTTAATGCGACATTGCTCGATGTTTATTGCTCCCGCTTCTACAGACTGTTAAGTACTAAATGCTTTGGAAAATGAATTATCTTGTTTATTTACATGAGTGCACCTTTACATTATTGCAGGTGCGGTGACTTCCTTCATGAAGTTATGGCCCTCTTTGAAAGAATACGAATACAGTTTCAGAGTGGTTCTATTCACTTTCTCCCTCATTGTAGTTTCAACTTACAGGGCGGGAAATCCTGTGCGTACAACGATGGACCGACTTTGTGCGATATCTATAGGAGGTGCTGTTACCATGGTAGTATGCTCCGCCATATTTCCTTGTTGGGCAGGAGAACAACTCCACAAGCACATTGTGAAGAACTTTGAGCGCGTTGCAGATTCTCTTGAAGGTATGAAAAATTCAATGCATTAATTTATGAAGCTAAATATTCCTTTTATATAAAAGGAGGTTGACTGAATAAATCCTTGTAGAATGTGTGAAGCAATATTTGGAAGAAAGTGCTGCTGCGCGTGATTATTCAAAAAAGCAGGCACCGATGGGTGACTATGAGGGAGAACCCGCATTCAATCGATATAAGTCAGCATTAGATTCCTCAGCAACAGAAGAATCGATGGTAGCTTCTTTGTCAATATCCTTATTACCATTTTAACTAGACTTGCGAATATTGAAGTACAAAACTCTAAATCCAATTTTCCGAGCTTTTAGTACAATCTTAACTAGAATACTTTTAAGTCTGAGTTTATCCAAAGTGAAGAGGAAGAAGTCTGTGAAAGTGCAAGCTTCAACATTTTCAAGGGAAAAGCATACAGCGGGGTAAATATTAGATGAATATCTTCTTTTTCTTAGTTTTGCTGATCATATAATAGGGAACCCCAAATTTTACTCCGCAGAACACTTGCTTCACTAAGAATTAACAGTTGAACTTTGCAGTGATGGGCAGTTAACTTTGCAATACTTTACTTACAACATTCACACAAGTAGATTTGGAGAAGATATGCAACATGCTAAATTCAACATTCTTGAGAATGAAACATAAAACTATAGACCTATGTATATCACCAAAGTAAACTGCGCAACACCTCAATACACGGAAATGAGTTTCTACTTTGATCTGAGCTTGGGCTCTTGATACAAACTTCACGGATCTTCACTTCTATTCTTCTCCTCTTCACATCTCTCTAGTTTTTAACTATTTGCTTCTACTTATAGAGTTTCATAACAACCGACTTAATCGCTTCATGGTGAAGGTACAGGGTTGCATTAAACACAGGAATTACTTTCTACCTAGACATGCGAACTACTAACGCAGTTACATTAATACAAACTTGACATGCGCGAGATTGGCTTACATTAATACAAACTTGACATGCGCGAGATTGGCTTACATTAATACAAACTTGACATGCCCGGGATTGGCTGCGAACTTACTGACATACTGTCATTGCAGACTCTGACTGTCATTGCAGACTCTGGGCACTACACAAAACGCTACTGACAGGGTGACTGACCATCAGTTCATTAATTACATATTTTCCAACACATTTTGAATAACAAAGATTTGATCCTCTTGTAACAGTTCCAAAGATTTGATTCCTCAACTGTGTTATTTATTTTTTCTAAAATGCAATCATGGCTTTCAAGATATGGGTGAACTGACGTGACGTTGTAATTCACAGGCTAAATCTGCCAAGTGGGAACCTCCTCACGGGCGATTCAGGCATTTCTTCTATCCATGGTCGCAATATGTGAAGGTGGGTGCAGTGCTCCGCCACTGTGCATACGAAGTTATGGCCCTCCATGGTTGTCTCCACTCTGAGATACAGGTATTATCACAGGAAATTTATTAGAAGTCAAAACTTTAACTATATAATTCATCTAAACACTGAAGAAATCAAGAAAAAAATGAAGTGAAAATGTATTAATCTCTGTAACCTAAACATAACAGGCACCCTACGATTTAAGGAAGGCTTTTGACAGCGAGCTACGAGAGGCAAGCAGGGAGGCCGCAGCATTGGTTCGAGAACTGGGGAGAAATATTAACGACATGCAGCAATGCAATCTACCCAAATTGATGCTGGAGAATGTGCACTCCGCAGCAGAGAGGCTTCAAACCAAAATTGACCAACACTCATATCTCCTACTCAGCCCGAAGCCCATAGCTGTAATTTCTCCAGAACTCAGCCAGAATTCGGCCCGATCATCATTGGACACTAAAATTGATGCAGAATCGTACTGTGAAAAGCTTCATTCATTGCCATCTCCAAAGGAATTTGATCAACCAGATCATGGAAAAGATGATGATGAAGAAGAAGGAGAAGGTGGGGGAGTAGAAAAAACGAGGGCCAGTCGGATTGCCAGCACTTTAGCGCTGGGGACCTTCGCATCGTTGCTTATGGAGTTTGTGGCGAGGCTCGATCTCCTGGTGGAGGCCGTCTACGAGCTTGGGATGCTTGCAAAATTTAAATTTGAAAAATAATATATTCGTCCTGCATCGTACCAACCAAACCATGTGATGAAACATTTGGAATCCCTGCAGTGAGCTGAACAAATTCTCAGATGCCTTATCTCAAAAGAATCCTAAAGCAGAGGAACCAACAATATTTCAAAACCACCAATAAACATGGGAGAGGTACTTGATTACAGTAAAGTTCTACCTGCAAAGGTGGTACTCCAATAAATTTGTTTAAAAATAATTGTTAATTGGTTTGATGAGGTACTCCAATAAATTTGTTTAAAAATAATTGTTATTAATTGGTTTGATGAAAGATCTCAGATAATAGTCTCAATGGTAATGGTAACAAGTTTTTTAAATAAAATATAGCGATATATATATATATATATATATATATATATGAAATTTAAACTCAGCTTTCCACAATTTTGCATTTATTTCACCGTGTTGTTTTGTTCCTTTAGAATATTGAGGTTTTAGGACACTGAAACCCATAACAACTCTTCGGACGGTGTCCTAATTTTCTACTTCTTGGAGTACGTGGTAGAAACATTCTCTCAAAAGGAAAAATAGTAAATTTTCCAAGTGGAAAAGCTTAAAATGAGATAATTAGATAAAGTCAAATAAAACTTTAGGATATGACTTTCACTGTCTTCTTTTTTAAATTTACTTTAGTATAAGACTTTCAATATGCTCTTTTTAAAAAATTGCAATTGTTTTGGCATCGAATTGCAAGGAAAACAATTGGTATTGCAATTTTTCATATAACTTTATTTTATTGATTTTAAAGATAAAAGTTATATGGAACAAAGAAAAAGGTGATCTGAATTAGATTCTTAGAATATGAATAGGATTTAATTAGAAGTAATTGATCTATGTAAATAGGTAGCAAACATAAAAAAGTAATTATTTCCATCATTATAACTTTTTTAGGCCTAACAAATTATCTCAATATATATGTAAATACCATATTTTCTCAATCTCATTAGGATTATTTAAAGTTTTTCATGGGCAACATAAAAATAAGAAATGAATGTGCAAGTGCATGAATAGAAACAATCAAAGTGGAGCTCACAACCATATCCACACCCATATCATGCATAAACAACACATCAATAGCAAGAAATCAATAAAATTCATTGTGCATTCATACATAAACATAAATAATTATCTTAAATACGAGAAGATCCAAGCAATCGGCTATTATACATTCATTCTTTCCATCATTATAACTTTTTTAGGCCTAACAAATTATCTCAATATAGATGTAAATACCATATTTTTGGATGGAATGTAACGTCCCATCCCTCAATCTCATTAGGACTATTTTAAGTTTCTCATGGGCAACATAAAAATAAGAAATGAATGTGTAAGTGCACGAATAGAAACCATCAGAGTGGAACTCACAACCATATCTACACCCATATCATGCATAAACAACACGTCCATAACAATAAATAAATAAAATTCATTGTGCATTCATACATAAACATAAATAATTATCTTAAATACGAGAAGATCCAAGCAACCGGCTATGTAAAGAGCAATGTTGCACCTAACCACAGGTATTAGTTGTGAATACCACCGCCAAGTTAGGCCACTGGGGTGATTGAAATACCTATAGGCTACACTCTCTCCTTAACCCAACCCATTTTGTCTCATGCTTATCCAACTTGCTCATTTAGAGCAAGACATGAATTGTAATAGGCCATCAAAGCCATGAAACTCTCTTTCAGTGCCCACACAACACAAGTAAGGAATTCCCCCTTAGTGCTCCATAGTTCCCTCACAAAATCCATCCCTTACAGTGCTTACCAATGTGTGCAATAAGAGTCCAAGCTATTGTATGCCCTTAGATAATTCCATATAGAATCAAATATGTGGCCTCTCGCGCATCTAATGAGCAAAAAATAACTTGGGTACATGTAGGATTACCTTGCCTAGCCTCTATGCTCACCTACAACCATCCTCTTCCCTCTTTCCCATGCTCATTTCTAGTTATTTATTCGTCTGATAAAATTGGGTAATCACGATAACAACAAAAGAAAGAAAACTTTGCTTAGTGTATGGGTGTTCCCATGAAGATGGGTGACACTTTTTGACAAGCAGATGCCACGAGTATGGTAAAAAATGAACTTGATCGAGATCTTGTTAAGCCCCCGATCGAGATTTTGAAAGCTCTATCGAAGGCTTAACAAAGCGCTCTATCAAACTATTTTGAAATGCTCGATCAAGGATTAATAAAACCATCGATTGAGCTCTGAAACTCGATCGAGCTCGAACACTCGATTGAGGGTTAAAGCTCGATCAAGCTTTTGTGTATGTTGAAAATTTTAAAACAAAATGCGTGGGATATTTCGCGGTTGTGGAATTTAGAAGCTCGATCAAGCTTGAAATCTTGATCAAACTTTTGTGTAAGATGAAAATTTTAAATCAAAAGTCTATGGGATATTTCACGGTTGTGGAATTTAGAAGCTCAATCAAGCTTTAAATCTTGATCGAGATAAATGCTCTATCGAGCTCTTGTAACTATTATAAAAATAAGAAACAACAGACTATGGCTTATTTCACCGCATCTGTCAAGCATACAAGCTCAAACAAGGGGTACAATGAATCTCAACCAATGAGTGTGAATCTTGACCAGGGACCACGACTTGCCACTATCCATCGTTCCAGCTTGGAAGAGGAGGGACTATGACTTGCCACCAACCACCACCTCCTGTTATAATGGACTCCACATCGAGAGGTATGATGGAATATTGGTCAAATACTAAGGGGGGGTGAATCGGTATTGTTAAATTTTTACCTTTTAACCACTTATTAAACTTTAATCAAAACATGGAATCAACAAGATACACAAAAACACAGAATTTATTGTGGAACCTCGATTGGGTAAACCACCAACACTTTCTATACTGCAAAATTATGTTTCCAATAAGTTTTGCAGGCCACAACTTGCTGGAGACACCAATCCCCAAGTTTCTTAGCCACCACTGAAGGATGCACCCACACCCTAGTTTCTGCCTGCACCTACAGACAAGGATACACCAATACCCTGATTTTCCAGCCATTACTGGAAGGAGGCCAAGACCCCCCTTGCAGGCATGTAGCCTACCCTAACACCACCCTACCTCCCTTGCTTGATATTATTAATACTTCTCCGGTCTTCTTCAACTTCTGTCTCTTTCTATCTTGACTTGGTCTCTGCCTTTCTACTACAAGGATATTCACTGTCTTTTACTTTGTTAGTATCTGTCTTTCATTCTGCTCTCTTCTTCTGCTTGATTGTGCACTCCCTAGTCTTTGCCTCTTCTTATTGTAGCTGCTACAAAAGTCTTCACTGGTTTCTTGCTGGTCTCTGTCTTCTGTTTTACTCTTGCTCTACTTCATATATTCATCATTCCCCAGACACAGTTTTTCTGATCTTTATACTGCTTCAGATCATCATCATTATTTAACCATAGAGACCCTCTTTAATATTGGATCTTCATTATTTTTGTCTTCTTCAACAAACTCGACTACAGAGCCATCTTCCTACTTCTTAAAATATTCATTATCCATCCACAAAAGAGACACACACTTTGAATGACTTTGTTTTCTCAATATATATACCTCTCCAATAGTCGAGTGTATTCTTTGGAAATAACACAACTCTTCAAAACAATGTGACCCTTTTAAAAACACAACTCTTAATTTAAAATCACTTTTTAATTATATCTTTTTATTTAACATTTTACTCCAACAAAAAAGTTAAATATTTCTTTATTTCTTTTCATTTTAATTTTCAATTTTTATCTCTTATATCTTTTTATTTAACTTTTTACTCCAACAAAAAGGTTAAATACTTATTTCTTTCCGGCAACAAGTTTTCCCCTTTTTTAATTTTCAATTTACATCTCTTATATATTTTTATTTAACTTTTTACTCCAACAAAAGGTTAAATATTTATGTATTTCTTTCCCACAATTTTTCCCCCTTTTTTTAATTTCAATTTACATCTCTTATATCCTTTTTATTTAACTTTTTACTCCAAAAAAAGTTAAATATTTCTTTACTCTCATGTGCTTTAACATATATTTTAATTATATAGTTTAACATATAGAAAACCTGTCCAAAATTTGAAGGTTATGTCTCTTCATTAAGAATTTAACTAACATCACGTCCTTATCTTTTATAAAACATCATGACTTTTCACAAGATGTGCCTCCGTTATGTTTTATAACATATCACTTAATTCTTATATTTATTCTTAACAACATACAACTTAATAAAGTATTACTCGTCATAAAACTTCGTTGACTTCATAGTTGTGAAACGTAGCAAGGGATTCTAAACCATCGGTCACTTCATATGTTTTATAACATATCACCTTAATTCTTATATTGTTATTCTTAACAACATGCAAACTCAACATTTTTCTTGGTTTTGGCAGGTTAATAACTTGCACGTGTGAACACTAGGAGAGGATCTGATCTCATGGCTGAATAGCCAGTTCATCAAAGAACATGATCATACCATCTTTGGATTTTACTGACACACACACACTCTTTGGCAGGCATTTGAAAATAGCCTTCTAACTTGTTTAATTTCAACACTTAGACAAAATTGTCAAACCCTACTCATTACTGTGCCAGGAGGCATTTTGGCAGACTCATATTTCACACGTGTGAACACCCATAGGAAAACTGTCTCATTGGATGGATAGCCAATTCATCAATGAACATGTTCTATACTTTCTGATGAATTTATCATCACTCCAACAGGCTTGGGCGAGCATTTCAAAATGTTTTTTCAACCTTGTGAATTTTACACTTAGTCAATTTTAGGACTTCCTCCAAAACTTATTCTGAGACCCCTTTTTGGTAGATCCATAACTTTGTCTCCAGACATGTTCAAGGAGAAATAAGGCCATGGTTAGATAGACAATCAAACACACTACAAGACCCCCATGTGTTACGGGAATTTACTCTAACCCATAAATTAGGGTGGGCATCTTTCTGAGGTGATTTAGTCATTTTTGCTTGCTAAACCCCTGTTTTGGCAGGTCCATAACTTCTCCCTCGAGCACGTTCTGGACAAAATGAAGACATGGTCAGGTAGGAAAAACAACAATCTACAAGACTCCCCTATGGTGCGGGAATTTATATTCTCTTATAAATTATGGCGTGCATTTCCTTAAGACAGTTTTTACTAAATTTCCAATACTTAGTCGTTTTCTTGTTTTTCACCAAATTGCCATATTTTTCCAAAATGATGTCAAATTGCTATAATGACTTCTTGGTATCTCCAGAACACCATCATGTATTTTTTCGGCCTCATCACACATGCCACATCACCATACATGCCATGTCATCACTACCAACCATGCCACATCATCATACATGCCATCCTTTGACTTTCCATGAGTTCACTCTTGCCATCATGTCCTTGGTTATTCCTTTGTCATCATTGAACTCCTTTTGACATCAATGACAACCATATTCCATGTTTCCAACAAGGTAATCAACTCAAAATTCCCCAAAATAAATTCTATGCATTGCTTGAAATTTCTTTTAAAGTAATTTTAATGAAAATCTTCTAAAATTAGTTCAAACCCCCAAAAATCAATTCTATGCATTGATTGAAAATCTGTTTTTATTTTTCAATAATTTTAATGAAAATTTTGTAAAATTAGTTATCTATATAATTTAGATTTATTTTTTTTTTAAATCTATTTTTGTAAATTTTGTAATTTTTTTTTTAAATAGTTTTTCTAAATTAGAATTAGTTTATTTAAATGAAAATATAGTTTTTGTAAATTGAATTAGTTTATTTTAATGAAAATTTTGTAAAATTAGTTATTTTCATTGTATATGTTTTTGTAATTTAGATTTACTTTAAGTGAGAACCAAAACTGAAAACTGAAAACAAAAATCTTAAACCAGTAACAGCCAAAACCTTAAACTGGGAACAAACATAAACCCTTAAACCAACAACCACCATAAACTAGCTATGCTTCCAACTGTATTTTCAAGTGTGTATTGGCAATGCTCACACAGAGGATTGAAAGAAATCCATCACTTACACTTGTACCAATAAGAGAATTCAAATAAATCCATCATTTACACTTGTACCAATAATCGAGAGCAAACTCTTGGTGCAATAAACATATTAAATATTTATATATTTTTAAAACATGTTGTATTAAATTAAATTGTGTGTGTGTGTGTGTTCCCATGAATATGGGTAACACTTTTTGGAAAGCGGAGGGCATGAGAATGGTAAAAAATAAGATCAATCGAGCTTCTAAAATCTCGATCAAGGGCTTAACAAAGCACTCGATCGAGCTATTTTCAGAAGCTCGATCAATGGTTGAAAAAAATCTTGATTGAGCTAAATAGCTTGATCGAGGGTTTTGTTAACCCTTGATCTAGCTTTTAAAAGCTTGATCTAGCTTTTTGAGAAGCTAGATCTAGTTTTTTTTATCTAGCTTTTAAAAGCTAGATCTATCTTTTTAAAAAGCTAGATCAAGCTTTGAAAATCTAGATCGAGCTTTTAAGCTTGATCATGCTCCTTAACTTGAAACAACCCATGGGATTTGTTTTTCAAATTGTATTTCACAGGAGCTCGATCAAGATTTCGGTTTAACCACACTTCAACCCTCGATCGAGGAATTTAAAAATTCGCCCAAAAACCTCGATCATGGGTTTAGCTTTAAAAACAGAGTTTTAGCCCTCTTTTTTGCAATTTTAATTTTACTACCCTCTTTACTTTTCCTATACCCTATCATATGATCGACCTTAGTTGGAGGGCTTCATACCAATAGATTTGTCATGAATCTGCTATCCATTGTCATATAGTTTACGAGATTCTGAGTTCATATGATAAAAACAATATTTTCTTTTCAAATTTACACTTACAAAACCATGTCCTCAACTTTGAATCAATGCAAAGAAAAATAAATAACATAAAAAGTACACAACCAAAAATTTCAAAAAATATATTAGCCCTAGACCAACATGTGCTCTTCAAAAGGGTATTTTTTGTTTTTTGTTTTTTGTAAACAAAAAAAAAAAAACTTTGCATGCTCACACATGTCTACAAAACGCAATTAAAAATTTCAACGGCTAGTTTCGAAAATTAATAAAAAATATAATTTTCCAACATAACTTTAAAAAAAAATGTGCGCCCTACTGCATTTTGTGGAGATTATGTTCATATAGTTTTTTTTCAAAAATTATACATTTATCACTAAATTATCTTACATGCACACAAACCACTTGTTAACTTTTCCTAACATTTACAAGAACAAACCTATTATTAAATGTAATTTTGACATATTTAATTTTTTTTTTTAAATATAAGTGGAAAGACAACACAATTAACTACAATTTTTTTTTGTTGCATGTTGGAATTCACAAGACATATATGAGATTTGAGGGTTTTTATTTAATAAATGACTAAAAAATTGAATTTACACTGTCACTTTTGGCCAAAAAGTGTTACCCATCTTCATGGATTCATCCATATATATATATATATAGCACGAGCAATAGATTTATATTTTCAAAAGAGAGATTATAGTTTGTAAGGTGACTAGTCTACCAGCTAGAAGGCCAGACCAGTCCCCTCTCCAAAATTCCATCATTAACATCTAGTTCATACTGATATAATTGAAGCCCATTGAAATTAAAGTACTGAAACTAAAGAATTATCTATGCATGTAAGAGTTCTAAAACTAAAACTATGTAAAAGAAGTGCCTAATAGGCCGAGAATTTTAAACAAAAATTAAAATTCATAGTTTCCATGATATCAAGAGGCCGACCATTCTAGTAATAGAATATCTAGGACTGGTGCAGAAAGAAGAGTTATTCATCATCCAGAATGGGGATGATTGAGACTACCTTGGATTCAACTTCCTCTACAGTTGCGGGAGCCTTTCTTGTATTCTCCTTTGTTGGATTCTTGTAGTAGATAAGCCTCGCATTGGAGGGAGGCACTCTACACTAGAAAACCTTTCTAGTCAGATCACAATATAGGGCATTGATCTTGGCATTGGACTCTTGTTTCTTTTTAAAAATTTAATGTACCAGTGATGTTTGATGATACACTAACTAACTCTCCTACAAAACTTAAGGAAAAACAATGAAGACTAGTGGTTTGACTGGCTGTAGGAAAGGTAATTTCAAAGAACACTAGAAGCATTTTGACTTAGTAAGGATCAAAAAAATTAAATAAAAATCAAATATCAGCTGATAATTTCTCTCACAAGTTTGGATTGATTCTGAGAAAGTTTTAAAAAGAGACAAGCAAAATTGACACCCGTGATTACACATCTAGTTAAAATTTAGAAATTTCCAAACAATGGGAGAAGGTCACGAATTTTTGGTTTCATAATTGGAATGAGTTTATTGGCATATTAATTAAAATCGTCAACTAAAATAATTACATTTGGGATAATACATATTCATTTATTAAACACACACTGAAAACTAGCTCTTTTTCATAGCAATCTAGACTAGGTGCAAGAGATGGACATGAAAGGTATATGTTTCTTTATTTAGACTATAAAATAGAATTCAGAGATTAATTATTACATCATTAAAAACCATCAGTAGCTAAAATACTTCTCATAGAACTATCAGGAAATAAATACACAAGAAATAAGAATCTCCATTAAAGGAAGGCTAGAAATCATCATAATTTTGGATGGGAGGCTCTCTAATCTTTGTGACAATATTGAATTCGAATGGATTTGACGTCAGGACCTACAATAAAATATATTATGAATATTGGATTTCATCATCTTTTCACAAAAAGTAGGGGCACATCTCCCAACTTGGACTAGGGGCACATCTCCCAAGTCACAAAGGCACAATTGCACTCAATTCAATTCTCAAACTATCAAAAGATGGACTAATGGTGCACACTCATTCATTTATATATTGGAGGTATCTTGTTGAGAAATTCACCTAAACTTATGCACCATCATGGAGTGGATAAGGATAACTACTTTCAATCTTTTACTTTTTGTTTTTCTTTTTGCTTTTGCTTTTATATCCTGCTTTTCTACTTTTGACTGCTTTTCTTCATGCTTTTCTGTATTATCATGCTTTTCTTCCTTATCCTTCTTTTTCCTACTTTTTTTTCCTTATCTTGATTTCTTCTTTTTATCTTCTTTCTGCTTTTCCTGAGCTTTGTTTATTTTCTTCCTTGTGCTATCTTTTATTCATTTTTCCCGATTTCTTAGCTTTGGTTGCTTTCATCTTTTCTTCTCTTGCAAGTTACTTCTTGGTCAACCTTATCCTCTAATGCGCCCTTGTGGAGCATTATACACTTATTTTATTGAAATAAATTTTTTTTTTAATGAAAAATACTTTCTCATCGTGTGCATTGCAAACTTTAGGAAAATAAAATCAACACCTTCTAATTAATTAATGCATGTACTAACAAAATTAACCTTAAGTAAATGAGATTTTCTCCTCAACTAAAGGGATTTATTGGGTTAGGAACTCAATCCACTGATCATCAATTAGGGGACATGGCATTCCTCCCCTCCCAATATTGCTTGTCCTCAAGAAATTTCAAACTTGGATGCTATAGGATGTGTTCTCCTTCCCAAGTGGCATCCTCACTAGGTAACCCTTTGCATTGCACCAAATATTCTTTAATGATTCTGCTTCATAAATTCCTTTCTCAAACCTCCAAAATATTATATGGAACTAACACCAAATTTTCCTCATCATCAAGGGGAGGAAGATCTTTTGAAACTTTAACTTGCTTCCCTATTTCCTTCTTCAAACATGACACATGGAAAACATTGTGAATTCTACTTCCCGTAGGCAATTCTAGCTCATATGCCACTTCACCGATCTTCCTTAGGTCTTGGTATGGACCATAGAAACTTAGTTGTAGCTTCTCATCCTCCTTATACTTCAATGAGGATTTTCTATAGGGATGCAACCTCAAATATACCATATCTCCTACTTGGAAGGTTCGCTTCACTCTTTGCTTATATGCATTCACCTTTTGTCTATTATGTGCTACTAGCAAGTTACCTTGAGAGTCCTGAGTATGTCTTGACTCTCTTAGAGCCAATCCTTTTCCTTCTGTGTCTTGCAATTACCAAATATCATATCATAAAAGGTGAGTTCATTATATCCATATAGGACCTTGAATGGTGACATTTCAATTGATAGATGAAAAGTAGTGTTGTAACAAAACTCTCCCAGATGAAGCCAAGTAGTCCATTTATTTTGCTGACCAGTAACATAGTTTCTTAGGTGCCCTTATAACCATTGTTTCACTATCTCTGTTTGGTCATCATATTTTGGATGGTAGATTGTACTCATGTCTAAACTTGTCCCCACCAACTTGAACAACTCTTGCCAGAAATTGCTAGTGAACTTACTATCTCTATCACTGATGATAGACTTGGGCATGCCATGAAGTTTGAAGACTTCTTTGATGAAACATTCAGCCACTTGGATTGATCAAATATTAGTTGTTACAAAAAATAAATGTGCATAATTGGTTAGTCTATCAACCACAAAAAAAATAATGTCTTTACCTTGGCTTTTGGGGAGCCTGGTGATGAAGTCCATCGATACACTTTCCCATTTTTTCTCAGGGATAGGAAGGGGTTGTAGGAGTCCAGCTATATGTGTATGTTCTAATTTATTTTTCTAACATGCCACACATACTATAACATACTCCATCAATTCCTTCTTTAGGCCCTTCCAAGAAAAAAATTCTCTTACTTTGTTGTATGCCTTCACAAACCCCGGATGTCCTACTAGGGGTGCACCATGAGTAGCCTCTAGGATCTTCTTCTTTAGTGATGATTCTGGAACCAATAATATCCTATCCTTATGATAGATGATATTATTGAGAATATTGTAAGTATCCTCGTGAATTAGTCCATCAAATAAATCACAAGCAAATTGATTCTTTGCATACTCTACTCCTAGTTGTGCCTTCCAATCATCATGAAACTTCATCAATGCAAGTATGAGTCTTCTAGAAAGTGCATCAACTACAATGTTCATCTTACCCTTCTTGTATTCAATGTCAAAGTCAAATTCCTGCACCTTACTTACCTAATTTTTTTGCCTATCATTCAACTCCTTTTGTGAGAGAAAGTGTCTCAAGCTATTATGATCAGTTTTGATGATGAACTTACCCCCCACAAGATATTGTTTGAACTTGACTAGTGCATGCATGATGGATAGCATCTCCTTTTCCTAAACTAAGTATAGCATCTCATGGAACTGCAACTTCCTACTTTCAAAGGCTATGGGATGCTTATTTTGCATCAAGACAGCTCCAATCCCATTTCCCGAGGCATCACATTCAAGAACAAAAGGTTGAAAAAAATATGGAAGTGCAAGAACAGGACAACTACTCATTATCTCATTCATCCTTTCGAATGCTTGTTCAGCCTCTTCTGACCAACCAAAGGATCCCTTCTTGGTAAGATATGTCAATGGAGATGTCAACTTTGAAAATCCTTTAACAAACTTTCGTTAGTAAGTGCATATTCCAATGAACCCTCTTAATTCAGTTATAGTTTTAGGACTTGCCCAATCCAAAATGGTTTGGATGTTCTCCATGTCAACCTTGACCCCTTCTTTCCCAATCACATGACCAAGATATCAATATCAATCATTCCAAATTCACATTTGGATAGCTTAGCATAAAAATATTGATCTGCCAAGATAGTTAGCACAATGTCCAAGTGATGCAAATGCTCCTCCCAAGTTCTACTATAAATCAAAATATCATCAAAGAAAACAAGAACAAACTTATGGAGTTGCTTTTTAAACATTTTGTTCATGCAAGATTGAAAGGTTGATGGTGCATTAGTTAGGCCAAAAGGCATAACTAAAAACTCAAAATGTCCATAATGACATCGGAAGGATGTATTTTGAATGTCCTCCTCTAGCATTCTGATTTTATGATAACGAAAGCGAAGGTCAATATTTGAAAAGTATTTGGTTCCATGTAGTTCATCCATTAGTTCATCAATCCTTGGAATATGATATATGTTCCTGATGGTCTTTTTGTTGAGAGATCTGTAGTCTACACAAAATCACACGGTCCCATCTTTCTTCTTGACAGGGACTACATAGGATAAAAAAGGGATTGAGCTTGGTACGATAAATCCCAAGTCAAGCAGTTCTTTGATGGTTCACTTTATCACATCCTTGAATATTTTTGGATGCTTGTAAGGGTGGAATTTGATAGGTGATGTGCCTATCTCCAATTCCATTCTATGCCTCACTCCTCTATCAGGTGGCCTACCATGAGGAAGGGCCCCAAACACATTCTCATGCTTTTGGAGCAACTTTTGTATGTCTTCTGGATATTGTGCTACCTACAAAGAGGTGCCTTTAGTAGTGATTAGGAACTCTACATCCCATTCAATGTCTCCATGCCTCAATATGGATATCATACTATGAGTAGACACTACTTGCTTTGGGTAGGTGTTAAACCCCCTCAACACTACCTCCTTTCCACCTTCATCTTGCAACCTCATCTTAGGGACTTTGTAGTCTATGGTTTGTTTCCCAATGGAATGCAACCATTGTACTCCCAAAACCATGTTAGAATCAACCAGATTCACAATATCTACCCTCTTGAAATAAACACAATGGTCAGAATGACATCTACTATAACATTGTTTTGTCATTAATCTATCAAATTTCAAATACCACTGCCTTGGATCTTGCTTCAGGCCATACAAGCTCTTCTTCAACCTGCATACTAAATGATCCTTCCCTTTGACCTCATACCCTTATGGTTGCTGCATATAAATCTCTTCCTCCAAATACCCATGGTGAAAGGTTGTTTTTACATCTAACTATTCAGGATGAAAGTCTTCTACCACCACTAGACTTTAAATAGTCCTAACTGAAGTCATTTCAACAACAAGAGAAAATATTTCATCAAAATATATACCTTTCTTCTATGAAAACCCCTTTACAATTTGTTTGGCCTTGTACCTCTTATTTCCTCCATATTCTTCCTTTAACCTATAAACCCATTTATTCTACAATGCTCTTTTACCTACAGGATGGTGAACCAAATCCCAAGTCTGGTTTCTTACCAATGAGTCCATCTCCTCATTCATGCTTTGCTCCCACTTCTTTCTAGTTTCCACCTTCATTGCTTCTTCATAACATTCTGGTTCACTAGACCCAATCATCAATAAATAATAAATTGAAGGAGAGTATCATTCAGGGGGTCTACTTGACCTAGTAGATCTTCTAACACTTGCAGGATTTTGATGTACCTGTTGTTGTTCTTGATTTTCCGAAACCTTTAGAACTTCATTTTCTTTGATTTCATCAAGCACTGTGTACTATGTGTTTTCCTTTTCATGTTTCTTTCTTTGCAATTGATATTTATACATGAACTTTTCATTGAATACCACATCTCTACTCCTAATGATTTTTTTTATTTTCATAATCCCATAAGCGAAAACCAAAATCATCAACCCCGTATCCAATAAAGGTACACTTCTTGGATTTAGCCTCAAGATTTGTTCTATTTTCTTTATCAATATGGAAAAATGCTTCACAACCAAAATTTCTCATAAATGAATAGTTTACCTTTTTGCATATCCATGCCTCCTCTGGAATCCCACCATCCAAACCACTTGAAGGCCCTCTGTTTATTAAGTAAACAAGAATCTACAGCATCTTCCCAAAATTGTAAGGGAAACCATGCATGCAATCTCATACACCTTGCACACTCCATGATTTTTTTGTTCATCATTTCTGACACACCATTTTCTTTTGGTATTCCTGGGACTATCTTCTCTCTACGAATCCCATGGTATGAATAGTAACTATCAAACTCTTTTCCGCAGTATTAACCTCCATTATCATATTTGAGACACTTCAACTTTTTTCATGTCTCATTCTCAACCAAAGATTTCCATTTCTTAAAAGTAGCAAACACATCAGATTTCTGTCTAATGCAATAAACCCCAAGTTTTTCTAGTTGCATCATCAATATAAGTAACATAATAATGAGAGGCACCAAGAAATTGTACCTAATCCGGTCCCCATATATCTGTATGCACAAGCTCTAACTTTTCACTCTTCTTCTGTTTCCCAACCCTAAGAAATCCAACTCTCTTATGTTTTCCATAAACATAGTTCTCACAAAATTCCAAACTTACCTACTAATTCATATTTAGAAGCAACTTCCTTGAGTGGAGATTTTGCATCCCCTTCCCACTCATGTGGCCAAGCCTATGATGCCTCAATGCTATATCTATTCATGTGGAAGTTAAAGAGATAGAATAGTAAGTATTATGAGGACATAAATACAATGTACCTATGATGTCTCATTTTTCTATCACCATTGATCCTTTAGTGATATTCCACCACCATTTTATCCAAATGTAGATAAATAGATACCATCTCCCAACTTCCCTGTTGAGATCATATTTCTTTTCATAGCAGGAATATGCCTTACATTTTTCAAAATCCATTCACCTCCTTTCTTTAAATTTATCCATACCTTACCCATTCCAACAATTTTACATGGTTCATCATCATCCAATAAAACATGTCCAAAATCACCTAGAACATAATCATGAAATAATTCCCTATGGTGTGTAACATGACATGAATCCCATGAATCTACTACCCAATAATCACTGGTATTATCTAATGCAAGAAAGCATATTGTAACACATCACCTTTCTTCTTTAGAGATCTGGAGTATTTATCAGATGTCCTTTCTTTCCACAATTCCAACACTCTATCTTTCCCAATCTGGACTTGGATATGCCCTTCCTAGCCTTGATGCGATTACCTAGTCTCTTCCCTCTCTCCCTTTGTCTTCCCCTTCTCTCCATAGTCAACACATTACCTGATGTCTCACCTATGATTTTCCTCGCTAAGAATAACACCAACAACATCATCAAATTTCAAAGTGTTTGAACTAGAGACAGAGTTGCTTACAGCCATGACCAAGCCATTCCATCTTTCTAGAAATGAGCACAAGATTAGAAGAGCCCTAACCTTATCATCAAAGTTCACTTTTACAGAACTTAGTTTATCTATAATCGTATTAAATTCATTTGAATGATCAGCAACATATCCACCTTCTGACATCTTCGTATTAAACAAATGCTTCATTAGAAATACCTTGTTGGAGGCCAAGGATTTTTCATATAGTTTACCCAATGTGCTCATTAGACCCTCCGTTGTCTTTTCTTTTGAGATATTGAAAGCCACCGAAGAAGCTAAACAAAACCATATTGTTCACAGTTCCTTTCTGTCAAGAACCTCCCATTCTTCGTCCTTCATAGTTGTTGGTTGTTTTGCTTTTCCACCCAACGGTAGGAATGGATCCTTCTAACACAGATAGTCCTCCATTTGCATCTTCCATAACTGGTATTTTTGGTCGTTAAATTTCTTGACGTTAAATTTTCCTTCTTCCGTCATTTATCCCACTCGAACTAGGAACTATTATTTCCTATGAGTTTATCTCCCAAATAGACATTTATGTCTTATACCAATTGTTAGAAAAATAGGATCGTGGAGAATAAAAAATAAACAAGATGCAAATATAAATCACTTAAACACAATACAAGAGAGACACCAATATATGTGGTTCACGCAATCTGGGCTATGTCCACAGAGAAATTGTCAGGCCTTTTATTATGATACCATCCAACAAATGAAGGGATAAAACATGCAGCACATCCACTGCAACTTCCTCTTCACTCTCTCACAGTCTCTCTTACACAATCACAGAGATCTTTACAATACTACCATACACAGCTGTATTACAATTCCTTCCTTTTAAAGAGCGATTACCATGGGAAAATACTATGGGCTACCCAATACCATGGGCCCATAAATCACCCATTATTGACCAAGTCATGACTATGTCACCACCCCCCCTAGACTGTCCATGGTGACTATATTGGGGGAAAACCCCCCCGTCATGGATTGGGATCCAGACACAGCTAAAAAATTATGTCTGAATAACGAATATCAGGCTCCAAAACCAATAGATACCCCTAATTTGGGTACTAATGACCTAAATTATCCCATGCAAGAAGTAGAATTTGAAGTTCATCAAGAAGGACCACTCATCTTTGTTCATGCTTTGTCGAGTATTTCATCCCCGCAAACCCTGAAACTTCTAGGTTACATTCAAGCACTACAAGTGGCAATATTGGTTGACAGTGGTAGTGTTGGATTTTGTGCAACTTCGGAAGATATTATTCATTGTATTTTATTGTACTTGATTGTACCTCCTAAGGGAGATGAGATGGATGTAATTATTTATGTAATCACATGAAAGAGTCAATGTAAACCTTGGGGTGCAAATAAACAAAAAAAAAAAAATTATTGCCCCCAGGTGAAGTCAGCCCAGTTAGGGAATTTCTGGTTTTTGCACTTGTATAAATAAGAGGCTAGTGCACCTCATTATTCTCATTCTCATACTTAGCATTTGTGCATCACTTGGAGAGAGTTGATTCCGCATCACTTGGAGGAGGTAGTTGTTTTGGGGCTTCTACTTGTGGAAGACATTTCCACATTTTCTCTTTTCTTATTTGTACTCTGATCTCAGGATTATCATCTCTATGCGAAGTTTGTTGGGTTTTTCACAATTGGGTTTTTACCAATTGGGTTTCCCAGGGTAAACTATGTGTTGTTGTTTTGTGCTTTGTCTTGCTTCTAGTGATCTTGGTTATACATTTATATTATAATGCTATGAATGTATGAAATTTAACATGGTATCAGAGTAGTTCTAGAAGAATCCATTTCCGAAGCATTGTCGGAACCTTGCCAGAATTAGGGTTTCATCTTGTGAAGTTTCACCCATCATTTTGAAGAAAAAGAGCCATGGGAATTTCATTTTTGGAAAAGTGAATCTATTGGTGAAGACGGAATTAAATTCTGAAAACTTTCAATTTTTTACCTATTTCTATGGTTGCAGCAGAATTAGGGTTTCAGTTTTAAATCATTTCTCTCCACAGACTTGGACCAGCCCACCCTCTATTCAACTCTCCTTGGCAAGGCGAATTTATCTGTAGGTTCAATTTTTCAAATTATTAACTTTCATTTTTGACCTAGCTCCTACTAGGGTTTTTGGACCAGATCTCCAGTTAAGATGATTTGTATGAAAGCTGAAGATCGTTTGGAAGGAGCTTCCAACTTTCTCTCCTGTAAGTCTAGGGTTCTTCTACTTCTAGAAGAAAATAATCTCTTGCTATATGTAAATGAGAAGGTCCCTAAACCAGAAGCCGAAGAGGATAAATCCCTATGGAGGAAGAATGATGCTAAAGCAAGAAGGATTCTTGTGGATTCAGTGAGAGACCATTTGGTTCCTCAAATCTTAGGAAAGAAGAATGCTAGGAAAATGTTCAATACCATTATGAAGTTGTTTGAACACACTAGCCTAAATGTATCCATGAATTTGAGAAACTAGCTCTCAAATATGATGATAGCCAAGTCAGAATCCATTGCCTCATACTTTATGAGGATCACAGAACTCAGGGATAAGCTCAGCACCAGTGGAGATCCTATTAATGATAAGTTGCTTGTCCTCACCACCCTGAATGGTCTTCCACCATCTTGGGAGTCCTTTATCCAAAGCATAAGTGGTAGATCCAAACTATCAAAGTTTGACAAGCTTTGGGAAGATTGCTCTCAAGAGGAGACAAGGATTGCAGCACGTCAA
The DNA here is from genome assembly GCA_027924585.1 of Larix kaempferi. NCBI lineage: Eukaryota > Viridiplantae > Streptophyta > Pinopsida > Pinales > Pinaceae > Larix > Larix kaempferi. The sequence continues at coordinate 6,325,006 of BSBM01000035.1, forward strand.
AGACTCCATGGCACTCCACCTGAAGAGAACCAAGATTTTGTTTCTCATACCAAGAAAGGTAAGGGAAAAGGAAATAAGTTCTACAAACACAAGCACCAAGAAAGGATATCAAGTCCATCTCCATATCAAAAGAAGGAGAAGAGGGATTTGTCTCAGATACAATGCTACAGGTGCAAGGCATATGGTCATTAGCAAATAAGTGCTGAAGTTCTAACAAAAGAAAGTATGAAGCCTCAACTGCTGATGTAGAAGAGGATCATCATCGCAAGAAGAAAAGGGATGATAATCGTTTAGAGTTCCTCTTCTAGAATATCCATAATGAAATAACATAGATCTTTTATGGTTTCCACAAGAAGGCAGTGGGGGCCCACACACCAAAACACTAAGAGATACGTATTTTGTTTTCTTGCTTACATAGATCTATTTTTGTCTTATATGTTTTTATATCTATTATATGCAGATCTAATGTGTTGAGCAGTTGATATAGTTTACTCTGTTATATTATGCATATGAGTTACACAACATTTCATGAAGTTAGTCTAGATGATATCTCCCTCCTACATGCTTAGGGTAGTGCACTCTTGATGCCATGTTCTAGTGGAGATAACAGACATCTAGATACTTCCCATAAGTGTTTGATAGACATGTTCATGATTGCTGTGATAAAGTATTAGCTAAGATGCTTGTGTAAATTATTTGTTTTTTCATTTGATTATAAAATGTCACTGATCATCAGTAGGGATTTGACTTGTAGGGAAAAGACCATGTGATCTGGCCTACAAGAGAAGACTTGTTCCGATGGACATATGAATCCTGTTGATGTTCAACAAGAAGCTTCCTGGAATATGACTCTCAGCTTAGAAGGATAACCTCTAAGGAAGCTTTCACAGAAGTGAAACCAGAAGTGAGCCACCTTTAGATATTTGGCTGTCGAGGCTTTATACATGTTCCCAAGTTGGAAGTTTCAGGAAGGAAGGGAACCTTTGTGGGATATAGTGAGTCTTCAAAGACTTACAAAATCTACATCCCAGGGTATAGGCAAATTGAAGTCAGTAGGGATGTGACCTTTGAAGAAGAATCGACTGTCAGGAAAGGCAGAGGATCAGACATGGAGATCGATGATGAAATGCAAAGGAGATGAGATCATTTCCCCCTCTAGTTCAAGAGGGAGTTAGCAGAAAAGGATGAACATATCGATTCCATTGATCCAGTTGATATCCCCATAAATGTTGGAGTAGGTTGGAAAAGACCTAGATGGGCACAACAGACTTAGCATGGAGCATATGGGAAATAGATGGCCAAATTTGTTGCCAGAATATTCTCTCGGAAAGAGGGAGTCGATTATGATGTTACATTTGCTTTTGTGGCTCGAGATACTTCCATCAGAACGATCATTGCTATTGCTTCAACTATGAGATGGAAGGTACATCAGAATGATGCATACCCCAACCTTTGCTTCAAGGTTGCAGATGATGAGTCATTTATTTTGGTATTGTATGTTGATGACTTGTTTCTCATAGGAAATGAGAAACTCATTGTATGATGTAATAAGAATCTCACCTCTGAGTTTGAAATGAAAGATATTGGATTGATGCACTACTTCTTGGGATTAGAAGTATGGAAAAGGCAGAAAGAGATTTTCCCAGGACACGGAAAATACACCATTGATATATTGAAGAGATTCACGATGTTGGAATGCAAGTCCATGGCTACTCCGATGGATGCAAATTGGAAGAAGTTGAGAGATTCTACTTCAGATTCTGATTTGATTGATCCCACCATGTATCCCCAGTTGATTGGGTCATTGATGTATATGACGAACACCAGACCAGATATATGTTTTGCTGTGAATGCCCTTAGTCATTTCATGTGTGAACCAAGGCAAATTCACTGGATTGCTACAAAACATGTGCTCAAATACTTACGTGGCACTGTGGGATATGGTTTGAAATATGATTCAGATAGTGACCTGAGATTGCAGGGGTTTACAGACTCAGATTGGGCCGGATGTGTTGCAGATCAAAAGAGTACTTCTGAATGTTGCTTCAGTTTGAGTTCTACAGTTATTTCCTGGTGTAGCAGGAAGCAGAACTCGGTAGCACTCAGTGCTGTAGAGATTGAGTACATGGCTACTAGCACAATAGCTCGAGAAGCATTTTGGCTTCGTAAACTCCTGGAAGGATTGTTCGGCCAGTTTTCAGAGCCGACCGTGATTCACTGTGATAACCAAAGTTGTGTGCAGATGTCAGTGAATCCTGTATTTCACGATAAGTCAAAGCATATCAAGATTCAATATCACTTCATTCGTGATATCGTGCAGAAAGGTGTAGTCGAGTTACAGTACATGTCGACAGAAAACCAAACAGCAGATGTTCTCACCAAGGCACTTCCCAGGGTGAACTTTGAATACTTTCGGGGAAGACTTGGAGTCGAAGAGAACATGTCCCTCCTTGAGAGGGAAATATGACATTGAGATGCTTGCCCTTCTTCTCCCTAGTGCCTTCTACAGTCCAGTTACTCAGCCAAATATGGGAGAAATCCCATAGGAAGATGAGTAGGACAGTCAGCAGTTGGTCGGGCTTACCCTGGTGCCTTTTGCAATCCAATTACTCAGCCATATATGGGAGAAATCCCATAGGCAGATGAGTAGGACAGTCAGTAGTTGGTTGGGCTCACCCTGGTTCCTTCTGCAGTCCAATTACTCAGCCATATATGGGAGAAATCCCATAGGCAGATGAGTAGGACAGTCAACAGTTGATCGGGTTCACACTGGTGCCTCTACAGTCCGGTTACTTAGGCAGATATGGGAGAAATCCCATAGACATATGAGTAGGACAGTTAGCAGTTGGCCGTGTGATTGCACTGGTGCCTCTACAGTCCTAGTACTCAGCCAGATATGGGATAAATATGATAGGCAGATGAGTCAGACAGACAATAGATGGTCGTGCCCATTTGCTCGTCTGAGATCTTAGCCTGGTATGGGAGGAACCCATCAACAGATGAGACAGACGGGTAGCAAATGGTATAGAAGAGATGGCACAGCTGATTATCTCAGATATCCAGGATTGAGTGATTCTCCTAGATCTAGGATCGAGTGATTCTCCTGGACTCATCAAAGCACTGGTGAGGATGTCACAGATATTCAGGATCAAGTGATTCTCCTGAAATCCAGGATCGAGTGATTCTCCTAGACTCACCGAAGGACTGGTGAAGATGATACACTGAGACTATGTGGACAACCTTCAGTATGCATAGAGATGATGGAGACAATGTAGAGTACAAGATGAAACCCAGATGATCGTGATGCTGATGAAGACCAAAGAATACCTTCCTCGTTGAGAGGGAGTGTTGGATTTTGTGCAACTTCGGAAGATATTATTCATTGTATTTTATTGTACTTTTATTGTACTTGATTGTACCTCCTAAGGGAGATGAACTGGATGTAATTATTTATGTAATCACATGAAAGAGTCAATGTAAACCTTGGGGTACAAATAAACAAAAGAAAATTATTAAAAATAAATTATTTATTGCCCCTAGGTGAAGTCAGTCCAGTTAGGGAATTTCTGGTTTTTGCACTTGTATAAATAAGAGGTTAGTGCACCTCATTATTCTCATTCTCACACTTAGCATTTGTGCATGACTTGGAAAGAGCTGATTTTGCATCACTTGGAGGAGTTAGTTGTTTTGGGGCTTCTACTTGTGGAAGACATTTCCACATTTTCTCTTTTCTTATTTGCACTCTGAACTCAGGATTATCATCTCTATGTGAAGGTTGTTGGGTTTCCCAGGGTAAATTCTATGTTGTTGTTTTGTGCTTTGTCTTGCTTCTAGTGATTTTGGTTATGCATTTATATTATGATGCTATGAATGTATGAAATTTAATAGGTAGTACCCACAATTTTATTCACCAATGGCTAGCTGAAGAACTCCACTGTTATGTCCACACGGTGACCAACTTTCAAATTATAATAGCCGATGGTAAATGATGAATTGTGGGGGGAGTTGTGAAAATGTGAAGCTCGAGTTAGGTGATTGTGATCTCAAAACTCATGTTTTGGATTTGATATGGGTGGCTGTGATATAGTTTTAGGGGCATAATGGCTATAAACATTGGGTCTAGTCACCATGGACATCAAGGAATTATACTTGATATTTACTCAGAACTCTCATACTCACACCCTTAATGGGATCTAGGAAATCTCTTTTGAAATCATAAGTTCTCATTGGATGTAAAAATTATTGAAGAAATTCCACTATATAATTATTGCTCATTTCCATACCATACAGGCTTGGGACAACACCACACAAGAAATTCATCCTAAATTACAAAAGGTTTTGGACAAACCATCAGCATGTATTTGAGACACCAAAGGATTTACCCCTATATAGAGGTGAGCATGAGCATGATATACCATTGATTCTGGGAACTCAACCACCAAATGTACACCAGTATAAGCAATCATTTGCACAAATGAATAAAATTGGAAGGATCACTCAACAACTACTAGAGAAAGGATTCATGCATCCTAGCACTAACCCATATTCATCCTTAGTGATCATGGTTTTAAAGAAAAAAATAAATGGGGGCATGTATCATGATTGTAGTGCCTTTGCATAGAACGAAGCAACAAAAAAATCCTTTGTAGTTTTAAAGAATACCATGTGCACCATTTTGGTCTTAACCATGCCTGATTTTATTAATACCTTCGTATCAGAATGCAATGCATCCATAAAAGGTTTGGGTGCAACCTTAAGACAATATGGACAACCATTAACATTCACCAATAAGCAGTAGTGTAATAGGGATTTGGAGAAATTTACCTACAAGGAAAAAACATGGCCATCCTACATGTAGTCGACACATGGCGGAAATATCTCCTAGGGAAACACCACTTGAAGTAGTTTTTAGAGCAAAGGTTACAATTCTTGGAGAAACATAAATGGGTGATAAAGTTGCTTGGATATGATTACGAGATCATCTACAAAAAGGAAAAAGATAATGTTGTAGAAATTCCATATCAAGGAAATATGAGGAAGGGGGATCCCTCTTTCACTTATCTTCTCTAGTACAAGAATGGGTAGAAAAAGAACGACAAGAATGGCTCCATAGTGTTACTCAATTCAACAAGCAACATAAGGGAGATCCCAAGATTAACCAACTATCCAACAACCCATTACTAAATTTTTATAACCCATATCACATTTTCCAAGACATGGGTTGGGTGGATTACAACTTTGTGATCCAAGTACACTCTGAGATCTACCCAGTAGTTCAGGTGAAGGGTGTGGGTCAGAATTCTCGATTTAAAACTCCATTAACAGAACTCGATGCAGAAGGTTCCATTTTGCTTCATCCTGCAATTGTTTTGGCCACACAAGAGTGTCACTTACATGAGGGAACAGATAAGGAAGTTCTACCATAGTGGAAGGATGTGTACTTGGGAACCATTATCCCTTTTACAACAATTTCCCAGATTCTCCAACCTTTTGAACAATACTACTTTTGAAGATGGAGGGAATGTTAGTGTCCTACCCTAACCCCATACTTTATCAATGTACAATGCCATAAGTCCCATTAGTTAGTTAGTGGGTAGTGTCTTAATGTAAACAAGATTTCTTTATTGAATAAAAGCCCCTAGGTGGTTAACCCTCATTAATAGCGAGACCACAAGTAGTTAATACTTTGGTTATTGAAATACTATATATAGGGTAGTAAGATATGTAATGTTTAGTGAAGAATTGTAATTGTATTTGGAACTTTTCTCTTGGAAGTTACCCCCTTGAATAGGCAAGTGAACATAGTTATCTATTGTATCTACTATCTCTTGTAAGTTTGCCTATTTTCTCTGAATTTATGAGTTAAGCATATTACACATTATGCTAAGGGAAACCACCTAACAAATTGTGTTTTCTTATCATATGCAAAGCAACAAAGATAGCCCTCTAGAAATTTATTCACAATCTCATTTTTCCCATTGGATTGAGGACGGTAAGAGGAGATATGAGCCAATTGAGTGTGTACCCAAACAAAAAAATATTTCCTTCAAATAAATACTAGTGAAAATTGGATTTCTATCACTTACAATAATATTGGGGATTCCATGTAGCTTATGAACTATTTTCACATAAGCTAATTCACTACTACATTTAACTTTTGCCAAAACTTCAACGCATTTAGTAAACAAATATATGCACAATATTTCTACCAATGATTTAAAGATTGCAATCAAAATCAAAAGATATCAAGGATTAAACCAGAACTTTATTGGAATCATCCAACAACTTGGTTTACCAGTGTACTATAAGAGACATAAATATGAATATTTGATTAAAAAATATTAATGTACATGAATCTTGAACTGGTCAGCTTAGTACAGAAATGGTAACCAACCAATTCAAAGGTCGATCGATCCTCTTTTGGGCTATGTTATTGTATCCGATGTGGGAAACTCTAGGATACATGGGTCTGCAGTTTTAATCCTAATCCAGATCTGGATCCACCAGTAGCAAGGTTCCAGTAATATTTGGAAATGGATATGGTATAGGAGAAACTAATACCGTAAAGGAGAACTGGATCCCTAATTTTGGAAACATATCCATAAAAAATTTTCCGCACCCATGTCGATCCCAAGTAGTTTACAATATAATTTTAGGTTTTTGTTTTTCCCTAGTGTTTGTTTACTATAATTTGCACCCCCTACCCCACATCCAATGGACCAACTTGATGAATTTTACGGTTTTGTCTATTCCTCAGCGATTGTTGTGAGAAACCTACAACAATTAATTGATAAAATGCACAATATATGAGATCACATAATATTTTATTGATCGCAGGCCACTTCGAGGGGGCAACCTCCTTTGAGCAAGCTCAATACAAATAACTTCACGGTGCCTTCATTGGCCTCAACACATACTTATATACTAAGTCTATGCCCAATACTATGGGTCAATAACATGGGACATAAAATACTACGGGACGACTTACAAAGCATATGCATCCAATACTATGGGTCAATACCATCGGCTAATACAAACTATGGATAAAAAAATACTATGGGACAACTTACAAAGAATATGCGTCCAACAACAATATACTAACAAAGTAAAGAGAAGGGTTGACATGGGTTCCTAACATCCCCTCTCCCTTAGAAAAAGATTTGTCCTCAAAGCTTTAGATGTGGAAATTGATGCGGAATCTGAAGGAGTGGATCCCTGGTAGCATCCTTGGGTTGCATTCTGTGTCACTGAATTAATACCTCTGTGATAGATTGAGAGAGAAGCTGATGTCGTTTGAGTTTCAGGGGGGATTGCTTGGAAGGCTGTAGACGAAGAAGAACCATATCAGCTGATTGAAAAATATGCTCAAAACGGTGTTGATCAGCTTGTTGTTTCATTCAAATTCTTGCCAGGTGAAGATTGTCCAACAGAATGAGAAGAATCTGATCGCAGTTTCGAAGAACCAAGTCAATTGCCTAAACTGGGGAACTGCTAAGGGTGGATGGAAGAAGAATTGGCGGTGCCTGTCCATAGACTGCTTCATATGGTGTCATTTTATATGTGGTATTTTACCACCAGAGCACTTAAAGGAAATCCATAGAAATAGTTGTCTAAATCTGTGTAGGGATGGGTAAGGGTTCAAGCAGTCCCGAAAGGAGTGTCGTTTCACCCTTGTTGACCTGGAAAGTATCACAATCAGCCACCAGTTGTTGCATTGTCATTTGCAGTCCCTGCCAAAAGAATTTACACTGTGCCCATTCATACGGTTTGAGGAACCCAGAGTGCCTTGCCGATGGAGAAGCATGGAGTTCATAGAAGAGATAGCCCTGTTGAACAAATTGCAACCAATTTGAAACAAGTAGAGAAATAACTGTAAGAGAAACTGGGTCATCAACGATGCGAGAAGGAGCATCTTCCACCAGATTGTCCTTATCCTTCTTGTAAGTGATCGCGTAGGCATAACCCATGAGTTGGATAACCCATTTCAGGTGTGCTGGGGAGGAGACCCGTTGTTCCAGGAAATTTTCCAAACTCTAGTGATCAATCTTGATGCAGAAATAATTCCCTAATAGGTATGGCTGCCACTTCTATACTACCTACGAAATAGCCATCAGTTCCTTCTCAGATGTAGATGCGGCTAAATGCTTACCAGAAAGGTCTCTTGAAGGCGGCAAGCCCACTGGTTTAGCAAAGACACCTGCATATCTATCCAAGGAAGTAGTGGAGACCGTTGATAGGTGCATCTGAATGGAATGGAGCTGAGTGATGACACCATGTGAATTCTTCTTAAGGATATTTTCTAAGCGATGTGAATTGATGATGCAGAGAGACCCTGGTTGTAAGCCCGTAAATTTGTGTTGTTTCCCATTGACTGAAAATTGCATCCAAAGTTGAGCAAAATCCCACACTTCTCCTTGTAAGGTAAGGTGCCCCCATTGGCAATCATGACTTCAAAGTTGTAGCAAGGATGGACAAAATAATCAGCCTGTTTGGCGATCCGATGGTCAGTGAAATTATGAGAGCTACCAGAATCAATGAGTATTGTAAGAGGGATCTTCTTGAAGTAACCCCTGACCCGCATTGTTTGTGGGGTGGTGACTCCGGCTAAAGCATGGAGAGATATCTCTGGGGGGTCATCCGGAAATGGAGGGTCAATAGGAGGTTGTTGAATGTCGACTTGATCATCCAGTGTATCTGGAGCTTCTGCACCAATTTCAGAGGCAGGCGGAGAATCCACATCTAAGAGATAGAGTTGTTGCTTAACAAATCTATGTCCTCGAGTGAATTTCTCGTCTTAATTATAACAAAGCCCTTTTTATCTACGTTCCTGCATCTATTCTTCGGACAAATGCTTGATAGGAGTGGTGCGAGGAGATGGCGTGATGGGAGGTCGTTGGGAAACTATATTTCTGAATGGAACAAAAGTGGATTTGGAGCGTTCTTGGGCTGTGATCTTGTCCTCCAATAACTTAGCCAACCCTAGGACTTCCATCATGGTGTTGGGACTGAACATTTTAACCTCTGAGCAGATTTCATCCTTAAGACCACTGATAAAACAACTCCTGTAGAATTCATCAGATAATCCTTCTGTATGATTAGCTAGTTTCTTAAATTTTGTTTGATACTCTCTCACAGTGCCAAATTGGTGAAGTTTAGTGAATGCTCCCGTGAAGTCATCAAAATCACTAGGACCAAATCATTACAAAAGGAGTTGCCAAAAATCTCTCCATTTGGGTTCATCATGATCCTTGATGTACCAATGGTACCATTGAAGGGCTTGTTGTTCCAAATGAAAGGATGCAAGTGGAACTTTTTGGACATCAAAAGTATTATGCATACTGAAATATTGTTCTGCCCGATATATCCATCCAGTCAAATTATTACCATTGAAGCGAGGAAAATCAAGCTTTGGCCCATGAAAATTGCTGGAAGAAGAGAACCCAGTGTTCATGGCTGAATGCTGAAGATGGAGGCTGAGAAATTTTTTTATCCAAATCTTGGAGTTTGGTTTTGAGGGCTGCAAGTTCTTCCACCATGATTTGTGTTCCTCCGCGGGCGACAATCATAACCAAGAGTTTTTTTTGGGTGAATGGGTAGAAAAACACAAACATAAGCTTATTTAGTAAAGGGAAATTTTGATTTGGGAGAAACTCTGATGGGTAATTGGGGTTTGACTAAGTTTTGGATACTTTTGAATGAACAGAGAAGCAAAAAATGTGGGTTTCAGAAGCGGGGTGAAGGAATGGGAAAATTTTTCAGAGAGAGATAAATAAGCAGAAATAGGGAATGAACACAGTGGCAAAATTTGAAGGCGATTGGGTGAAAATCGAAGAAGTTATGGAAAACCCTAAAAAAAGACAAATGTGAGATTTCTGGTTTTGGGAACTGAAATTTAGAATAGGGTCCTTATGAATGAAATATGCAGAATAGGATTGCAGGGGTGTCAGTGAAGTTTCAAGGGAAACAGAGTTAAAACAAAGGAGACATGGCGAAAAAATGAAATTTTATACCTTTTTTTTTTTCCGGAATGGATCTGAAACGGCTCGGAATGAAGCGAAAATGGCTAGATATGAAACGAATTTCAGAATGGATCTGAAATGGTTGGATCTGCAACGACGTGGAAATGATCGGCAACAGATGGATCTGCAACGACGGGGAAGTGATCGACAACAAATAGATCTGCAACGGCGTGGAAATGATTGGCAAAAGTTCAGTTGAAAATAGATATGGACCCCAAGTATGCTCGGATTCCTAACAGTTCAGGTTTTTTACTTGGCCACCAATGCTGTATGACGGCTTGCATATTGGGGCAGTACCCCTCACTCCACGACTCAGGTAAAACTGATAACCGCTTTGCCACAAACGACAGCTCTTGGTTTACCTCACGGATGGGAACTAGTCAATCAGGTAGAGGCTGTTGCCCTTTTCGCTGGCAGGTCCTCTCAATGGGCCAACTACTTTGGGGTTCCTGTGGTACTCCTCACAATGAGTTTTAGGGATTATACCCAAGTACTTTCCATAGTTAAGCGGATAGGGATTATTCCCAGATCCGAACTTGCAACATATGCGAAAAAAAATTTGGTAGAAATTCCATCCAACGAGCCCAAGAAAGTGCTCTGATACCAGATGTGACGAACTTGCAACAATTAATTGATAAAATGCACAATATATGAGATTGCAGAATATTTTATTGATCGCAGGCCACTTCGAGGGGGAAACCTCCTTTGAGCAAGCTCAATACAAATAACTTCATGGCGCTTTCATTCGCCTCAACACACACTTATATACTAAGTCTATGCCCAATACTATGGGTCAATACCATCGGACATATAATACTACGGGATGACTTACGAAGCATATGCGTCCAACTCTATGGATCAATACCATCGGCTAATACAAACTATGGATCAACAAATACTACAGGATGATTTACAAAAAATATGCGTCCAACAACAATATACTAACAAAGTAAAAAAAAAGGTTGACATGGGTTCCTAACAATTGTTTAGTATTTTGTTCCTCAAAAGCTTGAGGGCATCAACCTAGGAGAACATGGCAAGGGAACAAGTAACATGTGAACTGCATTTTCACTATGGAATTTTTGTATTTTTCATTCTAAAATGCTCTGAATATGTGCATTGTGGTCTTGTTTATATGTTGATTGACCTTTTTCCTCGATTCACAATCATCAAACAATTTACCAAGCCATCAATGGTGCCACCTCTAGTTTTGTTGCTTCTTTCTCCTTACAGTCTCGATCGTCGCTATCTCTATGGGTCGCCTCTTCCCATCACGAACTAGGCTACAGTTCGCTCTATTTGAGGTCTCCCCAAGGACTGGTCCCCCTCACGAACTGGTTCATAGGTCGATCGTTCCCCTCCCAAATCGCCTTCACTCCACAAACCCTTCCTTCAAACACCTGTCCCTTCGTTGGCTCTAATGGCCCTCCATTTTGTCCCTTTTTTGTCACCCTTTATATGTCCAATTGTCATTTACTATCCAATTTATGTTCCCTTATATCCTATATTTCCGGTCTCCCAAGTTTAATATGTTCCCTTTGAGCATTTTATGAGCATTTTAAGGTGATTTGTTAATTATTTTGATTATTCTTTACGTTTTTATTATATTGAACTGATTTATAGGATAATATTACTTATGATGGGTGTTAAATTTGATTTAGTTCCAATGGCCCCTTTTAGTACCAGGTTCTGCACTAAGGCGCAATCCATGGTCTACATGTATCTGTCTTCCTGCTTGTAAAATGGAGACCTGAGATTGCACAAGACATCACCAATATGGCTCGATTACTCCCAATTCATGCTAGATCATATCAAGTGAGCATGGTAACTGATCAGCATTTGGTCCAGCGATGTAACGCTCAGTCGAATTGAATGTGATTTCACAGCGATCCAACGATCTTAATACCCTTATCTTCATGCACTACGTGTCATGAGGATAAGGCCCAAATTTGAAGATATTCTCTTGTATTTAATTCAACAGTTTCACTCCTCGGATCACATGTACCTCTATCGTAATGATCCATGGAGATCGAGGGATCTATTTTTCTATTTTAGATGTCCATCTGTATATATATGTGTAACCTCTGATGTACAAGACTACTAAAAAAAATTGGAAGTACTGTTACTCTATTCATATTTTAAATTATGTCCAGCAAACTCCGATGCTACTCTAACTACACACATTTTCTGATAAATGGAAGTTTGATTCTGAGACATCGTGATTTTTCTATTGACATGAGATAGCTTAGTTATAGGTCACCTGGTAGGAGAGAGGGCCCACCGAAGTAGAACAATGAAGCTTCTGTAACTTTTACCGAGTTTGAGTTTCATAGTATAATCGTGTTTTATTAATGTTCACTTTATAAATTTCAGCTTGTGCATGTTTACTTAACTCACTGTGTATTAGCATCGCATATATGTGTCTAAATGTGTTCTTAATTGCTAATTCTAGTATTTGTTTGCAGACACTTGTATACACTGGCATATTTTCATTTGAGTTCCTCTGTTTTTTGGGTATATTTTTGTTATGCAACATTAATGGCACTCATTTTTGTTAAACACATCTATGTTTGTTTGTTTTCACTTTCAGACATTAAAAGAAAAATACAATTGTAGGAGTTCAACATTTTAATATGATCTTTATCATAGGTAGCGTTAATCATTTAGGTTTATAACAGGTCTGTATTTATTCATTTCATTCCTTCACATGTATTAATAGCTATCCTATAAAGTAAATATTAGAAAGCATGTATAAAGTGATTCATTTCATCACATCAAAAAAGCTTGTTAGGCTCTTTTGATTGGTGTTTATCATAGAAAGAACACATTGCTTAGTTGAACTTATGTATTATATGCATTTCTTATCATAGAGAGATTGATTACTTTCTCTTTTGCATAGTATATTCTGTTCATAACTTGTAGGTATCATACATAGTAACTTGTTTGGGATTGGTAGCAAGCATTTTAATAGCAAGTCTAAATTTTTATGTTTTAAATAGATCAGCACTATTTTGATACTTAAACTTTGTTATCTTAGTTAGTGTTGTATGTTGACTTGTTGGAATTTTACATTAGGTTTGTTGAGTTGTTTATGAAAAGTAGTTATTAAAGTTAATCAAGGCTCAAACCTAATATTTTATTCAGGTACATAATAGTATTCACATTAAAATTGAAATATTGTACTTAACCATTAATTGAGCTAAGATTCATAGTCAGATCCAATAATAGGCATCTAAATCTTCTTACTATTTTAAAAATTAGAAGCATCATTTGGTAATTATGTGCATATCACTTTAAGTTAGATTTTAACATCTACATATCATAATAGAATACTTGTCATTTTCTAAAATTATGTTAGCCTTGTAATTGCATATTGTTTATTGAGACAAAGTTTAACATCAGATCTGGAACTCATTCTAATAGTTGCTCTGAATACTTTGTTTTCATATCTTGAATTATTAAAGTTAGAACAGAGAGCACAACCTACACTTCATTATAAATAATACATGACCTTTTCCTTTTATATTGTGAAAAATTGTGTTACAATAATTGCAACTAAAATCGTTTGAGTAAATTGATTGAATTATTTTTATATTTACAGAGTCTTGAAGCATTAAAGAGTCTGTGTGCTTAGGATAACAAGTAGATCTTAAGTTAAGCTTAGTCTCTGAAATCATTCTCATGCATTAGCATCTTTAGGGTTAGGATTAACATTTTTTATTCGCGAAGTAATTTCTATTTCACTTTCAGTACCTATGTTTTGCATTGGTATTTGTGTCTACAATTCAGAACTTATTTATGTAGTTACTTATGCATGCAATATTAGGTGAGTTCATTTTTAAATAGATCAATTTAATAAGAAAATGAATTTCTTAGCTTAATATTTCTTTAGTCTTCTTTATAAGTTAAGTAGCTTTCTTCTTAAAAAAATATAATTCCACTTCCAACAATATTTTTTGATTTAGTCTTAATGTGTTGACATTTGATTTTATTCTCTAGAATTTTCAGTATTTCTTCGAACAAAATTTGATTTAGTAACTTTCAGATTGTATTTTAGGGAAAAATACTTCTTTCACAGATTTAAGTAGAAAAGACCTCTAGAAACTAGAAATCAATAGATTATTAGCTCTAGCAATGAGAGTTTTCCGGATCCATCCCAATAATTTATTTATTTCAATGTTTCGAACCAATCAAGTGTGGTCCATCATCGGGAGATGATAAATAGATTGGAAATTTATGATCTTTAGAAAAAGAATAAATAGAGAACAAACTCACAAAACATAGAGCAAATCCAACTTAAACAAAGAGGAAAGAACCCTAAAATATGAAAAAACCCTAAATATTTTTGAAAGGAAGAGAACCCAAAAATAAAAATAAAAAGGGAATATAATTAATAATTAATAATAATGATATTAAATAATAATAATATTAAGATTAATAGGTAGGGTTAGTTCTTTAAATTAAAAATAAATAATTAAATAGAATAATCCTAAAACTAAATAAAATAATATTAATACTAATAGTACTAAAGTAATACTAAAACTAAATAAGATAATCCTAAAACTAAATAAAACAATATAATACTAATAATTATAATCTAAGCAAATAAATTGATAACAAAAATAATAATGTTAGTAAGATAATCCTAAAACTAAATAAAACAATATAATACTAATAATTATAATCTAAGCAAATAAATTGATAACAAAAATAATAATGTTAGCTATTGTTATTATTATTATTTGACAAGGAAAATATATAAAAATAGAAGTATAATAAAATGGGTAAATCCAAACAAAAACAAAAATAGATAGGTAACAAGCGGAAGAAAAGAGAGAGAGAAAAGGTAAAAGGGCGGAGACCTAAAATGACTTGAGGAGAGAAAGGAGAAAACCTACCTAGGAACAAACCTAATTGTTAAGGCTGGAATCCAATTGAAACTCATTTTCCATCCATCATATCTATTTAGATTGTTGGGGCGTTTCTCAATTTCAATGGCCTCCCTAAATTTGTTGTTAAAGTCATGGTCTTCGGTGGCTAGGATTTTGGAATCCTCCAACAAAATGTGATGCTTAGTCTTGTTGTAATGTTCATCCAAAGTGGAAGAACAAGATCTATTGTGCTTAATATCAGCTCCATGTTCGTGAAACCTAGTTTTGAAAGACCTACTAGTTTCACCAACGTAGGGTGTCCCACATGAGCAAGGTATCAAATAAACTCATTTTTTGTTGGTAGGATCAATGGGGTCTTTCACATACCTACGGGAGTTTCTAATGGTAGTTAGGGGTTTGAAATTGGTTATAATGTTTTTTCTTTAGAACTCTGGCCAACTTATCCATGGTCCCCTGGATGTAAGGAAGGACAACTTTGGAAATAATTTTATTGTTCTAAGAATTTAACCGTGTCCCATGATTAGTTTTCTGAAATGATTTGATCCCATGTTGCTTGGTGTACCCATTATCCTTGAATACTTCGAGGAGGTGATCCTTTTATTCTAGTAAATTATCTTCATCAAATATTCTTAAGGCTCTTGTAGCTAGGGTATTGAGAACACCAAATTTTTGGGTTGGGATATGGTGGGACTCTACATGGAGATATTGTTCTATGTGAGTTTTCTTCCTATATGCCTGGTGGGCCAAGGATCCATTGGGAATTTTGGTGAACCTAACATCTAGAAAAGGCAGGCTTCCATCAACTTCAGCTTCCATGGTGAATTTTATGTGCTTAGACTGGTTATTGAGGTGATCAAGAAATTTCTTTAAATTCTCAAGGCCATGGGGTCAAATGACAAAGGTGTCATCAACAAATCTAATCCACATTGGACTGTGGTGTTGTCATTGATGTCAAATAAATTTGTATGATGTCAAATAGGTTGTTGGATGACGTCAAAGAAGTTGGACTTGGTGTTTATCTGCCAGTTTGAAGAAATATATAAAAATATGTGCACAAGTCCTTACTCCCACCTAGTCATGGTACTCCAGTATGAAATTCCCACTATGCCAATGAACTAGTGTGCGCAAGACCCACAAATTCATGGTACCTCATTCGCATGGATTAAGATAAGTGACAGATGCTTGGGTAAGCTCGACTGTAAATAAAGGAAGAAGGGGCATTACCGTTTAGAGAATCCCCAACTTGTGGACACATTGTTTGAACAAGTTGAGTATAAATAAGAGTAAAGTTGATGAATCAGAAGTAATCTTGGAAGAACAAATGGAGTAATATTACGAATTGACAAGCTTTAGTGAGATGAAATGCTCAGGGGAATTAAAGGAAACATGATTTGAAGAAGTGCGTGAGGTAACAAGAAATGTAGAGACACAAGGAGTAGTCATGCAGATAGAAGGAGCATTTGTGAGAAAGATGCAAGAAGCATGTGGATGTATGTGTGCGCATAATTTGTATTGTAGAATAGAATTGTAGTAGAACACAATGTAAGAGAAACAACGATCAGAGTTGAACCAGCAGGAGTAGGCATAGTTAGTGAAGCAGAGTGAAAATATTTGTGCACATAGAATTGAATTCAACATACAATAACATCTATATCTCGGGGCGGTTGGGCGGGGCAAGGAAAGGATATCGGTGTCTCCACTCAGGTTGGTTCCTAAACACTGCAAGTTGGTGCTTGCGCATAGGATTGGTGTCCTCACAGGTTGGATCCTGATTCAACAAGTTGGTGTTTTCGCGGAGGATTGGTGTCCTCATAGGTTGAAGCTTGCAATCTGTAAGCTGTTGCTTGTTAGTGGGATTGGTGTCCCAATCAGAGGGGTGTCTGAGTGATTCGGTGCTCACATTAGTGGAGATTGGTGTCTCCCATGTTTCTCTATAATTTCATTTTATATATATATATATATGTAAGTTTCTTCAAATATATGTGCATAGTTTTTTTATTGATGTGGTTTTAAATAGAAATTGGTGCATGTTTTAAAAAGTGAATTATTTGTAAATATGTGCATGATGAATATTCACTCCCTCTCTCAGTATCGTTAATAATTCCAACAATTGGTATTAAAGCGGGTTGCTTAAGTAACGACTTAACAACTAGAAGATAGATCACTGCGTAGAAATGGATGAAGCACCAAAATTTGATGGAATTAATTGGTATCCATGGAGTACTACAATGAAGGATCATTTGAAAACCTTAGAAGCATGGGATATAGTGAAGAACAAATATACTCCTCCAAAAGGAAAACCAAAGAACAACACTGCAAAAGAACTCAGATGTCATGAAATACCTAAGAATGTTATACTGAACACTCTGTCAGAATAAGTAAAATCCAAGGTTGGGTCTCAATCATCATTTCATGAACTTTGGGAAAAGCAATAAATATTTTTCTTAAGAGAAATAAAAGATCAAATAAGTTGCAAAAACCTAGAAGATTCTGATAATCTCCCTATTAACGAAGCAAAACATATTATTCATACTCAAAAGAATAATATAGAGAAATTCAAAGGAATTGTAGAGAGTATCATGGAAACCTTGAGAAAGAAAGAAGATGAGTAAAAAAAATGACAACATACTTTACCAGCCATATACAGGAAATGGATCAAACATACAAAACAAAGGAGCTTGAAATTGATTCATTAGAAGAAAAACTTGGAGAGTTAGCCACAGAAAATCAAAAGCAAATCAAATATATCACATATCTAAAGGAGAAACTTAAGAGGTCAAGAAAGGATGTTGAACAAAAAGAAAAAGAAAGGATGGCCAAATCAAAAGTGGAATTCCAATCTCTAAGAGATCAGCTACAAAGGTCTCAGGATTAGATTGACGATTTCAACAAAATGATTAGTTTACAACAGGACCAGCTTTAGAAAGAAAAGGAAGAGGTTAAAAGATTAAAAGACGAATTAGAAGAAATCAGATAAATTTTGAACAATCAAACTAAAGAAGCCAAGACAACCAAGAAGGATTTGGAAAATCAACTTCAAGAAAAGGATGAAATATGTCAAAATCAAAATCTAGAGATCATCTCCTGAAAGAAGACTTGGTCAAGAAAGGTACAGAACTAAAGACAAGGATTAAATTTGAAAAGGACATAATGATTTTAGATAACACTCTTAGCATGCAAATTTCATCAAGAGATAAAAACAGGTCTTGGTTATAGCAATATGATCAATAGTCAAGAAGGAACATTCTCCCAAAATGAAGAAAATGATACAAATAGTAAAAAATATGACTAATTCAAGAGAATATATCACAAGACCTATTCAAGAACAACATTTCCAGCTCAAGACAAGTCAAGGAAGAATGCAACATCAAGATGGAATTCTTCAGTGACCAAGTATGAGTTCTTTAATGGCTATTGTTTCTCATGTAGCAATTATGGTCACAAATCCTTGAACTGCAAAAACTGTAGGTTGCACAAAAGTACTAGACACTTTGCAAAGCATTGTTCCACAATAAGATCTTTTGATGCTCTGTATCATAAAGCTCAAATCTACAGAATATCAATAAAGTCATTATCAAAGGGAAATGGTTCATATAGCCAGATTAACCAAGTCTGGAGAAGAAAGGAAGAAAAAGACACATGTCAGTTAACCTCGGATAGTTCAGTCAAACAAGAAAAGGAAGTTGTTAAGAAGGTATGGAAAGTAAAAATCAAAGAACAAGACTTAGATCATATATGTCTTTATAGCTACATAGAATTATGAGTAGTCCATGGAGCAGAATAATAATCAAAGCAATAATAGGTACATGGAACGAGTGTTGCACTACCAAAAGGATAATAGGACATAGTACGATGCTTTGTGCAATGTATTTGGTCATAAATTCCGAACTGTAAGATTTCAGGAGAAGAAAGATGCAAGAAGGGAAATTTCACGAAGAGAAAGACATTGTCAAATAGATCTGCACACATAACGGAACCACGGAAAAAATTTTAATATGTGCAAAAATGAAATCGGTTATCTTTATTTAGAAGGTTTGTCAATTAAACTATATAATAAAAAAAGGGGGGAAACAATATTGTGCAGAACAAAGTACAACTAGAACAAAATACATTTTTATTCAACCACATGAGTAGTTGTTAAAAAAGGTGATATACAAAATTGGCCATAAGTGGAAAACATGTCATAGGAAATTCATTACCACAAAGGAAAGTACATACATATAAGGATCTTGTCGCACAAGACTAATAGCAACATGAATGCATGAGCCTTAATAGGAATATTACTTTACAAAATTGTTTCTCCTTCATAAACAAAATAGATGGAATACATAAATCAGCCTACAGGAGAAGTTCGAGGTCTAATGAAGATTGTTCAGTGATCTGATCTGAATATTTCACAAACAAAATAAGTTCAAGATCCAATGAAGATGGTTGCATAGAGTTAAAAAAATCAAGTAGCCTCATAAATTGAAGATCTGGTGTAGACTGCTCGGAATTGGAAGCCTACAGAAAGTGGTACAAGTTGAGCTCCTATGGAAATTGGTTGGTAGGACTAATATGGATATGATCCATTTTCAACTACTGCACAAGAATCAAGACTCACTCATGTTGCTTCTCTAATCACCCAACTCTATCTTTCAAGACCGCAATCTCATGCGCATTCCTCTAATTCACCTGAGAGTGGGCATACCAATCTCTACATGTGTTTCCTTGATTTGAGACATGCGACTCTCTAAATTGGCTATGAATTCTTGTCGCTGACATTGGACTAACTCGGAAAGCCAACCAATAGCTACATTGACTTGTTGAAGAGATCTAGCCATCGCGATAGAAGTAAGAAAACAATGATAAAAAATAGGAAAGCTTGATGACTCTTTGTATGGTGAGCAGCTCATAAATAGATTGGAAGGTCACCAACTTGCACACCTTGAAGCAAATTGAAGGGAAGTTGAAATTAATTACATTTATTTCTTCGTGATTCGAAGAAAATTGAAGGGACGTCGATGTTAATGGCATTCATGGCGAAAAATGCAAATTTCCTAGCAATTCGTGTCGACATAAATTAAGAAGATTGCGCTCAAGGACATAATCCTGCTAAATCACGTGCGTACATAAGTCATAAATGGAATAACAAAAAAAATTTGTACATTTCAAGTGTGTCAAATGTCAAATCAGTATGGTTTGCATCGAGGGGTTGTTGAAAAGTGTGATAAGCGAGGTTAAAAAGGTAGCAATACAAGATCCTTGTCATTAATAATAGCCAAGAAAGGAATATTTGTTGCAAAAGAATAAAACTAGAGGGAGCAATTGGAACAAATGGGTGACATGAAAGAAATCAGGTGCAGTCAAATCAAATAAATGGGAAGCATGAAACTAGGAAGCTATATGTCAATTGGGTTTAGCCCGAGTGGTTAAGTTATTGGATTTTTATCCACTCTACCCAGGTTCAAGTCTCGTCAGTGACACTTGCTCTTAAGTGAGCCGCTAAGCTCTTCAGGAGCTCTACTAGACAATTAACTGCCCTTCCTATGTCTCCGGACGCCGGGGAGGTTAACGTGGATGTAGAGGGCACCAAAAAAAGAGGGTGTTCCGTGAACCACACAGAAAAAAAAAAAAAAAAAAAAAAAAAAAAAAAAAAAAAAAAAAAAAAAAAAAAAAAAAAAAAAAAAAAAAAAAAAAAAAAAAAAAAAATTGAAACCAGGAGGCTGTAATAGAGCATTGTGCGTAAAGACAAGCAGATAAGGAATCGTACAGTATAGAAGCAGCCAACACAAGAATGCAATTATGTAATGTAACATTTATACAAGAAGTTAAATGTGGTTGAATCAATACAAGACAGGAAATAAGATCAAGGTGAAAGAAAATTTGCAACTATGCAAGAGGAGCATACCTACAGTAACTGTGATTGTGACAACTATATAAACAGTGATACGCGCTGAAAGGGAACTTAGCACAGTGCAGTAGAAGCAAAAAAAAAGAAATGGAATGAAAGCATAAAGACAGGGGGAGAACCCATTTTCCATTGATGTCAAAGGGGGAGAGATACTATGAAGCAGGTATTGATGACAAAGAATTGCGCAGGAAGAACGATAAAATGAAAAAAAACAAAGAAATATTGATCAAAGGTTGCACGACAGAGCTAAGGATCAAACTGACATGAATATAAGGGGAGCATTGTATTGTGTGCAACAAGAACAGAAGAATTCATGTTCAGCAAGAGCACAGCTTCATAAGGTGTTGACATCAATGCCAAACGGGGAGATTGTTGAACTGTGGTGTTGTCATTGATTTCAAAGAAAGTTGGATGATGTCAAAGAAGTTGGACTTGGTGTCTATGTGCCAGTTTGAATAAATATATAAAAATATGTGCGCAAGTCCTTACTCCCACATAGTCATGGTACTCTAGTGCACAAGTCCCACTAATCCAATGAACTAGTGTGCACAAGACCCACTAATCCAATGAACTAGTGTGCACAAGACCCATAATGTCATGGTGCCTCATTCACACTGATTAAGACAAGTGGCAGTTGCTTGGGTAAGCTTGACTGTAAGGAAAGGAAGAAGGGGTGTTACCGTTTAGATAAGCCCCAACTTGTGGACACATTGTTTGAACAAATTGAGTATAAATAAGAGTAAAGTTGATGAATGAGGAGTAAGATTGGAAGAACAAATGGAGTAATATTCTAATTGACAAGATTCGATGAGATGAAATGCTCAGGGGAATCAGAGTAAATATGATTTGAAGGAGTGTGAGAGGTAACAAGAAATGAAAAGACACAAGGAGCAGTGGCACAGATATAAAGAGCATTTGTGAGAAAGGAACAAGAAGTATGTGGATGTATATGTGCGCATAATTTGTATTGTAGAACTGAACTGTAGCAGAACACAATGTAAGAGAAGCATCGATCAAAATTGAACTAGCAAGAATACACACAGTCAGTGAAACGAAGTGCAAATATTTGTGTATGCAGACCTGAAGTCATCATACAGTAACATCTATATCTTAGGGTGGTTGGATGGGGCAAGGAAAGGATATTGGTTTCTCCACTCAAGTTGGTTCCTGAACACTGCGAGTTGGTGCTTGCGTAGAGGATTGGTGTCCTCACAGGTTGGAGCATGATTCAACAATTTGGTGCTTGCATGGAGGATTGGTGTCCTCAAAGGTTGAAGCTTGCAGTCTACAAGTTGGTGCTTGCTAGTAGGATTGGTGTCCCAATAAGAGCGGTGTCTGAGTGATTTGGTGTTCACGAAAGTGGAGATTGGTTTCTCTCATATTTCTCTATAATTTCATTTTACACACACACACACACACACACACACACACATATATATAAGTTTCTTCAAATATTTGCGCACATTTTGTTTTTATTGATGTGGTTTTAAATAGAAATTGGTGCATGTTATAAAAATGTAATTATTTGTAAATCTGTGCATGATACTGATCCACCCCCCTTCTCAGTATTGTTAATAATTCCAACAGTGGTCCCCTGGATGTAAGGAAGGACAAATTTTGAAATAATGCTATTGTTCTAAGAGTTTAACCTTTGCTCGTGATTAGCTTTCTGAAATGATTTGATCCCTTGTTGTTTAGTGTACCCATTATCCTTGAATACTTCGAGGAGGTGATCATTTTCTTCTATTAAATGCTCTTCATCAAATATTCTTAAGGCTCTTGTAGCTAGGGTATTGAGAACACCAAATTTTTGGGTTGGGTGATGGTGGGACTCTACATGGAGATATTGTTATATGTGATTTTTCTTCCTATATTCCTGGTGAGCCAAGGATCCATTGGGATTTTTGGTGAACTTAACATCTAGAAAAGGTATACTTCCATCAACTTTAGTTTCCATGGTGAATTGTATGTGCTTAGACTGGTTATTGAGGTGATCAAGAAATTTCTTTAAATTCTCAAGACCATGGGACCAAATGACAAAGGTGTCATCAACAAAACTAATCCACATCTTAGGCTTAAGGGGGGACGATTATTTTCAAAATCCTCCAAAAATAAATTGGCTACAATTGGAGAAAGATGGGAGCCCATGGAAACCACACGGGTTTGTTCATAAATTTCACCTTGAAAGCTAAAGAAAGTTGATCTAAGGAAAAGCTCAACTAATTTGGTAGTGTCTTGGTTAGTTATCTTGTTGATAACTTCCATGGATCCTTCAATAGGGATTTTGGTGAATAGGGAAACAACATCAAAGCTAACTAAGAGGTTTGTTATCTACCCAAAAATTTGTCGAGTTGATCAATTTTGGACGATAGGATGTCATTGGAAAATTCATTTCTAAATTTCTTAAGGCTCATTGCTGATAGCTTTATGCATGTAATAAAGTTTGAAAAACATTAGATTGGGTTCTCATTTCAAAAATTTCAAAAGACAGGTTTCGGTAGCTAAGCGCTTATTTAAAACAGTTCCGAAGCTACCGAAAGCTCTGCTTTCGGCAGCTTAAATGAAATTTTCAAAACTCTTCAAGCTACCGAAAGGAAAGGGACATGTCATGTATCATGGAACAGTTTTCGGTGGTTTAGGCGTTTCGACAGTTGTTCATTAGCCACCGAAAAACAAGTTTCTGACAGCTTACAGTTCAAAGGAAAAATTGTTCAAAACCACCGAAAGCATAGAGAAGGGAAGGTCAGTTGTTGTAGTTTTGGTGGCTTAGGCGAACATGTCAGATTGATTCATCAGCCACCGAAACAGAGCTTTCGGTAGCTAACAGAAATTAAGCTTAGACTTACTAGCTACTGAAAGCCTAAAAATCACAGAAAATGGCCATTTTTGTACAGATCCAAGTTTTATCATTCTAAAGGGCATGAGTATGGTTTCTAAGTGAAGGTTACAATTAATAGGAGTTGTTTCAATGTGTTGTTCCAGTAGCGGAGGTGCCAACAAGATGGAAATAATGAAGAAATGTGGTGTTTTTTACTATCCCTAGTCATCATTTTCAAATAATGATTCTGAGCGGCTAGAGAATCATTTCGCAAAACGCTCGGAGGTTTTTGTCCCTAGCATGTCAGAGCACAATAACCTCTCTCCATTTTCCTACAGGTGTTGCAGGTTGAGATAATCAAATCCATCTTTGACCCCCAATTTTCGGATCCCAGAATCTACCTTTTTGACACATGTTTTTGAAATGCAGAACTCGGGAAAATGAAAATGAATTTCAAATATCTGAGAGAGGTTTTTTCTCAAAACATATCAATGTACAATAACCTCTTTCAGTTTATAGACAGGTGTCATATATCTGGAGAAATGAACCCATCTCTGAGCCTCTTTTTCCAGCTGTTTCAACAAAAATGGTGTTTTTAGTATGTAGAGTCATCATTTTAAAATGATGATTCTGAGCGACTGGAGAATCATTTACAAAAACGCTCAGAGGGTTTTGTTCGTAACATGTCAGATCACAATAACCTCTCTCCGTTTTCCTACAAGTGTTGCAGGTTGAGAGAATCGAATCCATCTATGACCCCCAATTTTAGCAGTTTGGCCAAATTAAAGAAGATTCTTTTTCCTGAGTTTATGGAAACGGTTTTGGTTTTTCCATCCGGAGGATTCGACCCATTTTTCAAGGGTTTGAACGTTTTTGTGAAAGGTTATAAAACCCATGAATGATGTAGAAAAAGGGTTCGATTTTGGGAGATTTTCACACATTGTAAACTTAGACATTTTATGTTATAGCAGTAAAACCAATTTCTTTCGCCATTAGTTGTTCAGTTTTCCATTTTCTTTCTATTCTGCACTTGTATTTGAATGTTACATTCACACTGTTACGTTTGTTTACATTTGATGACTGCCATCTTATCATTGTATTCACAAGATTAAATCTGCAAGTGTTCTGTGATTATTATAATCTGCCATTCATATATATGTTTTGTGTATGATTCTGCTGATATGATAGTTATTTCTCCATGCAATCACTTATTTTTAAATCCTCTGAACACTAGTGGTTGAGAGCCTTGTCTGTCTGAGTGCATTATATATGTTTTGAGTGAAAAAGAGTGTTTGAATCATCCAACTTTATCGACCCCCTTTTATATTATTCATATTTTTGTTAAGTTACCAGGCTCTTTCGACTGCAACCTAGAAAGACTCCTGGAGTGATAACATTTTGGCGCCGCTGCCGGGGAGAGGAGATTGAAGCTCAGCTTCCCTGGGAGAACGACATAGATCCAACTTTGATGATAGACAAAGCCTAGACACATCCTGGTTGTAATCATCTATCTGGCGACTCCATTGGAACGAAGTGGCTTCGAGAAGAGCTCATACCAGTACAAATCCTCAAAGGCCACCAGTGACATCTGTTTCAGATCCTGAGCAGATTATAAGGAGAGGAAGAGCTTTGCAAAGACAGAATTCCAGATCTACAAGGACAACTGCATTAGGTACTTCCAGAGGTACTTCTTCTGTTGTATCAAGTGGACCTCTTTTTAAATCTTCTTCTACTAAAGCATCTAGTTCTCAAAAATTATAAGTGAATCAGAAAATTTGGAGAGTGGTCAGCCTTCAACTACTTCTGTTTTTATAGGTCCTAGCTCTGATTCTATTACTGTATTTGACTTAGTAAAAGAAGTTGTAGAATCTTCCCGAGAAGAGGACTGTTCCTCTTCCCTGAATTCTTCACAAAATGAGCCTGAAACAAATTACTCTTATACTCATACTAGTTTTCCTGCCCTTGAGAATATCTTGCAAGATCTTTCTGCTCAAGGTAAAAAAAAAAAATGTGGTTTTACTACTTGGCCAGTTCTATCAAGCTTCCTTTTTCCCATATCATTCAGAGATTGGAAAAGCACAGTTAGCTAATCATCCAACGAATCCTTCCACCTCATTTCCTATTGGGGTAAATTTACCACCTTCATCGCCACCTGTACCTCCTCAGCCATCCCTCACGCCAAGGATACCTTCTACTACTCCTTCCATACCCACACCAATGATGTCTTCTCCTACTGTTTCCACACCTACAACCACCATGGCGACTCCACTATCTAAATATTGAAGGGTGACTCCATTGGGGATCCAAGTATGGAAACCATTTTGGCTCGAAGGTTTTCCTTTTGTGACTTTTCAGATATAGTTGGTTCTCCAAACCCAATGCTTGGCAGAGGTGAATGGGAAGGTATTATTCCTACGTTCAAAGGAAAAGATTGGGAGGTTCCAGCTGAGCATCTGTTAGATTTTCACCAGTTTGTTCACGAACATCAAATTGTGCATGAAGATGTCAAGATCAAGCTTTTCAGATATTCATTGAAGGGAGTAGCCCTTGATTGGTGCAAATATCTTCCAGCTTCAAGCATTCACTCATTGGAAAATTTTCATTATGCTTTCCATTTGTTCTATAAAGATGAATTTCCAGCTGACAGCCTCTTTGAAGATTGCTATGATGAATTTGAGAAGCATGTTCAGCAGAAAGTACTCTTCTGATTGTCAAGATGAAAATTATGTTGTTAAGGAAGATCTTAATGATACAAACGATTATAATGGGAATTACATAGGTCTAGATGCAACAGACTTTATCTCTGTTGCACCTGTTGCCTTTGATTTACATGAGGAAACCGTTAGAGAAGAGGATTTTTCTGAACTTTTTCAAGAGGTTGCCTACGATATGTTTTCACCTTTGATTGGAGAGAAGGATATTAAGATTGCTTGTCTTTCTTTGCAAGATACAGAGGTTTTCTATTCACCTATTTTTGATAAGTATGCAGATGGAGAAGAGCAGATTTCTACATCAAATAATGTAGACTTGAATAATAGTCCAATCAACTCACAACTGCTTTCAAATTTGCAGATCAAGGGAAGCTGCAGTTACCATGAGAAACAGGATTTTCAGGAACCGTCTAATCTCCAGCTAGAACATCAGGAGGACTCTCTTTCTCCTTATGTATCTTTTATTTCAAATTTTGATGGAAACACTGATAATGATGAGGAAGAAGGTGATATTTTTCCAAATCTATTTCAAGATCATATTGTTGATAATTCTATGCAAGAATCTTCATCTCTGTTATTAGGATTTGATCTGGATACGCCCATATTTGACAAATATAGTGATGGGGGGGGAGATTTTAAAGTTTATGAGGATTTGTTGACCAATGAAATCTCATATAGTTCTACTCTTCATCAAAAAGTTGATCAGAAATACATGTATGTTATGACTGATGACAGTTGTGAGTCGGATTTTCAAAATTCCAATGAAGATCTTTCTAGTTTTGACATGTCTGCCAAAGAGGTCATTATTGGAGAGAGTAGTCAGCATTTTCTTCATGATACATCTTTTAAGACTCATTTTTCATTGAATCATTATCAAGATCATGATATAGAATATGAAGAACATATATTTTCTTCCCTCTCAAAAATTGTCAGTGGTAATAGGTCAGCACATCGTAGAGATGAATTCAAATCACAGGGATATAGCCAAGGGGAGCTTAGAAGTTTAGATCAGCAGTTGATTATGCAGGTTTCTCCGACAGAGGTCGAGCAGTCTACATTCAACATTGAGATTAGAGAAGGCAGCCAGCAGCAGCATTGTAGCTTACAGTTGGAACAACACCTTAAAGAGGTATCTCTTGGTGAATTTAATGACCCTATTGCAAACTATTTGGAATCCATGAACAATGTAGATGTTAAAATATTTCTGTCAGATGAAAGCTGGCTTTGTCATCAATTCAAACTACTTTTCTGTTGGCTATGCATTCCATTATTTTTCGGGTCAAGATCAAGAACCAGTTCTGTAAATCAGTTTCTGATATGGCTTCATTGGAAGCATGAGTCTTGATTAAGCATCGGTACAATGGCTAGAGTAGGGTAGTGTAGATGAATAAGCTCATAGCTGAGCATTTCATGTTTGCATAATGCATGATGCTTGCATTTAGTAATGTGATTGCAGTTTTGAAATAAAGACTCCATGCCCAATGGATGTAAGGCATTGCTAGCAGGTTTATAGTCGAACATTTGTGGACAGATTGCAGAGATTTGGTGGCAGTTTAAATGACTCCATGCCCAATGGAACACTAGACTAGGTTCTGTATTTTGTTTATCTAGGAAAGGCATCAAATCTGTGGTTCTTGAAACCTCACAACGAGGTTTTCATCCCCGAGTAGGAGCCAGATGTTATCTCCCCAAAAATTTGTTGATTTGATCAATTTTGGACGATAGGATGTCATTGGAAAATTCATTTCTAAATTTCTTAAGGCTCATTGTTGATAGCCTTATGCATGTAATAAAGTTTGAAAAACATTAGATTGGGTTCTCATTTCAAAAATTTCAAAAGACAGGTTTTGGTAGCTAAGCGCTTATTTAAAACGGTTCCTAAGCTACCGAAAGCTTTGCTTTCGGCAGCTTAAACGAAATTTTCAGAACTCTTCAAGCTACCGAAAAGAAAGGGACATGTCATGTATCATGGAATAGTTTTTGGTGGTTTAGGCAGTGATGACAGTTGTTCATTAGCCAGCGAAAAACAAGTTTCTGGCAGCTTACAGTTCAAAGGAAAAATTGTTCAAAACCACCGAGAACATAGAGAAGGGAAGGTCAGTTGTTGCAGTTTTGGTGTCTTAGGCGAACATGTCAGATTGATTCATTAGCCACCGAAACAGAGCTTTCGGTAGCTAACAGAAATTAAGCTCAGACTTACTAGCTACCGAAAGCCTAAAAATCACAGAAAATGGCCATTTTTGTACAGATCCAAGTTTTATCATCCTAAAGGGCATGAGGATGGTTTCTAAGTGAAGGTTACAATTAATAGGAGCTACTTCAATGTGCTATTCCAGTAGTGAAGGTATCAGCAAGATGGAAATAATGAAGAAATGTGGTGTTTTTTACTGTCCCTAGTCATCATTTTCAAATAACGATTCTAAGCGGCTGGAGAATCATTTCGCAAAACGCTCGAAGTTTTTTGTCCCTATAATGTCAGAGCACAATAACCTCTCTCCGTTTTCCTACAGGTGTTGCAGGTTGAGAGAACCGAATCCATCTCTGACCCCCAATCTTCGGATCCCAGAATCTGCCTGTTTGACACATGTTTTTGAAATGCAGATCTCAGGCAAATGAAAACGAATTTCAAATATCTGAGAGATATTTTTTCTCACAAAATATCAATGTACAGTAACCTCTTTCAGTTTATACACAGGTGTCATATATCTGGGGAACTGAACCCATCTCCGAGCCTCTTTTTCCAGCAGTTTCAGCAAAAATGGCGTTTTTATTGTGTAGAGTCATCATTTTAAAATGATGATTCTGAGCGACTAGAGAATAATTTAGAAAAATGCTCAGAGGTTTGTGTTCCTAACATGTTAGAGCACAATAACCTCTCTCTGTTTTCCTACAGGTTTTTCAAGTTGAGAGAATTGAATCCATCTCTGACCCCCAATTTTAGCAGTTTGGCCAAATTAAAGAAGATTATTTTTCCTGAGTTTATGGAAACGGTTTTGGTTTTTCCATCTGCAGGATTCGACCCATTTTTCAAGGGTTTGAACGTTTTTGTGAAGGGCTATAAATCCAATGACTGATGTAGAACAAGGGTTTGATTTTGGGATATTTTCACACATTGTAAACTCAAACATTTTATGTTATAGCAGTAAAACCAGTTTCTTTCACCATTAGCTGTTCAGTTTTCCATTTTCTTTCTGTTCTGCACTTGTATTTGAATGTTACATTCACACTGTTATGTTTGTTTACATTTGATGACTGTCATCTTATCATTGTGTGTAGCTAGGGTTTTACCCCTAGCTTGTGCAAATGAGAACCTACTAAGGAGAATGGACTCCTTAGTAGCAGTTCAGTAAATGGAAATAATTAAGCTAAAACAAAAATGTAAAACTAATCTAAAACATGTGCATGAAACATAAACAACAAATTTAAATAATGGTTTTGTATTGATATTACCTCCAATGTGGAGGTTGATGAAGCCCTTGCAATGTCCAAGAGGGTTGCTCCAAGCTCCAATGTGCTCCTTCTCTTTCTCCAATGGTGGAAATGGGCCAAAAGGGGCTCTCAAGGTGAAAGTGGCTCAATGGTGAGCTAGGGTTTCAAGAGAGATTTTGGTAGAGTAAGGGTGCTTATGATTGTGGATGTGAAATAAGGGATCTCCATCACCTATTTATAGTTTTTTGGTGGTGGAGTGCTGACCCATGATTTTGGGAACCTTATGGTTTAGGGTAGCTGTATAGGGTTTTTTCCTCCTTTTCCTCATTATTTTATATTTTTTATTCCCTTTTTAGGGGATTTTTGCTATTTTAGAGGAATTTTGGATATTTTTGGAGGAAAAGGGGGTTTTTTAGCCTTTTTGAGGCTATTTTGATGGTTTTGTGGCCTTTTGGAGGCTTTTTAGTGGGATTTTTGGGTTTTTAAGGGAAATATGGTAGGAAAATGGACAAATGAGCCATATAATGTGGTAGATGAGGTAGTGAACACTTTTTGGGTGTTAACATTGTGTTCACAAGCTTAACTCTGCAAGTGTTCTGTGATTATTATAATCTTCCATTCATATATATGTTTTGTGTATGATTCTGTTGATATGATAGTTATTTCTCCATGCAATCACTTATTTTTAAACCCTCTAAACACTAGTGGTTGAGAGCCTTGTCTATCTGAGTGAATTAGATATGTTTTGAGTGAAAAAGAGTGTTTGAATCGTCTAACTTGATCCACCCCCTTTTATATTATTCATATTTTGGTTAAGTTACCAGGCTCTTTCGACTGCAACCTAGAAAGACTCCTGGAGTGATAACAAGGTCATTGGAGTCAAGTTTGAGATCTTTAATTTTGTGAACAAAATAAGAGGATTGTTTTATAAAGGAGCTTGTGTTTCCAACTAGGGGTTTGATATTCTTAGCTAAATACTTAGCAAGAAAGTAGATAAGGATTCCTAGGGTGTTCACAATGGGTCTAAGGGGAACTTCGTCTCTGTGAATTTTTGGCAGACCATAGATTCTGAGGATAGAAGGTAAACTAACTATGAGCTTGACCATCTCATCATTGTCCGTGCTTGATTTAATGGAATTGGATACCTACTTTGAAAACTTCTTAATGGAAACTACATGACTCTTGCTAAGTTTCCTATAGCTACCACTATTGTTAAGGTGATCAATAATCTTCTCATTATAATCCTCCTTGTTCATATGGACAACAGCCCCAGGGGAAGTTTTTACTAACTTTCATATTGTATTTTAGGGAAGAACACTTCTATCATAGCTTTAAGTAGGAAAGAATTCTAGAAAATAGAAATCAATAGATCATTAGCTCACGGTAGTTGTCATTGGATAGATTATGTTTTCATGCACATACAATGTTTGCAACTAATAAAATTGCGAGTCCTAGTTTGATAAAAATATGACTAAGGTTCATTATTGAAACATATAATTTACTTGACATTTTTGGCAACATTGTCGGGGAGTTGTAGAAAGGTAAGCAGTTGTAAGTTTTTTAGTTGTTTTTGTTTTTACTAATCATCTTTACAAGCGGAGGAAGGACAGTAAGATGCAAAGATGACCTCAACACAAAATTATGTGGTGTAACAACTAGCTGCATTCACTTTGGTGAGCCCTTCCAACCCCTCATAATTATGCAATTTACTTATGAGTAGACATAGAGGTAACTTATAATTTATAATTCCAGTTATAAATAATTTGTATGATAAATATTATAGTATCTCTAAGACTCTTATTACTAAGTTGGCTAAGAAATATACAGGGGGCAAATTTCAAATTGGAGGAAAATCACAAATCCATCTTTTGAGATTAGCAAACTCACGGTCTAAAACCACTGTGAATCAGGGAAAAAAAGAGGATATTTTGAAACTTCGGATAACCATATTGTAGTACCAGAACATATTGCTAAATTTTATGAGGCTACAAGAGAAACTATAGTATCACAAGTTGAATATGTGACTGTGCAAGCAACGACAAAGGAGCAAATTGCAAGTTTGATTGCATAACCTCCCTCATCATCTCATTTGGGAACCATATCAGGACATGCATTCAGTATGTTTGGAGACATGGAAAACAAAGAAATACATTCGAATGCAGGAGAGGACAATGCAAGAAACAACACAGGTAATGAAGAGCATGAGGTAATATTTGGTTTCCTGATTTTAGATTTGACACAAAATGTTAACATGAAAAATATTCCTCCCTCGGTCTTACCTCACTTTCATGGTTTGGTGATTGAGGATCCATATGCATTTTTGTTCGAATTTGACATATTGTGTTGAAGTTATAATTATGTTAGCGATGCTCATAAATCAAACATTTGTCCTGTTATACTAAAATATTATGCTCTCAGGTGGTTTATGGGTTTAGGAGAGTGCTCTATTTTTCCTTGGGAAGGAATGAAGAATTTTTTTTTTAAGAAGTACCAAGAATATTGTAATACCGGGGACATGAAAATTGACATTTTTAAGATGCAACAACAAGAGGATGAGAGCCTCGAAGACTATGTCAAGAGGTTTCTCTGTAACCTTCAAAAATATAGAAATGGTGCATTGAATGAGGACTCCATCAAAACCCTCTTCTTGAAGGGAGTTCAGGAAGAATATATTGGAATCCTTAATATCATGAGATATGGTTATATTTATCTGAATTCTTTCTAAAATCTTTGAGATTTATGTAAAAAGTACTCTTGAAGTAGGGCTAAAGCAGGTAAAGGAATTAGAGATGCATTTTCCAAAGGAAATAAATCTACAGTAGAAGTAACTAGGACGGAAATAGGAAATTCATTAGAAAATTTTAAAGAAGATATTTTTAAGTACTCACATTAGTAATTTATATGCATTCAAGACTAAGAAAAGACAAGAAGAGGAAAATGTTGCTTTATCTATTTTATATTCTAAGTGTATACAACAACATCTCCTAAAATATTGTCCATTGAATAATATACAATTTTGTGTTGTTTGTGCATAGAATCATGCTACTAAAAATTGCCCCTCACTACCAGGATTACAACTTGTTTACAAAGGGAGTGGGGGAGCAGCAAAAACTCCTTATTTCACTGCACAAAAGAGGCAATGGAAACTAAGGACTCAAGGTATGAATTTTGATCCTTATGCACAATATGGTCCATTTTATGCTAACAATCCATCACAATGGGGTGCTCCTAACCTATGGCATACCTACCCTCCTCTTCCATTCCAAAACCAACCTTGGAAATAAGGTTGGAGAGGAAACACATACAAAAATGCCCCCCCTCAGCCATTCCCAAACCCTTACCCAAACTACCCTCAATATTCAAATTCCATGCCACAAACTCATCCTCAAATGCATCCTCCTCAACGCACTATTCTTCAACCTCCACATCTCCAATTCCCCCCTAATCAACCTCTTTCTCCTCGTCCCACACAATTTCCATCTCATCTTATTGCTAACATGAATAATAGAGCTTGGTCCGCTTTTAATGTTGGGCTCCAAACATGATTACTCCTTTATCTTTGCATCACATTCAGCTTAGGTCTGGGAAGGTTTTGAATAAAACAAAACCTACTGTTGTCATTAAGGAAGAACATGATGAGGAGGAAACTCCTATCCCAATACTCAATGATGTCCATTCCTAAAAAGAAGTCCCACTGCCACAAGCATTTCTACAATTACCTTCTGAGAATCCACGGGGATCCAAAACGACTCCTTATCTAGAGAGACTTGCCATCAAAAAACTTATAGCTCAACCAGTGTTTGACTTAGAGATCGAATTAAGAAATTTTTGTGTTAGGATTCCATTATTACGGACCATTAAATATGTACCTATCTATGCAAAAACTATAAGGGAATTATGCCTCAAGAAACCTAGTAGAAAATGCAAAGACCCCCCTACCATCCATGTAGTCGATCAATTATTCGAGCTTATGTAAAAAAAACATGTGAAGTACATTGATCCTAGAAACCCAATAGTCACCATTTACATCAATGGTAATCCCATAGGAAATACATTAATTGACCTAGGGGCTGATAATTTTTGAGCATTAATTCACAATACTCTAGGATCTTTACTGAGAGAATAACATGTACAGTATATCAATGCATATCAATCATAGCAAGCATATCAATCATCACAAGATGAAAACATAAGAGACAATAGACACACAGAGTTTCTGTGGGGAAAACCCTAAGGTGAAAAACCCCACAACTTCCTCAGAGATAGAGAGAGCAATGATACAACCAAAGTACACAGAGATAGAATACTCCTAGTAGCTGATCCTCCTCCTCACATGTGCGCCACTTTTTGAGTGAAGGAAGAGTGAGTTCTGAAGTGATCCAAATAGAGATCGGGAGATCTCTATTTATACTTGTCCTGACTGCCCAATAAACTTATGGGGCCGGCTTGTCTAGCTTAGCACAATAACCTCATGTTACATTAATCTAGGCCGACCCCTTACAAGGTGTTCTAATAACCAATCAGCAAGTTAACACACTTGCGACACTTGTCAATACAAATGACGACACTTTCGTATAGAGGAATAATACATCTCTATATGAGTACAATAAATATATATATGAAATACATTCCGAAGTTACATATACATCAACACTCCCTCTTAACTAGGAAGGTATTTCTTGACACAGATCATCTAGCACAAGTGTTCTTCTCTGGATCATCGTCATCGATGCATCGTCCTTGAATCATCATCA
Organism: Larix kaempferi; assembly: GCA_027924585.1. NCBI lineage: Eukaryota > Viridiplantae > Streptophyta > Pinopsida > Pinales > Pinaceae > Larix > Larix kaempferi. The sequence goes on from BSBM01000035.1 coordinate 6,359,522, forward strand.
TCGTCATTGCTGCTGCTATCTCAATCAATCTCTGAATCTACTCGTCATAGGAAGTTCTACAGAGCCAGTCCTTTTTCATACTGGATGTAGGCCCACCACCTGCAGGTCTTCATCATCACTGGCCATACTATGGAATCCTCACGACTTATTACGTGCGTCACAAAACCTCGAAAGAGCATCCCAGGATGTTACGGGTACACAACTCTGACCTGTAGGATCTCCCAGGTCGCTATTACATGTGACCCCACCACAAAACCTCGAAACAGCATCCAAGGATGTTACGGGTACACAACTCTGACCTGTAGGATCTCCCAGGGTGTTATTACATGTGACCCTACCACAAAACCTCGAAAGAGCATCCCAGGATGTTACGGGTACACAACTCCGACCTATAGGATCTCCCAAGGTGCTATTACATGTGGTCACCACAAAACCTCGCAAGAGCATCCCAGGATGTTACGGGTACACAACTCCAACCTGTAGGATCTCCCAAGGCGCTATTATATGTGGTCATGGAAAAACCTCAAAAGAGCATCCCAGGCTGTTACGGGTACACAACTCCGACCTATAGGATCTCCCAGGGCACTATTATATGCCATATGAGAAAACCTCGAAAGAGCATCCCAGGATGTTACGGGTACACAACTCCGACCTGTAGGATCTCCCAGGGTGTTGTTATATGTCCTCCCAGAGCAATGTATCAAAAGAGCATCCCAGGCTGTTACAGGTACACAACTCCAACCTATAGGATCTCCCAGACATGCTCATCTGCACAACTTGTTCCATGGCCATAGAGTATCATCCTAATACTCACCATAGATCATCCCGATGTACACATGATCATCCTGATCATCATCACTGCATCATCCTGATGCATGTCATCTGGAGCAACATCCTGAAGCTCGTCATCCATGATCATCCTGATCATACAATGCATCTACCTGATGCATACCAAGTATATACCTTATACATATCATCATACATGATCCACCTGATCATACAATGTATCCACCTGATACATACACAGATACATGATCCACCTGATCACACAATGTATCTACCTGATACATATCAACGTACATGATCTACCTGATCATACAACGTATCCACCTGATACATGGTCCAAGCATCCAACATGATGCATATACAAATACATACAAATGATCCAACTAATCATATCCAACATGATGTATACATACATAAATGATCCAACTGATCATATCCAGCATCCAACATGATGCATACATACATAAATGATCCAACTGATCATATCCAGCATCCAACTTGATGCATACATTCATAAATGATCCAACTGATCATATCCAACATCCAACATGATGCATACATACATAAATGATCCAACTGATCATACAGAGCAGAAACTAGAACATCATCCTAATGCTCATCATCCAGCGCTTACATCCATAGCCATGTGAAGGATCCTCCTTCCACCATGCTTGGAATGGCTTCAGCAAAATGTCTCCATCACTTCTTCCTCGAAGTGTCATCGATCTGAAGAACACCAAGCCTCTCTCTGAAGTACTCGAACTTCACTCTGGCTAGTGGCTTCATCAGCACATCTGCAATCTGGTCATCCGTCGCAACATATAGGAGCTTCACTACTCCTTTCTACACCATATCCTTGATATAGTGGTATTTAATCTCTATGTGTTTCGACCTCTCATGGAACACCAGGTTCTCAGATAGCTTCACACAACTCTGGTTGTCACAAAAGATACCAGTAGCCTCCAGTGGTAGATCAAATAACTCAGACAGTAGCTTCCGAAGCCATACTTCCTCACAACTAGCCGAACAGGCTGCAACATACTCTGCTTCAACTGTACTCAGTGCTACGCAGGACTACTTCCTACTAAACCAAGAGATCACACCTAATCCCATACTGAAGCAGCACCCAGAAGTGCTCTTCCTATCTACAGCAATGCCTGCCCAATCTGAATCAACATAACCTTATAGGTTAAACTTTTGATTTGCATAATACTTGAGCCCATAGTCAACTGTACCCTTCAGGTACCTCAGAATATGCTTTACAACAACCAGGTGAACACTCCTCGGATCCGTCAGGAACTAGCTCAATGTGTTCACCACAAAGCAAATATCTGGTCTCGTGTTCGTCAGGTACATCAAGGACCCAATCATCTGACGATACATAGTGACATCAACCGGCTCAGATGAAGCATCACACAAAAGCTTCAGGTTCGATGCCATAGGTGTGGCCATGGCCTTGCAGTCCATCATCCCGAACCTCTTTAGGATCTCTACTGCATACTTCCCTTGTCCAAGGAAGATCCCATCTCCACTCTGCCACACCTCCATACCTAGAAAATAGTGCATCATCCCCAAGTCCTTCATCTCGAACTCGGCAGCAAGTTTCCTCTTTGTATCAGCAATCAGCCTATCTTCACCTATTTCAAATAGGTCATCTACATATAAGAGTAGTATCACAGGACTACCTTCCTCAACCTTGTAGTAGAGGTTGGAATCCACTTTACTCTTGGTAAAGCTCAAACTGTATAGAAAACTGTCCATCCTACCATACCAAGTTTTAGGAGATTGCTTCAAGCCATACAAGGCTTTCTTCAATCTGCACACATATGACTCCATGTCATGTGCTTCAAAATCGAGTGGCTGCTCCACATACACTTCCTCTTCAACTACACCATTCAAGAAAGAAGTCTTGACATCCATTTGGTGTATTTTCCATTTCATCACTGCAACTAGAGCAAGTATTGTTTTGATGGAAGTGTACCTGGCTACAGGAGCAAAAGTTTCTTCATAATCTATTCCCTCTTTCTAAGAAAAGCCACGAGCTACGAATCTTGCCTTGTATTTCTCTATGTTGCCATCTACAGCATGCTTGATCTTGTAGATCCATTTGGAAGTCACAACAAACTTCCCTTCAGGTCTTGGGACAACATCCGAAACATCATTCTTCATTATTGATTGTAATTCTTCGACCATGGCATCCTTCCATTCTTTCTTTTCCGCTGCTTCTTCATAATTGGAAGGTTCTTTGTTCATGATATCATAGAGTAAAGCAACATAGCTGGTATGAGATCTAGTTCTCTTCTTTGCTCTGTGTTCTTCTTCTGGAATGCCATATCTTTCTGCATCTTGAATGAGCTCTCTAGACCATGCAGGTTTCCTCTTGTGAGAGTCCTTTTCACGAGGTGGATCTATAGGTTCTTGCAGATCTTCAATTTCATGATCAACATTTGGAATTGCTTCAGTCATGGTAGTGTCTTGAAATCTAGTTTCCTTAGGTTCTTCATAATCTTCAACAGGTGTCTTCCTTGATTTGATAAATGCTAAGTTTTCATCAAATGTCACATCCCTGTTGACATCAATATTCTTGAACCCTGGAAAGTATATTCTGTAAGCCTTCGAGCTTTCACTATAACCCACAAAGATACCCTTCTTTCCTGAAGGATCCATCTTGGTCCTCTTTTCCTTTGGGACATGTGTATATACTGGACAACCAAATATTCGGAGATGGCTATCCTCAGGTTTCTTACCAGAGAAGACCTCTTCTGGTGTCTTGTTGTCCAATATCTTGTGGGGTGTTATGTTCTGCACATATACAACTATCGTAGTTGCTTCTGCCCATAGATGCATAGGCAGATCCTGGTCATGCAGCATTGCCCGTGTTGCTTCCATGATTGTTCTATTCTTTCTTTCTGCAACTCCATTCTGTTGTGGATTGTAAGGAGCAGTCAACTCCCTCTTAATCCCTGAATCACTGCATAACTTCTTGAAGTCACCTGAAGTGAATTCTCCACCATTGTCGAATCTGAAAGTCTTGATCCTCTTATCAGTTTGGTTCTCCATCAAGGTTTTGTATTCCTTGAATTTATCAATACTTCATCTTTGTTCTTCAAGAAGTAAACCCAAGTCTTCCTGGAGAAGTCATCAATGAAAGAGACATAGTAAACATACCCACTCAGAGAACTAGATGACATCATACCTCATACATCAGAGTGGATGATTTCCAAGATTCCTTTAGCCTTAATTTCACTGCTTGGAAATGCTTTCTTTATGTTCTTTCCTTTTGCACATCCTTAGCAAACACCTTCATTCTTGGTCTTGATTTTAGGAAGACCTTCTATAGCTTTACTTGCAATTGGAAGTGCTCTATAGTGCATATGAACAAGTCTTATATGCCAAAGTTCACTTGGCTCCATGGATTCATGTACCATGGCATGTTCAGGTTATCCCTTCAATTTATACAATCCTCCCTCTTACTCTCCAATCACTATTGCATCATCAATAGTTTTACCTTTTGGCCACATTAGAACTTGGACATCTACAAATGCAACCCTCATGCCTTTAGCATCTAATGCAGATATGGAGAGTAAGTTTTTCTTGAGCCCAAGTACATATAGAACCTCTTTCATATTCAAAGATTTTTCAGAGTCTAGGTTATAGGAGGCTTCACCACTTCCCTTGATAGGGTATTGATAGTCATCCCCAAGTTTCACCTTATGGGGTGACTCATGTTCAGATAGATTTACAAAAGATTCTTTAAAACCAGTCATGTGTTTGGAAGCCCCACTATCAATAAGCCAATCATTACATCCATGAGAAATAGTACCTGTGAGAGCAGAGATTAGAACATATTCATCTTCGCTTGATGAGTCATCACTTTCTACTCTAGCCTTCTTCCTGGGAGATTCATCATCCTCGGCAGCATGAGCATGATATTTCCTTTTGTTATTCTTCTTCTTCTTGTTGAATTTGTTGTTGTTGTTGTCCCTTTTGTTCTTGGGACATTCTGAATCAAAGTGACCCTTCTCATTGCATGTGAAGCACCTTAGATCCTTCTTATTCTTTTGGTGATAGTGAGTGGATCTCTTCTGCTAAGAGTGCTCCTTCTTAGGCTTGCTTCTTTTGGTGTGAGCTGCAAGAGCTTGGTATTCACTTCCCATCTTTTATTCTCGGGCTACAAGCCTAGCCTCTTCTTGTGAACATTCCTCCCATAGTTTACTGAAGGATATCAACTTTCTTCTTACACGGATCCCTTGAATAAAGGAATCCCATGACCTAGGTAGGCCATTGAGAGTGGTCATCACAATTTCTCCATTCTCCACCATTTAATCTACAGCTTCAAGTTGTTCCTTGATCTGAGAGACTTTGGAGAAATAAGATTGAATGGTCTCTCCATTCAACATCTTGACCCCTTTCAATTGATTCCGCAAAGTCATCTTCCGATTTATGTTCTTCCCTTCAAATAGCTTGGTTAGGGAGTCAAACATAGCCTTGGGTGTCTTTAGAGATGACACATGTGGAATGAGATGGTCTTTAATATAATCAGCAATGGTTCTCTTTGCCTTGACCAAGTTCTTCTTATGCAATATATTAGCCTCTTCATCCTCTGGGATAGGGACCTCTTCTTTTATGTATGAGTCCAACTCATTCTCTTCCAGGATTAACCCAATCCTATACTTCCAGGCTTGGAAGTTATCAGCCCCTTCAAGCTTGTCTTCAAGCTTGGTGTGGTGAGACATCTTTAAAGAGTACTTCAAATGGAAATAGAAAATATTTAGGTCTTACCACTTGATTTGTTGAAAAACTGGATCTAGTCCCGAATTAGGGTTTGTTAGAGAAACCCTAAAAATTCAAAGTGTGAATTTCAACTTTCTGAAAGGATAGAAAGATGCGCCTTGATGAGCTGATCAGCCTGGTATACTCAGAATTTTAATTATGCAAAGTTTCACCCTTCAGAAATGCCTTTTAGTCTTTCCGGATTCACTTAGGAGGACCCTGAATTAGGGTTTGAGTTTCCCAGAGTTTTACCCAGCCAAAAATCTCGATCCAAATCTCTAAACTTCGATTTTTCCAAAGAGCTTCTAGCTGTGTCTTCATATTTCAGAAATTCCTATTTTTGAGGAAACCCTAATGTTTAGGGCCAAAACTGAAAGTGCTCAGAATTGAATTCTGATTGGACAAATAGATTCACCTTGCTGAGGAGAGTCAATCTATCATATTCCTTTTCCAAAATCTGTGGAGAGAAACCCAATAAACAAGAAACCCTGGTTTCTGCCACTACACAATGTCTTCTTCTCAGGTTAGCTCTGATACCATGTTAATTTTCGAGCATTAATTCACAATACTCTAGGATATTTACTGAGAGAATAACATGTACATTATATCAATGCATATCAATCATAGCAAGCATATCAATCATCACAAGATGCAAACATAAGAGACAATAGACACATAGAGTTTCCGTGGGGAAAACCCTAAGGTGAAAAAATCCACAACTTCCTCAGAGATAGAGAGAACAATGATACAACCAAAGTACACGGAGATAGGATCCTCCTAGCAGCTAATCCTCCTCCTCAAATGTGCACCACTTTCCGAGTGAAGGAAGAGTGAGTTCTGAAGTGATCCAAATAGAGATCGGGAGATCTCTATTTATACTTGTCCTGACTGCCCAATAAACTTATGGGGCCTACTTGTCTAGCTTAGCACAATAACCTCATGTTACATTAATCCGGGCCGACCCCTTACAAGGTGGTCTAATAACCCATCGGCAAGTTAACACACTTGCGACACTTGTCAATTTAAATGATGACACTTCCGTATAGAGGGATAATACATCTCTATAGGAGTACAATAAATATATATATGAAATACATTCCAAAGTTACATATACATCAATAGGGGCTGGTATCAATATCATGACTATCCCTCTCATGGAATCCTTGCAATTAGATTATCTCATACCAACACCAACAATTTTGGAGTTCACAGATAGATATAAAATCTTATCTGTTGGTGTATTGGATGATATCATTGTGACCCTTGCATCATGGAAATACCCCATAGACTTTGTAGTTATCCAAGCTAAAACCTCTATGCATGGTCGTCATGTGATATAGGGTAAGCCTTGGCTAGCTACTGTTGATACTTTCATCAATTGTAGATCCAGGGATATGACTATCTCCAATGGGATATCTATGAAAATATCACTCTCTATCCACCTGAATGGCTCGGCCTAGAACCACCCTCGTGGTCAGAGATCCCTTATGGAGACTAAGAAACTGTCCAACCCCTTCTTACCATTGAACAATCTAGGGGGTTACAAGAAAAAATCGAGGAAAACATATTGAACCAATTCCTCTTTGCCACAGATTCTACTGAATATCCTAAATCTTTTTCAGAGTATGATCATATTTTTAGTAGTGATTTTCAAGAAAATTGTAATCCAACAACCTCAACATCATCTTTAGTGCTATCCATACGTACAATTTAAGGTTCATATATTATCCCTATTGAGATCAGTACATATAATGTTTTACATATTGATCCAAATATGGATCAAGATCAATAAAAGCATTTAGTTAAGGTACTAAAAGAACAATATGTTTATTTTGCATAGGAATATAAGGACATACAAGGAATTCATCCTGAAACATGCATACACAACATTTATATTCAGGATAATGCCAGGCCCGTTAGACATCCACGAAGACGAATGAACCCTACTTTAAAATATATTGTGAAGGAAGAATTTCAAAAATTACTCACTGCCAATTTCTTCAACCCCATCTTTGATAGCAAGTGGGTTTCTCCACTTGTTATAATGCCTAAAAAGAATGGTAAATGGGGGATATGTGTAGACATTAGAGAGTTAAACAAAGCTACATTGAAAGAATACTTCTCCCTCCCTTTTAGTAATTAGGTACTAGATACATTAGCCGACAAAAAGTATTTTTCTTTTCTAGATGGGTTCAATGGCTATAACCAAATCCAAATCACACCAAAAGATCAGGATAAGACTACCTTTACTTTCCCATGGGGAACATATGCATATCGGGTTTTACCCTTTGGTTTATGCAATTCTCTTGCTATGTTCCAAAGAGATGTCCTAAGAATTTTTCGCTCATTTGATGCATGACTATGTGGAAATCTACATGGATGACTTCACAGTATATGGTGATAATTTCGAAGAGGCCCTTAAAAGTTGGAAAAAGTTTTAATTAGATGCCAAAAAACTAACCTTGCTCTAACTCATGAAAAAATTAAAATGCTTCTAACTGAAGGTATAGTTCTTGGGAATCATATCTCTTCTGTAGGAATTAAAGTAGACCCGAAAAAAGTTGAAGTAATCACCAAAAGTTTAGTCCCACAGTTGTAAAAGGAGGTAAGGATTTTTTGGGTCATGCAGGCTACTATAGGAGGTTTATTAAAAACTTCACTAAGATAGTTGCACCATTATTTAAGTTACTTGCCAAAGATTCTATATTTCTTGGGATTCGCATTGTCAATTTTCCTTTGATACCTTGGAAGAGAAGTTGTCGATAGCACTAGTACTTAGGGGGTCAAATTGATCTCTCCCCTTCCACATTTATACCGATTCTTCAGATACAACTCTAGGAGTTGTCCTTGAATAGAGAGAAAACCAAATCTCATATTCCATTCATTTCCTTAGCAAGAATATTACACCCGTTGAATCTAACTATACATACACTGAAAAGAGTTCCTAGTTGTTGTGCATGCAATCAATAAGTTTAGACACTACATCACAGGATACGAAATCTTTATTCATATAGATCATTCGGCCATTAGATTTTTAATGAAAAAAATTGTCACTAATGGTAGGATTACAACATGGTTTCTTTTGTTATAAGAATTCAATATCACCATTTTAGATAGACCTGGAAGAGAAAATCTAGTAGCATACTTCCTTTCCAGAATCAATAATCATGATGATGTTATTCCTGTAAATGACAATTTTCATTACAAATATTTTTTTGTTGTTTCAATTCACACACCTTGGTTTTCACATATAGCGAACTGTCTTGCTATAGGAAAGTTAACACATAATCTTTCATCTCATGAGAAGCGGAGGATTGTCCAGTTAAGTGCAACTATTCCTGGATTAGAGGTGATATTTTCCATACATGACCTGATTTTATTATCAAGATATGTGTGCGGGAATATTGAGATACATGATATTCCTCAAGCCTTCCATGATGGGCCTTGTGGAGGCCACTTTTTAGAAAAAAGAATCACTTATAAAGTTTTGCACCTAGGATATTATTGGCCAACCCTTTTCAAGGATTCCATAAGGTATTTTAAAAGTTGTGACATTGTCAATGCATGGGAAGGCCAACACAAGCGAATGAAATGCCACTGTAACCTCAAGTATTGATTGAACCTTTTGAAAAATGGGAATTAGATTTTGTCGGTCCAATCTCTCCAATGTCACGCCAAAAGAGGTACATTCTAGTCTGTATTGTTTCTATAAAAAAATGGGTAGAAGCAAAGTCACTTTTTAAAGCTACTGAAAATATGTTATGTATTTTCTTTATGAAGATATTTTTACCCGTTTTGGTGTGCCTAGAGATATTATGACTAACCAAGGTGCGCAGTTTACATCCAAGTTAAAGAATTATATCACGGAGTAGTACCAAATTAGGCATTGCAAGTCTTCTCCATATCACCTTCGGGCCAACAGACAGGTAGAATCTACAAACAAAGTGTCGGAAGCCATTATTACCAAGACCATCTAGTTATATCATAAATATTGGGTGAATAGGATTCCAGAAGCGCTTTGGTCCTATAGGACCACATGGAGAAATACTACAGGGCATACACCTTATCAGCTCGTGTATGGCAAGTAGGATCTATTTCTCATCGAATTCTAGGTGAAGACTTTCTGAATGGCTATGCAGCTGGGTTTAGACTTGAATGAAGCACAAAAACAAAGACTAATATAGTTGGATGAGTTGGATGAGATCCATCAAGATTCCTTCCAATGCACCATGATGGTTCAAGATCAAAGAGCTAGATGGCATGATCAGTTTATAAAGAAGAAGCATTTTCAGCTAGGTGACTGGACTTACTTTTTTATTCCAAATTTAAAATATTTAAAGGTAAGCTCACAAATTGATGGCTAGGACCATATGAAGTTTAGACAGTTTTTGAAAATGATTCATTAAGTACCAAAATAATTGATGACAATCAGATTTCTTTTGTGGTAAATGGACATAGAGTTAAAGTATATCACAAGCCCATTTCTAGAGAATATTTTGTCCATAATATGTCGCAACAACCCAAGATGGAAATTGTTAATGGAGAGACATCTTATCCCTCTCCTTCTTGAGTTTCTTTTCTGCCACAAAATTTCATATGTATATATGTAAATAATATTTTAAAAAAAATCTAAAAAAATAAAGATAAAAATCTATTTAGTTGTCAAAACTGGGTAGCTAGGGAAACTAGACCCAAACTTGTTTGAAAACCGAGCAACCAGCTAGTAAAGGTCACATTGGAGTTATGTATTCAGTTGTTAGTTCTATCATCATGTTCTTCAAATCAGTTTGTTTTTCTTCCATTGGATGATGAAGGATTCCTTATGGCCTTCCTTCCAACAAACCTTGTCCTATCAACTCCAACACTTTATCTAGGATTAAGGTTAGAGACATCTTCTAGTACCCTGAGGCTTGTATTCCTTAATGGAAAGTACACTTGCGAATGGTAGTAGGAATACATCAATAGCCTCTATGTATCATATCTTGCAAAGTGACATGACCCTAGAACATTTATTCGTACTTTGTAGGATGTACTTTGGCACATCAATGGTGATATGCCTCACATTGGTTAACAACAGGGGATTTTTTAAGGATTCTAATATTGTACTTAAGTATAGTATTCTAGGCGGTTATTTTGGATTAAAAAAACATATATATAGATACGTAGGCGAATATTAAATATGAAACATACAATTTACTACTGAAATTTGTAAATTTTGCCGAATATTAGGATAAAAAAACATATTTTATGTAAATATAGGCGATATTAGACCCTAAAAATGACCAAAAAGTGAATTTATTTTTCGAACAAAATCCCAAAAAAGCAAATTGGCGAAATTTCGCCCCTAAAAATTTCCCTGGTTAACAACATTCATTAAGGTTTGATAATCTAGTGACTTATATTTATGTTCGACTTCAACAAAATACATTCACATATTTAGAATTGTGCCATGATGCAGACAATGTTGAACACTACCATATTCATGTTTTGACTTTAGTTTGCATATTTCCATTGGATTTGAGTCTTTCTATCAGCTTAAATAAAGAGGAAACAGGTGTAAGGAAGTCTAACAATCAATTTGTTCCAAAAAGAGGTAGTTTTATGTATCTCAAGAAGTTGTTTTTGTCCAGATTCAGTCTCTATCTCGTTACAGATATTGGAGCAAGGTTGTTTGGTTATCCATCCCCTTACCCCTGTTCCACTACAGTTAATTTTTCTCTCCACTTGACATCATATGGTGATTCCATTATAAGGTACATTCCTATACCTGATTCACTTTTCAACATCAGTGTCCAGTCTACATCCTGCATGCATCATCATCAAGAATTGGTTCCATTTTCTTAGTATTTTCTTTAGCATTTCCAGGTTTCTTGATTCCATAAAATTTTCCAGGATCTTAAAATATTACAACAAATATCAAATTCAGAATGTCACCTTCATGTTCAACTAGCATATACAAACTTTTGATAGCATCAAAGTATCTCTCAGAAAATTTCTAGCAGTTTCGAATCATTTTTTTGTGTTTATGTTCCGCTAGTGCAAAAACCAATACAGACAAACATGTAGGTGTGATTTTCATTTCATTGGTGCAGAAACTAGTACAAAACCCACTGCCGGTATGTTTTGGCATTATCTGTTATCTCAGTGTTACACCCAAAATATACTCATCATAAGATTCAATGTATACACCCCTGAAGATACCTAGACTAAGTAATCATCCTGGGAGGATTTGTACCCAATTGTGCTAGGTTTTGAAGGGTCGTCGCAGGTTGCACACTAGCAACATGCGACGTCACATCTTGCTCCACTGCAGGGTGCGATGAGGTCAGTTAATGGGAAAAAATATATTATTCGAGATCCTTCTCAAAACTTGCCCATTTAGGGGCTTATCCCTGACCTCTAGGGGAGCTGGTACTCGACTCCTGACTCTTTGGGAGGATCCCCTATCTCTCTCCTACCATCTCTCAACCTATCCTATCCATACCCTATCCACTTAGTCCTATATAAGTGAAGCTCACTCCCATCCCAAAGGGGGGAAGACTATGGTATCTACATGTTGGTGAAATCATTCTTAGAACATCTCCACTCACCCATTGAAGAACTCATACTTCCTTGGAAGGATATGGCAATCGGCTTCGTCGGAGAAGGGCTACAACGTTAAGCCTTGGTTGTGGTTCTATATCTCTATCATGTACTCCTCTATTTGCAGTAATACAAATGCTTTCCACCAATATTGTTCATGTGTGCAATGATATTGAGTAGTTTACCTGCTTAAGTGTTTACTTAGATCGCTTATTGTATAGATGTCTTTTACTGGTTTCTCTTGTTTCTTGTCTTGATAGGTCTTGCATCTTGGATCCGACGACCGTGGGACGTGGATCAACATTCAGGAGAAAGGATTGCGTATTAAAAAGGTAATACATCTAGTACTCGATCCTTAAGTAGATCTAGGAGATGCACTTGTAGTCTGTTCTATTTGTTCTAGACTCTCTTTGAGCTAGGGAGATCTTGCTCGCGTTCGCTCAAGTGGATTGTTCGATAACAAATCTGGAGACCATACTGGGGAGTATATAGAGTTTAGTCAGTAGTTGTCAATCTGAGAGTCATTTTCAGTTGATTGCTTGACACAAGCCTTTTATTTTATTTTTTTCCATTCACTTCTTGGAGTTGATTTCACTATCAGATCTTCGTATTGAAGACTCTGCTCTACTTCCTCTGAGTTTATACAACTCATTCCCAAACCATTTCATGGTTCATTACTGAGAGATCTGATTCATTTTTTAATCTAGACTTCGCCTGTCTCACCTGGGCAGTGGAAATAGAGCGACACTGTGTCATTCTGGGCCTCTATTCTTTACCTATTAACTGCTCATCGCATCCCTTGCATTGGAAGACTGCGACATCGTTTCACTTCCCGTGTAAGCAAACTTCGAAGTCGCACTGTGTACAAGGACAGAGTGCGTCGATTTGTCAAATTTTGGCATGCAGGAATCCCTTCTCTGTTTGATAGTCTGGAATTTGGTTTGCTGTATGAACTCTCTCTATGCTGCAAGATCCATCCAGGGACCCCACTTGTGATTTGTGTTTTGAGTGTTTGGTTCTGCTTGGATTGATTTTGGGTTCCATTTTGGACAAGCTTGAATACCGGTAGTGGTGGATACTCTTGTCTCCTCCACCTTCATCTGTTCACTCTTACATTCCCTTCTTAAAATCTCTGATCTGATCAGTACATTAGATTAGCTTCTAGACCTCATTTACATTTGTTTTTATCTTCGCTTGCTTAGTTTGCTTGCTGCTGCTTGATTTTGAGTTAAGTGTGTCTTTCAGCTTGGTTGAGTGCTTGTCTTTTCTTGAGTTTTCTGAATGTGCTAGTGCTACAAGTAGTGTGTTCTTTTCAGTCAGTTAGATTTGAAAGCTCAGTTTTTATCAAGTTTACTCTTTGATGCATCCATTGAAAAATTAAAAAGTGCTTCTTTCCCATCATTTCTCGAACACTATTGAAGAAAATTGTTGTGCATTGGAAAATTCTCATGTGTGTTTTGGAAAATTTGAATGAATGTATGATCTATTGTGTTTTTCTCGAATTATGAATCGCTCATTTTCTTGAAAGGCTCAACGTACGCTTCGATTTTTGCAAAATTGATTCCATGCTAAGGAAAGATAAATGCATTTTTAATTTTTGTTGCTTTTAGACCATTGAAAGTGAAATTGAAAAACTTACATATTCTATTTCAGAATCCTCTCTTTTCATTACCTAGTGTCGTTTTGATTTGAAAATAAAAAGAAAAGAAAAAATGCTTTGATTTGGATAGTAGTGTTGTGATTTTTTGTGTTTCGCCGAAAAGGAAAAGAATACTTTCATTGTCAAATTTGTTTGAATTGGGAATTGTGTTGCATTGAGTTTGTTTTGGCAATACTATTGGAAAAATATTCCTCCATTCCATAGCTAGAACTCATTGAAATAAAAGAATATTTTGTGCATGTAGCTAGGGCTTGTATTATGCTTCCGATTATGTACTCACCTCATGCATTCACCTAACCGTCCAAGATAAAATTAACGGTAGAACTAGGTAAAAACTTTAGCAACTTGTGTGTAAGTTAGAGACGTGTTCCGGCGTTGTTAAGCGTGGCAGCTGTCGTTATTTGCCAGCACTGTATCCCAGGGGTATTGTAGTCTTCCACATACTTATCGGTATATCGAGCTCCTTCACGTACCCACCAAGTACCATAATCCATACTTGGCGTATATCGAAGGGTGTATCACGTACTCGGTAGTATATCGGAAGGTCTCTTCCCAAACTGTTGTGCATTAGACAACACCACGACGGATTCGAGCTCCCACGTACCTTGCATATATCGGGAGACACCACTAGCATTCCTGAAACCAACTGAGCTAACCATTTGGCCATCTTGGCAAAGCAATACACCGAGAATAGCACTCAGGGAGATTAGCACACACATACTGTCCAGGTAATCGGGTATGCAGGCAAGGGTAGGGTCCCAATCCTCCTTGTCGCGTCATATTGTTGGACCCTACAGTATATCGTGGTTTGCAATGCCTTGATAATCCCGTGAGGTTCCAGACTTTTGAATCCACTCTGTCACATAAGTTTGCTTGTTTCCTTAGTTGAGTAGGTTTTTCTGGACTGCTTTTCTTTTAGCATACCCTTAGGAGAAACGCTCTTTCAGCCATCCTGGCTGATCATCCTGACACTCTGGTGGATTTTCCCTGGAGAAGGTCCCATAGGATCTTAAACTTATCACCCGAATATCCCCTTAATCTGGAGGTTATTTCGAGGGTAAGAATGGATCAGCGTAATGCGGTCGTATTTACTGAAGTGGAACATCGTAATGCGGTCGTATTTACTGAAGTGGAAAACCCCACTTTGAATGTTGGAGGACTTTTGTTTCCATAGACTCCTCCATATTCACCTGCCTATCATCCCCCGCAGGATGAAGGAGCACAAAATCCCGCTTCACAAGACCTTTCTCCCATCATCCCAGGAGAACCTGGATCGTTGGAATGGATAAATCGACCCCAGGACGACCCTACCGCAGCTATTGGTCCTTCAGCAGCTTATTGGACATCTTCTACGGACCACCCAGTGGCTCATTTTTCCATCTCATCCTCACCCAGTGGGACTACTCCGGACAACACTTTAGCCTACTTTCGTGACCAATTAGCTCACTTTCGTTCCATGCTGAAGAGTTTCGGGAGTCAAGTCTCCAATGAAAAGTTCAAAACCCATCGTTACCTCCTTACCGAACATCCCAGTTCATCCGATATCTTTCAGATCACCTGAAGCACCCCACCACGAGACCAATAATAAGACTAGTCAACCCTCACAAGAATCCAGTCCTGCACCTCAAGTGAACCAACTAGTGGAAGGACAACAATCCAACACACCTGTAACTACCATGGTTACTTTACCAATTCTTCCCCCACCTCAGAATTCAAGGGGAGGGTATTCCATTCCCATGAACTATCTTATTGGTAATGTTATTACTATGGTAGCTAGTCAGCAACCTACGTTGGTTCAACCTGTGAACAGTGGTCAACCTGTTGTGGCTGGGGGGAAATCCCCATTTCCTAACCAGAATGTAGGTGATGGAATCCCCAACGGACCTTCCCAACCCGCTAGACCATCCACCACGGGATTATATCATGTTGGAGGCCCGTTAAATGTAACTCAACCCTCATGGAGTCAAGCGTATCCAGGTTATGTTAACCCTGTGCCGGGCCAACCTAATCCCGGAAATGCACCATACGGGATACCTTATCCTTGGAATCCATACACTCTATGGGGGAAACAACCCTTGTTGCAACACGGACCCCAACCAACTATCCCTCAAGTACCACCACCCCCAACTAGTCCTCCCCCACCTCTTGTTGGAGGTGGCAAGCCCCCACCTAACCTTGGTGGAGGCCCACCTCATTTTACCTACAACCTCCCTCACCCTTACGGTGGTGGCGGGAATGGTCCACCACCCCCTCCTGGTAGAGGCGGAGGGGGACCAACCTATCATGGTGGAGAAGGACATTTCCCTTCGGGTGGCGGCAGTGGTCCAACACCCCCTCTAGGCGGAGGTGGTGGAGGACCTAATTACGATGGTGGTGGCGATGGTGGTGGAGACCCTCATCCTTCCAGTGGTGGAGGTGGTGGGGGCCCCCATCCTTCTGGTGGTGGAAGTGGTCCCCCACCCCCTCCAGGCGGAGGTGGTGGTGGGCCAACCCATTATGGTTATGGACCCCCACCTCCTCCCGCTGATGGCGATGGACCTCCACCCCCTCCAGGTTGTGGAGGTGGACCCCCACCTTATTTGAATGGACCACCTTTTGGTGGCGGACCTCCTTACGGTTCGGGCGGCACACCCCCCTACGATCGGTTCCCTCCTAGTACACCTTACGGTTAGTTTGGTCCTTACACGCCTTATCCGTATTATCAATACGCGCAGCCTAATCCACAGCTAACCTTCCTGGCTACTTTGGACCTGCCTGACCTATCCCGTTTAACCAACGATCCTATTTACCATAGATCTAACTAGCCACCGATTTTGGTGAAACTTCCATCTGATATCCCCAAGTTTGACAGCAAGCTAGGTGAAGACCCTAAAAACCAAGTGATGACATACCACTTATGGTGTTCATCTAATTCCTTAATGGATGATTCAATTCATCTTAGATTGTTTCAAAGGACGCTCACTGGTTCGGCTACCAAGTGGTACATTGAGTTGCCACCACACTCTTTTCCTGATTTTGGTTCTCTTGCCATGAACTTTTTGACACATTTCCAGCTACCCATATGGTATGAGACTGGTACCGAGATTTTAACCTCGCTCCGTCAGAATACCGCCACTCATATTTTGGATCATATCCACGAGTGGCGAAGGAGATGATGTCTCATTAAAGCTCACATTACAGATCAGCTCCTAGCATACTGGTTCACAAAATCCCTCATCCCTACCATAGCAAGAGACATTGCTATGAGAGGTGCTGTCAACAAAGAACAAGCCATCGCGAATGCCCATGTGCTAGACCTAGTCTACACTCAATCTGGCACTTTGTTTGATATTCTGCCTGATGCACCCCATGACGTTAATGACCCTGCGAAACCACATAAGGGACTCCAAACTGATGGAATCATTGGTTCCCTTAACACCCAGCCTGCTGCTAGCACTGTTGGATCATCCAACCCGACTCCGACTGGCCACAGCACCACCAAGTCCATCGCTCCTACTGTAACTGAAGAGGTGAATTCTGTCCAATCAGCTTCATCTCAGAAGTCCATCGGTAAAAAGAAGAACAAGGAGAAACCCAAAAAGTCTTCCACCCAGCAGGAACAAAAGAGCACTCCTGACGATACCAAGCAGAAAAGGAAACTGAAGTATCCTTGTTTACTATGTGGAGATGACCATTTCTCCAAAGAATGTCTCCACGGAGACAAAGTACAAAAGTTTCTTAGGGGTAAACCAACTCCCACAATCCTTAATGATCCGTTTCCTACTCAGAACCAGCAGATGATTGCTCAAACCCCCCCAGCCCAGGGGGAACCATCCAATACTGCTCATGTTCTCATGCTGCGTAACGAGACGATCAATTTGAACACCCACTCACGATCTTACGAACCGGTCCCTTCGAAGGAATCCACTGGAAGTAATGCAGAAAAAGCTTCCGACTCCTTAACTGATGTCACTGTACCATCAACTTCTCTCACCATTGAGAAGCCGTCCTTAGACTCAATATTGCGACCACCCAAGAGTATGATTCGAAAGGTTGTTTTCAATCCCAACGCTCGGGTGGCACAAAATTACAATATCGTATAGGACTTGGCACAAGCTCCTTATGCCATGTCCACCCTGAAAGTTTTGCATAATTGTCCTAATCAACGCAAAACTCTCCTTGCAGCCATCGGTGCAGTCGACCTGGATTCCTCGAATACGATCATGTTCCGACTTGACAACTTTAAGTCGAGGCTCTCACACCAGCTCGCATTCCATGTTTCTGCGAACATTGCTGGGAAGATTGTCCATCGTACCCTTTTAGATGAAGGCACGTCCACTTCTATCATGTCGATCGCCTGTTGGAGAGCCATTGGCTCCCTCGAATGGAATCATTCTCCTACCACGTTGAAAGCATTCGACAGGCGTGGCTTTCAACCTCATGGGCTCTTACAAGCTCTTGCAGTTGAGTTGGGCAGAAAGACCGTAACCATTAACGTGGAAGTGGTCTCAGCCCCGTTAGATTATAATCTCTTGCTTGGTCGGAATTGGTTTTACACCATGCAGGCTGTAGCCTCTTCAGTCTTCCACATAGTACAATTCCCCCACCAAGGACGAATTGTTACTATCGACCAATTAGTGTTTTGTACACGAGATGCTACTACTCATCCTGGTGACCATGTTCCTTCCATTGTACAGATGTCAAAATAGTATGAGAGTGTAGGGGTTGGCCTTTTGAAAGATTCATCTCTCATGGGTGTTTTTCCAGCCACGGACCCCCCTAATCATGTTGCTACGGTGTACATGATCTCCACAGAGATTTTATCTCACTCTACCGATGCTTGGCTTGTACCGGATGAAGCCACAACACACCTGCTTGGAGATATAATGCCTCTTTCACCTGCTGAACGTATTTACAAGGCTATCCAATCAGCATTGGAGGACCATTTAACCGTGGCCTCTCCATCCTGTTCTCTACGATGGACATCATCTCTACCTGATCTCTTACTTCGGACTTTTCATTCAGACAAGTCCATCATGGAAGTTATGAATGTTGACGATAGTCCGTGGGATGATCTCCATCATAGGTCATCATTTCTTCCTCCTTTGGAGTACATAGAGGACAACATTCACACCCTCTTTTCACCAGATATCTACCCATCCCCTCATTCCCCCATCCTTACATGTCTTACGGACATGGAGGGAAACTTGGCCAATATTGAGCCAACCACCCCGGTAGACATCTCGGTGAAACCTGGTATAGTGGAACACATTCGCATAGGCCAAAAGTGTTCCCCTTAAGAAATAGCTGTTGGCACGGCCTTATTCAAGCAATTTCAAGACATATTTGCTTTGTCCTATGAGGAGATGCTTGGGATAGACCCCGCAATTGTTTCTCATGAAATAAAAACCTATCCCGATGTCAAACCTGTATGCCAAAAGTTGCGACCAGTACACCCTTGGAAGACTACGGCAATTAAGGTAGAAATTGAAAAGCTCTTAAAGGCTGGTTTTATTTATCCTGTCCCATTGACAGATTGGGTCTCAAACGTCATCCTTGTGAACAATAAGCAGGGCACCATTCGCATCTATGTTGATTATCAGGACCTTAACCGGGCTTGTCCAAAAGACAACTACCCAACCCCCTTCATCAACCAGATCATCGACAATTGTGCTAGAAGCATCATCTTCTCATTTATGGATGGCTTTTCTGGTTACAACTAAATTGAGATCAACCCAGCTGACCAACATAAGATGGCTTTCATCTTCCCATGGGGAACGTTTGCATACCGTAAACTCCCGTTTGGTCTTAAAAATGCTAGCGCCACGTTTCAGCGGGCTGTGTCGTACGGCTTCCATGACATTAAGGACTTTGTGGAACCTTATCTGGACGATCTC
Organism: Larix kaempferi; assembly: GCA_027924585.1. Classification (NCBI taxonomy): domain Eukaryota; kingdom Viridiplantae; phylum Streptophyta; class Pinopsida; order Pinales; family Pinaceae; genus Larix; species Larix kaempferi. The sequence goes on from BSBM01000035.1 coordinate 6,379,199, forward strand.
CCTACTCATTCAAAGTAGCGCGAGTTCCACATTAATCATTTGATGGCCATTTTCCTCAGATGCAGATGGTACAATATCCATCTGAATCCTCATAAGTGTATCTTTTTCGTTGAGTCCAGACGCCTCTTAGGATTTATCATTTTGAAGGATGGGATCTGCATTGATCCCTTAAAGGTGGAGGCCATCATCAACCTGCCACCCTCGACTGATGTGACGGAACTTCAAAGTCTCCAAGGGAAGGCGACTTATTTAAGACGTTTTGTTTGCAATTTTGCGGAGAAGACTCAGGGGTATACGAGACTGCTCAAGAAGGACGTCCCATTCATTTGGGACGACCAAGCTCAAAAATCCTTCGACAGTATCAAACATGCCATTACGCATGCCCCCGTGCTCTAACCACCTAATTATTATCAATATTACATCTTATATCTCGCCGCTTCTGCTACCACTATCGCCATGGTTTTGGTACAGGAGGATCAAAACGCCCAAGAACATGTAATATACTATGCAAGTAAGGGTCTGGCTGACGTTGAAACTAGATATTCACATGTCAAAAAACTTGCATTCGCGATGGTCATCGCCATCCAGAATTTCCGCCACTATATCTTGCTCCGCACCACAACCATCATCACCGACTCGAACCCCATGTACCATGTCTTGACACGTCAGGTGCTTGGGGGAAAGTACTCATGCTGGATCGTGATACTACAAGAATTTGATATTCTTTTAGAGAAAGCCAAGTCTAAGAAGTCTTTGGTGTTTGCCAAGCTGATTTGTGACCTTCCCCATCCTGATGCAGAAGTTGAGCACAATGACTCCTTTCCGGATGAATCACTATTTCTCATCAGTATGACTGACCCCTGGTATGGAGATATCTTACTGTATCTTCAAACCCAACGCTTCAATCCTCAACTCTCTCACGACGATCGTCATAAGATACGTCACCATGCAAAGTATTATTTAATCATCAATGATACTTTGTATCGCTGTGGCATTGATTCAATTCTTCGATGTTGTCTCACTCATGATGAGACTAAACACGTTCTGAATGACTGTCACACTGGGGCATGTGGTGGTCACCTCTCTAGGATGGCTACAGCCCAGAAGATTTTGCGCACAGGATATTTTTGGCCTGCTATCTTCAAAGATTGTATTGAGGCCGTAAAAAAATGTCCTCCTTGCCAACACTTCCATACGAAGAAGCGCACTCACCCTGCCCCGTTACATCCGGTTATTACCGTTGGCCCATTCACAAAATGGGGCATTGACTTTATGCATTGTAAACCTACCTCGGCCGAGGGGCATAGTTACATCATTGTAGCTGCGGATTACTTCACAAAGTGGGCCGAAGCTATGCCTACATACCAGAACGACGGAAAAACCGCCGCACTCTTCATGTTCAATCATGTAATAGCGCGGTTCAGATTTCCTCAGGCAATTGTTACTGATCATGGTTCCCATTTTCAGAACCATATGGTTGATGAATTGAGCGACAGGTTGGGTTTTCGTCATGAAAATTCAACACCCTACTACCCACAATCCAATGGACAGGTCGAGACCATTAACAAGGTCTTGAAAACTATGGTCCAAAGGATGGTAGGGACACATAAGTCCAATTGGCACAACATGCTCTTTTCAGCGTTATGGGCCTACCGAACTTCCGTCAAAACTGCCACAGGATTCACTCCTTTTCAATTAGTATCTGGATTGGAGGTTGTCCTACCTATAGAGTGCGAAATTCCATCTCTACAACTCACTGTCGAACTTCTTCCTAACACTATTTCTGAGGAAGAACATCTCTTGCACTTAGCAAAACTTGACGAGTCCCGCTGAGATGCCACTCTTGCTAATGAAGCACACAAGAAACGCTTCAAAGCCCAATATGACAAGTCAGTTGAACCTCGTATATTTAACGAGGGTGACCTGGTCCTCACTTATGACCAGAAGCACGATAAACTAGGAGCAGGAAAGTTCGAATCCATGTGGCATGGACCTTACATATTCAAATGTGTTTTGGAGAAGGGAGCTTACGAGCTTGAAGACTATGACGGAATCTCTTTGGGTGAACCCCGCAATGGGCTTTACTTGAAGAGATACTACGCTTAAATTCATCATGCTTATACTTTCTTGTATATATTGTACGTGGCGTGTTTTTGTGTGTGTTGTGATGCTTTTGTTTTTGAATGTCTTTAGATCTTGTTTTTGCTTCTTATACCATGTTCTGTCTGCGTGTGCAGATGGCAACGTGCTATGGATTCACGGACGGCGTCAGTCGGCATACCCATAACCTTGCTTCGGCAGCCTGGGTACTATATTCCCCAACAGGTGAGCTCATTATCTCAGGAGGAAGTTGCCTAAGGTTTGCGACCAACAATGCCGCAAAGTATCAGGCAGTAATCGGAACCCTAACTAACACCATTTCCTTAGGTATGAACCACATTGTCATCCACATGGATTCTTAATTAGTGGTTTCCCATCTGAACTGGGTTTACGCCATCCGTGATCCCACCTTACTCTGTCTCTTCAGATGAGTACGTCTCCTGGAAAGGTAATTTGAATTCGTTCAATACCTGCACATTCCACGAGAGTTAAACATAGTTGCTGACTCGATGGCCAACTTCCTTTTGGATTGGTACATCACACACACATAATATTCATAATATGTAAAAGCATTCACAACATGTAAATAATGTAATGTATAAAAGCAAACATGTAAACAAGATCACATCACTCATCATTTTAAAACACATAATGTATAAATCGCCGATAATGTCTGTATATATATATATCGCTCAAAAAGTAGTGCCGATACAAAATCTGAAGCACAATGGCTTTCAGTGTGTCTCTACAAAAATTTGAAGCATCGTAGCTTTCAGTAGTACAAACTCTGAGGCCTCTAAGCTCTCAGTACAAGTATAAAAGTGTCATCAGGCCGGATGCCTAACCAGTACACCACCCCTAGCTCGAACAGCTTGCTGTCGCTAGGTGAGGAAACAGTCTACGGTCCGAGCCACCTTGCGGAGTAAGGCGTTGAAGCGCACGGATGCTCCAACCCCAAACCTCTGCATAGGTCTTGGCAAGTCATCAATAGATGGCTCTGGTACCTCCACGGTCAGCTGGGATAGGTTCCTGTACACCTCCTCCATCTCCTCGATGGTAGCATGAGCACCTACAGGAACGACTTCCTCCTCGCCTCTGTCTCTCCTCGCCAGAAGGGAGAGACCCACCAACCGTACGGGGCCCACATCTACACACACGTATTACATACTTGTCAGCACTGCATCAAAAAAATGATATAATATACAAAACAAAAAATATAAGGGTAGTTTTGTTCTCACCTATGTCACCCCATGCTGCACCCTCCGGCAGCATCAAGTCGGGATCCTCTCGGAAGTCCGTGCCACTATATGGAAAGTCCTCGACCATGAGTAACTGGCCTTCCAGCCAGCTAAAGAACTCGATACCAAAGCTAATGATGGGCCTGCCACCATGACGGGTCATGACCTCAGCCCATCTGAGCATATGGGGATCCTTGGGCTCCCTATCATTAAGTAGCAACTGCAGACGTAGAAGAGGGATCCGCTCGAAGAGGAACGATACCACGATTGACCCATAACCAAACTACTTGAACTCTCCTCGCCGACACTTGGTCAGCTGAGCTCGGAGGTTTGCGAGGAGACCCTAGAACCAGTTGAAAACCATGGGGGACATGCACTTCTTCGCATAAAGCATCTGGGTCCGAGTAGCCATGTGTGGGGCTTGGATATCCGCCGTTCTAGCAATAGTAAGGAATATGGTACGCAGTGGGTGGCCCACCACATCCCTAATGAGTATCTTCCCACTGGAAGGTCGAGAGGTAGCGATACAGTGCTGCGATATCATGTCATCAACTGTACGGTCACTGGCCCGTGTTCCAGTAAGATGTATAGTGTCCCCTCTTCGGGACAAACCTGTAAGAAAGTAGATATCCTCAATGTCTATCGTGAGGATATGCTCACCAATCACAAAGTATTGTTGGGCTGCATCCCAACTTTGGAGCATGTGTGTCAGTAGTGGGATCTAGGATCTCATCTCCTGGATCTCAAAGAACTTCAGTAACCCGCAGTTTCTCAAAGCATCCACGCATTGTGGATCGTTCGCAGCTTGTTCATCTTCTAGCTCATGTTCTCTCTCTCGCCATTCCAATACCATATTGCCTAGTTGGTAGCCTGCCAAGAAGGACATTTAAACACTATTAGGTCCTGCTCCAACCTCCACAAGTCCATTTTTTTTATTCTTTTTTATGTTTGGAATTTGAAACTCCGTCGTCGCACTGTACGTTTGCATACAGTGCGATGTCATCGTACTTCTCCCATTCGAGGCTTGCGACGACTCGGTATTGTCGCAGGTCCCGAAAGGGCCAACTGCGACAAGCCGAGAGCGCAGTAGCCCTCCATAAACTCATCAAAAAACCCAAAAAATGAACCTAAAAACAAAATCTAATCCACTGGAAAGTTGTTGGATGAAGTTTAGGCCTACTTGGTCCGGACGGTTGGTGAAATGGCGGATCGTAGCTCCCAGAATCGGCAAAGGAATTTTGGCTCCAAATTGGTACTTCTCCTCCCAAATTGGCAATTGAAACAATGTTTTCTATTTTTGACCCATTTTTCTATTTATAAATAGAATGGAATATTCCTTTTCAAATATTTTGATGCTCTTGGGCCATTTATCATAGTTTTTGACCCTTTTTTGTCATATTTGAAGCTATTTGACACATTTTCTAGTGTGCAGGAGTTGTAAGTGGTCTTTTGTGTCGTTTCTCATATCACAACGGTCATCACAGGTATGAACATTCCCTTGAATGCTTTGTCATTATTTTTGCAACGGTTAGTCTGTAATTATTGCGTGATGATGAGTTTACTCTTCGTTTGTTCTCGTACTCGCGGAAATATGAGAACAAGTACCGAGTTATGATTTATCACTTTTTCGAGCTCGTTAAACTTCCAAAGAAAAGGACACCCCCCGGAGTCTACCGTTAAGCTCTTTTCAGGCTCTAGAAAAACGAAAAATATTGCCAACCGAACTTGTCACGTTCACGCTTGTTAAATTATTTGAATGGTCGTCTTCCTGGTGATAGTTTAACCCTTTTTTGGACCAGGAGGCACTGATTACGAAAAAGGAATACTCCAGCCAATCATGACTAGAAGAGTCCTCTCCTGCGTTGTTTTACCCTTTTTCGGGCGATGAGGCTAACTTTATGAAAAAGGACCGTTGGAGTCTTTTTATTTCTTTTCAAACTCTCTAAACATGAAATGACGACCGAGTTTACCTTCTATGGACTCGTTAAATTTTCACATTGAAGGGCCCGTCATGGGACAAACCCCTCCTATCTCAGGTTCGAAAAATATTTGGGATTGGACTCATCTATGAGATGAGCTATACCGAGCATCTGGTTACCCTCATCAAGCTCGTAAAAAACACATGAGGCACTCATCATTCATGATGGGGAAAAAGGAAAGTGTTTGTGTTACATACCTTATTAGTGACATTATGTGGTCGTTCTTGAACATGGCACTCATCTGCATTTGCATACAGCACTTGGGTCATCCGTTTGTCTATGATTCCTGGCTTTCTTTTTGAGTCCTGTTACTCCTTTGAGTCATTCAAAGAAAGCTCCCATCATCGGTTGCATTAGAATTTTACGTTGTACTCATTGTGTCAAAACTGCCAAGTCATGCCATGCCCATGTTCAAGAACACATCTATCATTTGTCATCTGCAGTCAAGTGTACCCGTCACCATATCGGTTTACTTTGCGTCAGTATCACATGTTACTGTACTATCCGATCCACTCTACACATCTTTTGTCGTGTTTCGTGTCGATTAATGGGGGATTCATCATGGCCCTCCTTCGACGGATTTGTCCTTGTTGACCTCAACTCATCATCCGAGGATCGAATCTAGAAACCAACCAAGTACCTTGGCCCTGCATGCCTCAATGGCAGGTTACCTCGCTTTCATCATGAGTTTACATCATTGACTCTTGATTGAAAGATTTCATCTCGCGTTCGACTTCAACTCATTTATTCACGCTTGATGATATGTACTATGATACCTTGGGAATCATTGACATCAATGGTGATCTCCCTTGCACTTGTTAACGGTTTACATCAATGGCTGGTAATCAAGTGGTTTCTACCATGTTCGACGTCAAGACATTTGTAATCACATGGATAGATTCGTATCATTGCGGGTTCAGCTTGAAGACCCTGGGGAGTCATATATTACCCAGGTTGCAATGGAGTTTGTATTTGAGTTATATTACATGGATCCACTTTTGTATTGCTCATGGCTGTGTTAACATCTCATCATGGATCTACGCTTGTGTCTAGTAGCCATGATTTTGTTCAGTCGGTCATTACTACCATGGATCTGCAATGTATTGGTCGGCAGCTATGTTGTACTTCATATGAGATTGTCAGTTCAGAGTTAGTTGTACTGCAGTAGTGTCCTTCATCCGACGAGTCTATTGCCATTACTTCTATCAAAGCACTTCACCTGTCTATCTTCAATAGCTTCATGCTTTGGGGGGCATTCTGTTACACCCAAAATCTACTCATCATAAGATTCAGTGTATACACCCCTGAAGATACCTGGACTAAGTAATCATCCTGGGAGGATTTGTACCCAATTGTGCTAGGTTTTGAAGGGTCGTCGCAGGTTGCACACTAGCAACATGCGGCATCGCATCTTGCTCCACTGAAGGGTGCGACGAGGTCAGTTAATGGGAAAAAATAGCTTATTCGAGATCCTTCTCGAAACTTACCCATTTAGGGGCTTATCCCTGACCTCTAGGGGAGCTGGTACTCGACTCCTGACTCTTTGGGAGGATCCCCTATCTCTCTCCTACCATCTCTCAACCTATCCTATCCATACCCTATCCATTTAGTCCTATATAAGTGAAGCTCACTCCCATCCCAAAAAGGGCAAGACTATGGTATCTACATGCTGGTGAAATCATTCTTAGAACATCTGCACTCACCCATTGGAGAACTCATACTTCCTTGGAAGGATATGGCAATCGACTTCGTCGGAGAAGGGCTACAACGTTAAGCCTTGGTTGTGGTTCTATATCTCTATCATGTACTCCTCTATTTGCAGTAATACAAATGCTTTCCACCAATATTGTTCATGTGTGCAATGATATTGAGTAGTTTACCTGCTTAACTGTTTACTTAGATCGCTTATTGTATAGATGTCTTTTACTGGTTTCTCTTGTTTCTTGTCTTGACAGGTCTTGTAGCTTGGATCTGACGACCGTGGGACATGGATCAACATTCAGGAGAAAGGATTGCATATTAAAAAGGTAAGACATCTAGTACTCGATCCTTAAGTAGATCTAGGAGATGCACTTGTAGTCTGTTCTATTTCTTCTAGACTCACTTTGAGCTAGGGAGATCCTGCTCGCGTCCGCTCGAGTGGATTGTCCGATAACACTCAGCAACACTAGTTAATATTTCAAAGTTCTCCCATGTCTATGCAAGTTCAGCATCCAAGAATTTTCTAGCCCTTGCACCAACTACAAGTCAAGGTTTCCTCTTCATGTGCTTGTCCATGCCTAGATTTGTAAGTAAAGTACTAGATAATAAGGAATGAGTCAGAATAAACAAGTAATTTTTTAGAGCTTGATTTCCCTATCCAAGTTTCATTTTCCCCTACCATATCATAACTTCACATTACCTTTTTTATTTATCATTATAAGCTTAAATCAACTTTTTATCCTAACTTTTGCAGCCTGATATTTTTATGAGCACGATTTACCATTTCCCTATCCATTATCATTATATCATGTGGTCTTTCATTTTCCAATGATCAACATTGTGTCTATCATTACATTTACGACTTCATCCTCTTATGATTTGATTTTTGTAAATGCTATCTCATTTTTATCATTTCTGCAGCCACCTCACACAATTTTTAATAATGCCAAGTCTTTATGGTATGTCCCATCCCACTCATTTCAATTAATCAAGATAATCCAGATAGGTTGGTATTGGAGGTGCTAAAATTGTCAGCATTTAGAAACATGCTAAAATACTCCATTACAAAATTTGTTATCTAGTTGCAACGGTCCATTCCCTTCATGCTTGGCATCTAAACCCTTGTCTTACTATGTTCCAACCCTGTATATACTAAGGGATTTGATAGACACGAGCCTGTTTCTCTTTCTACTTCTGAAACCCTTCTTGGGATCTTTTAAGCAACATAATGGTGTGAATTCCTTGCTCAGTTCCAAGGATTTGATGATGCGGTTACTTTAAATTTTTCCCTTTGCTTTGATGGGGAGAAGGCTCGTATCAATAATATGGCATTTGAATTCTTAGAAAGTACAATCTCTCAATTTACCAAGCTACCTCAAATGGGATAATGGTGGTTTAAGAATCGACCACTGGAATAAGAAGTCGGTAATTATTTCCTCAAAGAAGAATTTCATGGTGTTGATGGGTTGAAGGGTTTTCCTCAAGCCTGTATAAAAGATAAGTGGTTTCATCCTCTGATGATCATCCAAATATATATCACTTGTGAAGGTATATATGCCATAATATTTCTCTATCACTTTCGAATTCTGCTACATTTTGAATCAAGACATTTTCCTTATATGGAGAAGTTTGGATAAGACGGTTAGTCAAGTTAGAAAAAATACTAAAAACCATCATCGGAGTTTGTATCATCCTGGCCTGGTCAAAATGTTGGTATTTGTTATGTTCTACATGGTTCAAGAATCGGACAAACATTCTACAAATCATTCTCTTAGAGGGGTTCACAACCCAGGAAGAAAATGGCCCCATTGTAGCCCTTGACTATGTGTATTATGGCTTGAATGCTTATCCTCATCCATTTACGTGTTTACTGGAGTGGTAGTAGGCTAGACGTCACAGTAATCCATGTGGGAGTGTTCCATAGCGGGAGTGATCTATTCTTATAGAGTGAGATGGATTCTCTATGTTATAAGGATATCTTATCTCTTTGTATATTAGACAAAGTCTAATCTAATGTTAAATTTGACAATGGACACTAAGAAGTGTCTGGGAATTCTTAGAGTATGGTCAAATGTCATGTCCCCTCAATAGTGATTACTGGATTAAGTCCCTAATCCAACCAATCCCTTGGGTTGAGGAGACAATTTCATTTACTAGGGGTTAATTTTGAAAGTTCATGCATTTAATTAATTAGGAAGTGTGAATTAATTTTCCTAAAGTTGCTATGCACTTGAGAATAATTATTTTTCATCAAATAAATTTTTTTTTTTTTAATAAAAGAAGATAATGTTCCACAAGTGCACCTTAGTGGATAAGGTTGACTGAAGAGATGGCTTGCAAGAGAAGTTAGGAGAAAGCATCCAAAGCTAGAAAATCAGGAAAAATGAAAGAAAGATGGTACAAAGGAGAAAGGTAGCAAAAAACTCAGGAAAAGCAGCATAAAGTAGACAGCAACATAAAAGCAGAAAGCAACACAAAAGTAGAAAAGCAAGAAAAAGAAGTAAAAAGCAAAAGCAGAATAGAAAATCTAAAGCAGAAAATGCAAAAGTTGAAAGTAAAGCAAAAAAGGAGAAAAGGAAGAAACCCAACTTTCCTTATCCATCCATGAGGATGCATTAGATTAGGATACTTTCTCCTCAAGTCATCCTCCATATATAAAAGAAGTAGAGTGCACCACCTTCACATCTTTTGACAGTTTGAGAATTGGAGTGAGTGCAATTGTGCCTCAAAGACTTGGGAGATGTGCCCATAGCCCAAGCTGGGAGATGTGCCCTTGATTCCTATGAGAGGGTGATGGTATTCAGACATTATAATTGATTTTATTTCAGCTCCTTAATTATGCACCATAGGAGTATGAGCTTCTAACAGAAATTTGATAGCTCTTCTTGCAGATCTATGAGTGATTTCCTAGTCTTTCTTGATGTAAGTGTTGATGTATTTGTAACTTCGGACTGTATTTCATATATGTATATTGTACTCCTATAGAGATGTTATTATTCCTCTATACGAAAGTGTCGTCATTTGTATTTACAAGTGTCGCAAGTGTCGCAACTTGCAAGTGATGGGTTATTAGACCACCAAGTGTGGGGTCGAACCTGAGTGGAGTTACCATGGGTTGTTAGACTCTCCTAGAGAAGTCGGCTCTGCTAGTTTATTAGGAAAGTCAAGTCAAGTATAAATAAAGTGTGGGAGGCACTCTATTTGATCATTCACTTACTCACTCATTCTCTCATGTGAGAGTGGCGCACAAGTGGAGGAGGAGAAGCTGCTAGGAGACTATATCTTATGCTTGGGTTTTGTATCATTGCTCTATCTATCTCTAAGGAAGTTATTGGGGTTTTTCACCTTATTGGTTTTTTCTAAGGAAACGCTGTGTCTATTTTCTCTTTTGATTGATATGTTGTACATGTTATTCTCTCAGATAAGATCCTGGATCATATTGAATTAATTCTCAAAATCTAACAGTAAGAGCTTGTTCCTGATGTACCTTATTCTTGAGAATGATATGATGTATGAATAAACTACTGATGGTTGATATTAATATAATAATGGACCTCTTATGTCAATTATGAAATTATACTGAATAAAATTCTGATTCTAGTACCTCTTCTTGCACCTAGTCCTGATTTCAATGAAATTGAGCTAGTTTCCAGAACTAGTGTGATAAATGAATGAGTAGTGGTCCAAATGAAGTGGTTTATGTTTCTGATGTTAATTAAGATTCCATATGACTCATTCCAATATTAATTTTAGAAATTCGTGAGCCTCTTATACTATTTTGCAAGTCCTGAAATTGGCCTAGTTGTGCAATCCCGGAAGGCAATTTTTCTTGTATGTTTGTGAGACTTCCTCAGAACATTACCAAAATTTATGGAGATAGCTTAGGTTTTCCATTGACTATTATTTGATTTTATTTATCCTCCCTAAGTAATAAACCTTCACCTTTGGTTCTCAGTCCATGCCTAGTTGATGTTCTTGTATGCATATGCTAGGGTGCCCAAGAGCATTGGAGTAGACTTCAACCTATATTATGCTCAAAAAATTAATGGTCCTAGTACATTGTGAAAAGGTTCTGTCATATGGAATATTCCTCATCCTCTCCAGAGTTCTTTTATTTTACATACCTACAGTCAAACTAGTCACTAGAATCCATTGTTTTTCATTGAGTCTTGTAGGAGAGCGAGTTTGTGTATCAACAGTCCCGGTTGGTACATTATAATGGTATCAAAGCATGGTCCTTTGAACCTGATCTTGTCATATTTCTATGAGTCCAAAAATATATTCATATTATAAGAAGACAAGTCCTTTGTCATAGGAAGAAGAGGGAGAAGAAATCAATTCTATTGAAGGCAAGTTACAAGGAGAGTCAGATATATCTCACAGTGAAGAAAAATAGAGTTCAAACTCTTTGTGAAAAACATGATGAAATTTGTGTAAGACATATCCCACAATAGTGTTCAATCCGGAAAAGAGACCAGAGAGTTCTTATCACAACAACTAGGAAGCAAAAATGGAGACGGGAGTAGCAATGGTACCCCACATGGAGAAAACAAGATCAGTGGTGGTTCTATTTTCTCCAGAACGGGGTCTCACAATCGCCCTGATGAATTCAATATGGAATCTCATCCTAAATCCAGGCCTACTATGCCCAATTTTACTAAAGAACAAAGGGAGGAACTTGAGGTTCGAAACGAAGGCCTTGCTTCATGGGAGGATAAATTGTTGGAAATAGTGCAACTTCAGAAGTTATTCTTGTACCTCTAGGGGAGAAGATATAAATGTATTTGATCATGTAAAACCCTTGAATAAATCAATGCAAACCTTGAGGTGAAATCACAAAGAAAATATTTATTAATTGTAATTTTTGTATTCCCCCAAGACAAGTCGGCCCAGTGGATAAACTTCCCCAAAACAGTGGGTAGTCTTCCCCAAACAATGGGTTGAACTGCCCTAGTCAGGTCGTCCCAGTTAGGGAAAGTCAGGTCGGTCCTGTAAGGGAAAAATTCACGTTTTGATGTGTATAAATAGAGAGTTTGACCTCTCATTTGGTCATTCACTCATGCAAGTTCGCTCTAGTCAAGAGAGGTTCGCTACTGCAACTAGGAGACTGATTTTTGGGGTTCTCCGCTATTGGAGAAGTTTCTCTCTTATTTTTCTTGGGTTTGCGCTACTACTATCTGGATGTACATCGTTCTCTATTGGAAGGCGTGAGCTCGGGGGATACAAATAGCTTTGTCTATAGTTTAGAGATGAGTGTTCTTATCACCAGCCTAGATCCAAATCCTAGGCTCTATCAAGCGCCGAGAGGGATCAAATCTCCAGAGGTGCAAACCTCTCCTTGAATAGCTCCTTGAGTGCAATACCTGAGCCACCTAATCCTAAGCTCTAAAGTCTCTAGTTTAAGTCTCATATTTACTTTGTATTATTCTTTTTTGTTTATGGCCGACATAATATTTATTACTTTTTACTTTGTATTATTCTTTTTTGTTTACTTTGTATTATTTTGTCAGACAAACACTCGACAAACACTCTAAAGTCTCATATTTACTTTTTACTTTGTATTAAAAGTAAAAAGTAAAGTCTCTAGTTTAAATCTCATATTTACTTTTTACTTTGTATTATTCTTTTTGTTTATGGCCAACATAATATTTACCACCTAATCCTAAGCTCTAAAGTCTCTAGTTTAAGTCTCATATTTACTTTTTACTTTATGTTATTCTTTTTTGTTTATGACCGACATAATATTTATTACTTTTTACTTTGTATTATTATTTTTTTGTTTACTTTGTATTATTTTGTTACTCGACAAACACTCGACTCACAAGATCTCCCCCATACTGGGCTGTAGAGCACCTCTCAGCGCAATTATGGTTAAATGAGCTCCTCACTCATTTTGTTTATGTGCTTTGACATTCTTTTAGTGATCATGGATATGCTGCCATAAATTCTAACATGGTATCAGAGCAGTTCTAAAAGAAGCCATTGCCGAAAACTAGGGTTTCACATTTCAGGGCCTTCCCTTCTCAGTTTAGCTTGAAGAGTGCATTGGAAATTTCTCCCTAGGGAAGGCGCATCTTTTGGTGAAGGCGGAATCCAATTCTGAGAATTTTCATTTTTTTACCTAATTCTGCAGCTGCTACAATTACTGCAGAAATTAGGGTTTCAAGTTTTGACCCGATCCCTCCACATATTTGGCTCGACCCTACCTTTTCTCAAATCGCCTTGCTAAGGCGCATATTCCTATGGAGTCAGTTTCTCAAGAATCGAATTTTCATTTTTGACCTAGCTCCTACTAGGGTTTCTGCTTTAGATCTGCAATCAGGATGATTGGAATGAAGGTTGAAGATCGACTTGATGGGGCTTCCAATTTAATTTCTTGGAATTCTAGGGTTCTTCCCATATTAGAATAAAATGATCTTTTGAAGTTCGTCATAAGAAGGTCCCAGAACCAGAAGCAAAAGATAACAAGTCTTAATGGAGAAAGAATGATGCTAGAGCAAGAAGAATCTTGGTGGATTCAATAAAGGTCTTCTAGTATGTTGAGGTGATGTTATGAAGATCCAGACTGCGATGATCTCCTAGCAAGAAAATGAAGAACAAAGGACTCTCATGGTTCCCACAACGAGGCAGTGGGATCCCACCCACAAAAACAATAAAAGATAAGTAGTTGGATTTATTGCTCTTATAGATTATATCTATTAACTTTGAATATGTTTCCATAAAAATTTGTATGCAAATCTATGTTCCTAGAATTAGGAAGGATGTACAGCAATGTGATATAGTTCCTTTATTGATGAACAGTAGGCTCATATAGCATTTTTTATGTATATGATTGGTTAAATAGCAGTAATGCTACACAACTTTTATGAACCTATCTCCTTCTAACATGCTTAGAGTAGTACACTCTCTTGGTAGTATGTTCTAACGAAGATATCAAACATCTAGATAGTTCCATATATATGTTGTGTTGAAGCATTTGTGAACGATTGATTAAATTTGATTATGGTATGTTGCTAACCATCTGACGGGATTGGACTTGTATGGAAAAGACCATATGATATGGCCTACAAGAAAAGTATGGTGATACTTGTTTCGATGAACAAGTGATGGACACATGAATCTCAATGATGTTCAGTTTAATCAAAGGCAGGAAGCTTCTAGGAGAATGATTCTCAACCTAGAAGGATGACTCCTAGATAAATCAATTAGATGGAATTCATGCAAACAGACAAGGACCTAACACATCCAACTATATTTGATACATGACACATAGGCCCAGAGGATCTAACCTGAATATCGAGGATAAGGAGCTAATAGATCCTAAGGAGATGAGATCATCTCCCCCTCCATCGGTTAAGAGGGAATTAGCGCTTGAGTTGAGGATCTTGGCCTATTGATTGTGTGGTAGAAACCTGATGAGATCTTCCTAGGTTAAGGAAGAACACAGTTGAGATCCTGAGAAGATCCAGCATGATGATTGTGAGTGTCTTGCTACACTAATGGTGTTGCTAGTTGATTTAGACAGACAGTTGAGAAGATTCTTGATGTACATGGTCGTCACTAGGTTGGATACTTACATTTTAGTAAGTAAATGTGTTCTTTTTCTATGTGAAAGTTGGTTCTCATATTGGCACCCAAAGTTAGAGAGAGCAGGATACTCTATAGATAGCACCAGAGAGGGAGCAAGATGCTCAGATGCAGAGGGAGAAGGATGCTCAGATGCAGATAGATCAAGATGCTCTGTAGATAACTCTAGAGAGGGAGCATGATGCTCAGATGCAAAGGGAGCAGTACACGCTAGCACAGAGGGATTTGATTATGGTCCATGGGCACACCGATGGATGCAAATATGAAGAAGCTGAGGGACTCTGCTTCAGATTCAGATTTGATTGATCCCACTATGTATCGCCAGCAGATTGGATCTTTGATGTAATTACGTGGCACTATGGGATATGGCTTGAGATATGATTCAGAATGTGACTTGGGATTGCAAGGCTTTTTTAGACTCAGATTGGGCCAGATGTGATGCAGATAGGAAGAGTAATTCTGGATGTTGCTTCAATCTAGGTTCTGCAGTAATTTCCTGGTGTAGCAGGAAGCAGATCTTAGTAGCACTCAGTAATGCAGAGGCAGAGTATATGGATGCTAGTACAACAGCTCGAGAACTAGTATGTCTTCGAAAAATCCTTGCAGGATTATTTGGCCAGAATCTAGATCCAACCGTGATTCACTGTGATAACCAGATTTGTGTGTAGATACCATTGAATCATATATTCCATGACAAGTTGAAGCATATAGAGATTCCGTATTACTTCATTCGTGATATGGTGCATAAAGGTGCAGTCGAGTTACAGTATGTTTCGACAGATGACCAGACTACAAATGTTCTCACCAAGCCTCTTCCCGGGATAAAGTTTGAATACTTTCATGGAAGACTTGGATTGGAAGAGAATGTGTCCCTCCTTGAGAGGGAAAGATGACATGGATATGTTTACCCTACTTTCACCCAAGCTCCTCTACTCATCTAGGTTCTCATCCAGGTATGGGATTAATCCCATCATTAGATGAGACGGACAGGTAGTAGATGGTTGGGTTCCACCCAGTTGCCTCTACTCGTTCAGGTTCTCATCTAGGTATGGGAGTATCCCATCGACATATGAGACGGGTAGGTAGTAGATGGTCGGGTTACACACAAGTACCTCTACTCATTCAGGTTCTCAGCCAGGTATGGGAGTAATCCCATCTGCAGATGAGACGAATAGATAGTATATGGTCGTGTGATGCTTGCACAAGTACCTCTACTCGTTTAGGTTCTCAGCCAAGTATGGGAGTATCCCATCAGTAGATGAGATGAAAAGGTAGTAGATGGTCGTGCACCTCTACTCGTCCAGGTTCTCATCCAAGTATGGGAGGATCCCATTGGAAAATGAGATAGACATGAATCAGATGGTAAAGCAAATGGGAAAGCTTATCTCTCGGACATCCAGATAGGATGGAGAGGCCACTGTATTCTCCAGATCACTCTAGGATAGAGTGAGGAGATATCTCGGACATTCAGATAGGGTGGAGGGGCCACTGCATTCTCCGGATCACTCTATGATAGAGTGAGGAGGTCTCTTGGACATCCAGATAGGAGGGAGAAGCCACTGCATTCTCTGGATCACTCTAGGATAGAGTGAGGAGATCTCTCGGACATCCTGATAGGATGGAGAGGCTAATGCACACTCCCGGACACTCAGTAGAGTGGGGATATCTCTCAGACATCATGGGACATGATGGAGAGATTTAGTGCATTCTCTAGATCACTCTGAAAAGAGTGAGGAGATCTCTCAGACAGCCTGAGATGGGATGGAGAGGCTGGTGCACACTGGTACTCTAGGACTCACCGAAGGACTAGTTGAGTTGGTGCATGTTCCTTGAAGGATTGGGTCAATCTGAGGCATGATTGAATCACCTATGGATAGGGCAGAGTCGTGGAGCTAGTGCATGTTCTCCGATGGAATGGATTGAGCTGATGCACGAATATTGATTTGTTGACACTTCTCGACGGACTGAGATTGCGTTGGAAGACCTTTCTTGTGATATAGAGAGGTTAGAAATAACTGTGATGTATAGATGATATCCAGATGTGTTCCGATATGATAATAATGCTTATGCCTCCCTGGTTAAGAGGGAGTGTTGGAATAGTATCTGTGTGAGGATTCACCTCATAGGTCAACCCAAGAAAGAATAAAATTAGAATACTGTGTCCAAAGAATACCTTCCTTGTTGAGAGGGAGTGTTGGAAATAGTGCAACTTCGGAAGTTATTCTTGTACCTCCTACGAGAGAAGATATCAATGTATTTGATCATGTAAAGCCATTGAAGGAATCAATTCAAACCTTGAGGTGAAATCACAAAGAAACGATTTATTAAATGTAATTTTTGTATTCCCCCAAGACAAGTCAGCCCAATGGGTAAACTGCCCCAAAACAATGGGTAGTCTTCCCCAAACAATGGGTTGAACTTCCCTAGTCAGGTCGGTCCAGTTAGGGAAAGTCAAGTCGGTCCTGTAAGGGAAAAAGTCACTTTTTTATGTGTATAAATAGATATTTCTACCTCTCATTAGGTCATTCACTCAAGCAAGTTCTCTCTAGTCAAGAGAGGTTCACTATTGCAGCTAGGAGACTGATTTTTGGGGTTCTCCACTATTGGAGAAGTTTCTCTCTTATTTTTCTTGGGTTTGCGCTACTACTATCTGGATGTACATCGTTCTCTATTGGAACATGTGAGCTTGGGGGAGACAAATAACTTTTTCTATGGTTGGGAGATGATTGTTCTTATCGTTATGGTTAAACAAGCTCCACACTCATTTTGTTTTTTTTTCCATTCTTTTAGTGATCCTAGTTATGCTGCCATAAATTCTAACATAAATATGTTGAATACCTCACACTGAATGAAGAGTGCAGAAGATCCTTTCCCTTCAGATATTTCTGTAATATTCAGTACAAGACCAACTCAAGAGGAAGTTTCTGGATGCCAAATCAGAACTATGAGTTAAGAAATGCTATTGGTAAGATTTGTTTTCCTTACATTGATGACTCACAAAAGTGCACTGCTAACTCTTGGATGCAGAAGTTTGATACATATTTTCAGTTAAATTCAATGGTTGAGAGAGATTCCATCAAGCTGGATACTCTACACTTAGGTGGTGAAGGCTGCCAATGATTGGTGATTTATGTTGGGCACAATGGTCACACTGAGAGGGGGGTGAATCAGTGTGAAGGAAATTAAAACCCTTTTTTCACTTCTAGCAAGTCAATTAGAGTCTATGTATTATGTTTTTGAGTTCATCATCATTACATCATTATTATTCATCAACAAAATCAACAATGAATCATAAGCATAACAATCACAGCATTAAGAGATACAACAAGATATGTATGGTCATATTTATTTATGTTTTATGTGATGTACAATGGAAGACACCAATATTCGTGATTACAATCAGCACCAACTGACAACAAGAGCTCCAACTATGAATCCAAGACTCATCCTAGTCTTTTCAGCTCCAACTGAGAAAGGGTTGAGGAATCCAATCCTCAAGGGTACAAGCAAGACAATGCTTGCAATACAATTTGTCACTATCACATGTTTGTCTCTGCTGAATCAATCAACTGTCAAAATCATCAAGTCAATCTGATATTGATTACTCCTGTCATCAATCTGCTCACCTGTTGATCAACTTTTTCACTGTCAAGAAGTATTCCCAAGTATCAATTCTTTAGAGGTTTTGTACATGCACTCTAAGGACTATCAACCAATCAATTGGAATTTTGTTTACATGTTTATCATCAATGGTCTGCTCATCCAAAGGCTTAAACCATATGCATATGTATTTCTCCAGATGTAATTCTTGCCCTAGGCACTTCTCACTTTGCTTGTGATCATTAGATGATCATAGCCTAATCACACATAAGCTAGAAATTTCCATTAACTACTTCACTTCTCAAGCATCCTACGGGTTCTTTGTTGCACTGTACTTACGACAATAGATGATGGTTCATAGAAATAAGCTCTTTGAATATCATACCACTATGATGTATTCCATATTAGTACATTGTACGAAGTTGTAGACCCCCAAACACAGAGAGGAAAACAAATTAGAATGTTGTGGCTACTGTATTACTATACTTACTTGCATACATCAGTCCATGTTGAATAAGTGAACTTCAGGTGAAGATGAACACTTCACTCTTCATCCAAACCAAATAATCTGATTCCTGTATCAAGCGATCTACTATAATGTTTCCCAAGTTCAGAGGTAAAGACACCACCCCTACTGCTTGATCGAACTCTAGATGGAAAATGTCACTGATGTGCCTAAGAGTCACAAAAAACCAATCCAAATGCAATTGTAAGTTTTAGTGTTACCGTTGCTTCTCAGAATATCCAAATTTCTTTAGTATGGTATTGCTTCTACGGTTATATCAGTCCTTCATACACTTCCTATGTAATGTCCCCATTCAAATAAATTCATAACAAGGAAATTCCATCAATCCTACCAGTTCCCTAGGTTGGATGGAGACAAGAGGATTTGTAATAAGGGAGCTAATAAATGGTGTTTGGACATTAGAATGGAATAAATATTTAATAAAGGAGATGAATAAATAAATACAAGAGAAAATCAAAGTGGCAATGGTTCATGAAGACACATGGAGGTTGTGGGGCCCACACAAGCTAGACATTATGTGCCACATGGCATCCTCCTCTTGTAAATTCGAATATATGGGAAGCCTAAGGTTCATGGGAGGAGTTATAAGGCTCATACACTTGGAAATAAGCATCATGGGTCGAATTTGGATGGAGATGTAACTCCCATAGAAGAGGAAGAGTCAAATGGGGAGTTAGTGAACACTTGGACTAGATTCCCTAACCTATATGACAAAAATGATGAAGATGCTATGACACCTATGACAAATTGCAGACCTGATTGCGAACATCTTACCATTAATACATGTCAGGCCTAAATATAGCATCCAAGAGGGCGCTCATGGTATTTAGGTAATCCCAAGGGACTCATACTCAAATTGGTGGAAGGTGGAAGGCTAGGAAGGGGAGGACACATGGCAAATCATGAACCACTCCCAAATTAGAATTGGCTTGGAGTCTTTGGATGGATTTGGAACCTTAGAAGGCTAAGGATTTTTATAAAATACAGGGACCAACCAAGAGAAGCGCTTTCTACCATTTTGATAATTTGCATTTGTGAAGAGAGCTAGTGGAAAACTAGTCTACTTGCCTTAGCCAATTTCAAGGGTGACAGATTCCCATCCTAGTTGGTGTTTGGAAAGGCCACTCAGAACTTTCATGGGAGCTTTAATGGAGTCTTTGTTTGAATTTTTAAGCTACAGGGAAGCTCTTGGTTTCTTCTAATGCAGCTCACTCCTTCAACCATTTCCAGTTTTCATTGCATATTCTTGATCCTCGAGGAGAGGCGCTTTTGGTGAGCTATTGTACTCTTTGGGGGAGATTCTAATGCCCAATTTATTTTTTAATATGAATTAAATTATCTGTTCTTCATATTTAGAAAGTTATAGGTCAATATTCCAAGTGGAAATGTATAAATCTGATTTTTAATGAACAAATGGTGTCATTTCTCCACTATCTTGATGTATAGCAATGAAATATTGATGTATTAGAATGGAAGAGAATTTATATGATATATTTATTATTAATGGACTATCATTAATGATCTTCACAAGTTTCATGTTCATCACTTCAGCATTTGGAGTCATCTTGCTCAGTTTTATACCATTTGAAGAAGATTTAATGCCATTTCCCCCAAGGTCGAAACTAGTGATTTTGTAGCTGTTGGGAGAGGGTTATAACAGACTTCACAAACTAAAACATTATGCACATTAGACCTTAATATTGTCCCTTATAAATCCTCTTCTTCTATTCATAAATTCGAGTGGGCTTGGAAGCTTTTGGAGAGCCATATTCAGCATTTACCCTGGGGGGATTTGAACCCCAAATTGTTAGTAAAAACTCCTATCTTGGCCAGAATCTTAAAGGGGTTTGAAGAAGTATTTTAATGGTCCTAAATAATCCTTGAACATCATAATCATGTCCTAATATCATTCATACACCTTCTCTGAATATTTGGGAGCATTTGGAGCAATTGGGAGACCTAGACCTCAAAACTAGTCAAAGGTCGAACTAGGGAAAAAAGTTGAAAATTTCACCATTTTAAATCATTTCAAAAAAAGGACATTGCAACAGTATCATAGAATGATCTTGGAACCTTATGTGGTTTGATTTTCATGAGTACGAGAAGTCAGGGACCACCCTTAGATATTGAAACCAAAGTTACTTTTGTTGAAGGGGAAGTAGTAGGAGAAGAAGAGTATATTGTTGATACCATGCCTAAGGATGAAAGGGAAACCTAAGAACATGAGGAGGAATTTATTACAATCATAAAACCATTTTTTGAAGACATTACAAGTGGTATCAGAGACATGAACAAACAAATGATGAAAGGATTTGAATTGATGGCTATCCAACTTGGGAGCAAAGGAGTAATAGGAGGCAACAGCAGTTCTCATTGTGACGAAAAGAAGCCAATGGGTGAGCATATTCTCTCAAGCACAGGAACCCCTAATAGAGAAAATGAATTTCAGAGAACACTAAGGCCTCCTGCACCAAAATTTCACTATTTTAATCAATTTCAAATAAGGGACAATACAAGTGGTATCAAAGCCTACTGCACCTAAATTTCTTGTGCCCAAAGAAGAGCCTAACACCCCATTTGACATGGATGAATTGGTAAAAGAATGGGAAAAGTTGAGTGAGGATTGTAGAAGGACTCTACCATTTGACCAATACTTTACTATCTCAAACAAACTCAAGAAGGGGGAGGACAATAGGGCTCTATTCCAAAACAAAGAATTAAATTGTGCTATTGGTAAAATGCCACTTCCTACTTTTGATGGTTCCTCTCAAAGTTCTGCTAATACTTGGGCAAAAAAAGTAGATGTGTATTTTCAGCTGAATCCAATGGTGGAAGAGGATGCCTTAAAAATGGCAATCTTGCACCTAGAAGGAGATGCCAATGAATGGTGGTTCCATGGTCTGAAAACTTGGGACATGATCAGGTTACTACCTATGGATAATTTGTTGACAGGTTATTAGAGAGATTTGAGCAAAAAGACCCATAATTGCCTTTCAAAGAACTAGCCCAATTGAAGCAAGTGGGAACTCCTGCTGATTACATGTTAGAATTTCAAAATTTATCAGTCAAGGTGGCTGATGTATCCATGGGAAGGTTAGTATTTTTTTTCACTGAAGGTTTGGCTGAACCCTTAAAAGTTTTAGTTAAATCCCACAAACCAACTACATTGAAGGATGCTATGAGCTTGACTAGAGACCTCCAAAATGTGCTTCCTAGAACTAGATTTCCTCCCAAGCCTAACTTCAGATTTGAAAAGAAGCCTTGGAAAAGAGATGCATTTGAAAAGAAGCCTTGGAAAAGAGATTCATTTGAAAAGAAGCCTTGGAAAAGGGATACATTTGAAAATAATAGGAAAGAGAGATTGAACAAAGAAGAAATTAGAAGAAAAAAATTGTGCTACACATGCTTTCAGCCATGGGCACCGGGGCACAAATGTACTAAGGGAAAGGCTCAATACATTGAAGTATTTCTGATAATGATGAGTATGAAGGGGTTATGGATGAAGAAGGACATATTTAAGATCAAGAAGAGGGATATGATACAGCAAAAGAAGGGAAACAAGAATAAATTCATCCCTTACCTGACAAAGTAAGAATGGCAGTACTTTCAGTAGTGCCTCGTTATCACACTATTCGATGCAAGGGTGTGGTACTAGGAAAAAGGACCTTAGTTTTGGTAGATGGAGGAGCCACACATAAATTCATTGATGCATACATGGTGGAGAGAAGAAATATACCTACTGAACCATTTGATGGCTTCACAGTTTCCATTCCAGGTCACAACACAATGGAGTGCAAAACATGGGTTCCAAAGCTGCAAATCACCATAGGTAACTATACTTTTTCTGATAGCTTTTATGTGGTTGGTGTTGCTGATACTAATGTGGTTTTGGGAGTGCAATGGCTATACTCTATAGGGGAGCATACAGTAAACTATCAAATTCCTGAAATGAAATTCCAAGATTCGAAAGGAATACTAAGGGTTGTCAGAGGGCAGCACACCTATCCAAATCAAGTGGTGACTTCACATAGTATGAGGTCTATATTGAGGCATGGAGATATTAAATGGACTATTGAATGTCACATCACATCTCCCAAGCCAAACATAAATGTTTTTGAACACCCAAAGGAGATAGAGCAACTCCTACAAAAATATGAAAAAAATTTAGAGATCTTCCACATGGTAGACCACCTGACAGGGGGGTTGAGCACAACATTGTTTTGGAGGAGGGTACTTCACCCATCCAAATACCACCCTTAGACATCCAAACAAATTCATATATGATATTGAAAATGCGATCCAAGAACTCCTAGAGTTGGGACTCATTAGACCAAGCTCTAGCCCTTATGCTTCTTCAGTAGTGTTGATGAAGAAAAAAGATGGAACCTTGAGAATGTGCATAGACTTTAGATCTTTGAATAAGAAGACAATCAAGAATAGGTATCCTATTCCTAGAATTGATGAGCTCATGGATCAGCTATTTGGGGCAAAATATTTCTCTAAAATTGACCTTAGATCAGGTTACCATCAAATTCAAATGAAGGAAGAAGATGTGCAAAACACTGCTTTTAGATGCCACTATGGTCACTTTGAGTTTCTTGTTATGCCTTTTGGACTAACCAATGCTCCAGCCACATTCCAAGCATGCATGAATAATATTTTTTGCAAGCAACTCAAAAAATTTGTTTTGGTCTTCTTTGATGACATTCTCATTTACAGCAAAACTTGGGAAGAGCATTTGCATCATTTAGAGGTTGTGTTGAAAATTTTGCATGAACAGTCCTTGTTTGCTAAGTTGTCTAAATGTGAATTTGGGATGAAGGAACTCTTGTATCTTGGGTACATTATTGGACAAGAAGGAGTGAAAGTGCACATGGAAAAGATAAGGGCCATCCTTGAATGGCCATGACCAAAAAACATCACAGAATTAAGAGGATTCATTAGAATATGCACCTATTATAGGAAGTTTGTGAAAGGGTTCTCCAAATTGAATTCTCCACTCACTGATTTGAAAAAGAAAGATGCTTTCAAGTGGGATGAGGAGGCTAAAAAGGTCTTCCAAAAAATGAAAGAGGTAATGAGTAGTTGTCCAGTACTTGCATTACCTAATTTTACTAAACCTTTTGTTTTGGAATGTGATGCTTCAGGTGAAGGGATAGGGGTTGTCCTAAAGCAAGGCCAACACCCTATAGCCTTTGAGAGCAGAAATTTGCAGCCACATGAAAATATTTACTCCATCTATGACAAATAAATGTTGGCCATCATGCATGCATTGTCCAAGTTTAGACAATACTTGGTGGGAAACAAGTTTTGTGGTGAAAACTGATCACAACAGTTTAAGGAACTTCCTCACCCAAAAAGATCTTAATGAGAGGCAAAAAAAGTGGGTAAGAAAGATTCAAGATTTTCATTTTGATATTGAATATATGAAAGGGAAGAATAACATTGTAGCTGATGCGTTATCTAGAAGACCTTCATTTTCTCTCATGGGCATTGCAAAAGATTGGAAAAACATGCTAATGGTTGAATATGCCAAAGATAAATTTGCTTGTGATGTATTAGATGGGTTCAAGGGGGATGATAACTACAAGATTTTGAATGGGATGATATATTATAAGGGAATAATTTATTTGGTTCAAGATTCAAAACTCAAGTACAAAATTTTGCAAGAAGCACATGATTCCCCACTAGTTGGCCATCTGGGGATCTTCAAAACTATGGGAAATTAAGGAAAAGGTTTTTTTGGAAGGGGATGAAGGAATATGTTCTGAAATATGTGAATGAATGTAAGGTATGTCAGCAAAACAAATCTGAACTTACATGCCCAGCCAGTTTATTACAACCATTGCCCATTCCGGAACAAAAATGGGAGAGTATTTCAATGGACTTCATCACAGGTTTGCCCAAATATTTGGGAAAGGATTGCATATATGTGGTAGTGGATAGGTTGACTAAATTTGTTCATTTATTTTCTGTTACATCATATTTTAGTGCTGCACAAGTGGCTGATGTGTTTTTCAAAAAAATCTTCAGATTACATGGGCTACCCAAGAGCATTGTAAGTGATAGAGATAGTAGATTCATGGGTTCTTTTTGGCAAGAAATTTTCTAATTGGTGGCCACTCATTTGAATCCAAGGACAAGCTATCATCCACAAACTAATGGCCAAATAGAGAGGGTGAATCAATGTTTAGAAGGGTACCTAAGGAACTATGTGGGAGAGCAGCAAAAAGAATAAGCAAAATGACTACACTTGGGTGATAGTAGAGCCCCAAAAGCATTATATGGTTATGATGCACTTACTTTTTTTGAGCTTATCTTTGGTGATAGTAGAGCCCCAAAAGCTAAATATTGGGTGGAAGAGAGCCAAGAAATTTTGAAGCTCTTGAAAGACAACTTGCAGGTGGCCCAAAATTAGCAAAAACCATATGCAGATCAACATAGGGAAGAAAGGAACTTTTAGTTCAATGATTTGGTATATTTGAGGTTGCAGCCATATAAACAAACATCCTTGAAAAAGAAGGGAGCAGAAAATCTAAAACCAAGATACTATGGTCCCTACAAGGTAGTTCAGAAGGTTGGAGAGGTAGAATATGAGTTAGAAATTCCAGAAGGAAGTAAAATCCATAATGTATTTCATGTTTCATGTCTCAAAAAATCTATTGGTCAGCATATTGTCATTTCAGAAGAAAAAAAAATCCTCCTTTGGATGATGAAGGTCAGCTCACACTTGTTCTAGAAAAAAATTTGAAGACTAGGGAAAGGAGGCTAAGGAGCAGAATTATCAAAGAATACTTGGTGCAATGGAAGGATCTTCCAAGTGAAGATGCCACATGGGAGGAGGAACAAATTTTTCAGCATCCAAATCTGAAATTTCTTGAGGACAAGCAATCTTGGGTGGGGAGGACTGTAATGTCCCCATTCAAATAAATTCATAACAAGGAAATTCCATCAATCCTACCAGTTCCCTAGGTTGGATGGAGACATGAGGATTTGTAATAAGGGAGCTAATAAATGGTGTTTGTACATTAGAATGGAATAAATATTTAATAAAGGAGATGAATAAATAAATACAAGAGAAATCAAAGTGGCAATGGTTCATGAAGACACATGGAGGTTGTGGGACCCACGCAAGCTAGAAATTTGGTGCCACATGTCATCCTCCTCTTGTAAATTCGAATCTATGGGAATCCTAAGGTTCTTGGGAGGATTTAGAAGGCTCATACACTCGGAAATAAGCATCATGGGTCGAATTTGGATGGAGATGTAAATCCCATAGAAGAGGAAGAGTCAAATGGGGAGTTAGTGAACACTTGGACTAGATTCCCTAACGTATATGACAAAAATGATGAAGATGCTATGACACCTATGACAAATTGCAGACCTGATTGCTGACATCTGACCATTATGACACATCAGGCCTAAATATAGCATCCAAGAGGGATCTCATGGGAGTTATGGAATCCCAAAGGACTCATACTCGAATTGGTGGAAGGTGGAAGGCTAGGAAGGGGAGGACACATGGAAAATCATGAACCACTCCCAAATTCGAATTGGCTTGGAGTCTTTGGATGGATTTGAAGCCTTATAAGGCTAAGGATGTTTATAAAATTCATGGATCAACCAAGAGAAGGTATTTTGACGATTTTGAGAATTTGCATTTGTGAAGAGAGCTAGTGGAAAACTAGTCTACTTGCCTTAGCCAATTTTGAGGGTGAAAGATTCCCATCCTAGTTGGTGTTTGGAAATGCCACTCAAACCTTTCATGGGAGATTTAATGGAGTCTTTATTTGTAGGTGTAAGCTACAGGGCAGCTTGTGGTTTCTTCTAATGAAACTCACTCCTTCAACCATTTCCAGTTTTCATTGCATATTCTTGATCCTTGAGGAGAGGTGCTTTTGGTGAGCTATTGTACTCTTTGGGGGAGATTATAATGCCCAATATATTTTTTAATCTAAATTAAATTCTCTTTTCTTCATCTTCAAAAAGTTTCAGATCGATATTCCAAGTGGAAATGTATAAATCTGATTTTTAATGAACAAATGGTGCCATTTCCCCACTATCTTGATGTATAGCAATGAAATATTGATGTATTCGAATGGAAGATAATTTATCTGATGTATTTATGATTAATGGACTATCATTAATGATCTGCACAAGTTTCATGTTCATCACTTAATCTTTTGGAGTCATCTTGCTCAGTTTTATACCATTTGAAGAAGATTTAATGCCATTTCCCCCAAGGTCGAAACTAGTGATTTTGTAGTTGTTGGGAGAGGGTTATAACAGATTTCACAAATTGAATAATGATGCACATGAGACCTTAATATTTTCCCTTAGAAATCCTTTACTTCTATTCAGAAATTCGAGTGGTTTTGGAAGCTTTTGGAGAGCCATATTCAGCATTTACCCTGGGGGATTTGAACCCCAAATTGCTAGTAAAAACTCCTATCTTGGCCAAAATCTTAAAGGGGTTTTCAGAATTCTTTTTATGGTCCTAAATCATCCCTGAAAATAATAATCAATTCCTAATATAATTCATACACCTTCTCTGAATATTTGGAAGCATTTGGAGCAACTTGGAGACCTAGACCTCAAAACTAGTCAAAGGTTGAACTAGGGAAAAAAGTTGAAAATTTCACCATTTTAAATAATTTCAAAAAAAAGACATTACAGTGGTAAATTGGGAATTATAATCTCCCCCAAAGAGTACAATATCTCACCAAAATCGCCTCTCCTCAAGGATCAAGAATATGAAATGAAAACTGGAAATGATTGAAGGAGTGAGCTGCATTAGAAGAAACCACGAGCTTCCCTATAGCTTAAACCTGCAAATAAAGACTCCATTAAAGCTCCCATGAAAGGTCTGAGTGGCATTTCCAAACACCAACTAGGATGGAAATGTTTCACCCTCGAAATTGGCTAAGGCAAGTAAACTAGTTTTCCACTAGCTCTCTTCACAAATGCAAATTCTCAAAATGGTCAAAACCTCTTCTCTTGGTTGATCCCTATATTTTATAAACATACTTAGCCTTCTAAGGTTCCAAATACTCCAAGCTAATTCGAATTTGGGAGTGGTTCATGATTTTCCATGTGTCCTCCCCTTCCTAGCCTTCCACCAATTTGAGTATGAGTCCTTTGGGATTCCCTAAATCCCATGAGCGCCCTCTTGGCTAATATATTTAGGCCTGACATGTCATAATGGTCATATGTCAGCAATCAGGTCTGCAATTTTTCATAGGTGTCATAGCATCTTCATCATTTTTTTCATATAGGTTAGGGATTCTAGTCCAAGTGTTCACTAACTCCCCATTTGACTCTTCCTCTTCTATGGGAGTTACATCTCCATCCAAAAATTCGACCCATGATGCTTATTGCCAAGTGTATGAGCCTTCTAACTCCTCCCAAGAACCTTAGGCTTCCCATAGATTCAAATTTACAAGAGGAGGATGCCATGTGGCACATAATTTCTAGCTTGTGTGGGCCCCACAACCTCCATGTGTCTTCATGAACCATTGCCACTTTGATTTTCTCTTGTATTTATTTATTCATCTCCTTTATTAAATATTTATTCCATTTTAATTTCCAAACACCATTTATTAGATCCCTTATTACAAATACTCATGTCTCCATCCAACCCAGGGAACTGGTAGGATTGATGGAATTTCCTTGTTATGAATTTATTTGAATGGGGACATTACATCCTAGTTGTATCTCATCAACAGATGCAGCTTCCTCAGTAGTCTTTTACAACCCTTTGATTTTCATATCCAAGACCTTTCCTTGTGATCTTAGAGTATAAATGAATTAAAGTGGATATGCTTAGCAATTTCAAATGATTAGTCAACGTGGTCACCAATCTCTACATAGAGGATGCTTCAAGGTCTACATGGAGTAGGCCAGATGTTTCAAATACCAGCGATTCTTTAACATGTTGAATATTGCTTCATAATTATGGATGCATACTTCATTCCTTCGCTTGCTCATACATTTACGGAGATCAAACTTAATGTCTATATATCTTAGAATGGATGCCTCATAATGTCTCAAAATCAAAGCTTAAAAATCAACTTGAAACTTGTCTTCATGATACTCCTCCTGTGGCTCTTTACTGCTGCCTAAATCACCCCAAAGTTTAGACTTAGATTACTTTTTAACCCGAAATTCAGAGAGAAAAATCACAATTTCTCAAGAAGATGACTATGCCCTTCACTAGTCTGGTGTTAAAATGCTCCTGTAGCAACAAAAATGGTAGACACAATTCCAAAAAAATGTTGGTAGTTTTGGTGTATGAAAAAGAAGATATAGAACTCATAAAAGGAACAGTCCATGAATTTTCTGAGAGAAATATCAGTCCTAAACCAAAAAGAGTTGAGCTTGAAGATCGCCAAATTCAAGATAAAAAAAATTTGGTTGCCTCAACATGTTCCAGTGGTTTCTGTTGCTCCAGTGGACAGACCCGAGCCCAGATATCCTTCAAAAACTCACTACAGCTCTTCTTGTATATTGCGGCTGCCTCAGTACTTTTGCATATCCGAATTTCAGACAAAGACCACACAAAAACTTGTTGCTTCGTTGAGGATGGATCATTGTATATATATATTCAAACATGGAGGAAAAAAGAAGTATTTTAGCTGGCCGACCTTGTATATTTTGGCTCTTGTTTTATAATATTAATTGATTGATTCAACCTTGCTAAGACAACGTGGAGGGATATGTGCCAGCTAGCCGACTTTAGAATTGGCTATTTGACTGAAATTACAGCTGGACCAACTTAATGCTTCTTCTTAAGACAAAATTTGAGGGCTCATTCCAGTGCAACATATGTCCTTGACTTGATAAACACACCTTCAAGGGCTTCTCCATAAGGGTATTCAAATTTAAAAATAATAATAAAATTGTATATTATTTTGAACCCAAATTACACCAGCAACGATGTGAGAAATTGTTTAAAGTGACCAGCTTGCTTGTGCTTTAAGACTGAGCATACTTATACTTAAACCATGACATATTCAAATATTTTTTATTCGAGAGCTTCCTTAACGTCACCACATGTCATCAAACCACCATGTGTGACAATGGAATCAAGACCCAAGCTTCCATATGTAGGGTACCATCATCATTCATCCATTATCAAAAGACATCAAATATGTGAACCACTTGAGTGTGGTCCTCAATGGTCAAGATGCCAAGTATGTGGGCTCCATGACCCCATCAAGTCATCATCATGACCATTACTATCAAGGATACAAGGGTATCATAATTATAATAAACAAGGAAGGGATTCAACACCATGTCCATCAAGTGGTCCAAGTGCCATGTGTGGGATTAAGAACTTTTACAACCAAGTGAAATGGGCTTCTTTATTTTGATCATCAAATGCTTCAATCTCCACAAGGACATCATCAAGTATGTAGTGGCTCCAAAGACTATCAAACCACATATGTGGGTTCCAAGACCCAATCAACCACATGCATTTCTCCAAGAGGTTTTCCACGTCACCAAGGATGATATCATCATTCAACATTCATGGGGGACTCATAATAAGGAACTCCATCATGAATCCCATCATTAACTAAGGCGTCATACTATATATAAGTGGGTCAATGTGTCAATGTGTATCCAAATGCAAGGATATGATCATGCCATCAATTGTGTGGATCCTAAGCCACAAGCTCCATATGTAACCATGGTCATCATCAAGTGGAATTCAACATATTTCAGAGGGCCATGTGTGTGGGGATTCAAGGACCAAACCTCAAAAGAAAAAGAACCATGATCATTTGCTTCAAATAATGACTGCCAAGAGTAAGATGCCAAGCCTCATTTTATGAAAGGGGAATAAGGGAATCTCAACCAAGTATATAACCATGTATGGGTGCATCATAACCAAGGAAACATATCTCAAGGATATGTCAACTAAGAAGAGGGATCCACCAGCACTCATCATAGCATGGACTTTAAGATAAATCAACCAGATACATCAAGCTATCATGTGCAGCATGCCATCATGTATGTTGATTCCAAGGGCCAAGATACCAGGGGTGAGGGTACTAGTATCATGAAACCATCATGTTAACACCTGTGAATGATATCATCTAGTTGGCCACTGTGTGTGGGAAGAGGACTCCAACTTATGAAAGGTACCCCACAAGACATACCATGAATATGTGCAGGTATCCATTATTAAGTCCATACCTGTCCATCAAGCTTGTCCACTGCAGGGGATCTTGGGGGCATCAATGGCAACTGAAAGCACCACTACATGTCAATGTTGGCATCAATGAAAACTCAATCAACAGTTTCATGGCCTGAAAACACTTGGGCATGATCAAGTGACCACCTATGAATAGTTCACAAGAAGATTGGTTGAAAGATTCGAAAGAAGAGATCCCGAAATCACCTTTAGACAACTAGCGCATGCGAAGCAGACTGGAACTCCTGAATCCTACATCTCTGAGTTTCAAAAATTAGTTGTGATGGTCTTTGATATCTCAGAAGATTGATTGATCATGTTGTTCATTGAATGGTTAGCAGAAAATTTGAATGGTTTGTTGAAGGCTTACAGACCCTCTACCTTGCAAGATGCATTGAGTAGAACAAGAGATTTGCAAGACTCTATTCTGAGGACAACATTTCCTCCTAGAACTGTTGTTCCTACTCAATTCAAGAATCAAAGGCCACCCATGAAGAGTCCTTTTGGAAATTTCAAGAAGGACAATTACTCACAATATAGAGATGAATTGAGAAGAAGGAAGTTGTGTTTCACCTGTTAGGAACCATGGGTTCTAGGACACAGATGTGCTAAAGGAAAAGCACACTACATTAAAGTTTATTCAAAGAGCGAAGCTGAGGAGGAAAAATAAGAGGCCCCAGTAGATGCCGAAGTGGTCTATGAGACTGCAGAAGAGGAACCCACCCCCGAGGTGATAAAGATTGCAGTATTATCAGGAGTGCAAATAATGACCACCAAGAGTAAGATGCCAAGCCTCATTTTATGCAAGGGGAATAAGGGAATCTCAACCAAGTATATAACCATGTATGGGTGCATCATAACCAAGGAACCATATCTCAAGGATATGTCAACTAAGAAGAGGGATCCACCAGCACTCATCATAGCACGGACTTTAAGATAAATCAACCATATACATCAGGCTATCATGTGCAGCATGCCATCATGTATGTCGAATCCAAGGGTCAAGATACCACAGGTGAGGGTACTAGTATCATGCAACCATCATGTTGACACCTGTGAATGATATCTTCTAGTTGGCCACTATGTGTGGGAAGAGGACTCCAACTTATGAAAAGTACCCCACAAGACATACCATGAATATGTGCAGGTATCCATTATTAAGTCCATACCTGTCCATCAAGCTTGTCCACTGCAGGGGATCTTGGTGGCATCAATGGCAACTGAAAGGACCACTACATGTCGATGTTGGCATCAATGAAAACTCAATCAACAGTTTCATGTCCTGAAAACACTTGGGCATGATCAAGTGACCACCTATGAAGAGTTCACAAGAAGATTGGTTGAAAGATTCGAAAGAAGAGATCCCGAAATCACCTATAGACAACTAGCGCATGCAAAGCAGACTGGAACTCCTGAATCCTACATCTCTGAGTTTCAAAAATTAGTTGTGATGATCTTTGATATCTCAGAAGATTGATTGATCATGTTGTTCATTGAAGGGTTAGCAGAAACTTTGAAAGGTTTGTTGAAGGCTTACAGACCCTCTACCTTGCAAGATGCATTGAGTAGAACAAGAGATTTGCAAGACTCTATTCTAAGGACAATATTTCCTCCTAGAACTGTTGTTCCTACTTAATTCAAGAATCAAAGGCCACCCATGAAGAGTCCTTCTGGAAATTTCAAGAAGGACAATTACTCACAATATAGAGATGAATTGAGAAGAAGGAAGTTGTGTTTCACCTGTTAGGAACCATGGGTTCCAGGACACAGATGTGCTAAAGGAAAAGCACACTACATTAAAGTTTATTCAAAGAGCAAAGCTGAGGAGGAAGAATAAGAGGCCCCAGTAGATGCCAAAGTGGCCTATGAGACTGCAAAAGAAGAACCTACCCCCGAGGTGATAAAGATTGCAGTATTATCAGGAGTGCCTCGCTACCATACACTCATATTCAAGGGAGTGGTTCAAGGACAATCAGTCACTATGTTAGTGGATGGAGGAGCCATGCATAACTTCACTGATTCAAATTTGGTCGAAAGGAGGAATCTACCTACTGAAAAATTTAAAGGCTCCACTGTTATTAATCTAGGTAATCATTCTATGGATTGTTCTAGATGGATTCCTAAATTGCAAATTACTATAGGAGATCACACCATTACAGATAGATTTTATGTTGTGAATGTGGTTGATACTAACATGTTTTTGGGAGTACAATGGTTGTATTCCATTGGGAAGCACTCAATAGACTACCAAATTCCTGAGATGACCTTCAAAGGAGAAGATGGAAAGGAGGTAGTGTTGAGGGGAATCAACACCTACCCAAAACAAGTTTTGAGTGCACATAGTATGATATCTCTACTGAGGCATGGAGACATTGAGTGGGATGTAGAATTCCTAATCACCACTAAAGGTGCCTCTTTAGAAGTAGAACAATATCCATAAGACATTCATAAATTGCTCCAAAAGCATAAGAGAGGTTTTGGGGACCTTCCTTATGGTAGGCCACCTGATCGAGGAGTGAAGCATAGAATTGAGTTGGAGATAGGCACATCACCTATCAAATTCCATCCTTACAAGCACCCAAAAATATTCAAGGATGATATACAGCGAACCATCAAGGAATTGCTTGACTTGGGATTCATTAGACCAAGCTCAAGTCCTTTTGCATCATCTGTAGTCCTTGTGAAGAAGAAAGATGGAACCATGCACATGTGCATAGACTACAGAGCTCTCAACAAGAAGACTATCAAGAACAAATATCCTATCCCAAGGATTGATGAGCTCATGGATGAACTACATGGAGACTAATACTTTTCAAATATTGGCCTTTGTTCTGGTTACCATCAAATTAGTATGCGGGAAGAGGACATCCAAAAGACAGCTTTCTGATGTCATTGTGGGCACTTTGAGTTCTTGGTTATGCCTTTTGGCCTAACTAATGCACCTGCAACTTTTCAATCTTGCATGAACAGAGTGTTTAGCAGACATCTCTATAAGTTTGTTCTTGTTTTCTTTGATGCTATTTTAATATATAGTAGAACTTGGGAGGATCATTTGCACCATTTGGATGTTGTACTAACAACCTTGGCATATCAATCTTTCTATGCAAAACTATCCAAGTGCGAGTTTGGAATGACTGAGATTTTGCATCTTGGTCATGTGATTGGGAAAGAAGGATTTAAGGTTCACTTGGAGAAGATCCAAACTATTGTGGATTGGCCAAGTCCTAAAAATATCACTGAATTGAGAGGATTTATTGGGTTATGCACTTATTATCGCAATTTTGTCAAAGGTTTTTCAAAGTTAACATCTCCCTTAACAGGCCTTACTATGAAAGGAGCCTTTAATTGGTCAAAAGAAGCTGAAAAAACATTCAATAAGATTAAGGAGGTAATGATTATTTGTCATGTTCTTGCACTTCCATATTTTTCTCAACCTTTTTTTCTTGAGTGTGATGCTTCAAGGAATGGGATTGGAGCAGTCTTGATGCAAAACAAGCATCCCCTAGCCTTTGAAAGTAGGAATTTGCAGCCCCATGAGAGGTTATATTCAGTCTATGATAAGGATATGTTATCCATCATGCATGCACTAGTCAAGTTCAAACAATATCTTGAGGGTGGTAAGTTCATCATCAAGACTGATCATAATAGTTTGAGACACTTGTTGACCCAAAAGGAGCTGAATGATAGGTAACAAAAGTAGGTAAGAAAGGTCCAAGCATTTGAATTTGACATTGAATACAAGAAGGGTAAGATGAACATTGTAGCTGATGCTCTTTCTAGAAAACCAACCTTTGCATTGATAAATTTCATGATGATTGGAAAGCACAACTAGGAGTAGAGTACACAAAGAATCAGTTTGCTTGTGATTTATTTGATGGACAAATTCATGATGATACTTACAACATTCTCAATCATATCATCTATCATAAGGATAGTATATTTTTGGTGCCATAATTCTCATTAATGAAGAATATCCTAGAGGTTCCTCGTGATGCACCCCTAGCAGGACATCCGGGGTTTGTGAAGACATACAGGAAATTGAAGGAAAGGTTCTCTTGGAAGGGCTTGAAGAAGGAAGTGATGGAGTATGTTAGATCATGTTTGGCATGTCAGCAAAACAAAGTAGAACATACTCATCCAACTGG
This sequence comes from Larix kaempferi, assembly GCA_027924585.1. NCBI lineage: Eukaryota > Viridiplantae > Streptophyta > Pinopsida > Pinales > Pinaceae > Larix > Larix kaempferi. Next base: position 6,414,271 of record BSBM01000035.1, read on the forward strand.
ACACTTACAAACACTTCCTATCCCTGAGCATAAATGGGAAAGTGTATTGATGGATTTCATCACAAGGCTTCCCAAAAGCCAAGGTAAAGAGAGTATTTTTGTTGTGGTTGATGGATTGACTAAATATGCATATTTATTTGTTGTAAAACCTAATATTGAATCCATCCAAGTGGTTGAAATTTTCATCAAAGAAGTCTTCAAACTTCATGGCATACCCAAGTCTATCATCAGTGATAGAGATAGCAAGTCCACTGGCAATTTTTGGAAAGAATTGTTCAAGCTAGTGGGGACAATTTTGGACATGAGTACAAGATTCCACCCACAAAATGATGGACAAATAGAAAGAGTGAACCAATGGCTGAAAGGATACTTAAGAAACTATGTTACCGGTCAGCAAAAGTCATGGACTACTTTTCATCTCTCGATTGGAATGTCACCATTCAAGGCCCTGTATGGATATGATGCACTCACTTTTGCTGAACTGATATTGGTGATTGTAAGACACATAATGAAAAGGATTGGCTCCAAGAGAGTCAAGACATACCCATAACTCTCAAAGACAACTTGCGAGTAGCATAAAATAGGAAAAAGGTGCATGCAAACAAGCATAGAGTGGAGAAAACCTTCCAAGTAGGAGATATGGTATATTTGAGGTTGCATCCCTATAGACAGCCCTCATTGAAGTCTAAGGGGCTGAGAAGTTGCATCCCTATAGGTAGCCCTCATTGAAGTCTAAGGGGATGAGAAGTTTCATCCAAGGTTTTATAGTCCCTACCAAGTCCTAAGGAAGATTGGGGAAGTGGCTTATGAGCTATAATTACCTCTGGGTAGTAGGATTCACAATGTTTTCCATGTGTCTAGTTTGAAGGAAATAGGGAAGCAAGTTAAGGTCTCAAAAGAATTGCCTCCCCTTGATGATGAAATACATTTGGTGCTAGCTCCTGAAAATATTTTGGAGATCCGAGAGAAAAGGCTAAGGAGGAGAATCATTAAATAATTCCTGGTGCAATGGGAAGGACTTCCTAGTGAGGATGCCACTTGGGAAGGAGAACACACCTTGCAGAATCCCAATTTGAAATTGCTTGAGGACAAGAAATATTGGGAGGGGAGGACTGTCATGTCTCCTCAATAGTGATTACTGGATTAAGTTCCTAACCCATCCAATCCCTTGGGTTGAGGAGACAACTTCATTTACTTGGGGTTAATTTTGAAAGTTCGGCCATTTAATTAATTAGGAAGTGTGAATTAATTTTCCTAAAGTTGTTATGTATTGGAGAATAATTATTTTTCATCAAATAAATATTTTTATTTTTGAATAAAAGAGGATAATGATCCACAAGTGCCCTTAATGGATAAGGTTGACTGAGGAGATGACTTCCAAGAAAAGTTAGGAGAAAGCATCAAAAGCTAGAAAATCAGGAAAAAGAAAAGAAAGATGGTACAAAGCAGAAAGGCAGCAAAAAACTCGGGAAATGCAACATAAAGCATAAAGCAGCACAAAAGTAGAAAGCAAGACAAAATTAGAAAAGCAGGACAAGGCAAAAAAGCAGGATAAGGCATAAAAGAAAGAAAAGGCAGTAAAAAGCAAAAGCAGAATAGAAAATCTAAAGCAAAAAAGGAAGAAATCCATATTTCCTTATCCATCCATGAGGGCACATTAGCTTAGGATACTTTCTCCTCAAGTCATCCTCCATCAAAAATGAATTAGAGTGCACCACCTTCACATCTTTTGACAGTTTGAGAACTGGAGTGAGTGCAATTGTGCCTCAGAGACTTGGGAGATGTGCCCCTAGTCCAAGATGGGAGATGTGCCCCTGCTTCCTATGAGAAGATGATGATATTGACCCATTGTTATTGAGTTTATTGTAGGTCTTGAAGTCTGCACCATAGGATTTCAATCCTGTAACAGGGATTTGATATCTCTTCTTGCAGATCTATGAGTGATTTCTTAGTCTTTCTTGATGTAAGAGCTTGTTCCTGATGTATCTTATTATTGAGAATGATATGATGTATGAATCAGATACTGATGGCTGATATGACTGTAATAATTTACCTTTGATGTCAATTCTGAAATTATACTGAATAAAATTATGATTCCAGTACCTCTTCTTGCACCAAGTCTAGATTTCAATGAAATTGAGCTAGTTTCCAGAACTATTGTGATAAATGAATGAGTAGTGGTCCAAATGAAGTGATTTATGTTTATGATGTTAATTAAAATTCCATATGACTCATTCCAATATTAATTTCAGAAATTCGTGATCGTCTCAGACTATTTTTGAAGTCCTGAAATTGGCCTAGTTGTGCAATCCTGGAAAGCAATTTTTCTTGTATGTTTGTGAGACTTCCTCAGAACCTGCCCAAACTTGTTGGAGAAAACTTATGTTTTACGTTGACTATTATTTGATTTTATTTATCCTACCTTTGGTTCTCAATCCATGCTTATTTGATGTTCTAGTTTGCATATGTTGGGGTGCCCAGGAGAATTGGAGTAGAGTTCATCCTGGATTATGCTCAAAACATTAATGGTCTCAGTATGTTGTGAAAAGGTTCTATCAGCTTTCATAGTACTCATCCCCTCCATATTTCTTTGATTTTACCTACCTACAGTCAAACTAGTCACCAGAATCCACTGTTTTTCATTGAGTCTTGTAGGAGAGTGAGTTAGTGTATCAACAATCATCGTTGGTACATTACATCAAATCAACATTATATCTCTAGTGAATAATGTGACTACATGTGAGGATATATCAATGAGGATAAATTTTCTATGATGAAGAAATAATCAATGGGTCAAGACAATCCATTGAAGAAGTCCCGGAGAAAGTGGAAAGCAAGAAACAACACAACTACCCCAGCAAAAGGGGTAAATTGACCCTAGAAGACAAAATGACAAGTCGGCTTGAAGATAAATAAAAAATAAATCAAACTAGCAAGTCGGCCCCATTGAGGAATTTTCTAGTCAACTGAAGAATATAAATAGAAGTGTTCTCACACTTCATCAAATGTCACATTCAACTAAGCTCATCTCTCTCAATTGGTGCACACTTCTCAAGGAGGACAAGTGAATATCATTAGAATTAATTTTAGGGTTATCTTATCTCTCTCAAAGGTTTGCTAGGGTTTGTTGTGGAAGAACAGAACACTCTTGTGCTAGGGATTAATCTGTATGATTGTTATTGTTCTTGTATTGGTTAATTTCATTTGAGAAAATTTTGTTGGGTTTTCTCTTGTTTTGGTTTCCCAAGATAAATATTTGTGTCTCTTGTGCATGGTTATCTTCCAATGATCCTTTTTTTTTATCCGCTGGAAATGAATAATTCTATAATTGTGGGATGAAATGAATTATGAAATTAAAGTTGAAAGAGATGAAAATTATACTGCTAAGTTAAAATTCAACATGTTATCAGAGCAGTACTAAATAGAAGCCATTGCCAAAGACTGTTTATGCCCTACTATGGAAGAAAGGGCTTCCAAGATTAGACACTTATCTCCATCATTTGGACTCAAAAGGAGCACATTAGATTCTCCCTAGGAGGGAGCATTTATCTGTGGAAGCAGATCTCAGTTTTGTGACGATTCAGTTTTGACCTAATTTCTGTTGGAATCGAGAAATTAAGGCTTTCAGTTTCTAACCTTTCTGACTATTATTTGGGTTCAATCTTAGCATTTTGGAGCTCTCCTTAGGAGGGTGAATCTACCTATGGAGTAATTTTTCACATTCGGCAAAGTTCAATTTTGACCTAGCTTCTACAAGTGTTTATGGGTCATACACTCAAAATGGTGTCCAGTCTCAGAGTGGAAGATATATTGGATGGTACTTCAAATTTTAGATCCTAGAAGACAAGAATACTTTTAATATTGGAAGAAAATGAAATCCAAGATTATGTAAAGTATGATATCTTAGAACCAGAAGATGATGGATAGAAAGCAAAATACAAGAAGAATGAAGCGAAGATAAAGAGGATCTTAATATATTCTGTAAAAGACCACTTGATTCCTCATATTTATGAGTTGAATACTGCTAAAGAAATGTATGATGCTTTAGTAGGATTATTCGAAAGCAAAACCACCAGTAGAAGACTAACCTTAAGAAATCAACTCTGCTGCATAAAAATATCAAACTCAGATTCAGTTAATACTTACTTCATGAAGGTCTCCCAATTGATAGATCAACTTAAAGCTATTGGAGATATTATTGAGGATGCAGAACTTGTTCTGATGACCCTTAATGGATTTCCTTCCACATGGGAATCATTTGTTCAGAGTGTTTGTGGAAGAGAAGAGTTACCCAAATTCGATCATCTATGGGTTGATTGTTTTCAAGAAGAGGCCAAAGTATTATCAAAGAACAACTCACAGAAACCTAAAGAAGAAGAAAATCAAGCTCTTGCAGCTCATGCAAGAAAAGGAAGAGGAAGAATAAAGTTCAAAAAGAAAAAAGAAAACACAAGTGAAGGATCAACCCCATCTCAAGGGAAGAAGGATCTTTCAAAGATAAAGTGTTACACTTGTCGTAATTTTGGTCACTATGCTTACCAATGTACTCAACAGAAAAGGAAGGAAAGGAAACATGCATCAACAACCAATGTTGAGGAGCCTCCACCAAAGAAGACAAAAGAAGATAAACTTGAGGAAATTGCAGATGATATCGGGAAGGAGTATTTCTTCTAGTACACTCAAAATATGCGCACACCAATGAGAGTATCATTTTTGGATGATTTCTTGTACTATGTCACTTTCATTGGTGATCTACTCCGTGAAGACCCATGATGAAGACTTCAACATGTTCCATAAGTTCAGAAAAAAATCAAGGTTGTCAGATCAGATGATGAAGAATGTTAGGATATTCCTATACTCCATCCTAGTCCTACCAACATTTTCATTATTTGCATTTTCAATCTTGCATGCATTTCTGCATGCAGCATTCATTATGCATGCATGCATGCAATTGCATGCATCCCAGTCATCAGTCTCAGCACCTAGCCCTCAGTTAGCTAGCCCCGGGAGCTTCTCACTGATCAGTTTTATCCCTCCTACTGCTTAATACGCCTTGCATGCAATTGCATGCATCTCATGTGCCCTCTCTCACCTACCACTCAGTTGCACTTCAGTTAGTTGGGTTATCTTTAGTTCTTTCCTTGATTTAAGGCTAGACTGACTCTCAACTAACAGTATCACTCCGATGGACCTCCAGTGAGACTAGACTACCCATTCTGACTCCAGTTAGCTCCTCATGCGCCCTCCACTGAGCCTCCTTCATTTAGTTAGTACCTCCATGTGCCATTTACACCTACCACACTCAGTTAGACTCAATTTGACATCTGGTTGACAGTTACTTGTGCATTGATGACTCCACTGATGATGATGAGGACTCCTAGTTGTGCTCTGTTGACACTCTATTGATCTAATGATCACTCTATGAGAGGCTAATTCGAATTGCCACCTTGGCATTCGAATCCTCTCCACCATTGTACTATTTATTATATTTGTGATTAATGAAGAAGTGTGTGTGTGAAGTTATTTTCCTTCTATCCAAGTTCTACTGTATTATTATTCTATTGCTCATTTACACTGCATTGACCACTCTTTTTCTATCTTCCTGCTTAATCATAATCTTTCTTGTGAGGTATACATTAGCTCTTAGATCTGCTGTGAGGATTTTCACATGGTATCAGAGCATGTTGAGGGTATTGTCTATCTCCATTCCTGAGAGTTTTTTGCAGGTTATTATCAAGATTTCGAGTGTAGCAGTTGCAGCAGTTTCTGCACTTTTGCAGTAGTAGCAGTTGCAGACGTTTTCTATTCTTTTGCAGATCTTCTACAGCTTCCATGAATTTAGAAGAAATCCCTCCTCTTTCTCCATTCAACTATGATGAATGGAAACCAAAAATGATAGCATATTTGAAGAGCCATGATCTCTTTGATTATTGTTTTTGAAAGAGAGTTTGAATCCTCTGAAGAAGAGAATGACTGGTTAAATGAAGGTGAAAGAGCCCTTGCAGCCATGTTGATTTCTATGTCTCGTTGTTTGTTTACCCACCTCATTGATTCTGTTGAATCTCCAAAAGAGCTATGGGCCTATATAGATGAAATATTTGGAAAACAGAATGAAGGGATTGGTCCAATCCATTTCAAGAGAAATCCCACTGTTGCATTCGCCCTCCTTGATGATCTCATTGATCATGAATCAATATCAAACACATCTCGTATTGAAGTTGTTCACAAAGAAGAAGAACTTGCAGATTCTACACTCATGCTCTCAAATTCTTCTATTTCGAATTTTGTGCTAGATCACACTCTAGAAACTGCAGAGGTTCCTAAATCCTCTCTTGCACCAGAGTCTATTGGTTTGCATCATGATCTACTGAATGTTTCGGAGGTCAAATAAGCCATTGGAGGTAATGCATTCGCTCTCCATGATCAATCACCTCTTATTTACTACTGTAAGATCATTATTTCATGCTCTCAGAAGGTTATTGAAGATGATGTCCATTGCCATTCACTTGGGATAATTTCTCATGCATTTACTGGTTTAGATCTCACCTCTAATGGTTCAAAGGATATCTTAAGCAACCATTTTTCAAGTCTTGGATCTGATTTGGATTCCAAGCAATCACTGATATTTGTTGGTTCTTTTGGGCATAATCTCACCCATGATGGTTCAAAGGAGAAAACAAAATACTATCTGCATATTCATGGATTTGATCCTACCTCAATTGATTTGAATCACAAGTTCAAGGATCATCCTCATACTTTTGGATTTGTTCTCATCACATTCGATCTGAAGAGCAAGTACAAGCACATGCTTCTTGAGCATGAACCACTTCTTCCCAAGAAGAAGATACCTCCAGACATATGACCAAGCATCACACCTGCTTGAGTTTGGACCATTTATTTTTGTGTGTGCCCTACAGTCTATTTTGAGGGGGGGTATTTTTCCCATGAGGTTTTCCCCATTTCCTCAGTTTATTGACTGTTATTATTATTTGTATTCGGTGACCTTTGGTCTCAGTTACCAGGGCCCGGGATGGATTAAGGGGGGGTGTTAGGATATTCCTATACTCCATCCTAGTCCCACCATCATTTTCATTATTTGCATTTTTAGTCTTGCATGCAGCATGCAATTGCATGCATCCCAATCATCAGTCCCAGCACCTAGCCCTCAGTTAGCTAGCCTCGGGAGCTTCTCACTGATCCGGTTTATCCCTCCTAGTGCTTAGTATGCCCTGAATGTAGTTGCATGCATCTCATGCACCCTCTCTCACCTACCACTCAGTTGCACTTCAGTTAGTTGGTTTATCTTTAGTTCTTTCCTTGATTTAAGGCTAGACTGACTCTCAACTGACTGTATCACTCTGATGGACCTCCAATGAGACTAGAATGCCCATTCTGACTCCAGTTAGATCCTCATGCGCCCTCCACTGAGCCTCCTCAATTCAGTTAGTACCTCCATGTGCTAGTTACACCTACCAGACTCAGTTAGACTCAGTTTGACATCTGGTTGACAGTTACTTGTGCATTGATGACTCCACTGATGATGATGAGGACTCCTAGTTGTGCTCTATTGACACTCTATTGATATGATGATCACTCTATGAGAGGCTAATTCAAATTCCCACCTTGGAATTCAAATCCTCTCCACCATTGTACTATTTATTGTTCATATTTATGATTAATGAAGAAGTGTGTGTGTGAAGTTATTTTGCTTCTATCTGAGTTCTACTGTATTATCAATCTGTTGCTCATTTACACTGCATTGACCACTCTTCTTCTATCTTCTTGCTTAATCATAATCTTTCTTGTGAGGTATACATCAGCTCTTAGATCTGCTGTGAGGATTTTCACAAAGAAGAGCACCCTCCCAAAAACTCCAGTGATTTCTACGAGGAGGAAGAGATCAAGAGGGAGCCAACAAAACAAACAAAGATAAGTATTTTATACTTTGTGTGATAAGCTTTATTTGCTCAAATTCAATTGTTATTTTATTGATGAATAGCATAACTATTTAAATTAGTGTTGGTTAACCCTTGTGGACATTTCTGTCATGGATAGGTTCATTATAAATATTGTGGAGATGAAGATATGTGATTAAGAAGATGAGACTAGTATGACATTTATCCTTGGATCAAGTGTCCCTATAGTACAACGATCAACTATCTATTAGGACGATATAATAGAGCCATCAGAACAAGTGGATCTTACAAGAGATGATGTAGTCATTGGGCAACAGACTAACAGGAAGCCATGATGGAAGAATATTATCCCATCATGAAGAATGATGTGTGATAGTGTCATGAAATGGAGGGAAGTCAATGGTGATATTCAAGTAAATCTATAAGATCAGCATCTATTTCAGATTAGCATCCGAGAAGGAACATTATATAGGCTATGGAGTTAGCCATTTTTGCAAAACCTGAGAAAGTCTTGGATAGTATCCAATAGACCCACTTGATGGGAGGTGACACAAATAGATACACAGAGCCAGACAATCTTCCTTGAATTTGAGCTATATGGTGTGAGGAGATTGGCTCAAAAGTATAGTATCCAGATGTAGTGAGCACGGGATAATTAGATACAGAGAGGGCATAGTGTCCAGGTGCAGAGGGATAAATATGCTCCCACACAGAGGAAGTAGCTACAGCACAGCCTGTTGATGATAAAGAAGACTTTGTACGGACTCAAGCAGGCACCCAAGATGTGGTATGGAAAAATAGATGTGTACTAGATGAGCTTGAACTTCACCAAGAATGATATGGATTCAAACCTTTACTACAAGGTTGTAAATGGTGGCCATTTGATCTTGGTGTTGTATGATTGATGATCTATTCCTTTACAGAAACAAAGAAGCTCAGTGTTGAGTGTGTTAATGTAATTGTAACTTTGAAAGATATTCACTTGTATATTTTATATTGTATTTGTATTTTATTATTGTACCTCCAACGAAGATGTTTATTCCTCCGGTCGGAGAATCCATTATTGCATTTGGGTCATGTAAATTCATTGAGGTTAACCCTCCTTTGTATGTTGGGGCATTAGACCCCAAAGTTAAGTTGTCTATGGGTTAGTAGACTCTCCTAGAGAAGTCGGCCCAATCAAGAACAACTAGGGGCCGACCTAGTTGGGTAAAAGTTAAGTGAAAGTAAAAGTATAAATAGAGAGGGTTCCTCTCTCATTTATTCATTCACTAACTCATCAAGTTCGCATAAGTGAGTAGGAGGACAAGTTCGCACAAATGGAGAAGAGAGAAGCTGCTGAAGACCATTTCTACTTTTGGGGTTTATTGTATTGTTGCTCATTCTATCTCTGAGGAAGTTGCAGGGTTTTCTCCTTTATGGTTTCCCCGGTGAAACTCTTTGTGTCTCTTGTCTCTTGTGTTTGAATTGTTGTGCATGTTATTCTCTCAAATAATATCCTAGATAATCTTGAATTAAATTGTGAAAAACTAACATGGTATTAGAGTTAACTTGAGAAGAAGACACTATGCAACTGCGGAAGCTATGGATTCTTAATTTTTGGGTTTCTCTCCACAGATCATCAGCAAAAGGAGGCTATGATAACTCACTTTAGGAGGGCGCATCTTTCTGTCGAAACAAAATTTGATTCCGAGCATTTTCCATTTTTCACATGTCACTGCTACACGGAATTAGGGCTTTTCACAGAGAAAAAATAAATAAATAAATAAATAAAATAAAAATAAAAATTGAAGTGCAATTAGCACAGTGTTGTTCTCCTCCTCAATATCAAAATTTTGAGACCAAGATCGAAGTTTTTGGTTGGGTAGAACCCCGGGATAAGTCAAACCCTAGTTTGACTCTGGACCAGAAAAACCAGAAAAAGCCAGAAACTGCAGATCCGAAATTCGCAAGTCAATTTTCAGGGGTCAATTTTTGGAATCTTCAGAAACCAAGTGTACCACCATACTCACCTCATCCATGCAAATATTCCTGTGAAAACGTAATTCAATTCCGAGTATTTTCATTTTTCGGCCCGTCACTACTCCCGAAGGAAAACTAGGGCATCAAATATTTTTGGTTTATGTTCACTGATTTAGGGAAGTGAGTACATTGGAAAACTCTCCTTTAGGAGGCACATCTATTTGTCCAATTAGAAGTTTCAAATTCCAAGTTTGAAATTTAGGGTTTCTCTAACAAACCCTAGCCAACTCCAAAACCAGCTTCAACAAGTCACGTGGTAAGACCTAAAAGCTTTTCTATTTCCATTTAAAGTACTCTTTAAATATGTCTCACAACACCAAGCTTGAGTATATTCTTGAAGGGCTGATAATTTGTCGGGCATGGAAGTATAGGATTTCACTAGTCCTTGAAGAGAATGAATTGGACACCTACATAAATGAAGAAGTTCCCGTTCCAGAGGGAGATGAGGCTAAATCCTTACACAAGAAGAGCTTGGTCAAGGCCAAGAGGATTATTGTTGACTCTATCAAGGATCACCTTATACCACATGTGTCTTCCTTAAAGACACCTAAAGAGATGTTCGATTCCTTGACCAAGCTATTTGAAGGAAAGAGTATAAATCGGAAGATGACATTGCGAAACCAGTTGAAGAGTGTACACATACAAAATGCTGAGACCATCCATTCTTTCTTCACAAGGGTCTCTCAAGTCAAGGAGCAACTTGAAGCTGTGGGAGAAAACACAGAGAATCGAGAAATTGTGATGACCACTTTGAATGGTCTCCCTAGGTCATGGGATTCCTTCATTCAAGGAATTTGTGCTAGAAAGAAGTTAATCACATTCAGTAGGTTGTGGGAGGAATGCTCACAAGAAAAAGCTCGACTTGTAGCTCGAGAAGAAAATATGGATAATGAAGACCAGGCTCTCACAGCACACACCGGGAAGAATAACACCAAGAGGGAGCATCCTCATCACAGTAAGAAAGAAAAACAACACCACCAGAATCAGAGGGATAACTTTAGAAGATCCCTAAGAGATGTATCTACCATTCGATGTTATACATGTGATGAGAAGGGACACTACTCCATAGATTGTCCCAGAAACAGAAGTGGCTCCAACAAGAAGAAGCCAACAAGAAAAGACACCATGCTCACACCACGGAAGATGATGAACCTGCAAGAAAGAGAACCAGAGAAGAAAGTGAATATTCTTCAAGTGATGAAAAATATATATTGTAATGAAGGTAACCAGTTACATGGGTTCATTCAGAAGGTTCCACCTCATAAGGTGAAGCTAGAGATGACTTTCAATATTCCATAAAAGGAGAAGGAGAAGCTCCTACAGAGTTGGACTCCAGAAAATAAATAACGATCAATGCTCTATGGAAGAACCTCACATCATTGGTTAAGGTGCAAAAGAAAGGAGCACGCTCCAGTATCTCCAACAAGGAAGCAAATATCAAGAGGGAGTCCACCCAACAACCAAACAAAGATAAGTATTTTAATTGTTATTTCTTGCATGTGTGATTACTTAAATGATATTGTTGAGTCATGTACATACTTATGTTCCTAGATTTAGGATATGTGTTATGCATGTTATAAAAGTTGCATTAATGAACAAGATACTACCAATATGCAAGTAATGGGTAAGTGGCCTATGGTACCGTACAACATCCCATTGCTACTTATCTAGAATGAAACCTCTTTGCTAATATGTTGGGAGTAGTGCACACTCTTAACAATGTTCTGGTAGAGATGGGCATGTAGGAAGTTAGCGTATGAATACAGGATATGGATAAATGTTGTGTTGAATCATTGGCTAAGATAGTTGCATGACTATGTGACCTATGTATTTATGCTTAAGAATTTGTTTTGAAAAATTATGAAATATTTCTAATCACGCAACTAAATTGACTTGTAGGAAAGATTGTGTACTACAAAAGAGACTTGTTTCAAAGAACAAGTGACGATGATTTATCTATAACATTCAAGAAGATTTATGAAGTCAAGATGAAGACATTGAAGAAACAGAAGTACCCAGGATCCGAGATACAACAATGAAGGAAGAAAATCCAAAAGATCATGAAGAACGCGAGATGGAAGACCCACAGGAACCTGTAGATCCACCATGTGAGAAGAACTCTCACAAGAGGAACCATGATGGGTACCAGATGCAATTCAGGATGTAGAGAGATATGGCGCTCCAGAAGGAATGCACAGAGAAAGAAAGAGACCGAGGCCATACTCCAGCTATGTAGCCCTGTTGTGTGACATCATAGACAAAGAACCTTCCAAATATGAGGAAGCAGCTAAGAAGAAGGAATGGAAGGATTCAATGATCGAAGAATACCAGTCAATCATGAAAAATGATGTCTGGGATGTGGTCCTGAGACCAGTAGGGAAGTTGGTTGTGACTTCCAAGTGGATCTACAAGATCAAGCATTGCTGCATATGGCAGCATAGAGAAACACAAAGAAATATTTGTGGCACATGGCTTCTCCCAGAAAGAATGGATAGACTATGAAGAAACATTTGCACCTGTATCCAGATACACTTCCATTAGATCAGTACTTGCTCTGGCTGTAGTAATGAAGTGGAAGATACACTAGATGATGTCAAGACAGCGTTGTTGAATGGTGTAGTAGAGGAGGATGTGTATGTGGAGCAACCACTTGGATTTGAGACACATGACAGGGAGAATCAAGTGTGCAAATTAAAGAAATCCTTGTACGGTTTGAAGTAGGTGCCCAGGACATGGTAAGGAAGAATAGACAGCTTCCTAACTAGCCTGGGATTTACCAAGAGTAAAGCGAATTCCAACCTTTACTACAAGCTTGAGGAAGGGAACCCAGTGATACTCCAACTGTATGTAGATTACCTATGTGTGATAGGTGAGGACGGGTTGATTGCTGACACGAAGAGGAATCTTGTTGTTGAGTTCGAGATGAAGGACTTGGGCATGATGCACTATTTTCTAGGTATGGAGGTGTGGCAGAGTGCAGATGGAATCTTCCTTGGACAAGGGAAGTATGCAGTATAGATCCTGAAGAGGTTCGAGATGATGGACTACAAGGCCATGGCCACACCTATGGCATCGAACCTGAAGCTATTGAGTGATGCTTCATCTGAATCGGTTGATGCCACGATGTATCATCAGATGATTGGATCTTTGATGTACTTGATGAATACGAGGCTGGATATTTGCTTTGCTGTGAACACATTGAGCCAGTTCCTAACAGATCCCAGACATGTTCACTTGATTGCTGCAAAGCATATTTTGAGGTACCTGAAGGGTATGGTTGATTATGGGCTCAAGTATGATGCGAATTAGAAGATTAACCTGGAGGGTTATGTTGATTCGGATTGGGTAGGAAGTGCCATTGATAGGAAGATCACTTGGGGGTGTTTCTTCAGTATGGGATCAGGTGTGATCCCTTGGTTTAGCAGGAAGCAGTCCTGCATGGCACTGAGTACAGCTGAAGCAAAGTATGTCGCAGCTTATTCGACTAGCTGTGAGGAAGTATGGCTGAGGAAGCTATTGTCTGATTTGTTTGATCTCCAGTTGGATGTGACTTGTATATATTGCAGCACCCAGAGTTGTGTGAAGTTGTCTGAGAACCTGGTGTTCCATGACAAGTCGAAGCACATCAAGATCAAGTATCACTATATCAGGGATATGGTGCAGAGAGGAGTAGTGAAGCTCCAGTATGTTACGACAGACGAGTAGATAGCTGATGTGTTGACCAAGCCGCTAGCCAGAGTGAAGTTTGAATACTTCAGAGAGAATCTTGGTGTACTTCAGATCGAGGTTCCTTCCAAGGGGAAGTGATGAATACGGAAGACGCAGATGCACATGGGCCATTCTCTCATAGTGGTAGGAAATTCCTCCTATGCTGGTAGATGTAAGGGCCGAGCCATTCTCACATAGTGGCAGGAAATTCCTCCTATGGTGTAGATGTAAGGGCTAAGCCACTCTCACATGGTGGTAGGAAAGTCCTCCCATGGTGTAGATGTAAGCGTTGGGCCATTCCGGCATGGTGGCAGGAAATTCCTCCCATGGTCGTTGATGTAAGTGATGAGCCTTTCCCGAATGGTGGTAGGAAAGTCCTCCCATGTCGGTTGATGTAAGTGTTGTGTCTCACATGCTGGTAGGAAAGTCCTCGCATGTTGGTAGACGTGTGATGTGCATATGGGTTGTGCTCCGTTGACGATGAGATGATCTGAAGATGATGAGGAGACAGTAGGGTACACAGGTTTTGCATAGGAATATAATCAGTCCTGGGATGCTCCTTCAGTTTTTGCAGTGCCATATAATCAGTCCTGGGAGATCCTACAGGTTTTGTATAGGCATATAATCAGTCCTGGGATGCTCCTTCAGGTTTTGCAGTGGCATATAATTAGTCCTGGGAGATCTTGCAGGTTTTGCAGTGGCATATAATAAGTCCTGAGATGTACCTACTTGATGGCTTGCTCGCAGAGATGGTGAAGACCTACATGGAGGCTAGGCCTACATCCAGCATGAAAAAGGGTTGGCTCTGTATAACTTCCTATGACGAGTAGATTGGAGACTAATGGTCGAGATAGCAGCATCAATGACGATGATGATACAGCTTTGATGATGATCCAGCGATGAAGACTTGTGTTGATGACTGTGTCAAGAGAATACCTTCCTAGTTAAGAGGGAGTGTTAATGTAATTGTAACTTTGGAAGATATTCACTTGTATATTTTATATTGTATTTTATTTTATTATTGTACCTCCGATGGAGATGTTTATTCCTCCGGTCGGAGAATTCATTATTGTATTTGGGTCATGTAAAGTCATTGAGGTTAACCCTCCTTTGTATTTCGGGGCATTAGACCCTAGAGTTAAGTTGTCTATGGGTTATTAGACTCTCCTAGAGAAGTCGGCTCAGTCAAGTACAACTAGGGGCCGACCTAGTTGGGTAAAATTCAAGTGAAAGTAAAAGTATAAATAGAGAGGGTGCCTCTCTCATTTATTCATTCACTCAATCATCAAGTTCGCATATGTGAGTAGGAGGACAAGTTCACACAAGTGGAGAAGAGAGAATTTGTTGAAGACCATTTCTACTTTTGGGGTTTATTGTATTGTTTCTCATTCTATCTCTGAGGAAGTTGCGTGTTTTTCTCCTTTATGGTTTCCCCGACGAAATTCTTTGTGTCTCTTGTCTCTTGTGTTTGAATTGGTGTGCATGTTATTCTCTCAGATAAGATCCTAGATAATCTTGAATTCAATTGTGAAAAACTAACAGAATGTAAGATGGAGTTGGACACTAAGTCCGAGATTATTGGGATTGGAGGAGTGATGAGATCTTCCTCAAGCATAGGGAGTGAACATTTGAGATATTGCAAGATAAGACATGGTGGATTGTAATTCCATGACCACACCTATTATGACAGATATGAAGTTGAGTGATTTCGCTTCAGATTCAGATCCAGTGGATCCCTTAATGTACATATTTGGAGAAGCTGAATGATTATGCTTCAGATTCAGATTTGGTGGAGAGTTGACTAGGTCATTAGTGTATTTGATTAACAACAGACCAGATGTTTTCTTTGCAGTAAAAAACCTGAGCCAATTTATGGTTGAGACGATCAAGCATGCACATTGGGTGACATCAAAGCATGTGCTAAGGTACCTACGTGGTACAAGATGTACATGATCCAAGATATGTACTAAGTGATGAAGTGAAGCTGCAAAAGATATACAGATTCTGACTAAGAGGAGTGCAGTAGACAGAGAAGCATATTGAGGTGTTGCTTCAGCTTGTATCAGTTATGATATCTTGGATTAGCAGGAAGCAGGCTTCTATGACACTCAATATAGCAGAAGTAGAGCAAATAGCAGCCAGTATTGCAGGACTATTTGATTTGGAGATCAAATACTACTTCTTTCAAATTGTGGTGCAGAAGGGAGCACCGAAGCACTGGTACATCTCCACATATGAGTTGATAGATGACATTCTCACCAAGCCTTTGTCCAAAGAAAAGTTTGTATATTTTGGGGACAACCTTGGTGTGATGGTGAATGCCTCTCTGAGTGAGAGGGAGCATTAATGGATGTGTAACATAGTAATGATGAGCAGGTAGACATTCATATGAGATATCAATGGCCCATACACCATGATGATCTTACAGATGAGTGGCAGACATTCATATGAGAGATGAATGGTCCAGAATCCATGATGATCTTACAGATGAGCGAAATACATTCATATGAGAAATTAATGGCTCAAACACCATGATGATCTTATAGATGAGCGACAGAAATTCATATGAGAGATGAATGGACCAAACACTGTGATGGTCTTATAGATGAGCAAGAAGGCATTCATATCAGATGAGTGGCCCATACATCGTGATGATTCGACAGATGAGTGGCAGACAATCATGAAAAGTGAATGTCCTAGATAACAAGGTAGTAGTATAGATGCAGTTGTAGTACAAACATAGTATTACTAATGCAGTTGCAGTACAGACACTGTAGTAAAGATGCGGTTGCAGTATAGACATAGTACAAATTGTTAGATTTTCACAATTTAATCAATACTTATCTAGGATCCTACTGAGAGAATTACAAGCACAACATAAACACAAGAGACACAAATATTTTCCTTGGGGAAACCATAAGGGAGAAAATCCTGCAACTTCCTCAGAGATAGAATGATCACTAATACAATGTCACAAAAGTAAAACCCAAAAATAGAGATGGTCTTCAGCAGCTTCTCTCTTCTCCACTTGTGCAAACTTGTCCTCCTTCTCACTAATGCAAACTTGAGTGAGTGATTGAATGTATAAATTAGAGAGCCTAGCTCTCTATTTATACTTTACCTTTCACTTAACTTTTTCACTTGACAAGTCGGCCTCAACTAAAGCTGACTGGGCCGACTCCTCTAGGGGACTTAAAAACCCCAATACAAATGACTCTAGGGGAACTAATTCCGCAACTTACATGGGAGGGTTTACCTCAATGAATTTACAGGACCCAAATATAATAATGACTTCTCCGACTATTACAAATTGGAGAAGATGAATGCTCTTGACGAAACCCAAGCTTGAGTGACAAATCCGCCATCATTTTGTTCTGAAAGTGACTGCCATGGTCAGTGACAATCTCTTTTGGAATACCAAACCGAGCGATAATCTGATTGAACACAAAGTGGGCTGCTGTATCACCATCGGCTTTTATGGTAGGCATGGCCTCAGCCCATTTGGAGAAGTAGTCCATGACCACAATGTTGAAATATTGTAACTTCTAAGAATATTATATTCATACTTTATTATTCCAGAGATGTTCCATTCCTCCGTGGAGACCCTATTGTATGTCCGGAGATGTTCCATTCCTCCGTGGAGACCCTATTGTATGTCCGGAGATGTTTATTCCTCTAAGAGAGTGTGGTAACTAGGGTTATTAGATCTCCCATGTGAGTTCAGCCCTGATTTATATGTTTAGGGGTTATTAGACTCTCTTAGGAGAGGTCAGCCCCATTAGGGTGAAAAGTCAGTTAGTATGTATTATATTCATACTTTATTATTCCGGAGATGTTCCATTTCTCCGTGGAGACCCTATTGTATGTCCGGAGATGTTTATTCCTCCGAGAGAGTGTGGTAACTAGGGTTATTAGATCTCCCATGTGAGTTCGGCCCTGATTTATATGTTTAGGGGTTATTAGACTCTCTTAGGAGAGGTCAGCCCCATTAGGGTGAAAAGTCAGTTAGAATATGAGTATAAATAGAGGAGGTGTGTTCCTCATTTATCTCATTCATTCACTCACTTGTGATTGGCACATAGGAGACAGAGAGGTTTGCATAGGAGGAGAATGAGCTCTTGTTGAGGACTACATCTTTGTATTGGTTGATTATCTATATTGAGGAAAGCTTTGCTAGGTTTTCTACCCCATGAGGGTTTCCCAGGGTAAATCTTTGTCTATATTGTGATTGTGTTTCTTTCATTGTTCTTTCTTGTGAAATTAGGATAAACTTAACATGGTATCAGAGCTATCCTGAATAGGACATCTTTCACAAGGTGAAAATACCTCTCTCTCCTCCTCCGGTGAAACTTAGGGTTTCTGCAAAAGTTGGAAT
This sequence comes from Larix kaempferi, assembly GCA_027924585.1. Taxonomy (NCBI): domain Eukaryota; kingdom Viridiplantae; phylum Streptophyta; class Pinopsida; order Pinales; family Pinaceae; genus Larix; species Larix kaempferi. The sequence goes on from BSBM01000035.1 coordinate 6,432,292, forward strand.
TTTTTTATTCCGATTGCATGGCTCGATAGCCCTCCTCAAAATCAAAGTTTTGAGCCCTAGATCGAACTTTTTGAGTGGGTATAACCCTGGGCTTTGTCAAACCCTAGTTTGACTTTTGGACCAGAAAACCAATAAACTAGAAAAAGTGCGCACCTATGCACCAGAAACCAGAAAAGGTGCGAACCAGAAAGCCAAAAATTCTGTTGCAGATCTGAAAGTTGCAGATCAAATTTGAAGGGTGAAAAGTTGAAGTTTCCAAAAGCAGAGCTCACCAGTTATCTCAATCCAATCAAGCATATCTCCTGGTAAGTGTTATTCTATCTTTTGAGAAACTTCAATTTCTGTGACCCCCTAGATAAGATGGCTCCAAGCACTAAGCTTGAAGACAAGTTAGAGGGTATAGAGAATTTTCGAGCATGGAAATATAGGATTGGTCTCATGCTTGAAGAGAATGATCTTGTCCAATATATCAAAGATGAGGTTGCAGAACCTGAGGAAGATGAAGACAAAGAGAAGTATAGGAAGGACTTGATTAGGAAAAAGAGAATCATTGTTGATTCTATTAAGGACCACTTGATTCCCCAAGTGGCATCCAAGAAGACTCCAAAGGAGATGTATGATGCCCTGTCCAGAATGTATGAAGGAAAGAACATCAATAGGAAGATGAACCTGAGTGCTCAATTGAAGATCACTAAGATGAATCAAGGAGAATCCATTCAAGATTACTTCTCAAGGGTTTCTCAGTTCAAGGAACAACTAGATGCCATTGGAGATACCCTTGATGAAGATGAACTAGTCATAACTGCTCTAAATGGTCCTAATGGATCTTGGGAGTCATTCATCCAAACTATGTGTGCCAGAAAAGAAAGTATGAAGTTTGATGTGGTACGGGAGGTTTGCATTCAAGAAGAAGCTAGGGTTGCCAACAGAGAAGCCTTGCTCAAAGAAGATGACCAAGCCTTGGCCACCCACACCAAGAGAAGAAGGAATCAATCCTACTTCAAGAAGGATAGTCACAAGGAGTCTCAACCTCCACAAAGATTTCAAAAGAGAAGAGGAACTAATAAAAGAAGAGACTACTTCTCATTCCAATGTTTTACTTGTCACAAAATAGGACACATTGCTAAGGATTGTCCTATAAAGAAGAAAAAGGGTTTTCACCACAAAATACATCAAGCACATCTAGCAGAAGATGATAGTGAAGAAGAAGAGGAGGAAAAGCCTTAAAAGAAAAGATCTAAAGTAGAAGAAGAAGAAGATGCAGAAGAGTATGTTCTTTTCTCTGCACTCTCTGGGGCAGTAACACCTAGAGAAGATACATGGCTCATTGATAGTGGTGCTTCAAATCACATGACAGGACAAAAGAAGACTCTTTCAAAACTTGAAGAGAAGACCTCTCCACAGAAGGTATCCCTAGGAGATGACTATCAATATCCCATCAAGGGAGTTGGTGAAGCAAGTTACAAGCTTGATTCTGGAACCCCATTGAAGATGAAGGAAATCTTATATGTACCAAGTTTGAAGAAGAACTTACTTTCTATCTCAGCTTTAGATAAGAAAGGTTATAGGGTTGCATTCATAGATGGGCAAGTACTCATGTGGCCCAAAGGAAAATCAATTGAGGATGCAATTGTTATTGGTGAAGAGGATGTGAAAATCTTTACAGCAGATCTAAGAGATGATGTATACCTCACAAGAGAATAATTATGATTAAGCAGGAAGATAGAAGAAGAGTGGTCAATCCAGTGTAATGAGCAACAAAATAATAATACAGTAGAACTCGGATAGAAGCAAAAATAATTCACACACGCTAATTAATTAATCACAATATGGACAAATAAATAGTACAATGCATGAGGATTCGAATGCCAAGGTGGAAATTCGAATTAGCCTTCATGGAGTGATCAAAAGATCACTGGAGTGTCATCGGAGCACAACTAGAAGTCTATCCCATCATCAGTGGAGTCATCAATGCTCAAGTAACTGTCAACCATCAGTCAAATTGAGTCTAACTGAGTGTGGTAGGTGTAACTAAGTGTAACTAAGTGTAACTGGAACTAACTGAATGAAGAAGGCTTAGTGGAGGGCGCATGAGGAGCTAACTGGAGTCAGAATGAGCAGTATAGTCACACTAGAGGTCCATCGGAGTGGTAAGGTCAGTTAAGAGTGAGTTAAGCCTAAAATCAAGGAGAGAAGTCAGTTAACTGAAGACAACTGGACTGGTAGGTGAGGAAGGGCGCCTTTCTCATGCAGTAGGTGAAAGGAGGACGCACTAAGCACTAGGAGGGCTGAAACTCAGTGGAAAGAAGCTCTGGGGGCTAGCTAACTGAGGGCTAGGTGTTGGGACTGATGACTGGGATGCATGCAAATGCATGCAAACCCTAAATAATGTATGAAAACCCTAAAAGTGCATGCATGACTAAAAATGCAAATGATGAAAATGCTAGTAGGACTAGGATGGAGTATAGGAATATCCTAACACCCCCCCTTAATCCATCCTGGGCCCTGGTAACTAAGAACAAAGGTCACCCAATACAATGAATAATAACAGTCAATAAACTGAGGAAATGGGGAAAAGCTCATGGGAAAAATACCCCCCTCAAAATAGACTGTAAGGCACACACAAAAATAAATGCTCGAAACTCAAGCAGGTGTGATGCTTGGTCATATGTCTGGAGGTATCTTCTTCTTGGGAACAAGTGGATCATGCTCAGAAATCATGTGCTTGTACTTTCTCTTCAAATTGAATGCGATAAGAACAAATCCAAAAGTATGAGGATGATCCTTGAACCTGTGATTCGAATCAGCTAAGGTAGGATCAAATCTATGAATGTGCAGATAGTCTTTTGTCTTCTCCTTCGAACCATCATAGGTGAGATTATGCCAAAAAGAACCATCAAATAATAGCTTGAAATCCAAATCAAATTTAAGACTTGAAGAATAGTTTCTTGAGATCTCCTTTGAACCAACAGGGGTGAGATCAAAACTATCATATGCATGAGAAATTATCCCAAGTAGTGATTGCTTAGAATCCAAATTAGATCCAAGACTTGAATCATGGTTTCTTGAGATCTCCTTTGAAACATAAGAGGTGAGATCAAAACCAGGAAATGCATGAGAAATTATCCCAAGCGAATGGCCATGGTTTCTTGAGATCTCCTTTGAACCAACAGGGGTGAGATCAAAACCATGATGTGCATGAGAAATTATCCCAAGCGAATGGCAATGGCCATATTCTTCAATAACCTTCTGAAAGCATGGAATAATGATCATATAGTAGTAAATAAGAGGTGATTGCTTGAGGAGAGAGAATGCATTACCTCCAATAGCTGATTTGACCTCTGAAACATTCAATAGATCATGATGCAGACCAACAGACTCTAGTGTAAGAGAGGATTTAGGACCTTCTGCAATATCTAGAGTGTGAGTTGGCACAGAAAGAGAAGAAATTTGGAGCATGAGTGTAGAATATGCAAGTTCTTCTTCTTTGTGGATAACTTCAATATGAGATGTGTTTGATATTGGTTCATGATCAATGAGATCATCAAGGAGGGCGAATGCATCACTTTGCTTGCTCTTGAAAGGGTTTGGACCAAATCCTTCATTCTGTTTGTTGAATCTTTCATCCAGATAGGCCCATAGATCTTTTGGAGATTCAACATCATCAATGAATTGGTATACCATGTATTCAGGCAAAGCAAACATCATTGTTGCATAAACTATGTCACCTTTATTTAACCAGTCAATCTCTTCCTCAGAGGATTCGAACTCTCTTTCAAAACAATGATCAAAGAGATCATTTTTCTTCAAATATGCTATCATTTTCGGTTTCCATTCATCATAGTTGAATGGAGAAAGAAGATCATAGTTGAATGGAGGAAGAGGAGGGATTTCTTATGAATACATGGAAGCTATAGAAGACCTGCAAAAAATAATAGAAATATCTGCAGCTGCTACTGCTGCAAAAATTCAGAAATTGCTGCAACTGCTGCACTCGAAATCTTGATAATAACCTGCAAAAAACTCTCAGGAATGGAGATAAACAATACTTTGAACATGATCTGATACCATGTGAAAATCCTCACAGCAGATCTAAGAGATGATGTATACCTCACAAGAGAATAATTATGATTAAGAAAGAAGATAGAAGAAGAGTGATCAATGCAGTGTAATGAGCAACATAATAATAATACAGTAGAACTCGGATAGAAGCAAAAATACTTCACACATGCTAATTAATTAATCACAATATGGACAAATAAATAGTACAATGCATGAGGATTCGAATGCCTAGGTGGCAATTCAAATTAGCCTTCATGGAGTGATCAAAAGATCACTGGAGTGTCATCGGAGCACAACTAGAAGTCTATCCCATCATCAGTGGAGTCATCAATGCTCAAGTAACTGTCAACCATCAGTCAAACTGAGTCTAACTGAGTGTGGTAGGTGTAACTAAGTGTAACTGAGTGTAACTAGCACTAACTGAATGAAGGAGGCTTAGTGGAGGGTGCATGAGGAGCTAACTAGAGTCAGAATGAGAAGTCTAGTCACACTGGAGGTCCATCAGAGTGGTAAGGCCACTTAAGAGTGAGTTAAGCCTAAAATCAAGGAGAGAAGTCAGTTAACTGAAGACAATTGGACTGGTAGGTGAAGAAGGGCGCCTTTCTCATGCAGTAGGTGAAAGGAGGGCGCACTAAGCACTAGGAGGGCTGAAACTTAGTGAAAAGAAGATCCGGGGGATAGCTAACTGAGGGCTAGGTGTTGGGACTGATGACTGGGATGCATGCAAATGCATGCAAACCCTAAATAATGTATGCAAACCCTAAAAGTGAATGCATGATTGAAAATGCTAGTAGGACTAGGATGGATTATAAGAATATCCTAATAGAGGAAAGAGGTCTATACAAACTCAAGGGCCATCCAGAAGTTTCCCTTGTTCATGAAGCCACTAGCCCAAGTGAGCTATGGCATAGGAGGCTTGCTCACATTAACTACAAAGCACTACCTCATGTGAGCAAGGTAGTTATCGGACTGCCAAACTTAAAGATTGATCATGATGTCACATGAAAAGGATGTGCAAAAGGGAAGAATATCAAGAACCCATTTCCAAAGAGTGAAACAAAGACTAAGAGTACATTGGAATTGATTCATTCAGATGTATGTGGACCAATTCCCTCCACATCCTTGAGTGGATATGAATACTACCTTACATTTATTGATGACTATTCAAGAAAGACTTGGATATACTTTCTAAAAGGAAAGAATGAAGTCTTTGGAAAGTTCAAGGAGTTCAAAGCCTTGATAGAAAATCATTCAGAAAAGAAATCAAAATACTCAGGACAAATAATGGCAGAGAATATACTTCAAAGGACTTTGAAGTCTTTTGTAAAGAAGCTAGAATCAAGAGGGAACTAACCACTCCCTACAATCCTCAACAAAATGGTGTTGCGGAGAGAAAGAATAGAACCATTATGGAAGCAGTAAAGATAATGATACATGATCAAGACCTACCTATGTATCTATGGGCTGAAGCAGCTAGGATAATAGTCTATGTGCAGAATAGACTATCTCATAGTGCTCTTGATTTCAAGACCCCAGAAGAAGTGTTCACAAGAAAGAGACCTGAGGTAAGTCACCTCAAGATATCTGGATGCCCAGTATACATTCACATTCCAAAAGAAAAGAGGACCAAGCTGGATCCTTCTGGGAAAAAGGGAAATTTGTTGGATATTATGAAGCATCCAAAGCATTTAGAATTTACATCCCAGGTTTCCATCATATGAAAATAAGTAGGGATGTGACATTTGATAAAGAAGCAGCTCTCAAGAGATCTAGGAAGTGCCAGTATGAAGAAGTATATGAAGAAGATGCACCTTCCAGAATTTGAGAAGCTATACCCACCCCTGAAGATGTAACAACTGAAGACCATGACATAATAGAACCTCAAGAACCCCCTACCTTAAACATATCAAGAAAGAGAAATTCAGCATGGGAAAGAGACATTATACTAGGAGCAGAAAAGTATGGAGCTCTTGAAGGCTCCACCAGAGTGAGCAAGAAACCAAAGTCATTTTCCAACTATATGGCTTTGATGTGTGATCTTGTACATCAAGAACCCACTAGTTATGAAGAGGCATCTCATAAGAAAGAGTGGGTAGAGGCAATGACAGAGGAGTACTAGTCAATAATGAAGAATGATGTTTGGGATATATTTCTCAAACCAAAGGACGAGTGTGGTATCCTCCAAATGGATATACAAGATAAATCATGTTGCAGATGGCAATATTGAAAAGTATAAAGAAAGATTTGTGGCCAGAGGGTTCTCTCAGAAAGAGGGAATTGACTATGAAGAGACATTTACACCAGTTGCAAGGTACACCTCCATTAGAACCATCATGGAACTTGCATCCATGATGAAGTGGGAATTACACCAGATGGATGTAAAGACAGCTTTCCTGAATGGTGTGATTGAGGAGGAAGTGTACATAGAACAACCACAAGGATTTGAGGTGGAAGATGGAAGAACCCATGTGTGCAAACTGAAGAAGGCTTTGTATGGGTTGAAGCAAGCTCCCAGAGCTTGGTATGGAAGAATTGACAGTTTCTTGACAAGCTTGGGATTTACCAAAAGTAAAGTTGATCCTAATCTTTATCTCAAGGTTATGGATGATGAACCTGTCATATTGCTACTATATGAGGATGATCTATTTCTGACAGGAAATGAGAAACAAATTATCAAGTGCAAGAAGAAGCTCTCTTTAGAGTTTGAGATGAAAGATCTCGGATTGATGCACTACTTCCTAGGTCTGGAATTATGGCAAGGCCTAGAAGGAATCTTTCTCAACCAGGGAAAGTATGCTATGGAAATCTTGAAAATATTTGATATGTTGGAATGCAAAGCCATGGCCACTCCCATGGATTCCAACTTGAAGTTGTTAGTTGATGACTCTTCAGAGTTAGTGGATATGACTCTGTATAGACAGATTATTGGGTCATTGATGTATCTGACGAATACTAGGCTAGATATATGCTTTGTTGTGAACACCTTGATTCAATACCTAGTGGAACCTAGGCATGTACACTTGATAGTTGCAAATCATGTGATGAGGTTTCTAAAAGGTACGATAGATTTTGGTCTATATTATCTTGGAGATCGTGACTTCAGATTGTATGGCTACATAGATGCTGATTGGGAAAGTAGTGTATCAGATAGGAAGAGCACATCGGGTGGATGTTATTATCTGGGATCTGCCATGATCTCGTGGTTTAGCCGGAAGCAGTCTAGTGTGGCTCTCAGCATAGCTGAAGCAGAATATATAGCTGCTTGCTCTGCTAGTTATGGAGCGATATGGATTTGGAAGCTGTTATTAGGATTGTTTGACTTAGATATGGACCCCACTGTGATCCTGTGTGACAACCAGAGTTGTATCAAGATGACAGAGAATCCAGTATTCCATGATAAGTCAAAGCACATAGAGATCCGATATTTCTATATACGAGATATGGTGCAGAAAGGAGATATAAAGCTCGAGTATGTGAGCACTGATGAACAAGTTGCTGATATATTGACCAAACCTCTGTCTTGAGTAAAGTTTGAGTATTTCTGAGACAAGCTTGGTGTCATTCAAAAGGACCCTCCTCGAAAGGGGGAGTGATATGGTCAAGGATGAAATTTGGATACTGGTATCAATGTGGATACCTGTATCGATGATAAGATTTCCTATATCGACTGTAAGGTCGATAATGAGGATACCTGTATTAATGAGGATATTGTATCGATGATGTGGATACTTGTATCGATGATGAGGGTACATGTGTCGATGATGAGGTTACATGTTCCAACGATGAGGTTGATGATGGGGTTACCTGTTCCGATGATGAGGTCGATGAAGTGGTACTTAGACTTTGTCTAAGAGGACTATTGGGATTGCATCGTCCATGGAATTATGTCCTAAAGTGATAGGGATTGATCATCCCGTAAGTGGATCAGTATTGTATCGTCCTTGGACTCATGTCTTAAAGTGATAGGGATTGATCATCCCATAAGTGGATCAGGATTGCGTCGTCCTTGGACTCATGTCCTAAAGTGATAAGTATTAATCATCCTGTAAGTTGATTCGGGATTGCATCGTCCCTAGACATGGTGAGGTGTCTTAAAGTGATAAGGATTAATCATCCTGTAAGTTGATTCGGGATTGCATCATCCCTAGACATGGTGAGGTGTCTTAAAGTGATAAGGATCAATCATCCTGCAAGTTGATTCGGGATTGCATCATCCCTAGACATGGTGAGGTCTCTTAAAGTGATAAGGATTAATCATCCTGTAAGTTGATTCAGGATTGCATCGTCCCTAGACATGGTGAGATGTCTTAAAGTGATAAGGATTGATCATCCTGTAAGTTGATCTAGATTGCATCATCCATAGACATGAGAGACGTCTTAAATTGAGAGGGATTGATCATCCCGTAAGTGCATCAGGATTGCATCATCCTTGGACCTATGTCCTAAAGTGAAAGGGATTGATCATCCCGTAATAGGATCTTGTGTATTGCAGAGTATGCTGCTATGATGATACTATTGATCGGTAGATCCAGACGATGAAGCTGTTGAGAAAGAGATCCAGATGATGATGTTGATCGGTAGATCTAGACGATGAGGCTGTTGATCAAGTGATCCAGATGATGATGATGCTATAGCTGATCGAGTGCTGCAGAAAATGAAGACTCAATACTAACGATGTTGATGTTCCAGTATTGATTATGTTCTAGTAATTGTTTGAGTTACTGATGATGATGTATGAAGAAAGCTTCCAATGATTTATAGATGTATCATGTATCATATGACTCCTTGCTCCTGTAGATGTTGTTATAATATCCTTCTCGTTAAGGAGGAGTGTTGAAATATTGTAACTTCTAAGAATATTATATTTGTACTTTATTATTCCGGAGATGTTCCATTCCTTCGTGAAGACCCTATTGTGTATCCGAAGATGTTTATTCCTCCGAGAGAGTGTGGTGACTAGGGTTATTAGATCTCCCATGTGAGGTCGGCCCTGAGTTAGATGTTTATGGGTTATTAGACTCTCTTAGGAGAGGTCAGCCCCATTAGGGTGAAAAGTCAGTTAGAATATGAGTATCAATAGAGGAGGTGTGTTCCTCATTTATCTCATTCATTCACTCACTTGTGATTAGCACATAGGAGAGAGAGAGGTCTGCATAGGAGGAGAAGGAGCGCTTGTTGAGGACTACATCTTTGTATTGGTTGATTATCTATATTGAGGAAAGCTTTGTTGGGTTTTCTACCCCATGAGGGTTTCCCAAGGTAAATATTTGTCTATCTTGTGATTGTGTTTCTTTCAGTGTTCTTGCTTGTCAAATTAGGCTAAACTTAACACACAATCATATGGTGATGCCCCCCAGTCGAAGTTGGTTTGCAATCCATGAAATCCACTCCCCACCTAGTGAAGGGACCAATGGTGATGATCGGATGTAGGGGCGCTGGATGCGAGTGTATATTTGGAGAAAACACCTGGCAAGGGTGACATCTCTTCACAGTGTTCATACAATCTTTAAAGATCGAAGGCCAGAAGTAACCTGTTCGCATGATGCGTTGGGTTGTCGCAAGGCTAGATAAGTGACCACCACATGCCCCATTGTCGCAGTCATTTAGCACTAACTCCGCTTCTTTATGAGTCAAACAAAAACGAAGGAGAGATTCCTTTCCTCGATGATACAAAGTGTCACCGACGATGACATAATATTTAGATTGGTGGCTCACACGTCGTCGCTCATCCCGTGAATAGTGCGAAGGGAACTTCAAAGTTTGGAGATATATGATGATATCCCCATACCAAGGGTCCGCTGACGAGATAAGAAACAAATGCTCATCCACAAAGGAATCCTCATGGACGATGTCCTAATCAAGTCGTGGAAAATCTGACATGAGCTCAACAAAAACCAAGGATTTCACCGACTTCACCGAAGAAAAATCAAGATCAAACTCCTGAAGAATAACAATTCATTTATTGTACTTCCCCCTATTAGATATCATGATAGCACGAACTGAAATGGATTGATATGTGCTATAACCGTGGTTTTCCTAAGCATGATGTAATGTTGTAAACGTTGGACTACATGGATAGTGGCAAGTGCCAACTTCTCCACATGAGTGTATCTCAACTCACCGTCTACTAAATTTCGACTAAGATAATAGATGACATACTCTTGGAGTGCATCATCTACCTGAACTAAGACCACGCCAATCGTCTCGAGAGACACGGCCACATAAAGTAGGAAATCTCTAGCAAAGTCGGGTGGACTAAGCAGAGGGGCCGATACCAAATCTTTCTTCAAAGCATCGAAAGACTGTTGGGCTCGCTCATCCCAGATAAATGGTGTGTCCTTCTTTAACAAGTGCGCGAAACCTTTGGTAAGACTAGTATAATTCACTACAAAGTGTCGTAGAAAAGTGGCTCTCCCTTGGAGGATCTAAAGTTGAATTTGGTTACACAAGGGAGGCAACCGAAGTATTGCCTCAACCTTAAGAGGATCAACTCTTATACCCTTTTGTGAAACTATAAACCCTAAAAGGAGACCCGTTCTCACAACAAAGATGCACTTATTGGGATTCAAACGAATCTTGTAACATCAGCATCTTTCGAAAATGAGGTGAAGGTGCTTGGGGTGGTCCACTCTCTTACGAGAATGGCCTGCAAGATCGTCCAAGTAAGCCTCCACTATACGCTTAAGTTCATGAAACGCATAGGTCATAGCACGTTGAAGCATAGCTCCGGCATTTTTGAGGCCAAAGGGAATTTTCCGGTACGCAAATGTACCCCAAGGACATATGAAATCCATTTTGTGTTGGTCCTTGGGCTTTATCTAGATCCGATTATATCTGGAGAAACCGTCCATAAACGAAAAAACTCCGCTTCCCGCACATGCATCCAAAATTTGATCTATGAATGGTGTGGGAAAGTTGTCTTTCAGACATGCGCGGTTCAGATCTCTAAAGTATGTGCATTCACGGATGGTTCCTTGCTTCTTATCTACATGAATAGGATCGGACACCCATTCAGTAAGAGGAACCAGGTAGATGAAACCGGCTTTAAGGAGTTTCTCCACCTCTGCCTTAATTGCGACTGCCTTTCTAGGATTCACAGCACGAAGTCGTTGCCGAACCGGCTTGGCATTCGGATATGTCTTAATCTCGTGTTCGACAATACTAGGGTCTATTTCTGGCATCTCCTCATATGACTAGGTGAAAATGTCCCGAAATTCCTTGAACAGTTCGGTGTACAGCTGAATCTCTTCAGGGGAACAGTCAGCACCGATGTAAACGTTCTCTACCTTTCCGAGTGTATGAGAGATTTTGATCGGTATGGTTGGGGAGATATTACCCATATTCCCCTCCGTAAATCCCATGTGAATCCAAAGGAGCCACAGGGTGACCAACCTTCTCTGCAAGAGTCGTCCTAAACTCTTATCGCTCAAGAAGATCGAGGTTAGGAAGAAAATAAGATCGATGATGCAAATCTTCCCAAGGCCTCTCACTACCACACATGGCCTCAATGATGGCTTCATCCGAAGGCAAAGTACCATCAAGAAAATCATGTGAGCAAGACGAGTCGACTGCCCATGCTTGAAGCATAACGGGACCTTCCTCTTCTGCCCGTGAAGAGGGTGGATCCGGCTCTGCAGTGGCTTGCTGAATTTCATGGTACGCAAGCTCAGCTGTAGATAACGGCATAGCCATTCCAACGTGTGAAATGTCTCCAGACGATGTACTCATGGATGGTACAGTCCACGAATCATTAAAATACGAGGTCCAGAATGGTACATTATTCAGTAAGGAAGACTCACTATCGGAAACAGTTCCAATAAAAGAAATTGGTGCAACAAAGTCGAATGATCCCATCAAGGATGGATACAATCCTACACCAATGTTCCCGGTTGCCGGCAAAGAATCTTTGATCTGGGGAACAACAGTTCCCGGCGATGCTACAAAATTAAAAGTAGGGAAGTCTAGCTGATCGACCGTCACGATTATACCTTCGTGAGGAAAGCAAATAACTCTAAATACGGAGGATACGATTGCCTTCATTACGTAGATCCAATTCCTTCCCAGAAGAAGGTTCTAGTCGATGGGCGTCTCAACCACCTCGACTTCAATAGGCACGGATTTCCCACCCAAGTGGACCTCAAGGGAAGGGATAATACCATGCAGCCTAAATGATCGACCATCGAACGTAGTAAGCATGGTCATAGATTTAGACAGGGGAGGAGATCTAAGAGCTTTCCAGCAATCCAACGACATTACCGAGGTGAAAGCACCTTCGTCAACCACCGTGCGTTTAACAAACTTATCCAAGCACCTTACATGGATTTGAAAAGCTACATGGTAAGGTAAGCAAGGTTGGATGTCAGTAGTATCGAATTTAATGATGCTAGGGCTATTCTCATCTTGAAATCCCAAAGCTGATAAGAGGGTGTGCCGCTGTGAAGGACATGCCTGTAACACCTCAAGAGCCGGCATGGCACACGGAGTTTGACCCAAATATTCTACGATAGAGTGGTTATGGGCGGCTCGAGAATTGGGATTGTGCGTCGAGCACTTAAGAACACCTTTCGGTATCCACGGCATAGTAGTGGGCTTCTCGATATGCAGTGAAGTGTCAGGAGGAGGAGGAGGCACATTCCCCATATCCGGTTGTGGTGCCCCATAATCGTGTTGACGAGTAGCAACACTAACCTGAGATTGGACCATGTTCACGCATCCGTAGCCACCGGCATAAGAAGAAGACGTTGTAGTTTCATTAGTCCCATAGCCAGTGGTTGGAGCATTGAAGCCATATTCTGATGATGCGGAAGGGGATATTTCAACACAGCTGGGCTCTGTGCAAGATGCTTCGATGCTTCTTCAATTCGAGGACACAAGTGAGTCAAGTGATCCTCCCCACAAAGTTTGCAAGCGAATTTCACTTTACGTGTCAACTTAGGGTCCCCACCAGCATTTCCGCCATCCCGAGGAGGGTTGGCGTTCTCTTTCCTAGGAGTGTTTCGATTACTTTAGTTATTCGAATTATTCCCACCCTTACGGTTGTTTCTCCCCTTCTTATTTCCACTAGGTTGTCGGTTACCTGATGGATTTTTCGTCTGTATAGAATGAACATCGAACGACTGGGTAGGAGTGGACGAGGCGTGAGCCTATCCAGGGGTAGACTGGCTAATAGACAAATTTTGCATTTGATTGGTAACCAAGTCTATGGGTCGAGTACTTGTGGATCCCACAATGCCATCAGCATGTGGTCCAGGAACGAGCCTGGCTTCATGTCGTGAAAGCGATGCGTCAGGGATAATATCATACAGGATGCCCGATTGAGCGTAGAGTAAATCTAGCTATTGGGATTTGAATATAGCTTGTTCCTCAGTCGTGATGCTAGACATCGAAATGTCCTTAGATATGTATGGAATTAAAGACTTGAGGAACCATTCCAATAGAAAATCTGGAGAAATGTTGGCTTTCACTAGCCTCTTCCGTCGACGCCATTCCTTAATATGATCGGATATGCGCATGGCCTTGTTCTGGCGGAAGGTAGATAAAATCTCGGTGCCAGTATCGTAGAGAACCGACAATTAAAAGTGATCTAAGAAAACCAAAGCTTTCTCATTGAAACCCCTGTAGGTTCCCCCAGGCAACTCGACATACCACTTCGCGGCTACCCCCGTGAGGGTGCATTGAAATAGTCTCAGACGGATAGAGTCATGATTTAATGAATTCGAGGAGCACCAAAGGTGAAAAGTCGTAACATGATCACCCAGATCCTCACCACTCTTCCTTTCAAAATTCGGAATGTCGGAAGGGAGATTGGTAGGGACTGGAGGCCAAGAAGGATCGTTACACACTGGATCATTCATAAGCTTCGAAAGATCAGGTAGGTTCAAACGAGCAAGAAACGGGAGTGGTGGCTATGAAGCTGTATTAAAGGCTCCCAAAAGAGGCTGACCTTGCGGACCGTAGGGATGATACGAACCATGACCATGACCATAGGGCGGATAACCGCCCCCACCTTGACCCGTATAAGGGCACGAAAGCATATATGTGTTGTGAGTACCATGCTGAGGAGGGCTGTAATAAGGGCCATAACCGGCTGCATTATAAGAAGGATTGCCACTATATTGATGGGGCATATAAGTGCTAGTTGTAGCAGGAGTAGCTGAGTAATGACCGTAATTATAGGGTACGTTTCCACCCTCAGCATTAGGAATGTTCCCACCCCCAACGTTGGGAATGTACCCACCCCTAGTGTTGGGAATGTGTCCACCCCCAGTGTAGGGTATGTGCCCTCCTCCCGTGTTGAGAATGTGCCCACCCCCAATATGAAGAATGTGCCCACCCCCAGCATTAGGAGGGACATGCTGGTTAGCAGTCGTGGTCGTAGTCATAGGTATATGTGTAGAAACATGCACATTAGGTTGTGTAATGTGAGTTGTTTTATGTGAAGTGTTCCCACTAAAATGAGGGGCAGTCCTAGGACGTGGTCCACCCCCAATAGTTGTAGAAGCTGAAGGGACATTGCCAGACGTAAATTGAAATGGAGTGGAAAAGGTCGTGCCACCCCCGAAGGGAGCAGAAGTGTATGTGCCACCCCCGGAGGGAGCAGAAGAGGTTGTGTCGCCCTCGGAGGGAGCAGAATGGTGGCGTCACCCCCAGAGGGAGCGGTGCTTGCAGCTCCAAGGCTATTATTAGCTTAACTACCAGACGAAGTGGATTTAGCATTCGAATTAAGGCTAAGCATACTAAGTGAAGAAAGATTAATGGTCGAAGGGTTCGTGGTGTCATTAAGAACTGGCATCCCATATCGAAATCCCTGTGGATATGTACCATGAGATGGGTTCGGCTTCGGGGGTGGATATGGCCCAAAGCTTGCAAAAGTGACGTGTGGGGGTGCACCTTCCCCTCCCAGTTCCCTAGGAGTAGAAGGAACGGGCTTTCCATTGACATCCACTGACAAAGTCATGGGAATTCTTCCCAGTGTACCAGATGCAGAAGTCATAATGTATTTGTTAAGTTCGTCGTAAGTATCAAAAGTATCGGAAGAGATATCCCGGTGTCTCTTATGAAAAGGATGTGCTACCTCATCAGCTGGTAAGCTAGCTAATTGACGAGACCTATGGAGAGGTGGATCTCGCTCCATGATAACTCCAAATAAATAGAATGCCTCCTAATGGCCAACTATCGATCAAAGAGCACACACCTAAAGAAACTATAGCCAAATGCACACAAATAGGACTGGCTCAAGGGACCTGCCGACACTACAGCCAGTATGTCTCTCCTAGGAGAGGCTTGAGATTCCCAAACTATAACCGGAGGTAACAGAATCAGTTATAAGGGTTCCTAGACTTCACTATGTGCACAGGGTCAAATCCCTATACAACAGGAAACTGTGATGTCCAACCCCTATCTGACTCAGGATATGCACAGTATAACCACTGCAAGCACCCTATGTGATACTTAGGTAAAGAAACTAAGGTCACCACAATATAACCAATGCTCAGGGGGACAGTCGCAGGTGGGATCCGTCGTATGGGCAAGGTAACTAAGCCCGAAAATCAAGAGGGTCAAATCCCCCAAGAGCCCGCCGTACATGAACAAATCCTGAAAATATATCCCACGTTCAGCCAGTATTGGAGGGTTATCTCCGCAACCAACCTCCCGTGACCTCGTGCTTAACTCTGGTTTGAGTAGAGCTTCCTGAGAACACCCATGTATATCATGGGTTTCACCACTGCCTTGTCAGACACATAATGTTGGTTCAATAGTCTTAGATTGTTAACTCACAATGATCTATTCCAAGACTCTAAACCTAAGCTAGTTGGTGCACCCTATAAAGTAAAAATCATTTTTAATCAATTTTAAGATTAAGCATTGATTTTAATGGTTGTAATTACTCAAAGGATATGGTCATGAAACTGATGATGTATAAGACTCAATGGTATGCACAACCGAAAAACACTAGACTCAACTAATCAATAAAAGATCATGCCACTAATATGACAATCAATCCAACGGTTCAAAATAAAATGCAATCTCTTTAATGTTTCAATGCACAAGCAAGTCCTAGATGAAATCGCAAGCACTCAGATGCAAAATGCAGTACATAAATCAAATATTTTTGTATTTTCTCCTATAAATGCAAGGAAAATGCAAAACAATGTATTTGTATTTTTTCAATATAATGAAATGAAAAAATGCAAGTGAAATCTAACTATTCAATAAAGAAATACAGAGCAAATCAAATAGACAACCCAGCAAAACCCAAACAGTAAGATCCAGCCAAGCTAATGAGCTATAAAACAAGAAATTGTGAAAAATCTTAAAGTTCAAAAACAAAAAGAAAGAAGATTTTTTGGTCACAAACAGTGCATGGCATAGTCAGGAAACATGCCAACTAAGACTCAGGAATACTCAGAATCAACCCAACAAACACCCAAGGCCAAAAATCAACCAATCCCGAAGTTGTACGCAACTGTTCAAGGAACAGTTGCGGGTAGATGCGGGCTATAGTTCACATAGAGGCGGGTAGACGCGGTCAAAAATAGGTTGACCCACGTGCGGGGAAAAGAAAATGAGCCATAAAAAAGTCAAACATGCCAGAAAAAGCTAGTTTTCTATTGTAGATCAAATGCAACTCAAAATAAGGACAAATGCCTAAAAATCCCCAAAAATGGATGTTCTCCCCAGTGGAGTCGCCATTTCTGTTACGGAGAAAACTTCCTATGGCTTGGGGTAGACCACAACAGACAACTGACTACCAGAAAATAACTCAATTCCCAATACAATGCTAAGATAATGGAGAATAGACCAACCTTCAACCGGATGTTCGAAGTAGATCCCCGTTGAGTTTTCAACCTCTACACTTGGACCTGCCTATTAGTCTCAACAACAAAACAAGCAAGTGCATATAACATGTGAAAGACATTAGCATAATCAATAGCATGATCCATGATATCATAAGCAAATATAACCCAATGTAATTTAACAATATTCACAGCATCAATTGGACGAGAAAATGAGTATTTCCACTAATGAATAACAAGAAGTACAATATACAACCTCTTGTCGGCAACCAATTTGAACCAAGAACTGGGTCGCTCCACTTGTGCCTCCACCACTTCAATCCCCCAGGCAATGGAAAACTCAAACTATGAAAGGAGTTTGGTAGGTGAACATAAAGGAGTTCACAACAACAAAGATCAATGAGTGTAGACTCAAGTCACGGCAAAAATCCACTAGAGTTATCTTGCTCTCTCTTTCTCCTTCCTTCCATACACCATAAGAGCTCAATATATAGCCTTCCAAAGGTAAGTGAAAGGTCGAATCGAGTCGTTTCGGGGTATATGGAGGGCCAAAGGTCACCCTAAGACCGCTTTTTGGGAGTAAAAAGTAATTTTCTATTGGTTTTTACCATTTTACTTGGTGTCCGCGGGCTATAGTGTAACAACCTGCGTGTACGCTGGCTATAGTGTAACAACTAGCGTACAGGAACAAAAATATGGAATTGTGTGTTCCTGGAGGATAAAATGATGGATCTGAGTCAATGAAATGGATCCTGAGGGCCAATCCATGATGATGCTCACAAGGTGGAAAATTACACTATAACATCGATTGGAGGAATAAGCATCTCCATCGGAGGTACAGATAAAATACAATATAAAATACATGTGAATATCTTCTGCATTTACAATAACATTAACACTCCCTCTTAACTAGGAAGGTATTCTTTTGACACAGTCATCAACACATCTGGACACAAATCTTCATCGTTGGATCAACAATGTTGGAACATCATCATCAACACTGGATCGTTGTCGTCATTGTTGTTGCAATCCTCATCATCTTCATCATTGATTGGTGACATCTCTCGAATCTACTCGTCATAGGAAGTTCTACAGAGCTAGCCCTTTTTCATGTTGGATGTAGGCCTAGCCCTCATGTAGGTATTCATCATCTATACGAAAAATACATCAAGTAGGTACATCCCAGGAGCATTCATTATATTGCCTCTGCAAATACCTGTGTCTCCTACTGTTGCCTCATTGTCTTCAGATCATCTCATCGTCACACAAAGCAGAGCCTAGATACACATCACACGGCACTTACATCAACAACCATGGGAGGACCAACCTACCACCATGTCGGAATGGCAGAGCACTTACATCAACGGCCATGGGAAGACAAACATACTACCATGCTGGAATAGCTCACCACTTACATCAACGGCCATGGGAAGACAAACCTACTACCATGCCAGAATGGCTCGACACTTATATCAACGACCATGGGAAGACAAACCTACTACCCTGTCGGAATGGCCCCGGCACTTATATCAACGACCATGGGAATACAAACCTACTACCATGTCGAAATGGCCCCATCCCTTACATCTGCACCATGGGAGGACACACCTACCACCATGTGAGAATGGCTCATGTGCATCTTCGTCTTTCGGACTCATCACTTCCCCTTGGAAGGAACCTCGATATGAAGTACACCAAGCTTCTCTCTGAAGTACTCAAACTTCACTTTGGCTAGTGGCTTGGTCAACACATCGGCTATATGCTCATCCATCGCAACATACTGGAGCTTCACTGCTCCTCTCTGCACCATATCCCAGATATAGTGATACTTGATCTCAATATGCTTCGACTTGTCATGGAACACTAGGTTCTCGGACAACTTCACATAACTCTGGTTGTCACAAAATATACAAGTCGCATCCAAGTGGAGATCAAATAAATTAGATAGTATCTTCCTCAGCCATACTAACTCACAACTAGCCGAACAAGTTGCGACATACTCTGCTTCGGTTGTACTCAGTGCCATGCAAGACTGCTTCCTGCTAAACCAGGAGATAATACCTAATCCCATACTTAAGCGACATCTCGAAGTGCTCTTCCTATATGTGGCACTGCCTGCCCAATCCAAATCAACATAACCCTCCAGGTTAATCTTTTGATTCACGTCATACTTGAGCCCATAATCAACTGTACCCTTCAAGTACCTTAGAATATGATTTACAACAATCCAGTGAACATGTCTCGGATCCGTCAGGAACTGGCTCAATGTGTTCACAGCAAAGCAAATATTTGGTCTCGTATTCGTTAGGTACATCAAGGATCCCATCATTTGATGATACATTGTGGCATCAACCGATTCTGATGAAGCATCACTCAATAGCTTCAGGTTCAATGCCATAGGTGTGGCCATGGCTTTGCAGTCCATCATCCCGAACCTATTCAGGATCTCTACTGCATACTTCCCTTGTCCAAGGAAGATTCCATCCGCACTCTGCCACACCTCCATACATAGAAAGTAATGCATCATGCCTAGGTCCTTCATCTCAAACTCTGCAGCAAGCTCCCTCTTCGTATCTGCAATAATCCCATCCTCACCTATCACAAACAGGTCATCTACGTAGAGTAGGAGTATCACTGGGTTCCCTTCCTCAACCTTGTATAAGGTTGGAATCCGCTTTACTCTTGGTAAATCCCAAACTAGTCAGGAAACTATCTATTATGTCATACCATGTAATGGGTTCCTGCTTCAAACCGTACAAGAATTTCTTCAATTTGCACACATGAGTCTGTCTGTCATGTGTCTCAAATCTGAGTGGCTGCTCCACATACACTTCCTCTTCCACTACACAATTCAAGAACGTTGTCTTGACATCCATTTGGTGTACCTTCCATTTCATCACTACATCCAGATCAAGTACTGATCTGATGGAAGTGTATATGGATACAGGTGCAAATGTCTCCTCATAATCTATCCCTTCCTTCTGGGAGAAGCCATGTGCCACAAATATTTCCTTGTGTTTCTCTATGCCTCCATCTACAGCATGCTTGATCTTGTAGATCCACTTGGAAGTCACAACAGACTTCCCTATTGGTCTCGGGACCACATCCTAGACATCATTCTTCATGATCGATTAGTACTCCTTCATCATGGCATCCTTCCATTCCTTCCTTTCTACCGCTTCTTCATAGTTGACAGGTTCCTTGTCAATGATGCCGCCCAACAGGGCTACATAGCTGTAGTATGGCCTCGGTCTCTTTCCTTCTTTGTGCATTCCCTTTGGAGCGCCATATCTCTCTGTATCTTGAATTGCCTCTCGTACCCATGTTGGTTTCCTCTTGTGAGAATTCTTCTCACGGGTGGATCTACAGGTTCATGTGGGTCTTCAATCTCGTGGTCTTCATATTATTTTGGGGTTGCTTCATTCATTGTTGTATCTCAAATCCTGGGTGCTTCCAGTTCTTCAATGTCTTCAATAGGTAGCTTTCTGGATTTTTTGTAGGCTGAGTCTTCGTCAAATGTCACGTCCCTGCTGATGTCGATCTTCTTGAACCCTGGAAAATATATTCTGTAATCCTTTGAGTTTTCACTATATCCCACGAATATGCCCTTCTTTCCTGAAGGATCTAGCTTCGTGCTCTTATCCTTCGGAATATGTATGTACATCGGGCAGCCAAATATCCTGAGATGGTTGACTTCTGGTTTCTCACCAGACAAAGCTTCTTCTGGTGTCTTGTTGTCAAGTACTCTATGTGGAGTATGATTCTGTACATACATGGATGTCCTCGCAGCTTCTTCCCATAGATGTAGAGGAAGATCCTAGTCATGAAGCATCGCTCTTGCTGCTTCCATGATTGTTCTATTCTTTCTTTCTGCAACTCCATTCTGTTTTGGATTGTAAGGAGTGGTCAACTCCCTCTTAATCCCTGAATATCTGCATAATTTCTTGAAGTCTTCTGATGTGAACTCTCCTCCATTGTCTGATCGAAAGGTATTGATTTTATTCTCTGTGTGGTTCTCGATCAAGGCTTTGAATTCCTTGAACTTGTTGAATACTTCATCTTTGTTCTTCAAGAAATATATCCATGTCTTCCTAGAAAAATCATCAATGAAAGAAACATAATATACATACCCACTCAATGAACTCGATGACATCGGACCGCATACATCGGAGTGGCCCGGATTTCCAAGATTCCTGTTGCCTTGTTCTCGCTACTTGGAAATGTCTTCTTTATGTTCTTTCCCTTCGCACATCCTTTGCAAACGCCTTCATGATTTTCCTGGATTTCTAGAAGACCTTCAACTACTCCGCTTGCAAGTGGTGGTGCTCTATAGTGCACATGTGCAAGCCTCCTATGCCATAGTTCACTTGGTTCCATTGAGTCATGGACCAAGGCTTGTTCAAGTTGGCCCTTCAGTTTGTATAAGCCTCCCTCTTGCTCTCCAATGACTACTGCATCATCTATGGTCTTTCCCTTTGGCCACATAAGGACCTGACCATCTACAAATGCAACCCTCATACCTTTAGCATCTAGTGTTGATATGGAGAAAAGATTATTCTTTAGTCCTGGTACATACAGGACATCATTCATCTTCGGATACTTCCCAGATTCTAGCTTGTAAGAGGATTCACCACTTCCTTTTATGGGTTACTGGTAATCATCCCCAATTTTCACCTTGTGGGGTGACTCATGTTCATATAGGTTCACAAAGGATTCTTTAAATCCTGTCATATGCTTGGAAGCCCCACTGTGTACAATCCAATGATTGCTCCCATGTGTAACAGTGCCTGTGAGAGCTGCAATCAGAGCATACTCTTCATCACTTGAAGAATCTTCACTGTCTTTTCTGGTTCTATTCCTTGGAGGTTCATCATCCTCTGCAGTGTGAGCATGATTTCTTTTCTTGTTGTTCTTGTTCTTGTGGGAGCTACTTTTGTTCTTGGGACAATCTTTGGAGTAGTGTTCCCTCTCATCACAAGTATAGCATCAAATGTGAGATAGATCTCTTCTGGAATTTTTGAAGTTCTCTCTCTGATTCTGGTGGTGGTGTATTTCTTTATTGTGATGAGTATGCTCCCTTTTGTTTCTATTCTTCCTGGTGTGTGTTGTGAGAGCATGGTCTTCATTTCCCATCTTCTCTTCTTGATCTATAAGTCGAGCTTCTTCTTGTGAACATTACTCCCACAGCCTACTGAATGCGATTAACTTCCTTCTAGCACAAATCCCTTGAATGAAAGAGTCCCATGATCTAGGGAGACCATTCAAGGTGGTCATCACAATTTCTCCATTTTCTCCCACGGCTTTAAGTTGCTCCTTGATTTGAGAGACCCTTGTAAAATAGGACTGCATGGTGTCTGCATTATGTATCTTCACATTCTTCAACTGGTTTCGCAAGGTCATCTTCTGATTTATATTATTTCCTTCAAATAGCTTGGCCAGGGAATCAAAAATCTCTTTAGGTGTCTTTAATGAAAACACATGTGGGATGAGGTGATCCTTAATAGAATCAAGAATAATCCTCTTGGCCTTAACCAAGTTCTTCTTGTGTAAGGCTTTAGCCTCATCTCCCTCTGGAACTGGAGCTTCTTCATTTACATATGTGTCCAATTCATTCTCTTCAAGGATTAGTGTAATCCTATACTTCCATGCTCGGAATTTATCATCCCCTTCAAGCTTATCCTCAAACTTGGTGTGGTGAGACATCTTTAATGAGAACTTCAAATGGAAATAGAAAATATTTTA
This sequence comes from Larix kaempferi, assembly GCA_027924585.1. Taxonomy (NCBI): domain Eukaryota; kingdom Viridiplantae; phylum Streptophyta; class Pinopsida; order Pinales; family Pinaceae; genus Larix; species Larix kaempferi. The sequence goes on from BSBM01000035.1 coordinate 6,454,893, forward strand.
GGCCTTACCACTTTAATTTTCTGAAACTGGTTCTGGAGCTGGTTGGTCCTAGAGTTTATCAAAGAAACCCTAAATTTTCAAACTTGAAATTTGGAACTTCTGACTGGATGGATAGATGCGCTTGCTAAGGCGAGTATGTTGGTACACTTGGTTTCTGAAGATTCCAAAGACTCACCCTTGAAAATTGTCTTATGAAATTCTGATCTGCAGTTTCTAGTCTTTTCTGGTTTTCTGGTTTTTCTGGTCCAGAGTCAAATTAGGGTTTGACTTTCCAGGAGTTTTACGCACTCAAAAACTTCGATCTTGGTCACAAAATTTTGATTTTCAGGAGGCGCACTTCCCTATGCCACTTGCACTCCAAAATTCCACTTTTGTGAAAATCCCGGTAGTAGTGACGGGCCAAAAAATGAAAATGCTCAGAATCAACTTCCGCTTCGACAGAAAGATGCGCCCTCCTAAGGCAAGTTATCCTAGCCTCTTTTTGTTGATGATCTGTGGAGAGAAGTCCAAAAATTAAGAATCCCTAGCTTCCGCAGCTGCACAGTTTCTTCTTCTCAGGTTAGCTCTGATACCATGTTAGTTTTTCACAATTTAATCAATACTTATCTAGGATCCTACTAAGAGAATAACAAGAATAGCATAAACACAAGAGACAAAAAGATTTTGCTCAGGGAAACCATAAAGGAGAAAACCCTGCAACTTCCTCGGAGATAGAATGATCACCAATAGAGATGGTCTTCAGCAGCTTCTCTCTTCTCCACTTGTGCGAACTTGTCCTCCTTCTCACTAATGCGAACTTGAGTGAGTGAATGAATGTATAAATGAGAGAGCCTAGCTCTCTATTTATACTTTACCTTTCACTTAACTTTTTCACTTGACAAGTCGGACTCAACTAAAGCTAATTGGGCAGACTCCTCTAGGGGACTTAAAAACCCCAATACAAATGACTCTAGGGGAACTAATGCCCCGACTTACATGGGAGGGTTTACCTCAATGAATTTACATGACCCAAATACAATAATGACTTCTCTGGCCGGAGGAATAAACATCTATGTCATAAGTACAGATAAAATACAATAATAAATACAATATAAAATACAAGTGAATATCTTCCGTAGTTACAATAACATTAACACAAATATGGTTGCAGTACATACACAATACAAATGCAGTACAGATGAAAATGAAATACAGGTACCATACAGATGAAAATGTAGTACATTTTGAGCATTGGTTGTCATTGATGTCAACTAAATAAGATGTCAAGTGTTTGACATTCATCCAATGTCAAAGAGAATGTCAACTATTTCAGTGTGATTCATTGAGATCAACCTAAGTCAAAGTGGATGCAGCATTCCAGGAGAAGTATGAAGAATCCACTTTGAGGTAGTCCATCTGCATGATGAAGAAAGCATGACAACCAGAAGTATATGCGCAAATGGTGAAGGTGACAGTTATGTATGCAACTTTGGAGTATATCTAACAATGCATCAAGGATACATCTGGCAGGTCAAAATGATACACCATGCAGATCAAGAAGATACTCCATGAAGATCTAGTCCAAGAATAAACACAAGTAATGAATCCCACATCATGTGGTCCTTGCACAAGAATCAAGTCCACCAAGTTATACTTTATCATGACAGCAAATTGAAGGAATTGGTTGGACAATGGTACAAGTGCTCAAACTGCCAAGAAGTTGATTAAACAAATGGAACAAGTAAGAAAGCAAGCCTAAGCATTGCTTGGTTGATGGTTGGGAGTGTGCAAGAAGAAAGGAACAACAGATGGTTGGTCAATCCTAAAATTGCGCAAGCATAGCCAATGCTTTCAGTAAGTGGAACGTGCATGAACTCCTAAAATGGTACAATGGTCGAAGTTAATATATGCGCAAATTCCACAACCAACAAACAGCAGGTGCGCCAGTCCCACAACTAATGACAAGGCAGGGGTCATAATCCCACTAAGAAGAAGTTGTAGAATGCGCAGATTATGCAAAGTGTTGATGTCACAAGGGTGCATTACCCACAACAGTTGGTACAGAACAAGTCATGGACACACCAAGACGAAGTAGAAAATTGTGCACACAACATAAGGCAATGGTACATCAAGAGCGCAATGAAGGTGTAAAGTTTCACCGAGTTGTGGACCTTGAGGGAATTTGATACATCTGAAATGACACATCAATATCGCAAATGATGACACGTGGCATATGCAAAATCCGTGATGTATGGAAGAAGGGATGCCACGACCAACTTGCGAACATACAATCCATGCAAGACATGTATAAATAGATATGCAAGTTGAATATTTGAGGTAAGCTTGGAAGTAAGAACACAAGTGTTTTTGTGTGGAAGTTTCAGTTTTTTTGGGGGGCATCAAGGGGCTCGTGGATAGAACATATGATCTGAAGAAGAGCCGAATGTGCATATGCAACAGAATGAAGTTTTTATGGTGCACAGAATGATGCTATAAATCTGTGACAATTGCGCAAACACCAAAAGGAAGAGACACTAAAGAATGCACAAGTGTTGGATATCTCAAAGGATGGTTTTGCAATCAGCAAGTCGATAGTCACAAATATTGTAAAGATAGAATCATAGAGACAAAACCGATGTTTATCAGATATTGCGCATATGTCTAGCTAATGTATAGAATAGAAGTGAAAGTGTGTGAAGTTGAAGATTCCATCTTATGCGCAACAACAGAACAGCAACAAAATTCGGCAGGCACATCACGATGCAGATGATCTGAAACAAGTGCGTTAAACTGAACGGACCAACTATTTGATGCACATGACGTCGCAGATTATTTGAGTAACTGCAGCACTTTATCAGAACGAACACATTAGAATGTGCGCAATTCTGTTTGTTGCTGGTGCTTCACTTTGACCAGCAAACTATGAATTGAAAGCACAATATCAGTTGATCTTTGCAGTCACGTAGAAGAGAACACAAAATCAGAAGCGTTGACTACAGATTTAGCAGAGCACACAATACAAGAAGCAAGTCATCAACAGAAGTGTGTTTTGAGATGAATGAGAAGTCAAGTGATGTATGCAGCGTAGTGAAAGAGTATAGTCTACATACAAAGGTAGCGCACAGCAGAATCATCATCAGAAGACTTGAAGAAGTACACACAGTTAAATTTTGGCAAGACGGTAAATATATTGGACATTAGGGAAGTCGGACGGAGTAAGGAGACAAGGAGTTGAAGCTTCCTTCGGGTTGGTGCATGTAAGACTACAAGGAGACAGGGATTCGCAGCTTCCTTCAAGTTGCTACCTATAAAACAAAGCGACAGGGGGTCGGTGCCTCCTTCTAGTTGGTGCTAGAGAAAACACAGGGGGTTGGTGCCTCCTTTTAGTTGGTGTTGGTAAACACAGGAAGTTGGTTCTTCCTTGAATGTATTCTTTCTCATTATAAAGAAGCATTATGTAGTTTTATCCTGTTTGGGTTTCCACGTAAAACTCATGTGTCTTATGTGTTGATGATGTGGTGCTTACATGTGTGAATGTTTATTCACTGATGCATAACAAAAGATAAAGATTAAGTAAGGACTAATCTGTTTAAAGAAGGTAAAATATGATAATAACTCTGCTAATATTGATTCACCCCCCCTCTCAGTATTAAATTGATTCCAACAATTGGTATCAGAGCGGGTTTCTTCAGTAACAAATTAACATCTAGAAGATAGATCAGTGTGCAGTTATGAGAAAGGAAGGTTCTCTAAGCGAAGCACCATGGTTACAGTAAGACGATTGTTTAGAAAATCTTTATGTTGCATAAGAAATGGATATTATCCGAACACAAAGAAAGACAATAGAAAAATTCAAGAAGATAGCAACCAAGACGTTAAATCTCCTTAAGAAGAAAGAAGTAGAATCCAAGGAATTGGTAAAATCTCTCACCAACCAGCTACAGGAAGTTAATGAGACCAACCAAACTGTAAGATAAAGAAACAAAACCTTGGATACCAAGTTGAAGAATTTATCTGTAGATAATCAAAAGCTTGAAAATGAGATCACCTTCATAAAATAAGAGTTGGGAAGGGTTACAAAAGAAAAGGAAGAAAATACTAAATAATTTATGTCACTAAAAGATCAGCTTCGGAAACAACACGATAATCAAGAACATCTTCAAGCAATTCAACTGGAAGTTATCTCTCTCAAAGAAAAGAATTCGGAATTTGAGAGATTGCTTGATGAACAACGAATCTCAATACAAGAAAGGGAGGAGGAACTAAAAAGGTTACAAGACCAATTCATCGTAACAGAAAGCTTTGCAATAAGCACTAAGGTACTAAATGAGATTCTCAGCAAGAAAAGATCCTCTCACAATAAAACTAGCATAGGCTTCGAAGACAACTATAAAAAGACTGTGGAGGAATCTGTGCAATTAAGAAGGATGAACCCATATACTACACCAACAAAATGAAGGAATCTATGCAAAATCGCTCAATGTTGGAAATGCACAATGACTGGACATATTGGAAAATACTGCAGCAATGTGGTCTATTATAAGTGCAACAAAATTGGTCACAAGGCATTGGACTGTGAAAAGTCAAGGAATATTGTGAAACAATGGTTAAAGAAGACTGACAAAGCGTCTGAATCAAAAATTAAAGGCAGCATTGATGAAGGTCAAAGAAAAATGCATTGCTATAAAAGGGTCTGGAGGAAGAAGAATGAGAATGTTGATACTACGCCAAATGAACCTCTTAATGAATGGAAGGACCCGAGAGACACATCTATCTCCAACTCAGCACGAAACTCACTCATTATTATTCGAACTCGTCGCAATAAGACACGCATGCTATATCATAAAATGTGACAATGGGGAGGAACATTAATGATTCAGCGGATTAGTGGTACATTCGGCATTAATTACACAAACGCCAATATCATCAATGATAGAGGAAAGTTTCAGTGTATTTGGAGTGACTAACTAAAATCTCTAGGAAACTTTCCATCATCCCGAGGTCGGACCAAATCAAGAGAAATCTACATATCATTAATGAAAGTCAATACAACCGACCTTCAAAAACCCTGGATGTTTCTGGTTAGAACCATAGCGCCTATTGAGAACGATTGTTGCAAGAAAGCTATCAGTGGGAGCTTGAGAATTGAGAACCTTGGCATTCAAGAGACAAAATAAGAACAAAGCTATGGAGACATCAGCACCTATTCAGGACAAATGTGAGTATACCCCCTCACGAACATTGAATTCTCCAATGTTTGTTTTATCTGAATTGGAAAGCTCGAACCTTCCTGGTCAAAAAGAATCTAAAGGAGATGATGTTGAAGAATACATATATGGTGCAATAGACTAGGTCTTGTTTGCAAAATATGATGTTGGCGACACGGGGAAATTTCCAGAACTCGCCAAAATGTGGTATATGGAGCAGAGTGAGTCAGGATAAATGGTGCTCTGGGATTGGGCCATTGGATTATCCAAGTCGGGAATATTGAACTTGTTGGAAATTCCCTACTTTGGAAAATATGACTATGCAAAGATGTGTGCAAAATTGTTGTTATCACAAGTCCATAGCGGATACTTGTGGCTCAATAGAGCAATACCCATTGATGTTGCACTAATTGAATCAATAATTGGTCTACCTGCCTCCAGAGAAGATGTAAGCCTCCTCTTTGATAAAAAGGGATTCGGGAAGAGAATCGCTGAAAAATATGGAACTCAAAGGGGAAGCAGAGGTTTTATTGTTGCTCAAATCAATAACCCAACCGTGAAATTCGTTGTCAAAATACTCGCCTACAAACTATTTCGAAAGGGGCGGCAAGAGCAAGTATCAGCAACAATCATCGCAGTAGCGGAGAAATGTGTAGAAGGTGCTTAGATGAATTGGTCAACCTTCTTGTTGAATGATTTCCTTGAAGATTGCATGGAAGCTCAAGAAAAGGGTAATCCATTTCATTACTCTTGGTTGTTGATTTGCATTACATTTGTTGGTTGGAAGGAGCCGGAAGGTAGCCAATTCTTTGATAGAAATCGAAGACCCTTCCTGGGAGCCAGTTTTTCAAACATGTGGGAATCCTCAAATAAGCGAAGACGGGAGATGAATGACATGAATTTTTGTGTTTACTGCGAAGAAATTAAGCATGCTCTACAAGAAACTCCTCGTATATGGCCATGTATATTTGAGGAATACAAGGGCATAATGTGCTTCAAGATTGGACTGCACTATACTTTTGTTCAGGGCAAGAGAGACCCAAGCAAACAATGGTTGAACACCAAGTTCATGTGTTATGAGAGTGATATTGTGCAGATAGTGCAGAAATGGGATGATGAATGGAGGAGACCATTGACAGAAGAAGAGATTGCACTGAACAACAATGCAACTCCCATTGTGGAAGAAAACCCAACCGAAAATCATGCCAATTCCACCTGGCAGAATATGCCTACTGAAAAGAGAAAAGAGACTGAGCATGCAAAAGGATTGGCAAGAAAGAAAAGGAAAGTCTCTTAGCCCAATCCAACCAGTATCCTTACTACAGACGATTTGGATAGAATAGGCATAGAAAACAGAAATACCACAGAAGAAGCCATAAAACGTGTGGCCACAAAAACTGAAGTTGAAGATCTCGCGTCACAACAGGTAGAGATCATGCTGAAAATGGATGACAAGTTTACAAATCTGTGCCATCAGATACAAACTATCAGAAAATGCAAGGATAGTAAATCTCATTCAAATGCCTCACAGTGGCATTCAGATATGCAGGGAACACCACCGCACCAGGGCTTGAAAATTCCATGTGCAGCATTAGGACTTTCCACCCAAGAAACACAAGACTCGTAAGTCATATTGAGTTATCGCTAGACTTTTTATCTATAAATGAATTACATGAGCTCCACATATATGTTGCACAAGAGATAAAAAGAAGACATGAAGCCACTATGTTAGACTTTCACAAAAGACAGAATGGAAAAGAAGTCTTGAAGGTTGAATGTTTGAAACTGAAGAAAGAACAAGAAAAATCAGTACAAAAGGAAACAGATCTAGAAAGAAAAGAAAAATAAGCCATCACAAAGAGTAACACTCTGAGACAGGAAGTAGAAGAGGCAAAACAGGGTACCTCAAAATTACAGAAAGCAGTAGAGGAAGTGTTCATTTTGCTCCCAGAAATACAAGAAATCAAAGACACTTCTCTAGAAGGAAAATTGTTTAAAGTCAGTAAAATTATTCAAGGGTTGCAGGAAAAAGTAGCAGAACTATCACAAGAACATACCACACCTCCAGAAATCAGGGTAGAACAAGAAAAATCACTTGAAACTTGAAAGGGTTAATGTTGCATTTAATAACATCAAAGTATTGAATCTAAAATGCACAGAGTTGCATGAAGAGAGTACCCAGACATGGACAAATCTATTTGAAAACAAGCGGCTAAAAGAAGTGAATAAGAAGTTGCACAATGCCCAAGAATATGAACAGAAAATTCTTGATAGTCTGGTAAATTTTCCAGCCAATGAGAAACAGGAGAAAATGCAAGAGTTTAGAAAGTTGCGGCTTGAAATCAACATGCTCGGAGAGGAACAATAGAGTCTGACTGAAAAGTTCAGACCACTTCAGGAAGAAGCGTATATCCTCACAGAGTCCTTTCTAAAACTGCAAGATGAAATAAAAGAGGTAATCAGCAATGGCATAGAAGGGCTTGAATCTGTCTCTGAACAGGTACAAACAATTCTAATAACTAAGGAAAAAGAACTAAAAGAAAAGATTGCTTGTACAAAAACAAGGTTACAGAATCTAAAATTTACAGTCCAATCAGAAACTCTGTAAAATAAGTAGGTATAAAGACAGGGGGAGTTATCCTAGGAAATAGTCAGGACGAGTTCATGTGCAAAACATAAAGGAAAGAATTTACATTGCGCAATGGACCTCTTTGCCATTGATGTCAAAGGGGGAGAGATGCATGAAGTTGATGAAGCTAAGGAGAGATGCATGAAGCTAAAGATCAAAGGAAGCCAAATCCGAGAAACACATGAAGTTAAGGCGTGAAATATGAATGATGTCAGCAGGATAGCACGAAAAGGGAAGAATTGCAAACATCAAAGGATTGGTATGAAACAACAGCAGACATGAAAGAGTGTGAAGAAGAACACTTGAAGAATGGATCTATGCAGATACGACATGAAGTAGCAGAGACAATAGAAGTACTGAAAAAGAGCGCAGTAGCCAAAACCCAAAGAACTTAGGGGGAGTACGTAGATAGGGGGAGCATTATTACCAAACACAGATGAAATATACAGATCAAGAAGATCAGGCATATGCGCAAATGATGAAGGTGACAATTATGTATGCAACTTTGGAGTATATCTAATAGTGCATCAAGGATACATCTGGCAGGTCAAGATGATACATCATGCAGATCAAGAAGATACTTCATGAAGATCCAATCCAGGAAGAAACACAAGTAATGAATCCCACATCATGTGGTCCTTGCGCAGAAATCAAGTCCACCAAGTCATACTCTCTCATGACAGAAATTTAAGGAATTGGTTGGACAATGGTACAAGTGCTTAAACTGCCAAGAAGTTGATTGAACAAATGGGACAAGTAAGCAAGTAAGCCTAAGCATTGATTGGTTGATGGTTGGGAGTGCGCGGGAAGAAAGGAACAATAGATGGTTGGTCAATCTTGAAAGTGCGCAAGCATAGCCAATGCTTTCAGTAAGTGGAACGCGCACGAACTCCTAGAATAGTACAACGATCGAAGTTAATATATGCGCAAATTCCACAACTGACAAACAACAGGTGCGTCAGTCCCACAAGTGATGACAAGCCAGAGGTCATAATCACACTAAGCACAAGCTGGAGAATGCGTAGATTACGCAAAGTATTGATATCACAAGGGCACATTACCCACAAGGGTTGGTACAGCACAAGTCATGGACACACCAAGACAAAGTAGAAGATTGTGCACACACCATAAGGAAATGGTACATCAAGAGCGCAATGAAGGTGTAAAGTTCCACTGAGTTGTGGACCTTGAGGGTGTTTGATACATCTGAGATGACAAATCAATAGCGCAGATGATGACACATGGCATATGCACAATCCCTGAAGTATGGAATAAGGGATTCCACGACCAACTTGCGAACATACAACCTGTGCAGGACATGTATAAATGGAGATGCAACATAAAGATTTGAGGTAAGCTTGGAAGTAAGAACACAAGTATTTTTGCGTGTAAGTTTCAGTTTGTTTTCGGGGCATCAAGGGGCTCATGGACAGAACAAATGATCTAGCAAATACTCGAATGTGCAGATGCAATAGAATGAAGTTTTGATGGTCCGTAGAATGATGTTGTAAATCTGTGACAATTGCGCAAACACCAAAAGGAAGAGACACTGAAGAATGTGCAAGTGATGGATATCTCAAAGGATAGTATTGCAATTAGCACGTCGATAGTCACAAATATTGTAAAGACGAAAGCGCAGAGACAGAACCGATGTTTATCAGATATTGCGCAGATGTCTAGATGATGTATAGAACAGAAGTGAAAGTGTGTGAAGTTGAAGATTCCATCTAATGCACAACAACATAACAACAACAGAACTTGACAGGCACATCACAATGTAGATGATCTGAGACAAGTGCATTAAACTGAACGAACCAACTATTTGATGCACAAGACGTCACAAATTATCTAAGTAACTGCAGCACTTTATCAGAACGGACAAATCAAAATGTGCGCAGTTCCATCTGTTACTGGTGCTTCACTTTGACCAGCAAACTATCAATTGAAAGCACAATATCAGTTGATCTTTATAGTCACGTAGAAGAGAATGCAAAATCAAAAGCGCAGACTACATATTTAGAAGAGCACACAATACAAGAAGCATGTCATCAGCAGAAGTGTGTTTCGAGAGGAATGCGAAGTCAAGTGATGTATGCAGCGCAGTGACATACTACAGTCTGCATACAAAGGTAGCGCATAGCAGAATCATCATCAGAAAACCTGAAGAAGTGCACATAGTTGAAGTTTGGAAAGACAGTAAAATATATTGGGCATCAGGGCGGTCGAACGGGGAAAGGAGACAAGGAGTTGAAGCTTCCTTCAGGTTGGTTCCTGTAAAACTACAAGGAGATAGGGAGTCGCAGCTTCCTTCAGGTTGATGCATGTAAAACAAAGCGACAGGGGGTCAGTGCCTCCTTCTAGTTGGTGTTGGAGAAAACACAGGGGGTTGGTGCCTCCTTCTAGTTGGTGCTGGTAAACACAAGAAGTTGGTGCTTCCTTGGATGTATTCTTTATCACTATAAAGAAGCATTCTGTGGTTTTCTCCTGTTTGGGTTTCCACATAAAAATCTTGTGTCTTATGTATTGATGATGTGGTGCTTATATGTGTGAATGTTTCTTTATTGATGCATAACAGAAGATAAATATTAAGTAAGGACTAATATGGTTAAAAAAGGTAAAATCTTCTAATAACTACGCTAATACTGATTCACCCCCTCTCTCGGTATTAAATCGATTCCAACAGTACAAATGCAGTACTGACGAACATTATCACCAAGTAAGCGGCTTGGGGTGACGTAGAATGTCTCCCTCGCTAAGAGGGAGTGTTGATGTTCTCCATGGTTCCAGCAATGGGAAAACATTCTACAGATCATTCTCTTAGATGGGTTCACAACCCAAGAAGAGAATGGCCCCACCGTAGCCCTTGATTGTGTGTCTTATGGCTCAAATGCTTAACCTCGTCAAGTCATGTGTTGAATGGAGTGGTAGTAGGCTAGAGGTCACATTGCGTACTCCATGTGGGAGTCCTCCGTAGCAGGAGTGATCTATTCTTATAGAGTGAGATGGCTTGTCTATGTTACAAGGAGATCTTATCTCTTTGTATATTAGACAAAGTCTAATCTAATGTGAATTTGAAAATTGGCTCTAAGAAGTTTCTGGGACTTCTTAGAGTATGGTCAAATCAACATTAGAGCTCTAATAAAGAATGTGACAGCATGTGAGAAGATATTGAGGAGAACTTTTTTATAATGAAGAAACAACCAAGGAATCAAGACAATCCATTGAAGAAGTCCCATAGAAAGTGGAAATCAAGAAAGAGCACAACTACCCCAGTAAAAGGGGTAAATTGACCCTCGTAGACAAATTGACAAGTCAGCTTGAAGATAAATAAAAGATAAAGTTCAAACTAGCAAGTTGGCCCCATTGAGGAAGTTTCTAGTCAACTGAAGAATATAAATAGAAGTGTTCTCACACTTCATTTTTCACATTCAAGTAAGCTCATCTCTCTCAGTTGGTGCACACTTCTCAAAGAGGACAAGTCAAGATCATTACAAGTAATTTTGGGGTTATCTTATCTCTCTCAAAGGTTCGCTATTGTTTCTTGTGGAAGAAGGGTGCACTCTTGTGCTAGGGCTTAATCTTCATGATTGGTATTGTTCTTGTATTGGATTAATTTATTTTGAGAAAAGTTTGTTGGGTTTTCTCCTGTTTTGGGTTTCCCAAGATAAATATTTGTCTCATCTGCATGGTTATCTTTTAGTGATCCTTGTTTTATTTTCCCCTACAAATCAATGATGCTATAGTTGTAGGATGAAATGAATTTTGAAATTAAAGTTGAAAGAGATGAAAATTATATTGTTTGGTTAAAATTCAACCGGTAGTAGCAAAGCTAAATAAGAAAAATGAAACTTTGGACAATTTCCTGCATCAATTTGTTTCTAGTCCCTAGCCTGAAAAAATAGTCTCGGGTTCTAATGCTAAAAATGTGACTGATGGTTTACAAGAACCTGTCAATGAGGTCATAGTAGTAAATTTGAAGAAGCCTGGTGTTGAGAATGTTCCTGAGGTTTTAGGAGCACAAAATGTTGAAATTCCTCGAGAGAATGTTAAAATCCCCCAGGAAAATGTCGACATTACTCAGGATAATGTTGAAATCTCTCAGGAGAATGCTGAAAAACTTCAAGAAAATATTGAAATTCCTCAGGATGATGTTGGCATTGCTAAGGACAGTGTTGAAATTGCCCAGGAGAATGTTGAAACTGTTCAAAGGAATGATAAAGTGGTTTATGAGGATGTAGAAATTATTGTTAAATGCTTCATTTCAAGGACACATCGGAAACGTAAGCAGAAGTCGTGGGCTAAAGAAGTTCTTGTGTCAGAACCTGTGGCTCAACTATTCACTCTAAGTATGGCACAACAACAGGTAGAGTGAGATCCAATACCTCCTCTTAAATCGTCACCTCATTAATCACCAATTCTTGAGCAAATAGAGGAGTGGGGCACTCAAAAATCCCCTGAGTGTGTTACGGGATCTTGGAAACAAAAATTTCCTAAGTATACTCTTCCCGAGAACCCTAGAGTAGAGTTGGATGCGCATGAAAGCCAGATATGTACCAGTATGAGCCTGGTAATGAATTTGCTAATAAACATGTTATTGAACCCCAATTTGAAGATATACCCATGGAGAATTCAAATGTGCCAGTTGCATCTTCCAGTTCATTCATTCATTCTAAAATTGCTAGGCTTAAGAAGAAAATATAAAACTGAAGAGACAAGTGCAAGAATTCATTGTTTTGGATGGACAGTTAAAAGTTGAGAATGAAAGGGTGAAGACTTAGAGTCTTAAGTTGCAAAGAAAGATTGACAAGTTGGCTCGAAAGAATAAGAAAATGCAAAGGTTGGAAAAACAGTTTCATAGGGAGGCTAAGAAACAACTTGTTCATAACAGAAGTCTGAAGAAACAATTAAGAGAAAAAGAAGAAAGGCAGAATAGTGGGTTGAATATCCTTATCCAGGAAATAGGGCTGTGAGTGAAGTTGATACTGTACAATTTTGATCAGCTCCTCAATTTTCTTTGCATGAGGATATGCAAATACTTCGGCATGGGAGAGATGATGGCCCTCCATTTTGTTCCTTTTTTCACCATTTATATGTCCAACTGTCCTTGACTATCCAATTTATGTTCCCTTATATCCTATATTTCCAATCTCTTAAGCTCAATCTTTTCCCTTCAAGGATTTTAAGGTGATTTGTTAATTATTTTGATTATTCTTTATGTTTTTAGTATAATGAACTGATTTCTAGGATAATCTTACTTATGATGGATGTTTAGTTTGCTTTAGTTCTAGTGGCCACTTTCAGTAGTTGGTTCTGTACTAAGGTGCAATCTATGGTCTACGTCTATCTTTCTTCCTACTGATCAAATGGAGACCTAAGATTGCACAGTGCATCACCAACGTGGCTCGATTACTCCCAATTCGTGCCATATCATATCAAGCGAGCGTGGTAACTAATCAGCATTTGTTCCAGCAATGTAACGCTCAGTCGAATTGAATGTGATTTCCCAGTGGTACAATGATTTTAATACCCTTATGCTGATGCTGCCATGCACTACCTGTCATGAGGATAAGGCCCAAATTTGAATATATCCTCTTGTATTTAAATTGATAGTTTCACACCTCCGATCACATGTACCTCTTCCGTAACGATCCACGGAAATCGAGGGCTCTGTTTTTCTATTTTTAGATGTCCATATGTATATATGTGTGTAACCTATGATGTACAAGACTACTGGGGAAAATTGGAAGAATTGTTACTCTGTTCAAATTTTGAACTCTGTCTAGCAAGCTCCGATGCTACTGTAATTACACACATATTTTTATAAATGGAAGTTTGATTCTGATAGATCGTGCTTTTTCTATTGATGTGACATAGTTTAGTTAAAGCTCACCTACCAAGCAAGAGGGCCCACCAAACTGGAATAGTGAAGCTTCTATACATTTTACCTAGTTAGACTTTCGTACTATAATCGTGTTTTATTACTGTTCACTGTATAAATTTCAGTCTTGTACATGTTTACTTAACTTACTGTGTATTAGCATCGCAGATCTGCGTCTAAATGTGTTCTTAATTGCTTATTTCAGTATTTGTTTACAGTCACTTGTAAACACTAGCATATTTTCATTTGAGTTCCTTTGTTTCTGTGTATATTTTTGTTCTGCACCATTACTTGTACTCATTTTTGTTATACACATCTACGTTTATTTTTTTCACTTTCAGACATTAAAAGAAAAATACACAAAAAGAGTTGTATCGTATTTTAGTTGGTATTGTAGGAGAAGCATTTTAACTCCGATCTTTATCATAGGTAGCGTTAATCATTTAGGTTTATAACAGGTCTGTACTTATTCGTTTCATTCCTTCATAGGTATTAATAGCTATCCTACAGAGTAAATCTTAGAAAGCATGTATAAAGTTGTGATTCATTTCCTCAATTCAGAAAGCTTGTTAGGTTCTTTTGATTGGTGTTTATCATAGACATAAGAAAGCATGTATAAAGTTGTGATCCATTTCCTCAATTCAGAAAGCTTGTTAGGTTCTTTTGATTGGTGTTTATCATAAACATAAGACATTGCTCAATTGAACTTCTGTATTAGATGCATTGCATATCATAGACAGATTGATTACTTTCTCTTTTGCATAATAGCTTATGTTTACAACCTATAGGTATCACACACAGTAACTCCTTTGGGAGTGGTAGCAAGCATTTTAGTAAGTCTAAATTTTCATGTTTTAAATAGATCGGCACTATTTTGATACTTAGGCTTTGTTATCTTAGTTAGTACTCTATGTTGACTTGTTGAAATAGTACATTAGGTTTGTTGAGTTGTTTATTAGGGTAGAGATCAAAGCTAATTCAGGCTCAAACACAATATTTTATTCAAGTATGGATATTCACATTAAATTTGAAATATTGTACTTAACCATTAATTGAGATAAGATTCATAGTGAGATCCAATTATAGGCATCTAGATCTTCTTTCTGTTTTAAAAATTAGAAGCATCATTTAGTAGTTTTGTGCATGATCTAGGAGAATCTCTAAGACCGATCAAAATGAAAGTCTTCAAAATGTGAACAGAAGCTTACAAATGCGTAGAGCTCAGTGAGAGCTTTCCGGTGACATTCGTTTCGCAAGAAACGGCTTCCGGATGTAAAAGTTATCAAGTTTTAAAATTATGGCAAAACAGGTAAAAAGTGACAAAAGGGGGGCCACATGGCACACCCATAGGGTGCCACCACAGTCAGCATGCAGGTGCCACGTGGAAACACCATAGGGTACCACATGGCCGAGATGGTGACATGGAAGATGAGTTGGACCAATATTCGGTTGACAAGTGGCAGGATAGGCGTCCATATGGACCAACCAGGGTTTGCCAAGTGGTAGCCTGGTTGGTACTTCGGTGTTTTATTTACCAAAAGTTTTGGAGGCAGGGAAGATCGAACCCCTGACCTCTCTCCACCAAAGCCTCCACAATATCCGTCTAGCCAGGATCTCCACCGATGTTTCTTAACCACTATAGATCACAACTTCTATTTGAAGTTCAATTATGGTTTAATTGGAAAAATGGGCGGGCCGAGGGCTTAGCCCTCTACCCAAGTGTAAAGTGTTCAATCCATATCATACCACAGAACCGGTGGAACCAAGGGTCAACAAGCCACAACACAACCATAAGCCAGCACAACAACCAACATGACGAACGAGCCAATATATATTATATTGTTACCACGTAAAAGGGGTGGAAGCGAGGCCCGCGGGTTTGACCCTGGGAACTCCGCTTCGCCACTTCCACGCTTTACCAATAAGCTATTTCCCAATCCTTTGTTAAGGATTGGCGCGATATATTTAAAATTGTTGTTGAGAAATGGAACCCAAAAAAAAGGCGCGTGGTCATGCTTTTGGCGCCCCAAAACCTTTATAAAAACACCATTTCTGAACCATGGAAAGGAGAAATTCTACCTCTATATGCAAAGTTCCCGAGGCGAGATTTGAAGTACACAAAGGTACAGTCCGTACAAGCACAGCTAGAATCTTTCTTGAAGTGTGTACCAGAGGAGGTCTCAGGCAAAGGGGGTCGACTTTATACTCGTTCTTCTCAGAATTTCGAGAGGAACACAATGGTGCAGTCTATTTTTGTGTTTGACTGACAGAACTCGAAATGTTTTCCATAACTCATGTATGTAAGCTTTTGAAGACTTAATAAGATTGTCCTGCTCATTGGAAGTGGCTCGGAGATGTAGCCCAGCAGGGGTGAACCCCATTATCATCTGTTGTCTACATTTTTCTAGTTTGCATACTTGTTTATTCGCTTATGTGGTTTGACTAAGCACTTAAAATTGTCTTTTAAAAATCTTTTTTATGAATCCAAGCATTCAAATTTCACATGCAATTTGAATGGTTAAAAAGATCCTTTAAAAATTCAGATCAAGTTTGGTATCAGAGCAGCTTAACCATTGCATTGTGAGTTTGTGAATGCTAACGAGATTGAGGCTTCAGCGTGGTGAAGGAGAACTTGAGGAATTTGATCCAAAAATCGGTTCAAGAAGAGGAAGAATGGCTTCACCAAAAGGAGAAGATGGGACTTCTTCAATCCCATCTGAAGGATAATTTCTTAAGGCTTTTACGAGGATGCAAACAATGGTGGAAGAGATTTATCAAGATCGAAAGAAGGGTGAACAAGGTGGTTCATCTCATGCTAAAGGTAAAGAAGAGGGAGGTGGTGAGGACCCTCCTAAAACTCCACCATTTTCACCATCTTGTCTTGATGGTTCTTTACATTCTTCACCTGAAAAGCAAAAATTTGATTTTAATATGCCTCAATTAAAGCTTGATATTAAGTTTGACTTACCTATTTATAGTGTAGAACTTAATGCTCAGAAATTGGATAATTGGATCCGTCAAATAGAATTTTATTATAGGATTCAAAAGTTCACTGAAGATAGCATAAAAATTGCTATGAATATTAAATATGTATTAAATTAATCATTAAATTATTAATTTAATGATTAATTGAAGGGACGTAACCCTTCTTAAGAAATGCTCAAACCTTATAAAAGGCGAGCTGTTGTAAAGCATTAAGCATCTTATCAATTCAATAATATATCATTTATTCAATATGGATTTCGTGTCCTAGTTTTTGTGCCGCATTTGGTATCAGAGCTCGGCGATCTTCTCGGTGTTCTTCATTGAGCAGCTCCATCCAGTCCATTCGCCCTCTACATAGTCTACATAGTCTTCATTCACGCTGCTCCACGTTGGTCGCTCCAGCACGCCGCCCTCCATCCTCCACTACACGCCTCTGCGCAATTCCCCAGCACCCGCCATTTACCCGTCGCCCATCCACCTCGTTGCTCCACCACGCAGTCCTCTCTCCACTGCCACCCACCTTCCGCCTGCCATCGCCACAGCCCTTCTCCTCAACGCCCCAGCCACCCACGCAGCTCTTCCCTCTGCTCCCTTGCCATCGCTCCACCACGCAGACCACCATTCCGCCCCACCTGCTTCTTCCGCGCCCTTCTCCACCGCCGCACACCACTCTCTCACGCCTACCTCTGCCCTCCACCATACTCCACCTCCGCCCTCCACGACCATCTCTGCGTCCACGTCCTCCTCTTCTCCACCGTCGCACACCACTCTCTCACGCCTACCTCTGCCCTCCGCCATACTCCACCTCCGCCCTCCGCCATACTCCACCTCCGCCCTCCCACGACCATCTCTGCACATCCCTCACTCTAGCTCGCCCCGCTTCTCCGCCACTCCACCACATCACCACTCCACACCGCATCCCGTCTCCACAAAGTCCACGTAACCATCAAGTCCATCAAACCCTAATTTTTTTTAAAAATTAATATTATATAATTAATATTGATTTTTATTAAAAAAAATCCTTAAATCAAAAAATATATATATATATATATTAATATAATATTTATTATATATATATATATTTTTTAACCACACCAAAAATTATAGTAATTTCACTTTTTCCAAGTCATTTTCATTTTCCACCCCTCCTAAGCCAAAATTGCGTCCAATTATTCACCACCACACCTAAGAAGCATGACGACAAAGTTAAAAGCCCAAATGGAGAAAATAGAGAAGGATTTTCGAACCTTCAAGGAAATGATCACCAAGAACCAGGAAGCACTTAAGAAAGAAATTAAGGAGGAAGTCATTCAGGTAATGGAGCAGAAAATAGACGATAAGTTCGACATTATAAGCAAGGAACAAAAAATGTTAGATCAAAAAGTGACTGAGAGCCAGAAAGGTATCGAGGAGATATTACAAAAAATGAAGGATGAGGAAAGAAATCATAAACAACATGGCTCGGATATGTCGGTTACCCCATCTCCCAATTCTGAGTCACCGGAACGCAACAGGATGAAAGGTACTCAATACCAACCATTCGTAATGTACCCGCCGAGAGCAAAAATAGAAATGACGAAATATAATGGAGGAGAAGACCAATGCGTCGCTTGGTTGAATAAAGCAGAAGAGTATTTCGACATATATAACATTACAATGGACGAGGAAAAGGTCAAGTATGCTTCAATGCACGTTGAAGGATATGCCTACAACTGGTATATGTGGTGGAAGGGAGACAACTTCGCATACACTTGGAACTTATTCAAAAATGATTTCTTAAAAAGGTTTCAAGGAATCACAGAAGATGAATTCTTCTCAAAACTTACCAGATTACAACAAAAGGGAAGCGTCGAAGAATTCACGCATCAATGGGAATCCCTCGCTACCAGAGTATTTGGGCTATCCGACAAACAACGGTTGGAAACCTACTTAGGAGGACTAAAACCATACATACAAAAAGAGTTAAAAATGCATGACATAACAGATGTCGGGGCAGCAAGACGAAAAGCAAAAGCAGCCGAGGCCAAATTTGATAGTTTTCAATCAAATAAAGGGAAGTCATACTCACAAAGAAACATCCAGTCGACTCCAGAGGATGATACAAACAAATACATCCCTCCACCTAGAAGGGACGATAGGAAGAGCCTCGAGAATCAACGTATGAGGGAAGGAAAATGTCGACGATGTGGAGACAAATGGAACCCTAAACATAGGTGTCGCCCCGAGGACAACTCAAAGAAATTATATACTTGTGAAGCAGAGGAGAATAGTGAATCAGAAGAAGAAGAAGAAGAAGAGCTAGAAGATGAAGAGGAGGAAACCGCAAATATGGCAGCCGGGAATGATGAGGACCCCAAAATCTCCCTAGCAGCAATGACAGGCATTAGTCAACCACAGACTCTCAAGTTAAAAGGACATATAAAAAATGAGAATGTTACAGTGCTAGTAGACACTGGAAGCACTCACAACTTTCTTGATATAAGAGTGGCACGAAAACTCAAGTTGTTCGTACATCCAGTTCCAGACATGAAGGTGATGGTTGCAGATGGCAAGAAGATCGAAAAGGTTGGAAAGTGCCACAAGGTGAGACTTCAAATACAAGACTTCGAACTGGAATCAGAACTCTACACCTTACCGTTGGGAGGAGTAGACATTGTTTTGGGAGTCCAATGGTTACAAACATTGGGAACATATTCTGCCAATCATCAAAAGCATTTCATCAAGTTTAAGTGGCAAGGGCAAAATTTTAAGCTATATGGTTTTCATCCACCAAACACACAAGTAGTTTCATCTCAGCAAATGGAAAAACTCATTCGAAAAGGGGCATCAGCATATGTCATACAATGTCATCAACTGGAAGGAAAAGAGGAGGAACCAAATGAGTTCAAAAAGGAAATCCAAAAATTACTCCAGAAACATGAACACATATTTCAAGACTTACCCATGCAGCTACCACCAGAAAGGAGTATAGAACACATAATCGAGATTAAACCGGGGTCAAATCCTGTCAAGGTTAAACCATATAGGTATCCCCACCACCACAAAACAGAAATAGAAAGATTGGTTCAAGATCTATTGAATTGTGGTGTCATCACCAAGAGTAGAAGCCCTTATGTAGCTCCAGTCGTACTAGTACGGAAGAAGGATGGATCGTTTAGATTATGTATAGATTATAGAGGATTGAACAAAATAACAATTAAGAACAAGTTTCCAATCCCCTTCATCGATGACATGCTGGATGAACTTCATGACGCAAAATATTTTTCGAAACTCGATTTAAGGTCAGGGTACTATCAAATCAGGGTCAGATTAGAGGATATCGCAAAGACTGCTTTCCAAACTCATGAAGGACATTATGAATTCAAAGTAATGCCTTTCGGGTTAACTAATGCCCCTGCCACATTCCAGGCAACTATGAATGAACTATTTCAGCCATACCTAAGGAAATTTGTGTTAGTATTCTTCGATGACATCCTTATATATAGCAAGACATGGAAAGAACATTTGACGCATCTAGAAGATGTTCTATCTCTTCTGAAGGAAAACCAGTTCTATGCAAAAAAGTCAAAATGCACCTTTGGGAAGCAAGAAGTGGAGTATCTCGGTCATATAATCTCAAAGGAAGGAGTTAAGGTGGACCCAAAGAAGATCCAGGCAATGAAGGAGTGGCCCGAACCAAAGAATGTTTCAAAATTGCGAGGATTTTTGGGATTAACAGGTTACTATCGAAGGTTCATCAGGAACTATGCACATGTCACTGCCCCACTAACAAATCTCCTAAAAAGAAATTCTTTTCAATGGGATGATGAAGCAAGAAGATGCTTTGAAACGTTGAAACAAATTATGTCTTCAACTCCCGTTTTGGCAACACCTGATTTTGCAAAACCATTCGTAATCGAATGTGATGCTTCAGGGTTTGGGATAGGAGCTGTGTTAATGCAAGAAGGTCATCCAATCGCTTTTGAAAGCAGGAAGTTGAACAAAAGAGAATACCTACAGTCTACATACAACAAGGAAATGCTTGCCATCATGCATGCATTAACTAAATGGCGACAATACCTTTTGGGAAGTAAATTCCTAATCCGAACAAATCATAATAGTCTACAACATTTGTTACAGCAGAAGACATTAACAACCGAGCAACAAAAGTGGATAGAGAAAATCTCTACCTTCGATATGGAGATCCTACATATAAGAGGGAAGGACAATGTAGTAGCTGATGCTTTATCAAGGAAAGATGAAGAGATACAAGTCTACGCTGTATCCATGGTGATCCCAGAATTTTTGGACGAAATTCGTAAGGAATATGCCAAGAATTCAGAGGTTTGCTCCATAATTAACAACATAAATCAGTATCCAAAGTTTGAATGGAAGAATGAACTCTTATGGTACAAAGGACGTATTTACTTAAGTTCCAATTCCAGTTTTAAGACCAAGGTGCTTAAAGAGTCACATGATTGCCCCGCCGCTGGTCATGTAGGAATTTTTAAAACCTACTATAATGCAAGGCAATCATTCTTTTGGAAGGGTATGTATGCTGACATTCACAAGTATGTTGCAGATTGTGACATTTGTCAGCGGAATAAAACTGAGAATATCTCAAGTCCGGGGTTACTCCATCCGTTACATATACCAAATAAGAAATGGGAGGAAATTTCAATGGATTTCATTGAAGGTCTACCCATATCAGATGGGAAAGACAAAATATTAGTTGTGGTAGACAGGCTAACCAAATATGCACATTTTGTTGGAGTGAAGAAAACTGCTTCGGCAAAAGAAACAGCCGAAGCTTTTTGTAAAAATGTCTACAAATTACATGGTTTTCCGAAGATTATAGTAAGTGATAGGGATGCCAAGTTTAAAGGGAACTTTTGGAGAGAGTTTTGCAAGCAAATTGGAACGTCTCTTAACATGAGCTCAGCTTATCATCCCCAAACAGATGGACAGACAGAAGTTGTCAATAAATGCTTAGAAACCTACCTCCGTTGTTTTGTAACTGATAAGCAAAATAAATGGCTCCAATGGCTACATCTTGCGGAATGGTGGTATAATTCTACTTATCATACATCTGCAAGAATGACACCATTTCAAGCCCTATATGGATATGAACCCCCAAAATGGAAGGATTTCATCACCAACCAAGCAAGGGTCGCATCAGTAAATGACCATTTAGAAGAAAACCAAAAGGTTGTCCAAGTACTTAAAGAGAATTTGAATACTGCCAGGAATAGAATGAGACAACAAGAAGATCGACATCGAACAGAACGAGAATTTGAAATTGGAGATTGGGTATATGTAAGATTACAACCCTATAAACAATTATCACTTAAACAAGGTGGAAAAAATAAATTGGCTCCACGTTTTTATGGCCCATATCAAATCAATAAGAAGATTAGTCAGGTGGCATATGCGTTGGAATTGCCAACTACAAGTCGCATCCACAATGTCTTTCATGTTTCATGTTTGAAAAAGATGATAGGTCAACACCAGAAGGCACAAACAATACTTCCCTTGTTAGATGAAGAAGGAAGAATCATATTCGAGCCAGAATCTATCATTGCTACTAGAGAGAAGAGATTAAGAACGCGAGTCATTAAAGAATACCTCATAAAATGGAAAAATCTTCCCGAAGAAGATGCAACATGGGAATCAGAACAATTTCGACAGTTACATACTTCATTACCATTGCTTTGAGGACAAAGCTCTTTAAAAAGGAGTGGCAATGCTATGAATATTAAATATGTATTAAATTAATCATTAAATTATTAATTTAATGATTAATTGAAGGGACGTAACCCTTCTTAAGAAATGCTCAAACCTTATAAAAGGCGAGCTGTTGTAAAGCATTAAGCATCTTATCAATTCAATAATATATCATTTATTCAATATGGATTTCGTGTCCTAGTTTTTGTGCCGCAAAAATTTAGTTGGCTCTCTCCGACTTGGAGGGACCGCTCTCATATGGTGGGAGAGCAGAACTCAAAAGGATCTTGCCTCAAAAGGAAACAGCATTTCCTCTTGGCATGAGTTCACTTCAGCATTAAAGAAGTAGTTCTATCCATTGTGCTACATGTAGCAAGCCATGATGCATTGGAAGAATCTGAGACAAGGTAAGGGACAAAGTGTGCAAGAGTACACACAAGATTTCAAGAAAAGGGCTGTGATACTTGGTATACCTCTCTACACTCAAGAAATTCTTCTCAAGTTTATAGGAAGATTACATAGTTATTTGCGTCATATGATACTTATATTTAATCCGACTAACCTTGATGAGGTAAGCGTTCAAGTGATTCATATGGAGTTCAAGGGGAAGAATGAAAATGAAAAATTTTCCAAGAAACCTTTCAAACCTTATGGAAACAAATTCAAGGGTAAAGGGAAAGGTAAGCATACAGCTACAGCGAAGAAGGGAGGAGACAAACCCACATGCTCACATTTCCATAAAAAGGGTCATGATGCATCCAAATGTTGGAGACTTCATCCAGAACTCAAGCCTGAGAAGTTTCGGAATAAGGAGGACAAGAAGACCATTGCTACAACCATCCAACATGATTTGGGATCTGACTCGGGGGATAAAACTAAGATTGTTGCTATGGGAATTCAACGTAAAAATCATTCTACTTCTATTTCAAAGCATGAACCTGTTGTTGATGAAAGAAAGAGAAGTGAGTTATTTCATATCAGAGTAATCTCTAAGCATACAAAAATAGATACTCTTTTTGATAGTGGATCACAGTGAAAATCCTCACAGCAGATCTAAGAGATGATGTATACCTCACAAAAAAGTAATTGATTAAGCAAGAAAATGGAAGAAGAGTGGTCAATGCAGTATCATGAGCAACAGAATAATAATACAGTAGAACTCGGATAGAAGCAAAAATACTTCACACACACTCATTAATTAATCACAATATGGACAAATAAATAGTACAATGCATGAGGATTCGAATGCCTAAGGTGGCAATTCAAATTAGCCTTCATGGAGTGATCAAAGCATCACTGGAGTGTCATCAGAGCACAACTAGTAGTCTATCTCATCATCAGTGGAGTCATCAATGCTCAAGTAACTGTCAACCATCAGTCAAACTAAGTCTAACTGAGTGTGGTAGGTGTAACTGAGTGTAACTGAGTGTAGAAAGCTCAGTGGAGGGCGTATGAGGAGCTAACTGGAGTCAGAATGGGCAGTCTAATCTCACTGGAGATCCATCGGAGTGATACAGTCAGTTGAGAGTCAGTCTAGCCTTAAATCAAGGAAAGAATTGATGATAACTCAATTAACTGAAGTGCAACTGAGTGGTAGGTGAGAGAGGGCGCATGAGATGCATGCAATTGCATGAAGGGGCGCACTAAGCACTAGGAGGGCTAAAACTGATCTGAGAGAAGCTCCCGGGGGCTGGCTAACTGAGGGCTAGGTGCTAGACTGATGACTGGGATGCATGCAAACCCTAAATAATGCATGCAAACCCTAAAAGTGCACGCATGATTGAAAATGCAAATAATGAAAATGCTACTAGGACTAGGATGGAGTATAGGAATATCCTAACAATCACAAGCCAATCTCATTTCAGAAGAGATAGTAAAAAAACTTCATTTGGAAACTAAGTTACACCCTAAACCATATCCACTTGGATGGGTATGTGATAATGCACAACTGCAAGTTACAAAACAGTGTAGACTTAGGTTTGTTATTACTTCTGGATTTGTTGATGAAGTTGATCTGGATGTGGTCCTATTGGATATTTGTGGTATTGTGTTGGATAGTCCTTATCTTTATGATAGGAAGGCTATCTTTTATAGGGAAGATAACAGGTATCAGCTCACTAAAGATGGTGTTGAATATGTTGTTCATGCAAATCACATGAAAACTAATATTTATTTGGTTTCTGCAAGTCAAATGAAGAGGCTAGTAAATGCTAGTAAGAATTGTGTTCTTATGATAGTTAAAGCAAAGGATGTTGGTCAAAATGAATCTTTTAAGGGATGTGCAAGACTTAAAAATGATTTGGCTAAAGCTGTATCTGATTATGATGTTTTGTTTCAAGAACCTAAATGATTACCTCCTAAAAGAGAAATCCAACATGAGATTCTCTTACAGCAGGATGCACCACTTCCTAATATTGGCATGTACAGGTCTTTAGAAATTGAAAATGTAGAGATAAAGAAGCAGGGTCAGGAATTGCTTGAAAGAGGGGACATTCGACCAAGTTCCTCTCTGTGTGGTTCACCGATTGTTTTGGTGCCAAAGAAGGATGGCACATGGTGTATGTGCATTGATTACAGAGCACTAAACAGAATCACAATCAAGAACGTGTATCCTCTTCCCCGAATTGATTATCTTTTGGATCAGCTAAAGAATGCAACTTATTTCACTAAGTTGGACTTGTGAAGTGGTTATCATCAAATTCGAAACAATGACAATGATATATGGAAGACTACTTTCAAAACTAAACAGGGATTGTATGAATGGATGGTAATGCCCTTTGGGCTTTGTAATGCACCTGCAACATTTATGAGGGTGATGAATGATGTTTTTAGGCCCTTTATTGACAATTTTGTCATAGTCTTCTTAGATGATATTTTGATTTTTAGTCGTACTTGGGAAGAACATGTCAAGAATGTGAAACAAGTTTTGGATGTACTTGTTGAGAAACACACACAACGCTGAGAGGGGGGGTCAATTTGTGTTGTAGTCACCTGTGAATTTAATCTCTGATAAACTGATCTGATAAATTCAATTCAAATACATAACAGTTGATATAACAATAACACCAATAATGAATTCTTCAAGCTTCTATAAATTTATATATATATGACAAATTTACATTCTGAAATCTGTGCTCCAACATAGTAACAATGCACCAACTACAACTGGTGTAAGAGGCTTCAACCTCTATTATTTCTTTCATCCTCAACTGAAGAAACTACAATAGGCTTCAACCTATTGTCACCCTTGCTCCACCCTTCCACCCTGATGATTGGTTATGTTGAAAACCTCTTGTTTGCTGCTGAAGAAAAAGACAAAAACACCCTCCGAACTGCTCCACAATCTTGCTGGACCTAACACCTTGTTTGCTGCTGAATATTATCCTCCACTGTCCAGAATTCGCACCTCCTCTCCTCAGTCCACCAATCCGGAACTCCTCTGCTCAGTCAACCACCCGAACCATCACATCATGATCCTTACTTGAATATCATCTCCACTTGTGTATTTATACACTTTTTAATAAGTCATGGAGATCGACCAAGTGAATAAGCTTTACATTTTTTATTATACCTTTATTTATTTCTTTGACTCAACATGATTGGGCCGACCTCATAACATTATCTCCTTATATATATATATATCACTTCAATTTTTTATTCAAGGTGCAAGATATGATTTTTAATTGGCTTTCCTTATGCCTGCAGCATCCTTAAAATATGCCTGCAAGAGCCTTTAAAAGATGCCCGCATAGGCTTGTTTGCATGCCCGCAAGGGCTTCTATAAATGCCCGCAAGGGCCTTCGAATATGCCCGCAAGGGATTCATTCAATATGCCCGCAAGCCTTCAATTATGCCCGCATATGAGCTTTTGAAATGCCCGCAGCTACCCTTTAGATGCCCTCATAGGACCTTTAGAAGATGCTTGCGTGGGCCCTTCAATATGCCCACACAGCCTCCTTAAAATTCCCGCCAAGGGTCTTTGAAAATTCCCGCAAGGGATTCTTGAAATGCCTGCAGGGGCTACTTCAAATGCCCGCACAAATCAGTTGTGATGCCCGCATGCCTTCAAATGAAATGCCCACAGCTAGCCCTTGTTGCCTCAATAAAATTCCCACAAAGGCCTCTTGATATGCCCACAAGGTGTCCTTGTAATCAGCCTTGTCAAGCTTGCTTGCCATGTCATCCACCTTTGTCATGTTTTCCATAATTGTCATGCATTAACCTTGCCATGCTTGTCCATGCTTGCCACATCATCTTGTCTTTGTCCTTTATGTCATCAATGCTTAGTTACTGATTGTTGTTGTAGGTGTTCCAACTGATGGTGTTGTTGACGAGGATGTTCCAGCAGATGGTGTTCCAGCTGACGATGATTTTGTTCCAACTGATGGTGCTGCTGATAAGGATGTTCCAGCAGACGGTGTTCCAGCTGACGAGGTTGCTGACAGCAGAAGATGTTCCAACTAATGATGTTGCCGATG
This sequence comes from Larix kaempferi, assembly GCA_027924585.1. NCBI lineage: Eukaryota > Viridiplantae > Streptophyta > Pinopsida > Pinales > Pinaceae > Larix > Larix kaempferi. The sequence continues at coordinate 6,481,752 of BSBM01000035.1, forward strand.
AGGATGTTCCAGCAGATGGTGTTCCAGCTGACGAAGATGTTGTTCCAGTAGATGATGTTCGAACAAGAGGATGATTGCTGATGATGTTGTTGCTGCTGATGATCATATTTTAGCAGATGATGATGTTGCTACTCCGCAGATAATGCCCCAAGACAGATGATGATCCAAATCCTTCCTACGACATATAGAAGTTCACAAGTCAGTTGTGCAGATGTTGTTACCTGCAAAATACCTTCCTAGTTAAGAGGGAGTGTTTAAATAATGTAACTGTGGAAGATATTCTATTTATATTATTGTATTCCTCGTACGGGAGTTGATGGTCATGTAATTAATAATATAAAGGTCATTGAAAGAATCAATGTAAACCCTAGGACATGTGTCGGCTCAGAAAAGCCCCTAAAAGATTATTATATTATGTAATTGACAAGTTACGTAGAGAAGTCGGCCCTGTTGGGGAATTAGTCATCTCAACAAAAGAATATAAATAGAAGTGCTCTCTCTCACTTCTAATTACTCATTCACTTAAGCAAGTTTGCATAGGTGAAGAAGAGAGGTGCGCACAAGTGGAGGAGTAGCTGTTTTGTCTTGGGGATACTTTGTACTTTGTGATTTCTATATTGAGGAAGGCGTTGCTGGGTTTTCTACCCCAAGAGGGTTTCCTAGGATAAATTGTGTCTCTTGTATTTTATGCTGTGCTTGTTTATCTTTCAGTAATTGTTTATATGTTATATGCTACTCAAATAAAAACTAACATTGCCAAGATTGACGAGATTGAGTGGATAAACGAAATAGATGTAGAGACCAAAGAAACTACCTTTTAATCAATGGTATTACAATATGCCCCCAAGTGGCAATGTTTTTAAGGTTGTTGATTGCAATGGAGGAAAGATGTAACATTCATCTCCAATACTCTTATTGATGCAATAGAAAGTGTGGGGCCACAGAATGTTGTCCAAGTCATCACAAACAATGCACAAGTATGTAGAGTTGCAGAGTTGATTGTGGGGGTTTGATATGATCACATCTTTTGGACTCCATGTGCAGTGCATTCGTTGAGCCTTATGCATTCCAAGATTGGCGAGAATGAGTGGATCAACAAAATATATGTAGCATCGAAGGAGATCCAAATGTTCATCACCAATCATTCAATGTCCTAAGCCATATATTGAGGTTTTGCAAAGTTGGAGCTATTGAAGGCACTCCTTTTTTAATCAGTGTTATTTGTATTATGAATTCTTAATTTTAATCGTATATGATTTTTTATTTGAGATTTGACTTCTCAAAACTTATGTAGGTTATTGAAACTTGTTTTGCCTCTCACACTCTAGACATAAAGAGGTTTGTGGAGGTCAGACAAGCATTATAGGCGATGGTCATCAACCCTTTTTGGGAATTGTGGAGGACTTCCACTGTTGATAGAGGACAAAAAATCAAGTCTATCATTCTTAATGATGCATGTTTGGACAAGGTCCAATACCTTTTGCAGTTTATAGAACCAATCCTGACCATTATCAGAACATTTGACACAGATATGCCTTGCTCTGGGGAAGTCTATGAAAACATAAATAGTATGCTAGAGGGAATAAGGGAAATTATCAAGGCAAGTGGAAGTGACTCCTTTGAAGTATTTTACAATGAAATAAAGGACATATTTACCAAAAGGTGGAATAAAATGACCATACCATCACACCTTTTGGCATATGCATTGCACCCCAAATATTATCATTCCAAAATTTTGTATGTGCCTGGTAGGACAGCTTCAAACATGGATTCTGAAGTGGTACAGGGATATAAGACAACATCAAGGAAGATATGCAAGGATGTAGGAATTGCACTGGAAGTACATGAGAAATTTGTAAGATTTGTACAATCCAATGTAACTTTTCAGATCCACTAGCCATGGATGATCGGGTCATCTTGATCCTATTACTTGGTGGGGCTTACATGGTGGGGATAGCATTCATCTCTTGACTCTAGGCACCAGGTTGTGTTATCACAAGTTGTCAGTTCCTCATCAGCTGAGAGGAATTGGACTACATATAACTTCATTCATTCAATGAAGTGAACTACTTTGGGAGCAGCAAAGGCTGGAGGTCTTGTGTATGTTCATTCCAACCTCCGCCTTCTATCACATTCTAATCCAGAGTATAAAAAAGGCCCAAGTAGGATGTGGGATGTGGATCCTGAGATCTCTAACTTAAACATTTCATTAAATGCCATGACTCACCTCAACCTACTTGACGATGTTATGCCACTAGTCTAGCCTTCTTCTGCAGCTTACAACATTCCCAACCCCCCCGTGTCTATTCATGATGTAGAGCTACAATATGCAAATGATGAGAATGTTGACCCACTCTGGGATATGTAGTTAGATCTACTCTACATTATCATATTAGTAGAGTGATCATTGATAACTCATTTTTGTATTTACTATTATCCTTTTGTATGAGGCAATATGTTATTATGTATCATTTCAGTTTTCATTGTTTCGATGTTCATATTTATAAATTATCTAATGATTTCAATTCTAATGATGTGATTCATGAATGGTTTTGATTATAAACTTTGAATATATTTTTTAAAATTTTAATAATATTATTATATTTTTTGTACCTGGCCTATCCTGACCATATCCGAATCCTGGCTTTTCAAAAATCTGGCAGATCCGGATCCATATCTGTATCCTGGAAACATAGCTTTTAGGGTCAAACTGACCGAAACAGCTGGTTCTGGTTCCAATTTGGCTGTTTTTAAAACACTGATTTCTCCATCCAAATCAATCAAGCAAGGAATCCTTTTTCCTTCCATTTTTGAAAGAATACCCCATAGAGTGGAAATGCAGCTCTGGATGACACTTCCTACCTTTGTCCTCTTGCACTTATTTTCATTACCATAGTAATCAATATAAACAGCAATGATCTACAGAATTTCAAACATGATGTGGTTGGAAACCATTTTGCTGGTAAGCATTTATTCACTGACGCAATAATATTTCTACATCCAAACAATCTAGGAATAAATTATTTTCCTTTCACTCTTGAAAGAGTGCCCCATATAGTAGAAATGCAGCTCTAGATGCCACTTCCTACTTTTCTTCTCCTGCACTTATTTGTCATTTACTAGAGTAATCAATAGAAAGAAAAACGAATAGAATTTGAACAATGATGTGGTTGGAAACCATTTTCATTTGACACCTTTTAAATGGTTTCATTTCATTCCCATAAGAAATGAATATTTGGATCACTGTCCACTTTCAACACGCAAACAACATTAGCATGCCTTCGTAACAATGGTAATAGAAGCATAAAAACCACACTAATATTGCAGAATCCTTACCATAAGAACCTGAGATAGAGCCCGGTGGGCTAGCTCAAGTGGTTGAGTGCTGTAAGTTGTGAGCAGATGGTCTCGGGGTCAAATCCCCGGGTGGCTATACATCGCTATATAAGGGCCTCACTTGATGTCCCCATCAGGTTAGCTCCGTAATCAGAGCGAACGGGGTGCGGCCCTTCGGTTGGCCCCCCTGTGATTTCTTACCGTGAACTTAGCAGCCCCGCTGGGGTGTTTGTGAACCACATGTGAAAAAAAGAACCTGAGATAGATCCTTCTGGTACCTGTTACACGTATCATTTATCAGTAACTAGGTAGAACTGAAATAAGTTGGCTTATGAAATAACTATCTTGACGAACAACATACCAAGAGCATTGAGAAAACAGCAATGCCAGGTGACAACACAAGCTAATCTTCCAGAAATCCTACTCAGCAGACCTTCAGCAGTTGTAAAGTGGAAGCTGGTTCTTTGCACTTTTAGCAGCAAACTTTTAGTCAGCATGCGATCAATTCTGAATATTCTCCAGCTGTTGAAGCTCTGTCACCTTAGTTTGCATCCCAACCAGACATGCCTACAATAAGTGAACCTCAAAACAAACATCAAGGAAGAAAGATGAAAAATTAAAACACAAAAAATATATATACAACAGAGTTGACCGATTAAGCAATGCTCTTCCACAAACCAAATAATTCAGTGCATTCTCCAAATAATGCAATAATCTGAAGGTTTTCCCTCAATGATTTCCATTGAAATTAATCATGCTAACATGTTTAATTACAGCTGTAACATTTTGTGAAAACCTGGTATATCATGACACAAGCAAGAAGGTTCGTTCTATGCATACAAATTTAAAATACAGTAAATATATATTACTTTAATCTTGTAAATTAACTAAGAGTTTTGATACATATATGAAAATTATTGCTTCTTGATGTCTGAACCCAATCTGTAAAAGTCAAATAATCAAAATGCCTACTTCTATAATATAATTTATCTGTATTATCAAACACTTACATAATGTTTATCTAGATAGTTTACTAGAAACAATAAAAGATTCCAGAACAAGAAGCACGAAATGGAATATGGAAATCAGTTGATCCTTGTGTATATAAGAAATATGATATATCTTATGTTGAAGAACAAAAAAACAAAATCATATCGATCATTTATTTGAAACAAAATTTTGGAAGAGACCAATAATGCATCCATATGGTTCATCTAACATCAAGATTTGTATTCATTTAAAAACCACAAATACTTATTCTTCATGGCTACCAAGAACATATTATAACCATCACAGCGTCAACCATACATAAATCATCTGAGATCTCTCATCAGACAGTTAGCTGAAGTCAAAGCAACAGTAGAGGAAGAAGATGCCAAGGCCATTTTGTTAAACACCCGCCCTTCTCAATGCAACAATGTAATCTTTACTCTGAGTCAATTACCTTCTCGATCACTAGAAGCTATGATTGCTGCTCTTTTTGCCGAATAAAAGAGTGTTAGCCTCATAATCCTAATTTCTAAAGTCCTATTTTCTAGGATTAAATTTGAGAATAAATTAGTATATTTAGCATTTTTGGATGAGGATAGAATTTGTTATGTAAAGGACACCTGTCATACTCATGTGATTATGTGATTGGTTGCCTCCTAGTTTTTAGTTTAGAGATGAGCTATATAAACAAGCTCTCTTCTCATAGTGAGGTTAGGTGTGAGTTTTGAGTCCTCACTTCTCAGTGTAAGTTATTTTTACGTATTAACACTTCATCATTGGTATCAGAGCCATTATGAATTGCTTGGTGATGAAAAGTTCGATGTTAGATTGACCAAGCATGACAGTCTTCACAACATCAACGTGGTCTCTACAAATTCAACGGCAATGGTTTTGGGAGGTAACTTTGTTATCAATCTGATAAGGAAAAAGTTATTGTAAATCTGCAGACTTAAAATTGTAGATTTATAGATCTACTGCAAATTGTTTGAAGGACTTAATCTGTTAAAAAATGTTTCAGATCTCATTATAAATCTGGCAATTTGCTTTGTTATAGAGCTGTAGATTTAACTTAATATACAGTGATCCACGTGATTGCTCCACAGCGAATTTGTATGAATAGTGACTGTTACTATCTCAGTGATTGGGATCCAAGATCCAAAGCGAATTTTAGATTTGAAGTTCCAGATCTCTGTAAATCTGAAAATTGTCTGTTCTCAAGCTGTAAACTGTAAATCTAGATCCAGTCATTTTGTCTTTTATGAGAGCTGTTTCATTTTTTATGAAGCAATTGTGTATTGGACCAGTGAACTCTCATGAAACAGGTGAAAGACAATTATTCATCCTCAGCAATTTTCAGCCTCCACACTCTGCCAGTGATAATTTGATAGCGATCCAGTAATCTACCAGTCTCCAGTGATCTAGTGTCATCCCAACACTGTGATTTGAAGTCTGAAATTCTTGTGAAGGTCGAGCTAAACTGTTGTTCTCTGACAATGATCTTAGTGACCTGTGATCTTGTGTTAGAACTCGGTCTGGCATCAGTATCAACGTGATCTAGTCAGTGATCTGGCTGTGATCTGAAGCTTGCACAGGCAGCAATTTCATTGCTTCATGCGAATTGCTTTCAGCTCCACAGTACTCCAGCCATAGCAATTTGATCCACAGCGAACCCTCTCAGTGACAACATCAGCGATCCCTTTCAGTGAATCGATTGCAAAAGGTCTGGGCAATCTCCAGTCACAGCGATCAAAAGGGATCTCTCTCTAAATCCCCTCACGCAATCTGGCAGTTAGATCTGCATTCCTTCTTTTGGGAGTGAGTCTGATCTCCACAACAACAATCACGGTGAAACCTCCTCACGCTGCACGACATCCCTCTCACCCTAAGACTCGATTAGATACTCAGATAAGAATGTAGTTGATTGAAATTCGGTGCAGAAGACTGGCGGCCTGGTGCAACATCTCTTCACCCAAAATACTGCAATTTTCCTCCATGTGCTAATGCTAAAGGCAAGCCACTCAAATTATATTTTTGTTTTGTAGTAATAGTCCATATAAAGTTTTTGGTTTGGTTTGCAAAGTTAAAAAGAGGCTCACATCAAATTAAAAAAAAAAAAACTTGTATTGAGTTAACTTGCTTTATTGGCAAGAACTCTTTTTTGGTAGAAAGCAAAGTACTTGATTCTAGTTCGGGGGGGGGCATATTGCAAGAGTGTTATTTGTAAGGGGATTTGAACTCTTTTCAAAAGGGGGCAAATTTCATATGTTTATGAGTCAAATTTTTTGAAAGTTTGACATTTTTTATGTAAGGGGATATCATATTGTAATCTTGAAGACTATAATCCCAAAGACGAGATTGAGAAGAGTCGAATACAATACTCTCTCAAATTCTCTTTTGACAAAACTTTTTAGAGGGTCAAGGCCAAGCCCCTAAAAGGGTACTCTTTTTTGCGTGGTGCATGTGATTTTCTTTGCTCCCTCGTCTCCCTTTTCAATTGTGCCATAATCACATACAAATTACAATCATCAAGGCAATCATATTGAAGTTAATCAATCTTTTCACCGATTCAAACAAACTGGATAGACCCAAGAACTACAAGTCTTGGAAACACCACATGCAAAACACGATAATTTATAATGAATTGTGGCGTAGAAATATGTGATGGCGATTCTTCTCCAACTAAGCCCACCGATGCCACTTCCGTAGCAAAATGGGAACTGAAATACAAAAAGACGCTCGCCTTAATTCGTTCTTTTCTAGCCAATCATTTAAGTATTCATATTGAAAATTCTCCCTCAGCTTGGTCTGCATGGAATCAATTCCATAAACTTTTTGATACACCCCATGCTCTCAAAGAATAGATTTGCAAATGAAGCATTTGAGTCAATGGTTAACTGATGGCGATGATGTATTCAGTATTAGAGTATATTTCTAGAGGGAAGAATATTCACCAAGATATCATTAAAGGTGGATATGGTAAGCTTGAGGATAGTTTTCTAATCTCGATTTCGATATATGGCTAACCAGAATCTTATAAAAAATTCATTGAAACATTACAAATTACTGATAAACTATCATCGACCACTTTTGAATCATTCAGTGAGTTATTAACTCAACATAGTAATCCTTTTGGAAAACAGAAACAGTCTGGTAAAGATCTTCTTTTCACAAATTCAAGTAAAGTAGAAAGCTCAAGAGGAAGTCGTAGAGGACGTGATCAGTCTTCTTATAGAGGTCATGGTAGTGGACGAAGTCAAGGCAGAGGAAATAACAGTAATTTCCAACAATGATCAAATAATTCTAGAAGAAGTCAATCAAAAAAAGACCTCCAAATCGCAATGATCAGTCTAGAAGAGGAAACGATATGAGTCAATTTACTTGCAGACAGTGTAATAGAGTTGGACATTTTGCAGTGGATTGTAAAACACCAAATAATAAACTATTGAAGTTCAAGCAACCTTCAAACTCAGCGTAGTATGCAAATGCCAACGATCATGATGAAGATCAAAGTGGTTTTGAGTTTGTTTTTAATGATCTTCAACAGTCAAAAGCTTCGATAGCTTCCAATTATTCTTTTAAGAGTGACTTTGAAGATGCTTGGTTGTTGGTGTTGCAGCCGGAAGCACACCTCGGGGTAACATGGCAGAAATCTCCAAGCCACTGGGTGTGTCCTTGGGGGCAAGTCCCGAGTCAAGTGATGTCACCTGATCTTGACTCCTCCATTTAGGCAAACTCCTAACGAAGCCAAGGGGTATAGACCCTAAGAAATGTTACTAAGGTTTTTAGTTCTTCGATGTTAAGATGGAAGTAAGTTATTTTTAGAATTTTTTTGATATAATACTGAATAAAGGCAAGTGCAAAAAGATGTAAATTAGATCAACAACATAGCATATAAAGATATGACATAAACAACAAATAAAAGATATTGAGCAAAAACAATATTGTTGTAAATTCGATCAGTGCCAAATGGAGTTAAGATAAACACTATTGAAAATGAAAGGTTTTGCAATTGTATCATGGTCAGTTTTAGAATTATTATGATGAGTAAATTAAAGGGAAGGGGAATTCCCAATATACCGTGAGGTACCAGGAATATGTCCGGATTCTGACAAGGGTGGATCCGCACAAGAAAATGTGGGTTAGATGGAGTCTCGAGGAGGATGTCCAACACTACACCAAACGAGGGTGCAACCTGATGGGGCCCTGAGGTCACTCTCTAATGGTTCCCTCTTTCTCTAAAGAATTTTACCACACAAGCCAAATTTCGAGACGTCGGATTTTCGTCGGTTTTTAGGGAGTTGATTTTATTGGATGTGAGTTGCTTAATTAAATATTGAAATTTGGATAGTGCAATAAATTCGTTTCTGATTTTCCAATGCTCAGGCAAAGCTTGCAAAGGGAAAGAGCATGTGCGCTCTACGCCAAATGTTTGTTCCAATTTGAGATTGTAAGTGCAAGTACAATTGTTTACATTATTAATGGCAAGAATCTCTTTTCCACACGCTGCTTTGTCGGGCAATCCCTTACACAGTATAGTACTTCGGGAAATCAAATACCAAATTTATGATTGCAAAAAGTAAATCGTAAGATTGTTGTACAATATTGTAAAAGGAAAATTGTGGAAATAAACAAACTAAATCTACTTTATCAATACTAAAACAATTCTAATCTAAGAAGCAAACTAAACTAAATCAAAAAGCAAACACACGCGAGGCAGATACAGGCTTCCCCTGGATGGGGCAAGAGGGTTGTGGGCGCTGTGTAAATGCCTTTGATCCTTATAGATTTGGATCAAAAGGCTTATTAAAATGGGGAAGAAGAGGAGATAAGAAGAGGGTTGAATATGGCTCTTTTTTTATGGTTCAACTCTTCAAAACTCCACCGATTCCACTTTCCTGTAAGCAAAAAACCAGCAACCTGATAATATTCAAAATTAGTGGATTAGCTCTAAATACATAAAAATTACAAATGCTAAGTACTTGCAAAAGATGGCAAAAATTAATATTTCAAGTATCAACAAACTCAAAACTAGATCTAGGCTTGAAATAGAACTTTAAAGTACTCTAGATCTACTAATTTTGCATAACAATAAGATGTAAAATAAAACTATGTAGATCTATCTTTTGTCAGGCAAAGAAAAAGAAACAAGTAACAAGAAAGAAAGAAATTTGGGTTTTGAGAGGATGAAGAAGGTGTTGCCGCCTAGAAACACACCTGGGGGGAAACGCGGCAGAAATATTCAAGCCACTTGGTGTGGCCTTGGGGTCAAGTCAGAGTTAAAACTTGTTACTCGAAACTTAACTCCTCAGTTTAGGCTTACTCCTAGCGAAGCCAAGGGGGGTGGGCCCTAATAAAAGAAAATCTAAGGTTTTTAATCTATGAAGAGAAAAACACACTTAATCTAGGAGTTAGAGAGATGATGATAAAATACTAAAAGAAACATTTGCAATTAATTTGAGCACAACAACACATGAGTTTAAAGATGCATTCACGACATTTTGCAGATTGATTTAAACAATAATATTGTATGAAGACCAGTGCCGAGATTGTGAAAATGATGATGTTGTGTTGTGTCGTGAAAGTATTGCAAAGTCTTGTTTTCAGTTTTAAAATTATTAGTGAGTATTAGAGTGGGTTTATTGGGGGTTTGGCCCAAGTAAACTTGACCTCTCGAATTGAGTGCTATAGCAGTTTAACCAAGCGTCCAACAAGGCGAGGCATAACCTGCTTACAGTAGCCTTCTGACTCTATGGTGTCAACCCATGCAACCTCCCAAGTTCTTGAAGTTGAGCTTATTCGGATTTTCCTATTAAACTAGTGCTTACCTTCCTTTCTGGTTGACCAACTGATCAGACTAAGCTGCAACGGCCAAGAGCATACTCGAATGTCAAGCGTTGGTTTATTTTATTAAATGAAAAAGGATTTTCTACTTGGTTAAATCTACTTCCAAGAATCTCTTTTCCGACCGAATTCCAGTACTCGAGCAAGCTCTTTCCGTGGCACCGTACTTCGGGAAGGCAAGGACAAAATTACTCAAAACTGGAAAATGTTACAAAATGAGAAAAGCTAAGTCCTAAGAACTCTTGTGGCCCGCCGTTGAAACGGAACCAACAAGGTTAATTTTAGTTTGTTCGTTTTATTAAAAGCAAAAAATAAAATCTAAACTAAAAAGCAAAACACAAAAAGCGAGGCAACACGGATTCCCCCTGGGGGATGGGGTGTGGGCACTAGGTAGCCCACTTGCTCTCTGTTATCAACTGTATCTGTACAATAGTTGAAACCTCATTGAGCCGCCAGTGTTGGAACACATCAGTGTTCACTTCCAGAGTATCTGGGTTTCAGATATTTGGGTCTAGCCAGTTTTGGCTAGCCAGTTTTGTTTTTGAGTCGACATGACCATGGCCCCATGGGGGTTTGTAACAAAGTGTGCTAGTAGGGTCTGAGTGGCTCGGTTCCCCATGACTTGATTAAGCAACTAAGGTATTCCAGGGATTTTTTTCCCTTGTCAATTATACTTTGCTTAAGGCGATGTATAATCGATGAGGTTTTCTCCCGCTCCTCCAAAGCTGGAATGCCCGATTTTGAAAATCTGAGCCGTGGGGGGTTATTAGAGTCCAACTAATATGTATAAACCTACTAGACACTATTAGAATAGGTTCTGGTCATGTCCTAAGTCTCTAGGACCCCCAGAAAAAATTTCGAAAAAAATTTTACCAGACGCGTTGGATTTGGGGTTTTTAATTTTTTAATTATTTTTTTTTTAATTTCTCTATAGTTTAAATAGAGAAATTTGAGTCTGTAATATGTCAGTCATCCGGGGTCCGAATTTAGTGATTGATGGCTCATTTCAGAAGCCAAAAATCACACATGACCCGTGGACCAGCTAAACCCAACTTTCGGATGTCAATTCAGCCTCATAATTAATATTTTCTCTAAAAAAGCCATTTACAGAGAAATTATTAATTAAATTAATAAATTTGAATATTTTGGAGAAATCCAAAACTCTCCAAAATAATCAGAAATGAATAAAATAAAAGGCTAATTGACATGGCACTTGGCATTTATGAAGATTCCAATCATCTCAGTCATCATTCAATCAAGTATACAATCAGCACAAGTCAATTTCTCCAAGGAAATTCACCCTCCTTCATCAAAAATTCGATTTGGTGATTTGGCACATGGTTATTGGATTGTTGAGTTGCATTAATGCCTATGGTAGGCGCTCTCCTTCATTTGTGCAATCACAAAACTTGGCTCCTATTACACACATGTCACATTGGTTGTAACTCTAACTTGATCTCCCACATATGGCATTCACGCCTTCTCAAGGAGCTCACGTCAATCTAGGGTTTGAGCTCGAGCTACTAGGTGGCATATCTTCATTTGGTTGGTGATTGTTCCAAGGAAAGGTGAGGGGCGCCTTGCCTAGGTGGAGGCCACCTCCTCACCTCTTTTCAATGCAACTCGAGTTTGTTTGGTGGATTAGCACTCCAAGCATGTGTTGACATGGGATTTGATTGAGATTTGATGGGGTTCGAATTATGTCAAGGCCATTGGCTCTCTTCTCTATGCCAATTCGAGTTAGGTTGATGGTAGGCTAGTGCTTTGTTATATAAGAGATGGCATTTTGGCCATTCTCTAGTGGAGACTTTGATGCAAGATTACTCTACACATTTTTGTAATAGCTTTGGCTTAATATTTTCAATAAAGATTTCGACTTTGGAGGTCCATGAGCTTTCAATCTTTGGTGTGAATTCATCTCTTGTTGAGGTGATATCTTCTCTAAACCCATCTCTTGATTATGCATAGTATTTGATCAATGGCTAGCTTGTGAGGGCTATCTTTAGTACAATAGAGTAACCATTTACAATTTAAGTTGGTTATTTATGCAAAGTTTATCAAGATCTAAATGGACATGAGTAGTTAGTTATACAAATTGTTGATCTAATCTTGATATTTCTAGCATACTAGCATTGTTGATCTCACTTGTTGGTTGAGTGGTGTGGTTGTGATTAGGTGTTGCTTAAAGTGAAGAGGGGTAAGAGCTCGGTTGCATGAAGCCCGTGTTCATCTTCAAGTTTTGGCCTAACATGTTGTGGTTGCAGGATCTACAATAATCTCAAGATCTTTCATCTTAAGAAAGCTAGGAAGAGCTCTTCTCAAGTTTCCCATCCATCAAAACTTTATTCCACCTTGGTTACTTTAGGCTTTCGCTTCTTCAAGCCATCTTTTTCTCCTTGAATCCCTTTGCATTTGCTTGCTAGCCCATTCATCCTTTGCCCTAGTCTAGCCCTACCATTCGTCCTATCTCTTTCTCCCTAAGCTTGCATTCGTCCTACCTCTCTTTGGCCTCTCGTCCTCCTTCTAGCTCCCCCTCTCATCTTCTTCCTAAATCCTCTCCTTCACCTTGCTCTCGTCCCACTCCCCTACCCTTCTCTCCATTCGTTTTGCCTCACCTTTCTTCCTCTCGTCCCATCTTTAGCTACCTCCTCCTTCCTCTCGTCCCATCTCCATTTAGTGCCTTCTTCCTCTTGTCCTTAGCCCTTTACCTTTGCTCCTCTTCCCCTTCTCGTCCATCCCCATCTTTGGCCCTAAATCACATCAAAAAACAACAAACATTTTGTTAGTGGTAGTTAGTTATTAGTTGTTGGTAGGTTGCATGGTTAGACCTTAGTTAAATTTCAATTTACTAGTTTATTTCTTTGCATCTTTAGATCCATCACTTGAAAGATAAAAATTTGCATATAAAAATATTTCAATCTTTTATAGTTTAGATCTCATTTTTAGTACTTTTTAGGCTTTTATTGTTCGCTGGTCCGTTTGCACTCTTACACATATTTTGAAGTAAAAAATATCATAAGGCTTAGTTTCAAGTTCTTTCTAGGATTCCAAGTTCAAATAGTTTCAAGATTTGTCTTTGATTTTTGAGCTAATGGTTAATGGGTGCCTAGTTTGAGTGTTTTGTCTTGTAGGTGTTGAAGAAGACCAAAATTCAAAAGAGAAGTGAAAAGCAAGAAGAGGTTGCCAAAGCTAATTGCAAAAGACAAGAAGAAATATAACCCAAGATCAAGCACCAAAACCAAGAAGACTCAAACTTGTTGGGATTTTGAACCAAAGTGCCAATCATTCTCCTTTTTTGTAAAAAGCCACTAAGGCTTGTTTCATTTCATTTTTTCAAGCTTCGTCAAAAGGTTGAAATCCCTAAATATTGTACTTGTTTAATAAAATCTCTGATTTGTGGGGTCTTTAATCCCCCACCCCCAACTTCCCCATTTGGGGAAGTTTTATAGTGTCTTTGATTGGTTTGAGTTTCTAGCTTAGATCTCTGATATGCTCTTAGATTAGTTTCCATTTCAATAAACTGTTTAAAGTAGAAATCTTTTGAATCTCACTGATAGTGGATCAAGAGTGCTCTCTATCGGAGAGTTGTTTTTCTTTTATATATTTTCCGATTTACTTACCCCCATGCTCTCCCGAGTACGGTCTTTGAACTGAAAGAGATTCTTGGGTAGATTAGACTTTATTTTCTGTTCAATATTTTATTTTTCATCTTGTCGCTTCTCTTCCAAGCCTTGACTAGAGCTAACTTTGGGATTGCATCCCAAAGGCCACATAACTTTGTGGTAGCTTCTCGTTCCCCCATCAGCTTCTTGTGGACATCCAGCTAGCTGGAAGGTTTCCAAGACTGGTGGCTTCTAGTGGTTGACCTTGTTCGGAGGTTGATCCCACCTTTTAGATTAGGATTTGTTTGGTAGAACACTAGATCTTTCAATTTTCTCATTTTATTTGGCAAGTAGCATATTAGCAGTATTTCATATCTTTCTGATCTATCACATGATTTAATCATTTTAAAGTTGAATTATCTTGCTATTACAACTACTATTTGTTTCTTAAAACGAACTAACGTCTCTTGAACTTGGCCAAATCCAAGTCAAGAGCACTCTCTATCGGAGAGCATTATTAGTCTTGCATCGTTCCCTGCATTAGGCATTTTTTAATTAGCAAGTCTCTTGAACTGTGGTCATAAGATCAAGTCAAGAGCGCTCTTTGTCGGAGAGTTGAACAAGAGCTCTAGTAAATAAAACTTTTCAACCCACACTTCCCTTTTAATTAATTTTATCTTGATCTTTGTCCTACACCCGTATGCTCTGCCAACCGGAAACGGTTGGGCCAGTACTCAGAAAGGTGTAAGACTTGTTAAATTCACAAGTGATAACATTAATTAAAACTTTACCCAAAACCCCAACCAAGACAAAATCACTGAGTACTTCCTGAAACAGGTGGTGCCGGGAATCCACTGTCAGACTCGAGGGCGGTCAAGCCGTAAGAACACTTGTTCTCTGAATCTGGGTGCTCCCGACCTATCATCTAAAGGTTGCCAGTGTTTTTCTCGGTTAAGGTTCCACTTCTTGAATATCCTTGGTTTTAGCCATAATAATCAAGACCACTAAAATCTTAAATTTACCAAGATAAGCTGCAAAACGATCTCACGAACTTTTCTTCTCGAAACACTTGTATCAAACAACTCAATCACTCAGACATTTTTTGACTCCACAAGGCATTGGTCCTTAATCACAATATTTTATTTGCTTATTATCAATTTGGAGTACTTGTGTTAAAATTCGTAAAGAGTGATTTATATCTGATTCAGTGTATCTTTTATCTTCTATTGCAACGTGGATTGCGTTATCTTGGTCTTATTTTAAGCATTTTTGTGTCTCTCACCTTCAAAAAACTCCTAAACAACACCCATCTGCATCACAAACAATAAAATACCTTTTAAACACACAAGAGCCTTAGACAACTCTTTTTTAGGGACTACCCCCCTTGGCTTTGTTAGGAGTTTGCCTAAACGGAGGAGATGGGATTCAGGTGACAGTACCTGGCTCATTGCTTGCCCCCAAGGCCACACCTCTCTCACTTGTAGTGAAGAGACAGCTTTCGAAAGATTTCCGCTGCTAGTGTGCAATCTGGCGGACAACATCGTTGGCGCCGCTGCCAAGGGCAAATCTTTTTGTTCCTGGACGACCTTAGTTTTTTCTAGTTTGTTTTACCTTTTTTGATAGATTTCATATCTATCTGGCGACTCCAGTGCCCCTTTTAGTTTTACTTTTGGTAGATTTTTAGTTTAATCACTCTCTGAAATTAGACTTGGATCCACTTGGCGACTCCACTGTCAGTTAACACCTCAAGGTATTCAACTAGAAGAAACTCTGAAGGCTTGCTTAGTTTTATCCTTGAGCCTGAAAAGGTTTATAGGAGGAGACTGAACAAGCTTGCTTCTCGTAAAATCCTTGAAAATCTTAGATCTGAGTCTATTTTAGACATCCATTCTTTATTTCAAGAAAATCAAGTAAACTCTGAAAACAATAATTGTTTCCTTTCCACAATGGGTGAGTTCTTTACTCAACTCAATTTCACTCGGATAGCAGGTCAACCCCACGACATTCCTGAAAAGGCTATCGATAAACTCACCAGTTTCAGTGGCACTAATGCCTCCATATCTGCTGAACAACATATCCGAAACTTCACTAAGCTGTGTAGCGCTTATATCAGGGGAGCTGATAAACATGAGGATGTTTATATGACTCTTTTTGCCCTATCTTTAGAAGGAAAGGCAGGGAACTGGTACGACAATTTACCAGATAACTCTTTCGCCACTGTGGCAGCTTTCAAGACAGCTTTCCTCAACAAGTTTGGTTGCAAAAAAGAACCTAGACACCTAGTGGCATCCCTAACCAGCATGAAGAAGACAGAGAATGAAACTATGGATGAATTTAACACTAAATTCATGGAGTTGTCTAATTCCATCCCTAATACCTATGCGGCTTCTTTATTGGATTACTACATAGAAGCGTTAAGTGGCAAGGTCCAATACCAAATAAGAAATAAAGAACTAGCTACCTTACTTGATGCTCAAAATTTGGCCATTAAGATTGACAAGAACATGAAGTCTTCCGGAGAGTCAAATATCCAGGGATATTCTAGATCTCAACTTCCCTCAAAACCAATTGAGCACAAAGAAAAAGAGCCTATGAAAGACTCTTATGAAAAGAAAATGATGGACATGTGTGAGAGAATGGAGAAAGCTGAACAGAAACATGTGAGCCAAATAAAAGAGTTGCAAAACAAAATCATAAACATGGAAAGAACACAAGTTCAGCAAATTCAACACACACAACCAGCTCCTAGGAATTTCCCTGCTAAATCTACTTGGCAAAGGAAACCTCCTAACCATGAACAGAGGCCTCCTCATCAGCTAGAGGCTGCTAACATGGTTGAGTATGCTAAACCCTTTTGTAGAGCATGTAAATATTTCCATGAGGAATCTGGTTGCCATTATGCCTGTTTTGTTCAAGAGCATGGTTATCCTGAAGGATGTGGCCCTAGTACTTCATCAGACGAGCCTGTTTTTATCAACCATGTGGGAAATGACTATGAAAACCTTGATGTGACTCAAGCCAACCAAGGTTATCAGCAGATTGATTATATGACTCAACTTTACGGTGAGATGCCACCTAGTATCAACAACAGCCAGAGATTCAAAGGAAATACATATCAAAAGAGACCAAAGGAGGGACCTTCTACTCAAACTACTCCTAAGGTAACAGTTCCTCACATTACTCAAAGAATTAATATTGAAAAGGAGCCTGTTGATTTAAATTTTGATTTAAGTAGTTGGTTGGCCAACACTAAGGTTCCAGTCCCGGTACTTGAGCTATGCAAACTCCCTGGTCAGAGGGAGAAACTTTTAAAACTGTTAGAGCCTCATACAGATAATACTCCTCCTCATACTAGTAAGCCTATAGTTTCTGAAAAGCCCCCTGCTTTTCCTAATCCCATTGCATCTGAAAAGCCTCTTCCACCTGCAAAGTACCCTATCCCTAAAAAGGTAACTTTCTCAAAAAATAAAGAGCAACCTTCAACAAGTTGTATGAATGATTTTGGAGATCCCCCTATAGTCCTACATACCAAGGAAACAAGAAAAGAAGCTCACCTGCCTTTCTACATATCATTGATGATAGGTGACCTTCTTCTACATAACTGTATGTTGGATTCGGGATCTGGTGCCAGCTTGATGACCAAAAAAGTCATGCAACAACTTAATCTAAAAACCACTAGACCTTATGGAAATGTATGTGCCATGGATTCTAGACCTGTCGAAGTTGAGGGGATGATTCAAAATCAGACCGTCAGATTAGCCAAGTACCCAGACATCCATGTCACCATGGACATCCTTGTCATAGATGTGCCTGATAAATGGGGGATGCTTCTTTCTAGAAAGTGGGGTGCTTCTTTGGGTGGATCACTACAATTTGACTTATCCTATGCAACTGTTCCGGCTTCCAAAGATACTCATGTCAAACTGCACTCAGAAAAAGAAAGGAGGTACCATGTTGAAAATCCCCAGAAACCATCAAATGAATACATCTACAATACGGATGAAATGGGAACCCACCAGATAAATTCCACCTTCTTAGATCCTGTTCATAAAGAAATGAAAGATAAGAAAGTTGATGGATTGTGGAAAATGGAGTTTGACGGTGCTTTTTCTAGAGTTGGCAAAGGTGCTGGTATAGTCTTAATATCACCTGGAAATAAAGTCTTCAACTTTGCGTTTAGACTTGAATTTGAAGCCACGAACAATGTTGCAGAATATGAAGCACTTTTACTAGGCATAGAAATCGCTAAAGACATGAAAATCAAAATGCTTAGTATCAAAGGAGATTCTGACTTAGTTGTGCAACAGATCAAAGGTAATTTCGCGTGCCATTGTAAAAGACTTAAGAGGTATAGGAATGCAGTATGGGACACCATGGAATACTTTGATGCATTAAACATAAAAGCAGTCCATAGGGAAGAAAACAGTATAGCAAATAGGTTGGCAGTTGCGACATCTACCCTCCAGCCTTTAGAATAAATGTTGAACGGAAATTGTACCCTTGAAATAAATTACAGGCCATCAGTCCCAGACAATGTGAACCATTGGCAGATTTTCAAAGATGATGAACAGATTCTGAGATTCATAAACAACTTAGATGAGTTTGCCAATTTCAACATAAATGAACAGGAAGAAGGCAAGCAGTATAAAGAAGAAAGCCAACCTATGAACCCAATTTCACGTGGCTACACTAAATTAGAAAACATCTTTGACAGACATGATGGGAAGAAAAACAACATCGACCAGATGAAGCCAGGAGATTACATTGAGATCAACATTGGAACGGAAACAGATCCGAAAATCATAAAAATTGGAAAAGGAACATCCGAAAAGGAAAGAAATGCATTAATAAGCCTAGTCAAAGAGTATAGAGATATATTTGCCTTTACTTATGATGAGTTAAAGGCCTATAGGGAAGATGTGTTCCAACACACCATTCCCCTCAAACCAGAAATGCAAAATGCCAAACCTTTACGCCAAAAACTCAAGCAAATAAATCCTAAGTTTGCCCCTATTATCAAGCGTGAGCTAGAGAAGATGCTAGCAGCAGGTATTATAGCACCCACCCGACACACATCATGGTGCTCCAACTTAGTTGTAGTCAGAAAGAAAAATGGAAGCATCAGAATATGCATCGATTTCAGAAACCTTAACATGGCATGCCAAAAAGATAATTATCCACTTCCCAACATGGAGACCCTCCTCCAACGGGTCACTGGATCCAAAATGATGTCCATGCTTGATGGATTTTCGGGATACAACCAGGTTGTCATCAAAGAAGAGGATAAACATAAAACTGCTTTCACAACTCCGTGGGGAACCTTTGAATATCTGAGAATGCCCTTTGGCCTTACAAATGCAGGAGCTGCTTTCCAGAGGGCCATGGATTATGCTTTCAAGGAATTGATAGGAAAAATCATCGAGATATACCAAGATGACCTAACTGTTTTTTCAAAAGAAAGATCCAGCCATGTTGATCATCTAAGAAAGGTTTTTGAACGATGCAGAGAGTATGGCATTTCTCTAAATCCAGCTAAATCAGTATTAGGCATCGAGGAGGGAAAACTCTTGGGGCATATTATAAACAGCGACGGGGTCAAGATCGACCCTGAAAGAGTTGAAGCAATCAAGAAGATACCTCTCCCCAAAAATGTGAAAGGCCTTCAATCTTTTAACGGTCATATAAACTTTATCAGAAGATTTATCCCAAACCTAGCTGAGTTAATGAAACCCATGCAACGGTTACTCAAGAAGAATGCTAAGTTTGTGTGGACTGATGAGGGGAAAGAAGCTTTCACCACCATTAAAGATGCTATTACTAGATCACCCGTATTGGTTAGTCCAGACTACACTAAAGATTTCATGATTTTCTCCTTTGCTTCTGAGGATACTATCGCTGGTGTTTTGCTCCAAAAGAACTTCGAAGGGCTCGAACAACCGATTGCATTTATGAGCAGGGCCTTGCAAAATTCAGAACTAAAATACACCATAATGGAAAAGCAAGCTTATGCCTTGGTTACATCCTTGAAACATTTCAGAACGTATATTGGCTATAATAAAGTTATAGGTTATGTTCCCCATGCTGCAGTAAAAGACATCCTATCCCAACAGGATTGCTTAGGAACAAGAGGCACATGGGTATCCAAAATCCAAGAATATGGCTTGGAAATAAAGCCTACTAAACTTATCAAGGGACAAGGCCTAGCCAAAATGTTGACTCAGAAAAATGAGGAAGCCATTGACATAAACTGTACGGACCAACCAGCTAGTCCATGTATGACACCTGCCTTGCAAGAATTAGATAACCATTGGTATTCTGATATCATATATTTCCTCCTACATATGACTTGCCCAGATCACCTTAAGGGACACAAACGAAGGGCACTAAGACTAAAAGCTGCCAGATATTGCCTTACTCAAGAAGGCCTAGGTTGGAGAAACCCTGATGGGGTAATCCTTAGATGTGTCCATGAGCAAGATTCTAAAAAGATCTTGACTGACCTCCACTCGGGATTTTGTGGAGGCCACTATGCAGCGAATACAACTGCTCACAAAATCCTCAGAGCCGGGTATTATTGGCCAACCATATTTGCTGATGTATACAAACATGTCAAGTATTGCCAAGAATGTCAACTGTTCACAGGAAAGCCTAAATTGGCCGCTTTACCCCTCAACCCGGTTGTTGTCATTGCCCCCTTCCAGCAAGGGGGCCTTGACTTTATTGGTAAATTCAAAGACAACTCTAGCAATGGATTTTGCTGGATTTTAACGGCAACCGATTATTTCACCAAATGGGTGGAGGCTATTCCTGCCAAGACAGCCACTGAAAAGGTTGTCATGGATTTCATTGAAGACAAAATCATCACTCGATTTGGCACCCCTTTGAAGATAACTACTGACAATGCCAAACTTTCAGTTCAACAGAAATGAATGACTTCTGTTTCAAATATGGCATTGTTTTATCTCACTCTTCTGATTATTATCCACAAGGTAATGGCCTTGCTGAATCCTCAAACAAAAATCTAATGACTATCCTCAAGAAAACTGTTGGTGATAACAAGAGATCCTGGGATAGCAAGATTAAATATGCCCTTTGAGCGGACAGAATCACAAAGAAGAACTCCACTGGAAAGTCCCCCTTTGAGCTCGTTTATGGCATCACAGCAACATTACCTCTTAGCATGCAAATCCCAATCTTCAGAATGCTAACTGACTATAACTCTGAAAAGTTAGAGTTGGAAGATAGGGCTAATCAAATCATCGAGCTTGATGAAAGCAGAAGGAATTCCTTGGACAAAATTTTAAGACACAAGGAGAGTATGAAGGCCACGTTTGATAGATCAGCCAAGCCAAGGTCTTTTCAAGTAGGGGACACTGTTCTCTTATGGGACAAAAGGAGGGAGAAACCCGGGAAGCATGGGAAATTCGACAGCCTTTGGAAAGGCCCTTTTATTATACGCTGCCAAGTTGGAGACAATTCTTTCTGCCTCAACACTATGGAGGGGGAAATACTGCCTCTCCCCATGAATGGGCAACATTTGAAGCCTTTTTACCGAAATAACATACAAGATGACCAAGGGGTCATCTCAGGGCTTCCCTAAACTCTTATCTTTGTACTTTTATGTATCATTTTTGTATCATAGTGATATTTTTGTACTATAGTTCATATATATGTTTAAAAAAAAAAAAAAGATTCCTATTTTTGTACTTTAGATTTGAAAAGAAAAAGAAAAAATATTTTCATACTTGATATTTCATTTTGGCATTATTTATCATGTACATGTGGAACTAAGACACTTCTCTTTCCATGCAAGAAATTAATATTCTGGGATTCTCGAACACCTTCTTTGATTCCTAGATCAAGCAAGTGTCCGTCCCGCAGTTGGAGCCAGATGTTATCAACTGTATCTGTACAATAGTTGAAACCTCATTGAGCCGCCAGTGTTGGAACACACCAGTGTTCACTTCCAAAGTATCTGGGTTTCAAATATTTGGGTCTAGCCAGTTTTGGCTACCCAGTTTTGTTTTTGAGTCGACATGACCATGGCCCCATGGGGGTTTGTAACAAAGTGTGTTAGTAGGGTCTGAGTGGCTCGGTTCCCCATGACTTGATTAAGCAACTAAGGTATTCCAGGGAGTTTTTTCAGTTGTCAATTATACTTTGCTTAAGGCGATGTATAATCGATGAGGTTTTCTCTCGCTCCTCCAAAGCTGGAATGCCCGATTTTGAAAATCTGAGCCATGGGGGGTTATTAGAGTCCAACTAATATGTATAAACCTACTAGACACTATTAGAATAGGTTCTGGTCATGTACTAAGTCTCTAGGACCCCCAGAAAAAATTTCATAAAAATTTTACTGGATGCGTTGGATTTGGGGTTTTTAATTTTTTAATTATTTTTTTTTAATTTCTCTATAGTTTAAATAGAGAAATTTGAGTCTGTAATATGTCAGTCATCCGGGGTCCGAATTTAGTGATTAATGGCTCGTTTCATAAGCCAAAAATCACACATGACCCGTGGACCAGCTAAACCCAACTTTCAGATGTCAATTCAGCCTCATAATTAATATTAATTAAATTAATAAATTTGAATATTTTGGAGAAATCCAAAACTCTCCAAAATAATAAGAAATGAATAAAATAAAAGGCTAATTGACATGGCACTTGGCATTTACGAAGATTCCAATCATCTCAGTCATCATTCAATCAAATATACAGTCAGCACAAGTCAATTTCTCCAAGGAAATTCGCCCTCCTTCATCAAAAATTCGATTTGGTGATTTGGCACATGGTTATTGGATTGTTGAGTTGCATTAATGCCTATGGTAGGCACTCTCCTTCATTTGTGCAATCACAAAACTTGGCTCCCATTACACACATGTTACATTGGTTGTAACTCTAACTTGATCTCCCACATATGGCATTCACGCCTTCTCAAGGAGCTCACGTCAATCTAGGGTTTGAGCTCGAGCTGCTAGGTGGCATATCTTCATTTGGTTGGTGATTGTTCCAAGGAAAGGTGAGGGGCGCCCTGCCTAGGTGGAAACCACCTCCTCGCCTCTTTTCAATGCAACTCGAGTTTGTTTGGTGGATTAGCACTCCAAGCATGTGTTGACATGGGATTTGATTGAGATTTGATGGGGTTCGAATTATGTCAAGGCCATTGGCTCTCTTCTCTATGCCAATTCGAGTTAGGTTGATGGTAGGCTAGTGCTTTGTTATATAAGAGATGGCATTTTGGCCATTCTCTAGTGGAGACTTTGATGCAAGATTACTCTGCACATTTTTGTTGGGATTTTGAACCAAAGTGCCAATCATTCTCCTTTTTTGTAAAAAGCCACTAAGGCTTGTTTCATTTCATTTTTTCAAGCTTCGTCAAAAGGTTGAAATCCCTAAATATTGTACTTGTTTAATAAAATCTCTGATTTGTGGGGTCTTTAATCCCCAACCCCCAACTTCCCCATTTGGGGAAGTTTTGTAGTGTCTTTGATTGGTTTGAGTTTCTAGCTTAGATCTCTGATATGCTTTTAGATTAGTTTCCATTTCAATAAACTGTTTAAAGTAGAAATCTTTTGAATCTCACCGATAGTGGATCAAGAGTGCTCTCTATCGGAGAGTTGTTTTTCTTTTATATATTTTTTTATTTACTTACCCCCATGCTCTCCCGAGTACGGTCTTTGACCTGAAAGAGATTCTTGGGTAGATTAGACTTTATTTTCTGTTCAGTATTTTATTTTTCATCTTGTCGCTTCTCTTCCAAGCCTTGACTAGAGTAAGCTAACTTTGGGATTGCATCCCAAAGGCCACATAACTTTGTGGTAGCTTCTCGTTCCCCCATCAGCTTCTTGTGGACATCCAGCTAGCTGGAAGGTTTCCAAGACTGGTGGCTTCTAGTGGTTGACCTTGTTCGGAGGTTGATCCCACTTTTTAGATTAGGATTTGTTTGGTAGAACATTAGATCTTTCAATTTTCTCATTTTATTTGGCAAGTAGCATATTAGCAGTATTTCATATCTTTCTGATCTATCACACGATTTAATCATTTTAAAGTTGAATTATCTTGCTATTACAACTACTATTTGTTTCTTAAAACGAACTAAAGTCTCTTGAACTTGGCCAAATCCAAGTCAAGAGCACTCTCTATCGGAGAGCATTATTAGTCTTGCATCGTTCCCTGCATTAGGCATTTTTTAATTAGCAAGTCTCTTGAACTGTGGTCATAAGATCAAGTCAAGAGCGCTCTCTGTCGGGGAGTTGAACAAGAGCTCTAGTAAATAAAACTTTTCAACCCACACTTCCCTTTTAATTAATTTATCTTGATCTTTGTCCTACACCCGTATGCTCTGCCAACCGGAAACGGTTGGGCTAGTACTCAGAAAGGTGTAAGACTTGTTAAATTTACAAGTGATAACATTAATTAAAACTTTACCCAAAACCCCAACCAAGACAAAATCACTAAGTACTTCCTGAAACAGGTGGTGCCGGGAATCCACTGCCAGACTCGAGGGCGGTCAAGCCGTAAGAACACTTATTCTCTGAATTTGGGTGCTCCCGACCTATCATCTAAAGGTTGCCAGTGTTTTTCTCGGTTAAGGTTCCACTTCTTGAATATCCTTGGTTTTAGCCACAATAATCAAGACCACTAAAATCTTAAATTTACCAAGATAAGCTGCAAAATGATCTCACGAACTTTTCTTCTCGAAACACTTGTATCAAACAACTTAATCACTCAGACATTTTTTTACTCCACAAGGCATTGGTCCTTAATCACAATATTTTATTTGCTTATTATCAATTTGGAGTACTTGTGTTAATTTTTGTAAAGAGTGATTTATATCTGATTCAATGTATCTCTTATCTTCTATTGCAACGTGGATTGCGTTATCTTGGTCTTATTTTAAGCATTTTTGTGTCTCTCACCTTCAAAAAACTCCTAAACAACACCCATCCGCATCACAAACACTAAAATACATTTTAAACACACAAGAGCCTTAGACAACTCTTTTTTAAGGACTACCCCCCTTGGCTTCGTTAGGAGTTTGCCTAAACGGAGGAGCTGGGATTCAGGTGACAGTACCTGGCTCATTGCTTGCCCCCAAGGCCACACCTCTCTCACTTGTAGTGAAGAGACAGTTTTCGAAAGATTTCCGCTGCTGGTGTGCAATCTGACGGACAACACTCTCGTTTAAAAATTCTTTTACAATGCTTTTCAGAAGTACGTGCAATCCCTTGAAGATTTGGGAGTAACAAGTTTACAATAGTTTCAAAGAAAATGAATTAGATAAAGAGGAGGGTTCCCAAAATGCTCTCGATGGCTCAAATCATCGAAAATCCGCCAGCGTGCCTCTCTACCTATTCAACAAAAAGCTAAAAACAGCAAAGAGTAATTAGTAGAAAAGTGGCCCAAAACACTTTAAGAGTAACTTTGGGTTGCCATCTAAAAATTGCAAAAAAAATTCTAAGTTAAACTAGAAAAAGACTACTCAAAATGAACCAATAAGACAAGCTAGAAAGCTTGTTTCTTGGGATCTTTGCTTGCCCTTTTAGGGAAGCAAATAAAATACTCTTAAATCAGCCAAATAAAACTTTTAAATCGATCTAAACATACTACTTGTTCAAGCCTCAAAATATGAAAATATTAACTTGTAACAAAAGAATGCTTATACTAGATCTAGATTTGAGACTTATGCTTTGAAAAAAACAACTAGGATCCTAAGTTGCACTGAAGCGGATACAGAAACGGATACGAATACGGGGGGGGAACGGATACGGCAAATTTAAAAAAAAACAGATACGATACGGCCGGGAAACGACATATATATATATATATATATATATATATATCGTCATCATCATAAATATTATCATTGTCATCATAATCATAATAATATCATCATTGTACATCATCATCACCACCTGACACTATTATCGAATATAATTAATCATGCATGTAAAATGATACTACGAAAAAATTTAACTAATATCATCTGAATCTTCAAGCTCAGAGTTAGAGTCATCATCTATGTCCTCAACAAAAGTAGATTGAAAATAGGGATCTCGAGCCTGGCTTGATTCCCCTGGGCTTAAAGGCACCTGTCCAACACCAATGTTCACATCCTCTGGCTATGGAAGTGAGTCCAAGTCCTTCCAAGACAAAGTAGTTCAACAATCAGCATCACCAACATCAAGGTACATAGAGGGGTTGATGTGCATGATTGAATGCCAATCCCATACCCTCATATGATAGAATCCAGTGGCAATGTTGCAATCCTGAAATCCTAAAAACTGTTAAGTCTGTTGAATTTTGAATGGGATTAAAAATTCTACTTTTTGCATATGAAGTCCGATGAGGGTTGAAACCACTCTCAAACATCCTGAAACAATTAATGGTAATGTTAAAAATTTAAGTAAAAGGATAGAAAATGAATTTAATATTACCATTTCCCTAAAACATATCACCTCTAGGTTGAAACGTATCCGTACCAATCTAATACGTATCAGTGACGTTTCAAGGCCGTATCCCCTTTGTTTCAGGATCCAAAACGAGGAATAGCGTTTCACTAAGGCTGAGTGGGCGTTTTCGGTAACTTAGCTAGGATCTAGTGAAATAAATCAAATCTACTTTTAATTTTATTGATAAACATAAATCTGAGATAAGTAACCAAGTAACCATGAAAATTTAAAGAAGAGGATGAAAAGACTTGAACTGATTTAAGCCCTTAAACTTGGGCAATGGAGTCGCTTAAAGTGGGGATCAGAGGAAACAACTTCTTGTAAAAAGGTAGCTTGAAGACAAGAGAATGCTAACACACTCCACTTGTTCTCCAACCTAAGCAATCTGAAATCTCACATCAACTTGCAAGAAAAGGGTTAAAAGCACCTGTGTGAACTACAAATAGAAATCCAGAATGCATGCATTTAAATAAAATCACATGCTAGTCTAACACATCTATTGCAACTCAACAGAAGAAATAATAGATTAATATATCTTTCTACCCTACTAGGAAACATTTCCCCTTCAAAGGCCATATCTAAACCGACAATCAAAAAGCAATGACAAAAATGAAAGATACAGGTTACCTCAAGCTCGAAAGAAGACACACATCCACACATATGAAGATCCACACATTAGTTAGCCTCCAATGCCTTTACTCTCATTACTAGAAAAATTCAAAATAATTACAATGCCATAATAGCAGAAGTTCCACCTTCTCATGTCAAAGAATGGAGAAGAGGCTTGCTTAAATAGGAAATTACATGCATGAGGGGGCATCAATCCCATGAGAGGGGTGCATGGGTGAAGAGAGAGTTAACGTTTAGCTCCATCCTTTGATTGTGGCTTGATTGGAAGCCAATCCCAAAGGGATTGCGCCACCTCAAGAGAGGTAGGCACATCCCTCCTCGTTTACATCACAACCAAGAGATGGCTGTTGTGTGGAAGGAGCCACCCACATGAAAGAGGGCGCACAATAACTTTGATTTTCCAATTTTGACTTCTAAACAAACTCCAAAGTGATGCTTTAGTTAATGAATAAGATCGCCCTCCAAAAGAGATCATATGCCAACTCATTTTTTTTATATTGGTGCAATTTGTCTCACCATTAGCATTTAAATGCCATTCTGTAGGTTCGATAAGAAAAAATGCTCAAATTGATAATTTAATCACCCGAAACATAGGAAGACTAGGTCCCAAGGTAAAGAGGACGCTCTAAGCGTGAAAACGAGCATCACTGCGCCAAATTCCGCTTCAGGATTATACTTTTATCACAATTTGAAACTTTCCAATTAAACCATTAAAAAATGGCCTAATTTTGCGGAAAAAAAAAATATATATTTTTCTCGAAATTGACTCAAACTCCTAGGGGACCTAGTGCATGTCCATACGACTTAATATTGATGGCTAGCATGTAAAAATACATGGACACTTAGGCTTTAATAACCTCCAAAGTTTGACCATCAAGGTAAATACTCCAGCTTTGGAGATATGAGTGAAAAACTCAGGAATTATACATCACTGAAACGCAACGCATAATTCCTAAGGAAAAAACACTCTAGAGTATCTCCTTGACAGATAAACCTAAGATAATCCAAGCCTATTACAAAAAGACCATGCTTAGACCAACTTATTACAATTCCCCATGGGGGTATGTACATGCAACTTTATTGAAAAAAGGGCCAAAATTTGGCCTGATGGATCTCGGAACATTAATGATGAACAATTGGATTGTCCAAGTCTTCGAGGGTTCACTTGGAATCCACTAAGTGCAATTTAGTGGATAACAGAAGGGAAGCTTGCTCAAGCTTGAATCTCTTTCGAGATTTGCAAATGCCAATGGAAACAAGAAAAATTATTTTTCCAAGACTTGAAGAAGAGGGAGATGCAACTTAGCTCCACCCCTTACTCCAAAAGGGTAACCTAAAAAGCTTGTTCACACTTGTAAAAAAGGGTCAAATCCGATACATTTCACAAATAAAAACCAAAAGAGCATGAAGTATAACTTACTAAAACATGCTACTCTCGAATCTTTAGATGCAAAACTGTAAGTAAATAAATTGAAGACTACAAATATTTACTCTGTGTTCTAGGAAAACCCTCTAATCCAGATTGATTACCAAATTAGACCAAGCATGCAAAAACTAGAACAAGATTACCTCATACACCATTCACAAATTCGACATGCACCATTCGACCTCCATGTTGATGTATATGTAACTTCGGAATGTATTTCATCTATGTATTTATTGTACTCCTACAGAGATGTATTATTCCTCTATATGGAAGTGTCGTCATTTGTATTGACAAGTGTCGCAAGTGTTGTAACTTGCTAATGGGTTATTAGACCACCCAGTAAGGGGTCAGCCCGGATTAATGTAACCATGGGTTATTAGATTGAGTTAGACAAGTCGGCCCCACTGGTTTATTAGGTAGCTCAGGACAAGTATAAATAGAGAGCGGGATCTCTTTATTTGATCATCTCATTATTGACATCTACACTACTCGGAAAGTGGCGCACTAGTTGAGGAGGAGGAGGACCACCTGCTAATAGAAGACTTTCTCTTGTACTTTGGTTGTACTTTGGTTGCATCATTGCTCTTTCTATCTCTGAGGAAGTTGTGGGGTTTTTCACCTTTATGGTTTTCCCCAGTGAAACTCCGTGTGTCCATTGTCTTATGTGATTGCTTGATATGCTTGATACATGCTTGATATGATTGATATGTTGTACATGTTATTCTCTCAGTAAAGATCCTAGAGTATGTTGAATTAATGCTCAAAATCTAACATGGTATCAAAGCTAACCTGAGACGAAGACATTGTGCAGTGGCGGAAACTAGGGTTTCTTGTTTATTGGGTTTCTCTCCACAGATTTTGGAAAAGAAGTAAGGTAGATTCACTCTACTAATCAAGAAGAATCTTTCTGTCCAATCAGAATTCAATTCTGAGCACTTTCAGTTTTGGCCCTAAAAATTAGGGTTTCCACAAAAATAGGAATTTCTGAAATCTGAAGGCATAGCTAGAAGCTCATTGGAAAAATCAAAGTTTAAAGCTTTGGATCGAGATTTTTGGTTGGGTAAATCTCCGAGAAACTCAAACCCTAATTCAGGGTCCTCCCTAGTGAATCTGAGAGATTGAAAAGCACTTCTGAAGGGTGAAACTTTGCAGTTCTGAAATTCTGAGTATACCAGGCTGATCAGCTCATCAAGGCGCATCTTTCTATCCTTTCAGAAATTTGAAATTCATCTTTTGAATTTTTAGGGTTTCTCTGATAAATCCTAATCCAGGACCAAATCCAGTTTTCATCAAATCAAGTGGTAAGACCTAAAACTTTTCTATTTCCATTTGAAGTACTCTTTAAAGATGTCTCACCACACCAAGCTTGAGGATAAGCTTGAAGGGGCGGATAACTTCCGAGCATGGAAGTATAGGATTGGGTTAATCCTGGAAGAAAATGAATTGGACATTTATATAAAGGAAGTGGTCCCTGTCCCAAAAGAAGAAAAGGCTAAGGCTCTTCACAAGAAGAACTTGGTCAAGGCAAAGAGGATCATTGTTGATTCTATCAAAGATCATCTCATACCCCATGTGTCTTCCCTAAAGACACCAAAGGAGATGTTTGATTCCCTGACCAAGCTATTTGAAGGGAAGAACATAAATCGAAAGATGACCCTGAGGAATCAATTGAAGAATGTCAAGATCCAGAATGCGGAAACTATGCAGTCTTATTTCTCAAGGGTCTCCCAGATAAAAGAACAACTTGAAGCTGTGGGAGAAGACATAGAAAATGGAGAAGTGGTAATGACCACTCTTAATGGCCTTCCTAGGTCATAGGATTCCTTCCTCCAAGGGATTTGTGCTAGGAAGAAACTTATCACTTTCAGTAGGCTGTGGGAAGAATGCTCATAGGAAGAAGCTCGAATTATAGCTCGAGAAGAAAAGATGGGGAATGAAGATCAAACTATCACAGCACACTCCAAAAGTCATGGTGATAAAAAGACTCACCATCATGGCAAGAAAGAAAGACATCACCATCAAAATCAGAAGGGTAGAAGAAACATGTCCCATGCCCGTTGCTATACATGTGATGAAAAGGGACACTATTCCAGAGACTGTCCCAGAAATAAGAAAGATGGTTCTCACAAAAGGAAGAACACCAAAAGAAGACATCATGCTCATGTTGCAGAGGATGATGAACCTCCCAGGAAGAGGGCTAGAGAAGATAGTGAAGATTCTTCTAGTGATGAAGAATATGTTTTGATTTCTGCTCTCACTGGAACCATTACTCATGGAAGTAATAATTGGCTTATAGACAGTGGGGCTTCTAAACACATGACAGGATTCAAGGAATCCTTTAGGAACCTATCTGAACATGAATCACCCCACAAGGTGAAACTTGGGGATGAGTACCAGTATCCAATAAAAGGGAGTGGTGAAGCCTCCTATAAACTAGACTCTGGAAAGTCTATGAAGATGAAAGATGTACTTTATGTTCCAAGTCTCAAGAAGAATCGACTCTCCATATCTGCATTGGATGAAAAAGGCATGAGGATTGCATTTGTAGATGGCCAAGTCCTAATGTGGCCAAAAGGTAAGACAATAGATGATGCAGTTGTGATTGGAGAGCAAGAGGGAGGATTATACAAATTGAAGGGCCAACCAGAACAAGCCATGGTCCATGACTCAGTAGAGCCAAGTGAACTTTGGCATAGAAGGCTTGCACACATGCACTATAAGGCATTACCAATTGCACGCAAAGCTGTAGAAGGTCTTCCTGAAATCCAGACAAAGCATGAAGGCATGTGCAAAGGTTGTGCAAAGGGAAAGAACACCAAGAAGACATTTCCAAGCAGTGAAAGCAAGGCAAAAAGAATCTTGGAAATCATCCACTCTAATGTATGCGGTCCAATGTCATCAAGTTCTCTGAGTGGGTATGTATACTATGTTTCCTTCATTGATGATTTCTCTAGGAAGACTTGGGTTTGCTTCTTTAAGAACAAAGATGAAGTATTTGACAAATTCAAGGAATTCAAAGCCTTGATAGAAAACCAAACTGACATGAAGATAAAGATCTTCAGATCCAACAATGGCGGAGAATTTACTTCAGGAGACTTCAAGAAGCTATGTAGTGATTCAAGGATTAAGAGGGAGTTGACCACTCCTTACAATCCACAACAGAATGGGGTTGCCGAAAGAAAGAATAGGACAATCATGGAAGCAGCTAGGGCAATGCTTCATGACCAAGATCTGCCCATGCACTTATGGGCAAAAGCAGCAAGAACAGCAATATATGTGCAGAACAGAACACCTCATAAGATACTTGACAACAAAACACCAGAAGAAGTGTTCACTGGTAGGAAACCAAAAGTTAGCCATCTCAGAATATTTGGTTGTCCAATGTACACTCACATCCCAAAAGAAAAGAGGACAAAGCTAGATCCTTCAGGAAAGAAGGGCATATTCGTGGGTTACAGTGAAAGCTCGAAGGCTTACAGATCTACTTCCCAGGATTCAAGAAGATTGATATCAGTAGAGATGTAACATTTGATGAAAGCTCAGCATACATCAAATCGAGGAAAACACCAGTTGAAGATAATGAAGAACCCAGAATATCCAGAACTCAAGACACCACCATGAATAAAGCAGTTCCTGAAGAAGATCGTGAAATGGAAGATCCACAACAACCTGTAGATCCACCCCGTGAGAACGAATCTCACAAGAGGAAACCAGCATGGGCTAGAGAGCTCATCCAAGATGCAGAAAGGTTTGGCATTCCAGAAGAGGAACACAGAGAAAGGAAAAGAACAAGATCACATACCAGCTATGTTGCTTTACTCTATGACATAATGAACAAAGAACCTTCCAGTTATGAAGAAGTAGCAGAAAAGAAAGAATGGAAGGATTCCATGATCGAGGAATATCAGTCGATCATGAAGAATGATGTTTGGGATGTGGTCCCAAGACCAGATGGGAACTCTGTGGTGACTTCCAAGTGGATCTATAAGATCAAGCATGCTGCAGATGGCAGCATAGAGAAATATAAAGCAAGGTTTGTAGC
Source organism: Larix kaempferi (assembly GCA_027924585.1). NCBI lineage: Eukaryota > Viridiplantae > Streptophyta > Pinopsida > Pinales > Pinaceae > Larix > Larix kaempferi. The sequence goes on from BSBM01000035.1 coordinate 6,514,070, forward strand.
TCGTGGCTTCTCCCAGAAAGAAGGGATTGATTATGAAGAGACCTTTGCTCCTATGGCCAGATACACTTCCATTAGATCAGTACTTGCTCTAGTTACAGTGATGAAATGGAAGGTACACCAAATGGATGTCAAGACAGCTTTCTTAAATGGTGTAGTTGAAGAGGAAGTGTATGTGGAGCAGCCACTCGAGTTTGAGACACATGACCGAGAGACACATGTGTGCAAACTGAAGAAAGCCCTGTATGGTTTGAAACGGGTACCCAGGACCTAGTATGGCAAGATAGATGGCTTCCTATCCAATTTGGGCTTTACCAAGAGTAAAGTGGATTCCAACCTTTACTATAAGGTTTAGGAAGGCAATCCTGTGATTCTACTATTGTATGTGGATGACCTTTTTGTAACCGGTGAGGATAGATTGATTGCCGATACGAAAAGGAAGCTTGCTGCCGAGTTCGAGATGAAGGACTTGGGTATGATGCACTACTTTCTTGATGTGGAGGTGTGGCAGAGTGTAGATGGAATCTTCCTTGGACAAGGGAAGTATGTAGTAGAGATCCTGAAGAGATTTGGGATGACGGACTGCAAGGCCATGGCCACACCTATGGCATCAAACCTGAAGCTTCTGTGTGATGCTTCATCTGAGTCGGTTGATGCTACGATGTATCATCAGATGATTGGATCCTTGATGTACCTGACGAATACGAGACCAGATATCTGCTTTGCGGTGAACACCTTGAGCCAGTACTTGACAGATTTGAGACATGTTCACCTGATAGTTGCAAAGCATATTCTGAGGTACCTGAAGGGTACAGTTGACTATGGGCTCAAGTATGAGGCGAATCAAAAGTTTAACCTGGAGGGTTATGTTGATTCGGATTGAGTAGGCAGTGCCATTGATCGGAAGAGCACTTCGAGGTGCTGCTTCAGTATGGGATCCGGTATGATCTCTTGGTTTAGTAGGAAGCAGTCCTGTGTGGCACTGAGTACAGCCGAAGCAGAGTATGTCGCAGCTTGTTCGGTCAGTTGTGAGGCAATATGGCTTAGGAAGCTACTATCTGATTTGTTTGATATCCAGCTGAGTGCTACTTGTATATATTGCGACAACCAGAGTTGTGTGAAGTTGTCAGAGAACCCAATGTTCCATGACAAGTCGAAGCACATTGAGATCAAGTATCACTATATCAGGGATATGGTGCAGAGAGGAGCAGTGAAGCTCCTGTATGTTGCGACGGACGAGCAGATAGCCGATGTGTTGACCAAGCCGCTTGCCAGAGTGAAGTTTGAATACTTCAGAGGGAGACTTGGTGTACCAGATCGAGATACCTTCCAAGGGGAAGTGATGAGTCTGGAGACACAGATGCACACGATCGTTCCGACATGGTGGTAGGTTGGTCCTCCCATGGTCGTTGATGTAAGTGCTGGGCCATTCTCACATAGTGGTAGGTTAGTCCTCCTATGGTGCAGATGTAAGGGTTGGGCCATTCTCACATGGTGGTAGGTTAGTCCTCCCATGGTGAGTTGAAAGAGCTGGACGGGCTTTTCCGACATGGTGGTAGGTTGGTCCTCCCATGGTCGTTGATGTAATTTCCGGGCTTTTCCGACATGGTGGTAGGTTAGTCCTCCCATGGTCATTGATGTAATTGCCGAGCTTTTCCGACATGGTGGTAGGTTAGTCCTCCCATGGTCGTTGATGTAATTGCTGAGCCGTTCCGACATGGTGGTAGGTTGGTCCTCCCAACTTATTACAATTCCCCATGGGGGTATGGACATGCAACTTTATTGAAAAAAGGGCCAGAATTTGGCCTGATCGATCTTGAAACATTGATTATGAACAATTGGATTGTCCAAGTCTTCGAGGGTTCACTCGGAATCCACTAAGTGCAATTTAGTGGATAACAGAAGGGAAGCTTGCTCAAGCTTGAATCTCTTTCGAGATTTGCAGATGCCAATGGAAAGAAAAATTATTTTTCCAAGACTTGAAGAAGAGGGAGATGCAACTTAGCTCCACCCCTTACTCCAAAAGGGTAACCTGAAAAGCTTGTTCACACTTGTAAAAAAGGGTCAAATCTGGTACATTTCATAAATAAAAACCAAAAGAGCATGAAATATAACTTACTAAAACATGCTACTCTCGAATCTTTAGATGCAAACCTTTGAGTAAATAAATTGAAGACTACAAATATTTACTCTATGTTCTATGAAAACCCTCTAATCCAGATTGATTACCAAATTAGACCAAGCATGCAAAAACTAGAACAAGATTACCTCATACACCATTCACAAATTCGACATGCACCATTCGACCTCCATGTTGATGTATATGTAACTTCGGAATGTATTTCATCTATGCATTTATTGTACTCCTATAGAGATGTATTATTCCTCTATACGGAAGTGTCGTCATTTGTATTGACAAGTGTCGCAAGTGTTGTAACTTGCTAATGGGTTATTAGACCACCTAGTAAGGGATCGGCCCGAATTAATGTAACCATGGGTTATTAGACTGAGTTAGACAAGTCGGCCCCACTAGTTTATTAGGCAGCTCAGGACAAGTATAAATAGAGAGCGGGATCTCTCTATTTGATCATCTCATTATTGACATCTACACTACTCGAAAAGTGGCGCACTAGTTGAGGAGGAGGAGCACCTGCTAGTAGAAGACTATCTCTTGTACTTTGGTTGTATCATTGCTCTTTCTATCTCTGAGGAAGTTGTGGGGTTTTTCACCTTTATGGTTTTCCCCAGTGAAACTCTGTGTGTCCATTGTCTTATGTGATTGCTTGATATGCTTGATATGATTGATATGCTGTACATGTTATTCTCTCAGTAAAGATCCTAGAGTATGTTGAATTAATGCTCAAAATCTAACACTCCAAAGCCTCAATATTATTCAAAAAGAAATAGAAAAAATATTACAAGAGCAAAGGTTCCTTGCATTTGTCCAAATGGAGGAGCAAAGCCTTGCTTAAATAGGAAAACCCAAGCCCTGAGGGGGCACATTCATCTGGAGAAGGAGAGCGAGTTCCAAGAGGGAATCAAGGAAGAGATTGATCCTTGATTGATTGTGATTGAATGTTGATTGAATGAGTTGGGCGCCACCTCAACAAGAGGTGTGCCCCCTCTCTTTGGCTACTCCACCATTAAACCCAGACATGCCACACAAGCCAATTAGCCCTCCTTTGGAGAGAGGGCGCATTTCCCAACTTGAGATGACTAATACTCTTGTGATTTAATGCCAATCAACCCCAATTTGCTCTTCAGTTAACTCCAATATGATGCTCAGTTGAACTGGATCATGTCTAGGACAAAATTCCTTTGATTTAGGAATTTGATTTTTCTCCATATCTCTTGCTTTGTATTATTTTATTCACTTTTTTTACTTTTTTGGAGCGAATTTTATTTAAGTGATAAATAAATCACTCAAACACTTGGGAAAGTGGGTTTTGGGGTAATGTGGGTGCTCTGAATTAGAAAATGAGCACCCCCATGGAAAATTCCCCCTCTAGACCACACTTTTATGACACTCTAAATTTTTATAATTAACTTATTAAAAAATTAACCCATTTTATGGGGAAAATTTCTATTTGTGAAACTTAACAAAAATCCTAGGGGACCTAGTACATATTCATAATGACTCAAAATAATGCCTAGCATGGTAATATACATTGACACCTACACTCTGATAACCTCCTAAGGCCCAACCACCCAGGCGACCATTCCGGCTTTGGAGCAGGTGAAAAACTCAAAAATTATACAATACTTAAAAGTGCGTATAATTAACAAGGGAAAAAATGCCATGGAATAGTCGACTCAATGTTTAGGTCCTAGGAAAGCCAAGTCGGTTACATACTTTCATCATGCTACGACATTTTATTACAATATCCCCAAGGGGTATGAACATGTAAAAAATTAAAAAGGGGCCAAGAATTGGCCCTGAGGAGACTTCTGAACTTCTGAGCACTGATAATGAACAATTGCATTGTTCACAACTTCAGCGGCTCACTAGAAATCCACCTAAGTGCAACTTAGTGGATAACAATTGGATATAGGTGCCAATTAGCACATTGTTGAAATATTATAACTTCAAAGAATATTCTATTTGTACTTTATATTCATCCGAAGATGTTTTATTTCTCCGTTGGGATGTTATTATTATGTAAAGTCATTGAGGTAAATCCTCCCATGTAAGTCGGGGCAATAGATCCCTAAGAGTCATTTGTAATGGGGTGTTTAAGTCCCCTAGAGGGGTCGGCCCAGTCAGGGTTAAGTTAAGTGGTTAAGTTGTTGGGGCCGACCTAGTTATGGTGAAAAGTCAAGTAGGAGTAGAGTATAAATAGAGGAGGTGTGTTCTTCATTCATACTCACTCATTCATTCACTTGTGAACTCGCACAAGAGAGAGAGAGATCTGCAAAGGAAGAGAAGGAGCTCTTGTTTGGGGATTACATCTTTGTATTTGTTGTCCATAAAGATTTATATTGGTCCTTTAGTGAATGTAAGCTCAATTCAGTCTTTTTAGCTAATGATACATCACATACACCTCAAGGAAAAGGTTGTGTGAAAGTATTTCTTTCCGAAATTGGTGAAAAGATGATATCAAATGTTTGGTACATACCAACGTTTAAGAAGAGCTTACTATCCTTGGTAATAATACGACTGTTGGAACCTAAGGTTATGTAGGTTCATCACACCTCTGGATCTTTTGGAGACAGTAAATCGATAGACAATAGTCAACTAGTAGAGCAGTCCACTGGAGGCTCAATTGAGATGTCGATTAAACAATCGACTGAATGGTTGACAAGGTCGTGATCGGCTCGACTACAACAGCCGACTAAACTATGGGACATTGTGGATTTTGTGGAAATGGTTAGAACGAATGACCCCTATTTGTGGACCAAATCCTCCTCACTTCTAGGAAGTTGGTTAGATCTAGAGACTATAAAAGAACGACCTTATGGGTTGTGTCGATGTATCGAAGTATGCCATTCGTGTGTGATCAAGTATGCATTGTGATGTTCTATTCATAATGTGTTGTGCTTAAGTGTTGTAACAGTGTCTTTAGACACCACCTCTCTTCTTGGAATATTGTTACATTCTGCTATTTTCCTTTTTGTTCTATAGTTTATATGAAGACGTCCCCCAACAACGACAAGAAGGTCATCAAATTGTGATGGAAGATGGGTTGATTAAAATCAACTCAATAAAACAAAATTACAAAATTGTTATGACAGATATGAAGATGGAAAGAATCTCAAGATGAAGGGAAATTCATTCCTCAAAAACAAGATTTTTCCACTGCAGTTGATTCAGAAAACCCTCCAATAAGGTTATGGCATGTTCGGTATGGACATTTGAATTTTGGCAGTCTTTCCCAACTTCAAAAGCAAGGAATGGTTAAAGGGCTACGCACCTTTAAGAAGATAAATGCAACATGTGAAGCTTGCATTTATGGCAAACAAAGTCAGGAAGCATTCCCTACTACGTCTTGGCTAGCAAACAGATGTTTGCAACTTATCCACAGTGATATTTGTGGACCTCTAGAGACTTCTCTTGGGGGATCCAAATATTTTTTACTCTTTATTGATGATTTCAATCGAATGGCTTGGGTATATTTTTTGAAAGCAAAGTCTGGATCATATGAGAAGTTCAAAGAGTTTCGACAGTTGATTAAAAGAGAAACTAAAGAGAAAATTGGAACTTTAAGAACAAATAATAGAGGGGAGTTCACAGACAATGGTTTTCAGAATTATTGTAACGACAAAAGAATCAGAAGGCATTTCACAAATTTGTACACTCCACAGCAAAATGGAGTTACTGAAAGAATGAACCAAACCTTAATGGATATGGCAAGATCAATGTTGCAGTTTAAAGGCCTAAGTTCATCCTATTGGGCTCAAGCAGTTCACACTGCATTTATTTAAGAAATAGGTCTCCCACAGATTCTTTGGATGGTGTTACACCATATGAAGCTTGGTATGGTTATAAGCCTAAAGTTAAACACCTTCGAGTATTTGGCTTAATCTGCTATGGTTTAGTTCTTAAGGAAAAGAGAACTAAGCTTGAGTCTCGGAGTATGAAGTGTACTGTTATCACCAAGATTGTAGCTGCTACAAAAGGGGATCCTATCCAAGATGGTAGAGGAAGAGTAGTTAAACCCGGTGACACCGCAAGGGCCTTGTCCACTACTGATGGAGTAGTTGTCACACCAAACGGGTTCTTGTCACTTTAGACCAAGTTAGAAGCAATAACAAGGGGGAGACTTAGCTATCCTAGATAGACTAACTCTGAAGACAAGACATACAAGCAATGAATAGGAGCTTATACAAACAATGTGATCTTGACTTAGTACCTTGGGTTGAGAAGATGGCCACTGATATAGAGCATTGTTAAACAAGTTGAGAGGCTTAAGTGACAAGATAATCAACCGATGAAAATTATCCCAATGACTAAAAATAAATAAAATGTTGTATCCAAGGTAGATCGAGTGCCAATGTAAAATACCCAATTTCTTCCAACTAGGGTTTAAGAATGAAAAATATGATGTGGACACAAATTGTGTTTGGATGGATTATTTGCACTCCAAATGGTTACTTGATAATAGATATGACGATTGAAAGTGGTTCAAGAAACACCCAAGTCACCTAATGATCAAATTGTGAGATTACCCAAGGAGGGCGAATTGCCCCAAAGAGGACCAGTGCTACGGGATGGGCAAATGGAGTCAGATTAAAGCCAAATTTGATCTCTAAGGGTTTTATTAAATTCCAACTTGGGTTTACAATCGTGAAAGCAAATGGTGACCAAATCTATGACTTCTACGAAATGAGGGTTTTAAATAAGGGTTTTAATTTTATTATTTAGTGACTGGTAAATGGAATAGAAAATTAGAGAAAGAAAAGACTTGTCATACCTGGATCCAAGAGATGTCAATTGATCCTTGTTAGTCTTCACTTGTCCACAAAATAGTTATCAATATCCACGCTTGGTTTGTTCATTCGATTTTGCCAATGCGCCCCTGCCAAACAATATAGAGAATTAGTTCTACAAAATAAAGTATGACAAGCAAGCATGAATTTACATACAAGTTGACAAGAAAAAAACTTGATTGAATGATTAGCAAAATCAACACAAGAAACTCCCTGTCACAAAATTGATCCAGAAAGAACAAAGACTCTAAGCCAAGTCGCTATCTCCAAATCAATTTCTTCTCCTGTATACAAAACTTAATTCCAAAAATGCCAAATCATGGAGTATATGATACCTAATGCAGAGATGTAGATCACAACAACATTCGCCCGAACATCCACAAATGAAATCACAAGATACAGGCCAAGAACAAATTTCTTCTCTATTAGATTCAAATTGTTAATTTATCCAGAGATCACTACTCCCACTAAATGCCCAGAGATCACTACTCCGATCCTCGCATGACACCAGCTCTACAAGACCTAGACAATCATTGGTACTCCGATATCATTTACTTCCTACTGCATTTAGATGTCCCAAATCATCTCAAGGGACATAAAAGAAGGGCTCTTAGGTTAAAAACTGCCAGGTATTGCCTCACTCAGGAGGGTTTGGGTTGGAGAAACCCTGATGGTGTGATACTTAGATGTGTGCATGAGCAGGATTCCAAAAAGATCTTGACTGAGTTCCACTCAGGATTTTGTGGGGGCCATTATGCAACGAACACAACTGCTCATAAAATTCTGAGAGCAGGTTACTATTGGCCAACTATTTTCGCTGATGTTTACAAACATGTCAAGTATTGCCAGGAATGTCAACTTTTCACGGGAAAGCCTAAATTGGCTGCTTTACCTCTCGCACCAGTAGTTGTCATTGCCCCCTTTCAACAATGGGGTCTTGATTTTATTGGCAAGTTCCAGGATAATTCTAGCAATGGATTTTGCTAGATCCTTACTGCAACTGATTACTTCACTAAATGGGTAGAAGCCATACCCACCAAAATAGCCACTGAAAAAGTTATCATGGATTTCATTGAGGACAGGATCATCACCCGATTTGGCACCCCTTTGAAAATAACAACTGACAATGCTAAGGCTTTCAGTTCAGCAGAAATGAATGATTTCTGCTTCAAGTATAGTATTGTTCTATCACACTCTTCTGATTATTATCCTCAGGGTAATGGACTTGCAGAGTCCTCTAACAAAAATTTGATGACCATCCTTAAGAAAACTGTGGGAGATAACAAGAGATCTTGGGATAGCAAAATCAAGTATGCCTTGTGGGCAAATAGGATCACCAAGAAGAATTCCACTGGGAAATCTCCTTTTGAACTTGTTTATGGCATCACGGCAGCATTACCTTTCAACATGCAAATACCCATTTACAAAATGTTGACTGATTATGGTACCGAAAAATTGGAGTTAGATGACAGGGCAAACCAAATCATTGAACTTGATGAAAGCAGAAGGACATCATTGGACAAAATGTTAAGACACCAGGAAAGCACGAAGACCACTTTTGACAAGTCGGCTAAGCCTAGAGATTTCCAAGTGGGGGACACTGTTCTCTTGTGGGACAAGAGAGGAGAAAAGCCAGGGAACCATGGAAAATTTGACAACCTTTGGAAAGGACCTTTTATCATACGTTGTCAGGCTAGAACACATTCTTTCTTTCTAAATACCATGGATGGAGAGATGATACCATTGACCAAAAACGGGCAGCATCTGAAACCCTTTTATCGGAACAACATTCAAGATGACCAAGGGGTCATCTCAGGAGATTCCTAAAACCTTATCCTTGTCAATAATTTTTGCAATCTTAAATGTATCATAGTTTCATATGTTAGTTTTTGTATCATATTTCATATATATGCTGGAAAAAAGAAAAGATTTTATTTCTCATATATACTTTTGAAAAAGGAAAAAATATTATGTTAGTATTTCATTTTTGCAATATTTTTTGAAGATGTTTTACTAAGACACTTCCGTTTCTGTGCAGGAAACTAATATTCTGGGGTTCTCGAGTACTCTTTTTGAACCATAAATCAAACGAGCACCCGTCCCATAGTTGGAGCCAGATGTTACCAACTTATTTGTACCATAGTTGGATTATCTGAAGAGCCGCCATTTGACAAACATGATAAGTGTTTGCCTCCAGTGTATCAGATGATCCAGCATTTATGACTAGCCAGTTTTGGCTAGCCTGTTTTTGTTTTTTGAGTCGACATGACCATGGCCCCATGGGGGTTTGTAATAAAGTGTGCTAGTAGGATCTGAGTGCCTCGATTCCCCATGACTTGATTAAGCAACTAAGGTATTCTAGGGAGTTTTTTCCCTTGTCAATTATACTTTGCTTAAGGCGATGTATAATCGATGAGGTTTTCTCCCGCTCCTCCAAAGCTGGAATGCCCGATTTTGAAAATTTTAGCCATGGGGGGTTATTAGAGGCCAACTAATGTATATAAGCCTACTAGGCACTGTTAGAATAGGTGTCGGTCATGTCTTAGGTCCATAAAACCCTAAGAAAAAATTTCGAAAAAATTTTACCAGGTCCGTCGAATTTGGGTTTTTAATTATTTTTTAAATTTAATAAATTTCTCTATAGTTTAAATAGAGAAATAATAATTTGTAATATATCAGTCGTCCGGGGTCTGAATTCAATGATTGATGGCTCGTTTCATCAGCCAAAAATCACACATGACCTATGGACCAGCTAGATCCAAGTTTCGGATGTCATTGAGGCCTCATAATTAATATTTTCTCTGAAAAGCCATTTACAGAGAAATTATTAATTAACATAATAATAATGATTATTTTGGAGATAATCCAAATCTCTCCAAAATAATCCAAATGGAATAAAGTAAAAGGCTAAATGACATGGCACTCAGCATTTATGAAGATTCCAATCATCTCCAAGCATCTTCAGTCAACTATACAGTCAGCATAAGTCAAAGCTCTTCAAGTGAATTCGCCCTCATGCATGCAAAATCGAGTTAGTGATGTGGAGGTCGTATTAATTGGGTTTTTGGTTGGTAAAGAGTTACATTAAATGGAGTGGGGGCGCCTTGCCTAGGTGGAGGCCACCTCCCACTCCCACCTACCATGATTGCAATCAAATCTTGGATAAAACTCCAAGCACCTACCACAAGCTCACGTCAATCTCATTGGAAGGGCGAGTTCCACACATGGCACTTGTTTATTAGCGTGGTGATAGTTCCAAGGTGAGATGGGGGGCGCCTTGCCTAGGTGGAGGCCACCTCCCCATACACATCATCTCCAAGCTCGACTTGTCTTAGGTGGAGACTCATTTGATTGATATTTTGATTGGTTGAGAGCTGATAGATTGATATTCGATTGGAGTTAGGTGACCATTGGCTCCATTCAAGCCAATTCGACTTGGATCTTTAGCTAGTCTTCTATTGCTATATAATGAGGGCTCATTTTGCCTCATGGGATGGATCTTTATGCATCGAAACTCTAAGCAATTGTATTTGAAATTATCATTAATAAAGTTGTGACTTTGGAGGTCAAATTCTTGGGGGCTCTTGGTGGCCATGCTTCATCACACTCTTGAGGTGATATTGTGTCATTTTTTCATATGTTTATGATTATTTAGTTTGGATCTATATGCTTAGAAGGCTAACAATCTAGCACATGCATGTATATCTTCTCTATTCTCTTAAATCGTATGTTATTTGCAGGTATTGCTAATAGTTTTGTGAGCTCTTACAGGTTCTCCTTCACCCCAATCTTTGGCCAAAGATCTCTCTACTTGTTAAGCACTAGCAAAAGAAGAGTGTTATGCATTTTCTTTCCATCAAGCTATCTTTAAACAAATTCTCAATCGGTTACTTGTCCTACCCATCGAAACTGTGGAAATCTAAAGCACTACTTTTCTCCAAGTTTGAGATTTTAGCTTAACTAGCCTTTGTTTGTGGCTCGTTTGGCTTTGCCCTCTTGTTTTCCTGTCATTCTACCTCTCATCCATCCTAGCTTCCTCCCCTAGTCCCTCTTCTCCTTCCTCCTCTCGTCCATCCCTCCTCTCGTCCCATTTCACCTTCTTGCTATCGTCCCATATCATCTCCCAGCTCTCGTCCATTAGATCCCCACCTATTTGTTACAGTCTACTGCCCTCTTCAGTCTACTGCCCTTTTCTTACTGCTGCCCATTACCAGCGTTTATTCCTGCCCATTGTTTGCACTTTGCAGCAGTCTTCATTCCCTGTTTGCCTGCCTTCTCCATCCCTGCTCTTATCCCTCTTATCTACTTCAAAATTTTGCCTTAAAAATACTTCAAAAAACAGTCAACAGTTTGGTAAAAGTTCAAAGTTTGGTTAGTATTAGATTTATTTTCATAGTATAGATCTTAACTTTTTGCAATAGATTAGATCTCTAATAATTTCACTTAGTAATTTCTGATTTATGTATTGAAAGTAGCATTAGGGCCTAGATCTCATATCATCAAATCTCAAAAGTTTGCATTTTAGAGTTTAATTTGCATTTAGTTTCGAGCTTAGATTTTATTTTGACTAACATCTAATGGGTACATTGTTGAGGTGATTTTGGGCTTGTGTAGATCTTTTTTGAAGAAGGACAAAAGCATGATAAGAACAATATTCAAAAGAAAGAGCAAAGTGCATCTAAGGAGAAGACTTGAACCAGAATAACAAATCTTGTATATTCTCCTTTTTGTAACTAGCCATTAAGGGCTCATAAAGTATTGTCTTTGTTAAGTAGTTCTTTTTTCTCTCAAAAGACCTTTCAAGGGCTTCATTCCCAAAGGCACTTGTAACCTTTTAATAAAATTTTCAAGTGGAGGAGGCTTCACTTTTTGGTCTTCTTCCCCATTTGGGGAAGAGTGTTGGGTTTGTTTGTTTTGCTTAGCTTAGATCTTTACAATTCTTGTCTTAGAATAATTTGTTTTAATTTTGTCACTTCTCTTCCAAGCCTTGACCAGAGAAGAGCTAACTTTGGGATTGCATCCCAAAGGCCACATAACTTTGTGGTAGCTTCTCGTTCCCCCATTAGCTTCTTGTGGACATCCAGCTAGCTGAAAGGTTTCCAAGACTGGTGGCTTCTAGTGGTTGACCTTGTTCGGAGGTTAATCCCACCTGTAGTGTAAATTTTTGCTTGGTAGAACACTAGATATTTCCGTTATCTCATTTTATCTTGCAAGTAGTATATTAGCAGTGCTTCCATTGATTTGAGCTATCACATGTTTTGAGTTTCACAAAGTTTCAATATCTTATATCACAACTGCTTCTTGCTTCTTAAAATGAACAAAGCCTCTTGAACTTGGCCAAATCCAAGTCAAGAGCACTCTCTATCGGACAGCATTGTTAGAATCTGCATCTTTCTTGCATTAGGCATTTTAATTTAGCAAGTCTCTTGAACTACGGTCATAAGATCAAGTCAAGAGCGCTCTCTGTCGGAGGGTTGAACGAGTGCTCTAATAAATAAAACTTTTCAACACACACTTCCCTTTTAATTAATTTACCTTGGTTTTCGTCCTACACCTGTATGCTCTGCCAACCGGAAACAGTTGGGCTAGTACTCAGAAAGGTGCAGGACTTGTTAATTTCGCAAGTGATAATATTAATTAAAATTTTACCCCAAAACCCCAACCATGACAAAATCACTGAGTTCTTCCTGAAAGAGGTGGTGCCGGGAATCCACTGTCAGACTCGAGGGCGGTCAAGCCGCAAGCACACTTGCCCTCTTTGCAATCTGGGTGCTCCCGACCTATCACCTAATAGGTTGCCAGTGTTTTTCTTGGGTAAGGTTTCACATTCTTTTGATACCTTTGTTCTTAGCCATAATAATCAAGACAACTAAAATCTTCAATTTACCAAGATAAACTGCAAAACAATCTCAAGAACTTGTTTCTCAAACACTTGTATCAACAATCCAATCACTCAGTATTTTTTGACTCCATAAGGCACTGGTCCTTTATCATATACTTTATTTGCTTAACATCAATCTGGAGTACTTGCTTTAATTTTCATAAAGAGTGATTTGTTTATGATTCAGTGTATCTTTCATTTTCTCTTGCAACGTGGATTGCGTTATCTTAGTTTCATTTAAGTATTTTTGTGTCTCTCACCCTCAAACTCCTAAACAACACCCATCCGCATCTCAACATCAAAAAACATATAAAACACAAGAGCCTTAGACAACTCTTTGTAGGGACTACCCCCCTTGGCTTCGTTAGGAGTTAGCCTAAACGAAGGAGCTGAGATTCAGGTGACAGTACCTGGCTCATTGCTTGCCCCCAAGGCCACACCTCTCCCCACTTCCCAGTGAGGGAGACAGCTTTCGAAAGATTTCTGCTACTGGTGTGCAGTTTGGCGGACAACAATGCCTTTTGCTTTGCTATCACTGCTTGGAGATTAATTCTTTGTACTCTTTCCTTGTGCACATCCTTTGCATACTCTTTTATGATCAACCTGGATTTCTGGTAATCCAGTCACCACTTTGCTCACTAATGGTAATGCTTTGTAGTGTACATGAGCTAGTCTTCTATGACATAATTCACAAGGATTCATGGTACTAGCCATTAGAGCTGAATCTGCATGTCCCTTCAATTTATAGAGTCCTCTTTCAATTCCAATAACAACTGCATCATCTATTGTCTTCCCTCTATTGTCTTCCCTTTTGGCCACATGAAAACTTCACCATCTACAAAGGCAACTCTAAGACCTTTCTTATCTAAAGCTGAGATAGAAAGAAGATTCTTTTTCAAACCTGGGACATATAGGACTTCCTTCATCTTCAAGGACATTCCGGAGTTCAACTTGTAAGAGGCCTCTCCCATTCCTTTGATAGGATATTGGTAATCATCTCCAAGCTTTACTTTGTCTGGAGAATCTTTCTGCACAAGATGTGAGAGAGAATCTTTGTATCCTATCATGTTTTTGGAGGCTCCACTATGTACTAACCAAGTGTCACTTCCATGAGATACTGAACCAATGAGGGCTGAAACTAGAACATATTCTTCACTTGAAACTTCGTCTTCTCTGTTCTTCTTTTCATCATCATGTTCATCGTCCTCGGCTGCATGGACATGAAATCTTTTCTTTTGCTTCTTAAATTGTTCAGCTCTAAGAGGACAATTTCTTGCAATGTGTCCCATCTTGTGACAAGAGAAACATTCAAAGGAGGAGAAGTCTTTCTTGACCCTTTTGTTCCTTTGAAATCTTTGAGATCTTCTAGGAGAGTGGTCATGAGAATGTACATTATTCTTCCTTTTGTTTCTTCCTTTGGCATGGGCTGCCAAAGCTTGATCTTCAGTATCATTTAGCTTCTCTTCCCTTACTACTATCCTTTCTTCTTCTTGCACACACTCTTCCCATAGTTGTCTGAACTTGATCAATCTCTTCCTAGAGCATATGCCACGAACAAAAGGTTCCCAATCCCTTGGGAGACCATTCAAGGTGGTCATCACAACCTCTACTTCTTCTATCATGTCTCCAATGGCTTCTAATTGTTCTTTGATCTGAGATAATCTAGTGAAATATGACTGCATGGTCTCTGACTTCTGAATCTTCACACCCTTGGGTTGATTTCTCAAGGTCATCTTTCTATTGATGTTCTTTGCTTCAAATATATTGGTCAATGCATCAAACATTTCTTTTGGAGTCTTCTTTGAGGACACTTGAGTAATCAAGTGATCTTTGATAGTCAGCCATGATCCTCTTAGCTTTGATCATATTCTTCTTGTGTTTTGCTTTGGCCTCATCTCCTTCTGGTTCTGCAACTTCTTCCTTTATGAAGCCCTCTAGGTCATGTTCTTCAAGAATGAGCATGACTCTATATTTCCATGCCGTGAAGTTCTCAGCGCCTTCAAGCTTCTCATCAATCTTGGTAGTGCTTGTCATTTTGATAATATGAGAACCTCAAATGGAAATAGAATAGATATAGTACTTACCAGTAAAGTTGTCCCTTTGAAAATTGCTTCTACCATGACCTAGGGTTTGACAGAGAAACCCTAATTTTTCAACTTCGGGATCTTGGGAAACTAAATGGAGGAAAAGATGTGCCTCCCCAAGGCGAGTTGAGCAACGTACTCTTTCTCCCAAATATGTGAGCAGATCTTCCAAAAACTTGATGCCCTAGTTCTCTGAGCTGTAGTTGTGGACCCAAAAATGAAAGTTCTCGCAATTGAATTCTGCTTTGACATAAAAATGCGCCCTAGTGAGGCGAGTTAGATGCACCCTCTTTTTCAGCTAAACTATGGAGAGAGCTCTCGGAACAAGAAACCCTAGTTTCTACAGTTGCAGTGGCTACACAATGTTTTCTTTCAAGCCTACTCTGATACCATGTTAAGTTTTTACTTGTTTAGCATAATAACATTAAACAATATAATCACTGAAAGAAAGACAAGCACAACAATCACAAAGAACACAAGATTTTTCTCGGGAAACCACAAGGGAGAAAACCCCGGTGTTACGATGGTACCAGCACTAGCATACCTGCTGAGGTGCCCCAGGGAGAGGGTGTCTTTTTTCTAACCAGGAGGGGTGTTTAGCCAACTCATTTTAAGGTAGGGGCATGGCCTGACCCTTTGGTTTCTCCTTTGAAAATACTGTGGCTTAATGGCATCGTTGACTGCCTCACAAAAGGGTTTGAAACCTTGAGGTTGGTGTTCGGGCTTCCAGAGGTGGGTCACTGCGTCACATTCCCTCAACCTTGTTTTATCACTCTAGCAGCAGTTGTTTCAGCACTAAGACATGCTCTTATCTTCCAGAGTACCTCCAACACCCTCCTGGTCCTCCAGTTCAGCAGCGCCCTCCCTTTGGGCCCTCCTTCAGAGGATGACGTCATCCGCCTAGGCAGACTGATTGCTTGCTAAAAAGGGGGGGCGTTGAGGGTTTTCATAACTGTTGGGGTTAGTTGGGGCATGACGACCCCCCCTACACAGTCCGGCCTTTAGTTTCGTCAAAATTGGTGATAATGTGTGCATGCTAAATAATTGGCTGCTAAAACTGATCTGACATTTGCCATAGACTTACAGTTGCTTGTTTGAGCACAGCAAAGAATAGGCTTACAACTGGTTATACCTTGTTAATGGCATTGACAATTGATACTTAATGCATATTTGGTAGCCTTTAGATGGTGTTATTATTGACTAGCTCATTGCATGCTTGAGATCTTTTTGCATATCTGATTTGTGAATGACACCTATTAAATGATATTTGAATGATATTAGTCTACATTGCTGACACATATTTGCACTGGTGAACAGTCTCTTGCATTCCATTAATTAACAATTATAATTGGCTATAATTGCATCCAAGTACATAATATTGACAACTATTGTTCGGGTACACAGGGTACTACCAAAGGACCGAACACCAAGAGCAACCACTTCACACAAACAGATCACAGATCAACACACCGATGTTTTGACGTGGTTTAAACCCTCTTGAGGGAAACACTCCACGGCCCCGGCCAAATAGCTTCTACGGGACAATTTATTATGCAAAGAAAGAAAGTTACAAATGAGCTTCTCATAATCGATCAACTAAACAATGACCCTCCATGCTCTTTAAATAGAGATCATGGACCAATCGGGTGTTAAGCCACGGATCAAGGTTACGTTTGATCTAAGAGAAGTTGAGCCGTTGGATCACTCTATGTCGGAAACATATCGTGACCGTCGGATTAAGTATTTACAAATGCATACTAATGCATACTAAAGAAACACACTATCCCTAACGGATATATTACACAAGTTGATCTTAACTAACTCCTAAGTGTCTAAATATCCTAACATCCCCCCTTAAGAACAACTTGGGATAGGATTGAAGGATTTACAAAAGTGACACTATTAGGAGAAGGAAGGAGGCATTAGAGCCTATCCCCCCTTATTGACAAGTTCCTGAACTCCTAACATAGATCGAAGTTTAGAAAACTTCGCTTCTGTAAGAGACTTGGTGAAGATGTCTGCAACTTGATCATCTGTAGGGCAAAAGAGCACTTCGAGAACACGATCATGAACAAGATTTCTGATGAAGTGCATATGTAGCTCAATGTGTTTGCTGCGTTGATGTAGAACTGGATCTTTGGCAAGCTTGATGGCACTTTGATTGTCGCACCAAAGTGGAGTAGGCTGCTGCTGCTCGAATCCAAACTCTGAAAGGATCTGTCGAAGCCATAAAGCTTCCTGACTGGCATTAACTGCTGCTCGATATTCTGCCTCTGCTGAAGAAAGAGCAAGAGCTTGTTGTTTCTTACAAGCCCAAGTAATAGGTCCAGATCCCAGACTGAAAACATAACCTGCAGTAGACTTTCGATCATCAGGATCGTCGGCCCAATCTGAATCAGTGAAACCAACCAACAAAGGTTTCCCCCCTGTACTGTAATGAATCCCAAACTGAACTGTACCTCGAACATATCGAAGTATTCTTTTAGCTGCTTTCCAGTGACTTTCATGAGGTGTCTGCATATAACGGGCAACTCGACCAACGGCAAAGGAAAGGTCAGGACGGGAATGAGTCAAGTATAAAAGACTACCAACAAGCTGACGATACAAGGTGGCATCTACTTCAAGTGAAGTACAAGTGGCAGAAAGTTTGACTCCAAACTGGAAGGGAGAAGGGGCTGGTGTACAATCTTCCATGTGAAAGCGACGAAGAAGGTCACAAGCATACTTAGACTGAGAAAGAAAGATTCCTTCTTTGGTTTGCAGAACTTGGAGACCAAGAAAATAATGCAAATGTCCTAAATCTGACATTTCAAAAGTTTGTTTAAGACTGGATTTCACATGGGTTATAAGCTTAGGGTCACTACCAGTAAGAATAAGGTCATCAACATATAGAACAAGTATGATGAGATGGTTTCCTACTTTCTTGGTATAGACATTGGGGTCAGAATGGCATCTAGAAAAACCAGTGTCAAGGAGAAAGTTATCCATTTTGGCATACCAAGCTCTAGGAGCTTGCTTAAGGCCATATAAGGATTTCTTAAGGCGGCAGACAAGGCTAGAGTTATTCTGAACATAGCCAGGAGGTTGTTCCATGTAAATTTCCTCCTGTAAATCACCATGTAAGAAGGCAGACTTGACATCCATTTGATGGACTTCCCAGTTGTGTAAGGCTGCAAGGGAAAGAACAAGGCGGATGGAGTTCATTTTGGTGACGGGAGCAAAGGTTTCATTGTAGTCAATCCCTTCAACTTGGGAAAAACCTTTGGCAACTAACCTTGCCTTAAGTCTTTCAACACTTCCATCTGATGCATACTTAGTTCTGTAGACCCATTTACATCTGACAAGTTTTCTTCCTTTTGGAAGAGGTACAAGATCCCAAGTATCGTTCGCCATTAAGGAACGATATTCTTCATCCATGGCTGCATCCCAATCTGGATTCCCTGAAGCTTCTGCAAAATTTTCTGGATCATGATTCTCAGAAACTTGAGCCAAAAGAGAAGAGGCTCGCTGAAACTGAGAACGTGTTCGACGTTGATCTCTAGGATCACCGGCAAGATCACCGGCTGCTTCACATGTTGAACGGACCCATCGAGGAAGCACTTGTGCTGGTGCAACTGGAGGAACATGAGCAGGCGGAGGTGGATTTTCATCCTCACTGTCATCATCAGAAACTGGAGTTGGAAACCTGTCAAGGAAGTTGGAAGAAGAAGAAGAAGGCACAAACGCCGAATCAGGCTCGCAGGCCAAAGATGGCACACTCGCCGAGTTAGGCTCGCAGGCCAAGATATTTTCATCAAATTTAACATCTCTTCTAATGATTATAGCATGAGAATGTGGTTGAAGAAGTCTATAACCATTTACATCTTCAGAATATCCAACAAATATGCACTTTTCACTTTTAGGCTGCAATGCTTTCCGTTTTTCATCCGGAATGTGAGCCCATGCTTCACTACCAAACACACGAAAGTGACTTACATCAGGTTTAACTTTACTCCATGCTTCTTCCGGTGTTATACCTTGTAATGCTTTTGTGGGGGTGCGATTAACTATGTAATTTGCACAATTTATGGCTTCAGCCCAAAATTAAAGACTTAGTCCCTTAGATTGGATCATACAATTAGCCATTTCTTTTAAAGTGCGGTTCTTCCGCTCAGCTACACCATTTTGTTGTGGTGTATATGGAACAGTGTTTTGTTGTTGGATGCCTTGTTCAGTGCAGAAAGTAGTGAACTGTTTGTTAACATATTCTCCTCCATTGTCAGATCTTAACTTGATAATTTGATGACCAGATTGTTTTTCAACAAGGGCCTTGTAGGACAAGAACATGTTAAATACTTCGCTCTTAAGTTTTAGAAAATAAACCCAAGTGCGTCTGGTGTAATCATCAATGAAAGTTAAGAAATATTTGAAACCAGAAAAGGAAGTAGATGGAAGAGGACCACACAAGTCACTATGCACAAGCTCCAAGGGAACCGAGGCGTGCCAAGAGGCACGTTTGTCAAAACTGTCCCGATGATTTTTTCCGAGTACACAACCGGAACAAACACCATCTCTGCAAGATACCATCGGAAGACCTGTCACCATATTTTCTTTACATAGTTGTTGCAATGAGCGATAATTTAAGTGACCAAATCGCTCATGCCAAAGTTTGCTCAAGTTATCACTATGAGCAACAAAAACTAAAGGGAAAGGTGATGACCCAAAGTTGTTAAACTTGTACAACCTGGTAATATCATCAACAATTCCGGTAGCTAGAACCTGTTGAGGATCTTTAAAATCCTTGATTACAACTTGGTGAGGTGTAAAGGTCACAGTTTTACCTTCACCAGAATGAGTGATCTGATAGACTGATAACAAATTGCAGGAAATTCTTGGAACACATAGTACATCACTAAAATGACCATTATCTACTGGAACTGTTCCAGCTCCTACAACACTTAGAGATCTATCATCACAACAAATATTTGTTTGGTGTTACATTCATGCATTGTAGAAAAGATGGCTTGATCCTTAGCCATATGATAAGATGCTCCAGAATCAATGAGCCATTCATTTGAAGTAGAAGAAGAAAATGCATTATAAGAATAACCAGAAGCACAAAGTGCATGTCCATGAGAGGCAGATTCTGAAGGCGAATCTAGGCTGATGTGGTGCTTCTTCATTGCTGCTTCCAAGGCTGCCATCTTCTTGAAACACTTAGATTCATCATGATTATCTTTCCCACAATAGTTGTAATGACGCTCAGTCTTCTTGCCTTTTGGCTTGGATCCTTTGTCATTTTTTAAAGAAGGAGCTGACTGAGAGGGTTTTGGACCCTTGTTTGACTTATTATTGCGAAAATTTTGTTTCTTGGGAGGCTTGGACTTTTCTTTCTGTTGGGACAATAAGGCTTTCCCAGATGTATCTGCATTGTTGATTATTCCAAGATGAATGAGTTTATCTTGTTCCCTAATCAAGGAATCACAAAAGGATTCAAGACTAGGCTCTTGATAGCTAGCTGCATTCAATGATGCTTTCATGAAGTAAAATGTAGATACAAAAACAGAATATGCAGGTCCAAGTTTGGAAAGAATATGATAAATGCACTGTTTGTCTTCCCTCTCAATCTTACATTCTGCACATAAGAGTTTAAGAGTTTTGTACTAAGATAAATAATCTTGAATGCATGAAAAGTCACTTGGATTTAAAGAAATCAACTCATTTTCGAGTTGGTGACCTCGAATTTCATTGTGTTTACCAAACACAGATTCCAACTTGTCCCAAGCAGCATTAGGTTCATCAATTCCAGATATGTGGAATCGCAAATCAGTAGAGATTGACATCCCAATCAATCCACGAGCTTCATCACATCTATTTGCCCATTTTCCTGCAAAACAAACCACAAAACGAAACCAAAAAAAACTTTTCCACACTCATGGGGTTAGATCTTGTTAGCTTGCCCGGAAAGTCTACGTTTTCTCTCTGTTTCTGATTTGCCGAGATCGCACAAGGTGCACGGCAAAGAGCATACGCAGCCGAGAAAAACCCTTTCCCTTTCTGTTTCTGATTTGCCGAGATCGCTCAAGGTGCACGGCAAAGAGCATACGCAGACGGGAAAGCAACAATCCGAAACCAAAAAAAATCTAACAGTAAAAAAAAATGAAATATGAGATTTTTTTTTCTTTTCAAAAAACGAAATAAAAAAAATGCGTCACTGTAACATTATACCTTCAGATCTGATGAAAAACGCGTTTCTGGAGCAACCGGGAACCGTTTTCGATCAAACGAAAACTATTTCCCAATGGAAACGACGCTCCGAACACAATGGAACACCTCCCACAGCCCAGAAATGCACAGAAATACCAGAACTAGAAACCCTTTCGAGTTTCGGCAACAACAGTTCAAGATCTAGATCATAACCGGAAGCGGCACTTCATAAAAGCTCTGATACCATGTTCGGGTACACAAGGTACTACCAAAGGACCGAACACCAAGAGCAACCACTTTACACAAACAGATCACAGATCAACACACCGATGTTTTGACGTGGTTTAAACCCTCTTGAGGGAAACACTCCACGGCCCCGGCCAAATAGCTTCTACGGGACAATTTATTATGCAAAGAAAGAAAGTTACAAATGAGCTTCTCATAATCGATCAACTAAACAATGACCCTCCATGCTCTTTAAATAGAGATCATGGACCAATCGGGTGTTAAGCCACGGATCAAGGTTAGGTTTGATCTAAGAGAAGTTGAGCCGTTGGATCACTCTATGTCGGAAACATATCGTGACCGTCGGATTAAGTATTTACAAATGCATACTAATGCATACTAAAGAAACACACTATCCCTAACGGATATATTACACAAGTTGATCTTAACTAACTCCTAAGTGTCTAAATATCCTAACAACTATCACTAAAATTTGGTTATTGGTTGAAGTGGGTTGGCAATATAGTCTTTTGATCCAATATTGATTATTGTAATGCATGTGTACACGTTGCTTACATCTCTTTATTGATAAATGATCTTGAACCTACCTTTGGAGAATGGTTGTTGTCTTACACATTTATACATTTTATTGGGTGATCTAAGTGGATTATTGATCTTGATCATATCTTTGCACTCAGTAGCATCCATCATAATATTATTGACTCCATTTAGGCACTGGTCTAACCATAAGATTGCATAGAATATAGTTGGTTGGTTGTTCTAGTGTCTTACAGGGTTCCTTAAAGGATACTTCTCCTTGGAGGTTTCGACTTCCGAAGAAGTTAGAATGGTGATCGAGGTGACATTGGGTCACTTTTCTTATTTGTGCTTACTGGGAATTAGCCCTGCTAATTTGCCCGATAACACCCCGGAAAAACTTCCTCTATATAGAATTCACCAATACAAGATAAAGCCCCAAGACAAAAACAGCTACTTCTCCTCTCCAACGAACTTCTCTCTTCTTCTTATGCGAACTTGCACAAGTGAGTGAGTGATACAAATGACAAACTCGACCTCCCTATTTATATTGTTCAGTTGGGGTGACTTTTTCCCAACAGGGCCGACTTGACCTAACTAATTGGGCCGACTTGTCAAATACATAATAGAATATCTTTTTCTGGATTCTTCTAGGCCGACACAACTCCAAGGGTTTACATTGACTCTTGCAATGACTCTTACATTATCAAGTACATCAATGACATCTCCCGAAGGAGGAATAACAATAATATAATAAACAAATACATTTAGAATATCTTCCACAGTTACATTTCTTTAACAAGAAGGGTAGCCTCAGTATACACCTTCAATCTATCTATCTAGCTCACCCTTAGCATATGCAAAATTGTTGATTACCCCTCCTACGGATACCAAATACTTCAATCAATCTACAAAGCTAAAGTGTGATAAACCAATGGAGTAACACTACCCTTCTTATGGACTAGATAAATAAATCTTACAATGCCAAAAGATACAAAATACCTCAAAAATTAAGCCATCAAGAAAACCAAGAGAAGAAATCCTTTACACTTTAAAATGCTCCATAAAAGATATGTCATTTAGGCTCCAAAAGAGAGGGATCTCTCAAAATCCAACCATGCCAAATGAACGAGAAGGCCAACGCTTATATAGTTGGTAGCCAATCCGCGAGATGTAGAATAGTCGGTGGCGGGTGATGAGTTAAGACACTCCTAAGCTGAATGGTCGCCGGTTCGAAACCCCGCGGATACCAAAAATCCATCCATGTTAAGGGTTGGTGCGATCCAGGCCGGGTGCGATCCCTGGGTGACTTTGATGGCTTAGATGCCCTAGGTTCGTGGTTTCTTAGCCAAAGGCAAACCCTGCAAGTAAGGGGTACCACTTGCCAACAAAAAAAAATATAGTATGTAGCCTTATCTCTCTCTTACAATAAAATATTCTTAAATCACCAGATCTAGCCTGGGGTGGGGTAAACAATTCAAAAACCCCACTACTTTCTAACAAACGTTTAATTAAATGCTAACAAAATCCCTTCATAATGGTGGCCAGAGACGACAACTACAAATGCAAAATTCATAAGGCCCTAAAGGACAAGGTCACCTCCATAAAATAAGGCATGACATTGACAAACAATCAAACCTCCAAAGTCGATGTTTCCAATGAAAATGGCCCAAAGTGGACCATATCAAGTGCAATGAACCCTTGTTGTCCACAAGACAACCACCGAGTTGTTGACCCAAAAGCTAACCTTCAATGTAAATAAATCATGGATAATTTACTAACTCTAGGCCATGAAAAGGCTCCATTCTTGGAATAATAATCGCTATTAAGGTTATGAGGAAAGAAAACCCAACAAAATGGCTCATGTGAAAGCCATTCACGAAACATTAGCTTCGTGTCACTACTTCAAAAGGGGATGAATCCGATAAATATGCAGTTGATGTGAGCCACCCATTTAAAGACTCAGGTACTAGTTTATTTCCCAAAACTCAGGCTACAAGTCATAAGATACCCGCACGTGTCGAATAATTTCAAGGTATCAATGCCAGGTGGTGGAGCGCTCTTCATAGGCTGGGACAACACTCATAATTTGGGCTCCTTGGCAAAGATGTTCTGTTGTATGAATTGAAATCGGGCCTCTAACAATGGAACAATATCCAGCAAACTGTTGCTGCAATGCCTCCACACATACTTATATATTTTGAAAGACAAATCTCGAAATTGAGCATCCATGGAACTGGTCCCATACCAAGAATAGCAAGCCAACCATAGCTACTTGGACACACACATTACTGTACCAGGTGCCAGAATGCTGGGAACAGTACTGCTCAAATGTGTTTGCAAGAAAGAAACTTCCAGCAAGCATCTTGTTTCCAGAGGCTGTGTAAAAGCCACACCCAGCAGTTAAGCAACCATTACAGTTCCAAAGAGGTCCACTAAAGTCGAGGAGTGCTGGACAATCATAACCTGCTTTTTTTGTCGATCTATAAGGTATATGCCAAGAACTGTGCCAAGAGCATTCATTGCAGCAACAAACAAGGAAAGTACCAAAGCTATTTCATTTGAAACAAAGCCCGCCAGCTCCACAATAGTAGGACTATAATACATTACAGTATTAATACCAGTAAACTGTTGAAATGCATAGCATAGAAGTGCCCTTGTGGTTGTGGCTGATAGCACAAGGATGTTGCTTGCGGTCTGCAGCCAAATGTGACCATTCGGAGGTATTTAAGCTGATTTTGCCAGAGCTTCACATTCTTCAGTTAAATATGCCCCATGCATATATCCCCTACCATCACCTCTGCTGATCAATCTCCTGAGTTTTGAAGATATACTTCAGGTTGCCATGAATCCTCCTGTTGAACTGCATGATACCCTTCCAGACTTGAGGAATACAAGATTTTGGTTGCTGCAATCATAAGGATGCTCTTTACAGCTGTTACATGCATAAGCTTTGCCAAGGAAATAAAAACTATGATGATTTTCACCCACAAATCAGCCCAAAACCGTTTAGAATCAGCCGATATTTGAGAGAATGGATCACTTGCTTGTTCACTGCACAAAATACTCAGAACTGCTTTCATACACAGCAATCTGCCCAGGAGATAACAGTCCATGATCATACCCAGAAAATATAACCAGGCCGGAAATGAGTACGGTTTGAAGCTCAAACAAGGCAGCATCATGCCCAGAATGCTTGGAACAAGAAAAGGTATGATTTCCTTGCTGGTCAAGATTAAAAATAGGCCCAGACTTGAGAATAATGGCCTAAACACACCCAAAAATGTCCAGAACTGCTCAAAGTATGCTCTGGTCCGTTGCTTTTGCTTATATTCATGCTCAGAAAACCCAGATCAGCTTAGAATTCTTCCTTAAAAACCCTAAGTGAACACCCATGCAAATAGCGGGAGAACAGAGAGAAATTGCCTTTGCCTGTGAATGGGCAATCTCTGAAGCTGTACTATTATGATGACATCTGATGCCATGGGGCATCCCCTGATATAGTTTAGGATGAATAACCTCTTTAGCACGAGCATTAGGATTGATTTGCTTTGCATGTTGATTGAGTGGTTTGCATTTGATTGTGTGCATTTCATTTGATGTGTTTCTTTCATGCGTTTTACTTTGTTTTATGAATAAAATCTGATCTTCATCTAACTGGTTTCCAATTGTACTTTACTGCTTTGATTTTTTACTATGTGGATTGGGACAAGGCAATTGTGTCTTGTTCCCTTTCCAAGATATGACGCTCACTTTGGTGGGATGTGTAGGAAACAAGTTTGGAGATTCTAGAGTTCTCACGCACTCTCACATGCAACACATGTCCCGCAGTCGGAGCCAGATGTTAGCCATTTTTCGGCAAGGGGTGATATGTTAATCAGTGGTGGCTTGTGATCATATCACAAACATTGTTCCTGAGATGAGATCTGTGCCTTCCCCATGACCACTGGTTAGATATCTTGTCAATATGCTAAGCTGGTTCATGTGCCTTGCCTAGCAGAGATGGTGTCAAATGTGCTAGGTATGCGATATATTTTATCCTCATTGACACTTAGAATGACAATATGATTTCATGGGGTGTTATTTTTATGCTTGTATAATGACTCATAACACTTAAAGATATCACTCATTACTTGGTCTAACCTTGGTGTCATCATAATTCCACCTTAGAAGTGTGTTATTTCGAAGGTTGAGTTGTACCCCTAGTGAACTAAGTAAGTGTTTCACCCATTTCATAACATTTTTCCTAGCCACTTCATCCATCCCCCCATCTTCCCCTTTGTAAGTGATCTATCATTAGTAATTATCTAAGGTCTCATAACTATTCTCATGTAAGAATGCCTAAATAAAGTTAAAAGAGTCTAGTACTCTAAGGTCGACGCTGCTAAATTAAATTGGTTCTACAGATGAGCGGCAAACATTCATTTGGAATGAATTGTCCAGACACCGTGATGGTTCAATAGATGAGTGGCAGACATTCATGAGAGGTGAATGACCTAGATAGAAAGGTGGTAGTACAGATGCAGCCGCAGTACAGACATAGTACAGATAGATACAGTACAGATACAGTTGCAGTACAGATACAGTATAGATGCAGTACAGGTACCGTACAGATATAGATGCAATACAGATGCAGTACTGATGATGGACATTCTCACCAAGTATGAGGATTGGCGTTCCAGCATCAAGCAAAAATTCTGCAGATCATTCTCCCAGAGTGGTCATGTGTATCGACCAATGGTTGGTAGAGAATGGCCCCATCGTAGCCCTAATTAGTCATGTGTATTGACTGTGTATTGAGGCTTGAATGCTTAGCCTTTGATTAGTCATGTGGATTGACTATGTGTATAAGGCTAGTGGTCACATTGCATACTCTATGTGGGAGTGCTCTGTAATGGGGGTGATTTATTCTAATTAAAGTGAGTTGACTTGTCTATGTTATAGGGGATCTTATCTTCTTGTGTAATAGATAAAGTCTGACAAAGTCTAATCTAATGTTGAATTTGACATTGGCTCTAAGAAGTGTCCAGGACTTCTTAGAGTATGGTCAAATCAACCTTAGAGCTCTATGTGTGAATTTGATCTACATGTGAGGAGATGGACATCAACAAGGAGAACTTTTCTATGATGAAGAAATAACCAAGAAGTCAAGACAAAGCATTGAAGAAGTCTCGGATAGCATTGAAGAAATTACATACAAAAGTGAAGACAAGAAGACAAGTCGGCTTGAAGATAAATAAAAGATAAAGATTAAAACTAGCAAGTTGGCCCCATTGAGGAATCTTCTAGTGAAAAGAAGAATATAAATAAAGTGCTTCTACACTTCATTTTCACAATCATCGAACGCACATTCTTCTCTCTCCACTTGTGCGCACCTCCTAGGAAGGCCTAGCAAAGGCAAGAAGAAATATTTTTGGCACTCCTATTCTCTCTTGGAAGATTTGCTAACCTTGCTAGGGCTTCTTGTGAAGGAGAGAGAACCTCTCTTGTGCTAGGATTCAACTTCATGATTGGTATTGTACTTGCATTGGATTGATTTCTTTTGAGAAAAGTTTGTTGGGTTTTCTCCCTATTGGGTTTCCCAAGATAAATCTTTGTGTCTCTTGTGCATGGTTATCTTTCAATGATCCTTGTTTTTATTTCCGCTGCAAATGAATGGTGATATTTCGTTCAAGCATAATTGTGGGATGAAATGAATTATGAAATCAATTTGAAAGAGATCAAAATTATACTGCTATGTTAAAAACTCAATAGCTTCCCAAACTAGGTAAGAATAGACCTGTAAGATGTTCAATGGAAACTACTATATCCCTACAATACCTTCCCACTATTACTTGTTGATCCGGTGGCACTCGCACATTCCATGAGAGCTTCTCGGGAGGCCTATGCGGAGCCAGGTTTCAATCCTTTCCCTCTGACTGTGAGATATTTCAAAGAACAAGATTCTCCTCCCATGATCAAGGAGACTGTGGAGATTGCAGATACAATAGCACAAGAGCATATAGGAATGATTTGTGCTAGTCATGCAGCATTGTTTTCTTCCATCCATGAGACTTCCAGTTGTATAGAGGAGGAGAGGTGTGATGCTGAGATTGAGTTCATCCATGACCCATCTAGTTATTTATTAGAGAGGTGTAATGCCTTGATGGAGGATGTTCTAGAGATTGATTCCAGAGCTGCGGCTATTGGGATTATTATAAAGTACAAAACTAGGGATTCTAGATTCTTTCTGTCAAAGTGAGTTTTCCTTGATGAAACCCTTACTTCAAGATTCTCTTGAGATGAGGGAGTTGGCCTAGCTCAAGATAGTTTAGTTGCCAAAGAATTTGGTGCCTGAGAGGGATTCTCATGATGACAAGTTGATGATAACCTTGCATAGTTCGATGACTATACAATGAGCTTTACCTTCTAGGATCGATGTGATCGTTTACAGAGATGTGTTGTATTTGCAAGACATCCTGGAGAGTTCACGATGTGGCCTTATTTGATGGTAACCTGTAATGTTGAGGATGATGGAGGTTGTCATTTGTTTGTTTCTCCAAGCAAATATTCCTACATATTCAAATGTGGTCATTGTATATTGGAGGATCAAGATCCTATGATATCATGGTTGATAGTCTTGTTGTAGATGGCAGGTTGATTCCGAGACTATAGCCAGTGGTGATTTGCAGATAGTAAATTTCATGGATTTGAGGAGTATACAAGTGTTGGTGTAAACACATTCCTCATAAAGAGGGAGTGTTAGATTTTCGAGTTACTCCAAAAGTACTTACACCATGTTTGGGGATGCTTCATGAGATTTGGGGTACATGGTGTACCTTCAACCCTTGGATGGTCCAAGATGGATTGGAGAATGACAGATGGTCCATGAAGGATATGCACACTTGAAATAACTTGCTCAGTGGATGATTGAGCTGAGTTGATTGTTGGCTCGGTGTTCTTCCCTTGGCATTGGAGATCTCTTCCTTGGATGGTGGTCGCACTTCATGATGGCCACATGGAGTATTCACTTGTTGGGAGAACGCCCTATTGGGGATGTGGAGTATCGTGCATCATAGAGGAGGGATTCAAGCACTAGATGGCATGTGGCAACTTCGATTCTTGTTTAAAGGATTGTCGATGGCTTGTGGATGCTTGGGTCTTCAACAATGTTCTCTTGAAGAGATTCGCTAGGGTTCATGAGTTCATGAGGAAACCCTAGGTGAAGCTATGGAGGGGAAATAGGACATCTTGGTTTAGAGTCCTCGTGTGACTAGGTTAGATGATCATATGGCTTGTGTTTTCATTGTTTCTCACTCTTGTGTAGAGATGTGACTTAGAAAAGGAGAGTATTGGTCCTCTCTAGGTATTCACTTGTACTTGTTTCTCTCTCTCTCTCTCTTGGGTGCTAGGGATTCTTGGTCTCTTTGGAGTTTCTTGGAGCATGTTGGAGTTCTAAGGTTAGGGTTTTACCCTTGGGGATTGGATATTAGTGTTTTGGAAGAAACCCTAGGGTGGACTTGTGAGGAAGAAAAGAAGAGGTCTTGCCTTGGAGATAGTGTTGGAGGGGTTCTTACACTTTTTATTCTTAGTGGAGCTAGGGTTTGATGATTTACCCTAGCTAGCTCATTTTGCAGGGTTGGATTTTGTAGCCTTGTGAGGAGGTTGTGGTGTACTTCAACATTGAGCTTCTATATGAAGTTTCCAACCATACATATCTTGTATCAATTTCAGATTTGTTTAGTTACATGTCTTCGTCATACTTTGCTCTTTATATCTATTTATGATCTTGTTGATTGGACATAAGTAAAAGAGCAAATTGTTAAGTGACTTTACATATAAAGAAAAAGATAAAGGGGCTAATTTTACTGCTGTAATATTGTTGGTATTTATGTTGTAAAAGTACATTTTCAAATTTGAATATTCATTGTTAAACTGCCCTAGAAGGGCTGAAAACTTATCTCATTGGTTGGTATCTTTTCTCCTTAATTGACGGGAAGTTTAGGGTTGTTTGAAAGTAAATTATTGTACTTCTTCCACTGTTGTTTTGTACTTTAATTTCTTAGGGCAGAAAATTCTAGGGTTAAGATTTGAGGAACCTTCTTCAAAGAAGGTGAAATTTTTAATTGCATTGAAGTGTCATTCTCGTAAAATTTACAGCATGGTATCAAAGTGGTTGTAGTTGAGATCACTCTTAAGTAAGAGGGAGTTGTGTTTCAGCTAGTGATTACCTAGGATAGGTACTTGGTCTAGTTAAGGTCATTGGGTGTAAAACCCTAGGTTGCTTGAGATAAGCACCTTGACCCTTGGAAGGGATGTTTCTTCTTCATATTGCAAATATTCCAAGACGGATATGTCTTTGATCTCTTATTTATCTTGTAACATTGTATCTAATGTTGGTTGGTATGTGGACATTGGAGCTTCTAGACATATGACATATGGCAGAACACTATTCGACAAGATTCAAGAGCAAGAGGGAGGAATGATGGTGGAGCTTAGTGACGATGCCATGTGCCATGTGAGAGGAGTTGACTCCATTTCATTCCATATGCCGTTGGGTGATGTTCTTGAGCTAAGTGATTATTTATTTGCTCCGGGTTTGAAGATAAACTTCCTTTCAGTTTCTTGTACAACAGATGTACATTGAAGAGTTTCCTTTGAGGGACAACAGTGCACAATCATTGATTGTAGTCTAGCAAGTCCAAGGACTTTGGCTAGAGGGGTGAGAGAGAGTGGCCTTTTTAGGTTAGTTCAGATCCAATGGCACTCACACATTCCAGCAAGAGGTTGGTAGGACCTTCTATTTCTTAGGAGGCACATGCCAAGCTAGGTTTCGATCATTGCACTTTGAATGTGTTATCTTTCAATGCACAGGGTTCTCATTCCGTGATCAAGGAGAATGTGGACATTATTGATCCAAAGGCTCAGGAGCGTGTAGGAGTGAGCTATGCCAGTCATGTAGCATTGTTTTCTTCCATCCATGAGACTTGTAGTTGTACAAAGGAAAGGTGCGATGATGAGATTGACTCCATCCATGATCCTTCTAGTTATTCATTGGAGAAGTGTGATGCCTTGATGGAGGATGGTGTCAAGATTATTTCCAAAGTTGCAGCTGATTGGAGTATTATGGAGTACAGAGAGAGCAATTATGGATTCTCTCAAATAGAGGGAGTTTCCCTAGAGAAACTATTACTTCAAGATTCTCTCGAGATGAGGGAGTTCGCCTAGCTCAAAATAATTCAATTCTTATAGGATTTGAGGTGCATGAGAGGGATTCTCATGATGACAAGTTGATGATGACCTTGCATAGTTCAATGACTATACCATGAGCTTTTCCTTCTGGATTGACTTGATCTTATATGGAGATGTGATTGTCATTGTAGGATGTCCTGGAGAGTTCATGATGTGGTGTTGTTTGATGGTGACCCATGATGCTAAGGATGATGGATCACTGAGCATAATAAGGATCACTGAAGGAAACACAATCACAAGATAGACCCATGTCCTTGGAGTGTTAAGTTTAGCATAAAATTCACAACAAGAGCATAATAAGGATCACTGAAGGAAACACAATCACAAGATAGACACAGATTTATCCTGGGAAACCCTCATGGGGTAGAAAACCCAGCAAAGATTTCCTCAATATAGATGACCAACAAATACAAAGATGTAAACCCCAAACAAGAGCTCCTTCTCCTCCTTCGCAGATCTCTCTCTCTCCTATGCGCAATTCACAAGTGAGTGAATGAGTGAGTGTGTGTGATAAATGAGGAACACACATCCTCTATTTATACTTTACTTCACTTGACTTTTAACCCTAACTGGGCCGACTTCTCCTAGGAGAGTCTAATAACCCCTAAACACTTAACTCAGGGCCGACCCCACTAGGGAAGTCTAATAACCCTAGTTACAACATCCCGACGGAGGGATAAACATCTCTGGATATATAATAATGTCCCGATGGAGGAATGAAACATCTCCGGATATAGTACAAATAGAATATTCTTAGAAGTTACAATATTTCAACAGTTAGCAGTTGGTTGTTGCTCTAAGGAGATATTCCTATATATTCACAGGTGATCGTTGTTCATTGGAGGATCGAGATGTGATAGCATGGTTGATAGTGTTGTTGCAAATGACAATGGTTGATTTCAGGACCATAGCCAATGATGATTTGTAGATAGAAAATTTGATGTAGTTTCTGAGGGAGAAGACATGTGTTGGTGTAAACACTTTCCTCGTAAAGAGGAAGCGTTAGGTTTTTGAGTTACTCTGAAAGTATTTACACCATGTTTGGGGGTGCTTCATAAGATTTGGGGTACATTGTGTATGTTCAGCCCCTGGTGGTCCAAGATGGATTGTAGCATGAGAGATGGTTCTTGATGGATATGCACACTTGAGATAGCTTGCTCAAAGGATGTTGGACCTTAGTTGACTATTGGCTCAATGTTCTTCCCTTGGGCATTGCAAATCTCTTGCTTGGATGGTGGATGCACTTTATGATAGCCGCATGGAGGATTCACTTGGTGGGAGAACGCCCAAGGGTTACCGGGAGCTTCCCTAAAGGCCTCGCTCCCGCTCCCGAACCGCTCTGGAAGGAAGCTTGGCGAATCGTCCCTTGGAGCGCGCTCCCAAAAATGTGGAGTGCGCTCCCAAGAGATTTGGCACACTCCCTGCATTTTTGGGAGTGCCACGCTCCCAAATTTTGGGAGCTCACTCCTCCAACGCTCCCCGTGCGCTCCCGCGGAAATGGGGCAATTTTTTGCCCTTTTTTTTATTTTTGTTTTCTTTTTTGTTGTTGGGTGGGCCCTACGCTGCGGGGAAGCGCTTCCCCCCCCCTCGCCCCCGCTCCGGAAGCTAGCTTTCGACCGAAGCTAGGCCAAAGCTATGCTAAAGCGTGATTTGCTTTCACTTCCGGGGGGGATCGTTTTTGAGAAGCGCGCTTTGGGCCTTAAAATTCCGCTCCCTGCCACTGTGTGAGAGCGTGCCGGAATCGATCCAAAGCGTCACTTCCATTTCGCTTCCAGATCGATTCCGCCTCGCTTCCCCGTCGCTTCCCCCATCGATTCCCGGCGAAAAAAAAAACGATTTGGTCGCTTCCTAAATCGATTCCTGTAGCTTCCTCGGACGATTCGCCAAAACCCGCGATTTTCTTGGTGAGTTGGAGCTCGTGGGGTCCACGCTTGGGGTTTTGGAGGGGGGAATAGGGCTTTGAGGTATAAAGCCCTCCTCCACACTCCATTTTGTCACTTTGGTTTTGTTTGAGAAGAGAAGAGAGGAGAGGAGAGGAGAAGAGGAGAAGAGAAGAGGAGAAGGTGCCATTGGAGATTAAGAAGGTTGGATGCTTGGAGCCTTGGCAAGTTGGCACACGCACTACCATTGGAGTCTTGGACATCCAAATAGGTAAAGCTCTAAACCCTTTCTTGTTGATTTGCTTTGTGTTTGAAGTTTGAACTTGAAGTTTTGATGCTTGATGCTTGAGACTTGAATTTTTTAAGCTTGAAATTTGACTAGAATCTAGAATGTCATTGTAAATGTTCCTCTCCTACTCTTTCCCATGCTTTCTCCATCATTTCTATTGCAGGGAAACAGGTTAAACTCTAGTTCCACTTCCAACTTCCAAGTCCAACAAACATGATGATGGGTTTATGGTTTCTTTTGTTGGTTCCATTTGTTGTTTTGATGATGTTCATTGAAAACCGGAGGAGGAATGAGGGAGAGGGAGATGATGAAGAAGTGGGTAGTGGCACATACCGTAGAGAGGAGGAGGGAGGGGAAGAGGAGGAGGAGGAGGAGGAGGGAAACCGAATGAAAACCAAGGAGGACACAACACCCTTGTGGAAATATGTCACCAAGCAGGGAGGAAGCAAGGGGTGTGGAACCGCCAAATTTGGTTGCCCCCATTGTAAAAAGACTTACACGGGTTCATATACCCGTCTGAGAAGACATCTATGTGGGAACATGCCATGTGATGAAAACAAAACTGTAGGAGTTTGTATTTGCAAAAGTGTGCCATCAACACAAAGAGCCATGTATAAGAAGGAAGAATTTGAAGCACAAAACAAATCAAAAGCAAGGGTTGACCATGACCCCTCAATGAACTCACCGAGAACTGGAGGCCCATCCACCCAAGGTAGTGTTGATTTTTAGTGCAGCTGCGAGACCCATTCTCAGAGAGAATGGTACCCTAGTCATTTGACTAGGGTTCCTGGTCAAGTTAACCAGGCAGAGTATGAGTAAGACCCTAGAAGGTACCCTAGGGCCCCCAGCTGTCTCCTGGGGTTCTTGGTCTAGGACCAAGCAGATTGATGCCATGGAAAAGTCCCTAGCATGTGGCTAGGGCGCCTATTTGTCTCTAGGGTATTCTGGTCTAGAACCAGACGGTTTCTTGGTCATGATGACCAAGCAGATCCTGCAGGTTGAGACAGAGACTTCCTAGGTCCTGCAGATGGTTGATCAACATTCAGCCTAGGACTGAATGCTCAGCTTGAGGCTGAGGACCATTCTCTGGGAGAATGGAGATCCTGGTCATGGACCGGATGGTTGATCAACATGTCCCAGTCTAGGACTGAGGTTCAGCCTTGAGCTGAAAGCCATTCATTAAGAATGGAAGATATTGTTGTCCCCTCTCCTAATCGGTTATTGCTAGGTTGCTTCTCAAGGGACTAGCCACCCCTTGGCGATGTCTCTAGTACCTAACCCTTAAGAGCAGCGTTAAGGACAAAAGGATTGCACCATCCGTTTGGATCTTCTCCCTTATACAGTGATGACAAAAATATATAAACTATGTATCTTAAGAGAGAGAAAAATTTTTGGTCTTGATGGTCCTATTTGATTGCATGCCCACCTTGGTCTTGTGGTTGTTGACTCATGGTCATTTTCTTACTTGGTCCTAGCACTCTCACTCATGTGCACACTTGACCCTGATGATTCCTACTTTATGGAGTATTTTTACCTAAGAGTTTATTAAAGACCATTGGACCATGTATTATTATGTTTTGTTATAGGGCCTTGTCCCACTTATGTTTTTGGTCTTTTTACTTTATGTTGGACCTTTGGTTTTTCACTTTATGATAAATTCATTAAATATTTATTTTAGTCTTATTAATAAAATCTTTATGATTTTATTAATAAAGACTTTATGAGTTTATTAATAAAGTTTTTTTTTTATTTTAAAGTCTTATATTTTTTATTTAAAAACCCTTGGACCATTGGTACCCTACTTTTATTTTATTTATTATTTATTTATTTCTTATTATTCTTTTTTTTAATCCTAAGTTTTTATTATTATTTTAATCCTAAGATTTCTAAATCTAAAACTATATAAAAACTTAACTCTAATTCAACAAATGAAATATATCGTGAGCTTGAGCTATTACGTCTCTCTTCTACTCGCATCAATTGCTTTGGGCAGACTGTCTCACAGTTTATCTCACCTTCACGGCTGTCTCTCCATAGCTCTGTCTTCACGGCTTGCCTCACAGATTATCTCACCTTCACGGCTGTCTCTCCATAGCTCTGTCTTCACGGCTTGCCTCACAGATTATCTCACCTTCACGGCTGTCTCTCCATAGCTCTGTCTTCATGGCTTGCCTCACAGATTATCTCAGCATTCAGCATTTTGTTATTCCGGATCTGTCTCACAGCTTTATCCTCACGACTTTACCCTCACGGGTTTCCCTCACAGCTTGACCCTCACGGAGCTCTGTCTTTACGGCTTGCCTCACAGATTATCTCAACATTCAGCATTTTGTTATTTCGGATCTGTCTCACAGCTTTATCCTCACGGCTTTATCCTTCACGGGCTTCTCTCACAGCTGTATCCTCACACGGCTTCATCTTCACGGGTTTCTCTTACAGCTTTTCTTTTTTTTGCTATAGCAATTGATTCCGGTTGTAGCATGTGATTCTTTCACGGCCTTTCTATTTTTTGCTGTAGCAATTGATTCCGGTTGTAGCATGTGATTCTTTCACGGCCTTTCTATTTTTTGCTGTAGCAATTGATTCCGGTTGTAGCATGTGATTCTTTCACGGCCTTTCTATTTCTTGCTGTAGCATTTGACTCTGAGCTGTAGCTTGTGACTGTCTCACAGCTTCTCTATTTTTACTGTGGCATGTGATTGTCTCTATTTTTGCTGTAGCATTTGATTTACTCACAGTTTCTCTATTCTGCCTGTAGCATTCAGCAGTCATCACTTTAATTGAACTCTAAGTGAGTGTTTGCTTACGTGCTTGACCTTTGTAGTCTGCAGCACCTGTGTGTCTTTCTTACTACTGTCATTTTAATTGAAGAACTTGAGGTCTGTTTTATTCTACCTGAACCTTCTCTCTCTTAAGGTACGTATATGGTTTATCTAGTTTGACTTGTCCTTTCGGTGACAAGATCAAAACTATCTGAGTATAAGGCTGATCCAAATATTGGTTATAATTCGTTAATGCTACTTCTCATTTAGTTTACTATTCCTGTCACTTGAAATTTATTTTATATATTGTGCATTTGATGATTCTCGAGGACCAACTCTAATGCAGTGACCAAATGGAGCATTAAGTTGAAAGAGATGAAAATTATATTACTTATGTTTTAATTCAGCTTAAATTTAATTAAGTATTGCAATTGTTTACATATTCTTGTATCAAGTTTTTATATATGCGATAAAACGTACATAACCTGGAATTTCAACATGGTATCAGAGCTTTAGGGTGTAGCTAATTCTGTTTTGCAGCCAACAGAAACTACATCGATCCTAAGACAAGATCTCTACTTCACAGAAGCTTACTTGGCAAGTTGACTGTAAGGGTTTGAAATGGCTTCTAACTCTGTAAAGGCAGAAGATAGGCTTGAAGGAGCCTCAAACTTTAATGCATGGAAGGCCAGGGTCTTAAATATTTTAGAGGAAAATGATTTGGATGAATTGGTCACTAATGTTGTGGAAGAACCCACAACAGCTCAAGGAAGAGCAGCATTTAAGAAGAATGCAAGCTAAAACAAAGAGGCTGATTTTTGACTTAGTCAAAGATAATTTGATGCCTATAATAGCTCCTCTAAGGACAGCCAAGGAATGTTTTGATGCCCTAGCTAATCTCTATGAGAAGAAGGCACCTACTCAAAAGAGGGCCTTGAAAAAGCAACTCCGTTCATTAAAGATGGAGGATAAAGAAACAATTGCCTCCTTCTTCTCAAAGATTGCTCAGTTAAAAGATCAACTCATGGCAATTGGAGTTGAAGTAGATGATGATGATCTTGTGCAAACAGCTGTAGATGGCCTCCCTACATCTTGGGAGACATTCCTTTCAGAAGTGAATGGAAGAGAAACCCAACCAAGCTTTGATAGATTATGGCATGATTGCCTAGAAGAAGAAGGCAGAATCCAGAGTAGGTCTAGACCTCAAACTGAAAAGAACCTTGCTCTTACTGCCAGAACAAGGAGAGAAAGAAGTTTCCCTCAGCACCAGAACAAAGGTAAGAGACCTCAAGGTAATCACTCTCATAAGTCAAAAGTAAGATGTTTTAAATGTAACAAGCTCGGTCATTATGCCAACGTTTGTAGAAATCCTCCTAAGAAGAATTGGCATAAAGGGAAGCACCATGCTTCAACTGCTATAGAAGAAGAAGAGCCTCAACAAAAGAAATCTAAAGTTGAGACCAAAGAAAAAGATCAAAAAGAGTACTACCTTATTTCAGCACTCTCAGGTTCCATCTCCAATTCTTCAGACTCATGGTGGATTGACAATGGGGCCACCAAACATATGACTGGATACAAACAGGCACTTGTAGGTTACAAGGCCAAGAAGTTTAATGCAAAAGTGGAGATGGGAAACAGAAGTACCCTTGAAATAAAAGGAGTTGGTTCAACAGCCTTAAAACTCGATTCAGGTACGTTAATTCATGTTGAGGAAATTTTATATGTTCCTGGTTTAAAGAGGAATGTTCTTTCAGTGGCAATTTTAGAAGACAAGGGGTTCTATATAGCCTTCTCAGAAGGAAAAGCTTTAGTATGGACTAAAGGTGGAAATTTGAACTCAGCTTTTGAAATTGGTGTCCGTGAAGGAGACCTTTACAAGGTTTCAGGACATGTTGTTAAAGCTCTATTGAATAACCCTTGTCAAGTTTCAGAGATCAAGAGGGAG
The DNA here is from genome assembly GCA_027924585.1 of Larix kaempferi. Lineage (NCBI taxonomy): Eukaryota > Viridiplantae > Streptophyta > Pinopsida > Pinales > Pinaceae > Larix > Larix kaempferi. Next base: position 6,552,014 of record BSBM01000035.1, read on the forward strand.
TCTTACATTGACTCAGACATAGAAGTCCAAGAGACTTCTCATTCAGAGAAACAGAGGGAGAAGGCCAAGAAGCCTTCAGTTGATCTCACTAAGGAACCTTTTGTGGGGTTTCAAGGTTGCTCCAGTGGGAGCCATGTCACTGATTCAAGTTCAACCACAAATGTGGAGTTAGCCAAACTTCAAGTTTGGAACAATGTTTTTCAGTTGAAATTGGATAATGATATATGGAAAGTGATTCTCAGACAACAAGGGAAGTCAAGTATAACTTCCATTTGGATCTTTAAGATCAAAGTGTTTGCTGACATTCAGAGTTCTTTGAAGCTCTCAGAAATTCCTGTATTCTATGACAGGTTGTTTCACCATGACAAGGACATGGTGCAGTTGTCAGTTATGTGGACTAAGCCTCTGTCCTTGACAAGCTTAGCATTGCTGAGAATGCCTCTCTTGCTGAGAGGGAGTGTTGATTTTTAGTGCAGCTGCGAGACCCATTCTCAGAGAGAATGGTACCCTAGTCATTTGACTAGGGTTCCTGGTCAAGTTAACCAGGCCGAGTATGAGTAAGACCCTAGAAGGTACCCTAGGGCCCCCAGCTGTCTCCTGGGGTTCTTGGTCTAGGACCAAGCAGATTGATGCCATGGCAAAGTCCCTAGCATGTGGCTAGGGCCCCTATTTGTCTCTAGGGTATTCTGGTCTAGAACCAGACGGTTTCTTGGTCATGATGACCAAGCAGATCCTGCAGGTTGAGACAGAGACTTCCTAGGTCCTGCAGATGGTTGATCAACATTCAGCCTAGGACTGAATGCTCAGCTTGAGGCTGAGGACCATTCTCTGGGAAAATGGAGATCCTGGTCATGGACCAGATGGTTGATCAACATGTCCCAGTCTAGGACTGAGGTTCAGCCTTGAGCTGAAAGCCATTCATTAAGAATGGAAGATATTGTTGTCCCCTCTCCTAATCGGTTATTGCTAGGTTGCTTCTCAAGGGACTGGCCACCCCTTGGCGATGTCTCTAGTACCTAACCCTTAGGAGCAGCGTTAAGGACAAAAGGATTGCACCATCCGTTTGGATCTTCTCCCTTATACAGTGATGACAAAAATATATAAACTATGTATCTTAAGAGAGAGAAAAGTTTTTGGTCTTGATGGTCCTATTTGATTGCATGCCCACCTTGGTCTTGTGGTTGTTGACTCATGGTCATTTTCTTACTTGGTCCTAGCACTCTCACTCATGTGCACACTTGACCCTGATGATTCCTACTTATGGAGTATTTTTACCTAAGAGTTTATTAAAGACCATTGGACCATGTATTATTATGTTTTGTTATAGGGCCTTGTCCCACTTATGTTTTTGGTCTTTTTACTTTATGTTGGACCTTTGGTTTTTCACTTTATGATAAATTGACTAAATATTTATTTTAGTCTTATTAATAAAATCTTTATGATTTTATTAATAAAGACTTTATGAGTTTATTAATAAAGTTTTTTTTTTATTTTAAAGTCTTATATTTTTTATTTAAAAACCCTTGGACCATTGGTACCCTACTTTTATTTTATTTATTATTTATTTATTTCTTATTATTATTTTTTTTAATCCTAAGTTTTTATTATTATTTTAATCCTAAGATTTCTAAATCTAAAACTATATAAAAACTTAACTCTAATTCAACAAATGAAATATATCGTGAGCTTGAGCTATTACGTCTCTCTTCTACTCGCATCAATTGCTTTGGGCAGACTGTCTCACGGTTTATCTCACCTTCACGGCTGTCTCTCCATAGCTCTGTCTTCACGGCTTGCCTCACAGATTATCTCAGCATTCAGCATTTTGTTATTTCGGATCTGTCTCACAGCTTTATCCTCACGACTTTACCCTCACGGGTTTCCCTCACAGCTTGACCCTCACGGAGCTCTGTCTTCACGGCTTGCCTCACAGATTATCTCAGCATTCAGCATTTTGTTATTTCGGATCTGTCTCACAGCTTTATCCTCACGGCTTTATCCTTCACGGGCTTCTCTCACAGCTGTATCCTCACACGGCTTCATCTTCACGGGTTTCTCTTACAGCTTTTCTTTTTTTTGCTGTTGCAATTGATTCCGGTTGTAGCATGTGATTCTTTCACGGCCTTTCTATTTTTTGCTGTAGCAATTGATTCCGGTTGTAGCGTGTGATTCTTTCACGGCCTTTCTATTTTTTGCTGTAGCAATTGATTCCGGTTGTAGCATGTGATTCTTTCACGGCCTTTCTATTTCTTGCTGTAGCATTTGACTTTGAGCTGTAGCTTGTGACTGTCTCACAGCTTCTCTATTTTTACTGTGGCATGTGATTGTCTCTATTTTTGCTGTAGCATTTGATTTACTCACAGTTTCTCTATTCTGCCTGTAGCATTCAGCAGTCATCACTTTAATTGAACTCTGAGTGAGTGTTTGCTTACGTGCTTGACCTTTGTAGTCTGCAACACCTGTGTGTCTTTCTTACTACTGTCATTTTAATTGAAGAACTTGAGGTCTATTTTATTCTACCTGAACCTTCTCTCTCTTAAGGTACGTATATGGTTTATCTAATTTGACTTGTCCTTTCAGTGACAAGATCAAAACTATCTGAGTATAAGGCTGATCCAAATATTGGTTATAATTCGTTAATGCTACTTCTCATTTAGTTTACTATTCCTGTCACTTGAAATTTATTTTATATATTGTGCATTTGATGATTCTCGAGGACCAACTCTAATGCAGTGACCAAATGGAGCATTAAGTTGAAAGAGATGAAAATTATATTACTTTTGTTTTAATTCAGCTTAAATTTAATTAAGTATTGCAATTGTTTACATATTCTTGTATCAAGTTTTTATATATGCAATAAAACGTACATAACCTGGAATTTCAACAGGTAGTGGATTCTCACCCCCTGGGTCACGCAGGACAATATCAGATTTCCTTGATGTTGGTGGTAGGGATGACGTGGATGCAAAAGTGTTTCGGTTTCTCTATGCATGTGGCATACCATTCAATGTCCTTCGCTCACCCTATTGGCATGAAAAGGTAGACGCCATTCGCACTGCTCCAGCAGAATACAAGAGCCCAGGGTATGACAAAGCTAGAACTGTGGGGCTTGACAAGGAAAGAGGCAAGATCCAAAATGCTTTGGGGCAATTCACAAATGCTTGGAATGAGTATGGGGTATCAATTGTATCAGATGGATGGACAAACGTAAAAGGCAAGCCATTGATAAATGTTCTTGGTGTGTCTGCTACTGGTGCAGTCTTCCTTTCAGCCCATGACTACTCAGATAAATTCAAGACTGGCATAAACATTGCAGAACTCCTACTCAAAACTATTGAAGCTATTGGTCCATACAATGTCATCCAAGTCATAACCGATAATGCTGCTAATTGTAAGGCAGCGGGAGCAATCATTGAAGATAAATACCCCAACATAATTTGGTCTGGGTGTTTGGTTCACACAATGAACCTTTTGATGCACGACATCATTAAGTTGAAGGAAAATCAATACAAATGGATTGGTGAATTGTACAAAAAGGGCAAGAAGATGATAAGATTTATAACCAACCATAGCAATGCCCATGGCATTTTCTGCAGTCACTCAAAGTTGGAGCTATTGAATATAGCAAAGACTAGATTTGCTAGCTACTACCTCACTTTCAGGCGCCTTTTGAAGGTAAGAGAGGCATTGGCTAGCATGGTATCAAGTGAGTCATGGCAAGTCTTGAAAGATAGGTGTACATCGGCATCTGACAGGCTTGATTTTCAGGAGGTGGAAGAAACAGTTCTTGATGAGGGATTTTGGGTAAGTGTCAAGTATGTTTTGCAGTTCACAAAGCCCATTTATTACATGATTCGGTTTGCAGATACAGATAAGTCGGTGATTAGGGAGGTGTATGAGCAGATGGATAGCATGCTGGGTCAAATTAAAGATATTGTTGAACAGAAAGATCCCATGTTGTATGACCATATTCACACACGTGGTCAAAAGGTGGGAACATCTCAACGTTCCACTGCATGCCTTAGCGTATGTGTTAACACCAAAATATTATTCTCCATCTTGGTTGGCCAAACCAGCACCTGGGGGTGGGGTTAGGAGAAAGCCCCACACAGATCCAGAGGTACAGCTTGCGTACATGACTGCTATAGACAAGTTGGTCCCTAATGTAGAGGAATGTGACATATTGTGCAGTGAATTAAGCAAATACCTCAATGAAGTTGGTCCATTTGGTACTTTGCATGCAATCAGAGATCGAGATAGGGTGCCTCCTATCGAATGGTGGAACATGTATGGCTCAACATGCCAACGCTTGTATAAATTGGCTATTAGAGTGCTTTCACAGGTGGTTAACAGTTCCTCTGCAGAAAGGTGTTGGAGCACCTATAGCTTCATCCACTCAGTGAAAGGAAACCAATTAAATGAAAACTGAGCAGAAAGCTTGGTTTATGTACATTACAACTTGAGGTTGTTGACTCATTATTGTGAACGTGCCAAAACTGATAGATCATATGTCACTTGGGGCAACAATCCGGAGGAGCATAACTTGGAGGATGGAGCCATAGCTTTAGAGCGCTTGGAGGACGAGCTTTTGGGCGATGAGGATGACGCATATGCAGTACCACAGCCACTACCAATGGCTCCGCCATCTTCTACCTTGTTTCCAGATGCACCATCTTTGCCTAGAGGTTCAACTTCACGACCTCCATCTGCATCAGTGAGAGGGGGTTGTGCAGGATCGAGTCTTGGACGTGGCTCAACAGTGGTGGCTACTGGGGATGATAATCCCACTCCCATTGTTCAAAGAGCTGCTCAAGAAAAGAAAATGGAAATTTCTCGTGGCAGGAGGAAACATCCATGATTCCATAAAATCTACTTTTCTTGTATTTTCTTGTTTACAATAATAGTACTTTCAAGTTTCGGCACTATTGACAATTTGACTCTTTTATATTTATTATCATATATTTTGTAAACATTACATGGCATTTCAAGTTTGAAGTTTGAAGTTGAAACTTGAACCTACCTTTGAATTTGAAATTCACTATGGAATCATGGATCTATGGAATTTGAGTTTGATGTTATAACTTATGGAATCATGGATCTATGGTTGATGAATTCACTAGTAAATGATTAATGAATGATGATTGATGAATGATGTTATATGATATTATTGTTTATTTCATGTTTTTATCATTTCCATAACTAATTCAACATTCTTCATGCATATGTTGACATATATAAATCAAAATATATAAAAAATATATATTATATAAAAAACGCTTCCTAACCGGAAGCTTTTGAAAATTTCGCTTCTCTCTCCCGCTCCCGCTCTCAAGTAACCCTGGGTGGGCCCCTAAGGCTTTTTAGGGTTTAGACAAGAGTGAGGGAGAGATAAAAACTCCTCTCCCTCACCATTTCTCTAATTCCATTCATGTTTGTGTACTTGAGCTTAGAGTGGAGAGGCTTGAGCTTGGAGGAGATTTGTGGGAGCTTGAAGGTGATTTGTGGGAGCTTGGAGGAGATTTGTGGGAGCTTGAAGGTGATTTACTAGATCACCTTCAAGCTCCAATTTTCATTCCATAAGTTAATGATCTACTTCTTATTATATGGTTTTAAAATTTGTATGTTTGTAATTGCTAGATGGTTTGAACTTTGTAATTGTTAATAGCTAGATGGTTGATGCTTGAATGATTAATTATTAATGTACTATGGCAGTATGTTGAAATTATGAATATTCATCTAGAAGTAGCATAAATATACATGTTTCACATATTCTGGAACTAATTTGGCATTCTACATGTTTTTTTTTAATATAAATGTATTTTTTAAATATATATATAAACGCCCCCGCTCCCACGCTCTAGCAACCTTGGAACACCCTAATGGGGATGTGGAGTATTGTGCATCATGGAGGAGGGTTTCAAGCTCTAGATGGCATGTGGCAACTTAGATTCTTGTTCGGAGGATTGTAGATGGCTTGGGAATGCCTAGGGCTTTAATAGTGTTCTTGTAGGGGGCAGCTGCCCCAGTGGAATACTTTGCTCTAGAGGATAGATGGAGTCCATGAAGGCCCAGGATGGAATGCTATGGATTTGCCTTGTGTATCTACAATGACCTTGGAGTCCTTATTGTGCACAACATCATAATTGGGGCATGACATTTGTACTCTAGAGTGGATGTCTCACTTCTATGGCCTACAAGAGCTCATGTAGGTTGCTTGTGAGGACCTGTGCCCACATAGTATTGTTGGCCTCCTTTACCTCTCATATAAATAGAGGAAGGAGAGAGTTTTTCATTCATATGAACTGTGTGTTCATTCTTTCTTACTCTTAGTAGAGATGTGACCTAGAAGAGAAGCGCACTTGTCCTCTCTCTCTCTGGGTATTCACATGTACTTGTTTCTCTCTCTCTCTTGGGCGCTAGTGTTTCTTGGTCTCTTTGGGGTTTCTTGGAGCATCTTGGAGTTGTAGGGTTAGGGTGTTACCCTTGGAGATTGGAGACTAGGGTTTTGGGAGAAAACCCTAGGGTGGACTTGTGAAGAAGAGAAGAGGAGGACATCTTGCCTTGGAGATAGTGTTGGAGGAATTGTTGCACTTCTTCTTTGTGGAGCTAGGGTTTGATGATTTACCCTAGCTAGGGCATTTTTGCATGGTTGAGTTTTGTAGATTTGAGAGGAGGCTATGGTATGTACTTCATCATTGAGCTTATATATGAAGTTTCTAGCCATACATATTTTGTGTCAATTTCAGATTTGATTTTCAACTACATATGTTCTTCATATTTTTTTATTTACATCTATTTATGATCTTGTTGATTGAACGTAAGTAAAAGGGCAAAATTTTAAATGATTTGACATCTAACAAAGAAGATAAAGAGGCTGACTTTACTGCTTTAATATTGTTGTTATTTCTGTTGTAAAAGTACATTTTCAGATCTGAATATTGACTGATAAGTTGCCCTGAAAGGCCTGAAAACTTAACTCATTGGTTGGTGTCTTTTCTCCTTAATTGCTAGGAAGTTTAAGGTTGTTTGAAAGTGAATTATTGTACTTCTTCCGCTTCTGTTTTGCTTTAATTTACAGCAGTCCTAGGGAAGAAAATTCAGGGGTTAAGATCAGAGGAACCTTCTAGAAAGAAAGTGAAATTTCTTAATTGCATTGAAGCATCATTCCAGTGAAATTTCCAACAATTTTATATCAGACTGGATGCGTGAGACATCTTCTGGTAAATTTTTGTCGCTCATATCATTTTTCAATTTAATGGATAAGCACTTTAAACTCTTTTATAATTTTCTACAACAAAATACCAGTCAATGAGGGTGGCCAAGCAGCCATGATATAAGGGTTCTGCAGTTTCAAGTACAGAATTGAACCAAAACTGCATGTAAGAAAAGAGCCTAAGATGAATAAGACCATACTGTCTCAACTCCCAAAACTTTTCTTCAACAAAGAATTTTGATGAGCACTGAGAATAAATTTTGTCTAACTTTAGTAGTTATTTCAGCACTAAGTTATTTTTAATGCTCCTAATGCAAGAAAAGTTATCTTTATCAAGTCAGCTTATTTTAAGCTAGATTCATTCAAAGCCAAAAGATCTACTTTTGTCTTCATCCTCCGATTTTGACTCGATTTTGTACTATAAATATATCTTATGTAATTCAAGGACAGGGAATTCAAAAGCTACCTTTACAGATTCCTCAATTTCACTGTGTACTTGTATCAAATTTATCTTTATATACTCCTCAATGAAGAAATCGTGATGAAAGGTAAGCTGTATACAGGGCCATAGTATCAGAGTAAAGTTTTTGGTATGCAAAACATAAAAGTAATGACATAAGAAGAAAAAATATAAAAATCCACGACATCATCCACCATAAGAAGAGCACAGGAAAGGTAAACTTCAGTACAGAGTTTGTGACCTAGCTCAGTGCTTGAAATTGAAAACGAATAAGTTGTTACCTTGGTATCACATGTCCATCTGCATCTTGGCTCCCTTCACGAGAAACACAAACTCAGTTGCAAGCAAAATTCACCAACTCAAAGCCCTGCCAATGCTATTTTCTTCTAGTGCTGCAATGAGTACGCTGCCAACATTATGTTGTGTAGGTAATCCTTTTGATGGAGAAACATTTCCAGTCACATTGCCTGTAATATTGAGCTCGACTTATGTTTTCATTCCATGCCCAGTTTTATATCCTCTCTATCAAGACTCACATTAACACAAGCAAGGTACAATTGTGATGTGTTTCTCTATTCTGAATTTATGAAAGATGGGTGATCGACTAGGGCAGTTAGAAACATCCAGTTGCAACAAAACTTAACTAACTGCCAGCCCACCCAGTTGTCTGATCAAAATAGGTGCATCACTAATCCTGCCTGCCTGATATATATATCAGGTTGAGGTATATATATCAGGTTGAGGTAAGCCACACCCCAAGTCTTTCCAAAGGATATTTTTCTAGTGTCAACAAAGATGAATTGAGATGTATTATCTCTTTCTACACCTAGTTTCATGTTCTCCTTCCCATCATTTAGTTCAATAATCATGTCAAAACCTCATATCAACTATATTCTCTGTGACCATGAAAGCCAAGTCAAATTTCTTTTTCTTGTAGCATGTTTCAATCAACTTGTTGCGGGTAACTTCATCTGGAGCTTTGCCCCTCATAAGCATCATATTGAAGAGCTCATGGGCCTCTTGTACCCTGTTGTCTTCACACAGCCCACAAATCACTTCATTGTAATTGAAGCTACTAGGCTTCAGGCCATGGTTGACCATGTCCACAAACAAATTGAATGCAACGTCAATTTTACAATCTTTGCAAAGGCCATGAATGACTGCATCATATGCTACCCTAGAGGGTACCAATCCCTTTTCAATCATTTCATTTAACAGTCTAGTTGCTTCCTGTAATCTGCTTTCTTTGCAAAGCCCTTTAATCAGTGGAGTATATGCAATAGAATCAGGAATGCAATTTTCTACATTCATCTGATCAAAGACCTTCAATGCAAGGTCAACTTCACCTTCCCTGCAATGAGCATCAATTAGTATGGTATAAACCACTTTATTAGGAACCAAACCCTTTTCCATCATCGTGTTTAAAAGTTCATATGCATCCCGCAACTTGTGTGCTCTACAAAGTCCATTGATCAAACCACTGTAGACATAAATATCAGGTGCACAACCCTTATCCATCATTTCCTTTAGCAATTTGAAAGCCAGATTGAGCTTTGCTTCTGAAGAGTCTGCAATATGGGTCATAGTTACTTCTGCTTGAGTTAATGTCTTTTCCTGCAATAAATTGAAAATCTTATCGTCTGCCTGCATTGTATTTGCATCATATAACGTCAACCCAGAATATTCTCTCCTGATCCTTGTCACATTCCTGCAAATTCCACTGATCAATGACCCATAAGTGACTATGTCAAGATCAATGCCATTTGCAACCATTTGACCAACAAACCTAAAAGCTAGGTCAATCTTTCCTTTTCTGCAGAACTGGTTAATCAGTATGGTATAAAGTACATTACTTGGAACCAGGCCATCATCCAACATCATGTTTAGGCAACTGCATGCTTCCTCAGTCTTGTTTTCATTTAGAAGTCCATTTATAAGAGCACAGTAAGTACGGAAGTTTGGATGACAACCCTTTCTCGTCATATCTTCAAATAAAACGCAAGCATCTTTAATTTTCCTTTGTCTACAATATGCACCAATCAGTGTACCATAAATCACTTCATCAGGAATGACACCCCTTTCAACCATCTTATAAAACAGGAGTTCTGCACCTTGCAAATTTCCTTCTTTGCACAGGCCTCTGATCAGTGGATCATAAGTATAAGCATTTGGGACATGGCCAACCTCAATCATTCTCTCGAAAACTTCAAAAGCTAGGTCAAGTTTGCCTTCGTTACAGTGTCCATTAATCAGCATGGTGTACGTTATTACATTAGGAAGCAAGCATTGTGCTTGCATTTCATCGACAAGCCTGTATGCTTCCTTTATCAAGCCCCTTTTACAAAGCCCACTTATTAGTGAGTTGTAGGTGAACACATTAGGTTTACATTCATGGAGCACCATTTTATTCACAAGTCTAAAAGCAAGGTCCAGGTTGCCTTCTGTGCAGGCTGCACTGATTAGTATGTCGTAAGCAACTTTAGCTGGTAGTAAGAACCTCTTAATGATCTCACCAAGCAACAACTCAGCCTCCTCCAAATCTGTTTTCTTCTGAATTCCATTTATTGGTTCCTTATAAGTTTGACTATCAAGGCGATATCTCGCTAGTGCCTCCAAAATCTTGAAAGCTAGAATAACCTTTCGTTCTTTGCAGTGCCCCTTCATCAATGCAAAGAAGGTTAGATGATCTGGGAGTATCCCACTTTCTAGCATCCTGATCAACAACTCATCTGCCTCTTCAAGCTTGTTTTTTTTGCAGAAAGCAGATATCAGAAGAGTGTAAGTGTGAACATTTGGTTGGCAACCATTTCCGATCATTCTATCCATAAGCTCAGATGCACAGTCAAGCTTCCCTATTTTGCAGTATCCATCAATTAGATTGGTATAGGTGACAACATTGGGACCGAACCCATTCTCCAACATCAGGTTGAAGATCTTCCATGCCTCCTCCAACAGGCATTGATCGCAGAGTCCACTGATCAGTACATTGTAAGTATGAATATCCGGCTCACAACCCCTATCAATCATTCTATCAAAAACTTGGAAAGCTGCATTAATCTTCCCTTCTTTGCAGTATCTAGTAATGATAGTCGTGTAGGTCACTTTATTAAGCACCAAACCCCCTGCTTCAATCCTGTTCAACAAACATACAGCCTCCTCCACTTTGTTTTTCTTACAGAGTCCATCTATAAACACACTACAAGTATAAACATTAGGCTGTTGACCCATCTTAACCATTTTGCCCAACAGCTCGCAGGCTTCATTCAACCAACCCTGGCTGCAGAACCCGTGAATTAACCCTGTAAAACTGACAACACTGGGAACAAGGCAATTCACTATCATATCATCGAAAAACCTAAAAGCCTCTGGCAGCTTTTTCTTAAGGCAATGCTCCTGAATCAGAATTTCATATGTGGCAGAACCAGGCACCCAGCCATTCTGAATCATTTGATCATAAAAAGCATTGGCCTGTTGCAAATTCCCTTGTTTACAGAAGCAAATGACCATGGAATTGAAAGTAGAAGAATCTGGGGAAATACCTTTGCTTGTCATTCCTGAGTAGAGTTCATGAGCTTGACTGAACAGATTATTGATTACCAGTTTCCGAAGAAGATAATTGCAATTGAGCAAATCAAACAGCAATCCATGGTGAGTAGCATAGCTGAACGTGCTCAAGGACTCTGCAATCATGCCATATTTTACATATCTTCGAAACATTCGACTCACAACTCCCTGTGCTGCAGCAATCATGTTTTTGCTCCGCAGCAACTCTACCATATGAAGGCAATGCTCTCTGTGTCCATTCCTTAAAGAGCTCTGTGTGGAACTTTCAGGCATTGTATCTCCACTGGATATCTGCAATGAAGCCATGTATTGTTGTAATTGAAGTCCACGTAATCTTCAGCAATGGCTAAGCAATGGCTAGAGTGCTGCCACTTATGCTACTGCTGATGTTGCTTGTCATTCTCCGAAACAACCGACTGTGAATAGGAGAATGAGAAGCAGAGTTTTATGGGTAATCGACGAAGGGAGAAGAGTTTCTTCCTCGTAGGGCTCCCTTCTCTTCATACCCGCTTCGCATCAAAGCATAAGTAAAATGTTTCTCTTCACTGGTGAGCAAATTATTGCCTATAAACTCGTCCAGTTCAGTAGTGATATTTTTTATTAATTTATCCAACCGCATCCTCCTTCCAGTGGTACATTCGTACTTCCTCAGTGTCGCTGGGTACAGACATGGAGACATGGAGAGGGTTATAAACCCCTCGTAAACCCCTGGCACAAACATCGCTAGTCTCCATTAATCTGTTTCAAGGGTATTATCAAAACCCAAGCATTTGTATTTTGTTTGAAGTTTACATTGTATAAAAAAGAAATTTAAAGACTAAGACCATAAAAGGGTTTCGTGGCACTTTGCATTCTTTTCTTTTCTTGAGAGTTTGAATAATAAATTAATCATTTATAAATTAATACAATATTTTTTAGTTAATTAAAATTGTTAATTTATAGGGGAAGGGTGTAGGTCAGTTGGCAATTGCCTCCTCTACACATGTACATGTTGTTAAGCACGTCATTAGTTTGAACCTCAACAAAGCTGGTCACGCCTAGGGGTTATAGTGGTAGTCATCGGAATCGACCCTGTGTCACACGAGTACGAGATTGGCGTCGTTGCCAATTCCTCTAGTCTACCCAAAAAAATTGTTAATTTATTTTGTATAATAAATAAATAATTCGTAAATAACAATTAACCTAAAATGTTAGTATAATATTTTCTTAATAAAATAATTTTAGAAATTATATTTTTTTTCAAGCGGATCAACAAGAGCATCATGACACTTTTTTTTCACAGAAAAATGTAACTTACTATTAATATACGAAATAGTAAAATATGTCCAACTGTCAATCCATAACAAAGTCATAACAACGCTATCAGAAGTAGCCCCCGGAACATTCCAGTTACATCACCATAATGTATCAATAAAACGACCTGAAAATGTCAAATAAGGTGCTGCAACACCCTAAAAACTCCCATAAGACAAAGCTCTATGCGTCCAGCAACATAACAGAAATCAAAAGACACGTCATCAAATGATACATAAGTGTCATATAGAGTCCAATATATAAATAACCACATATGCCTAACATCAGAGGCATCCCCAGTAGATATGAGTCGCCCAAATCGGTGTGTAATACAGAGATTACATCTGATCAGTGCAAAATGGAACAGCACCTGCAAGAGGATGATATAAAGGCCGCAAAAATATGATAGTATATAGCAATGTCCAACAAGTAATTGGACTTAGCAGTTTTTAAGAATCTGCACATGGAAACTGAAAGTCATATAAGTAATACATGCCGCATATACCATAATGGATAATATATAAGAACAAACAAAAAAGACAACAATCCTCAAGTCCAATGTAACAGCTGAGAGCCATGTGAAAAAAGCAAATCATCTCGCCATTCCTGCCACATGATGACCCCAGTCAAAGAGTTAAGAGCCCGTTTAGAGAGCATATCCGCTTCCAGATTCACCTCTCTAAAGATATGTTCAAAGTGAATGTGCTCAAATTCAAGTATGAGCTTGCGAGTCGCTTCCAGCCAATGATTGAGCAGAAAAACATTCAGAGGAGAAGTACCCCGAGCCCAAGAGATAATAGCCTGCGAGTCGCCAAATATAACAATAGAAGAAATCTTCCTTTGTCGGGCACGGGCACAAAACAGTAAGAGCCAAAGTGCGCAAATCTCACTTCTAGTATTAAAGCCATTTCCAAGATTTAGCCAACAATGAACAGAGATAGTGTTGGAAATGTGGATAGTTGCGCCCGCTCCCCCAATGCCATTCTGGCTCACAGCGGCCCCATCAAAGAAACCACAGGGAAAAACCAAGATTGGTGGAGCCAATCGGTTTTTCACAATCCGAGTCTTCAAGCTTACACCCGCACCAAAAGTAGTTGTATATTCCTTATGAGCAGCTATGATCTTATAACATAAAGCTGCTCCGTGGGGTTTTATGTTTTCAAAGATGCGTGCATTACGAGCTCTCCAAACCTCCCAGATCAAAAAGTAAGGAAGTTCAACACAATCGGTGGAAAGCCGAGACCAAGCCTCCAGACAAGCACATAGAGAATGTTCACCCCATCTGAATTGGACACCGACTCTGATAGCAATTTGCTCCCAGAGACCCCGAATGAAAGAGCATGTCGATAAAAGGTGATTGACCTTCTCCTCCAAATTGCAGCAGAGAGGACACCAACCCGGGCCATTGAAGCCACGTCGGCATAAGTTATCCCAAGTGAGGATCCTATTAGATAACGCAAGCCAGATAAAACACTTTATCTTGAGAGGAATGACCAGCTTCCATATATATTTTTCCCACCAGTGAACAACAGAAAATGATTCGGCAAACAAAGCATCATAAGCCAATTTTGCAGAAACCTTTCCACAAGACACATCCCATGACCAAATCAATCTGTCAGCCGAATCAGATAATTGTAAGTTAGATTGATAAAAGGACCTGTTATCACATTTATAGTAGCCGGGCTACCATACATTATTTTTCTGATGCCAGTACACTATTCAGTCAGTTCCCCTACATTTGAGATGCTGAGATGAGCATCTATATTGGATCACTATCAGATTGTGGACAGCAGTTATATTCCCCATGCCATGACTGAGTTTCAGGACACTTAGAGAGATCCCCGATATAGCCATTATGCCATTGGTACAGAGCAGCCAATAGTGCCCAGAGTTACAGCAGCAGTTCCAGAGGACAGATGATGGTACAGGTTGATGTGCATTCAGGTATATGACTCAGCAGGTATATTACAGTGTTATGGTTAGATTGCTTTTATACTTATTCTTATAGCATGTCTTAGCACTTAGTGTCATGATCTGGCGATCATATAGATATATGGACCTGGTTGATCTATTATATATATTATACTGTCCCTACTCAGACTTAGAAGTTCACTATTCATACTCATTGGTATGTACCCTCCTTAGGGAGAATAGAGGTGATCATTCAACCATACCTTGGCTTGCTAGTGTTGGCTTCATCATTTCATTGTCTTCATCCATCCATGACCTACCTTTTAGATTATCACCCTGACTTACTACTTGACTAGTGGCATGGAGGACCTTTCCCCACTGTAGCCTCTGTATTGGATGAGCTTCCTTGTTTATTTTGTCTCGGCTCTGAGTTGGTGACAAAACTTACCTATGGTGAGTTGGAGTTCCTTGGAATTCCCCCTAGTCACTAAAGTTGTGTTGGCTAAACCTGAAACTTTTGGTGCTGCCATGAATACAAAATCTGGAAAAAATGAAATGTTATATCTTGTATGAAAAGCCCATTCATGCAATGTGTTTCTAAACACACATGAATGAAAAGCATGCCAAATGAAAATGGCCATGAAAATAAAATGTTATATCTTTTGGAAAAATAAATACCTAGGTAAACAAGCTGTCCATGACACACCTAGAAGTGCTCAGGTAAACAAGTGCCTTAAAAACACACCTGCAGCAGAAAGCCTAAAGAAAAAATGTAAATCTATGCAATGTGTTTGTAAACACACATAGATCAAGGCTATGGAAACCTCAGGCCCAAAAAGCAATGGAACTTAAATGCTATATCTAAACAATTGCTGGCCTTATTTGTATTATGGATTGTGCGCATCTGTGAAGGTGAATAAACCCTCTTTAAACAACTCATCCATTTGTGAGACACCGCCATTCCCTGTGTTATTGCTCATTCAGTATATACTATGGTGTATTCCCTTTCCCTTGCCAAAGTGTCACCAAGTCAAGATAGTTAAGTCATCCCTTAGCCTAGCCAGTTAATTTATCCTTCACCCTTCACTAGCAAATTGATCACAACTATGAAGTGAGTATGATCCTGAAAGTCTAGTCTGAGTAATAATAATAATTAACGACAATATATATTTGGATGTAGATCGCCAGTTATGATCATTATGTGTTATAATTGCTATTTGAATAAGTTGTAGAGCATGTATTAACCTTGACACTTTACAGCAGCCTTGGATGATGGACTGAGTTATATTTGGTCTTGGTTGGACCTAGTTTGACCATGGAGGACCATGGGACATGAGAGGATAGACCTTATGATGATATGGATAGATGATATATGGTCTATGTACACATACAGGATGATTCTATGCAGCAGCTACAGGGTTATGATGATGATTCTTGGGATACAGCAGTGTTTGATCATTTACAGAGCATTATTATTGGCCTTGTTCCGGTATATTGGATATTTATTTTGATCATGCAGAGACTCATATGGTGTATGAGTACACATCTTGGATAGATTTGGACCTTCTGAGTCCAATGGGACAGTTTGTTTTCAGTTCCGGGCACTTACAGTGATGATTGAGCCTCAGTAGGCTGTCCCAGTGCAGTTTTGGTCTGTTGGAGGCCCTGTCAGAGCAGATGTGATTTTTATCCGGTTGACCTAGGGCGCTAATGATGGAGGGGGTGGTCCAGCCACTTGTTTTTACCATATTACCCCCCTTCCAGACACATTGGTGCCCTCACCTTGACAGCGCCAGCACTCCAGGAGGCTGTTTGGGGCAGTTTCACGCTTCCCGAGGCATTTCAGGATTGGTAGAAATGGCTATTGAGGAAATCGATTTGGGCTACTGAGGCAAAGTTATGGCATGGGATGATCAGTGATGATAGATCGGGGTCTTCCACACCTTCTCCAGTAGTTTCAGCTTCATCGGGGCCCGCATCCATCACTTATGGCACTTTCTGTGGATTTTCTTGAGGTCTTTTGAGGACCACGACTTCACTATGGAGGCACGATTTGGTACATTCATGATTATTTATTGGTTATTGTGCTATGGGGATTGACCAAGGAGGGATAAAATTACCCCTTGGACCCACCATAAGCCTCTTATGATATTTCATCATCATGATTTGGTGGGATTCCCCTCTTCTAGGGCGATTTTGTCCACTTATATTATATTTTATGTGTGATCCATGTATTATATTGTTGAGCTCATCTCAACCATTGATTAGACATTTGTATCTTCTAATCTTAGCCACTCATTCAAAAAGTGGTTAGGGTTTTGGTGCCTCTCCTTCCTATTTAAAGGAGAGAGCCTCTCATTGTAAGGGGTCTTTGGCTCTTGGATTATTGGTATAGAAAAATATTCTTGTGGAAATTCTTGTGGTCTCCTTTGCATCTGGTGTTCTTAGATGGTGATTGGAAAGTCTATTGCAACCTAGCATTTGGAAATTGTGGTAAGATCTATCTTTTTTGGAAATCATTGTTTGTCTACAGGAGGGCGACTTCAACAAGGGCGATTTTGCAAGGCTTCTTCAAATCGACTTTCTTGGCATTCGCTTGTATCAGGGGGTTATCATTAGCATCATTGTGATCTATGCTATCTTTCTGTTACTTCTTTTGTGGCATTAGTCTTATCTCTTGATGCATCAAATCTGATATTGTTGACGTTTGTTGTGCAGGAGAGAGGGCGCATTGGCTTCTTGGACCAAATCGACTTGCATAGAAACTACCTCAAAGCTTCTCAAATTGATCGGGTTTGCATAGATCATCATTATCAAGGCATCTACAAGGTTACCCAGGTAAGATCCACAGGTTTGTTTCTCTTTCCTTTATCCAATCCATTGACATAGCTCATAAATTGTTGAAACCCTAAATATCTTAAAACCCCCATTTTACTTTTTCTCAGATCTACTTAGATCTAGTGGGTTGTTGGGCATAATACTGAAAACCCACCTCTATAGCATCCAAGGCATCCCGGATCTATAGTTTGGTGAGGATTGGCTTCAATTTGATCCCCTTCCCAGGCCAACTTAGCCTCTCCCAAGCAAGGCGCACTTCACCATTTGAGCAGGTTGACCTAGATCTAGGTGGTGGGTGTTTGAGATTCCACTTGATTTGACATCTACACATCAAATAACATACACCCAGGTTGTCACTTTTCTGAAATTCACCTTGTGGGCCCCATTCCACATTTTAAGGGATTTAATCCCCTTTTTGGACCACTTGGAACCCTTAAACTCAGATCTACTAAGATCTAACCGTTGGATTACCACGAAATTATAGATCCATACTCCTACCTGACCGATCTACCCGGATCTAAAGTTTGGATGCCATCCGACTTGATTTGACCCACTTAATCCCACTTTTTAGCCTCCTTGGGCAAAGTCGCACCACCTTGGAGAAGTGAGTTGACTCACTTCCAGGAACTGGGTACTTGAGATTTTTGGAGATCTGAAACCGGAATAATTCAAAACCTAGATCTAGACTGTCACTTTGTCAAATCTTGCCTTGGGGATTGCATTCCTTGTTTTAAGGGATTGTGGTCCACTTGAGTCAAACCTAGATCTAGATACATTCATCCATCAAGACCTCCATTGCCCACTTGTCCCAAGTACTAGGAGTCCTAAACCACAAGTCAAACCTACTTTGACTCCACTTCCCAATTCCCAAGGCACTGGTTTCTCTCCAAGTTAGTTCAACCTTCCTAGATTGATGGATTGACTTGTGGATTGACCTATGCATGGTGGACTAAACCCTTGATGCTATCATGTATCATGGTCAAGCTTGTTATCCGTACTAGTTAGCCCCAATACAAACCTTAACTTCCCTGTATTGGACACAGTTCCCAAGGCAGTGGACTTTCCAACATTGAACTAGTACACTAGCCCTAGATCTCACTTCAAACATTATAAGTCACTATTACATCAACTATGAACCAAAGCTATACCTATTGAACCCCTCACTTGGCTTGTGACTTTACCCTTAGGTCTAGGATAAACCATACACCTAACTTCACTTAGAAATACCTTGATTTGGTGTCTTGGTTTTGATCTCTCCTGTCGGGAGTAGATCGGGTCTCCCCCTTTGTTGTCTGGGCTAGATAACATAAAGCGAAGGTTGCCTCGACTGGCGTGACAACCATACATATTTGGAGGTCGAGGTGATCGTGGTTGCACTTACTGAGTTTCCCTTCCCTATTGCCGTCCATGACTGGATCCATCCATAGGGGTAACTACAGTTTAGGTGATAACAGGACCTGATATAACCATCCCATTCCAAGCCCAAAGAACCAGATAAGCCCAGCTGAGGAGCCGATATCCATAGAGACCGGCCCTCCATATACAAACCAACTGCATGTGCCAGAGTGTAATATCCTTTTGATCTGAGGTGAGTCCTTAATTCCATCGAAAGGGTATGCTCTGAAGGGCCCCCCAAGATCGGGTCAAGCCCTAGCCTTATGTCACGTCCATTGCCAGGAATCCAGGCAATCCACTGTGTGATAACCTTAAATGATCCCATCAGACCATTCCAAATATTAGACACACCCACTATAACAGGCCGGTCCAGTCTAAGCCAATTTTCAACAGAGGTATTCTTCAAGTACTTAGCTCTGATAATCTGGCCCCAAACAGAATTGTCAAAGAGGGCTCGCCACAAGATTTTCGCATGCAGAGCCCTTACAAAAAGATCCAGATCCTTTATATTCCAACCTCCCAATTTCCACGGACGGGCCAACCTGGACCAATTAATAAGATGATACTTTTCATGAATTCCACCACCCGACCATAAGAAGTTAAACAACTTTCGGCGAATTAGGCAAAGTATGGATCTAGGGACTTTGCAAAGTGTAAACCAGTACACGCCCATATTCTGTAAGACCGCTTTTGCCAGCGTGAGACGACCCCCCAATGATAAATGGCGATAGCTCCAGTGACTTATGCGCCCCTCAAAACGCCGAATGAGCCATGCTTAGTCCTTCACAAGGTAATTAGCCGGTTTTAAGAAGAAGCCAAGATATTTCGTTCCAGCCTCCAGCTCCAGGAAATTTAAGGGGAGAATTGAACGAATGGAGCATTCCACATCCATCAATAGAGAGTGTTTAAGGAAACGAGATTTTACATAATTGATGATCATACCAAAAACCGAGCAAAATAAGTCAAGGATCCTCTTATAATGTACCCACTCAGCAAGGATACCATTACCGAAGAGCATTACATCATCCACAAACAAGGAGTGAGTAACAGATATATCTCGAGTAATTTTAATGCCTCCAATCAGCCCATCTCGCTTAGCCTTATGAATGGATAAACTCAAACCTTCAATAACCAAGAGGAAAAGGAGTGGTGAAAGTGGACATCCCTGCCGAAGGCCCCTGGAGGCCTTAAAGAAGTCTCTAGGATGCCCATTTATCAATATGGCATAATTAACCGAGTTTACACAGGCCATAATCCATTTCATCACTTTCCAAGGCAAACCAATCTGAATCAATATTAATCTCAAAAAATCCCAATTCACCTTATCATATGCTCTCACCAGATCCAACTGAAGAATGAGAGCCTCAAGACGCTTTTGTTTTACCGTGTGGAAAATTTCCTGAGTCACACCCACCGCATCATGGATCTGACGGCCCTGCAGAAATCCATACTGCTCCATTGAAATGTGCCGGGAAAGGAATGGTTTGATTCGGTCAGCAATAATCTTAGCAATAATCTTGTAGACTAAATTGCAGAGAGCAATAGGTCTAAACTCATTGTAGCTATTCGGGTGGGATGTTTTCGGAATCAGAGTCAAATATGTTGAGTTGAAAGCCCCAGACACTGAGCCTTGTTTCCGGGATTCCTCAACAGCCAGTCTGATATCCTCCCCCATAATATCAAAAAAGTGTATAAAAAGTTCCACCGTCCACCCATCCAGCCCAGGTGATTTATCTTTTGCAAACCCACCCAATGTGCTTTCCACATCGCCCAGAGAAACTTCCAAAAAAATATCATCCCCCTCCTCATCATTGAATATTCTAGGATACTCCTTAATAACTTTAAATTGTTCAGCCAGAGATGTATTTTTAGGATCACAATACTATTCCTGAAAGTGACGGACAGCCTCCTCCATCAATTCCTCCTCCTCTCAGATCCTCCTACCACAGTGATCATTTAGGTCCCAAATAGTATTTTGCATCCTTCTAGAGTCCGC
This sequence comes from Larix kaempferi, assembly GCA_027924585.1. Classification (NCBI taxonomy): domain Eukaryota; kingdom Viridiplantae; phylum Streptophyta; class Pinopsida; order Pinales; family Pinaceae; genus Larix; species Larix kaempferi. The sequence continues at coordinate 6,572,684 of BSBM01000035.1, forward strand.
AAATTGGTGAAAATTTTTTGTGTTCTGATCCCCAGATTTTATCCAAATAGCCCGACTCTTCAACCTCCAGGATTCCTCTTGAATAAGAAGAATATTCAATTTACGACTCTCCATAGAAGAGAGTTTCATTGCATCCCCAGGGCACATCTCAGACCCCACAGAACCCTGCATCAGGGTTACCATTTCCACTTCAATCTCCGCAAGTTCACGACCCATTTCAGCTTTTTTGTTTTTTTCCCACATAATAGTATAGTCCTTTATAGCCTTAAGCTTTACCACCAGCTTATCCATGGCAGAGCGTTCCCCTGAAACATCCAGATGTAGCCACCTGTTCCGCACACCCAGAGTGTATTCCCCATCTAAGAGCCATGTGGAATTGAATTTGAAAGGATAGGATTGATGTGAGGCTTCCACCTCAAATTGTAATATAATAGGAAGATGATCACTGAGTTTAATTTGATGAATCCAGGACTTGTAGTTCTGAAGGCCATCCAGCAGGGATTCAGAAATAAAAAATCAATCAATTCGTTTCTGAATCATCAAATCACCCCTTCTTCCATTTGTCCAAGTTGGAACCAATGGACTCGGAGCAATATCAACAAGTGAAAATTTCATGAATATTTTTTTAAAATAAGATCCCATCGGGTCTCTACGAGCCACCTTGCCCCAGACCTCACCATCCCCCCAAGTAAAATTTAAGTCCCCAGCAATAATTAAATTTTCCAATTCCAGCAGATGACCCGAAACCGCATCATCCCAGAAAGCCTGCCGATCAGAGTACGGCCCGTAGCAGTTGATAATATTTACATTTTTCTCCACCCCCCTGATATTGCCAAATAATAAGATACCCAGGGAGGTGAAAGAAGGATTTAATCTCAAAACCGAGGGGTTCCATGCCGTTAAGAGACCCCCAGAAAGACCAACTGCGTCCATAGTACAAATCATCCATCCCGGCTTAACCTTGTTAAAAAAACTACGTGCCTTTTCACCACAAACCATAGTTTCCTGGAGAAGTACCAAATCTGGATTTGTTATATGTAGGACTCTCTTGAGGGCCAATTGTTTGGGAAGCCCCCCCACACCCCAGATATTTAAGGAGAAAAATATCATTTGCGAACCCTTGCTAGGGCTTTCATTCCTCTAAGAGCCTGGGTATCAGTAGTTTTGGGGGATTCCACAGGACCATGGCCATCCACAATCCCCCCCATGGTGACCTTCTTGTTTTTCCTAGCACTCCTCGTTCTAAGAGGAGAGAGTTCCGGGGCCAAACCACCCCTACGTGCCCCTTTTTGTATACATATATCCCCCATTGTACCAGCAGAAATCCCAGAGGTATTTTTTCCAACCCCCACCAGATCAGAGGTCGGCACATCCACTGATCCCCCCAAATCCCCACCGGATGGCTTAGACTCTTCTAACAGCCTGTTTTTGTAGAATGTAGGGATAGGAGTCTTCTTCACCATCTCTGAATATGAGGGTATAAGTATTAACTTTTCACAGGGCTCCATAGTTTTGCCCGAACCCCCAACCAGACCACCAGACCCTGACAGAGCCACCGGGCTCACACCACTGGATCCCCCAATCATGTCACCGATCTCCTCTTTGGGTCCCGTCAGACTCATCGCCACACCCCCATCCCTACTACCACCCCGAACCATAATAGGAGCCTCCGAATCACTTGATAAAATAACAGTCGGGGAGCCAGTAAGAGGAAAAACAGGGGAGACCGATTTGACAGGGGAGGTGTCGATAGGGCTAGTCGCATCATGACACTTACAAGAATAGAACCTCGGTAGGGAGGGTAACAATAATTCCTCCCAATCACCCAAACTACGTCCAATGGACTTAACCAACATAGATCCATCTTAAACCTGGATCTATCAGGCACCGAGAGGGATCCAATTTCTTGAGGTGTATTTCTTTTTTTAAATTTAAACTCAAGAAATTTGATCTCTCTTGATTAATAGATCCAGGTTTAAGTTTTAAGTTTTTATTTTATAAACGAACATCTATTTTTTAATTACTTTTCATAATATTTTATTTTATGGACCAACATGGATTTTTTTTAAATACTTTCCATAATTTTTTATTTTATGAGCTAACATGAATTTTTTCAATTATTTTGTTACAAACGTTATTTTGTTACAACGTTACAACATCCCCCCATACTTTTTTTAAATACTTTCCATAATTTTTTATTTTATGAGCCGACATAAAAAAAAGTTAATTATTTTTTAATTATTTTGTTACAAACGTTATTTTGTTACAAACATTATTTTGTTACATCACGTTACAACATCTCCCCCATACTGGGCTGTAGAGCACCTCGTTTCACTCGGTGCAACCAACATAGATCCATCTTAAACCCGGATCTATTAAGCACCGAGAGGGATCCAATTTCTTGAGGTGTAATTTTTTTTGTTTTATTTTAAATTTTTTACACATTAAGAAAAAAATTACCCCTCAAGAAATTGGATCCCTCTCTTTTAATTTTAATTTTATTTTTATTTTTATTTTTGATAAGCTGTGAGCGAACATGAAATTTTTAATTACTTTTGATTTTTTATAAGTTATGAGCCGACATGGAAACGTAACGTGACAAACGTGACAAATGTGACAAACGTTACAACATCTCCCTCATACTGGGTTGTAAGCACCTCGTTACACTCAGTGCAACCAGCATAGATCCATCTTAAACCTGGATCTATCAAGCACCGAGAGGGATCCAATTTCTTGAGGTGTAATTTAAAAAAAAAATTAAAATAAAGAAACTTGATCTCTCTTGATTGATACATTCTCATTTAAGTTTTAAGTTTTTTATTTTATAGACGAACATAGACTTTTTTAATTACTTTTCATAATTTTTTATTTTACGAGCCAACATGATTTTTTTTAAATACTTTTCATAATTTTTTATTTTATGAGCCGACATGAATTTAAAAAAAAAATTATTATTTTGTTAGGTAGGAACGTTACAACATCTCCCTCATAGTTGTAGAGCACCTCGCTCCTCTAGGTGCAATTAAAAATTATATATGATATTTAATTTTCCATCTTTCAAAAGAATTATAAAATATGCAATTTATTAAGTTACAAAGAATTATAAAATATGTAATGTGAAGATATTAAATATAAATAGAGAATAGAAGTTTTTTTGTTCCAAGAAAAAGAAGGTAGTTATTTTCTTTATTTTGTGAAGATATATTGAAATTACTGAAATAATAGTTATTTTTATCAACCAGTCCAAGCAAATAAAATCTCTAAGCTCAATTGCTAAAACTATCAATTAGCTCAAAAGTTGTATATGTCAAACAAAGTCTTAAGAACGAAACTAAAGAGTGGTACTACACCATCATTGGCCAGATAAAATTAGTGCTATCTAAAAGGAATAGACGATTTTCATTTGAAAAAAATAGTTAATCAATTAGACAAAAATTGTCAAGTAGTTATTACTTCATTTTCAAACTCCGTAAGTTATGTGATCTTCAACAAGCCTATTGGAGCATGCATGACTCTTTTGGAGAGAAAGTCAACAATTTCATTTAGTTCACAAAAGATGTGGCTACAAGAAACATAATCTAAACTACTCAGATGTTCTTGGACCTTCATGATTAGGTGCTTCAGCCCCGTGTTGAGCTATCTACTCTATCATGAGATCCAATTGATGACTAATTGGGAATCTCCAAAGATTTGAAGGTCTCTATAGCCCCTATCAACTGCTAACTCAACCAACAATAGAATAGCCTTTACCTCAACAACATTGTTAGAACCATACCCTAGACCGTAAGAGAAAGCAACAGGATGCTAACTAGATAGATACAAAATACCACTTGCCCCAAAATTTCGAAGGTTTCCTTCAAACATGCCATTGAAAAAACCTCACAATATGGACTCATGTATTGAAGATTGAACCATATGCCATGCCATCTTTGGAACAATCTTCGTTCAAGAAACCTTCAAATGCATATTTGATTTTAAAAAACACTTGAAGTGGTGACATCATCTTATCTTCGAGCAACATCTCGTTTGTGATATCGAGATAACCCAACACAAAAGATTCATGACTATTGTTTTCCCACCAAAGCTAAACAATATCCCCCAAGGACTCCCCTCTCTAGCTACCAAGTATTGCATTAAGAGTAATGGTTGCATCCCAAACCTCCATGAAGAAATGATAACCCACAAGCACGTGGAAAATAGGTTCTGAGGGACATCTACATAGCACACACTTTCTAGGACCCTCAAAGGAACATATGCATATTATCCCAGGCAAGAAATCTATTAGAAAGTGGCATCCAAAGGAACAACTTGCACTTAAGGGGAGCCCTCACCTTCCAAACCTTCGCCCACCACCATTAAGAAGTTTGATCCATGTCCATAGAATACATAGCCTCGTATTCAAGCTTTGGTGTATAGAACCTCTTTGTTGAGGTTTTAGCCCAAACTAAAGGGTACTCCTCCTCTCTCATATAGATGTAACTAGAAGACAAAATTTTGCAAAACTACCCCATTCACTAACTTTCAAATTCACCAAACTGAGGTTTGTCAAGGATAACCAACCTCCACCCTATGAACATACTCCCTCAACACTCCTTACATCAACTATTGTAAACTTGTTAAGACCTCTTAGGGACTCATGGAGTTCCACACATAACCTATATGAATTCCCCGCTCCCTTCCAAGAGTCCAACCCCAATTTGATACTTCTTCCATCATTGACATTCCAAGCAAGCCACCCTCCAACTAGGGGAAAGGTTTGAACCAAAGGTTTCTAGATTAGAGAGGCATTTGAGTGGGATTTGATTGGGCTATGAATCCACTCTAGAACTATTTGAGGATGAATGCATTTTTGAAATAAAACATCTCTTCATACACCTTCCCCTGAAACAACCTTCCATAAAAAAATTATAAGAAGTGCCTTCAAGAAGAAGAAAACATTATCAAGGACACATCCCCATTCCTTCTTAGGCCCAGCTAGCCTCTCCTACCTAAACATGGCCATATTTTAGTTATCATGCTTACTAGTCCATAAGAAACTTAATATCTTTTTCTTGATCTTATAGAATATAACTTTGGGAATGTAAACAAGATACTATCAATGAATAGGAATTGCGCTAGGACTACATTAACAAGGGTTAATCTGCCTCCTCCTAAGGATGAATGTATTTTTGAAGTAAAACATCTCTTCATATACCTTCCCCTGAAACAACCTTCCATAAAAAAATTATAGGAAGTGCCTTCAAGAAGAAGAAAATATTTCAAGGCCACATCCCCCTTCCTTCTTAGGCCTAGCTAGCCTCTCCTACCTAAACAGGGCCATATTTTAGTTATCATGCTTACTGTTCCATAAGAAACTTAAGATCTTTTTCTTGATCTTATAGAATATATCTTTAGGAATGTAAACAAGATACTGTCAATGAATATGAATTGCTTGACTACATTGACAAGCTTAATATGCCTCCTAAAGATAGCCATCTTGTGTAGAAAGAGGTTACTCTATTGTCAATCATGTTATACAACTAGAACCAATCATTGAATCTATACTCATTTGGATTTGGATTGAAACCACGGTACTTAGAACCCTCTTGAAAATCTCCAACATGAAAAGGAAGGAGAGATAAGATAGCTCTTTCTTCACCAAGGATAGTGTTATGAAACATTGTGCATGATTTGCGTTGATTTACCTCTAGTAGCACCATGATATAGATCAAAATCCCAATGAATGGACTTTGCATCCCTCAAGGTTTCATCCCCAAACAAAAACACATCATCCACAAATTAAAGATGAGTAGTAGAGATGAGGGCTCCCAGTCTTATATTGTTTAATCTACAAGCCCTTCTTTAGGCAAGAAGACATCTACTCGAACCTTCAACTACCAATAGGAAGAGTAAAGGAAAAAGAGTAGACTACAAAATAATAAAACAAAGGCATTGATCATTAATGAAAAGGAGATGATAGAAAAAAAACCTTCCACCTAGTTTGCAAACTCACAAGAAAAACCAACATGTAAAATCATTAACCTTAGATAAGCCCAACTTACCTTATCATATGCTTTAGATAAGTCTAATTTGATTATAAGGGAGGGTTGTTTCTTTATCTTTATTGAATGTAGACCTTCCTATGTTATTCCTATAGCTTCATGAATTTGATGGCCATCTAAAAAACCAAAATTTTCACCTAAGATGACAGGAGATAGAACTAGTTTAAGTCTTTTAGCAATAATCTTGGACATGATCTTGTATATTGCATTACAGAATGAGATGGGCCTAAAATCCTCAAAATTACCAATGTCATCCTTCTTAGGAATCATAGCAAGAAAAGTATAATTAAATACCCTTGATACTTTACCTAAGTTCCCAAATTCCTTCACTACTAAAAGCAAGTCATTTCCTATCAAGTCACAGTAACCACCCAAAAAATTAACAAAAGAGTCATTAGGACCTAGGATTTTATATTTTTGAAAATATTTAATGACCAATCGTAATTCCTTGAAAGAGGCATATTTCATTAACTCCCCATTCTAATCCTACATCACAAAATTAGGGAAAAGACCAACTATCTTAACAACCTCTATTATGTTAGCTTTGGTTGACTCCTTGAAAATATTATTGAAATGACTGATGCCCACTTCAAAGATATCCTTAAAACTATGAATCCTTACCCATCCTTGATGTTCCAAATGGTATGAGAGTTTTTCCTCATTTTTTCACAATTATGGAAGAATATTATATTTTCATCCCCATGAACAATCCATGTCACTTTGCTTTTTCGTCTCCATTTAGCTTATTTGCATTCCAAAAGTTCTCTTTTGGTTGCTTCCTTCATCTTTAGGATTTCCATCTCTACCTCAGTAAAAATGCCATTCAAATTTGATTTAAAGATATTTGTTATATCTTCATTGGGGATCCAAATATGCTCTTGAGAATCATTGGACTTTGCTTTTTCCCATGCTATGGTTTTCTTTTTAATTCTTTTGGGGTTATCAATAAACTGGAACATAATTGAATCCTCCATAAGACTATGAAAATGTTTTCATTCATTAAACACCATTTCCCTAAATATAAGGTCATTCAACCAAAAGGGGTTGAATTTAAAAGGGTCAAGTGTCTTTGGGGTTGGATCCCTTACTTGAAGAACTCCTTCTCCAATCCAAGAGATTAGGTTATCAAAATTTTCAATCATCTACTCTGTCACAAGGAACATAGCAAACCTCTTAGAAATCACACCACCCCCTGACCTATTCTATATCCAAGTCGGACACAAATTTAGTGGCTTTGTATCACATAATCCCACCTCGTTAATTTTTTTAAGAAAGTTATTACCAATGGGTCCATTATGCCAACTTCCCCCAAACAACTTACTATTTCTCAAATAAATTGCATATCACCACTTGCTATAATGTTTTCCTTCCCATCTATCTCTTTGGGAAAGAAAGAGTTCCAAAATCCTTCTCGATCCACAAAAGGACCATGGACATTAATAACATTTAGAGCATCATTAAGATCCAATGAGAACAACTCAAATATCATGCTAGGAAAAGGAGACTTTTGTAAAATGAAGGGTCTTGAACAAACCCACCATTAACCCACTTGATTTACCTTCTACATTGATAGCCTCAAAACTCCACCCAAGAAGGGCAATTTTTAAATATACTTTACTTTGTTGGCCTCCATAATAGATTTCTAATTCAATAAAACCTTAGGGTTATTAGAATTAATTAATCTCTTTAAGAAGTTTCTTTTGAAATCACTCCCTCAAATTCTAGTATTATACAAGAACATGATTAGCTCTGAAACTTTAAGTGGGCTTTGCCTACTATAAGGGCCCCATGAACTGTCATTAGCTTACCTGATAAGACTTCTTTTTCACCTTGTTTCTTAGATTGGGAAAGGAAATATTTTATACTAAGACCAACTTGGCCACCTATTTTGGGAAAATTGGCTCAATGGTGAGATAAATCTCCTTTCCTTGTAGGTTGAAAACAAGACAACATATCGTGAGTGGGTTAGTGTGACATAAATTGGTGTGTTGAAGCAAAGAAACAAATAAAAACATAGGAACTACTTCAAGAACTAAATTTGTTAAATTACATGAAAACAAAGACAATAGATAAGCTTCAACCACATTGCATATGTAAAATGGAAAAGCATGTATACAATGGTTTTACCTTGAGGAGTGTAGCTTCCAAGGTGCAACCAACACTCCCTTTGGGAAGGGTCCTTTGATCTCTCTAATTGTTTCAAACTAACCTGGAATGATGAAGGAAAGCACTTGCTTCTTAGGGGAAGAAGTCAAGGTATCTTGAAATGCCAATGAGTGATAAGAATATGGGTGGAAGAGAGGTCTTCCTAACAAATTCTTGCAAGATAACCTTGCTCTAGATTTTTCTTATGGAATGCATATCCATGGCTTCATTTAATAGCCAAAATGGAGGTCTTCAAAGAACTTGTTCTCAATGTGAATGGTCCTCTTCACGAAGTGGCTTCCAAGTACAAGGATAGGGCTCATAAATGCCCAAGTACTTGGTATGGAGCCAATTTGAACCCCTTGGTGCCCAAATGTAGTTGGGGAGCCATAAATGCGCCATAGACTCATAAAGTTTGAATTTTTACACAATCGTGTGGGTATCATTTTCCTTGTGACATTGCATAGGTAAAAACATTGTGAGGTTGTGCGAGCTAGTAAATTTTTTCATGTGCATTGACTCCTTCATTTCACATGTTGATAATTGATAAAAACAAAGATTTGTGAGCTGTATCTTGTATGTTTATGACATCTTTCAGTAATGGATGCAAAAATGTTGCAGTTGTGTGAAATTTAGGCGATAACATATGCCCCTTGATGTGTGAGGTTAGGATCATATTGTATAGGCAAAATACACCATTGTTTCTTTTCCTCATGTTGATATTCCATGACTGTGAGAGTGAGAGAGCAATTGATGAGAGTAAAGGAGAACCTGTCGAAGAATGTTGGTGATCACATATAAAGCAACAAATTGATCAACAATACATAAAGAATGATTTTTTTCAAATGAGGCAAGCACTATGCTCATGATATTATGTTCGAGTGAATTACAATGAGAGGATACCGAGTGATCAACTCTGGAAACTACTAGGGTAAGGTCGAATTTGGATTCGATCAAAACCTGAGTAGATGTGCATAGTAACTAGGTATGATGATGATGATTCCCAAGGGGGACATAATTATTGATGATTTAAAACAACCCACTAGTGTGGAGGACATGAATAATGATGAAGGTGTTGGAAGGGAAACTCATAATACCACATATGTAAGTCTTCAATCATAATGACAAATGTTGCAACCGTCGAAAAGTACGACTCCCCCTTATGCAGTAAATGAGTTGGTGTCGAGCATAGGGGAGACTACTGAGGGAAAGAGCAATGATGATTCTCTATGCTCACTCCAAGGTTGACCATTTACTGCGGATAATAGCAACCAAGTTACAATTATTGCCACTACAACTCTCAGAATCGACTCCGTTGAAATCAATGAGAGCCAAGGCGAATCAGAGGGTAAGTCCCATATGGATGAGAACTAAGAACATATCGTAATTGATTGGGATGGTGATAGAACATGATGAGAAGAGATGGTAAGCATGAGCTTCATGAGCTTCATGAGTTCCCTTAATTCGGAGTAAGATGGGTGGTTCACTCTAGGCAACAAAATTTAATCAGTTGAACAATACGTGACCAAGGGATGAAAGGGCCAAGGGTATGAACAAACTATAATTTGGGTATTGTATGGTGATGCCAAACTTAGATGAGGAGGAGTCTCATGTGCCAGGGCGATAATGATATTAGTGAAGGTATTGGTAGGTCGAACAAATGGGTTGCATATTTTAGGGTGTTGGTTTATCCTTAACTCTGAAGAGTTAATATTTTTTTTATGTTTCTTCCACATGTGTGCCTAAGGAAGTGTTGTCATGGGTTATCCATCCTCCTTTCATATTGTGATCCCCTTATTTTCATTTTTTCTTTCATATTTCATTTACTTGCATTTCATTTAGCCTTTTCATGGCTTAGTCCCTTTTTCTTTAGATATGGCTATGTAAGTTGTTGGACACACCGAGCACACTCAGGGGGGGGGGTGAATAGTGTGTGTGGATTTTATTACTTTTTCAACTTTAATAATCATTAGCAACTTATTCAATATTATGCAAAGTACATTATTATCATTATATCAACAATTATAGCTCATCATCACATATCATCACATCATCAAAACACAGTACACAAGTTTTTTACGTGGAAACCCAAGTCTCGGGGGAAAAACCACGGAAGCCTTTAGAATAATAGTTTTCCAGCAATAACTGGAAGGAGGAAACAACCCCCTTGTTACAATGACTTCAATTCTCCAGCTACAACTGGAAGGAGGCTACAACCTGAAGGAAGCCCTAGCTCCCTAGATATCCTTGCACCGTCCTACCACCTTGATATGAAGAAGGAACTACTGAACCACAACCGCACTGATCCTGTGGACCTGCTAATCAACACCTATACCACACTGCTGACCACTACTCATGCTCATCAATTGTCACTGAACACTACTGTCCACTAACCACTGTACATCAACTGTGTCACACTGCTTGTCAACATATAAAATCAACCTGTCCAATCTGGTTGTACACATCATCCCACTCAGTCAATCTGAGTTTAACCAAATGTATACCAGACTTAGTCCACCTGAGTCAAACCAACTATTCATACAACTCAGCCAATCTGAGTTAAGGAATCTGCTCATGTAGCCTACTCAATTGAATCAATGTACCCGCTGCTCATTACCACTGTTCATCATTTCATCATTGTCATCTATATATCATTGCATGCACTACTGGGCATATATAATCATGTATATCATACTGTATATCTATAGTTGATCATTTAAATCAATGATCACTATGTAAACATCATATCACTATGTAATCACTGAGCATATGTGTAGACATCAACAAACATCATATCACTATGTAATCATTGAGCATAGGCATAGACATCAACAAACATCATACCATTGTGTAATCACTGAGCATAGGTGTAGGCATCATCAAGCATACATCACTGATTTTTTCTCCATTTACTACATGTCACTGAGCACACTACTAGCTCATTACTAATCATCATCACATTACTAAGTTTCATGTATCACTGAACATATATTGCTACATCACTGTGTAACATCATTCCAATTACTATGCAATCATTACATCACTATGTAAGCAATATATCACTGTATCATACATACCAAATGATGATCATATCACAAAAGGAGGCATCCCGAAAACAACATTTAGACAGTTTGAAATCAATACTGAAACAACTCGAGATCAACATACATTAATGAGGGAGACAACTCAGATTCATCACTAAAGAAGCTGAGAGACAGTCCACTGAACTGGGAGATAAACCAAAATCTTCAGAGGTAGACCACTAAAATTTTAAGAGGACAAACCACTGAATTTTATCACAGAACTTGACTGTGGCTTCCTTAGACACCCTAGTGCTTGGACGGAAATTTAGAGATAAGAACTCAGATTTATGTCCAAAAAAAAAATCAGACTTTAAAATACCTGTGGCTGCCTCAGAAAATCAAAGCATCACTACTTGCTAGCATTGTCAATCAAATTCAAAAATTCTGTGTCATGATCTTCAAAAAATATGTATCATCATCTTCAAAAATTCTGTGTCATTATCTTTTAGACAATCCGAATTTTTCCTCGGTGAGGTCCGAATTTCATCAAAGAGGCAGACTGAAAAAGTCACAGAGGCAAACTGAAAATGTCACAGAGGCATCCTCATAGAGGTCTGCGAAAATCAGAGCTATTGCACTTCATCAGCGAAAATTGCCTCAGTAAGATCCGAATTTCAGAGTTGAATTAATCCTCCAAAAACTCACTACTGCACTTTTTGTATACTGCAGCTGCCTTAGTCTACAGTAAATACGAATTTCAGAGAAGGATACTTCAAAATTGTGTATAAAATGAATGGAATGAAGGTGTATATATATAGGTTCAAAAAATGACTTCAAACTGAGCCGACTTGCTATATGTATCTTTTTATATATATATATATATTTTTTTTTATTTATTTATTTATTTATTTATTTATTTTTATTTTTATTTATTTTATTTTTTAATTAAACTTTGACTGGGCCGACTCCCCAATTTTAGCATAACATTAATTTTAAAATTAAAATTTATTTTAAATATTTGCCTAGTTTCAAGCCAACATTTAACATGTCATTTAGGGTTGATTCTTTTGCAAAGGAGCTTCATCAAATGGCTTTGCCACGTTCAAGCGATACTCAAGCATATTTACAAAGGTACTAGGGCATCATTATCAAGAGAAATGATTTAAGGTTTACTTGGTGCAAGGTGAGGGATCCAAGGCGTAGGTATTTGGGCTTAAGGACAAAGATCATCAAGTGCAAGTGCTTCCAAGGGCTCCATGGGCTTCATAACATATCAAGGGCTATGAGGTCAAGAACTTCATCAAGATCAAGCAAGAAGACTCCATGTGTGTGGGTTTAATGACCCCACCAAGTCACAAATGACCACATAATGGGTCATTTGGACCACTTAGTGCTCCAAAGCACACATCAACATGCTAAGACATCAAGTAAGGGCATAGGTCAATTGTGTGGGTTCCAAGGACTATGCTACTACATCATCCATTCAAAAATCAATCAAGAGACCCCAACAAGTACAAGCAACACATAGACCTTCAATCAAACAACAACCAGGAGCAAGGATACAACAATGGACTCAATGGGACCAAGATACAACTTAGGGGTACTCAACCAAGTTAATGGGTAGCTAGGGATTTTGGCATTGTCCCAAGGCCACCAAGGGCTTCAAGCTTGGGCTTGGACAAATTCAAAAGGTCTCCTCTGACACAGACAACCACAAACCAAACATTAACCCTTAGGGGCTCCACAAGGGGCACCAAGACTCAAACGTTGGAATCAATGACAACTTAATCAACAATCTCCCCCTTTTTCATTGATGACAACACTCAAGATCTTCTCTAGAACAATCTCTCCCTGTCTTCTTCAGAACAATCTCTACCCGTCACAGTTTCTCTCCCCTTTTGGAATCAATGGAAAAGGGAACATCTTTTGACAATACAACTCCCCCTCGAGAACATCCTTTGGCAATATTGCTCCCCTTATCATTGAGCACTGTTGGTACTTTGATGGACTTGTGTTATGTCACAAGGATACTACTGATCTTAAATCTGATAATAAGGTGCATCACTCCTTTCACACATTCTTTGTATGTTAGATCACTGATCGATAGTATTCAAACATGGTATTAGGTTCTTCTCAAACGCTTCATCATTTTTGTCTTGCTCAATGGAACAATCTACTGAATTTCTTGTCCATACTTTGTTAGACTGATTGTTGTTCATGATATTCGATTGAACTTGCTTTCTTCTCCAAACTTTAACTTCTCCCTGCATTCTGCAATATTTTGCAAAATGACCATAATGATGGAAATTATAACATTGAACATAAAATGGAACTTTATTTCTTTCTGGAGTGATTCTGTCATGAGCTCTACAATGAATGACTTTGTGACCATAGTTGTTACACTTGTAGCAGTGACCATGGAACATTATAGGATATCTCTGAGCAAAGGATTTTTGTGATGTAGCTTCTCTTGATTCTTGCTAATCACAGGATCTTCTGAGAATACCTGTATAACTGTTAGCCTTTTCTTCTTTTTCCCTGGATCTCTCACTTTCTTCGATGATCTTTGAGTTTGTTTTCAACTGAGCAGTTGTCTTTTTCAGATCTTCCTTTAGAGAGAGGATCTTAAATTCTTGATTTTGGCAAATTTCTATCTTTTCTTGGAGTTGTCTTATAAGGTCTTCTTCAATTTCTTGACATCTTCTATCTGTTCTTTTAGATCAACGACATTGTCTTCCATTTGTCCTTTTGAGTTATGATCTTCCTCATGAGATTTTTGCAGTTGTTCTTTTAGTACTTTATTTTCTTTTCTGATCTATGAGAGTTCCTTTTCAACTTCAAAATTCGTCAAACATAACTTTTGTGATTCTATCTTCAAGGATTTGATTTCAAATTCTTGTTTTCTTCTTAATTTCTCTTCAAGCTCATGACTAAAGTGAATTCCCCTTTAGTCATTTGAATATTCTTTCTCACTAGTAATACTTTCCTTCTGTAATTTTTCAAGTAAGGTATTGATCTCACTATCTTTGTCTTGAAGTTTGCGAGTCAATTCCTTCTCCTTATCTTCTAGTTGTCTTATGTGCTTGTCAATTTCTTCTGATTGTATTTTATTTTCAGCAGCAGACTTCTCAAGTTTATCTTCAGATATCACAACGCAAAGAAGGAATTTTTATCTCTCAAACCAAGTACATCAAGGAAATGTTAAAGAGATTCAAAATGGAAGACTGTAAACCTGTGAGTACTCCTATGGTCACCGACTGCAAACTAATCAAGGATGATGAATCAAGAGAAGTTGATGACAGGGGGAGCATATCCTAAGGGGGATCTATATTGTCAAAATATGTTCCCTTTGCCATTGATGCCAAAGGGGGAGAGAAAATGTGACAGGGAGAGATTGTTTTGAAGAAGCTAGGGAGAGATTGTTCTAAAGAAGAACTTGAGTGTTGTCATCAATGAAAAATGGGGAGATTGTTGATTAAGTCGTCATTGATGCCAACAGTTGAGTCTTGGTGCCCCTTGTGTATCCCTGAGGGTTAGTGTTTGGTTTGTGGTTTTCTATGTCATAGGAGACATTTTGACTTTGTCCAAGCCCAAGATTAAAGCCCTTGGAGGCCTTGGGACAATTCCAAAAGCCCTAGCTACCCATTAACTTGGTTGAGTACCCCTAAGTTGTATCGTGGTCCCATTGAGTCCATTGTTGTATCCTTGCTCCTGGTTGTTGTTTGATTGAAGGTCTCTGTGCCGCTTGTACTTGTTGGGGTCTCTTGATTTATGGTTGAATGGATGATGTAGTAGCATAGTCCTTAGAACCCACACAATTGACCTATGCCCTTACTTGATGTCTTAGCTTGTTGATGTGTGCTTTTGGAGCACTAAGTGGTCCAAACGACCCATTATGTGGTCATTTGTGACTTGGTGGGGTCATTGAATCCACACACATGGATTCTTCTTGCTTGATCTTGATGAATTCCTTGACCTCATAGCCCTTGATATGTTATGAATCCCATGGAGCCCTTGGAAATGGTCTTGCTTACACATAGTTTGATGACCCTAGACGATGACCTCACATGGGTTAATCTTGAAGATGAGGAACCCTTGGTTCCTTAGTTATGATGCACTCCTACAATGTCATGGAAGTGATGACTCTTGATAAACTTGGAAGTATGGTCATACTTGGTTGTGATGCCCCCATACCCCCTGCATAGAATGAACCTTGTATCCTTGTCCATACCTTGTTGAGAGGTCTAAGCACTTGCACTTGATGATCTTTGTCCTTAAGCCCAAATACCTAGGCCTTGGAGCTCTCACCTCGCACCAAGTAAACCTTAAAGCATTTCTCTTGATAATGATGCCCTAGTACCTTTGTAAATGTGCTTGAGTAGCCCTTGAACGTGGCAAAGCCCTTTGATGAAGCTCCTTTGCAAAATAATCATCCCTAAATGACATGTCAAATGTTGGCTTGAAACTAGGAAAATATTGAAAATTTAATTTAATTTTAAAATTAATGTTATGCTAAAATTGGGGAGTCGGCCCAGTCAAAGTTTAATTATATATATAATATAGTCTCTAGTATTCTGAATCAAGATTAAAGAAGTGGTATCATTCTCATATTTTTGAGTACATTAGTTTGGAAAATAAAAAAAACTTTACTATCTTCATTTCAAGTGGCTTACTTGAAATTGTCGAGAAGAGTATTTTATGCTTTGGATATTTGTTTAAGAAACTTTGAAAAAGCTTAAAAAAGAGTGAATGCTTATGTTCTCTTGGTTTTGAAAAGTTCATCTTCATCTCCTTGAAAATAGTAAGTGAGTTTAGGCCTTCTCGAAGTATTGAAAAAGCTAGTGAATGCTCTCATATTTTTTTATTTCCCTTTCACTTCTTTCGTTCTTTATTTTCAAATCGGAATTATTGCAATCAAAAGAGAAGTTCATATTTTCATGCTTGCTCATATATTTAGCTTAGTTGAAAAGGAAAAAGAAAAAATATTCTTGGTTTGGTGTCTTGTTTTCGTTTTGTTGGATTAAATGAAAGATTGTTTCTAGTCTTTTGGTTAAATTGGAGAGGAAAGTAGGAAGCATATGTTGTTCATTTACGTTTGGAAAAGAAAAGACTTCTCCTTCCTTTAGCACTAAGGTTGGACTAAGAGATGAGAAAGAGTTTAAGTATATGAGTAATCATAAAGCATCCATGTACCATCTCATGCTAATATACCAATATATCAGAAAACATGCTAAGAGTAAATGAAGGTTAGAAAATATCACATCACTAGAGGATCAAAGCACTGTCTCCAACTGGGCACATCAAAGCATATGGACCATCTTGCAAGGATGAAGGACCTTTGGCCAATGATCAATGGTGGGACCACATATCGCACATCAAAATATCCAGTCAAAGTCACACATGTTGAAAAGGGGGTAACATATGGCTCCAACTGTAGGACATGTACTCTATGAGAGAGTGCATGAGAACTCTAGAATCTTAGCCTGTCCCCTACACAAAAACCCAAAGTGCAAATCAAATCCTATCAAGGGGTCAAGACACAAGTGCTTTTCCCCTATCTACATAAATCAATGGATGAAGGAACCAATAGATCATTTTATTCAGTGAAATAAAATAAAATGCATGAAATAAAATAACATCATATGACATGAAATGCAAGTCAATCAAATGCAGAAAGCAATATGTAAATAAAAATGCAATGCATGTATAACATCAATATCTATAAAGCAATATGTAAATCATATGCAGATGCAACCAATCAAACAAAATGAAATCCTACTTTATAAGAGATTCCCCATGGCATAAAATACCATCACAATAGTAAAGCTTCAGGATTTGTCGTTAATGGGAAAAGGAAATATCTCTATGTCAAAGTGGCTAAGGTAGAAGGAGTTGGCACCCACAAGGTTATCAACTTTATAAGGTCCCAACCACAAACTCTTAAAATTATCATGCTTCCCAAGTTTCTCAGTATGTTTCTTCAACATAATAATTAGGTCGCCCTTCTACAAGTTGAGCTACGAGCCTTCTTATCGAACACAATCTTGACTCTCTCTTGACACTTTGCAAAATAGCTAAAAGTTTTCCTTCTAGTTTCATTGAGATCAATCAAGTGATTTATTATTTCTTGCACAACATCTTGGTTGGAGGTAAATTGTTGCATGAATTGGTACATAGGGATCTTTAAGTGGTACATAGGGATCTACCCCATATACTAACTTGAATGGTGTCTTTCTGGTTTATTCTTTCTTGGTTATCCTATCATCCGACAAGGCATATTTGATTTTCCCATCCCAGTTCTTCTTTTCCTCACCTACAGTTCGCTTCAGGATTGTCATGAGATTCTTGTTGCTAGATTCAGCTAGACCATTTCCATGTAGGTAATAGTTCAAAGAATGGGACATGAAAATGCCATAATCAAAACAAAATGTTGATATCTTGGATGAGCTAAAATACTTGACATTTTCAGTGGTGATCTTCGTAGGAACAATGAACCTAGTAATGATCTTATCTTTAAGGAACTCAATCACCACACTATATGTTTCTCTCTTGGTGGGGATGGATTCGAACCACCTCATAAAATAGTCCATTGTTGTGAGAATCCATCTATGGCCATTACTAGATTTATCCATTAAATCTCCAATAAAATCCATCCCCCATTGCCTAAAAGTAGCTTTAACTACGACTGGTTTCAAAGGAATAGATGCAAGATTTTGTCTACCTAAGAATAACTGACAAGGTTGATGATTCCTCACAAATTTGTGGAAATCAACAAAGATTGTGGGCCAATAGTAACCGAACCTCAAAATCTTATGAGTGGTCGTTCTAGCAGCATAGTGTCAACCACATAATACTTCATGCAAATCAATCATGAACCATTTAGCTTCAGCATCATCGACACATTCCTAACCCAATTATCCCTACATGATACAATATTTAGAGGCTTTAAGTATTAAGGCTCTCTTCTTATGATCAACTAAGTGGTTTGGACAATTAAGTTTCTTCAAGTGATAAACAATGTTCGAGTACCACTCATGTTGTTATAGCGTGTCTAACACAATGGAAATAATCTCAAGGGGTTTGTTACTTAAGTTTAAGGCTTATTTCATTCCCTTTGATGAGAATTTGGGCTAAGCCTTGTCCTTTGATAAACTTAGGGGGGTTTGTTTTTAACTCATACTCTTGGATTTGAGTCACCCACTTCCCTCTAACTCCTAGACAATCGGGCTAAGTTAGGATGTTCTTAACAATGACATAAGGTACATAGGCTATCACCTTGGATTTGATAGGTTGCTAACTTAGAGGGCCTTGCTTCAAAGATATCATCTAGAAAGAATAAGTGTTGTGGGCCTCTAATCTTTCAAATATGTATTGAGGGGTTCAACTTGCAAATGCAAGGGTAAGGACAAATCCCTCCATTACTTCCTTCCTTGAGTGAAACCCTACAATAGAAGGGATTAGATTTGCAAAACCTTGATTAGGATTAGTACAAATGAAAACCTCCCTCTATGCAAGAACTACAATTGAATCCAACATAAAACCTTATACAATATCCAATCCAATGTGACATTAGTGCCCTCACAATGGCTCAAGAGAAGTAACATGGACAACGCTAGCAAATATGATCTCCAAAATATAAACACACTAGCAAGATAAATGCCACACATTCACAATAGAGAAACCTTTAGACAATTTTTTTTCCAAAGAAAGATATATAAATTAAGCTCCAATATAGAGGGATATTAAAAAATGCAACCATGAAATGAGATGTGGAAGTAGCTCTCTATTTATATAAGAGGAAAAAACCTTCTTTACAATAAAATAATCATTGTTTCCTTAGATCTAGCCTATGGTGGGGTAAAATAATACAAAATCCCCACTCAATCAACCAACTATTAACAAGTTAAATAAAAAAGAGTGGTCAAAGCCACTTGAACATTACAAAGATACATGAAGTCCCCCAAATGAGGGGATGCCTCCATCAAACACGGGATCAATGCATGATATAATGCCATGTGGCCTCCAAAGGCCCCTCTAAGAAGTGTGCTCCAAAATAAATTCCCATTAGAAAACCTCAAAGCCGCTTTCCAAGTGGGGTCTTCAATAAGCCAAGTCCTCCAAGCAACCAAGATGTCCACCTCCTAGCCTCCAAAGGCTTCCTCAAAGATAACTTGTTCATCAAGTAAGGTCCAATCAATGTTGACTACATGCCACCTCCAAGGGATTCAAGAGACTTTCTTCATAAGCTATGCAAGCGAATGACCAAATTGGATCAAGATTTTTGTAATGTCCCCATCCAAATAAATCACATGAAGGGAAATTTCCACCAATCTATTAGTTCACTAGGTTGGGGTGGAAACATTTAGACTTGGAATAAGGGATCTATAAGACCCCAAATGGACATTAGATTGACAAATAAACATTAAAGGGGCTCAATAAATAATAATAATCAGAAAATAAGGTGGCACTTGGTCATGAGGGTGCATAGGTGGTGTGGGACCCACACAAGGCAAGATTCTCCATGCCACATGGCATCCTATTCTCACCCATTTGAATACAAGGTGGAGTCTAACGTTCTTGGGGGAGTTGGAGAGGCATTATTCATGGCATGAATAAGGGAGGGTCGAATTAGAGTGGAATAGTAACTCCCATGTAAGAGGAAGAGGCATCTTAGAAGTATTGTGACACTTGGAGCTAGATTCCCTAACTTCTATGACAACAATGATGAAGATTGTATGACACTTATGACAAATATCAGACCTAATTGCTGACATATGACCTATGACATGTCAGGGCTAAGAATAGCCTCCAAGAGGGCACAAAAGGGGAGTTATGGAAGCCAAGATTCCCCCCATTCGAATTGATGGAAGAGGAAGGCTAGGAAATGTTGGACAAGTGGCACTCATGGGAATCTCTCCCTAATTCGAGTTATGATGAAGATCTTGGATGGAATTGGAGCCATGGAGGCATTAGGAGGTTAATAAAAGACAATAAGAAAGAGGGATACCAACTTTTGATCATTTCTCATTTGGAAAAATTTGGAGATCTTAGCTTGTCCTTGCATGGTCGATGTTCATCCTCCTTGCCTTAGAAACAATTTCGAGGGTGAAAGATTCCCATCCAACTTGGTTCATGGAGAGGCCATTCAAACCCCTCAATAGAGATCCATGGAGATGTTTTGATGCAGGTTCAAACCCCAATTGAGTTCAAGTTCATCTTATCTCATTCTTCTCTATTCCTATTCTACTATCTTTCTCTCATTGTCATGTGAATGTGCACGAGCACACTTCTTGTTGCATATAGTTAGTGGAGGATTTTTATTTAGACTTCATGGACATGTTATTTGCTGAATATATCTGTAATAATCATATCATGAGAGCCATATCTCGAAACACCATGTATTTCGAGTGATATTTCCAATCAAGAAAGAGATTCGAGCCATTTTCCCCATAGCATTTGCATAGTGATTTTGGAATGATGTTGTACCTGTTTTATATCAGAGTTTTTTGAGATATTTATCCATGTTATGAGATCTATATGAAGTCACTTTGATGGCCCAAATTATTTTTGCATACTCCTGAAGTGTCACTATGGTTTATGATTAAATTCGAGACTCTGTGTCCACCTTTTTTACCACAAATTCTAGACTCTAGAAGCTGTTGTTCATTGGGATACCTATTTGACCCTAAAACCAAATATAATGCTTCCCATATATTGTCCTTAATGTCCTCTAACATATCCAAGTATCAAACCAAGAATTAGTGACAGCTGTACAGTGTTTGGAAGAGAATTTAATGGAAGACCTAGGGGGAATTTCCACTTCTCAAATGAACTAGTCTTGTCCCGAAAATTCTTTCCTTGCAAATTGCAGACCATGGATGGGTATATCAGTTTTTTGGGGGTTTGATAGAAGTGTCAATGTGTCCTATGCCCCATCATGACCTTCCTCCCAAATTTGAAAGCATTTGGAGGTGTTTGGAACCAGTTGTAAACTACACCCCTAGAATCAAAACAAGGTGAACCCAAGCACTTTCCTTTGGAGGGATATTACAGTGGTATCAGAGAATGGTCCTTGCACCTAATTTGGGTGACCATTTATGAGGTCAAGAAGGAATCCCCCACCCTTAGAAACCGAAACTGAAATTACCTTTGGTGAAGAGGAAGAAGCAGGATAAGAGGTGCACTTTGTTGAGACTATGGCTAAGGATGAGAAAGGAACCTCGGAGATGGAGGAGAAAGAGGAGTTTAGGAAGTTCATGAAACCAATTTTTGAAGACATGACAACGAATATAATGCAAGGGTTCGAATTGATGGCTATTCAAATTGGAAGCAAATTGGAAATAGGAGGTAGCAGTGGTTCACCTTTTGAGGAAAAGAAGGCATTTGGTGAAAACATTTTCTCAAAGACAGGGCCTCACAACCGAACCAATGAATTCCAGAGCTCAAAAAGAGCCACCACACCCAAGTTTCTTGAGGTCAAAGAGGATCTTAAAACCCAATATGGAATGTGAGAAGTTCTAGCAAAATGACAACATTTGAGTGAAGATTGTAGGAGGACCTTACCATTCGATCAATTCTTTACTGTCTCAAACAAGCTCAAAATGAGGGGAGGTAACATAACTCATTTCCAAAACAAATAATTGAATTATGCCATAGGTAAAATTCCCCTTCCTACGTTTGATGGCTCATCCCAAAGTTTTGAAAATACTTGGGTACAAAAGTTAGATGTATATTTTCAGCTGAATACAATGGTTGAAGAGGATGCTTTAAAAATGGCTATTCTGCATCTTGAGGGAGAAGCCAATGATTGGTGGTTCCATGGACTCAAAACCTTGGGACATGATCAGGTCACATCATATGAAGAGTTTGTTAACAGGTTAGTGGAAATATTTGAGCAAAAAGACCCTGAAATTCCTTTCAAGGAACTAGCACAGTTGAAGCAAAATGGAATCCCTGAGGAGTACATGTTGGAATTCCAAAAACTATTAGTTATGGTGGCCGATGTATATTTGGTTAGATTGGTATTGCTCTTTACTGAAGGATTGGATGAACCTTTGAAATGTTTATTTAAAGCTCACAAACCTACTTCATTGAAAGATGCCGTGAACTTGGCAAGAGATATGCAAAATGTACTACTCAAGACAAAGTATCCTCCGAAGCCCAATTTTCCTTCCAAGTTTAGATTTGACAAGAGTTTATGGCAAAAAGATTCATTTGGGAAGGACAAGAAAGAGGGGCCAAGCAAGGAAGAACTCATAAGAAAGAATCTATGTTACACATGCTTTCAACCATGGGTACCAAGGCATAAATGTGCTAAGGGGAAAGCACAATTCATTGAAGTATTTTCTGATGATGAAGGGGACATGGAGGAGGAAGAACAACTTTCATCCCAAGAAGAGAGATATGACACAGCAGAAGAAGATCATCCATCACCCGAAAAAGGGATAATGATAGTTCTTTCAGGAGTGCCTCGTTTTCACACCATCCGATGCAAGGGAGTGGTACAAGGCCAGAGAGTTTTGGTATTGATAGATGGAGGAGAAACTCATAACTTCATTGATGCAACCTTGGTGGAAAGGAGAAAGTTACCTATTGAATCATTCGAAGGGTTCACAGTCATTATTTCAGGTAACAATTCTATGGAATGCAACATTTGGATTCCAAAGCTACAACTTACCATAGGAAATTACACGTTTTCTAATAACTCATATGTGGTGGATGTTGCTGATACAAATGTGGTTTTGGTAGTACAATGGTTATACTCTATAGGAGAACATACAGTGAACTACCAAATACCTGAAATGAAGTTCAAGGATTCGAAAGCAAAACAAATGGTAGTGAGAGGACTGCACACCTATCCTAACCAAGTGGTGTCTTCCCATAGTATGAGGTCGATATTGAGACATGGGGACATTGAATGGGCTGCAGAATGTTTCATCACTTCCCCTAGACCAAACATAAAGATTGCAGAACACCCAAGGGAGATAAGGCAGCTACTACACAAGTATGAAAGAGTTTTTGGAGACCTTCCCCCTAGAAGGCCACCTGACATAGGAGTTGAGCATACCATTGTTTTGGAGGTAGGTACTTCTATCAAAATACGCCCATATAGACACCCAAAAAGGTTTAGAGATGATATTGAGAAGGCTATTCAAGAACTATTGGAATTGGGGCTCCTTAGACCAAGCTCAAGTCCCTATGCTTCTTCAATTGTCTTGGTGAAGAAAAATGATGGAACCTTAAGGATGTGCATTGATTTTAGAGCTTTAAACAAGAAGACAATAAATAATGAATATCCCATTCCTCAGATAGATGAGCTCATGGATGATCTATTTGGAGCAAATTTCTTTTCCAAAATTGAACTTAGATCTGGTTACCATCAGATTCGAATGAAGGAAGAGGATGTGCAAAACACTGCTTTCAAATGTCACTATGGTCATTTCGAATTTCTTGTCATGCCTTTTGGTTTGACCAATGCTCCAACAACCTTCCAATCATGCATGAACAAAATATTTTGCAAGTAGATCCGTAAGTTTGTTTTGGTTTTCTTTGATGATATTTTAATTTATAGTAAGACATGGGAGGAACATTTGCACCATTTAGAAGTTGTATTGAAAATATTGCATGAACAATCTTTGTTTGTTAAGCTGTCCAAGTGTGAGTTTAGGTTGATAGAAATATTGTATCTTGGGAAAGATGGGGTAAAGGAGCACTTGGAGAAAATAAAGGCTATCCTTGAATTTCCATCACCCAAGAACGTCACTGAATTGAGAGGCTTTATTGGGATCTGCACTTACTATAGGAAGTTTGTGAAGGGGTTTTCCAAACTAACTGCTCCCCTTACTAATTTGACCAAGAAGGATGCTTTCAAATGGGATGAAGAGGCTGAAAAGGATTTCCAAAGAATGAAAGAGTTAATGAGTAGTTGTCTAGTACTTGCATTACTAGATTTTTCTAAACCATTTGTTTTGGAATGTGATGCATCAGGGGAAGGCATAGGGGCGGTCTTAAATCAAAATCAACACCCCATAGCGTTTTAGAGCAGAAAAGTGTAGCCACATGAGAGGCTCTAATACATATATGACAATGAAATGTTAGCCATCATGCATGCCTTGGCCAAGTTTAGACAATATCTGGAGGGGAACAAGTTTGTGGTCAAAACTGATCATAACATTTTAAAGCATTTCCTTACACAAAAATATCTCAATGAAAGGCAACAAAAGTGGGTAAGTAAAGTTCAAGCTTTTGATTTTGACATTGAATATGTAAAGGGGAAGAACAATATTGTAGTAGATGCATTGTCTAGGAGACCTTCATTTTCCCTTATGGACATTTCAAAAGATTGGAAAGATGTGCTAATAGTAGAGTATCCCAAAGATAGATTTGCTTGTGAATTGTTAGATGGGGTCAAGGAAGATGACAGGTACAAGATATTGAATGGCCTAATATACTATAAAGACCGAATATACTTAGTTCATGGTTTGAACTTAAAACACAAGATCTTGAAGGAATCTCATGATTCTCCTTTAGCAGGCCATCCTGGTTTCTTTAAAACATATAGGCAGTTAAGATAAAGGTTCTCTTGGAAAGGGTTGAAGGAATATGTTTTAAAGTATGTGAATGAGTGCAAGATATGTCAACAAAACAAAGTTTAACACACCCATCTTGCTGGTCTCTTACAACCATTGCCTATTCCCGAACAAAAGTGGGAAAGCATCTCCATGGATTTCATCACAGGTTTGCCCAAGGCTTTTGGTAAGGATTGTATTTATGTTGTGGTGGATAGACTCACCAAATTTGCTCATTTCTTTGCTATTACATCATCTTTACTATTGCACAAGTAGTTGAGCTATTCTTTAGAGATATTTTCAGATTGCATGGACTTCCCAAAAACATTATGAGTGACAGGGATAACAGATTTATGAGTGTTTTTTAGCAAGAAATCTTCAAATTGGTGGGAACTCAATTGACTCCTAGAACAAGCTATCATCCTCAAACTGATGGCCAAACAAAAAGAGTGAACCAATGGTTGGAGGGGTACTTGAGAAACTCTGTTGGTGAGCAATAAAAGGCATGGGTTAAATGGCTACATTTGGGTGAGTTTTGCTACAATACTACTTTCCATATGTCCACTGGCATGTCTCATTTCAAAGCACTTTATGGTTATGAAGCACTCATCTTTGTTAATCACATTTTTGGTGATAGTAGAGCTCCAAAAGCTAGAGATTGGGTTGAGGAAAGTCAAGATATTTTGAAGCTTTTACAAAGCAATTTGCAGGTTGCCCAAAATCAACAAAAACAGTATGTGAATCAACATAGGAAGGAAAGAACTTTTCAAGTGAATGATATGGTTTATTTGAGGTTGCAGCCATATAAGCAAACCACCTTAAAAGGGAAAGGATAAGAAAAGCTTAAACCAAGGTTTTATGGTCCATATAAGATAATTCAAAATGTTGGGGAGGTAGCTTATGAAAAAGAAATTCCAGAAGGTAGAAAAATCCACAATGTGTTTCATGTTTCATGCCTTAAGAAGGCTATTGGTCAGCAAATTTCTATTTCAGAAACACTTCCTCCATTAGATGATGAAGGACAACTCATACTCATTCCGGAAATTTTTTTGAAAACAAGAGAAAGAAAATTGAGGAGCAAAACCATAAGAGAATATTTGGTACAATGGAAATATTTTCCAAGTGTGGATGCCACATGGGAAGAGGAAAATTTTTTGCAGCATCCCAATTTGGAATTGCTTGAGGACAAACAATCTTGTATGGAGAGGACTGTAATGTCCCTATCCAAATAAATCACATGAAGGGAAATTTCCACCAATCTACTAGTTCCCTAGGTTGGTGTGGAAACATTTAGACTTGGAATAAGGGAGCTATAAGACCCCAATGGACATTAGATTGAAAATATACATTAAAGGGGATAAATAAATAATAATAATCAAAAAATAAGGTGGCACTTGGTCATGAGGGCGCATAGGTGGTGTGGGACCCACACAAGGCAAGATTATCCATGCGAAATGGCATCCTATTCTCACCCATTTGAATCCAAGGTGGAGTCTAATGTTCTTGGGGGAGTTGGAGAAGCATTATTATGAATCAAGGAGGGTCTAATTAGAGTGGAAGAGTAACTCCCATGTAAGAGGAAGATGCATCTTAGAAGTATTGTGACACTTGGAGCTAGATTCCCTAACTTCTATGACAACAATGATGAATATTATATGACACTTATGACAAATATCAGACCTGATTGCTGACATCTGACCTATAGGACATGTCAGGGCTGAAAATAGCCTCCAAGAGGGCACACAAGGGGTGTTATGGCAGCCAATATTCCCCCCATTCGAATTGATGGAAGGGGAAGGCTAGGAAATGTTGTACAAGTGGCACTCATGGGAATCTCTCCCTAATTCAAGTTGGGATGAATCTCTTGGAGGGAATTCGAGCCATGGAGGCCTTGGGAGGTTAATAAAAGACAATAAGAAAGAAGGATACCAACTTTTAATCATTTCTCATTTGGAAAAATTTGGAGAGCTTAGCTTGTCCTTGCATGGTGGATGTTCATCCTCCCTACCTTAAAACCAATTTCGAGGGTACAAGATTCCCATCCAAGTTGGTTGATGGAGAGGCCATTCATACCTCTCAACAGAGCTTCATGGAGATGTTTTGATGCAAGTTCAAACCCCAACTAAGTTCGAGTTCATCTTCTCTCATTATTCTCTATGCCTATTCTACTATATTTCTCTCAATGTCATGTAAATGTGCAAGGGCGCACTTCTTGTTGCATATAGTTAGTGGAGGATTGTTATTTAGACTTCACGGACATGTTAGTTGCTAAATATATATGTAATAATCAAATCATGAGAGCCACATCTCGAAACACCATGTATTTCAAGTGATATTTCCAATCAAGAAAGAGATTCGAGCCATTTTCCCCATAGCATTTGCATAATGATTTTGGAATGATGTTGTACCCGTTTTATATCAGAGTTTGCTGAGATATTTATCCATATTATGGGTTGTATATGAAGTCACTTTTATGGCCCAAATGATGTTTCCCGACCTCTGAAGTGTCACTATGGTTTATGATTAAATTCGAGACTCCTTGTCCACCATTTTTACCACAAATTCTAGACTCTAGAAGTTGTTGTTCATTGGGATACCTATTCGACCCTTAAACCAAATCTAATGCTGCCCACATATTGTTCTTAATGTCCTCTAACATAGCCAAGTATCAGACCAAGAATTAGTGAAGGCCGTACAGTGTTTGGAAGAGCATTTAATGGAAGACCTAGGGGGGGATTTCCACTTCTCAAATTAACTAGTCTTGTCCCGAAACTTCTTTCCTTGCAAATTGTAGACCATGGATGGGTATATCGGTTGTTTGGGGGTTTGATAGATGTGTTAATGTGTCCTATGCCCCATCAAGACCTTCCTCCCCAAATTCAGAATCATTTGGAGGTGTTTGGAACCAATTGTAAACTACACCCCTAGAGTTGAAACAAGGTGAACCCAAGCACTTTCCTTTGGAGGGATATTAAAATGGTATCAGAGCATGGTCCTTGCACCTGATTTGGGTGACCATTTATGAGGTCAAGAAGGCAGCCCCCAACTTTGGAAATCGAAACTGAAAGTACCTTTGGTGAAGAGGAAGAAGCAGGAGAAGAGGTGCACTCTGTCGAGACTATGGCTAAGGATGAGAAATGAACCTCAGAGATGGAGGAGGAGAAAGAGGAGTTTAGGAAATTCTTGAAACCATTTTTTGAAGACATGACAAGGCAGATAATGCAAGGGTTCGAATTGATGGCTAGTCAAATTGGAAGCAAATTGGAAATAGGAGGCAGCAGTAGTTCCCCTTTCGATGAAAAGAAGGCATTTGGTGAAAACCTTTTTTCAAAGACAGGGCCTCACAACCGACCCAATGAATTCCAGAGCTCAACAAGAGCCACCACACCCAAGTATCTTGAGGTGAAAGGGGATCTTAACACCAAATATGGAATGCGAGAAGTTCTAGCATAATGGCAGCAGTTGAGTGAAGATTGTAGGAGGACCTTACCATTCGATCAATTCTTTACTGTCTCAAACAAGCTCAAAACGAGAGGAAGTAACAGAAATCCTTTCCAAAACAAAGAATTAAATTATGCCATAGGTAAAATTCCCCTTCCTACCTTTGATGGCTCATCCCAAAGTTCTGCAAATACTTGGGTACAAAATTTAGATGTATATTTTCAGCTGAATCCAATGGTTGAAGAGGATGCTTTAAAAATGGCTATTCTGCATCTTAAGGGAGAAGCCAATGATTGGTGGTTCCATGGACTCAAAACCTTGGGACATGATCAGGTCACATCATATGAATATTTTGTTAACAGGTTAGTGGAAAGATTTGTGCAAAAAAACCCTGAAATGTCTTTCGAGGAACTAGCACAGTTGAAGCAAATTGGAACCCCTGAGAAGTACATGTTGGAATTCCAAAAACTATCAGTTATGGTGGCTGATGTATCTATGATTCAATTGGTATTGCTCTTTACTGAAGAATTGGATGAATCTTTGAAAGGTTTAGTTAAAGATCACAAACCTACTTCATTAAAAGATGCCATGAACTTGGCAAGAGATCTACAAAATGTACTACTTAAGACAAAGTATCTTCCCAAGCCCAATTTTCCTTCCAAGTTCAGATTTGCCAAGAGACCATGGCAAAAAGATTCGTTTGGGAAGGACAAGAAAGAGGGACCAAGCAAAGAAGAACTCAGAAGAAAGAAACTATGGTATACATGCTTTCAACCATGGGTACCAGGGCATAAATGTGCTAAGGGGAAAGCACAATTCATTGAAGTATTTTCTAATGATGAAGGGGACATGGAGGAAGAAGAACAAATTTCAGCCTAAGAAGAGGGATATGACACAACATAAGAAGATCATATATCACCCGAAAAAGGAAGAATGGCAGTGCTTTCAAGGGTGCCTCATTTTCACACCATCCGATGCAAGGGAGTGGTACAAGGACAGAGAGTTTCGATATTGGTAGATGGAGGAGCAACTCATAACTTCATTGAAGTAGCCTTGGTGGAGAGGAGAAAGTTACCTACTGAATCATTCAAAGTGTTCACAATCATCATTCCAGGTAACAATTCTATGGATGCAACACATGGATTCCAAAGCTACAACTTACCATAGAAAATTACACATTTTCTGATAGCTTCTATGTGGTGGATGTTGCTGATACAAATGTGGTTTTGGGAGTACAATGGTTGTACTCTATAGGAGAACATACAAGTAACTACCAAATACTTGAAATGAAGTTCAAGGATTCGAAAGGAAAACAAAGGGTAGTGAGAGGAATGCACACCTATCCTAACCAAGTGGTGCTTTCCCACAATATGAGGTCCATATTAAGACATAGGGACATTGAATGGGATGCAGAATGTTTCATCACTTCCCCCAAACCAATCATAAAGATTGCAGAACACCCAAGGGAGATAAGGCAACTACTACACAAGTATGAAAGAGTTTTTGGAGACCTTCCCCCTGGGAGGCCACCTGATAGAGGAGTTGAGCGTACCATTGTTTTGTAGGTAGGTATTTCACCTATCCAAATACCCCCATATAGACACCCAAAAAGGTTCAGAGATGAGATTGAGAAGGTTATTCAAGAACTATTGGAATTGGGGCTCATTAGACCAAGATCAAGTCCTTATGCTTCTTCAATTGTCTCGGTGAAGAAAAATGATGGAACCTTAAGGATGTGCATTGATTTTAGAGATTTAAACAAGAAGACAATAAAGAATAGATATCCCATCCCTCTGATAGAGGAGCTCATGGATGAGTTATTTGGAGCAAAGTTCTTTTCCAAAATTGATCTTAGATCTGGTTACCATCATATTCAAATGAAGGAGGAGGATGTGCAGAAAACTGCTTTCAGATGTCACTATGGTCATTTTGAATTTCTTGTCATGCCTTTTGGTTTGACCATTGCTCCAGCAACCTTCCAATCATGCATGAACAAAATCTTTTGCAAGAAGCTCCGTAAGTTTGTTTTGGTTTTCTTTGATGATATTTTAATTTATAGTAAGACATGTTTTGGTTTTCTTTGATGATATTTTAATTTATAGTAAGACATGGGAGGAACATTTGCACCATTTAGAAGTTGTATTGAAAATCTTGTATGAACAATCTTTGTTTGCTAAGCTGTCCAAGTGTGAGTTTGGGTTGACATAAATCTTGTATCTTGGAAAAGATGGGGTAAAGGTGCACTTGAAGAAAATAAAGGCTATCCTTGAATGGCCATCACCCAAGAACATCACTGAATTGAGAGGCTTTATTGGGATTTGCACTTACTGTAGAAATTTTGTGAAGGGGTTTTCCAAACTGACTGCTCCCCTTACTGATTTGACCAAGAAGGATCCTTTCAAATGGGATGAAGAGGCTGAAAATGATTTCCAAAGAACGAAAGAGGTAATGAGTAGTTGTCCAATACTTGCATTACCAGATTTTTCTAAACCATTTGTTTTGGAATGTGATGCATAAGGGGAAGACATAGGGGCAGTCCTAAAGCAAAATCAACACCCCATAGCTTTTGATAGTAGAAAATTGCCACCAAATGAGAGGCTCTACTCCATATATGACAAGGAAATGTTAGCCATCATGCATGCTTTGGAGAAAGTTTAGACTATATCTGGTGGGGAACAAGTTTGTGGTCAAAACTGATCATAACAGTTTAAAGCATTTCCTTACACAAAAATATCTCAATGAAAGGCAACAAAAGTGGGTAAGTAAGGTTCAAGCTTTTGATTTTGACATTGAATATGTAAAGGGGAAGAATAATATTGTAGTAGATGCATTGTCTAGGAGACCTTCATTTTCCCTTATGGACATTTCAAAATATTGGAAAGATGTGCTAATAGTAGAGTATGCCAAAGATAGGTTTTCTCGTGAATTGTTAAATGGGGTTAACCATACAATATGGGGGTTAACAATATCCTCATTCCATTTGAAGTCTTGATCCTTCTTAAGTAAATTGGAGATTGGTTTTGTGATTTTATGTAATGTCCCCATTTTGATTCCATTATATTAAAATGTAAATGATGTAATATTGTTATAAAATCATGGTGAGGAGCTTAAGGCCAAGGCCCCGCCATCGATTTATTGATGCATACGGTTTGCGTGCTAGCCAGACACATTGGAATTTCAACATCATGTAATATGCATTTAATAAAAATACCCACAACTAGCTATGCAATGCAACAAAGAGATAGGGGCATGATTTTATAAGGAATTGGGAGGGAAAACATTCAAACCCTTGAGCCAACCAAGTCAAGCCAAGTGTTAATGAGGGAACCCATCAAACCCTCAACTACCCATGTTGACTTTTGTACCCAATCATTGATTTTTCCCAAGAGTTGGTTGAGGTAGTTAATGCCTTGGGGAATGGGAGGTATGACTGTCCAAATTCAAGTATGGGCAAGCCATCCTGCATGGAAAAACGTGTTTGGCTTCTTGGGCAAGAAAAGGGCCATGAATTGCTCCCCAAGCCATTACCCATCAACCAACTTTGCAATCCCACGAGTTTGGAGCTACCTGGGCATTTTCCAGCCATGTTTGTTGTGTTTTTCCTTCATTCTCCCAGCTGAGAAGGGCGTTTTTGTATTGTATACCAGTGGGGAAGAAGGGGAATGGAATTGGGGTTCCATAGAGACCGTTTTTGTTGTTAAATGTTGAGAGAGTTGGGGAGAAAAACGTTTTCCTCCCTGTGAGTGTTTTTCCCCATCCCACAATTCCTTTTTGGATGGAAACGACTTGGGGAAACCCATTGCTTTGGTTTGAGCTTGAGTGCAGGCACCCAGGGTTCCAATGTAGCCTGATAAACCTAGCTGTAGATTGGATTGGCTTAGATGAAATGATTAATTGGCTGTGAATGAGCTGGAATGTCCCCTTTTCCTTGTAGAAATCATGCCCAGCTCGGGGGTGGTCTCTGAGTGCTGAAATAATACAGGCTGGGTAGAGACCTACGGTTGGGTGGAACGTTGCAGCCACATAGCTAGTTGTTTGGGACAAATTGCACAATGAAGATAAATGTTTTCTGTCTATGTATTTACTTCTGCAATGCATTAATTTGATGACTGTTTTGATATGATGTATGCATATGATATGTGTGTGGATGAGTTTCGATTCTACTGTGCATATTGCTTAATTTGTATCTGCACACCAATGTTTTATTCATATGATTCTAATGAGTGGGCTGAGTTTTATGAAAAGCCCAGAGAATGGCATCATGTTGCCTTTCAGGAATTGGATCCAAGGGTGGGGACATTACATTTGGTATCAGAGCTGCTGGTTGCAGCATTGGGCCTTCATGGGCTACCTATCACAAATTGCAGAGGTAAGTATGCTTCCTGCTCAGCAGTAATCATTAAGAAAATTTCAGAAAAAATTTAGAAATTTGAAATTTTCTAAGTGTTTTTGAGTTTTATGCTAAGTTGGTTTCGGTGCAAGATTTCGAGTTCCGCCGAAACGGTCGGCTCAACTTAGCGAGTTGGGCCAAAGCAGTCGGCAGAAAATTAACAAAGTTCGCCAAAAAAGATGGACAAATTTCGACGAAACTCACCGAGTGGAGCCGAAACGGCGGAAGAACTCGACGAGTTGCGCCGACGAAGTTGCGGAAGTGCTCGGGGAAAGGAAGAAAAATTTCAAAATTTTTCTAAATGTTTTCGGCGGCTAAACTCGGCGAGTTGGCCCGAAACTGCGGAAGAACTCAATAAGTTGGCCCGCAACGATGGAAGAACTCGACGAGTGGAGCCGAAACGGCGAAAGATTTTTCTAAGTGTTTTTCGGCGTCCAAGAGAAAATTTCGGAAGAACTCGGCAAGTTGGTCTGCAACGGCGGAAAGAACTAGCGAGTTTGTGCCAAAGTTGTCGGAAGGAAAAGCTGAGTTTTCGACCGAAATAACTCGACGAGTTGGTCCGCAACGGCGGAAGGACTCGGCGAGTTGGTCCAAAAAATCTCAAAATTTTTCTAAGTGTTTTCGGCAGAAGAACTCAGCAAGTTGCCCTGCAACAGGTCGGAAGAACTCAACGAGTTTCTCCGCAACAGGCCGGAAGAACTGGATGAGTTGCTCTGAAACAGGGGATTTCAGCTGTTTTCCAAGGAAATTTTTCAGGTGCCGAAAGTTGAAAAATGGCTTTGAACTCATGCGCCAGATTGCGCGAAGTTGAAGAATTATTTATGAAAAAAAAAAAAAACGAGGGCGCTGCCCTCGACCCGCCCTGCAGGGAAGCCACAAGGGGGAAAGCCCCCTTGACCCCCATCGTCCCTCGGAGACAGTCGTTGAAAGTGTGAAATGCATTCTCTATGCTTTGGATGAGAAGCAGGAATTGCTTAGAAGGTTGTGGAAGCCTTACTAAGAGTAATTTGCTGTAATATGCATTACAGAAAGAGCAATGGGAGCAGCAAGGCAATGTCAATAAGAGGGAGATTCCTCACCTTAAACTGTTTATGTTTATAGCATAAGGACTGCATGTTTGCAAAATAGAAAGAATGAATGTTATACACGTATGTATAGGTTGAATTGCTAATTCATGAGAATATCATAGCTAATGATTGCTTGTATGCTTGGTAGGGAAGCCAAGAAAATGATCAGCTATGATGTGGAGGAGGAACTCCATGTCATGATGAGGAATTGGAAAGGGAGAATTCTTTAACTCTGCCATTGCTATTATATTTATAATTCCTAAGTTGTCTATACTGAAAATTATGGCATAGGGATGCTGGAAATGCAAGAGGATAGATAGATAAAGTGAATATGTACTAGATGACATATTGCACAATGCATGTGAAAATGTTTTCCCGTGTATATGATATTGCATATTGGTAAAATAGTGAGGTTTTACATATGCAATGAGCCACTTAAGATAATGATTGTGGTTGCTAATAATTAGTTGTGTTCGTATTGGTTGTAGGACCAAAGACAACCGAAGCATGGCTAAGGATGTGGATGATGATTGTTGCATACAACCTTATGAAGAAAGGATGATGCAACAAATCTGTGATCATGAGGTTGGCAAAAGGACTATGAAGCCTTGGTAAGAGGCCAACTGATCAGGTAATATCAAGCGATGTTAACAAAAGCCATGCAGGTAATGATTATTTATGCGTAAATTGCATGAATGTTGAAAGAGGATTTGGTGAGATCCCTTCAACTATGTTCAAACTATGATTGATTGGTTTGCATGTGGTATTGAGTGTCTAAATGTGAATGTTGACCCACCGAGTATGGTGAGGTGCGAGTAAGTAAAGGCAAGGAGCCTTGCACCCTATAGTTTCTTAGAAACCTCAATGCATTCATATGAAAATTATATCATACCATTTGTGTATGTTGGTTGTGAGTTTAACAACCAAAGCAAGTGATGACTTATGGTCCTGTTGTAGTGAATGCCATATGGGATAGGCATGGTTAGGCCATAATATGTTGGAATGCATAGTATTCATGGATTAATGCAAGGTTGTATTGAAATATTATGTGAGTGATGTAAATGTTGTGAATATGCATTGTGTGAATGCATGGGTGTGACATATATATGTTTCAATGCAGTTAGATAATAGATGAAATGGTGGACTATTGTTAATCCTAAGACCATTTCATGAGCTGCTATGAATGCAGGAGGAAGACTGCATGAAGAAGGTAGACAGGAGATGGGCTACCAGAGCACTCTGCTAGAAGGACAGAATTGCATGGAATATTAAGTAATGAGTATTTACAGATTATTTAAATTGCATGGATAGTGTGATTGTGTCTTGCAATTTTATTGTGATAATGATGCATATATAGAAATGTATATATTTCATTACATTTCAAATGTTAACATCTTAAGGTGTTTGAATTATTGAGTGTTATAATTCTGAGATCACTTCAGTGACTGTTGTGGCAATGAAAGGATTATATGCATAGATACTCACAACATGTTGACTGATTGAAGTTCAGATTACAGGTAGAAAAGTCCTGCGTATGGCAATGAGGATAAGTCCATAGTAAAGACCGAGATCTACGATGTGCGGAAGCCAAAGGTTATGAGAAGGCTCTCATGGTTGTAATTTATGCATGAAACAAATCTAAAAATTGTCTGGTTTAAGTTTATGAGAATAGTCTTATGGTTGCAAATCTAATTTCTGTAGGAAAACAGATTTACAAATTTCAGATTTGAGAATTTGCTTATAATTGCTAATGACTGTGTCAGGAGGACATGTTGTAGGTGGATGTTCATGTATGGTAGCAAGGGTGAAACCATAATGGATAGAGTGATACCACTTACGAGAGCCAAACAATATGAGGATAGCCTCATTGCTAAGCAAATCAATTTCTGTAGGAGACATAATTGTAAATTCATGTTGAATTTAATTATCAATGCCATTGATTGGTTATGAAGCAATCATATTTGAATTTATTGTTAAATATTGCTGACTGTTTGGCTATTTGATAAGTGTGCCAGGATGACACATTGCAGGAAGACCATGTGTGATGGCCTGCAGAAGCCAAACTAGATGGGAAGGATCCCATGCCTTGGAAATGGGTTTTGGGTGAAATGCCATTATAAATTTTGATAACACCTTAGCCGCACTGCGTGTGAGTGAGAGGGTGCAATTATGCCAAGAAGGCATGTGTGAGTTATGAAACGTGGAAATAATGGGGTGGCAAAACGAAGTACTATTGACTCAGAGAAGGGATCTCCATTCTTCGCCAATCAAGGAAAGATACATATGTGAAACAAATGAGTATTCGGTAACCCTAACTGAGGATATACATGTCTGGTTATTAGATTTAATATGCAGAGCATGTTTTATTATTTCATTATTATTTCAGACTGCTTGAGTGGGACTAAGGCCTACATGGCTCACATCGGAAATGGATGCATACCTTTCGGGTGATGGGTTATGTTAGGATTTTCAATATTGACTACACCCTAAGGGAATGGACGCATTCCTGGTGTTTCAATACTTGATAGTAAATGTTATGAAATATGGTTACAATTTTAGAGCAACAATACTGATGAATCTGCTTATCCTTCTTGTGCTATTAGCTTACACAGATTCAATTTGGTGTTACACCTAAGAGGCAAAGTGAAGAAAGGGTGCTCAAGAGGATTGTATGGGCAGTGATAACCTTTCTACGCTCACACTAAAGGACACTAGAAGAGATGGATAGTCCCGAGGAGCTGTGTTGCAGAAAAGGGGTATCATCCTTGTGTAGTGTGAGTGGGTATTGTGGGGCCATGCTAGCCTGCAGTCAAGTGAGTCACCTATGGAGTTCCTGGAGGGAACCACTGGTTGCATAAGAGAAGGAGCCACGTAATCATATTATGTTGTTCATATTGCCTGATAAACCCAGTCGATGTACTGGCTTGGCAATGGTTGTTGTATGCCTGATAAACCCAGTCGGTGTACTGGCTTGGCATTGGTTATTTGGGTGTTGTGGCGAAGGGTTGCTGGATGCCTGATAAACCCAGTCGGTGTACTGGTTTGGCATGTTGTTAAATTGATGCTTGACAAACCCAGTCGGTGTACTGGCTTGGCATTGGTTATTTGCATGTTGTGGAGGTATTGGTGAAGGGTGTTATTTCCTGACAAACCCAGTCGGAGAACTGGCTTGCAAATGGTTATTGTATGCTTGATAAACCCAGTCGGTGTACTGGTTTAGCATACTGATTTTTGAAATGCTTGATAAACTCAGTCGACGTACTGGCTTAGCATACTGATTTTTGAAATGCTTGATAAACCCAGTCGGTGTACTGGCTTAGCATACTAATTTTTGAAATGCTTGATAAACCCAGTCTGCGTACTGGCTTAACATACTGATTTTTGGGATGCCTGATAAACCCAGTTGGCATACTGGCTTGGCATTGCCTATTCGGATGATGTTGTGGAGCAACAGGTGTGCTGGCCAAGCATCCACCCCACAGGTGATCCAAGGCTTGTAAAGCAGAGAAGGAAACCTGTGGAGTAGCGAGGAAACACACAATGCATATAAGTATTCATTTCCATTTATTTCTTGTTTGGAATAATGAATATTTCAGGTATAAGTCTTATAACAGCTAAGCTGATACACTATTGTTTCCTTGTTGGAAACCTTGGTTATTGTAGGAAGTAGGGACCCTGAAAGAACTATAAATTCTTGGTAAACCCAGAGAGTAACTAGTTGGAACTATAAATGCTTGGTAAAGCCAGAGAGTAACTGGTTGGGCACTATAAAATTCTTGGTAAATTTAGAGAATAGTTGGTGGAAACATTAACCACTTGATGTTGTGGAGCAGCCGGCGTGCTGGCCAAACATTCCTTAATTAATTGATAAAACCCAATCGGCGTACTGGCTTGGCATTGCCTATTCGAATAGTTGTGGAGTAGCCTACGTGATGTCCCAACATTCATTATTGTATCCACGGGAAATCCAAGGCTTGTAAAGCAAAGAAGGATCCCGTGGGATCAAGTGAAGACATCCAATGTAGATAAGTATTTGGTTATCTTGCAGCTTCTTGCTATTTAATATGAATATACATGTGTATATGATTCGGTTATGATTTCTTAAATTCGCGTTTGGGGATAAACCCTATGAAAATAAACTAAGCATGTGAATTGATTCAATGTTTGGGTGTAGGTATTGCTGGAAGCAAGGACTATGAAAGCATCATAGGGATGCATGTGGACATGTGATTGTCCTAAAGAGAGCTCAGTATGAGCAATATTGAAAGATGGTGCTAGTGGAACTGTGTGGGTCCAGCAACCAAAGGTTCTGTAAGCAACAATGGGGAAGGGTTCCCTAGTTGAAAGGCATTAGACAGACCTTAGACACTAAAGTGTCATAACCAAGGAAGGGCAAGTCAAGCATTCACATTGAAGTGAAAGAGGCTAAGGAGCATAGAACCACAAGTGATGGTGTGGTTCCGGATTGGAACAAGACTAAGAGGGGGAAACTCTTACTCTTCTCTTTCCTTTGACTGATGCATCTTAGAAACAAAAGATTGTTGAGTGCATGTCATAAATGAAAACAAATTGTGTTTAATTGCTTGAAATGAATTGTGAATGCTGAAATAGTTATTTTCCTGTGAAAGGATAAACATGAATGAGTTCATGTGTATGTGGGAAAGCATGAAATGTGTGGAGGTCTCATGAGTAAAGCATGAACGTTCCAAGTCAATTGGGAAAATAATTGACTAATTGTAATATTGTGTTATGCTGTCCTAACAAGAATTGCCATAATGAGTCTCACTGGTGAGACATTGAAAGCCATTGGTTGCAGTTGTTACCAACCAAGTGTTGCTAGTGAGCAAAGTGAGAACCAGTTGTGCACATTGAACATGGCAGTAGACCAAAAGCTATTTGTTTTGGCTAAAAATCTTCCTCAGATAGTTTCCAGGGCAGCGAGAAAGATGGCATCTATGAAATTCCAGACTTGTAGACCAGCTGGAAGGTGAAATGCAGGACATACCTGCCACCATTTGTGAATTTTGAAGCATGTGTAAAGTGGGTATATATTCCGAAGTGTTGGAACACCGAGGACGGTGTTATTCCAAGGGGAGGGGAATGTAATGTCCCCATTTTGACCCCATTATATTAAAATGTAAATGATGTAATATTGTTATAAAATCATGGTAAGGAGCTCAAGGACAAAGCCCCGCCATCAATTTATTGATGCATACGGTTTGCGTGTTAGCCAGGCACATTGGAATTTCAACATCATGTAATATGCATTTAATAAAAATACCCACAACTAGCTATGCAATGCAACAAAGAGATGGGGGCATGATTTTATAAGGAATTGGGAGGGAAAACATTCAAACCCTTGAGCCAACCAAGTCAAGCCAAGTGTCAATGAGGGAATCCATCAAACCCTCAACTACTCATGTTGACTTTTGTACCCAATCATTGATTTTTTCCAAGAGTTGGTTGAGGTAGTTAATGCCTTGGGAAATGGGAGGTATGGCTATCCAAATTCGAGTATGGGCAAGCCACCCTGTATGGAAAAATGTGTTTGGCTTCTTGGGCAAGAAAAGGGCCATGAATTGCTCCCCAAACCATTACCCATCAACCAGCTTTGCAATTCCACGAGTTTGGAGCTACCTGGGCATTTTCCAGCCATGTTTGTTGTGTTTTTCCTTCATTCTCCCAACTGAGAAGGGTGTTTTTGTATTGTATACCAGTGGGGAAGAAGGGGAATGGAATTGGGGTTACATAGAGACCGTTTTTGCTGTTAAATGCTGAGAGAGTTGGGGAGAAAACTGTTTTCCTCCCTGTGAATGTTTTTCCCCATCCCACAATTCGTTTTTGGATGGAAACGACTTGGGGAAAGCCCGAACCCATGGCCATCCTATTGGTAAACCCATTGCTTTGGCTTGAGCTTGAGTGCAGGCACCCAGGGTTCCAATGTAGCCTGATAAACCCAACTGTGGACTGGCTTGGCTTAGACGAAATGATTAATTGGCTGTGAATGAGCTGGAATGTCCCTTTTTCTTTGTAGAAATCATGCCTAGCTCGGGGGTGGTCTCTGAGTGCTGAAATAATATAGGCTGGGCAGAGACCTACGGTTGGGTGGAACGTTGCAGCCACATAGCTAGTTGTTTGGGACAAATTGCACAATGAAGATAAGTGTTTTCTGTCTATGTATTTACTTCTGCAATGCATTAATTTGATGACTTTTTTTATATGATGTATGCATATGATATGTGTGTGGATGAGTTTCGATTCCGCTGTGCATATTGTTTAATTTGTATCTGCACACCAATGTTTTATTCATATGATTCTAATGAGTGGGTTGAGTTTTATGAAAAGCCCAGAGAATGGCATCATGTTCCCTTCCCAGAATTGGGTCCAAGGGTGGGGACATTACGTTTTAGCGAAGTTAGGAATAAACCGTCTAATAAAGTTTAACTTTCCGAAGAAGGATTAGACCGCTTTCTTGTTAATGGGAAAAAGCACTTGCTCGATTGCCTCAATTCTTGAATGGTCAATTTTGATTCCCTCTTTGGATACATTGTGTCCTAAGAGTTTAACTTCATCAAATCTAAGAATATACTTCTTAGGGTTCAAGAATATTCGGTACTTTCTACACATCTCGAAAACTTTCCTAAGATGACTTAACGATTCTTTTGTTTTTTTTACACTACAACCAAGTCATCTTGATTGATCTCAATGATTTTCCTGATAAGGTCCCTAAAAGAAAATTTCATCGCACATTGGAAAGTGGAGACGACATTCATTAGCCCAAATGACATCTTAAGATATTCAAAAATTCCCCAGGGATTCATGAAGGACATCTTTGGTCTTGTTATGCTACATACTATTTTGGCATATTGCTTCTTATTTTTACTTCACTTCTACTAACATATCCCAAATATTATGGTCTTTTTTTAATGTTGTTGGGACCTTCCATATGATATGAGTGATGAGATTTTGTATTATGATGCCATATTATAACTATGCCATGTTTTACAGATGATGATATACTCTTCAATGTTTTACTCCATTGCTCCTGCATGATGTATTTGATTGTTTTGATGAGTTTAGCTAGTAGCACCAGTCATGGGTTAGTGAGGGTGAAGGGGTTTTTATTTACTTACATACCATGAACCAATATGACTCTTGGATTTGCAAAGTTTATCCCCCCTTCTATGGTTTCATTTCCGACTTTCTCCATTTCACCCATATCACTCCACCCTTGGTCCGCATCCTAATGGTTTAAAGTTGACTTGATTTGACTTATGCTCTCCCCCTTTTATGGATATGTCACTTTTCGTGCTTCTTTGTCTGTAATGTCCCTGACCTAGATGGGCACAAATTATATGAATTTGACAAACACATAACAATCTTACATTGATTTATAACTTTCACAAGCAATTTGTAGTCTTATCAACATTTCGTCAAACATATTGGGAACATTCAAGAACACACCAAAATGGTGGAATGCTTTTGGCATCTTTATTAAGAAAAATAGATGGTAGACAATACAAATAACTATGGCTGCTATAACAACTACTAAGACACGCCCAACAAGAAGCTGGAAGTGATGCCAACCCGAAAGATGATTCCAAACCAAATGATGAAGCTCCAATGAAGACCTTATGGATCCTCCTCCTTGTCTAGCTAGGGTGGATCTGTCGCACCACCGAAACCAAACCACCAATGGAAAGGTTTTGTCAAACCCTAACGAAAACTCAAGGATAACCCCCAAACAGTCACAAGAAATCAATGTCCAATCAAGATGTCCACAATGGACGAGTGCCTCCTCTTTTATCTTCTTTTTGAGTCCCATACCATGGGAAATGCCACGAGCCATCCAATACCATCCACTGAAATATCCCATTTTTAATTAAATGACACCTTAATATTATAACAATTTTAGGCCTAAGTGTCATCTAATAATCCCCATGAATGATCATCTGAAAAGGGACATCGCAGTCCTTCCTTCCCAAATATTGCTTATCCTCAAGCAATGCCACCATAACCTGATACTCCATCAGCTGAACCAAACTGAAATTGGACATGATACCAGGGCCCCCAAACCAATCGCAAAGAGGTGAAGCATATTCCGCTCAATACATGGTCCAACGAGATACTGACATAAGAATACTCTTGAATATTGCCAATAAGTAGAGCATCTTGATGCTACAACAACTTGCTCAACCCCTCAGCGAACTGCTCAATTATGGAACCAATCTCATGAAAGCAGAAATTGGCTCTCGCCGCTGTGACATGTACAAATCTGTATAACAATAAAATCCCAAGGTTCTAAGCTATTCTAAAAAAGGGATCACCATGTTGATGCTGCAACACTCTAATCATAACTATCCGACCATCACGCCCCATCTGCATCCTCCTCTCTCGGAACTCCAAGCTGCAATGCCTGTAAGAGCTATCTCGAATCTTCCTGTCAATGGTAAAGTCACCAGGGTTCCACACTAGCCTGTAAGATGTGAAATATCCTCTATCCATAGTGTTGGTATGCCAAGTGCTAACACAAGAATCCATCAGATTTCCCCTGATGAGCCAAGCAATCATAAGCTGCACAAGCACCTCAAAAGGCCACTCCTCGATCCTGGGTAACCTCAAGTCAATGATATGCTCAATGACTTTGTTAGGAGGTCTCCCTAGAGTAGACACACCAAAGCTCCATTGTACACCATCGAGTGTCCATGTACTCTCCTATATACTACCACGTGCAACTGTAACCTCCTGTTCCCTTGGGATCCTGTATGTGCTACTGTATCCAAGACTCTACCAATGTCGACTGAGCATGTGTCCAAATGTGTCTCCATATCTATCATATACATGTCCACCCAATCCATGGATGCATATACTCCCATGCTGGATGATCCACAAGGACTATGCTCAGCTATCTCCTCCGTAGCTAAACCTTGAGCCTTTGGTGGCCTCTCCAACATAAGTGGCTCAAGATCCCCACACTGCAAAACAAGTGCATAGTCACAACTCTCTGTGTCCAAACTCACCCCAAGCACCTGTAACTCTATATGCTCCTCATGTAGAATCGTCATGAGAGGCTCCTCCCTCAAACCATGAGAGCCACTCATGTCCTCATGTGCCACGACTGCGAAAGATGGTGAAGTCTCTATTGTTGTCAATCATGAAGAGTGTGCCAAACTCAACTGGTAACTAAGCTCCTCAACCTGCATCTCTACTTCTTGAAGGGCCTTTTGCGTGCTCTTTAAGGAGTCCTGGGTAATATCAAGCTCATGAGTAAGCCTACCAACTTCTTCTTATTTCCCTTGTAGTGCACCATGGTACATCTCATCCAGCGTGAGAAGATGATCTCTGTCAGAAAGTAGGTGTAGGTAGTCATCTTTCATCACCACCACTACTTCTTTAAGTGCCTACAAATTTGCAAGGGAAGGTTCTCCCCTCAAACTATCATCCGCCCTAAAAGCTCTCCAACAACAATCTATTACC
The DNA here is from genome assembly GCA_027924585.1 of Larix kaempferi. NCBI lineage: Eukaryota > Viridiplantae > Streptophyta > Pinopsida > Pinales > Pinaceae > Larix > Larix kaempferi. The sequence goes on from BSBM01000035.1 coordinate 6,615,836, forward strand.
AATGCATGAATATAATGTGTTCTATTTCTTTCCTAATATTTTCTTCGTTTACTTTCAATTGTCCTATCAAATGGCAATAGTCTTCCACCGATTTGTTCCCATCCTCTTATTGTTCCAATTCCGCTTCTTCCCTATCTTCCTCCTGAGAAATGACATCAACCTCAAGAGGTAACTCATCCCCCAACTCATCATAGGCATCATAAGATGTTGACTCCTCAACATGAGCTGATCGGAAGGCTGCATCACATGTGTTATCAACCTGTCCAACATGTGTGTGGGTGTCATAGGCATCATGGGATGTCTCTAATGGTGCATCTAAAGCTGCTGTTCGATATTCCCCTATGTACACACCCTTAGTATGTTTAGCTGCATGCTTCTTCTCCTGTCTCTCATACGTAGTTCTTCCCAATTTTTGCCTTGTATCTCCAAATGACTCCTCATCATACCACTCAGGATGTTTGATAATGCAAAAGTCCCTGAACAACAAAACCGCGTGGAGCTCTTTTCCCAATGTCATGTACTTCTTGATGCATATGGTAACATTATCCTGACCCTGCTGCTCCTGTGCTCTTGTGGGTTGCTCCTCAGAGAATGTTGGAAACCAAGGTCTAGGTGTCCTTCTGCTCCCCATCTTTCCCTCTAACAATGTTTCATGCAAACATAGGCTGGGCCAATTTATTTGTTACTGCCTGAAAGGCTTTATCAAACACTTGATCCTATTCTCTAGTGCCATTGTATAGACCTTTTGATGAAACCTGGAGTGGGTTTTTTTATTGACTGTTATTAAGGTTTGGTTTGGACATTCCGTCAAACACTTTTACACATCTATCATTTACAGTTGTTAATACCACTTTAATTTTGACTGTTCATAAATGTTGAATAAACTAATCCCAGATAAATTTCCACAAATTTTAGTTTGACTGCTGCACTATATGACTCACTGCCTTCATCAGATACTTCACTAACAGTGTATTTGGACTGCTGTAGGATGTATGTTCAACCCCAAAAACCCACTGTAGTATGCTAGCAACTGGTACACTTGGTTGAGGACTTCCAACAATTACTGAGTTTAAATAATCCTTTAGCCGATTATTTACTCAAATCTGTAGCTTTCAGTTGGGACTAAGCTGGGCTTTCCAATATTCAAGCAACGTGAACAGCAGCACTCCATAATCCTTCAAACGTAGATATCAGTCCAATAATAGCTTGTAACAGGTGCTATCTTTCCCAATAGATCCACGACTGGATGGATGAAGGTTCAGTGTTTATGTGCAGCGTTTTGGATCAAGGTGCAGTGTTTGTGATACCACGATTTTCTACAAGGATAGTGCTCTCAAATGCCAAATGATGCCATATCTCCTTCTGCAGCTGCTACGACCTCTACAATGGATACGGCCCTCTTGTTAAAGATTCAATTTCTTATCAAATGATTCGGTGCCCTCTAGAGTTCTACCCGCAAGAGATCTCAGCCCTCTAGACAGTCTCGATCTTCTCCTCAGGGCTGCTACGTTTCTCCTTAGGGCTATGGCCCTATCCTCCTACTACACGGGTTCCCTTCGTGGCTTTCCCTTCAATGCTGCGTCCCTCTTCTCTGCTTGCGGCCTCCCTTTTTGCTGCTGCAACTCTCCTCAGGGCCACAACCCTCTTCTTCTGCTACGCAAATCCCCTTCACGACTTCCCTTTAATGTTGCGTTCCTCTTCTCTGCTCACAGCCTCCCCAGATGCCTCACGACTTCCATCGAATTGCTTGCGACCTTCTCAATAAAATGAACCGTTACTTCAAATTCCCTTCACGGTTCTGTAAGAGATGGGATGGATCCTTCCCACTTCTCCCTAAGTATCACGACCCTTCACAAATCCTCATGGCTTGCTCACAGACTTACGGATCAGTCCATAAAAGGGGTTGGCCCCTCCTACCATCCTCCAGCGGCCTCCAAGGGATTCGATCCTCTTCCAATTTCTCCAACGAAGCCTCCAAGTGCCTCGTCTCTCTTTTAAATGCCCACAGCCTTGACGACAATGTCTCGACCCTTCTAGAAAATTCACCCAAACAATGAACTCGGCCTTCACGATTTTTGCCAACTGAGGGAGCGTCTTTCTCCAAGTAAACTGCCAAGCCCGAATGAAAATGCAAAAATGAAACTCGATGGAAACCCTGCAATAGATCTCGATCCTCTCACGAAGAAAATCGACTCAGCCACAATCTCTCTCACTGTCTTCATGTTTTTATCGGTTTTTCCACGCAGGAAAAACTGGCTTTGATATCACTGTAATGTCCTAGACCCGGATGGGCACAAATTATATGAATTTGACAAACACATAACAATTTTACATCAATTTATAACTTTCACAAGCAATTTGGAGTCTTATCAACATTTTGTCAAACATATTGGAAACATTCAAGAACACACCAAAATGGTGGAATACTTTTGGCACCTTTATTATGAAAAATAGATGGTAGACAATATAAATAACTATGGCTGCTATAAAAGCTATTAAGACATACCCATCAAGAACCTTGAGTGGAAACCTTGAATGGATCATCCTCCTTGTCTAGCTAGGATGGATCTCTCACACAACACTGGAAGGGTTTTGTCAAACCCTAATGAAAACTCTAGGATAACTCCATATGGTCACAAGAAATCAATGTCCAATCAAGATGCCCACAATGGATGAGTGCCTCCTCTTTTATATTTTTTTTGAGTCTCATACCATGGGCCATCCAATACCATCCACCGAAATATCCCCTTTTTAATTAAATGACACCTTAATATTATAACAATTTTAGGCCTAAGTGTCATCTAATAACCCCTAGGAATGATCATTTGACAAGGGGTATCACATTGTCTCTCCTATGTGTCTTGGGTTGTTGTGTTGTAGTGAATCCTTAGTACATGACACTTCCGGGTAGATCCCCGTGGTCGATTATCAATAATTAAGAAAAGTACAATTACAAAATCCTAATGCAGAAGGTTCCTATGTATGCTCCCCAAGGCCGACTATCATAATAAGGAAAGTCTAAAAATGAGAAATTCCTTTCTCCCAAGAACCAAAAAGTTCCCTATGATATAAAAAATAAAATGGCTAACAATTGAAGGAATAGGTAATCCCTATCGGCGCTATGAACGTTTGACTGGTATCAGGGAAAGGCCTATTTGTATGAAAATGTTTTGTTGTGGAAACTCCATTGGGGTTGTGGATGCTTTCTAGTAGTGAAGCTAAAGCCATGTCATCACTGGTATTTGAAATGTATGAAATTAGGGTCATTATCCTTCAATTCGTTAATCCCGCAAAAAGAAAAAAGTGATGAAAATAAAATCAAAAGAAAAAGAAAGAAAGAGAAATATTATTGTTGGGATCAAAGGGAAAGGTATGTCATAACACATTCCCTCTAATAAGACACCTATTTTTCTCTGCTACTTTCATGGTTGGTTAAACTACAAAGGATCCCTTACTCCTTTATCATGAGTCATTCAGTGAGTCTAAGCCAATTCACATTCTAACCTGGTTCATCATCCGTTCTCACCTTGAAGAAGAACTAGTCCTTGTAGATGTTTTGATATTGTGGTAATGGTATGTTCCTAAATCATTAATCTGATTAATTAATTGAAAATACTTATGGGTTATATCGTCATGTTTTTTATGACTATGCTATATGATGAATCACAATAAATAGTTAAATGCATCATGATTACTATGTACATTGATTCTGCACATGTACATCATTACTATTGATCCATCTGGGACATCTTCTAGTTACAGTACAACATCATCTTACTGCTACATAGATATCATCTTGCATTCTTTAGATCTATTGAATTCAATGCCAATTGGTTAGTGTTATATAGCGGGTAATCCCATTCATTGAAAGACTAATATCATATCTTTTGTTGTACATGGGATCCGTGCATTCTAAACACATATTTGAATACCCATTTGGCCACTTATTTAGGTATATGCCATCAGTTTGATCACTATTGCCTCATATCAATCACTTCTACAAGGTGGTGGCTACATTGCTCAATGTTCTACAGTCCCGATTTTCATGATCGTGCATGGATTTGATGAACTCAATATTTTCCATATCTATTGATGCATTTGGATACCCATTTGGTCCTACTTTCAACTTATAGGGTTGCATGCCAAAATGCTCCTCAAGTTTGGTCAGATCTACAGGATCACTCAGATAGTATCAGCGAGCAACCTACCAGTTTTCATGAACATGCATGGTTTAGATCCAACCTCCATATGTACAATGACTTGGTCTTTTTGGGAACCCATTTGGCTCTTCTATTCAACCATACCCTTAGATTTCCCAATGACGCTTATTTCAATGATTTTTAGCCAACGAGGGGGTTTATATGCACACTTCAACAAGTTGACAACCTATTACATGGTATTACTATGGTTTTTCTAGTTTATTCACCTAAGCTAAGGAAAATATCATTACTAGAGACTATCTGAGTGCACTTTGTGTTGTATTTTTATGTTGAGATGCACTTTACTATTTTTCATGAGGATTACTACATTTTTACTATTGAGGTCAATTTGCCTATGTGACACTTGGCACACATGTTGAGGCTTATTGGGATCATCATGCCTCTATCTCACTTGTTGATTAGATCTCATCCCTTGATTGCTATTTCTCACATCGATCGACACCCCTCATGCATGGATCATTTCACCCAATGACTTGGATCAAGAAGACTTGTTTAACCAACGATTTTCCTTAGGAGGATGGTTCATGGTATTGGCACATGGTTTCAACTCTACTCATAGTATTTTCTCATGGTTTTGAGGAGGCACATGGTATTTGGCATGATTTTACTATTATTGAAATGGTCCAAAGATATTCACCCTTCTAGAGGCACCAACTTGGCATTTTCTCATTGGATTGGATTGGATCTAGCACATGGATCAAGGATCCTAGCCATTAATTTGCATTTTCCCATCTCTTGAGATCTACATCATGTCGAGCACCCAATATGCAGATAGATTATTATCAACATACAGAGCATATGAGATTTATTGTCAACCCGAGAAAGTCTTTTATTTCAAAGGATAAATGCACAGTCTATGCTTAAACACCAAATCACTATAATTGAACACTTTTATCCTCTAACAACTATGTCCATCCCAAGAATCTGTGTAATCCCAATTGCCTTCTAAATGCTACAATTTCAATTTCTTTCTACCATGTATCAACAAGAAATGATATAAGATTCAACGACAATTGCAGATAAAAAGAAATCCTATTCACATCCCAGAACAAGTAACTCACCTATTCAATCTGATCACTCTTGAAAACCATAAGCATAAACTGAATATTAATCTAGAAATTCAATTGCAAGGGATTGAGTTCAACTGCTCTAAGAAATTGAATTACAGGAATGAAAGTCAACAATCGTAACAGGAAAGATAAATTGCAAGGATTCGTGGGATAACAACTTAAACTGCAAGATGAACAAAGCTGTGTACAACTATCACATGAATTGCATAAAGAAAGTTTCCTACTCAGTCGACTGTCACTCTGTACCACTTACCAATCTCAAAGAAATGTAATCCTAATTATACTACAAATCCACACTTACTACTGCTGCGTACAATTGGAAATATCATCAATAAATATCACACAACAATAAATTCGAAAAGTCCTACTTTAACTCAGCAATCTCTGTGGAAGACGGGCCCAGCCATCACACAGAGGTGTTGGCTAAACAACGTAAAGCTCCTTTAACTCAGAGGTAACTCTTTATATTAACGAAAGGATGATTACACAAATTGCTTCCACTACTAATACAATGAATGAATCCTCCGTTGTTCAACCCCCTGGGTCGAGACAGCTTCCCATATTTATACATGCAGATCATAACATCCGATCCTATTAACGGGCAGCCATGAAGATCTATGATCTTCAGGCGCCCTAAATAATACTAGTTGTTACAAACGTGGCATAGTAAAGACATAGAAAAATGCGAGAAAGCTGTTGATTGGCCCAGGAGTGGCGATCTTTCCAGATCACAATTATACTCGAGCAACAATATACTAAAGATCTCCAATTATAGCGCATTCTGTTACAGCTGCCTTGTCACAGCTCTGTCTAGGATGTTGCATTAGAACCACGTGCCTTAATTGATGATCAGAGCCCCGAGGATCCTTTTAAGCAGCGAACATCCCTCCTTTCAAGACTTGTTCAGCCCCACCTTCCTACAGTCCACTTATCTCAAACTACCTTGATAAATCATAACATGTTAGCACAATTGAGAGATACACAGCCTTAATTATCACAATCATAAGCATTAATAAGATAAAGCAATGATCAGTCATACCTTGGCAGCTTAGGGGAATAAAGTAAGGACAACGGGTCTGATTAGCATGCTAAATGATGTAGGACAGGGGAAGAAAAGGTGATCAAGGATGGTTAAAAGGGACCAATTCTAGGCTCAACATCTCCTCCCAACTATCCTGTTGCATGTCCTCATGCAACAACCTGCATCATTCGGAATCTGAGTCCTGCACTGAGCTCCATTCATGGAGGGAGGAAAAGTTGTAGGGAAACCCAGGCACCTCATCTGTTTTAAAAAAAAAAAAAAAAAACCTCTGTGAGTAACCCAATACTTTCCAGCATCACTGCTCCTCTATAGTGCTTCCAAAGAATGTCTCCAGGAATTTCGCTGAGGTTGTGATTTCGAACGACCTCCCTTCCTGTACAACCTTCAATTTAATCCAGACAAATTTCTCAAATAGGAATACCGGATAAGAGGAAGAGGGCTTCTTGGTGCCCATGAGTTCTTGAGAGGGGGCGTACATCTGCTCTTTCTCCTGCTGCATGGATTGATTTTTTTTTCAATTTTCTCAACTTGTTCTGCAGCTCGTCTTCCCGAACTCTGTGGGCCATACATTCCTCGACCCACTTCTCTTCCAGTGCCTTAATAATTTTTCTATGCTCACTCAAAGCAATCATGCCTCTCTGGTGTTCCTCCACCTGGCTTTTCCATTTGGTCACCTCCAGCCTCAGGGTTGAGATTCCCGTTGTGAGGTTCAAAATTTCCTTTTTATGATGCCCCTCTCAATCCGAGTCCAAATCAATGAAATTTCTAAGAGGTAGAAGCACTGGTTCTTGTGGGGTAGTGTCTTCCAGCACATCTAAGTCTACTATGAGAGTTGCTGGTTCTTGTGTAACAGCAACATCCTTTAGACTCTCTTTAGCAGCTAGTAGTAGCAGTTTCAATAGAAATAAAAACAATAAACTAAATAAACAATACTTTTCATGGATCTAAACAAGAATCTAAGCAAATAATGTAAATATTTCAAAATCAAGAACAAGAAACATAAGAAATAAATTTTGTATTGAAAAGTGGGGGGCAAGCAAGTGCTTGCGATATTACCTCCAATGGTGAAGGTTGATGTTGAGCAACTCCCAAGATGAGTAGCTCCAAACTCCAATAGGTCTCTTTCTCCAAGGTTGCTTCAATGGCTAAAAGTGCTCATGGGAGATTTCAGCAGCATAAGGATGAGATAATGGAAGGATGTGAAATGAGGAGCCCCTACCACCTTTTTATAGGTTTTGGTGGTGGGAGATACCATTTGTGGTTTTGTGGAAACCAAATGGTATTGACCAACATGGTTTAGGTACTTTTCCCTCCTTTTTCCTTTTTTGAATAAAAATAATATTTTAATTCCCTTTTTAATATTTTTGGGAATTTGGACCCTTTTTGAGGGTTTTTTATGATTTTCTTGGAAAAATAATCTTTTTTAATGGAAAAAGGGGTGTACTAAGGTCTTTTGGTGACCTTTTGTTGGTTTCAGAGGCTCAGATGGTGGAAAAGTGGACAAATGGGTCATGTGAATAGGAAAATGAGCTAGTGAGCACTTTTTGGGTGTTAACAGCAGCTACATTCATTGCTTTTAGAGACACTGGTTCTTGTGTAACAGTGTCTTCTTCTTGGATAACCTGCATTTTTGAATTTGGTTCAAGAGTTGCTGGTTCTTGTGTAACAGCAACATGCCCTAAATTTTCTTCAGCAGCTACATCCGTTACTTCTAGAGACACTGGTTCTTGTGTAACAGTGTCTTCTTTATCCTTCTGCTGCTGAGATTGGATATCTTCCTCATTGTGCAGCTCCTCCTCAAGGATTTCGGTGTCACCTGAGGATTGTGTCTGTACCTGTTCATCCTCGCTCCACTATGTATCGGGAATGATATCCATTCCAGGGTTATCTTCTAATTGAAATTCAGGAGTTCCTGCTGCATCCTCCAAGGATGTTGGTTCTTGTGTAGCAACATCCTGGCTTGCCTCTTCATCCTCCTGTTGTTGCAATTCTTCTCCTATGAGCTCTATGTCATGGGAACATTCTGGGGTTACAGTACAGAGTTCTTCATTAAGATCCAGAGTGTCCTCCATCCCAGGTTCTTCTCCTATGAGATATGTGTCATGGGAACATTCTGGGGTTATAGTACAGAGTTCTTCATTAAGCTCCAGAGTGTCCTCCATCCCAGGTTCTTCTCCCATCTGCTTGGCCGATTGGACAAGTATACTCAGGTTTGCTGGTTCTTGTGCTACATCACCCTGTTCAAGTTCATCAATGTCTTGCCTTTGTGGCTCAGCTTCTATAATCTTTGTGTCGTGGGAGCATTCTAGGGTTACAACATATTCTTTATCCCCATCATCATACATGATTTCATCCTTTAGCTCCTCTATCACAGGATTGGTGGCAGCTTCAGCAAGGATGGTTAAAGATGCTGGTTCTTGTGTGACAACATCTTCTTTTTCTGCAGCTTCCTCTATTGTGGGCGCGGGCTGTTGTGCTGTGCAGGTAAGAATTATAATCTTGTGGCCTGCCTCCTTGAAGATTTCTCCACAGGTGGGACAGATCACTCGTTCATCTTCCTTGCCAGGCTCAGTAGAGTTTGATTCCTCCAGTTGGTTTGCAGCCTCTACCAATGTATACAATTTCCTTTCACCTTGTTTTCTGCAGGTTTCCTTCCAGGTTTCCAATTCCCTTCGAAGTATTTGTAGGTCCTCTTTTAATAGTGTGTTCTCAGCCAGAAGTCCTTCAATTCCGGGTTCTTCCTCAACTAGCCTTTGTGGAGCATCCATTGGTCTCGGTACAAGGATCGGGAGCTCAACCTGTGCCTCTAGGGTTGCCCATCTTTTTCTGGCTGCCTCTGCTGCTGCAGCTGATTTAGTTCTTTTTCTTCTTATTGGTGAGGTTATGTTAAATTCATTGATTGATCTCTTTCTTCTCCTTTGTGGTGTTTTCTTTTGTGGAGCTGGTATATCGCGATTCACAACTGAGGTCGAAGGAATGTTTTCTTTCTCCTCATGCCGTTCTTCCTCAATTAAAGTTCCTCCTCCCCACTCAGGTGAGGATTCAATAGTTACCAGCTCAATATTTTATTCTATTGCCCTGGCTCTGTCACCTTCAGGTTCAATTGTCGCATCATTTAGTGCTGCTCCAATTTCACCTTCTGCTGTCAGAGCTGCCCTGTTGTCTGGGTTTTCCACAAGGTTTTTATCTACACCCTCCCCCAATGGCTCTGCTTGTGCCCCCAGTTGATCTTCTTCTAATGCAGTTTCATCCCCCCCCCAACTTCATTGGAGGGACTCCGGTCCTCCTGCTGTGGTTGAACTTGTGCCTGTTCTATTGGGACAACCTGCAAAGGAGCGGGTTCCTGAGCTCGAGCTGTGAATTGCTCCCAGGTTATATGATGCTGGGCAAGGGTTCTTAAAATTATTAATTTGATAAGACCATGGTGGGTTAGGGAAGCAAGTGGGTGCTTAGCAGCTTGGACAAATGCCGCCATATGATGCAAGTCATGCAGTAGATAGTATGGAATGTTCAATAAAATGCCATGGCGGAGATGAGAAAGTAAAGGGAGTTCAGAATTATAAACAGTTTGGTATCTACCTTCACAAGTGATGTACTTCTTGAGAAAGACAACAACCTGGTCCCATGGCCATGGAAATGAGTGCAGTGCGATCCCTCTTCTTGATGATTGAACTTGCTCCCCCTCTAGTAAAAATGCTTCTCGTGCAGTCGTCGTGGGGACTCGTCGTCCAAACCATGCCCTTCCCACCTGCGGGATGGCAGTAACCTTGGATATAATGGCCTCAGAGACTTCTATGCGCAACCCCCACACCTTGGAGTGAGTTTTTGTGAGATTTAAAGCAAATTGCAAGGTTGCTTCCCGATTGAATCCATCTAGTCGCTCAAAAAATTCAATCCAGCCGGCGGCTTGAAAAATGGCAAAAACTGCAGGATTTTTCCTGAGTTCCTGTGTATTCAAAGGTTCATGACGAACTGGAATCCCCATTGTCCTGGATGCAGACTGAGGTTGCTATCCCACAGATTACAGAATCCAAGAATGGAGGTTGCAGCGCAGAGGATGCACGAATCGCTGAGTGGAGATGTTGAGGAAATGGGCAAATTTGGAAAGTTCAGCACAGGAAAACTGATAACATCCTTCCGAATTGGGGAAGGTGGCGATTATTTAGTGTTTATGTCGTACGAGGGAAAGGGTTAATTAGGCCATAATGGTGATACGAATAAAGGTACGACTGATATTGTTAAATCATATCAACACTTAATCACGTGATAAATCAAAGCCATACCTCATGAGACTATGCGTCAGATATCCTGCGGAGAATGGTGGAACGTGCGGTTGGTGATGTTGCGGAGCCGAACTTGTGCACACTCATTAATCTGATCATGATGACCACGATAATACAATAATTCCTTCCGCCAATGAAACACAAACCATCGCGTCCCCGGGGTCGGAATTATGAACAAGGCGATCATCGTATGGCCCAGTTTGCCGGCACGAATAGGATGAATTAGAGCCATAGCTTAGCAGGTTTGAAGCAATTCTTCCGTTAACACAGGAGTTACCAATGCAAGTTGCCAGGAATGATATCGTGACCGACGAAAAAGATGTTGCAGCCACCAGGAAAGATTCACGGCCACCGGGAAAAGGATTTACGGGATCGGGAAAAATCACGGCTGTCAGGGAAAAGTTTTACGGCGCCGGGAAATATGTCGCAGTCGCCAGGAAATATGTCGCAGCCGCCGGAAAATGGTTCACTGCAGCCGGGAAAAAGGTTTTACGGCCATCGAAAAAAAAAAGTCACGGCTGCCAGGGAAAAGTTTTATGGCGCCGGGAAATATGTCGCAGCCGCCGAAAAAGATGTCACAGCCGCTGGAAAATGGTTCACGGCTGCTGGGAAAAAGGGTTTACGGCCGCCAGGAAAAGATATTGCAGCCGCTGGGAAAGTTGTTGCAGCCGCTGGGAAATGGTTCACGGCTGTCGGGAAAAAGGTTTTACGGCCGCTGGGAAAAAAAAAGTCACGGCTGCCAAGGAAAAGTTTTACGGCGCCGGGAAATATGTCGCAGCCGCCGGGAAAGATGTTGCAGCCACCGGGAAATGGTTCACGGCTGCCGGGAAAAGGTTTAACGGCCATTAGAAAAAAAAAGTGACGGCTGCTAGGGAAAAGTTTTACGGCGCCGGGAAATATGTCGCAGCCGCCGGAAAAGATGTTGCAGCTGCCGGGAAATTTGTCGCAGCTGCCGGGAAATGTGTCGCAGCTGCCGGGAAATGTGTCGCAGCTGCCGGAAAATTTATTTTAAGGAAAAGGGAAATGCAGCACAGGAAGGCATAGGAAGATGACTCTCGTTTGACAGGCCCAATCTGGTCATTCCCCTGGCGCTTCCCTGGAAATTTTTGAAAAACAACAGCAAACAAGAAGATCAAATGCAAAGGAAAAAAAAACAATTATACGCTACAACAAGAAAGAAGGAAGGGGGTTCGGAGATCTGTCTGATTTGAGGGACCATCTGGGGCGGCATGGCGAGCGGCATAGAGCAGGAGGTGGATTACACCTCGGATGGGGATCGTGATAGAGGGATTTTCGATATTGGAGATGTCAATGTTGCGGTGTATGGGTCGGGGGCTTTGCCTGGACCCTTCATGACAGGCGGGGGGCCAGGGGTCTTTTCTGGGCCCGTGGGTGCGATGGACTTGGATGGGCACCTTATTGCACTACCTACATTTTCCAGGGTTACTTCGTCGGTCATCTCTCTGGGGATGGAGGGCTTAGAGGTAGAATTGGAGTCCTTTCGGTCTTCTGCTGGTTTGGATACTGACAGGCCCGACATAGCTGGCCTTTTGGGGCGGACTCTACAACCCCAACAAGGGTTATACTCTAACTTCCCCTTTAGTTCGGATGCCTTGCATGTGGAGGGGCTCGAACCACTGTCAGGGAGTGGTAGACGACGATCGGATCAGGGTGGCGGATTGGCTTCCTTTTCAGTCGACAATTTGGTAAGGTCGGTGGAATATCGTGAATCTGATGACCGGGGACAGGGTAGCGATGGACCGGGTTACTCTTCCAGTGGACATGTAGCGGTGGCCCCTAGCGGTGGAGACAATATACCAGCTGATGAATCCCTGCTAGTTCCACGAGCAGGGGTTTCTGTGAAGGCTGATTCACATAAAAATACTGGTAAAAAGGTTAAAGAACGGAAGAGGAAGGATAAGCTTGTGCTGGGAGTGGATGTTACGATGGAGGAGGCGGAGGATTTCTCACATACTGCAGTGGTTGGACATGTTCGGGGTAAGAGATTTGGTCACGGATTCCTCCAGCGTTGGGCGGCCGAGCAGTGGAAGGATTTAGTGTCTACTGCACCTGAAATTCGGGTATTGATGAAAGGATGGTTCTCCTTCATCCTGTTGAACATTGGGGAGGTTGACGCTGTTTTATGCCGCCATTGGTCGATGTTGGGCGTCCCAATTGTTCTGAAACGCTGGTCACCCTTCTTCGACTCTAAAACAGAGAAAATTGACAAAGAACCGCTTTGGGTGAAGCTTCCTGGGTTCCCCATGCATCTGTGGAATGAAACACGGTTTGCCGAGATTGGGAATTTCCTTGGCAACTATGTGTGTTCAGATTACTCCCATAATGAGACAGGCATTTATACGGTGGCCAAGATTTTGGTTAAAATCGATCTTCGACTGGGGCTATCGGCTGAGATCAATATTCAATCAAAGGATGGGGCCTTCGTTCAAATATTGAACTATGTGGCTGTGTCGTTTAGGTGCCACCGCTGCCACGCTCATGGACACTTGGTAGCCAGTTGCCCATTACCGTTTCGGATTAGCAGACCGATGGTCGTTGCAGAAGCTGATGTTTGCATTGATCCAGAGATGACGGCGAACCCACAGGCGGTGGGGGATGAAGGTATTGCACATGCTTTTGACAGCGTGGAGGACCATGATCCTGTGGTACCAGCCGAACAGTGTGGGATGCAGAGCTCCGAGACACATTTGGCACCTTTGGTGAACACAGGAATGGAAATCCTTGGGAGCAAGGATCCAGTTGACGTGGGGGCTACATTGTGTACCACGACACCTTTGACTCGGGCAACCTCCAGGAAGCTACAGGAGTAGTCCTTTATTCGTCGGGGTTCATCCTCGAATCCCCCAGGTATGTCACACCTCATTTCTTCTGCTGTTTCATTATTTGCTGTCTCTAATGAATTGGGGGGGGGTTGTCTTGGGTCTCCTCCTCCAGTATGTACAGTTTTACAATGCCCTGTAGCTCCATGTATGTTTCCTGATGCGGATTGTGTATTCACACTGTCCATTGTATCCACAAAACACTCTCCCAGTTCTGCGGGTTGTAGTATCCGTTATGCTCTTAGAAATAGGGTGATCTCTGCTGATGGATCAGGGGGAAAGGGACTTCCTGATTTGGCTTATAGTGTTGGGGGGAAAGGTTGGGGTCGAAAATCCCTATTGTCAAAACCACAAGACCGGGCTAAAGTTGATTTAGTGATGGGTACACAATCTTCTATTGAATGGGCACTTAGAGCAGCGAAAGCCCTGGAAGGGGGTTTCATATGAAAATATTGTCCTTCAATTGTCGTGGGTTGGCGAGTCCCATTAAAAAATTGTCACTTCGAAGGTTGGTGGACTTAAATCAACCGGATATTTTACTATTGCAAGAAACTTTGGGTGGCAGTGAGGAGGTTGTTCGGGCTTTGGAAAATTTTCTACCTGGTTGGAAGTTTGTAGGAGTGGATGCTCGTGGACGCTTTGGAGGGCTGGCCTCGGGGTGGAAGGTGAAGAGTTGTAGATATGATAGTTCTTGGGGCATTTCTTCTGGTATAGGGTTGGAAGTTTGGGATGCAGCGTTTGGTAGGATGATCACGGTTCTCAATATCTATGGGCCTTATTTAAATAGGGTTAGATTATGGGATTCCTTGTTAAGTATGAATCTCTTTGAAGGAAGGGATGTGATATTGGGTGGGGATCTCAACCTTTCTCTAGGGTCTTCTGAAGTTTGGGGGCCTCGGGCTGCTCCGGATCCATTAGCAAATTATTTTATACAAGCCTTCACCAGGAAGGATCTACTTGACATACTACCAACCAGGTTAACCCCTACTTGGAGGAATAAGAGATCTGGGGAACAAAGGGTGGCTAAAAGACTGGATAGGTTTCTGGTGGCTGATGTGTTGGCAATGGGGGTTGATGTTGTCAAGAAATGGGTAGGGTCAGGGGGGGTATCTGACCACTGCCCCATCCTCCTGGAGTTAAGAGGTAGAAGAGATAAACCCCCTTGTCCTTTCAAATTCAATCCTAGCTGGCTGAAGGAGGAGGATTTTCTTAAATTGGTACAGGCTCAGTGGGTACATCGACCTTCGGATTCTCTGGAGCATGCGGGCGCACACTTTCATCTCAATCTCAAGCGTATTAAAGAGGCCACTATTCTCTGGGCTACTAAAAAAAGGGAGAAATATGATCAGAATCTGAGGGCTGCTGAGCTGAATATTGATAGACTTATACTTTGTCAGGGTATGGGTTATCTGGATGAACTGAAAAAAGGAGAGCTGAAGGAGTGGGAAAGATGCAGGAATGTGATTCTGTGTGAGAGAGAAGAGATGTGGAGAATGAAAAGTAGGGCGATTTGGCTTCACTGTGGGGATGCGAACACAAAATTTTTTCAAGCATATGCTAAGGGGAGAAAATTCACTAACTCTATTTGGGAACTATCTTCTACTGAAGGGGAACTGGTCTCCAGTTTTGATGGATTGGAAGTGTTGGGTGTTCGACACTTCGGAGAATTTTCCACCGCTCAACCTGGGGCCTCTATAGCTGAGGTTATTAGGATGGCTCAACTCTTCCCTCGATTTGTGGGGGAGGAGGAGAACAGACTGTTGATGGAGGAGGTGTTGCTGATTGAGCTCTCGCAGGTTATGCAGTCCTTCCAGAAAGATAAAAGCCCGGGGCCCGATGGCTGGCCTATTGAATTCTTCTTGGGATTCTTTGACTTCTTCGGGGAGGAATTATTGAATGTGGTGGAAGAATCCAGAAAGGATGGGTTTGTACATGGTCCATTCAACTCGACCTTTATAGCTCTCATTCCAAAAATGGACAAGCCTGAAAGCTTTGATGAATTCAGACCTATATCTCTCTGCAACTGCATCTATAAGATCATCTCTAAGGTTATGGCGAGGCGACTCAAGAATATTCTGTCTCAGCATATTTCTTGTGAACAATTTGGGTTCTTGGAAGGCCGCCAAATACATGAGGCCATTGGAGTTGCATAGGAAGGATTACACACTCTGAAGGTGCAGAAGCAGAAGGGTGCGGTGATTAAGATTGATCTCTCTAAAGCATTTGATAGGGTTAGTTGGCTCTATATCCGGATGCTTCTAACACACCTGGGCTTCTGCTATGAATTTATACGATGGATTATGGCCTGCATCACCACTGTGAGTTTTGTTGTACTTATCAATGGTTCTGCTAGTCCATTCTTCCACGCTGGAAGGGGTCTACGACAAGGTTTCCCACTTTCTCCGCTGATGTTTCTCCTTGTTGCTGAAGGCCTCAGTCGTTTTATTCTGAAAGCAAAAGCTGATGGTTCCTTTCGAGGCATATCCATTTCTCAGGTATTGTATATTACACATCTCCTTTTTGTTGATGACATTCTGATATTTTGTGATGGATCGAGACAGGATATTGATAAGGTGGTTGAAGGTCTCAATTTACTGCAAGATGCAGCGGGTATGTTAGTGAATATTGACAAATCATCAATCACATGCTCGTATTTAACCGAGCAGGAGATTCACAGATTGGCTATTTGACTACCTTACAAGAATTTGGATATTGATGATGGGTTAAAGTACCTTGGCTTTCACTTGAAACCCAATGCATATTTGAAGGCTGATTGGCACTGGTTAATAGCAAAATTAGAACAGCGACTTCATGGATGGAGTCATAAATGGCTCTCACGGGTAGGGAGGCTGGTACTAGTTAAATCTGTTTTGGAAGCTATTCCAGTGTATTGGATGTCACTCGCTTGGATTCCCAAAGGGGTCTTGGAGCAAATCCGTAGGTTGTGTTTTGCCTTTCTTTGGAAGGGTAAGGGTGATAATCGAGCTTTGGTGTGGGTCAGATGGGATAAGATTGCGGTTCCAAAAGCACTGGGAGGATGGGGGTTAAAGAATATTTTTCTTTTTGCTAAAGCCTTGGGGGCCAAGGTGGCGTGGCAACTTATCCATACACGGAGTCTCTGGACTAGAGTGGTATATCATAAATACATTGCTCCACTAACTCTACTCGATTGGATTAGGCAGGGCAATAAGTCGAGGGCAAATTGCTCGGTGGTCTGGAAAGCGGTGGTGCAACATTTTCATTTGGTTGGATCTGGATTAGTGTGGAGAATAGGAAATGGGCAATTTATACGTATTGGAATGGACCATTGGGTTGGATGTAGGGGTGGACATGTCCTTCCTGTGGACTTAAGGACTTTTTTGGCAGCTAGAGGTTGTCATTTTCTGGCTGATATTGAGCATCCAGGATCATCCACTCTATGGCATCAGGGGTGGACCTCTGCACAGCGTCTTAAGATTCCTGATGACATGCTTGGAGCTTGGGAGGATTATATCCGGAACTTAAGATACTCGAATATTCGTCTGACAAATAGGATCGACGAACTAATATGGGATCACCATCCCTCTGGAATATACACCCCAAAAAATGGATATATCCAGTTGAATGTGGAAGTACATAACAGGGAATTGGTGTGGTGGTGGAAATATCTGTGGAAGTTTAAGTGCCCAGGTAAAGCTAAATTACTATTTTGGGCTATATTGGAAAATAAGGCTCCAACCTGGGACATTCTGAAGAAACGATTCATCCAGGGCCCGGGGTTCTGTCCACTTTGTAGGAATGCGAAAGAGACCATTTCTCATCTTTTTGTTCACTGTCGGTTTTCTCAGGCTATTTGGGCTGATATTTGCAAATATTTGGATTTCAATGTGAGGTGGTGGGGAGAGAGTGTCCATGACGCGTTCCAATTGTGGTGGTCTTATCAAAAGACCTCTTCCATACGGGCTGCTCCATGTATCTTCGCCTGGGGTATTTGGATTGCCCGAAATAAGATCATATTTCAGGACTGTAGGGTCCCGATGGAGAATGTAGTGGCACAAGTTGTGGCTATTATACTACACTTCAAGGCAGCTATCAAAGAGAATAGAACTCGACCAGTGATCGCGGAATTGATAGATAAATCCATGCCGTGGGCATATTTCGATGGTGCTTCACGTGACCATCAATTGGTGTGTGGTGGGGGGGGCGTACTTTACAAATCTGAGTCCCATTTTTTTCATATCGTGGCTGGTTTGGGGAGGAGTTCAAATAACTACGCTGAACTTATGTCACTTAGGCTGCTGATGTTATTTGCACTTGAACAAGGCTGTCTATCTCTACAGATATTTGGAGACTCCTTGATCGTTATTGATTGGGCAAAGGAGCTTACACATTGTCATGTGATGGTACTCTTACCTATCCTGGAGGAGGTATTACGGTTAAAGCAGACATTTAATCATATTACATTTACACATGTCTACAGGGAGAGAAATGGGATGGCCGATCAGCTTTCCAAAGAAGCGACGCAGCAACATTTGACATTCGGCACTTGGAGGATTACTATACATTCCACTGGAGGCACCTACAGTTATTACCACAGGCCTTTCCATGAGGAATTTGAGGACCGGATGGAGCATTAGATCAGCTACTGTTGACCTGTGATGGATACTTTCATTACTTCTGTTTATGTGTTTGTTTATATATACACGGGCTGTATGGACCGATTTTATATTTTTGTTGACCGGGATGGTCACTTTCTTCATTTTTGAGACAGTATATGTTATATGTAGTCGATTATATGAGGGCTGTATGTACAACCATATTCATTGTATTGATTTTGTATGGGACTTTAGATATGACAGTAATATGGGACAGTATATATGTGACAATGTAGGGATCTCAGTGATTCTATTACATGTGCAGAATGTAATTTTGTTCATATTTTTGAAATAAAATTACGACTTTTTCCAAGGAAAAAAAAGCAAGAAAGAAAGAAAATTATTTATGTACAGTGATTCAAAATGCGATTTTCAGTTTAAGGATTGGCAAAAGTAGAGAGAAATTCATGCTATGGTGCCAACTAATAATCTGGATCGGCAGCAATTTGTGAAATGAATGCATCTTTCGAAATAGGCTTACGATACAGTCGCAGTGTGTGGCCATTAGCAAGTAATGGTATGCGGTTTTCATCGATGGTCACCAGACAGACAATGCCATTGTCAAATACCCTGTCAACCAAATATGGACCCAACCACCTTGTACGTAATTTACCTTTAAAATCCCTTTTGATCATGGAGTCATATAGTAACGCCCAGTCTCCCTCACGGAAGATTTTCTTTTTAATAAATCGGTCATGGCAATTGGATCTCTGTTGCTGAAGCAACACAGTCTGGTCCACTACAGCTAACCGTTTCACATCCAATTCATTTAGTTGATTCAATCTTCTCTTCTGGGCTTCTGTTACATCCAGATTCATTTCGGTGGTTGTCTTCAGGGTTTTGATCTCAAACTCAATTGGAAAGATGGCACTCTTTCCATACACTAAATCATAGGGAGAGAACCTTGGGGTGTTGCGCCAAGTTGTGCGATATGCCCACAGTGCTTCCGGAAGCCTGTCATCCCAATCCTTTCGATGGCTCTGAACTGTTTTAGTAAGGATGGATTCAATAACTTTATTAGTACTTTCCACCTGACCATTGGCCTGGGGGTGGTAAGGTGAAGCCACCCTATGCTGCACATGATACTTCCAGAGCAAGGATTCAAATTGGTGTGACATGAATTGTGCCCCCCCATCGGTAACTACTTCCTTCGTTACCCCAAAGCGGGTAAAGATTTCACTGTACATAAAATCAATCACCACCTGGTCATTAGCCTTAGCCAAAGCTACAGCCTCTACCCACTTGGTCATATAATCAGTACAAACCAGAATGTAAACTTTCTGTCTGGAAGGAGGGCTGATAGGGCCAACAAAATCCAGTGCCCATCTATCAAATGGTTCAACTACTACTTGAGGTTGTAGAGGCATCTGATCTGTTTTATTAGGCTGGCCCATCCTTTGGCAGCTGTCACAGGACTGAACATACCTTTTAGCATCCCTGAACAGAGTCGACCAATAGTCGCCCATCCGCAGTGCTTTATGCCCTGTTCTTTTGTCTGCAAAGTGTCCCCCACAAGGTTCATCATGACAGGCTTTCAGTATGTGAAAGATCTCATCTTCCCTTACGCATCTCCTAATCTCAAGATCGGGCCCTGTGTAGAAGAGATGACCGTTGATCCAACAATACCTGGCACTTTGCTGGATGATTTTTCTCTTTCCTCGTTTAGGCATATGTGGTGGGAGCTTTCCTGTAGCCAAATAATTAGCGACATCTGCATACCAGGGAGAATGAGCTGAAAGTGCGAATAGATGTTCATCTGGAAAAGAGTCCTCAACAGGCAAACTGTCATCACTGTTAGTAAAACGAGATAAAAAATCAGCAACAACATTTTCTTTCCCAGGTTTATCTATAATGGTAATATCAAATTCCTGCAATAACAAGAGCCACCTGGTCACTCTGGCATTGGTGACAGGTTTGTTCATTAAATACTTAATGGCAGAGTGGTCAGTGTGCACAAATGTAGGATACCCAGTAATGTAATGTCAAAATTTATTAATAAAGTAAACAATAGCAAGGAATTCTTTTTCGGTAACAGTATAATTAAGTTCAGCAGGGGCTAAGTTTTTACTAACATAATAGATGGCATAAGGTACTTGACCATCCTGCTGTCCTAGTACTGCTCCAATGGCGGTATCAGAAGCATCTGAAGAAATGTGGAAGGGTAGGGTCCAATTAGGTCCCCTTAGGATAGGAGCTGTGGACAACTTCTCCTTAAGCTTATCAAACGCTGTCTGGCTTGCTTCACTCCACACAAACTGTGCATCCTTCATTAACAGAGAAAACAAAGGAGAAGCAAGTTTGGAGAAGTTTTCTATAAACCTCCGGTAATATCCAGCATGTCCCAGAAAACTTCGCACCTCTTTCTGAGTTGAAGGAGTTGGTATATTTTTTATCACCTTGATTTTTGAAGTATCCACCTGAATTCCATTGGTAGAGATGAAATGCCCTAATACCACCCCCTCACTCATCATCATATGGCACTTTTTAGTGCTTAATGAGAGCCGAGTCTGTTCGCAACGAATTAAAACCTTCTTTAAATTTTCCAGTGCTTCCTCAAAATCCTTGCCATAGGGAGTAAAATCGTCCATAAAGACTTCCATACTATCATTAACTAATTCAGAGAATATTCCAATTACAGCTCTTTGAAACGTTGCCGGTGCGTTACATAAACCAAAAGGAAGCACTCTGTAGGAAAACGTTCCCCAGGGACAAGTGAAGGTGGTCTTATCCTGGTCCTCAGGAGCAATCTGAATTTGGTTGTACCCGCTGAACCCATCTAGGAAGGAGAAGAACTTCTTCCCTGATAGGGTATCAAGTACTTGGTCAATAAAGGGCAAAGGGAAATGATCCTTTTGCGTGGCTTTGTTTAGTTCCCTATAATCGACACATACCCTCCATTTACCATTTTTCTTGGGCACAATTACGAGTGGGGAAACCCACTCACTATCTGAAATAGGATATATAAATCCTGCTTCCAAAAGTTTCTGGATTTCTTCCTTCACTATACCCCTCAGATTGGGGTTCATGCATCATTGGGGTTGACACACAGGCCGAGAGTCATTTTTAATATAAATATGGTGGGTGCACAGATTAGAGGGAATACCCCTCATGTCTGTATACTCCCAGGCGAATGCCCCCTTGTGTTCCTTCAAGAGATTGATTAGGCGCCTCTGTTCCTCTAAGGAGAGACTAGGGTTGATATTCAAAGTCCTTCTAGGCTCTACCTCAATAGGAATACTTTTTGAACTTTTCAAAACTGGGATTATGTTTGTGTCACCAACTAGTGTTTCTTCCGTAATATTTTCTTGTTCTTCCTTACCAAGGGTAATGTTCAGGATTTGATAGACCTCTTTATCCACTGAAGCGGGTTCACTAATAAAATTACTAATAGTATCGTCTTCTGTTTCGTTTTTAAAAGTTAAGGCCTTCCCTATAGTTAATAGTGGCTGAACATCCTCCTCCTCCTCCTGCTCTATCCAAAGGGAAGTTTTAGCCTCTAGACTTGGCCGAGCTAGAGGATATAGGGTGAGGTTTTTAGTCTCCGTACCATTAGATATAGTCATGGACCCCGATCGACAGCTGATGCAGGCATCAGCTATGGCCAACCAAGGACTCCCCAGGATCAATGGGTGTCCCCCCAGCTGTGATTTTGGTTGTAATACCAAAAAGTCAGCAGGGTACTCCCATGAATCTACTGAGATGACAAGGTCGTCCAGAATCCCTTCGGGTCTAATGGTGGATCTGTCCGCCAATTCTAAAATGGTAGGGGTCGGTATAAAATTAGTGAGTCCAAGCTTCTTTACAGTCTTAATTGTTATGACATTGATCGATGCTCCTAAATCGACTAGCACGTTGGGTATTTGCGTCTGTCCGACATGTACAGTGACAGTAGGATTGCCAGGGTCGTCATACTTGGTCACAGGGGTTTTTCCTGTTATCGAAGCAGATAAATTCCCTATGACGTGAACAGTGGGAGGATCTCTAGGTTTCCTCCCTGGTTTCTTAGTGCACAGGTCCCGAACAGTTCTATCATAAATAGGCACGTCTTGAAGAGCTTGAAGAAGGGGGATTTTGACGTAAAGATTCCTTAACTCTCCTAGGAGGTTAAACTGAGGTTGCCCCCTATTTTTGGTAGCATTAGTCTCTCAGGGTATGATGGTTGCCTTATCAGCTGGGTAGGCTGCGTATTGTCTGATTTATCGTTTGATGTTTCAGTCGTCCCATCTAAGGGATGCTCAGCATCTTCAGTGATAGGAATTGTATCAGATGGATGCTGTGAACTCTCTCCTTCTTTATGCACAGAAGGTGGAGCATCTTCTGTAATTACGAGTTCTACTATTTTCCCAGATCGTAGATGAATATCATTACAAGGTACAAGGGAAAGGGAGTAGGCCAACATATTGAAAGTTTCCAATTGATGGACTGTTTTATTATTCGGGTTAGGATTAGGTTGGGCAGGCGGCTGAGGCTGTATTGGTATATTAGGGAAAAAATTATTCTGCAGCTGCAGCTGCGACTGCTGAGGTGGGTATTAAGGATATTGAGGAAATTGAGGGTATTGAGGAGAATATGGTGACTGTTGAGGTGGAGGTGGTTGAGGAAACTGGTTCCCGAGATGGAAATTCCTCCATCCAGGAGACCACGACGTAGGTTGA
Source organism: Larix kaempferi (assembly GCA_027924585.1). Classification (NCBI taxonomy): domain Eukaryota; kingdom Viridiplantae; phylum Streptophyta; class Pinopsida; order Pinales; family Pinaceae; genus Larix; species Larix kaempferi. The sequence continues at coordinate 6,638,580 of BSBM01000035.1, forward strand.
TGTGGTGGCTGTGTCCAGGGACTCCATGAGTTATAATTTTGCATTGCAGGTTGGGAAGGATTCCACTAAGCATAATTTGAAGGGAATTGTGTATTCACATTTTGCATGTTATTATTCCAATTGCTCATATTATTCAAAAATGGAAACGAGTCCAGAGGCATACCTTGATTTCGAGGCTGCCAAGGTTTCTTCTGTGCAATGAAATAGGCTGATTCCACTTCTGGAGTTGATTCCTGCAGAACAGCCTTCACTTGTGGAAGTGAGGGACATTCTTTCATGTCGTGGTTCAGCTCACACAACTGACATACTTCTACTTTATCAAGCGGGCATTCTTTCAGCGGATGATTCTTTCTACATCGGGGGCAGAACACACCTAGTGTGAGATCCTCCACTGCCTGTTTTTGTTTTGCCTTCAGGACATCGATTTCCGAAGAGATGGAGCTCATCATTTCTGTTTTAAAATTTTCAAGGATATTTCCTATCTCTGCACGGGTAGCTCCTCCGTTGGACGACTTCTGAGTTCTGTCGAAGACATCACGTTCCAGCTTATCCTGTTTGTCCCGCTTATTGTTCCTGGAAGACCCCCTGGAGTATCTCTTACATAATTCCACAATCTTCGCAAAAGTTTCTTTGAAGATATCTCCCTTTCCTAGCAGGTTTAACATGTCTAAACAATCATACTTGATCCCACGAAGCAAGATTATCTTGAGCACGTCCAACCCCATGTTCGTCTGCCCGACTCTTTGCACATTGTACAGCAGCCTTTCTACAAAATCCTCCAGACTTTCGTCCTCCTTCTGCACCATTTTGAATAATTCCTCTCTTTTGTCCTTGGTGTTGAAATATTCCTGATATTTCTCGAGGAACACCTGTTTCATCTTATCCCAATTAGAAACGGTTCCTCCCCCAAGGCTCATGAACCAGCGTAATGCGTTGTCCTTCAGGGTGGCAGGGAAAAGTTTTAGCTTTTGGGCATCGGTGATATAATCATAGCTGCGACAGAGGATATCGAATTCAAAAAGGAATTCATCTGGATCTTCTGCCGCCCTTCCATAGAAGCGAGGAAACACCGATGGTGAGATGTTTTTCATAGGGGCTGTCCCTTCTGGATGCTGAATCGGAAATTGCAGTGTAGCCATCGTTCCCTCAGGCAGGGAGTGATTTTCATGATGATAGTTTTCCACCATCGCCTCTTCCTCGTCGAACTCGTGTCTGTTACTCATCTCTTCTTCTGTTTTCTCCTCTTCGTTCGTTTCTGCGTTCTTTTCCTCGTTTTTCTCTTCGTCCTTGTTTTGTTCCTGATCAGCAGACTTCTGGTGGAACTGCGTCCACTCTTCTTCAGTTACAACCTTCCTGTAAATGTGGTAGATCGGACCTCTACCAGCAGGTCCAGTTGTAACAGCTGTGTCTTTCTCAGCAAGGATATACGAGGGAGTCGCGACTGCTCGTGTATTCTCCACCGTGGACCCTGACGCTGGCGCCCCAGGATCAGGAGGGTTTCTTCTGATAGGAGTTTCTTGATGACAAGCCCTGGTGGATGAAACCGTTCTGTCAATAAGATCGTCGATGAATGTCCTTCTTCCCAATGGTGGTCCTCGATCGCGACCCGAGACACCTGCATTGTTAGTATTTTGTGGGGTTTTGGGAGTTGGGAGGTTATCGCGTTTTACCCTCCTCGTATTCATGCGACCCGAATCATTTCAGCAAATAAAAGATTGACTAGAAACAATTACCAGATGCAACTAATGATTAGTGTTTAATTTTTATCCTTCCCCGGCAACGATGCCAAAATGTCGAGCACCCAATATGCAGATAGATTATTACCAACATACAGAGCATACGAGATTTATTGTCAACCTGAGAAAGTCTTTTATTTCAAAGGATAAATGCACAGTCTATGCTTAAACACCAAATCACTATAATTGAACACTTTTATCCTCTAACAACTATGTCCATCCCAAGAATCTGTGTAATCCCAATTGCCTTCTAAATGCTACAATTTCAATTTCTTTCTACCATGTATCAACAAGAAATGATATAAGATTCAACGACAATTGCAGATAAAAAGAAATCCTATTCAAATCCCAGAACAAGTAACTCACCTATTCAATCTGATCACTCTTGAAAACCATAAGCATAAACTGAATATTAATCTAGAAATTCAATTGCAAGGGATTGAGTTCAACTGCTCTAAGAAATTGAATTACAGGAATGAAAGTCAACAATCGTAACAGGAAAGATAAATTGCAAGGATTCGTGGGATAACAACTTAAACTGCAGGATGAACAAAGCTGTGTACAACTATCACATGAATTGCATAAAGAAAGTTTCCTACTCAGTCGACTGTCACTCTGTACCACTTACCAATCTCAAATAAATGTAATCCTAGTTATACTGCAAATCCACACTTACTACTGTTGCGTACAATTGGAAATATCATCAATAAATATCACACAACAATAAATTCGAAAAGTCCTACTTTAACTCAACAATCTCTGTGGAAGACGGGCCCAGCCTTCACACAGAGATGCTGGCTGAACAACGTAAAGCTCCTTTAAATCAGAGGTAACTCTTTATATTAACGAAAGGATGATTACACAAATTGCTTCCACTGCTAATACAATGAATGAATCCTCCGTTGTTCAACCCCCTGGGTCGAGACAACTTCCCATATTTATACATGCAGATCATAACATCCGATCCTATTATCGGGAAGCCATGAAGATCTCTGATCTTCAGGCGCCCTAAATAATACTAGCTGTTACAAACGTGGCATAGTAAAGACATAGAAAAATGCGAGAAAGCTGTTGATTGGCCCAGGAGTGGCGATCTTTCCAGATCACAATTATACTCGAGCAGCAATATACTAAAGATCTCCAATTATAACGCATTCTGTTACAGCTGCCCTGTCATAGCTCTGTCTAGGATGTTGCATTAGAACCACGTGCCTTAATTGATGATCGGAGCCCCGAGGATCCTTTTAAGCAGCGAACATCCCTCCTTTCAAGACTTGTTCAGCCCCACCTTCCTGCAGTCCACTTATATCAAACTACCTTCATAAATCATAACATGTTAGCACAATTGAGATATACACAGCATTAATTATCACAATCATAAGCATTAATAAGATAAAGCAATGATCAGTCATACCTTGGCAGCTTAGGGGAATAAAGGACAACGGGTCTGATTAGCATGCTAAATGGTGTAGGACAGGGGAAGAAAAGGTGATCAAGGATGGTTAAAAGGGGCCAATTCTAGGCTCAACACATCATTCATTGCACTCATGGAAATGGTCCAAAAACCTATTCACCCTCTGTAGCCTATAAAAGGAGAGGCCATTTCCATTGTAACTCATTGGTTTGGAGACACTACACGGAAATAATATTTGATTTGGGATTACTGATGTAAATTTAGCGTTATTATGCACTCAATAATAGAATCTTGTGGATTTCCAAGTTTGCTTCCATGGTATTCATATTTTCTTCAACAAAGTTGAGGTAATATCAATTATATCTATATCTATATCTATCTATCTATCTATATATATATATATATATATATATGCTAGATGAATTATCAAACCTTGAAAAAGCTTTTGAAGATACTATAGATTATTTCAAAAATACTATTTTCACAGATCCTATCAAGAAATTAATGAGTGTTGTTGTCTTACTAAGCATACTCTAAGAAAATTGGCAAGTTTCCCATTGCTCCACTACTTCCTAGAAGAAGATCTAAAAGAACATCATTTATCCTAGACAAGAGACCATGGTTGAAAATGTATATGATCTGATTGAACTCGCCCTTGACAAGATTCCCTAGTCTTTAAATTCAATTCCATTGACTCCCATTTCACCCCTCATTCCCCGAGTTCCTCAAACCTTGATATAGACATTGAATTTGCTAGGCGATCTTGTGAAATTGCTAGATAACTTATCATTGCTCAATGGCAAGTAATCAATTAGTTGCATGTCTGGAGAGCCTAGGATGCCCTGAATCTAGTAGGACAATTCAATGATATTCCTAAACACCCTAAGCACATAATTCCAAAATTTGACCCACATAAATCATATTTACTAGACGATCACATACAATTTTTTTTTGGATATTTAATTAATGAATGTGGAACATGAAGATGTGGTATATATACTTTTCCCTTATACTTTTGAAAACAAAGCTTCTACATGGTATTTCAACCTACTTGTAGAATCCATTAATGATTGAGATGATTTTGAAAAACCATTCCTAGGTACATTTGATGATGAATCAACTCCTGCTACACTTTTAAGAGAATTATTGGTCATTAAGATAGACAAAAGGGAATGGATATAATAGTTCAGCCAACATTTTACCACCATTCTAAATAATTTTTCAATAAACTATATACCAGTAGAGGATGCAGTGGTTCAAGATTACACATCCGCTTTGCATGCATCTATTGTTATGTTTATCAAGAGAGTTGGTAAAAACACTTTAATATAAAACTTTGAAGAATCCAAGAATGTGGAGAAAGAAATGATGAGTTTGGCAGTGAACCCAGGGGATGAAGACACTAAAGTTGTTCCCAATAAATTCATTGCTTTCCCTAAACCACTTGAAAAAAGAAATGTTGATATTGAAGCTAAAGGTCCCATAGACATAGAGTGTGTGCTATGTTTGGTCAAGAAATTATCCATTAAAATTGTGGATTTGAAAAAGAACTATGGAGAAGGTACTTCTAAGATGAGAATTTCAGACTCTTTTCAAAAAAAGTTATCACTCCCATGAAACCTCCCAAACCTTCAAATTTTAATTTAAACTTAGAAGAGATAGGGATGGACAATTACTGTACATACCATTTTGAAAAAACTTACCCTAAATGGATTCATAGTGCACACTATGACTTTATTAGCAAATAAGCTTCTTGACCAACATAAACAACCTAGAATTCATGTTCAAGAAGTTGAAAATGAAGAAGTTGTGGAAGAAGAAGAACCAATGAGTGAGGCAACAATGTTTCTATGAGGCATGTCACTTGGAATTCAAGATGAAGAAGGGTAGGTGATAGAGGAAATTCAGGCCACCCATATAGTGCAACTAGATTATAATCTTAGAAGTAAGGGGCATGTTCTTTCAACTACTTCTCCAACACAACCCACTACAACACAACCCACTACAACACCCAATAAAATTGTAGTTCTCGCTCCACCAAAGAAAACAACAATGACAAATTTAAATGTAACGAACATGGAATATAATGTAATTGAGGATATGAAGAAAACCAAGGTAAATGTCTTCATTTATGATATATATGGTATTACTCAATAAAGAAACCCCATTTCAGGAACTTTCAAGACATCACCTAAACCACTCAAAAAAAGAGGAGCTAATTCTGAAGTAAAACAAAAACCTGATGTAGTAAAATTGAATTATGAGATAAAACAAAAAGTTGATGTAAATGATTTTATAATTGGTAATTGATTCAAGTCTCAAGCCCTACATTTTTTGCTAACCTTTGAAATAAGAAACTACAATATGCATAACTATTCAAAAGATTCGCAAGCATCTTCAAACGTGATGACTTTCTATATATGCAACAAGATAAATGCTAACCCAATCAAACATTTTACCCCAATTATTCAATTGGATAGGTCAAATGTAAAGGTTATTGGGGAACTCAAATATGTTTTAATCAGGGTAGCTTCTAATCAAAAGTATGCCAAGTTATATATATTATTGTTGTTGGTATTCCTAAGTCTTATGGTCTGTTGTTTCATAGGGATTGGTCTCAGAAGTTGCATGGATATTTTTCCATAGATATGGTTTCCATGGAAGGGATATAAAAATCAAATTTGCATTGATTAGGAGGCTCATATAAAACACAGTTAGATAATTGGAAGGACCAAATGAACCTAGATAATTCACACAGTCAATCTTGGGAAATTATTAAATCTTGAAACATATTTTGGAAATTACACATTGAAGAATCAAACTTGGAAATATATATATACACATTTTGAGCTCTCTTATTACACTAGGACTGACAATATTGTTTCTAACATAGTAGATGTAGATCATATAATAGTCCTTCAAACTTATATTTAATTATTGACATTTGGACATTATTTTTTGATAGTTCTAAGTTGTAGGGAGGTGCATGAGCAAGATCCATTTTGGTTGAACTATAGAAAAAACACAATCTTATTTCTTGTAGACTTGAGTTCGAATGCACCAATGACATCGTTGAATATGAGGCTCTAGTTCAACATCTTAAAAAAGCGATTGACTTAACAATAAAATGCTTGAAAGTGTTTGGTGATTTGGAGATAATCATGAGATAGATAAATAACTATATGCATTCCCTTTTTCCTCATTTGAAATTTATCAGTTAGATGTGCTTTCATCCCCTACATGGGCGTTGATATCAACAACTTCCACAAGTTTTGAAACATAGGGACCCATCCTGATTTTCAATATTTTGAGTTTCGAATTTGCTTTTATAAGTGCATCCTATATTTAGCTTGAATATGGAAAGGATTTCATTTCTAATGGATTTTCATAACTAAGCTGAAGGTCTTTGTTTGCAAGGGTCTTTTGTGACTAATATGAACATTGTGCTTGTGCAAATAACTCATTTTTGTTTTTTGACATTCAATTTATTTGATCCTTATTCAAGCACTCTTAAGTCTTAAGACCAAGTTTTCAAAAGGCTATGATCATTTTATAGTCCACATGCTTATCTATTTGGAAAGTATATGTACCTTTTATTCGTTTAACCTCTATGATCCCATCACACTTATTCTACATATCAATCTTCTCAGAGTTTGTGACATTGTGCACTTACTTAAAATTTCATTCTTTTTCTTGCTCCTGAACATTGTTTGCTACCTAGTGCATCCTATTGAAAGATTGCGATGGATTTTTATTGTACTCTTCATTGAACTCTCCATACATCTATTTAAAAGACCTATCTATCCAAATTTTGTGCCATTGACCCTCTCAATGTTGCACATCTCTCCAAAAGATCGATTTTCTTTAGCTTGCGAGTATTTCAAACATATTTTAAAGTTTTACAACAATCGTTGCTTTCCAAAACTATTTTATTTCTATTTTTTATTCTTAAAACCCATGGTTTAGTGGCAGACAATGCATTTAAAAAACAAATCTAGGGATTTGTCATCTTTTCAATTTTGTATACAAAGCCTAGCTAGGAAAGACTGAGAGCCTTTCGAATATTTTTCTCTAACACCCAACCTACAGGATTCAAATGTGATCTGTTTAATTATATACCTGTATAGAATATGCCCAAACCTGTGCATACAGTCAAGCTTTTAGATCTTAATTCCTCTCACAGAAGTCACATTTTTGCATTATTGATGCGCACAACATACCATTGATTCTCATGAATCCGATCTCAAACCTATGGCTTCCTCGAAGTTATGTATTCTACCAAGGTTGATTGAGTAGAAGCTTTCATAATAATCCATTTACCTACTCTTAGTACAAATCCCTCCAGACCCTGAATTACAATTTTCACTAGGAACATTCTCATCATCGACATTACCAAACCAAGTAGGAATGTGCATTTTTCATCCTTACAAATTTGATTTTAAATGAGTGGAGTGACGAAAGCTCTTCAAGATTATAGTTTCTGGTTTCGCCACAAGATAATTTTGTGATATGGCCAAAACTGACTATGTAGAGACCTGCATGCTGAGCTTACTTTTCTCTTTTCTTAGTTACCCAATCAAGCCACTCTAATAAGAAAATCTCCCATGATTTTGCACTTCGTGACTTTAATCCTAGATTGTTTAGTCTAAGATTTGCTCCATTGCATATATCCTATAAGGAATCTACTATAGCTACTATAAACAATAGTTATTGAAGAGAAAACCATGGATGAATTGCATTTTGTAATGTCCCCAAACAAAGTATAGGCACACTAACTCAAGCTCTCAAACACTCAAACACACAGAGGATGGTTAGATACAAAAAAAGGATTGACTAGTTTGGTTACATTTCAAAGATTAAGCCCTAAACACCTATAAACCCTCCAAAATTTTTCCAAGATGGATTTCAGGACCTACTAAATCTCATGGACATCCTACAACATCCTAAACAAACCCCCAACTTCGACAACTGCACATTCTCTGGGTGCATCACGCCTGGGTAGAATCCTTTGGATAAACCAAAGACTTCAAGGCAATTTCCCCAGGACTTATGTGGAACCCAATGGATTTTGGTGTAGATATAGAAGTGGATGGCCTAAAAACTACCCAAACCAGCTATAACAACAACAAGATCATCAATTAGGTTCAACAGGGTTCGATTTGGAGGCTAGAAAACAAGTTACTAGTTTTAGGACAACTCGACTAGTCAAATTCCAAGCATCTCCAAATGGCTCATGAGGGTCACAAATTTCAAACCTGAAGGTTGCGACGGGTCCAAAAATATGACTTCTAACTTCATCAAGTCACATAATATGATTTGGAGGAGTGGAAGACATTTAATTGCATTAATATTGAAAACTAGCTAAATCTAGCATCACAATGAGCATAGGGACAAGTATTCGAATATTAAAGAGGAGAGATAAAATTTGAAGAATGGGAGGCAAATTGATTATCTTGATTTGTAGAAGATATTTTACATTGCAGAGCTACATAACAACAACACATACTATTGTGAGGAAAAAATATCCTATGTATGGGGATGAGGTCACCAACATACTAGGGTTGGATAAGTAGACATATAGGGTTCTACAACAAGTAAAATAAACAAAGAGTTTGAAAGTTAGAAGGGAATGTAACTTATTTATGTAGTTTTATCCTAGATTTCTTTGAATCCTTGAGCTTTTCTCTTGATCTTTAGTCAAAGAAATTGCAAAACCAACTCAAAAACCTTCCTCAAACACATTTGGATACAAATAAATGATTGAAATTCAAATAGAGCATAAAAAGCTAATCTAATGAACATCAACAAGTAACCAAATTTGATACAAGCATGAACACATTTGTTAGGAAAGGGAAATATGTCTATTGTTTCATTAATAATTGAAGCAAGTACAAATTACCTTCCTTCTATTCAAGCACCTCATGAAACCTTGATTCAAGGTCTCCTGCTTCTCTTCTCCAAGAATCCCAACTACAACTTAGATGCATTACGACTTGAAAGAAACTAGGGCATAAATGGCAAGGGAAAGAGGGTAATAATTTTTCCAGCATAACACTACTTGGGATAAGATTCCTTCTCATGGCCCATCTTCGTTTCTTTTATAGTGGAAGGAGATGGTTGGATCGAGGAGGGAGCAGTTGTAACCGAGGAGGGGTTTCCAAAGCCACCCAAATTGCCCCAAATTCGATATTTTTTGGCATTTTTAAAGGCACACACAAATGAGACAAGGGCAAGGTGCGCCCCACACGCAGGTGATCCAAGTGCAACATGCGCATGGGTGGAAAAATATGCTAAAATGCCATTTTGAGGGTTTTTCAAGGGGTGTTTTGGTCTCCAAATAAGGTAAGAAGCTCCCTAACTGCTGGATAATCAATGAATAAGTTAAGGCCACCTTACTGAGCACCAAATTATGGATCTTCCATCCATAGTGTCCTTTTGTGTGATCAATAGTATCTTCATGAAGTGTCATCATGAAAGTGTTCTCATGAGAGCATCAACATGCAAGTGTTGTCATAGACAAAGAAGTGCCAATTTTGGTTATAACACATGCCCACAGGCTTGCTATCTTCCATTAATAACATTGGAAAATACAAGACATTGTAGAAAATTCTCCAACTGTCGGAATATTCAACATTGAGCAATAGAGCAATTGACTGGAAATGGAATGGACCATGTTGAACGTTCATGGTTGTATTATCAACTTCAAATTACAATAAATTCAGATATGATATGATCCATGGGACATCAACATAATTATAGAGAAGAGAGGATAGAAATCTACTCTCGAAAGTGATTTCTTCTTCTCAATTCTTGAACTCCCAAGCAATAATTCGAATCAAGCTTGAGATCAGACCTACAATGACATGAGAAACTTGTAATTATCCTTACTGATAAAAGGCTGAATGCCTTAATCCTCATGGTCTAGTTGAATCCTCAACTAGAACGATGAACATAAGGGGCACATCTCCCAACTTGTGACTAGGGGCACATCTCCCAAGTATTGAAAATCTTAAATCTCATCATTTCGAAACTCAAACTGATTTTTTTTTCCATGGGGGCTCCCATCCTCCTTTAATAATAGATTTGGCTTCTAAGATGCAATGTATGTGGTCCATTAGCCTCATCCAATGTTCTCTCACTGGCTAATTTTGGATTGGCAGCTTTATCTTTCTTTTTCCTTGCTTTCCTTCCTTTATGCTTTGGTATGATTTTCTTGCTTTTGGCAACTCTTGCTTTTCCTGGATTTTCTCTGCTTTCCCGCTTTTCTGCTACCTTCCTTCTTTTTACTGATTTTCCTGGTTTTCTACCACCTTCCTGCTTTTCCATGCTTTTCCTTCTTTTCTGCTGCTTTCTAGCTTTTCAGTGGCTCTTTTAATTTATACTGCTTTTCCTCTAGTTTCCATATTTTTGGCCTCCTATGCGACCTCCTGGGCCCTCCTAAGCATCTCCAACTCATCGCAATATTAAATAATTAAATATTTACAAACTATGAGCTTCATCACTTCTCTATAGTTTAATTTAATTAAACTAAATAACCATGAACCCATATTAATCCTAACTAATTTATTTTATTTTCCACTAGGATCCATGGGGATCTAATGGGCTAGTGGTTTCACCTAGGTGATATCAAAATGGGGACATTACATTTCTCCCCTCCCAAAAATTGCTTGTCCTCAAGAAATTGCAATCCTGGGTGTTGCAACACTTTCTAGCAACTGTACTCGTACCAAGCAATGCCAGGGTCCCATTGCTTGTATTACACTCCAACAAACATCAATGACATCCAAGATAATCCATCATGCTAAGGAATGCCTGGAAACCACTGTCTTAGCTGCATCCTCCTAAACATCAAAGGTGTCCAAAACAAACCATCAATGCTAGGATCCTATGGTTTCTACTGCATACCATCCATCATCACTATTGCTTGTGAAAATATGTCACTCCATGGTATGCCAGGATCCATCCACCAAATGGGAAGTTGGACGCTCCCAATGCAAATCATCAACTTTATGAGCCTCTCAAATAAGATGTGAAACTCCACATGTGCAAACAACACTCTAATCCCACAACTCACACTACTATCACTTGTCCCACTCAAAGTACTCAAGTGAAAATCCCCTACACTGTTGTGCATGAGACAAGTATCAAGTGGCGCAAGTAGATGCCACTATTTCTCACCATACTGAAGGAGGACCAAAGGTATGTCCAAGTGATCATAATCAAATTGAAAATATGACACATGTGTCCCTTTCTTCTCACAAAGCATCCATAGGAATGGTCCCTCCATCAAATCAACATTCCTTTGACATCCTCATGTGCTAGGAGTGAAGGAAGGTAGGCCAGTTGCAACTCTCTACCAAATTCATCCACTGAAACAGTAGATGGATGGAATCCTTTGTTGGCTGGTCCAACAAGAATGTATTGGTGTGCCTGATCCAAAGATGTGATTTTCCTCCAAAGAGACAAGTTGAGTTCTTCCTTATGCAAGGAAATTTCCTCAACATGCCATATGCCAATATCCTCATGGAAAATTTCTTTCACAACTAACTTCCACCTAACCTAAGCATAACTATTTCTGCAAGGTATATCCATGTGTGCCATGTAGTCTTCCACCCAATCCATATGTGGATGAATGGAATCAAATGGAATCCAAATGTGTATAGGATGCCACTCATCTAACCGGGCATTGTGGGAGAGGTCAATGGAATCGTAAGATGTGCTCTCACCTCCTGGAGTCATCAACTCTGCAATGCATATATCCATAGATGAACATATCTCTCTGTTTCTTGATCCGAAGGGAATGATATTATCATCTCTGCTGCTGGGGCCAAGTGGAATGAACTCAAGTACATCCTCCGAAAATGAGCCTTCCTCACATAGATAAATCTCATGATCCTCTTGGTGTGAAATAAGTGCTATATAAACACACGAGGGCTTCACTAGAAGGAAATATAATATCACGTTCATTCATATTGCGGTATTAAATATTCATGAAAACCTAAAAATTATATTTCTTATATATTAAGGGTCAAAGGGTTTTTTTATTTAATGTAACAATACAAAAATACTTTAGGGTCTTTTTTATATGGGCGGGCTGACAAATATCTGCCAAATGGAGATGGCGGGATCATGGCCAGATGAGAAATCGGGTTGAGGCAAGGCTCGGGCTTACTAGTATGCAGGGAAATCGCGTCTTGAGGCATGCTTGAGGCTAGGGGTTTCGTAGTGAAGTTAGTTGCCAGTAGATCATAGTCGAGAGGCAGTGGTCATTGACAGCCAATTGTTACCAATAGCACTCATCCAGTTGTTACCAATAGCCTTGGGAGGCTCTAAGCCTCCAGGTCCTGTAATAGGCCCTCGATAGACCTTGGGGGCTTGAATACCCAACCACTCATGCCTATTATAGGACTTGGGAGGTTTAATCAGCCTCCTAGATCTTTTTACAGGCCCTGGGGGCTTGGATACCTAACCCACAACAGGCTTAGTTAGTGATTGGGGAACTGCAACATGCAATCTAAATGTTGTACTATGTGCATTGGCTCTAGTGACATACAAGAAGTGATCTCCTATCTCTTCATTAGACCATTAGATGTTGCAAATCATAATGATATGTGGTTGAGTAATTGCATTGTGGGTGAAGTAATGTGCATCCACAATATACATCAAAAGAAGCAAGGTGCATTGCAGAATGCATGTGGGGTCATAAGAGGGGTATCATATCAATATACTACGTAGAAATATAAAGGGGTATAAAAAATGTTAATGAAAAAATTGATACATACAATATCTAGTGAAAATAGGGTTTTTTTTTAAATTGGGAAGGCATATTGGGAGGGGGTTAAAAAAATGATTTTGGAAGTTATTCTCCAATATTTAGTGAAATTAGGGGTATTGTTTCATATGCCACGAACGAACGTGCTATGATAGTGGTTTATTGAGTGAAGCCCCCATGTATAAACAATCCCCTTATCACTGCTACCATCAAGCACTTGCATCACTAAACATTCCTCATGCTCACCTTGCGCATGAGGATCCTCCAATGCAACATGTGTGCAATCAGCCACACACATCACATCACTAGAGGTTCTGGGAGAGGAAAGAGAATCTCCCAAATCCAGATGAAGTTGCTCTCCTGCTGCTGCTACTTTGTCTTCATAAAATTTGAGAGCCATGTATCTATCCATAAACATTTGCAAGTAGTCCGCCTTCATCTTTTCCATCTCTCCTTTAATAATGCATAGTTCATATCTAGAGACTCTCCCTACCACTCCACCTTGTCTCTCCTCCAACTGAAATCCCCCATAAGATCCTCCATGAATATATGTGCACCATCAGTTCTGGAAAAAACTTGCAACATCCTCTCTTCGACGACTAGGAGTAAGCTCTCCAAGTCACTCCATGATTGTTTGAAAACAACAGGTGTGCTGTCACATGCGAGCTCATCCACCATATGAGAATCATGCAGACTCCCATCCAACAATCTGCCCTTCTCACTACAACCATCCTGCACACCAGAAACTTGAGTCTCAATGCCAAGAGACTCAAGCATGCCAATATCAAACTTCTCCCCGGAAGTGGATGCAACCTCATGATGTCACAAAGGAATACTGTAATATAAAATGAGATCATACCTTTGTATAATGTCTTCTCCTTGATGTGGTGGAGTTGGGGTAGCATGCTCTTGCACCAACTCAACTGGTGCCCAACCAACTGCTAAGTAAATGCCTTCTGCTCCACTAGGAAGCACTAGTGATGACTGAGAGGATGAACACTGCTCTACTCCATAGGATGGTTCACTGTCATTGAGTTCCATTGATCTCATCTCATCCTCAATATTCTCTGTAGTGATATGGAAATCATCAACAAAGAAACTGAAAAAAATGGAAGTGGACTCACTTCCCAAACTGTCAACAACTTGATGAGGGGATGATGGATCTTCAGATGTGCATGGTTCCTCACTTGAGAGACTGTTGTGCCTCTCATGCTCACTAGATGGATGATCTTTTACTATGGTATTTCATCTCTCTGCATCATGAGATTCTCTAGGTGTGCCCTTAGTCATTGGTTCCTTTGAATCACTTCTTTTGGAGACTCTATTTGAAGGAAAACCAAATGATCTCATGAAACTCCCATAAAGGGATGTTTTTGGTGTAGCTTTGCTTCTTGTCTTCTTGTCTTGTTATTTTCATTGAGTGGTGGAACAACTTGGTTCCTCTCTTGATGATCTATTTTTATTCAATGAATCCAAATCTACAATAAAAATAATCTTTGAAGGATACGGATTTACATATTTCATCCTTCAAGGCCATATACTCTTGATAATGATAAGGCAAGTTTTCACTTGTTGCTATCTTCCTTGCCAAATCATCTTCTGATATAGCCATTGGTAAAACAACAACCATCCTCAATCTTGGCATCCTCCATCAATATAGATGAATTCTTCTTCTACATACTGTTCAAAATCATCATCTTCCACAACTAGAACACGCCTCATAGCTACAAACTTGAAGATGTGAGCTGCATTCTTTCTTCAACTGAGAATTTATGGTCCAAAGGTGTAGAGGACCATGCTCTGATACCACTGTAATGTACCCAAACTAAATATAGGCACACTAATTCAAGCTCTTGAACACTCAAACACACAGAGGATGGTTAGATAAAAAAAAGGACCGACTAGTTTGGCTAGATTTCAAAGATTAAGACCCGGACACCTCTAAACCCTCCAAATTTTTTAAAAGATGGATTTTTGGACCTGATAAATCTCATGGAAATCCTACAATAGCTAAACAGACTCCCAACTTCGACAGCTGCACATTCTCTAGGTGCATCACGCCTGGGTAGACTCCCTTGGATAAACCAAAGGATTCAAGGAAAT
Organism: Larix kaempferi; assembly: GCA_027924585.1. NCBI lineage: Eukaryota > Viridiplantae > Streptophyta > Pinopsida > Pinales > Pinaceae > Larix > Larix kaempferi. The sequence goes on from BSBM01000035.1 coordinate 6,653,605, forward strand.
TTCCCTAGGACTTATGTGGAACCCAATGGATTCTACTATAGATATGGAAGTGGCTAGCCTGAAAACTACCCGAACTAGATATAACAACAAAAATATCAACAATTAGGCTAAACATGGTTCAATTTGGAGGCTAGAAAACAAGTTACTAGTTTCAGGACAACTCGTCTAGTCAAATTCCAAGCATCTCCAAATGGTCCATGAGGGTCATGGATTTCAGACCTAAAGGCTGGGATGGGTCCAAAAATATGTATTCTAAATGAAACAAGTCACATAATATTATTTGGAGGAGTGGAAGATAGTTAATTGCATTAATACTAAAAACTAGGTAAATCTAGCATCACAACGAGCATAGGGACAAGTATTCATTAAAGATGAAAGATAAAATTTGAAGAATGGGAGGAAAATTGATTATCCTAATTTTCAAAATATATTTTTACATAATAGAGCTACAGAAAAACATCACATACCCATAGTATTTCTATCTTCCACCAATAACATTGGAAATTACAGGACACTATAGAATATTCTCCAACTGCCAGAATATTCAACATTGAGCAATAAAGCAATTGACTGGAAATGGAATGGACCATGTTGAATGCTCATGTATTTCTTAGCAGCTTCAAATTACAAGAAATTCATATATGATATGATCCACAGGACATCATAAGAATTATAAAGAAGAGATGATAGAAAGCTATTGTCGGGAGTCATTTCTTCTTCTCAATTCTTGAACTCACAAACAATAATTCGACTCAAGCTTGAGATTAGACATGCAATGACATGATAAACCTGAAATTATACTTAGTGAGAAATGATGAATGCCTTACTCCTGATGGTATAGTTGAATCCTCAACTAGAACGATGAACATAAGGGGCACATCTCCCAACAAGTGACTAGGGGCACATCTCCCAAGCCTTGAAAATATTAAAGCTCATCAATTCGAAACTCAAACTGGAAAAATATGTCCATAGGTGCACCCATATTCCTTTAATAATAGATTTGGCTTCTAAGATGCAATGTATGTGGTCCATTACCCTCATCCAATGCGCCCTCACTAGCTAATTTTTGGACAAGTAGCTTTATCTTTCTTTTTCCTCGCTTTCTTGCCTTTTTTCTTCGGTCTGCTTTTCTTGCTTTTGGAAACTCTAATTTTCCTAGATTTTCTTTGCTTTCTTTCTTTCTTGCTTTCTAGTTCTTTCCTACTTTTCTACTACCTTCCTAATTTTCACTGCTTTTCTGCCACCTTCCTGCTTTTCCTGCTTTTCTGCTGCTTTCTAGATTTTCAGTGGCTTTCTTGATTTCTACTTCTTTTCCTCTAGTTTCCATATTTTTGGCCTCCTATGCGCCCTCCTGGGCCCTCCTAAGCATCTCCAACTCATCACAATATTAAATAATTAAATATTTACAAATAGTTTAATTTAATTAAACTAAATAACCATGAACCCATATTAATCCTAACTAATTTGTTTTATTTCCCACTAGGATCCATGGGGCTCTAATCGGTTAGTGGTTTCTCTCAGATGCTATCAAAATGGGTAAATTACAAATTTATATTTCCTAACGATATTGATGACATTTGTTGTTGTTTTTATGAAGTGCAAAATAACATCATACCTATCAAAAGGAAACCCAAGGGTAAAGAAAAACCTTAACATGTCATTCAAGAAGGAGAAGCATCAACAGAGCCTAAACTTGAATAAGTCTCCAAATCATTTTATGGAGATGAAGAGTGCAATATGTACCTAGGAAAAAACCCATAGTGGGTTGATATATATCAGATGTTCAGAGGCGAGACATATCCAAAATCTGCACTACATTGGGGAATAAGATCTTGATTTGTTAGTATTCCATAATATAAGAAGATAACGCTTTCACAAGGTGGAAACCAGGCTATTTCTTATGGCATGAGCATAGGTTATTTCATGGTTGATCAGTCATGTTAATATTTCTAACAAATTGATTAAGGATGACAATGGGAAGGCCATCACATCATTTCAACCATCCATTTTAGAAACCTATTACAAGTTTGAAAAACCTAAGGTGAGCATGATAGTTGAATGGGGAAAGTTTTCCAAAGGCAAGAAATGTTGGGAGATTCTAAACGATATTAGATAAATAGTAAGTATTTAAGTCATGAAAAAAGGGCATGTATCCAACCACTTTACTCTGGGCCCCATATAGGTATGCAATCACACTAATGAGTAGATTATATGGTGAAAATATGCGACATAATTCAAAGAATCTTGGATACCACGGATATGCCAAGTAGTGGAAGCTAGGAAGGAGTTCAACCAGTTATCTATCTTATCTGGAACTATGGTAGATGCCATCTGAAGAGAAAAACACCACTCTAGGAATTCATCCTTAATTTTTCATGTCATCATATCTCCTACACGTGGTCTGCATAGAAAATCACTTCACTGGATGGGTAGTGGCAATAGAGCGATTATCCAATCCACATTTACTACCAAGTCTTATGGGATCACAAATTCATAAGTGACTACACACATATCTGTGATAACATCATATCTCATGTCTATAATATAATCTTCTGCAAATTATCCCTTTGCATGACATAAGAAGCAATTCAAGTCATAAGTACTTTGAGGGATTGGTATGTGATGGAAGGTTGTACACACATCAAAGTGTTTGAAGGTTCTAAATCCCCACATTTACTACCTAAATTTATTCTAGACGAGCTAGCAATTTAGCTAAAGATAAGAAATATCCTTGGCCTACTTTGCCTTTGTTTATAGGTTCTTAAAGCATAAGCAATTCCAAACCTACCAAAATGGAAGGCTAAGCTTTAGAATCTTATCGCTTCGAAAAGGAAATATTCAGGCGACATGATTCTCTTAACATCGTAGCAAAACACTGCACAATGCTCCAATATATTTGGCCTTATGCAAATGAAGTCCAACAAGAAGAAGAGATCTACATAGGAGTCAGATCCTATGAAGAGATATTGGAAAGGATAAGTAACAAGAGCAAAGTGCAAAGGGACAAGAGGGAAAAGGAAAAGGTGAGAGAAATGAAAGTAGATTAGGAAGTTAGAGACAGAGTAGTGGAAAATGATAACAAGAAAGAGAAGGGGAAAAAGGAAAGAAAAAAACAACATGAAGTAAAATAAAAGAGAATTGAAGATGAGAGGCTAGCCAATGAATCAACAACAACGACATAAGCCAAGTCCAAGGAAGAAGAAGAGTGGGAAAGAAGGAAGAAGAAAAAAAGAAATGCAACGTATCAGAAAGGGGGAGAGATATTAGACCCACAAGAATTAAATCCCCAAGAGATGGCATAAATGACTTCCATGTAGATAGTAACAAGAGGACACATTCCCTTTTCAGGACTAAGTATTGGATACAAACCACAAGCCAACATGGAACAAGTGACCATCCAAGATTCCTTTGTGTTTGATAGGAAAAGGAAGTGGGTAATATAACATACCAATAAGAAGTTGAAGGTTTAAGAAGACCATGAATCAATCATTACAACTAAAACTAATGTGATTGATTGTATAGAAATAGACCCCATTGCAATAACATCAATTGGAGTTGTTTTCCAAGAAGAAAATAAGTCCAATGTGATCAAAATCGTTAAAGAATTGGCAAAGTGTAGGAAAATGGTAGGGGATTTAGAGCTTTAGATCAAATACTACAAACTAGAGACAACAAGCCTTGTTGAATATAATGCATTTGCAATGGAAGTGCAGGACAAGTTGAATGTGGTTCAAAGGCTATTGTTCAATTTGAGATTTGGAAGCTAAATGCAGATGTAATATAGTTACCAATCCATAGAAGAGAAAAGAATTCAAGTAAATATCTGAGTAATGTAATCTTTACTAATCAATTGAATGCTCAAATAGAATGCATGAATGAATACTTGATCAATGAGATGCAAGCCTTCATATATAGGGAACCATTTAGGATTAATTACATGGACAAGTGCAAGAGCTAATGTAAACCCAAGAGAAAATGACCCTGAATAGCCAAGTCCACCCTTAGGAAGTAATCTTGGCCATGCATTAGCAATCTAGTGTTTAACTAGACCAAAATAACCCAGTGCACCCCTGCGAGGCAATTAACTAGGTTATGCATGCGTGCTCTACAATTAACTAGCCCAAAATATGCAAGTGCACCCTTCTTAGGAAGTGAACTGACCATGCATGCATAGTCTAGTGTTTAAATATACTAGAATAGCCTCATGAGGTAGCTAACTCAGTCATGCATGAGAAACCAATGTTAACTAGACCTAAGACTCCAAATAGGTAGTTAGTTAGGTCATGCACGAGAAATCAATGTTAACTAAACCTAAGACTCCAAATAGGTAGTTATCTAGTTCATGCATGAGTTAATTAAAGTATGAATGGCCAAAATTAGCCTAGCAAGACACATTCATCCCAAACAAGGGAAAAATTGCAGCAAGATCCATAAAATGGGGGAAGAACTGTGGTGAGGGCGCTCTCCTTCCTAGAAAAGAGGGTTAAGTCCAATTTAGGAGTGCCTTTGACCCTAAAAGGGGGGAATTACTCCAGTAAGTGTGTTATTGAACCTAAAGATAGTGAGAGCAATATAGTAAGAGCGCTCTTGTCCATATGATGGAGTTTCTAATTTTGAGTTACCCCAATGGTGAGCATGAGTCGAATAGAGTCCATCTTTGAAACCAGTCAAAGGCTCATTGTAGTTTATTCCTTGTAACTATGAGAATATTTTTGCTACAAGTATTGCTTTGTACTTATCGATAGGTCCATTTGTTGCCGTATTTGCTTGATAAGTCCATTTGTACTAAAGAATTTTCCTACCAAGAGGAAAAGGAACCATATCCTAAGTTTGGTTCTTCATGAGAGACTGATACTTGTCATCCATGGTAGCCTCTCAATGTGGATTACCATTAGCTTCTACATAATATTGTAGATCTATAGAAATGACCATGTAATAGTGGATGGGAATCAGAGGAGTTGTAGCAATAAGTGCTTGTGGGGCATAATAAAATTGCGAGTGAGTCCTCGATGGATTTGTTGGATTTCCAACTAGATCACCTAGAGCTTCAAGAGTTTGTTGTGCCCAGAGTGGTTTGGTTTCTGTATCTGCACCAATATTTTCATCACTGTCTATAGCTTCTACTTCTTCATTTGAATATGAAATTTCATATGAGGTAACTAAAGAGACATCAATGAGTTTTGCATCAACAAGAACTAGTGGATCTATGGTAGAATTTTCTGCATGCAAGGGGCTCTCTTCAAATTTGACACTTCTTCAATGAGAACATTTTTAGTGGAAGGATTTAGTAGTTTGTACCCCTTAACACCATTAGGATATCCTACAACGATGCACTCCTAACTTTGCGGATCCAAGGCCCTCCTTTTTTAAGGAATGTGAGCCCATGCATGAGATCCAAACACTCTAAAGTGCTTGACTTCTGGTTTCCAATCACTTCAAGCTTGGAATGGAGTGACTCCCTTCAATGCTCTATGAAGAACTCAATTCTGGATGTAGGATGAATAGTTGATGGCTTCAGTCCAAAGCTTTGGATCAAGGGATTCTACAACATGCATGTTCCCATATCCATCAAGGATATGTTCTTCTATTATGCAACTCCATTCTACTGTGGAGTATATGGAATTGTGTGTTGTAGCTTGTAATACCCCATTTTGACCCTTATGGTATATTGGCTTTTATGTAAATATTGTGTTCATGCGATGTATGTTTCCTAGCATGGAGCTCAAGGCCAAGACACCGCAAGTGTAAGCTTGGATTTTATTTAGAAAGGCAAGTATTTGATATTTTACTACCCATGTGCTATTAAGCCATGAAATATTGTAATTTGATGTAAATATTAATATTTCAATAAAATACCAAAACTGGCTATGGAAGCAACTAATGAGAAGGGGTCCATGTGTTTTCCACTAGGGAGTGGTGAGGGGGTTGTGGGGTTGAACCATATGCTTCCAAATATCATCTTGTGAACCCATTTGACTTTCCTTGCTGACATTTATTTCAGTTTTAAGAAAGTTGTTGAGAAATCAGTCCATGGCTTCAATGGAGCATGGGAAGCCCATAAATTCATATGGCAGAGTATGGGCTCTGTTTCCTTGACCCACAATTCACTCTACCTCATGGGAATTCGTTTTTTCTCATTCCCATTCCATTTTGGAACATCTAAGCTTCAGTTTTCATCCATTACACATGCCCAACAGTGAGAAAAACCAGAAATCGCAACTTTGCAAAAACCCACGTTTTGAAGTGCCATAAACGCCTAGAATTTGGTATTGACAGTGAAATCCAATGGGGGATCCATAGATATGAAACTTGGGGCAAAATTGAGAGTATTAGATACCCCAAAATCCATTGGAAAACCCAGTTTTTATAGCCCAGAAATCCAGTGATGGGATGGAGTTATTTGATGACATAATTATGAGAAATCCAAGTGTGAATGATTGAACAGAGGTTGGGTTTGCTTGATAAACCCAGTGAAGGCTGGAATCTCAAGGAATTAGCAGCTGGACCTTTCTATGCCGACCCTAAATATCACTGGAGAAAAGGGACGCCTGAGGGACTGTGCAACAGAGAAGGGGACCTTCCTTGTGTTGGGTGAGGTACGTATTGTGGGTGCCATGACTGTTGAGTTCATTTGAGATGCTTGTAGCTCTGTGGTTGAGCTCACTGACTTAGCATCCTCCTCCTTTTCTTATTGCATGCTTGATAAACCCAATTGTGTGTTGGCTTAACATGATTGTTTGAGTGAAACCATGGTTGTGAGTGAGTCCGTTTAGTTCCTCCTTCGTGGATACACAACCCAGCTCGTGGGTGATCTCTCAGCTGAAAGAATATAGGATGGACAAAGATCTATGGTGGGTGGAATGTTTCTCTCATATAGCCAGTTGTTTGGACAACTTCATCTGAAAGATAAGTGTTCTCTGTGGTTTAAATTATATGCATTCTGTGTTCTGCATTGTGTTAATTCTGAATGATAATTATTCATGTTAATGGATTGAAATGATTATCTTAATATGGTTGATATGAAATCTATGCATAGCATTGGAATGGAATTGATTCTCTACATGTTGAGTCATCCTCTGCTTGTGATAGATATGTTGATGCATTACCGTTTGTGTATGTGCAAATATGTTTTAATTCCGCGGTGTAATTTAATTATGCATTTTATTTTAATTGCAATTCAGTCTTATGGATTTGGGGAAGAATCAAGCACCCCCATGTTACAGTCATGTTCCCTCTGTGGTTTGGAATGATGGGAGGGGACGTGTCACAAATCAATACCTACTTCAACATATAGATTCTAGGCATCATTCTTCACATACTCCCCCTTCTTGTCTATACACAATATATTAATCCCTTTACCTGACTGCTTCTCTACAAGATATTTGAAACACTCAAAGACATCTAATTTCTTCTTGATGAAGTATACCTAGGTGTATCTTGGCCAATCGCTAATGAAGGTCAGCACATACTTAGCCTTGCTCATGGATGGGTGAGGGAATGGACCTATTATTTCACTATGAACAATCTCAAGAATAGATGAGGCTCTCCATGCCTTTTCCTTCTTGATTTTTTCTTCAAGATGCTTCCCAAGAATGCAACCCTGACATACACCATTAGAATATTGAATGTATATCAAACTTATCACCATACCCTACTTGCTTAGATATTGTAAGTAGTGGTATTTTAGGTGGCCAAATATCTCATGCCACAACCTACTTACTTCATCATAATGTGTTAGAAGTATAGTAGAAGGAGATTTTGGAATAAATTTAGAAAAGACATACAACCTGGATTGATGATACTTTTCCAATTGCAACCTTTAATCCATTAGTCATATATGAAATCACTAGTGAATCGAGTGTGAACTCCCCTCATTTGCTTGAGCTTGAATGGGTGATCTAGTAGATGGAAAGGAGGTTAAAGGAAAAGGAAGGTACACAAATTACATTATAAATATATCCATTCTCTAAATCAATGACTCCTTTCCTGCGTACTTGAACCAATGCATCATCTCCCGTTAAGATGGGAGGGTTGGTGCATGGAACCAAGGAAGAAAATATGTCATCTAATTAGGCCATATGATTTGAAGTGATTGAATCAAGAACACATGAAGATGAAGAGGAAGAAAATATAGCAACAAGTGCAAGGCTTATTTCATTTCCTCTACCTTTGTCACTTTGTGGTATTTCGCCTGATTTGTTCTTCTTGATATTGTTAAGTATCTTAATATTTCCATGTACAAGAAGATGTTTCAGCTAATCAATCTATTTCCTCATGCAATTATGTTCTGCATGATTGGGTTTCTTGCAATAAGAACATATGATCTTGTCCTTCTTGATATTCCAAGGGAGGAGGAGAGCTATTGAGCAGATCTTAGATTATACTCCTTGCCTTTGTTTTGTTGCTTCTACTTGCCATCGCTATTATTTCCTTGATTTACAGCAAATGCATGTGCCTTTGATGAATTCAAGGAACCCATTTAAACAATTTTAGCTTGCTCTTGAGTGAAATAGGTAGAAAAATCATCCATTGTAGGCATATTACAAGCATCTCCGAGTTCCAATTTTGTAGTATGGTAGGTAGAAACAAACACTGAGTATTCAATAATCAATTTGGATAAGATTGAAAGAACTAGTTGCTCATCCTTCTCATCTAGTCCACATAAATTTAGTTGCAACGATGATAATTTAAATTTTATGAAGAAGTCTTAGATAATATCAAAGCTAATTGGGCTCAAACTAATGAGCTCATTATCCAATTGATGCCCTCTTATCTCATCCTGCTTCCCAAAGAATCCTTCCGACTTGATCCAAAATTCATTAATAGATTTTGCAACTTCAATGTGATATAGGAGGTCAGGAAAAATCATGCAATAGAATCACAACCTTAGTCTTCCATTCATAGTAGTTTAATGGAGTAAGAATTTATTGTGTAGATTGATCCATCATGACTAATGTGCTATAATATTTGTCTTCCACCTGCAAACATGTAAACAACTTCTTTAGAATCAATAAGTCTCTGAAAGCATGTTAGATTTTGAACCAATGGATCTAGAAGCTATATGGGGGGAGTAATACAATTAGAAATCTATAGAAGATAAAGGAATTCAAGCAAACATCCAATAAATGTAATCTTTATTAATCAATTGAATGCTCAAATAGAATACATGAAAGAATACTTGATCAGTGAGATGAAACCTTCATATATAGGTAACCGAGCTAGGCTTAATTACATGCACAAGCATAAGAGCTAGTGTAAACTCAATAGAAAATTATCTTGAGTAGTAGAGTATGTCATCCTTAGGAAGTAATCTTGGCCATGCATTAGCAATATAGTGTTTAACTAGACCAAAATATCCTAGTGCACCCTTGTGAGGAAGTTAACTAAAGTATGCATGAATGCTCTATAGTTAACTAACCCAGAATAAGCAAATGCAACCGTCTTGGGAAGTGAACAGACCATGCATGAGTAGTTTAGTGTTTAACTTGACTAGAATAGCCTCATGAGGTAGTTAACTCAGTCATGCATGAGCGACCAATGTTAGCTGGACCTAGAACTCTAAACAGGTAGTTAATTGAAGTCTAACTAGCCAAAATTAGCTTAGTAAGGTGCATTCATCTTAATCATGGAAAATTGCAATAGAATCCCTAAGAAACAGAGAGACCTACAGTGAGGGCACCCTAATTTCTAAAAAATGGGTTCACTCTAGTTTAAGATCACCTTTGACCCTAAAAAGGGGGAATTACTCCAATACATGTGCTATTGACCTTGAAGGTAGGGAGAGAACTCCAGTAGGAGTGCTCTTGTCCTTAGCAATGGAAAAAAGTGCACGTACACCAAAAATCAAAAGGTTATAGGATTTACAGAGGTATTCTTCAAAGTTTCTAAATTTCTCAAATAAAGTCAAAGATAAGAAAGTTCAACAAGAATTTTGTCGACTCTTGTCCCTCCATTACTACCCCTATCCTCATCATAAATGTTCTAACCACTATGTCAGTCCTTGTTTCCCTTTTTCCTCCCTCGAGACATGATCCATTCAATTATTAAACCAAATTTACTAACTCGACGTATGAATTTAAATATCTTGGTTAGATAAGTGGTAATGATGTAATTAATGCCTAAACATTGTAGTTCAATATTATTTCACGGAATTGACACATATGTAGACGAGTTATGTAAGAGTAGCTACGACTTACATACCTCGTGTAGGATCACTAATTGTACTACACCACACAAAATTCTCAATCAATTGAGTTACGGTTTACTGACGCATTCTTAACACAACTTGACTATTGGATCATTCACTTAGTTACATAAAATTAACCGACGGACAATAATACCAATTACTAAGTTACGACACATGACTCTGCAAGGTCCTCAGCATACACAGTTAATCCAATCTTCCCTCCTAACATCATGGTACACCTATATACCTACTCCATCTATCTAGTTCACAACTAACTTCCACATCCTATCCTTCCTCTGTTGGACTACCCTGAAGTGTCAAGTCATGACCGGCTCCAGTTAGAACCCGTAAGAGGAAGTGTTGACTACATCGATCAAGCTTCCCCAATAGGAAACCACCAGTAATCATCACACACCTTGGGGAGTGCGTCGTGGCACAACCCTCCCATGACTCCGGGTTTCGGGGATAAATAGTGGGTAAAGCCTCCACCCCCCTAATGGAACAAGGGACTATGTCTACACCGATATAATAACTACGTTGCAACTTGTACTCGGTTTGTCATTGTATAACCAATCTGGGAGGTTGAGTTTCCTGAAACCCTACCCCACCCATACATCATGATAACAACATAATAATCATGCAAAAATAAAATAATGCATCACTTGCATACCATTTATCTTTCGGAGTCCATGTACCCGAGGCTCTCCCACCTCGTAGGATTCAACTATCACTTAGCCCTTTTAACCTATAAGTTAGTCTCTGACATACAATCTAGAATATCGTGCATAAATCCTTGACATGTACACATACATTTCATCATAACAAAACAATAATCAATTCATTTATTTTCACCATACACCTGGTGTAACATTCATTCATTCAACATATAACTTAACAGTATCCACATACCCATCATTCATTAAATTGCATATCTGAGACATAACTAACACATGATACATATATCAAAACATGACTACATACCCTAATACTAACATCACACACACACATATATATCTCGACAAAATAATAGAACCATATGTCCACAGTGTCGTCAAACCAACGAAGTCTCACAATCAAGCAAATACAACATATAATAATAGTTCAAGTAGTAATGTCAAAATGGGGCGTTACATACACCCACCCTTAAGGAAACTTCATCCTGAAGTTATGGTCAAAATAGTGTGGGACAATGACGACTCATAGTCTCTGCGTCCTCCTAAGTAGTAGAACCTGGCTATACTGGTCCCACTGGACCTTAACCTGTTCCACCAAACGGTGCTTGAGATGTCTAACCTTGCGGTCCAATGTACGTAACGGTTCGACCTTGATGGTCCCCTTGTCTGAAACTTGCAGTTCCTTCCAATTTATTTTATGAGACTCATCAGCTACATAACGTCGTAAAATAGATACATGAAAAACATTGTGAGTTTTGTGCAAATGGGGCGGCAACGCAAGACGATACGCGACGGGTCCAACCTTCTCTAAAATTTCAAAGGGTCCAACGAATCGTGGAGACAACTTTGTCCCTTTCCCAAACCAGATGGTATTTTTGCTAAGCCTGATGCGGATGAACACTGCATCACCAACCTTATAATTTCGGTCAACCCTAAGCGCATTGGCATAGCTCTTCTGTCTATCTTGAGCTTCATTTAACCGCTGTTAAATCTGAACAACCTATTCTTCCATCTCCTGAATCAACTCAGGTCCTATAATTACTCGATTCTCTAACCTTTCCCAACTCAATGGTGTTCTGCATGGCCTTCCATATAACGCTTCATATGGAGGCATTCCAATTGAGCTATGGTAACTGTTGTTGTAAGCAAACTCTACCAAAGGTAAGTGATTTTCCCAATGAGTTTGTTGATCCATGACATACATCCTAAGCATGTCCTCCATCACTTGATTCACTCTTTCCGTTTTCCCATCTATCTCTGGATGGTAAGTGGTGCTTAGGGTCAACTGAGTACCTAATGCCGACTGCAAACTTGTCCAAAACCTGGACGTAAACCTGGAATCTTTTTCCGAGATAATCTTCTTGGGAAACCCATGGAGACGAACTACTTCATTTATGAACACACGAGTTACATCTGTGACATCATAGGTCTCCTTAACTGGAATGAAGTGAGCAGTCATGGTCAATTTGTCAACGATGACCATAATGGCGTCATGCCTATGAGAGGTAATAGGAAATCCCACCACGGAGACCATGGAGATAACCTCCCACTTCGACATAGGAATGGCATGCGGTTGCAATAGTCCTGCCGGGTGGTGATGATCAACTTTTACCTGCTGACACTCAAGGAACTTAGCGATGAAATTGACTACGTCGTGCTTCATTCCTGCCCAAAAGAAGAGTTGATTCATGTCTGCATACATCTCCTTTACACCCGGGTGTGCACAATATATTGCTTTATGGAGTAACAACCCATTGGCTTCCAACTCATAGCCTTCAAACTTAGTTATCACCGGTTTCCCATTATGGATTGCCGACGTGACCTTTAGGTACCAACTATCCCCGATTAGCTGTCCTAAAACTCTTTCCCTCAAATCAACCCTCAAAGGTATGAGAGATAAAAGTCTTGGTTTTTTGCTTAAGGCATTGGCTACCACATTCTCCTTCCCTTTCATGTATGAAATCCCAAAATCATACTCGCTCATGAATTCACTCCATCGCCTTTGCCTAGAATTTAGGTCTCTCTGAGTGAATATATACCTCAAGATTTGGTAATTAGACTTGAGCTCAAAGCTTTCTCCAACAAGGTAATGTCTCCAAAGCTTCAAATCTAACATCACGACAGATAACTCTAGGTCATGGGTAGGGTAATTATCTTCTTGTGTTTTTAACTTTCTCAACACATAAGCTATTACCCCACCTTCCTGCATCAACACTGCACCCAAACCTTGCCTTGAGGCATCTGTGGAAACTGTGACTTCCTTTTCCATATCTGGAACTCTTAGAATAGGTGTAGTCGTCAATAGTCTTTTGAGCTCGGCGAATGGGACATCACATTCATCCATCCATTCATATCTAATGCCTTTACGCTGTAGGGTAGTTATGGGTTTTGCGATTTTTGAAAAACCCTCAACAAACCTTCTATAATAACTGACTAACCCCATGAAGCTTCTCACTTCATGCGCATTTCTTGGCACGAACCAGTCCATTATAGCCTTCACCTTCTCAGGGTCAACTAAAATTCCCTCACTGGAAATTATATGCCTTAGATAATGGATCTCCTTCAAATAGAACAAGCATTTGGATAACTTACCGTACAACTTGTGCTCTCTTAAGCATGACAACACTATTCGCAAGTGTTCCTCATGCTCCCTTTCATTCTTGGAGTAGATTAGGATGTCATCCAAGAAGACTTGCACAAACCGATCTAAGTACTTTCGAAACACGCCATTCATGAGGCTCATGAATACAGCTAGGGAATTGGTCAAACCAAAGGGTACCACTACAAACTCATAGTGCCCGAACCTTGTTCGAAAAGTAGTCTTAGGTATATCACCTTCCTTAATCCATAGTTGGTGGTAACCTGATCGCAAGTCAATCTTCGAGAAGACTATTTCCCCTTTCATTTGATCAAAGAGGCCATCAATTCGACGTATTGGGTACCTATTCTTCATGGTGGCTCTGTTCAAATATAGGTAATCGATGCAAAGACACAAGGAACCATTCTTCTTCTTCACAAAGATTACTGGTGCACCCCACGGTGAAATACTTGGCCTAATGAACCCTAGGTCTAGTAGTTCCTTAAACTGCATTTGAAACTCGCAAAGTTCTGGGGCCGACATCCTGTAAGCTGTATTTGATGTTGGCTCCGAAATGAGTTTTACCTCAATGGTAAAATCAAGTTCCCTCTTAGGAGGTAACCCAGGAAATTCCTTCGGAAAGAAGTCACTAGATTCGGCTAACACTGGGTACTCATCAAAGGAGGGTCCCTTCTCGTTGTTTACTACTTCAAGAACATACAATTGACATCCTTGTCGCATGCATCGCTTTACGTTCATCATGGATATGAAAAGTAGCGACACCTTCCATTTGATACCCTGGATCTCAATGGCCTCTCTCTTGTCATCAACGCAAAGAACTTTCTTCCCATAACAGTCCAAGAAAGGTCGATGTTCCTCTAGCCAGTTCATACCTATGATTAGATCATAAGTTCCGAGGGTGGTGACGTACACCTTGAATTGTGTAACACACACCCCGAGATCCACTACACACTTGTCGACATTAGGTCCTACCGCTTGCTTCACCTCTGAAGCCATTTCGACTAAGTTGAAATCATCATGCTTGTAGGCTACCAACCCACATTCGTTTAATGAATATGGAGAAATAAAACTATCTGTAGCACCAAGATCAAATAATATTCTAGGTTTAACATTATTGATCGTACCTGATGATTCCACCATAGTGGATTGGTGTTCTTCATGATGGTTATTCACTGCTGCCGAGATCTGATGCCTACTACCCCCACTCCCCATTGGAGCCTTTCCTTCTCGATGCACTGTACCGGATCGTAATTCGGGATAGTCACACTGGTAATGTGGACATCCACATCCCCAACAAGCAACATGTAATGGATTAGGCGAGATAACCTGTTCAGACCTCTGAGAGGGGTTCCTCCCCCTGGGAACCCTTCCCTTGCCGACTGATCCTCTAAAGTTTCTCACACTCTGGTGAGTTCTTGTGGCTGATTGGGGCACTGCCCTAGTTTCCACTGACCTGTCTACCGCCGTAACCCTTGGTATGTACCTTTTTCCGTAGGGAGGTGGCCTCACATACCCTCCCGAAGGGTAGATTCGAGGGGCCTTCCCTACAAACCCTGACTGCTGAGAGTTGAATGACCTGATGGGATTTTCACCCAACATATCCTCTGTATAACCAGCGCAATCAACCGCTTCGGCAACCAAAGTTGGTTTCCACATCCGCACTTGGGCCCTGATCTTGATATTGATCCCATACAGGAAGCGCTCAACCTAGCGTTCGTCGTTGTCCAAGTAAGGGACATACTTGACTAATTCCATGAAACTTTCTTCATAATCCTCCACAGATAGATGCCTTTGTACCAAGGCGTGAAGAGCCCCTGCTTGTTCTTCCCGGTAGGATGTGGGTTTAACTTTTCCACAAATAGTTCCCATGGAATTGTGTCTGGTGTAAGGTGTAACTTCCTTTCGTGGTTCCCCCACTAATTCAAAGTGACCCCCTTAAGTTGAAATATGGCGATCTTGGCCTTAGACGTGGAAGCGTACTCCTGTAAGGTTAAGCATATGGTCATATCTTCCAACCATGACTCTGCTCGTATCCGTACTCGACCCCCTGAAAAATATGGAAGCCTTATCTTCTGAAGCTCCCTTGTGATATCTTGATGTGGAGGTCTCGGTACTGTATTCACTTCTACTATGGGAATTTCTTTCCTTAGTGGAGGGGCCTCCACTTCTACTTTCGAGGTAACACTTCCTCTCTGTAGTCCCTGGAGTGTTTCGTTTAATGCCTCCCACGAGCGCAATATAAGGATGGTCTCTGGCAATGGTGCTGGCGCATTCGGCTCAGGTAATGTCGTCACCTGACCTCGCCTCCAACCTGCTCGCGTCCTTACCATGTTTATCCCTGTAACATGGAATAATAGGACAATTAGCATATGATGCCATATGGACTGGGTTACTATTAAACTCAACTATTAGTTCTAAATGGTGCATTGAATGATTTTTTTTTTACGATTGTTTTTACATAAAGAGCTATAGTTCTGGGCGTTTCGATCAGGCCATCTTGAGGCCACCCGGTACTAAATCTACTACAATAGTTCTACGTAAGTTCATGTATCGGATTCCATGTAATCTCCATTAAGTTGCAACTCAACCCTACATGTAGTTCAATTAATTTCGTTACTCAATATTTGATAATTAAACTACATTAAATAATAATTTACATTTCGTTATCCCAAATTACTAATTATTATATTAGCATTATGATAATTAACTAAACCCTTTAATTCAATGTTCATTAATATAATTAACCTACATTATACTAATTACCTTAATAATTATAAAGTTAATTATTAATCATTACACTAACCTTACTAAATTAAACATTATAATTAAACTTACTCATACTTAAACATTATTAATTATACATTAATGAGCAACATTTTTTTTTAAACACTAACAATTAAACATTATAGCAATTACACATAACCTAATGTTTATCTTGATTAACCGTAATTAATACGCATTACCCTAATATAAAACTCTCGGTCGATGTGATGTTGCATGGTTGCCATGCGACACACATGCAATAATATTAAAATAAACCTCCATTCTTAAAAGGGGCAGACCCTTCCCACAGAGTCATTTCCTCCTGCAATTTTTTTGAGAGCACGACGATGAGTGATCTTTGCAAATCTGGCATTGGGAGTGAGCTCTTCAACTCTACCATGCACCCGGTTTAGGTATGGCTATTCTCCTTTCCTCGTTTCTTTCACATTTCATTTTTTTTTTTGTAATAGATTTCTTTGAAATGGTATTATATATATATATATATATATATATATATATATATATATATATATTATTTACTACACAGAGGGAGTTCGGAGCAGCGGTATCCCAGTTGGGTGGCCTCCTCTCTCCAAACCATGGGGCTTTCCCCTTCTGGTCGGTCACGCCCTCTGGGCTGTTGTCCCATGGCCGCGTTGGTCAGGCTACTGGCCCATGGCTGCGCCTAGGCCGTGCTGTCCGGGCTGCTGGCCCATGGCCGCTCTGGTCAGGATGCATGCCCATGGCCATAGCCTGTGGCTGCGCCCAGGCCGCGCTGGCCAAGCTGTTGGCCCATGGCCGTGCTCAGGCCGTGCTCCATGCTCACGGCCACAACCAGTGGCTGCTTGGTCGGGCTGCACCCAGGCCGCGCTGGCCGAGCTGCTGGCCCATGGCCGCGCTCAGGCCGCTTAGGCCAGGCTGCATGCCCACGGCCGCAACTCACAGCTGCTTGGCCGGGTCACCCATGGCCGCGGCTTGCTGCCGGACGTGATTTTTTTTTATTATAAATATATAATTTTTTTTTAAACAATATTTCATATATATTTTCTTTGTTTTAATTTCGATAATGTTCAAAATTAATTTTTTGTTTTGTTTTTGTTTTTAAATATAAATATAATTAATTTTTTTTGTTTCTAATTATACCTAAGTTTCATTTATATAACAAAATTTTTGTTTTAATTTAAATTTAAATTTGTTCACATTTAATTTCGTTGTTTCTATATATATATAATAATATGGTTTTCCCTAGATATTATCTTTTTCATCTTTCTTACATATAAAAAAAATTCTAAATTTTTACTCTATTCTAAATGGTTCACTAACTTTTATGTTTCTCGTATTTTGCAGGAGTAGAATTGGTCCAGGGGTTCTAGCGAGAAGTTACGCGACGTTTTGTTTTATGTTTTTACACATAATAATTTTTCGTTTATTATTTTGATAATTTTTTGTGCTAATTAGCAATTAGCTTACGCCAAGGTACATCCCTTTGCTTTTCACTAGTTCATTTCACTGTAATGAGCCCTCTGGTTCGAGATTTGGAACCATGGCTCTGATACCATGTGTAGGACCCATGTCCTAGTTTATCTAATGTTTATAAATAAATTTCTAACTTTCCCGTGTTTACATACTGTAACGGTTTCTATTGTGTTTTCTAGTTTTGTTTACTTTCATGCCTGTAGAAATAAGGTTTTTGCATGCCTGTAATAACATACTGTTTACATTTACAGGTTGAATTATACATAAATGTTATTTAATTGTTCCAACATTTACTAATTTATAGGTGCAACAACATAGATAAACATATGTCAATTTTACTATAAATTTCATTATGAATTATAACATGGATATTAAATATTGACAGAGTTAGAATGGATAATATACCTGTAGGAAAAATACCTTTAAATAGCTAGTAGACCCCTTGCTGCTCCTTTTGCCTTGTTGTATGCCCTGCAACCAAACTCCTTCCCAAACCTGGAAACTCAACCGAATAGACAATCTGGTATGCCACCCTACCAACTGGTGAGGTCTCTCGGACCACCCAGCTCCAAATGTCCCCCTTTGGACCTTCGAGCCCAAACCGAGTACAAGTCAACCAGTTCTCCCTTTTGAATTTTCTCCAACCAAAACCCCTTCTCTTATGCTTTGCAATTTTCTAATCTCTCCTCAAAATACAAAACATACAAAGATCCCTTCTCCCCCATCCTCTTCTCGACCTTATTCCCCTTCCTTTGTTGACTCTTGTCCCTCCATTACTACCCCTATCCTCATCATAAATGTTCTAACCATGTATGTCAGTCCTTGTTTCCCTTTTTTCCTCCCTCGGGACATGATCCATTCAATTATTAAACCAAATTTACTAACTCGACGTATTAGTTTAAATCTCCTGGTTAGATAAGTAGTAATGATGTAATTAATGCCTAAACATTGTAGTTCAGTATTATTTCACGCAATTGACACATATGTAGATGAGTTATGTAAGTGTAGCTACGACTTACATACCTCGTGTAGGTACACTAATAGTACTACACCACACAACATTCTCAATCCATTAAGTTACGGTTTATTGATGCATTCTTAACACAACTTGACTGTTGGATCATTCACTTAGTTACATAAAATTAACCGACGAACAATAATACCAGTTACAAATTCACCGCACATGACTCTGCAAGGTCCTCAGCATACACAGTTAATCCAGTCTTCCCTCCTAACATCATGGTACACCTATCTACCTACTCAGTCTATCTAGTTCACAACTAACTTCCACATCCTATCCTTCCTCTGTTGGACTACCCTGAAGTGTCAAGCCATGATTGGCTCTAGTTAGAACCCGTAAGCGGAAGTGTTGACTACATCGACCAAGCTTCCCCAGCAGGAAACCACCAGTCATCATCACACACCTTGGGGAGCGCGCCATGGCACAACCCTCCCATGACTATGTGTTTCGGGGATAAACAGTGGGTAAATCCTCCACCCCCCTAATGGAACAAGGGACTATGTATACACCGACATAATAACTGCGTTGCAAATTGTACTCGGTTTGTCATCGTTTAACCAATCTGGGCGGTTGAGTTTCCTGAAACCCTAACCCACCCATACATCATGATAACAACATAATAATCATGCAAAAATACAATAATGCATCACTTGCATACCATTTATCTTCCGGAGTCCATGTCCCCGAGGCTCTCCCACGTCGTAGGATTCAGCTAACACTTAGCCCTTTTAACTTGTAAGTTAGTCTCTAACGTACGATCTAGAATATCGTGCATAAATCCTCGACATGTACACATACATTTCATCATAACAAAACAATAATCAATTCATTTATTTTCACCATGCACATGGTGTAACATTCATTCATGAAGTTTCCCAAAGAATAGATAAATAAATATTAAACAAAGAATTTAAAAATAATCATATGAATTCATTCCAATAACATTAGTGATCCAAATGCAATTGTTGTTGTAGATTTTAAGTTAAATAATCAACAAATAAAACCAATTCTTTAAACCAATAGGTAGGAAAATGTAACCATTAAGTGTGCTAATTTATAGAAATAGAAGCATGCAAGTGAATCTAAAAAATAACTTAAGCTATGTGTATTTTATATAATCATGAACTCATAATCTGTTGTTGGAGTTTCCAATAGCATAGTGGTAAATTCTAGAATTTCACCAACAACTTGAAATGATTGTTAACTAACCCATACAAGATATAAAATATAAAATTTACGTGGATATTAACAATGAAAATTCCAGCAACATAAAGTGTGAGAATAAGTGCAAATTGTTGAAAAAAGACAACTATTGCAAAAAATCAAAATGCAAAATCCAGAATGTATTAGTCACTTGATTATGCCATTAACATGTATAAAAAAAGTGTGTTAGCATGCTAATAACATATGGTAGTTTTCATATCTGCAAAGTGTGAATAAATTATACAAGTAAACCATGTAAGATCTGAAAACAATATTCATAAATAATTGTTTAAAATCACTAAAGGTGATCAAGTAGTAAACAACTTATTAAAAATTACGATTTAGCCCATCTAAAAAATGTGAGAAGTAATCAAGTAGATAGCTAAACTAAATATGAAATAGAACCTTCATCCCAAAATATTTATGTTGATGACCAATAAGAAAAAGAGTGTTATTTCATGAAAAAATAACCATAAAATAGCATCAACTTAGTGAAGTGAAGTGTGTCATGTCCCAAATTTGGCATTGGGTCACAATGGCCTAAGAAAATTGGCTCTATTCATTAGATTTTGTCAAATTGATGCTAAAGGTCAAATAATTGCCAAGGAGGAAAATTACTAGTTTCCTAGGTTTGGGGTGGAAGCTTTGGGATTTGGAATAATGGGGATAATAAATGATGTTGGAACATTAGGATGGCATAAATATTTAATAAAGGAGATAAATAAATATATACAAGTGAAAATCAAAGTGGCATTTGATCATGAAGACACTTGGAGAAAGTGGAACCCACACGAGTTAGAATTTATGTGCCACATGACATCCTCTTCTTGCAATTTCAAATCCATGGGAAGCCTACTGTTCTTGGGATGAGTTATAAGGTCAATAATACTTGGAATGAGTTAATGAGGTTGAAATATAGAGGAAGAGTAACTCCCATGGAAGAGGAAGAGGCAATTTGGAGCTAGTGAGACACTTGGGATAGATTCCTTAACTCTATGACAACAATGATGAAGATTCTATGAAACCTATGACACAAATCAGACCTGAAGGCTAACATATGACATATATGACATGTCAGGGATAAAAATAGACTCCAAGAGGGCGCTCAAGGGTGTTAGGGAAGCTAATATGCTTCCACATGTGATTTGGTGGAAGTGGGAGACTAGGAATTGTTGTACAAGTGGTGTTCTTTGGAATCTCTTCCCAACTTGAGTTGGCATGAGTCTCTTGGAAGGAATTCGACCCATGGAGGACATTAGAACTTTATAAATGTCAAGAAAAAAGAATGAAACCAACTTTTGATCATTTGTAGAATTTGCAATTGCATTTGTGTAGAGGGAGAGCTAGTGGATGATTCCCATCCAAGTTGGTAATTGGAAAGGCCATTCAGACCTTTCATTTGGAGATTTAATGGAGTCTTTATTTTCAGGTGTAAGCTACATGGAAACTCATGGTTTCTTCTATTGCATCACATTCTCTCAACCATTTCCAGTTTTGATGGCATATTCTTGATCCTTGAGGGAGGGCGTTTCTGGTGAGCTATTGTACTCTTTCGGGGATCTTCCCATGCCCCATTTATTTTGTAATATGAATTAAATACTCCGTTCTTCATCCTCATAAATTTTTGGGTTGAAATTCCAAGTAGAAATGTATAAATATCATTTTTAATGAAAGAACAATGCCATTTCCCCACTACATTGATGTATAGCATGATAATGTTGATGATTTTGAATGAATGGATGGTTCTCTGATACATTTATGATTAATAGACTGCCATGTATGTATTTTACAAGTTTCATGTACTGTTCTTGATCATTTGAAGTAATTTTACTCAGTTTAATTGTATTGTGAGAAGCAATAATGCCATTTCCCCAAGGGTCGAATTGGTGATTTTTGCAGTTGAATGGGAGAGGGTTGGAACATAGATAATAATAAATTAATGATTCACATGAGACTTTAATAACATCCTTGAGACATATCCTACCTCTTTTCATAAATTTGAGTGGGTTTGGAGGCATTTGGGAAGCCATTTTCAGTACTTACCCCAGGGGGATTTGAACCCCAAATTACTAGTAAAATTGCATACTTGGTACAGAATCTTAAGAGAGTTTGCAGAGGTCTTTTGATGGCCATATCTCATCCCTGAACATCATATTCAAGTCCTAATATCATTCATACACCTTCCTTGAATATTTGAAGGCATTTGGAGTCAATTTGAGACCTAGAGACAAATACTAGTCAAAGGGAAATTACTAGTAAGGTTCCCTACATTGGCCAGAATTGAAATAGGATTTGCAGAAGTATTTTAAAGGTCCAAAAGCATCCCTGAAATACATATTTATGTTCTAACATCATCCATATACCTTCTCATAATATTTGGGAGCAATTGGAGCAATTTAGGGACCTAGAGCTCAAAACTAGTCAAAGGTCTAACTGGGGAAAAAAAATGAAAAATTGTCATTTTAATAAAATTCCTCACAAGGGAAATTACAGTGGTATCATAGCATGGTCCTTGCACCTGTAGATTAGGTACATACATTCAAGAATAATTGGAAACCATGTCTTACTATTATGATGAATCCTATGAGTACAATTCTTATGAGGAATATGCAGATGCTTATGAGCAATATGAAGTAGAATGTGAATGGTACGAGGAAGAGGTGCCATCATGCAAAAATTCTTACAATTTCAGGAGAAATGAAGATTATTCTTATGAATTTAAATCTAATGAATATGAGTGTGTCACACTAACCAAGGATAATTCTATGAATGAGTTCCAAAGATGGAAAGCAACATATAGAACCTTTCCCCAACAATATCAAAAATATCAAGAATGTCTTGTTTTGAGCAAAAATACACAAAATGCCATGTATTTTGAGTACTTTGCTGAACATATTTTTGAAACTAGGCCCAAAAATGAAGATGTGGAGTTAGTAAAGAAAGGTTTATGCCCTGCTTGTAAAGAACCTTGGAGAGAGTATCATATATGTGTGCATGAAATGATGTCCTACTTGAGGAGAGCTTTTGGGAGTTCTTCAAAAAGAGATTCCAAAGATATTGGTCCTAAGAAAAACAAGGGGCAAAATGCATCAGCTTGCTTGAAGGAGAAAAAGGAAGAGACATCACAAGAGCATGAAAAATTTTCTATTGAAAATATGGAAGATCATTTCGAGACACTTTATAGCTTAGACATGAATCAAAGAGCATCTACTGATGGATGCTTAAACTATGAAGGAGTACCTACTGATGGGTGCTCACACCTCTATGTTGATGATATAGAGATCACTTTTGAAAGTGTTGCTGCAAGCCCAAGTTCCATGCTATATCCGAGTCCGGATATACTCAGTGATTATTCAAGCGAATAATCCTCCAATGGAAAATAACTCCATTTGATAAAATAATAATATATAATTGATAATGGATAAAGATGATGATTAATAATTACAATGTGGCTCGCTTTTATAGGCTTGAGCGTGTATAGTGAAGGGTTACACCCTTTCACTTAATAACTAATAACTTAAATTAACATACATAAAATATTCATAGCATTGCCACTCTCTTAGAAAGGCTTTGTCCTCAAAGCCTTATAATTTTGTTGCATTGTTCTTTGCGATGCCATGGCTGATGAAACATGTCGATACGAACTGCTAAGTGTAGAGCATAACTTCCGATACATCGACGGATCAATCCATCCCAAATTGACTTGTTGTGGACTGATGGGATTTCCTACAGATGTGTCGTCAGGAGATTTGATCACATTAGTACCATTATCTTTCGACTTTTCCCACTTTTTTAAATATCGGTTTTTATGGTTGGGGTGTTGATAAGGGACTTTCACGATGTCATTTTCGTTTTCGGATGTCGCCTTTAGAGCATTGATCTGAGTTGGAAGTTGTATTTTCGTCTCTTGAGGATTTAAGTTTTTGTTCTGTATTTTTTCCAACTGCCTATTATCATTTTGAAACTTCTTAATCAATTCGACTTGCGATTTTCTATCAGCTTCAGATGTCTTAAGTTGTTCCTTAAGATCTTCATTATGACTTCTGATACAACTATTTTCTTCCTGTTTGTCTACAAGTTTCCCTTCAATGTCGTCCAAAGATTGTTCTATCTTCCGACTATTTTTCAACTTCTTAATTTTTGTGACTAGTATCTTGTTATGATTTCTTAGTCTAAAAATTTCTTCAGCATTGTTAGATAATGCTTTATTACTCTTCGCGATCTCTGACTTATGTGTCTTTTTAGAGTCGTCATTTTGTTGTTGAAGAACTTTTATCTGTTGTCGACACTGGCCGACCTCTGATTCTTGACTTTCTAATTTATGTCGTAACTGCATTAGTTCTTCATCTTTGTCGCTAACGATTTTGTTCAAGCGTATTATTTCTGCTTCGTAATTATTTATTTCCTTCTTTATATCTTGATTTTTGGCAAGTGCTTCCTGTGTGAAAATATGAGATGAGGCATCTAGCACATTTGGACTACCGACTTGGTCATTTTTTTGCTTTAGTCTTTGTAACACCTCCATTAATGTATTATGGTTCTGCGTCATTTTTTGGTTTAACATTTTTTGTTCCTTGCTCACAATGTCGAACTTGGTCATCCTTGTCGTTAACGTGTCTCGACTTCTTGATGAGCCTTCCTTTGCTTTGACTTGATTTCTTCAAGCAATTCTTATTTCAAAAGAATTGATTTTTTTTTCTTTGATAATAATAATTATTATTAAAATTTAATAATAATATTATTATTAAGATATATATATATTTTTATAATAATAATTATTAATTAATTAATTAATAATATTATTATATTAACTTTTTTTATAAACTATATATATAGTTTAATATATATATTTTTTCTTCAAAAATTAAAATATTTAAACAAATATAATAATATATTATAATGTTTAATATTTAATTTTTTTGTTTTAGGTTAGGGTTTCAATGGCCGGTGGAGGAGGAGCGGTGGGAGTCGGTGGATGGTGTGTGCAGAGGGCGTGGAAGTCTGGGAAGAGTGAGAGGAGGGGGATACGTGGGGACGAAGGGAGAGGTTGAGTGCACAGGGTGTAGAGAAAGGCGAGTTGACGCAAAGGCAACGAGAAAGAGGTGGCGTGGACTGGCTGCGGAGGAGCGGGAGCGGAGGATGCAGGGTGGCGCGTGGTGGAGGCAGACGCGGTGGTGCGTGGACGAGGGCGGGAGAGGGGGTGCGCACAGTGTATGGAGCAGGCGGCGAGGAGGAGGACAGGGTTGTGGGGGCGGGGGTTGCAGATGGGAGTGGCGAGCGAGAGACAAGAGAGGATGGGCTGGAAGATTGGAGGGCAGAGAGCTACGTTTAAGGGAGGGTAGACGCAAGGCCGGTGGAGCAGAGAGAGGAGGTGGCAGTGTGTGGGAGAATGACGCACGGGAAAAGGTAGGGCGTGAGGGAGGGCGACGGAGAGGATGCGCAGGACGTGAGGGAGATGAAGGGAAGCGGGGAAAATGGGAATGGAGTGGTGGTGCGGGATTAGATGAGCAGAGAGGCAGCGCAGAGAGTGGAGCGTGGGCGGAATAGAGAGTGTGTGGTTGTGAGTGGAGAGGAGGGGACGAGCTGTGAGGAGAGGAGCCGCTGTAGACGAGGGGACAATGGAGCGCGGGATGTAGAGCAGAGGGATGGGCGTGCAAGCACAGGGTGTGGAGGTGAGTGTGTGCTGCCGATGGAGAGGACTCGAGAGTCTTTGCAGAATATGGTGTGAGCAGGGAAATGGAGGGAGCTGGATTGTGGAGGATGTTGGCACGAGGATGGAAGGAAAACGCCAGAGGAAGATGATGGGAAGAGAGGGATTTCAGGGAAACCCTGGAGTAAGGCCACAAGCCAAGAAAAATCAGACAAAGTCTGAGAAAATGGCCAAAGGCCAGATCAGCCAACGAGGCTCTGATACCAATGCTATATCCGAGTCCGGATATACTCAGTGATTATTCAAGCGAATAATCCTCCAATGGAAAATAACTCCATTTGATAAAATAATAATATATAATTGATAATGGATAAAGATGATGATTAATAATTACAATGTGGCTCGCTTTTATAGGCTTGAGCGTGTATAGTGAAGGGTTACACCCTTTCACTTAATAACTAATAACTTAAATTAACATACATAAAATATTCATAGCATTTCATTAAACATGATAATGAAGACCTTGTAGCATTTGATGAAGAACCAAGATCAACTTCCCCATCACCACTTGAGCTTTATGAAGTTGGTCCAAGCAAAAATGAAGAAGATGAGGAGGTTCATTTGCAAGAGGCTCATTTTCTTGAAGGATCCTTAAATATGAATGAAAATAAGATCCAAGAGTCCCTTAGCATTCTCCATGACACTCAAGCATTGGTGTTAAATTCTTGTTGGAGAGCTACTTCATTGGAGGAAACATCCTTCCTTGAAGACATGTAGAAGATTCAAAGAGCAATGTGCCACATCAAAGGTAATTTCATGTCTTTTCTTTTTGATATAAACCATTTGTTTGAGATTAATGAATAGTTACATGATGCATACTTGAAGAATAATGAGGATAATCATAAGCTCACAATTCAAAATGAACAACTTCTTGAAAAGTTGCAAGATACTTGTTTTTCCTCCTATATTTCAGATTGTCAAATGGTAGATTGTTTGGAGGATTCTCATGACATGGTGGATCATGAGAAATGTGGAAATTTGAATGTGATTAATGTGTTTGAAGATGAACTTGAAGAGATACAAACACTTGATGTGGTGGAAGAGGAACTTGAATTGTCTCTTGATGAAGGTTATGCAATTTTTAAAGAAGAGCATGATTCCTCTACATTGGAACTAATCTACAACAAAGGTTTCACACTTTTGAAGGCGTTGCATGATATACTAACAATATGGATCCTTTCCATGATGAAACTTATGCACTTTTTGATCATTTGGGTGAGTTAGTTAATTCTCCTACATCATACAATTCCATGTTTTGCAGCATTAGTCTCAATGAAGAATGGGTGAAAGGGTTCTTTTTGATGGTGCCACATGAGGAGTATGGAACTCCTATATTTACTTTTTATGATAATATGGTTGGAGAACATTCTTATTCACATTTGCAGCAGCATCCTTTGTTACTTTATGATGATGCACATCTACATGGATGCACCTATGATATGCATTTGAGTCACTTGAAGACTCATGGTTTTTCTTTCTCAACACTTGATTCATTTGATGTTGTAGGAATTTCGTCCAACACTTGGGTGAATATATTTATGATTGGAGAAAATTTTTGTTGGCAGCCACATACCTTGTTATATATTTATGATTCTCACATTTAGGGATGTATGGGTGAGACTTCTTTGAGTCATTTGAAGTCTCCTTGTTTTTTCTGCTCATTATTTGGTTCAGATTTGAGTGGAGATTCTTCATTCACTTCTTGGATGAAAGAATACATGGCTGAATATTTTGATGCATATCAAATCCTTTTGGAGCAGCATTATAGGACATGGGATCCTCACCTATGCCATTGGAGCAGATTTGATTGGTCACTTGAAGCTTGTATGCACTTGGAAAATGGTGGTCTACTTGCTTGGAGGTATAAGCACTTTCATGATTCTTTGATGAAGCACCTCCTTGATGTACATTTTCATTATGTTGTTATGTACATTGATGATATATATTTTGCACTCATGATGTTTGAAAAAATTCATACAAGAAAATGGGATCCAAGAATCCTCTTATCTAATGGTGTGGGTTGGAGAGCACTCTAATTGTTGGGGTGCAATACAAGCAATGGAACCCTTGAATAATTTTTGTCTCATTGGTTTCAATTTTTTGGGGAAACAAGAAGTATGGGAGATGGATTTACCACTTAATAAAGTGATTTTTATCAGAGTAGTGCAGCAACAAGCATGGTGGTTCCTCTTTAAAATCTTCATGGAAACTCAAAGACTCAAGGTTGGGCAATTCAATGGCAACTTCAAAGAATTATACATAAAGCAGGTTCTTCAACACCCATGTTTGAAATTGCTTGATGACAAGCAATATTGGGAAGGGAGGATTTGTCATGTCCCAAATTTGGAATTGGGTCACAATGGCCTAAGAAATTTGGCCCTATTCATTAGATTTTGTCAAATTGATGCTAAAGGTCAAATAATTGCCAAGGAGGAAAATTACTAGTTTCCTAGGTTTGGGGTGGAAGCTTTGGGATTTGGAATAATGGGGATAATAAATGATGTTGGAACATTATGATGGAATAAATATTTAATAAAGGATATAAATAAATATATACAAGTGAAAATCAAAGTGGCATTTGATCATGAAGACACATGGAGGAAGTGGGACCCACACAAGCTAGAATTTATGTGCCACATGGCATCCTCTTCTTGCAATTTCGAATCCATCGGAAGCCTAATGTTCTTGGGATGAGTTATAAGGTAAATAATACTTGGCATGAGTTAATGAGGTCGAAATATAGAGGAATAGTAACTCCCATGGAAGAGGAAGAGGCAATTTGGAGCTAGTGAGACACTTGGGCTAGATTCCCTAGCTCTATGACAACAATGATGAAGATGCTATGACACCTATGACACAAATCAGACCTGAAGGCTGACATATGACATATATGAAATGTCAGGGATAAAATGGATTCCAAGAGGGCGCTCAAGGGTGTTAGGGCATCTAAGATGCTTCCACATGTGATTTGGTGGAAGTGGGAGACTAGGAATTGTTGTACAAGTGGCATTCTTTGGAATCTCTTCCCAACTTGAGTTGGAATGAGTCTCTTGGAAGGAATTAGACCCATGGAGGACATTAGAACTTTATAAATGTCAAGAAAAAAGAATGAAACCATATTTTGATCATTTGTATAATTTGCAATTGCATTTGTGTAGAGAGAGAGCTAGTGGATGACTAGTTTCTTGCCTTAGCCAATTTCGAGGGTGAAAGATTCCCATCCAACTTGGTAATTGGAAAGGCCATTCAGAACTTTCATTTGGAGATTTAATGGAGTCTTTATTTGCAGGTGTAAGCTACAAGGCATCTCATGTTTTCTTCTATTGCAGCACATTCTCTCAACCATTTTCAGTTTTGATGGCATATTCTTGATCCTTGAGGGAGGGTTTTTGGTGAGATATTGTACTCTTTGGGGGAGCTTCTCATGCCCCATTTATTTTGTAATATGAATTAAATACTATATTATTCATCCTCAGAATGTTTCAGGTCGAAATTCCAAGTAGAAATGTATAAATCTCATTTTTAATGAAAGAACAATCCCATTTCCCCACTACATTGATGTATAGCATGATAATGCTGATGATTTTGAATGAATGAACAGTTCTCTGATACATTTATGATTAATAGACTGCCATGGATGTATTTTACAAGTTTCATGTACTGTAATTGAGCATTTGAAGTATTTTTACTCAGTTTAATTGTTTTGGGAGAAGAAATAGTGCCATTTCCCCAAGGGTTGAATTGGTGATTTTTGCAGCTGAATGGGAGAGGGTTGGAACAGAGATAATAATCAATTAATGATTCACATGAGACCTTAATAAAATACTTGAGACATATCCTACCTCTTTTCATAAATTATAGTGGGTTTGGAGGCATTTGGGAAGCCATTTTCAGTACTTACCCCAGGGGGATTTGAACCCCAAATTACTAGTAAAATTGCATACTTGGTACAAAATATTAAGAGAGTTTTCAGAGGTCTTTTGGTGGCCATATATCATCCCTGAACATCATATTCAAGTACTAATATCATTCATACACCTTCATTGAATATTTGAAGGCATTTGGAGTCAATTTGAGACCTAAAGACCAATACTAGTCAAAGGGAAATTAATAGTAAGGTTCCCTACATTGACCGGAATTGAAAGAGCATTTGCAGAAGTATTTTAAAGGTACACAAGCATCCCTGAAACACATATTTATGTTCTAAAATCATCTATATAACTTCTCATAATATTTGGGATCAATTGGATCAATTTGGGGAGCTAGAGCTCAAAACTAGTCAAAGGTCTAACTAGGGAAAAAAGTGAAAAATTGTCATTTTAATAAAATTCCTAACAAGGGACATTACAAAGTGCTACCTCACAAGGGATTAATGTAGTTATCTTTTGCATAATTTTATGTGAGGGATTTTAGTTAAATTCCATATTTCAAAACTTAGAAATTTTTTAAGAACGTAAATTAAAATAGCTTAAATTTGAGGAAATTAACACCCTTGAATAGTGCTTATGTGCTTAAAAGGAAGGCAATGCGGTCATGAGGAATTCAAAGATGTTTATTGGGGATCAAAGAGTAAGGGGAAAGAAGTATTCAATCCCTTGTCTTAGTATTTGATAGTCAAGTATAGTTTCTTGTTCAATCAAGTAGAGGGTTCAAATGCTGAAATATCCCTAGTAAACCTCCATGTAAATCCAACAAGTTCTACTACAAGAAGCGCTTAACATGAACTGAAAATAATTCTACTTAGTATATAAAACATGCAAATATTATAGAAATAATTTACCTCAATATTCATGCAATGCTCACAACTTGATGAAAATATCCATAGTTAAGCATTATACCGTTATACTTCTACTTGTTTCTAGAAATTAAACCAATTAATCTAGCATATAAGAAAATAGACACCAAATGGTAACAAGAATACTTTATTCTCCACAAGGTATAGCAAACAGAAATAATGAGAGCAGTCTCTTATATTGATGAAAGAGTTTCTAAATTCTCAAATGACAAGGTCAAAATTAGCAACCCTAACCTCCAAAACCTTAACTCAACCTCAGTTTGACAAGTCAAAAGAGAGGGCACAACACAAGAATAAGCAAGATAGAATGAAATGTGATACAAATAATCCTCAAGAGAGAGGTGCCCAAGTAAAACTAGTCAAGGTAATAATAGTTCGTCCAAGATCCAATTAAGAGTAATAACCGTATCCATATCCTTTACAAGTCAAAAGTAACAACTCACCCTCATTAATGTAATGGTCCAATGAGTAAAAAAAACAAGTGCACCCTCCTCAAATGAAGGGTGCTCTTACAAACCCAGTCAAAGATGGCACACATGGCATGAAATGGTTCATAAATGACAAATGCACCCTCAAGAAGTGGTCCAAGCATGATGAATATCCCTCAAATAGTGGATCGTTCCTCTAACCCACTCCTCAAATCTTGTGCTATGGTCCAACATGCAAGAATAATGGTCCAAATATTCAACCAACTCATCAATAAGGTGGTCAAAGATCATGGAAACTCATCCAAGTGGTCCAAGAGGGTTGTCTCTTTCATATGATGAAGAAATATGCCTCATAAGCTCCCACTTGTGCATGAAGAAGGTGGGTGCTCCACCTAGAAGAAGGGGAATGAAATAAGTGAAGAATAACCCAGTGTTATACATTATAAATTATGACTTAGGAAAACAACTTAAATATATGCAAACATTAACATGAAAGGCTATTATGTGCACGTTTCTAATAACCCATTTAATTAATTATCCTAACAACCTTAAAGCTACCCTGGTGCAACCATAATTAATATAGATTTCATGTTAGACCCCTAATACTAAGTGAACTTCCTAAGTTTCTAATCAAAGTGAGGGTAATGAAATGAATGTAATGTAATGAAAGGGAAATTAACTGAAATATTAGGGAAATGGGTTCACAAATTAACTATCATAAGAGGGTGACTAAGTTGTAAGTCTACCCCTTAGATTTCAAGAACAGGGGTTAATGAGTTTTTTTCCATGTGTCTGCCTTGGAAGGAAATTATTTCTTCTTGAATTATCCTCTCCTTGCACCATTTTTACAATCTTATTTATTTATTATTAGTCCCTTTCTTTGGATTTCGCTTTGATAAGATGGGACATAAGGATCATGGAATTTTCAAGGGGGAATAACTTTACATTCAACATTTAACTTCATTTACCTTATAGTACTTTGACTCCTTTGACTTTAATTTAGGTACCATAAATAGGAATGATATGTAGAGACCTTAGACATGACACACAATTAGTTAATTGTGAAAAGGGACATGTTTGAAATGGGTGAAGTGGCTAGTGAAATGACATGATATGAAAAATGGAAAGGTAAAATGTTGTTAATGACATGAAATGAGGGTCACACTTTCTTAAATCCCTAAGGGTACACCTAACCCACAAGGTCATACACTTAATTTGATGAGAAAAGAAGAATTATAACCATACCATGATGCTCCCTAAGCTATTGAAACAATATTTGAGAATACATGAGCCATTATATTGTAATACCTTTGACCTCCTATTGTCATGTCCACACATAAGAAATCATTTACCATTAGTCAAGTAGAGAGGATATGCCATAACACCAATATAAACTGGATTTCCTCATTTGTCTCTAGCATATGGAAATGCAAGTTGAGTAGGTTGAAAGTGTATATGGGAAAACCATAGTTATCATCCATGGAGCCGTTGGATGTGATGGAATACCATATAGGAAATAATGATCAAGTCACCTCATACATGTTAGGAGATAACAGGGACCATATTACTTGGACACTAATTTATTGTTGTTCTTTTGTTGCTTGAAGAACATCTATTTGTGTGGTTGTAACCTAAAAAATACCCAATCCCCCATTTCAAATTTCCTTTCACTACAATGTTGATTTCCTTGTTGTTTCATCTTGTTTTGTGTTATAGCCAAGTTGTCTTTCAATAGTTGGAGAACCTATTGTTGGTGTTCCAAGTGATCCTCTTTTGCTTGAACATTAGCTTTCTCTTTCAAGGATGATATGATGGATGGGGGATGATAACCATAAAGTGCCATAAATTGTGACATTTTTTTATAAGTATGGAAGGACATGTTGTACCACCATTCTGCCAAGGGAAACAACTTGACCCATTGTGTTTGTTTATCAAATATAAAGCAACGAAAATACCCTTCTAGAAATTTATTCACAATCTCAGTATGCCTATTGGATTGAATATGGCAAGAGGATTTGTGAGCCAATTGAGTGCCCAAAGAAGAAAACATTTCCTTCCAAAAATTACCAGTGAATATTGGATATATTACTTACAATAATCTTAGGGATTCCATGTAGCTTCTGAATTGTTTCCATGTATGTTGCAGCTATTGTACTTTACTTAAAAGGATGAGAGAGAGAGAGAGAGAAATGAACATACTTAGTGAGTCGAACCACCACCACCATGATGAAATTATTTCCTTTAGACTTCGCTAGACCTATGATAAAATCCATTGAGAAATCTTCCCAATGATTACTCAATATGGCTAATGGTTGTAGAATACCTAATGTCTTAGTTGTCTCTCCCTGATTTTATTGGGACACCAAACAAGCCAGAAACTTTTGGACATCAGTTTTAATATTTTCACAAAAAAAATCCTTCTTGATCCTATGGTAAGTTTTTAAGAACCCCGAATGTCCTCCTATACGAGAAGTGTGCAATTCCAAAAGGACCTTGTATTTGATTTAGGAATTCTTACATAACTATAGGCAATCTTGGTACCATAGTGAATCATTATTTCACATAAATTTATCTAATGAACTAGGGTCCTCTTGTAGTTGTTGAGGTATATTGCATGCCTTTTGATCCTGCTTCCAATCTATCCTTGTTTCTTCCACCCAATCAAATTGAAAAATGGAAATAACACAAAGTAATCCCTCGACGTGTTCGTCTTTCCTTGAAAGTACAACTGCCACCACATTTTGTTTTCTCTTTTTGTATATAATCTCAAAGTCATAACCTAGCATTTTTGTAACCCAATTTTGTTGCTATTATGAATATAATCATTGTTCCAAGAAGTACTTAAGACTATCATGATCTATTCTGACCTTGAATCATTTTCTTATTAAGTAAGGGTGCCATATCTTAATTACATGCAGTATGGGCATCATTTCCTTTAGTAAGCAACTTTTTGAATGCAAAGGTAATTCCTTCTTGCATTAAAACTACACCAATTTTGTTGATGTATTTGTAACTTCGGAAGATATTCACTAGCATATTGTATGTATTACATTTGTACTTTATTGTATCCCCAATGAAGATGTATTATTCTTCCGATTGGAAGTGTCGTCATGTGTACTTGCAAGTGTCACAAGTTATATTGTAAGTGTCGTAACTTATACTTGATGGGTTATTAGACCACCTTATTGGGGTCGGGCCTGGATGAGTCATGTGGGTCAAAGGGTTATTAGACCACCCTATTGGGGGTCGACCCAGTCAACATTATGTTATGTGGTTAAGTTAGGGTCGACCTAGTTGAGTAAAGGTCAAGTGATGCAGTGTATAAATAGAGAGTGTGTCTCTCTCATTTTACACATTCTATTGTTCAATCACTTCGCATTAGTGAGAGAAGAGGAGGATGCACACAAGTGGAGGAGGAGCATGCTACTGAATATATCTATCTCTTGGGTTTGGTCATGGTGATCCTTGTATTGTTGCTTATTCTATCTCTGAGGAAGTTGCGGGGTTTTCACCTTCTTGGTTTTCCCCGGTGAAATGTTTTGTGTCTTTTGTCTCTTGTCTCTTATGCTTGATATGTTGTACATGTTGTTCTTTCAGTTAAGATCCTAGATCAGAATGTATTAAATTCTGAAAAACTAACATGGTATCAGAGCTAGCCTGAAATAAGGCATGGTATGGCATTTATGACACTTGTTGCACTTGCGAAGCTAGGGCTTGATATAGAAAAAACCAGTCATCATAGCACTTTCTCTATAAATTCATTTTGGAAAGGTTTCAAGATTTGAAAATCTTATAGGTTGAAGATAAGATCCCCATGTACCTTTTGTCCAAAGGGGAGCCTCTAATTCGTTGTACTTTCATATTTATGATCTGTACAATATAGGGTTTCTGTCTCTTCCAGATCTCAGTCATAAATAGGTGAACTAGGAAAAAAGGTCACAACTTGGGCTAGGAAGCTCCAAATGAAATTTCGCAAAAAGTGTCAGGTAGGTCACGGGCTGCACTTTCACAAGTACAATTTTCAGAGGCCGAAATTGAACCAGTGACACGTGGAACTCCGTACAAGTTCACTCTCCTGTTTTATCCCATAAACAGGTCATGTTGCGACACTTGGCATAACTCTCTGTCAGAAAATCCATTTGAGGTTAGACCTATGGGGTTCGAAATTTAATAGGACAGGCTACTACAGGTAGAAGTTTCAGACCCTATAGATCCAAAATTTCTGAGTTACACTAGAAACAATCAGGTGCATATTTATGTCAAAACATAATTGGATTTTGAGCACCTTCATTCATGGCTCTGGGAATTTAGGGTTTCGAAGAATGTTGGAATTTTTGTATCGGAGACCACGACTGGATGCTCCTCATCAAAATCGAAATTTAGAGACCAAGATCAATTTTTTTGGTTGGGAAGAAGGGCGAGCTTGATCAAACCCTACTTAGGGACTTTGATCGGAAAGATGAAAAATTAGGGCTTCTGCAAAAATGGGAATTTTTGAAATCTGTGACCATAGTTGGAAGCTCCTTGGAAAAATCAAAGTTTAGAGATTTGGATCAAACTATTTGGTTGGGTGAAGATCCGAGAAACTCAAACCCTAATTCAAGGTCCTCCCTAGTGAATCTGAAAGATTGAAAAGCAAATTTGAGGGGTGAAACTTTGCAGTTTTCAAATTTTGCTCATACCAGGTTGATCAGCTCATCAAGGTGCATATTTCTATCCTTTCAGAAGTTTGAAATACAAAGTTTGAATTTTTAGGGTTTCCCTGAAAAACCCTAATCCATCTCCAGATCCAGTTTCTACAAATCAAGTGGACTGGGTTAATCCTAAAAGAGAATGGATTGGTCACCTGCATAAGTGAAGAAGTTCCAGTTTCAGAGGGAGATGAAGCTAAGGCCTTACATAAGAAGATTACAAGCAAACTCGACAGGTATGACTTACGGGTATGTTTCGAAATTGTTCGGATATCCACATCATCATTTTCAGGACCTTGCATGCAAACTCTAGGGTTTGCATGCATTTTGCATGCATCCTAGTCACCAGGTTGATGCCTCCAGCACCTTAGACACTTCATTCTAGCACCCCGGAGATTCCTACATCAGTTCTTTAGCCCTCCTAGTCATGAAGGTGGCCACTTCTCACCTACGGACAGAGAAGGGCGAACTTCTTCACCTACCACTGCAGTTCCACTTCAGTTACACTCAGTTAGCTCTGATTCTCCCTGATTTGAGGCTAGTTTCACTCCCGACTGACTGTTTCACTCCGTTGGACCTCTAGATTGACTAGATGACTTGTTCTGACTTCAGTTAGCCTCCCATGCACCCTCCATTGAGCCCACTTCCTTATATCAGTGCTACACACTTCAGTTACACATGTTACACTCAGTTAGACTCAGATTGACACCTGGATGACTGGTTCTTGTGCATTGATGACCACCACTGATTGATGATGAGGACTCCTAGTTGGAGTCAAGCTACTCCATTCAGTGATTCGAATGACCTCCTTAGGCAATTCGAATTGCTCAGTTATTGATCACTGTATTCTATTGTAATCATTCACCCTTACTGGGATGTTGAGCACTGCTGCATGTTTTGCACAGTTTTACACCATATTTTCTATGTTCATCTGTTGTGATTGATTTAATTGTTCATTAGATATACTGTGACTAATTTTACATGGTATCAGAGCCATTGCAGGGACAAGATCTCTTTTCTACAGGTGTTTCTACAAGAGGATTTGAGTGAATTTCTCACCAATATATTTCAGCAGCGGCATGCAAAATCTCATGTGCATGCAAGGCTGAAAACATAGTGTTTGTTTGTGTGTGATTTGCAGGTTTCTTACTTTCTCCATGTGCATTCGCTAATGCAAAGATGGAGACTTCTTCTTCACAAAATATTCTTACTCCATTCAACTATGATGAATGGAAACCAAAGATGATTGCATTCTTGAAGAGACAATGTCTTTTTGATATGTGCATTGGTAATACAAGAAATTTTGATTCCGATGAAGAGGAGAATGATTGGCTCAATGATTGTGACAGAGCTTTTGGAGCAATGTGTCTTGCTATGTCTCCTTGTATGCACTACCTCAGTAATACTGCTGAAAATCCAAGTGATCTATGGGTCCAACTTGACAGAGAATTTGGAAAGCAGGAAGAAGAGGATCATGCTAGCCTTTTGGAGAACAAGCCCAGTGAGATCTCCTTATGTGTTCTTTCCGATCATGTCTTGGCCTCAACAATTGTTCAAGATGAAGAAGAAATTGTAGATTCAAAAATCACTCTCTCAAAGTCTTCTATTTCGAATTCTGAGCAAGATAAACAAGCTCATAGTCTAGATTCCAAAGAGGTTCCTGAATCCTCTCTTTCACATGAGTTTTTCGGCATGCAGAATAATGATCTACTTGATCTTTTGGAGGTAAAATCTGATTTTGGAGGTGAAGCATTCACCCTAGTTGATTGCATGCCTCCTATAGACTCATGTTCTATCATTTTCAAAGTTTCTCAGATTTTTAATGAAGATGAATAGCACTACCATTCGCTTGAGTTCAATTCTCATGCACTATTTGTTGATTTTGGTTTTGATCGCACCCTTGTTGGTTCAAAGGAGATCTCAAGAAACCATTCATCTATTTTTGGAGCTGATTTAACTTCTATTGATAAGAAGTTCAAGTTTCAAGATCTATTTGATCCGATTGGAGCTATTCCTACCTCACTTGGTTTGAATCACAGGTTCCAGGATCATCCTCATA
This sequence comes from Larix kaempferi, assembly GCA_027924585.1. Lineage (NCBI taxonomy): Eukaryota > Viridiplantae > Streptophyta > Pinopsida > Pinales > Pinaceae > Larix > Larix kaempferi. The sequence goes on from BSBM01000035.1 coordinate 6,691,210, forward strand.
TTTTCAGATTTATTCTCACCATTTTCGGTATGAAGAGCAAGTTCATAAAGTCTCCACATTCGCTTGCATCCACTGATGGAGAATTCAAGCACATGTTTTTGGAGCATGATCCATTTACTCCCAAGAGTAATATACCTCCAGACATATCTACTTGATTTTGGAGCAGTTAAATCTTTTGGTGTGCTATAGTCTATTTTGAGGGGGGGTATTTTTCCCATGAGGTTTTCCCCATTTCCTCGGTTTATTGACTGTTATTAGTTTGGATTATTATTGTATTGGGGTGACCTTTGGTCTTATTTACCAGGGTCCTAGATTTTTTTTTTGCACATCATAGTTTAGCTTGAGGGGGGGTGTTCGGATATCCACATCATCATTTTCAGGACCTTGCATGCAAACTCTAGGGTTTGCATGCATCCTAGTCACCAGGTTGCTGCCTCCAGCACCTTAGCCACTTCATTCTAGCACCCGGGAGCTTCTTACATCAGTTCTTTATCCCTCCTAGTCATGAAGGCGCCCACTTCTCACCTACTGCCAGAGAAGGGCGCACTTCTTCACCTACAACAGCAGTTCCACTTCAGTTACACTCAGTTAGCTCCGATTCTCCCTGATTTGAGGCTAGTTTCAGTCCCGATTGACTGTTTCACTCCGTTGGACCTCCAGATTGACTAGATGACTTGTTTTGACTTCAGTTAGCCTCCCATGCGCCCTCCACTGAGCCCACTTCCCTATATCAGTGCTACACACTTCAGTTACACATTTTACACTCAGTTAGACTCAGATTGACACCTGGATGATTGGTTCTTGTGCATTGATGACCACCACTGATTGATGATGAGGACTCCTAGTTGGATTCAAGCTACTCCATTCATTGATTCGAATGACCTCCTTAGGCAATTCAAATTGCTCAGTTATTGATCACTGTATTCTATTGTAATCATTCACCCTTACTGGGATATTGAGCACTGTTGCATGTTTTGCACAGTTTTACACCATATTTTCTATGTTCATCTGTTGTGATTGATTTACTTGTTCATTAGATATGCTGTGACTAATTTTACATGGTATCAGAGCCATTGCAGGGAAAAGATCTCTTTTCTACAGGTGTTTCTACAAGAGGATTTGAGTGAATTGCTCAACAATATATTTCAGCAGCGGCATGCAAAATCTCATGTGCATGCAAGGTTGAAAACATAGTGTTTGTTTGTGTGTGATTTACAGGTTTCTTACTTTATCCATGTGTATTCGCTAATGCAAAGATGGAGACTTCTTCTTCACAAAATATTCTTACTCCATTCAACTATGATGAATGGAAACCAAAGATGATTGCATTCTTGAAGAGACAATGTCTTTTTGATATGTGCATTGGTAATACAAGAAATTTTGATTCCGATGAAGAGGAGAATGATTGGCTCAATGATTGTGACAGAGCTTTTGGAGCAATGTGTCTTGCTATGTCTCCTTGTATGCGCTACCTCAGTAATACTGCTGAAAATCCAAGTGATCTATGGGTCCAACTTGACAGAGAATTTGGAAAGCAAGAAGAAGAGGATCATGCTAGCCTTTTGGAGAACAAGCCCAGTGAGATCTCCTTATGTGTTCTTTCAGATCATGTCTTGGCCTCAACAATTGTTCAAGATGAAGAAGAAACTGTAGATTCAAAAATCACTCTCTCAAAGTCTTCTATTTCTAATTCTGAGCAAGATAAACAAGCTCATAGTCTAGATTCCAAAGAGGTTCCTGAATCCTCTCTTTCACATGAGTTTTTCGGCATGCAGAATAATGATCTACTTGATGTTTTGGAGGTAAAATCTGATTTTGGAGGTGAAGCATTCACCCTAGTTGATTGCATGCCTCCTATAGACTTATGTTCTATCATTTGCAAAGTTTCTCATATTTTTAATGAAGATGAATAGCACTACCATTCGCTTGAGTTCAATTCTCATGCACTATTTGTTGATTTTGGTTTTGATCGCACCCTTGTTGGTTCAAAGGAGATCTCAAGAAACCATTCATCTATTTTTGGAGCTGATTTAACTTCTATTGATAAGAAGTTCAAGTTTCAAGATCTATTTGATCCGATTGGAGCTATTCCTACCTCACTTGGTTTGAATCACAGGTTCCAGGATCATCCTCATATTTTCAGATTTATTCTCACCATTTTCGGTATGAAGAGCAAGTTCATAAAGTCTCCACATTCGCTTGCATCCAATGATGGAGAATTCAAGCACATGTTTTTGGAGCATGATCCATTTACTCCCAAGAGTAATATACCTCCAGACATATCTACTTGATTTTGGAGCAGTTAAATCTTTTGGTGTGCTATAGTCTATTTTGAGGGGGGGTATTTTTCCCATGAGGTTTTCCCCATTTCCTCGGTTTATTGACTGTTATTAGTTTGGATTATTATTGTATTGGGGTGACCTTTGGTCTTAGTTACCAGGGCCCTAGATTTTTTTTTTGCACATCATAGTTTAGCTTGAGGGGGGGTGTTCGGATATCCACATCATCATTTTCAGGACCTTGCATGCAAACTCTAGGGTTTGCATGCATCCTAGTCACCAGGTTGATGCCTCCAGCACCTTAGCCACTTCATTCTAGCACCCGGGAGCTTCTTACCTCAGTTCTTTATCCCTTCTAGTCATGAAGGCACCCACTTCTCACCTACTGCCAGAGAAGGGCGCACTTCTTCACCTACAACTGCAGTTCCACTTCAGTTACACTCAGTTAGCTCTTATTCTCCCTGATTTGAGGCTAGTTTCAGTCCCGACTAACTGTTTCACTCCGTTGGACCTCCAGATTGACTAGATGACATGTTTTGACTTCAGTTAGCCTCCCATGCACCCTCCACTGAGCCCACTTCCCTATATCAGTGCTACACACTTCAGTTACACATGTTACACTCAGTTAGACTCAGATTGACACCTAGATGACTGGTTCTTGTGCATTGATGACCACCACTGATTGATGATGAGGACTCCTAGTTGGATTCAAGATACTCCATTCATTGATTCGAATGACATCCTTAGGAAATTTGAATTGCTCAGTTATTGATCAGTGTATTCTATTGTAATCATTCACCCTTACTGGGATATTGAGCACTGTTGCATGTTTTGCATAGTTTTACACCATATTTTCTATGTTCATCTGTTGTGATTGATTTACTTGTTCATTAGATATGCTATGACTAATTTTACATGGTATCAGAGCCATTGCAGGGAAAAGATCTATTTTCTACAGGTGTTTCTACAAGGGGATTTGAATGAATTGCTCAACAATATATTTCAGCAGCGGCATGCAAAATCTCATGTGCATGCAAGGTTGAAAACATAGTGTTTGTTTGTGTGTGATTTGCAGGTTTCTTACTTTATCCATGTGTATTCGCTAATGCAAAGATGGAGACTTCTTCTTCACAAAATATTCTTACTCCATTCAACTATGATGAATGGAAACCAAAGATGATTGCATTCTTGAAGAGACAATGTCTTTTTGATATGTGCATTGGTAATACAAGAAATTTTGATTCCGATGAAGAGGAGAATGATTGGCTCAATGATTGTGACAGAGCTTTTGGAGCAATGTGTCTTGCTATGTCTCCTTGTATGCACTACCTCAGTAATACTGCTGAAAATCCAAGTGATCTATGGGTCCAACTTAACAGAGAATTTGGAAAGCAAGAAGAAGAGGATCATGCTAGCCTTTTGGAGAACAAGCCCAGTGAGATCTCCTTATGTGTTCTTTCCGATCATGTCTTGGCCTCAACAATTGTTCAAGATGAAGAAGAAACTGTAGATTCAAAAATCACTCTCTCAAAGTCTTCGATTTCGAATTCCGAGCAAGATAAACAAGCTCATAGTCTAGATTCCAAAGAGGTTCCTGAATCCTCTCTTTCACATGAGTTTTTCGGCATGCAAAATAATGATCTACTTGATGTTTTGGAGGTAAAATCTGAGTTTGGAGGTGAAGCATTCACCCTAGTTGATTGCATGCCTCCTATAGACTGATGTTCTATCATTTGCAAAGTTTCTCAGATTTTTAATGAAGATGAATAGCACTACCATTCGCTTGAGTTCAATTCTCATGCACTATTTGTTGATTTTGGTTTTGATCGCACCCTTGTTGGTTCAAAGGAGATCTCAAGAAACCATTCATCTATTTTTGGAGCTGATTTAACTTCTATTGATAAGAAGTTCAAGTTTCAAGATCTATTTGATCCGATTGGATCTATTCCTACCTCACTTTGTTTGAATCACAGGTTCCAGGATCATCCTCATATTTTCAGATTTATTCTCACCATTTTCGGTATGAAGAGCAAGTTCATAAAGTCTCCACATTCGCTTGCATCCACTGATGGAGAATTCAAGCACATGTTTTTGGAGCATGATCCATTTAATCCCAAGAGTAATATACCTCCAGACATATCTACTTGATTTTGGAGCAGATAAATCTTTTGGTGTGCTATAGTCTATTTTGAGGGGGGGTATTTTTCCCATGAGGTTTTCCCCATTTCCTCGGTTTATTTACTGTTATTAGTTTGGATTATTATTGTATTGGGGTGACCTTTGGTCTTAGTTACCAGGGCCCTAGATTTTTTTTTTGCACATCATAGTTTAGCTTGAGGGGGGGTGTTCGTATATCCACATCATCATTTTCAGGACCTTGCATGCAAACTCTAGGGTTTGCATGCATCCTAGTCACCAGGTTGATGCCTCAGCACCTTAAACACTTCATTCTAGCACCCGGGAGCTTCTTACATCAGTTCTTTATCCCTTCTAGTCATTAAGGCGCCCATTTCTCACCTACTGCCAGAGAAGGGCGCAGTTCTTCACCTACAACTACAGTTCCACTTCAGTTACACTCAGTTAGCTCTGATTCTCCCTGATTTGAGGCTAGTTTCAGTCCCGACTGACTGTTTCACTTCGTTGGACCTCCAGATTGACTAGATGACTTATTTTGACTTCAGTTAGCCTCCCATGCGCCCTCCACTGAGCCCACTTCCCTATATCAGTGCTACACACTTCAGTTACACATGTTACACTCAGTTAGACTCAGATTGACACCTGGATGACTGGTTCTTGTGCATTGATGACCACCACTGATTGATGATGAGGACTCCTAGTTGGATTCAAGCTACTCCATTCATTGATTCGAATGACCTCCTTAGGCAATTCGAATTGCTCAGTTATTGATCACTGTATTCTATTGTAATCATTCACCCTTACTGGGATATTGAGCACCGTTGCATGTTTTGCACAGTTTTACACCATATTTTCTATGTTCATCTGTTGTGATTGATTTACTTGTTCATTAGATATGCTGTGACTAATTTTACATGGTATTAGAGCCATTGCAGGGAAAAGATCTCTTTTCTACAGGTGTTTCTACAAGAGGATTTGAGTGAATTGCTCAACAATATATTTCAGCAGTGGCATGCAAAATCTCATGTGCATGCAAGGTGGAAAACATAGTGTTTGTTTGTGTGTGATTTGCAGGTTTCTTACTTTATCCATGTGTATTCGCTAATGCAAAGATGGAGACTTCTTGTTCACAAAATATTCTTACTCCATTCAACTATGATGAATGGAAACCAAAGATGATTGCATTCTTGAAGAGACAATGTCTTTTTGATATGTGCATTGGTAATACAAGAAATTTTGATTCCGATGAAGAGGAGAATGATTGGCTCAATGATTGTGACAGAGCTTTTGGAGCAATGTGTCTTGCTATGTCTCCTTGTATGCGCTACCTCAGTAATACTGCTGAAAATCCAAGTGATCTATGGGTCCAACTTGACAGAGAATTTGGAAAGCAAGAAGAAGAGGATCATGCTAGCCTTTTGGAGAACAAGCCCAGTGAGATCTCCTTATGTGTTCTTTCCGATCATGTCTTGGCCTCAACAATTGTTCAAGATGAAGAAGAAACTGTAGATTCAAAAATCACTCTCTCAAAGTCTTCTATTTCGAATTTTGAGCAAGATAAACAAGCTCATAGTCTAGATTCCAAAGAGGTTCCTGAATCCTCTCTTTCACATGAGTTTTTTGGCATGCAGAATAATTATCTACTTGATGTTTTGGAGGTAAAATCTGATTTTGGAGGTGAATCATTCACCCTAGTTGATTGCATGCCTCTTATAGACTTATGTTCTATCATTTGTAAAGTTTCTCAGATTTTTAATGAAGATGAATAGCACTACCATTCGCTTGAGTTCAATTCTCATGCACTATTTGTTGATTTTGGTTTTGATCGCACCCTTGTTGGTTCAAAGGAGATCTCAAGAAACCATTCATCTATTTTTGGAGCTGATTTAACTTCTATTGATAAGAAGTTCAAGTTTCAAGATCTATTTGATCTGATTGGAGCTATTCCTACCTCACTTGGTTTGAATCACAGGTTCCAGGATCATCCTCATATTTTCAGATTTGTTCTCACCATTTTCGGTATGAAGAGCAAGTTCATAAAGTCTCCACATTCGCTTGCATCCACTGATGGAGAATTCAAGCACATGTTTTTGGAGCATGATCCATTTACTCCCAAGAGTAAGATACCTCCAGACATATCTACTTGATTTTGGAGCAGTTAAATCTTTTGGTGTGCTATAGTCTATTTTGAGGGGGGGTATTTTTCCCATGAGGTTTTCCCCATTTCCTCGGTTTATTGATTGTTATTAGTTTGGATTATTATTGTATTGGGGTGACCTTTGGTATTAGTTACCAGGGCCCTAGATTATTCTTTTTTGCACATCATAGTCTAGCTTGAGGGGGGGTGTTCGGCTATCCACATCATCATTTTCAGGACCTTGCATGCAAACTCTAGGGTTTGCATGCATCCTAGTCACTAGGTTGATGCCTCCAGCACCTTAGCCACTTCATTCTAGCACCCGGGAGCTTCTTACATCAGTTCTTTAGCCCTCCTAGTCATGAAGGCGCCCACTTCTCACCTATTGCCAGAGAAGGGCGCACTTCTTCACCTACCACTGCAGGTCCACTTCAGTTACACTCAGTTAGCTCCGATTCTCCCTTATTTGAGGCTAGTTTCACTCCTGACTGACTGTTTCACTCCGTTGGACCTCCAGATTGGCTAGATGACTTGTTCTGACTTCATTTATCCTCCCATGCGCCCTCCACTGATCCCACTTCCCTATATCAGTGCTACACACTTCAGTTACACATGTTACACTCAGCTAGACTCAGATTGACACCTGGATGACTGGTTCTTGTGCATTGATGACCACCACTGATTGATGATGAGGACTCCTAGTTGGAGTCAAGCTACTCCATTCAGTGATTCGAATGACCTCCTTAGGCAATTCAAATTGCTCAGTTATTGATCACTGTATTCTATTGTAATCATTCACCCTTACTGGGATATTGAGCACTGCTGCATGTTTTGCACAGTTTTACACCATATTTTCTATGTTCATCTATTGTGATTGATTTACTTGTTCATTAGATTTTCTGTGACTAATTTTACAGAAATCTGTTCATGATTAAGTTTATGTTTTTCTTCATTAAGATTAATACAATCTTGATTAATTTTAGACTTTTGGTATCACCTTAATAAAAATATGAATGCATGATAGAAGATATTCATTGATTAGGGTTTTGGCACTTATGATTATACTAATGTATTGTGGTGTTGTCCGCTAACATGAAAGGTACATCAAGAAAGACAAATCATGTTCTAGTTCAAGAACATATGACCATTGTGACATGAAGACAAAGATTCAACCATTGTCATAGATCACATAGAAGATCTACTTACGAGGTATGTATAACTTGGTTCTATAATGGTTAACCTATGAGATATGCAGGTTACTAGCACAAGTCATTTAAGAGAACAAGAAGACATCATGTGGGTATGTTAGACATAACTAGCTAACATATTAATCCAGGTATGTTTTTCCTATATCAAGTTAGAATCCTACCTTGTGTTAGGATCTCTTATATAAGTATACATGGCATGATTGATAATGATTATTTATGAAGTTAGAAATTTATCATGGGTTTAGGCATATTATGCTTGTTACCTTGATTGATGATATGACTAACCAGAAAAGTCCTATGGTCAAATAGGAATATGCATGAGTAAAAGAATTGTGATAAATTATCTGTATTATTGTGTTTTGATAGTATTAAGATTATACTAATGAATGTATGATTATGTATGAGATCTCGAGGATAACACAATGATGATACTAGTAAGTATGCATAGTGATCAAGGATGGATATAAGTTCAAAGACAAGTAATCCAGGAAGCAAAGATCAAGAGGGAGCACACTCCAATAGTTCCTGAAAGGAAGCAAATATTGAGAGGGAGTCCACCCTACAATCAAACAAAGATAAGTATTTGAATTGTCATTTCTTGCATACTTGTTTGTTTAAATAATATTGCTCAATAATGTATATGCTTATGTTCCTAGACTTAGGGTGTGTATTATGCATATTAGAATAATTGCATTAATGAACAGTATACTACTAATATGCATGTGATGGGTAAGTGGCCTATGGCACTATACAACACTCCATTGCTACTTATCTAGAATGAAACCTCTTTGCTGACATTTTGGGAGTTGTGAACATTCTTAACAATGTTCTAGTAGAGATTGGAAGGCATATAGAAAGTTACGGGATATGGATAATTGTTGTATTGAAGCACTGGCTAAGATAATTGCATGACTGTATGACATATTTATTTATGTGTAAGAATTTGTTCTGAAAACTATGAGATGTTTCTAATCATGCAATTTAACTTGTTTTGTAGGAAATATCGTATACCATCACCTACAAAAGAAGGACTACAACATTTGTTCAGCAACAAAGTTATCTATTGAAGATATTGAAGTTCCCAGGATTTAGGAAGGATGCCATGATCGAAGAGTACCAGTCGATCATGAAGAATGACATTTGGGATGCAAGACCTGAAGGGAAGTTTGTTGTGACTTCCAAGTGAATCTATAAGATAAAGCATGTTGCAGATGGTAGCATAGAAAAATACAAAGCGAGGATTGTAGCTTGTGGCTTCTCTCAGAAAGAGGGGATAGACTATGAAGAGACTTTTTCTTCTATAGCCAGATACACTTCCATTAGATCAATACTTGATCTAGCTGCAATGATTAAATGGAAGATACACCAGATGGATGTCAAGACAACTTTCTTGAATGGTGTATTCGAGGAGGAAGTGTATGTGGAGCAGCCACTCGGTTTTGAGACACATGACAGGGAGTCATATGTGTGCAGATGGAATATTACTTGGACAAGGGAAGTATGCAGTAGAGATCCTGAAGAGGTTCGGGATGATGGACTTCAAGGCCATGGCCACACCTTAGGCATCGAACTTGAAGCTTATGTGTGATGCTTCATCTGAGCCGGTTGATGCCACGATGTATCGTCAGATGATTGGATCCTTGATGTACTTGACGAACACGAGACTAGATATTTACTTTGCGGTGAACACATTGATCCAGTTCTTGACGGATCCTAGAGGTGTTCACCTGGTCGCTGTAAAGCATATTCTGAGGTACCTGAAGGGTACAATTGATTATGGGCTCAAGTATGATGCGAATCAAAAGTTTAACCTGCAGGGTTATGTTGATTCAGATTGGGCAGGCAGTGCTGCAGATAGGAAGAACACTTTTGGGTGCTGCTTCAGTATGGGATCGGGTGTGATCTCTTGGTTTAGCAGGAATCAATCCTGCGTAGCACTGAGTACATCCGAAGCAGAGTATGTTGCAACTTGTTCGGCTAGTTGTGAGGCAGTATGGCTGAGGAAGCTACTGTCTAAGTTATTTGATATCCCGTTGGATGCTACTGGTATCTATTGTGACAACCAGAGTTGTGTGAAGCTGTCTGAGAACCCAGTGTTCCATGACAGGTCGAAGCACATTGAGATCAAATATCACTATATCAGGGATATGGTGCAGAGAGGAGCAATGAAGCTCCTGTATGTTGCGATGGATGAACAGGTTGCAGATGTGTTGACGAAACCACTAGCCAGAATGAAGTTTGAGAGGGAGGCTTGGTGTTCTACAGATTGAAGATACTTCGAGGAAGAAGTGATGGGACACATTTGCAGGAGCCATTCCAAGCATGGTGAGAGGAGGATCCTTCCCATGGCTGTGGATATAAGCGCTGTGTGATGAGCATCAAGATGATACTCCAATTACTGCTCTCTATGATTAGTTGGATCATGTATATGTATATGCATCGGTTGGATGCTCTGTATGATCAGGTGGATCATGTATTTGTGTATGTATAAGGTGGATACATTATATGATCAGGTGGATCATGTATGATGATATGTATCAGGTAGATACTTGGTATGCATCAGGTGGATGCATTGTATGATCAAGATGATCATGATGTTGCTCCAGATGACATGCATCAGGACGATGCAGTGAGGATGACCAGGATGATCATGTGTGATGAGTATCAAGAAAATACTCTGGATGACATGCATCAGTACGATGCAGTGACGATGATCAGGATGATCATGTGTGATGAGTATCAGGACGATACTCTGGATGATATGCATCAGGATGATGCAGTGACGATGATTAGGATGATCATGTGTGATGAGTATAAGAACGATACTCTGGATTATATGCATCAGGACGATGCTACGATGATGATCAGGATGATCATATGAGATTATATGTATCAGGTGGATACATTACATAATCAGTTGGATTATGTGTGATGAGTTCCGAAGACACAAATGCACATGAGCTTTTCGGTCATGGTTGTAGATGTGTTCTCCCATGGTTGCGATGTAATTGCTGGGCTTTTCTGACATGGTGGCAGATGTGTTCTCCCATGGTCGTGATGTAATTGCCGGAGCCATTCTCACATGGTGGTAGATGTGTTCTCCCATGGTGCATATGTAAGGGCTGGGGCCATTCGAGCATGGTTGTAGATGTGTTCTCCCATGGTTGCGATATAAGTGCTGGGGACATTCGAGCATGGTTGTAGATGTGTTCTCCCATGGGCTGCGATATAAGTGTTGGGGCCATTCGAGCGTGGTTGTAGATGTGTTCTCCCATGGATGCGATATAAGTGTTGGGGCCATTCGAGCATGGTTGTAGATGTGTTCTCCCATGGCTGTGATATAAGTGATGGGTCATTCGAGTATGGTTGTAGATGTGTTCTCCCATGGCTGCGATATAAGTGTTGTGCCATTCTCGCATGGTTGAAGTGTGTCTTCCCATGGCGTAGATATAAGTGTTGAGCTTTTCACGGATGGTTGAAGTGTGTCTTCCCATTCCGGTGAATGTAAGTGCTGTGTGATGTGCATCTAGGTTGTGATTCATAAATGATGTTATGATCAGTATGATCATGAGTATCAGGATGATACTTTGTGGCCATGGATAGGTTGTGCAGTGGCATGTAAAAGGTCCTGGGAGGTCCGATAGGTTGAGCTGTGTGCTCGTAATCAGTCCTGGGATGCTCTTTCGAGGTTTTGTTGACTCACATAATAAGTCTTGAGGATTCCACAGTATGGCTAGTGATGATGAAGACCTATAGGTGGTGGGCCTACATCCAGCATGAAAAAGGGTCGGCTCTGTAGAACTTCCTATGACGAGAAGAATTATGAGATAGCACCAGTGATTGAGATGACGAGTACAGTAGCAGTGATGATGATGCTCCGTGATCCAGTGATGATGATCCAGCTCCATTATTGAATACTTGTGCCTCTATGTATTGATGACTTGTGTCAAGAGAATACCTTCCTAGTTAAGAGGGAGTGTTGATGTATTTGTAACTTCGGAAGATATTCACTTGTATATTATATGTATTACATTTGTACTTTATTGTATCCCCAATGGAGATGTATTATTCCTCCGATTGGAAGTGTCGTCATGTGTACTTGCAAGTGTCGCAAGTTATATTGTAAGTGTCGTAACTTATACTTGATGGGTTATTAGACCACCTTATTGGGGTCGGCCCTGGATGAGTCATGTGGGTCAAAGGGTTATTAGACCACCCTATTGGGGGTCGGCCCTGTCAACATTATGTTATGTGGCTAAGTTAGGGCCGACCTAGTTGAGTAAAGGTCAAGTGATGTAGTGTATAAATAGAGAGTGTGTCTCTCTCATTTTACACATTCTATTGTTCGCTCACTTCGCATTAGTGAGAGAAGAGGAGGATGCGCACAAGTGGAGGAGGAACATGCTGCTGAAGATATCTATCTCTTGGGGGTTTGATCATGGTGATCCTTGTATTGTTGCTTATTCTATCTCTAAGGAAGTTGCGGAGTTTTTCACCTTCTTGGTTTTCCCGGTGAAATTTTTTGTGTCTCTTATGCTTGATATGCTGTACATGTTGTTCTTTCAGTTAAGATCCTAGATCAGAATGTATTAAATTCTGAAAAACTAACAAATTCCATTACATGAGGCATTACATTCCATAATAAAGGTTTTTGTGAAGTCATGCATGGCTAATACAAAAGTTGTACGCATATCCACTTTCAAGAGCTTTGGTTGCTTCTTGATTCCAAGAAATTGCTTACTTTTTCAATAGCATTTGTTAAGGGTGTTGTTATTTGACCATAATTATTGACGAACTTGCAATAATAGCCTATTAATCCTAAAAACACTCTAAGATTCTTCAAGGTTTTGGGAACTGACCATTCCATTATAGCTTTAATTTTGTTAAGGTCCACTTTGATGCTTTCATAAGTTACAATATGACCCAAATATTCCACTTTGTGAACCCCAAGGTCACACTTAGAAGGCTTGGCATATAGTTGTTGCTCCTCCAATAGTTTTAAGACCATGCCAACATGTTGTACATGCTCTTCCCAATATTTACTATAGATTAGTATACCATCAAAAATGCTAACACAAAATTCTTGAGGAAGGGTTTTAAAATAGAATTCATGAAGCTTTGAAATGTGGAGGGTGCATTGGTAAGGATAAATGGTGTTAGATTTTATACAATTATAGCAGTATAATTTAATTGCAAATAAACAATAGGATTACTAAAAGAGTAACCAAATACATAAACAATAACGCACGAATTTTATCCTGAGAAATCCAACATGGAGAAAAACCCAACAACCTTCGTATAGAGATAATCATTCCTGAGAACAGAGTACAGATACAATAGAGAGAAATGAAAGTTTTTCCAAGTGAAAAACCCCAAAAAATAACTCCTCTAGTTGTAAATGCAAACTTCTCTCTTACTAGTGTGAACTTGCTTGATTGAAGTGAGTATACAAATGAGGAATTCGTCCTCTCTATTTATGCACATCCAAAGATGAATTTTTCCCTTACTGGGCCGACTTGTCTAACTGACAGGGCCAGCTTGTCTTAGGGAAAGATAAAAATACATTTAATAATTCGTTTCTTTATGTGCTTCAACCCCAAGGTTTACATTGATTCTTTCAAGGGTTTCCATGATCAAATACATCAATATCATCTCCTGTAGGAGGTACAATAATAAAATAAATAAGAATCGCTTCTGAAGTTGCACTATTTCCAACACTCCCTCTCAACAAGGAAGGTATTCTTCGGACACGATCATCATCATCATCACGGTCATCTAGATCTCATCTATACATCACATCTATCTTGATTATCTCTATACATGCTAAAGGTTGTCAACACAGTCTCAGTCCATCGAGAAGTGTCATCATGCATCTGCTCCACACAGTCCATCGATGGTTATATACACCAGATCAACAAATATACATAGTACATCAGAGAGTTCAACATGCATCATCTCATCCCAGTCCATTGGGCATCATGTATCAATACAATGTGCCTCAACTCAACCCAGTCCATCGGGGCATGCACAAGGACAATGTGCCTAAGCTGAACCGAGTCGTTCGAGGAACATGCACCAACTCAACCAGTACTTCAGTGAGTCCAAGAGTACCAGTGTGCACCAGTATGCACCAGTTTGCACCATCCTCTCCATCCTGTCCCAAGATGTCTGAGAGATATCCTCACTCTTTTCAGAGTGATATGGAGAATGCACTAAATCTCTCCATCATGTCCCATGATGTCCAAGAGATCTCCCCACTCTACTAAGTGTCCGGGAGTGTGTGCGGGCCTCTCCATCCTATCAGGATGTTCAAGAGATATACTCACTCTATCATAGAGTGATCCAGAGAATACAGTGGCCTCTCCATACTATCTGGATGTATAAGAGATCTCCTCACTCTATCCTAGAGTGATCCGGAGAATGCAATGGCCTCTCCATTCTATCTGGATGTCCGAGAGATCTCCTCACTCTATCCCAGAGTAATCTGAAGAATTCTTGGTCTCTGTATCGTCTCTCCCTCTCAAGGAGGGACACGTTCTCTTCCACCCCAAGTATTCCACGAAAGTATGCAAAATTTATCCTGGGAAGAGGCTTGGTGAGAACATCTGTAGTTTGGTCATCTGTCGAAACGTACTGTAGCTCGACCGCACCTTTCTGTGCCATATCATGAATGTAGTGATATTGAATCTCTATATGCTTCAACTTGTCATGGAATACGGGATTCACAGACATCTGCACACAGCTCTGGTTATCATAGTGAATCATAGTTGGCTCTAGAATCTAGCCAAACAATCCCGCAAGGAGTTTCTGAAGCCACGCAACTTCTTGTGTTGCAGTACTAGAAGCCATGTAATCAACCTCTGCAGTACTAAGTGCTACTGAGGTCTTCTTCCTGCTGCATCAGGAAATCACTATAGAACCCAAGTTGAAGAAACACCTGGAGGTTCTCTTCCTATTTGCAACACATCCAACCCAATCTGAATTTGAAAATCCCTGCAATCTCAAGTCACATTCTGAAGCATATGTTGGGCCATATCCCATAGTGCCACACAAGTACCTCAACACATGTTTTGCAGCAACCCAATGTATTTGTCTTGGATCACACATGAACTGTCTGAGAGCATTCAGGCAAAACATATATCTGGTCTGGTGTTCATCAGGTACATCAAGGACCCAATCTACTAGTGATACATAGTGGGATCAATCAAATCTGAATCTGAAGCAGAGTCTCTCATTTTCTTCAGATTTGCATCCATCGGTGTGGCCATGGATTTGCAGTCCAACATTCTAAATCTCTTCAGTATGTCAATGGTGTACTTTCCTTGACTCAGGAAAATATCCTTTTGCCTCTACCATACTTCTAGTCCTAAGAAGTAATGCATCAATCCAATATCCTTCATTTCAAATTCTGAGGCAAGATTTTATTTAAACCATACAATCAGTTTATCATTCCCAGTGAGATACAAATCATCAACATAGAGAACCAAAATCAGTGGCTCACCTTCCACAACCTTGTAGTAAAGGTTGGGATCTGCATTGTTACAGCGTAATTTTCCACCTTGTGAGCATCAACATTGATTGGCCTTCAGTACTCATTTTATTGACTCAGATCCATTATTTTCCCTTTAGGAACCAAGTTTCCCTATATTTCTTCCTGTACACTTGTTGTTCCATTATATCTAACGTACACGCAGGCTGCACCTAATTATCCCGCGTACATTGAGTTACATGGGAGAAACAATAGAAAAATTACTTTTTACTCCCAAAAAGCGGTCTTAGGGTGACCTTTGGCCCTCGATATACCCCGAAACGACTCGATTTGACCTTTCACTTACCTTTGGAAGGCTATATATTGAGCTCTTATGGTGTATGGAAGGGAGGAGAAAGAGAGAGGAACATAACTCTAGTGGATTTTTGTTGTGACTTGAGTCTACATCCATTGATCCTTGTTGTTGTGAAATCCTTATGTTCACCTACCAAACTCCTTTCATAGTTTGAGTTTGCCATTGCATGGGGGATTGAAGTGGTGGAGGCACAAGTGGAGAGACCTAGTTCTTGGTTCAGATTGGTTTCCGACAAGAGGTCGTATCATGTACTTCTTGTTATTTATTAATGGAAATACTCATTTTCTCGTCCAATTGATGTTGTGAATGTTGTTTAAATTACATTGGGTTACATATTCTTATGATATCATGGATCATGTTATTGATTATGCTAATATCTTTCACATATTATATGCCCTTGCTTGTAGTTGTTGTTGCGACTAATCTGCAGGTTCAAGTGTAGAGATTGAAAGCTCAACGGGGATCTACTTCGAATAGTTGAAGGTTGGTTTTATTCTCCATATCTTAGCGTTTTCATTATAATAGCATTGCATTGGGAATTGAGTTGTTTTCTGGTAGTCATCTGTCTATTGTGGTCTGCCCCAATCCATAGGAAATTTTTCTCCGTAACAGAAATGGCGACTCCACTGGGGAGGAACCTCCATTTTGGGTATTTTTAGGCATTTGTCCTTATTTTGAGTTGCTGTGTTGAGCTTCTGTGTCATTGATTGGTCGTCGGGACTTACATTAGAAAACTAGCTTTTTCTGGGTTGTTTGACTCTTTATGGGCTCATTTTCCTTTCCCTGTACGCGGGTCAACCTAGGTTTGACCGCGTCTACCCGCCCCTATGTAAACTATAGCTCGCGTCTACCCACTACTGTTCTTTGAACAGTCGTGTACAACTCCGGGATTGCTTGATTTTTGACCTTGGGTTGTTGCTGGGTTGGTTCTGAGTGTTCCTGAGTCTTAGTTGTCCTGTTTCCTGACTGTTCCATGCTTTGTTCATGACTAGAAACTCCTCTTTCTTTAGTTTTTGAGCTTTTTGGTTTCCCGCCATTTTTTGTTTCTATAGCTCGATAGCTTGGCTGAGTCTTACTGTTTGGGATTTGTTGGGTTGTATACTTGATATGCTCTGCATTTCTTTACTAAATAGTTAGATTTTGCTTGCATTTTTTCATTTCATTATATTGAAAAAATACAAAAAACATTGTTTTGCATTTTCCTTGCATTTATAAGAGAAAATACAAAAAATATTTGCTTTATGTTCTACATTTTGCATTAGAGTGCTTGTGATTTCATCTAGGACTTGCTTGTGCATTGAAATTTTAAAGAGATCGCATTTTATTTCAAATCGTCGGATTGATTGTCATATTAGTGGCATGATCTTTTATTGAATAGATGAGTCTAGTGTTTTTCGGTTGTGCATACCATTGAGTCTTATACATCATCAGTTTCACGACCATATCCTTTGAGTAATTACATCCATTAAAATCAACGCTTAATCTAAAAATTGATTAGAAACAATTTTCTCTTTGATAGGGTGCACCAACTAGCTTAGGTTTAGAGTCTTGGAATAGATCATTGTTAGTTAACAATCCAAGACTATTGAACCAACATTATGTGTCTGACCAGGGAGTGGTGAAACCCATGGTATACATCAGTGTTCTCAGGAAGCTCTACTAAAACCAGAGTTAAGCACGAGGTCACGGGAGGTTGGTTGCAGAGATAGCCCTCCAATACTAGCTGAACGTAGGATATATTTCCAGGATTTGTTTGTGTACGGGGGCTCTTGGTGGATTTGACCCTCTTGATTTTTGGGCTTAGTTACCCTTCCCATACGACGGATCCCACCTGCTACTGTCCGCCTGAGCATTGGTTATATTGTGGTGACCTTAGTTTCTTTACCTAGGTATCACATAGGGCATTCGTTGTGGTTATTCTGCGATTGTCCTGAGTCAGATAGGGATTGGACAAGACAGTTTCCTGTTGTATAGGGATTTGACCCTGTGCACACAGTGAATTCTGGGAACCCTTATAACTGATTCTATTACCTCCGGTTATAGTTTGGGAGTCTCAAGCCTCTCCTAGGCGAGACATACCGACTGCAGTGTCAGGAGGTCCCTTGAGCCAGTCTTGTTGTGTGCATTTGGCTGTAGTTTCTTTAGGTGTGTGATCTTTGATCGTTAGTTGTCCATTAGGGGGCATTTAGATTTGTTGTTATCATGGATCAAGATCCACCTCTCCGTCGGTCTTGTCGTTTGGCTGGTCTACCAACCGACGAGGTAGCACGTCCTTTTTATAAGAGACGTTGGAGGATCCCCTCCGATCCTTTTGATACTTTTGACGAACTTCAAGATTACATTATGACTTTTGCATCTAGCACAACGGGAAGAATTCCTGTGACTTTGTCGAGTGCAGTTGATGGACATACCACTCCTTCCACCCCTAGGGAGGTTGGAGAGGAAGGTTCGCCCCCACATGTCACTTTTTCAGGTTTTGGGCCGGACCTAGCCCCGGAGTCAAACCCATCTCATGGTACACACTCACAAGGATTTCGATATGGGATGCCAAATCTTAATAACACTACAAACCTTTCTACCACTAATCCCTCTTCAGTTGGTATGCCCAATCTTAATTCAAATGTTACATCCACTTCGTCGGGAAGTCAAGCTAATACCAGCCTTGGTGCTGGGCGAACTGCTCCCTCCAGGGGCGGCGCACCCTTTTCTGCTCCATTTCAATTTAATTATGGTCATATCCCTTCAGCTTCTACAACTATTGGGGGAGGACCACATCCCAGGACTGCCCCTAATTTTGGTGGGAACACTTCTCATAACACGACTCATATTCCACAAGTTAACCCGCATGATTCTGCACATATACCCGTGATTACGACCACGTTTGCTAACGTTAAAAACCCTCCCAATACTGGGGGTGGAAACATACCGTTTACTGGGGGTGGGAACATTCCCAATATTGGGGGTGGAAACATACCCTATACTGGGGGTGGGAACATACCCTATACTTATGGTCATTACTCGACTACTCCTGCTACGACTAGCACCTATATTCCCCATAATTATGGTAGTAATCCTTCTTATAATGCATCCAGTTCTGGCCCTTACTACAACCCTCCTCACTATGGTTCTTACAACACATATATTCCTTCGTACCCTTACACGGGTCAGGGTGGAGGTGGTTATCAGCCTTATGGTCATGGCCATGGTTCATATCATCCTTATGGTCTGCAAGGTCAGCCTCTTTTGGGATATTTTAATCCATCCGCACAGCCACAACTCTTGTTTCTTGCTCATTTGAATCTACTAGATCTTTCGAAGCTCGCAAATGATCCGGTGTGTCATGATCCTTCTTGGCCTCCAGTCCCTACCAAGCTCCCTTCTGACATCCTAAAGTTCGAAGGGAAGAATGGTGAGGATTCGGGCGACCATGTTACTACTTTTCATCTTTGGGGCTCCTTGAATTCGTTAAATCACAACTCCATCCGTTTGAGACTATTTCAGCGCACCCTCACGGGGGCAGCCGCAAAGTGGTGTTAAAATTCAATATGCTAAGACAGAAAATAGCAGCATTACATTCCATTTCACAATAATAGCATATACAGGATCACTGAAGAAACAACAAGCACAACATAAACACAAGAGACAGAGATTTATCCTGGGAAACCCTCATGGGGTAGAAAACCCAGCAAAGCTTCATCAATATAGATGACCAGCAATATACAAAGATGAAACCCTGAGACATGATCTCCTCCTCCACAATAGCAGACCTCTCCTCCACAAGTGCGCTATCCTCAAGTGCGTGAGCGTGTCAAATGAGGAACACACCTCCTCTATTTATACACTACACTGACATGTATTTTACATAGGTACACGTAGGCTCGTATTTAACCAATGGGTTAAATACCCCACTACAACTGACTGGGCCGACCCCTCTAGGGTGGTCTAACAACCCTTTGACCCACATAACACATAAAGGGCCGACCTCCACTAGGGAAGTCTAATAACCCAATTTACCACATTCTGACGGAGGAATAAACATCTCCGGATATACAATAAGATCTTTACGGAGGAATGAAACATCTCCGGAATAATAAAGTACAATTATAATATTCTTTGAAGTTACAATATCTCAACACTCCCCCTTAACGAGAAGGATATTATAACAGCATCTGCACGAGCAAGGAGTCATCAACATCATACATGATACATCTATAAATCATTGGAAGCTTTCTCAACATCATCAGTAACTCAACTAGTTACTGGAACATCTTCAATACTGGAACATCAACATCATGAGAGTTGATAGTACTCAATCATCAGCATCGTCAACACACGATCAACACAATCATCAGCATCATCATCACACGATCATCAGCATCGTCATCACACGATCATCAGCATCGTCATCATACGATCATCAGCATCACGATCAACATCGTCATCATACGATCATCAGCATCGTCATCACACGATCATCAGCATCGTCATCACACGATCATCAGCATCGTCATCACACGATCATCAGCATCGTCATCAGCATCATCATCACACGATCATCAGCATCGTCATCATACGATCATCAGCATCGTCATCATACGATCATCAGCATCACGATCAACATCGTCATCATACGATCATCAGCATCGTCATCACACGATCATCAGCATCGTCATCATACGATCATCAGCATCACGATCAACATCGTCATCACACGAACATCGTCATCATCAACGAATGATGTAAACCAGTCATGTACCTTTTGAACCGAAGTCCAGGGACGATCCAGTCCTATCATGTTCTCGGAGACCTCACGTCTACGGCTCAGTTTACAGGACCAAAGTCCAAGGATGATCCAATCCTTCACCGTGCTTTTAGGACCTACGTCCAAGGATGACTTAATCCTCAACCGTCCACCAAGGACTTCATTCTTGAAGACATACGTCTACAGCTCTTCTTTTGGACTGAAGTCCAGGAATGATCCAATCCCTTCATCATCGAAGACATACATCTACGGCTCTTCTTTCGGACTGAAGTCCAGGAATGATCCAATCCCTTCATTATCGAAGACATACGTCTACGGCTCTTCTTTCGGACTGAAGTCCAGGAATGATCCAATCCCTTCATTATCGAAGAAATACGTCTACGGCTCTTCTTTCGGACTGAAGTCCAGGAATGATCCAATCCCTTCATTATCGAAGACATACGTCTACGGCTCTTCTTTCGGACTGAAGTCCAGGAATGATCCAATCCCTTCATTATCGAAGACATACGTCTACGGCTCTTCTTTCGGACTGAAGTCCAGGAATGATCCAATCCCTTCATTATCGAAGACATACGTCTACGGCTCTTCTTTCGGACTGAAGTCCAGGAATGATCCAATCCCTTCATTATCGAAGACATACGTCTACGGCTCTTCTTTCGGACTGAAGTCCAGGAATGATCCAATCCCCTCAACTGTCCACTAAGGACTTCATTCTCGGAGACCTCACGTCTACGGCTCTCTTTAGGACTGAAAGTCCAGGGATGATCCAATCCCCTCAACTGTCCACTAAGGACTTCATTCTCGGAGACCTCACGTCTACGGCTCTCTTTAGGACTGAAAGTCCAGGGATGATCCAATCCCCTCAACTGTCCACTAAGGACTTCATTCTCGGAGACCTCACGTCTACGGCTCTCTTTAGGACTGAAAGTCCAGGGATGATCCAATCCCCTCAACTGTCCACTAAGGACTTCATTCTCGGAGACCTCACGTCTACGGCTCTCTTTAGGACTGAAAGTCCAGGGATGATCCAATCCCCTCAACTGTCCACTAAGGACTTCATTCTCGGAGACCTCACGTCTACGGCTCTCTTTAGGACTGAAAGTCCAGGGATGATCCAATCCCTACATGTATTCTCATCAATACATCTATCATCAAAAGCATGTATTCTTAACATCAAAAGCATGTATAAGTAAAACTAAGTATTCTAAGTATAAGAGTCCTAAATCTAAATATTTCTAAGTATCTAGGTGTAGAGAACAGGTTACCTCATCATCGACCTTGTTGTTCGATGAGACAATCTCATCATCAGTGACTATACTACTCCCCCTTTTGAGGAGGGTCCTTTTTAGCTACACCAAGCTTGTCTCGGAAGTATTCAAATTTCACTCGAGACAGAGGTTTGGTTAGTACATCAGCAACCTGTTACAAATTCAAACTTTATAGTTCCTTTCTGCGTCATATCTTGTTAGATCCCTATGTTCTTTGACTTATCATAGAACACTAGATTCTATGTCATCTTGATACAACTCTATTTGTCACATAGGATCACAGTTGGTTCTATCTCTAAGTCAAACAATCCTGAAGCCAAACTTCTTCACAACTAGCAGAGCAAGCAGCCATATATTCTGCTTGTGCTGAGAGCCACACTAGACTGCTTCCAGCTAAACCATGAGATCATGGTTAATCCCAGACAATAACATCCTCTTGATGTGTTCTTCCTGTCGGATACACTTTCTGCCCAATCAGCATCTAAGTAACCATCTGAAGTCATGATCTCCAAGATAGCATAGATCAATGTCTATCCTATCCTTTAGGTGCCTTATCACATGCTTTGCAACTATCACGTGAACACATCTAGTTTCCACTAGATACTGACTCAAGGTGTTCACAACAAAGCATATATCTAACCTAGTATATGTTAGATACATCAATCACCCAATAATTTGACTGTACAGAGTTATATCCATTAACTCTTCAGTTTGGAATCCATAAGTGTGGTCATTCCAACACCTCAAGTCCTTTTAATATTTCTCGGCATACTTTCCCTAGTTGAGAAATATTCCTTCTGATCCTTGCCATACTTCCAGACCTAGGAAGTAATGCATCAATATGAGATCTTTCATTTTCATTTCTGCAGCCATCTATCTGTGCCATCTCTCATTAGATGGGTCTACTGATATGAGCCTTAATATCATTCGAACTCTGTGGTGAGTTCCTTCTTGCATCCATGTCATTTGTGTATAGAAACCATATTCAACCTTGTAGCAAAGGTTGAGATCCACATCACCCATGGTGATCATTAAGCTCATCAATTTATTATCGATCCTGGATACCCATACAGAACCTGATTCACACTTCTTCTTTAATTGCACCATTAAGAGAATGGTCTTTATCTATTCACTTGGAGCAAAACATCATGATTCTCTTCCTCTTTCTAAGATAATCTTCTAGCCACAAGCCTTCTATAGTGTGTTTGATTTGTAAATCTTTTGTTGAACATCCATCGCTTGTTCAGTGTTCATCATCCATCATGATCTTTCCTACAAATCAAAATTAAGTACAGGATTAGTAATACTTCATAACCATCAAATCATATTTACATGGTAACCTATTATGCATACAGATATCATTTATATAGTTATGCAACTAATTTGACCAATACTTTGGCACAACACTTTCCCATATCCTGTATGCATACAGTGGCTATCTAGATGCCTTCCATCTCTACCAGAACATACTATCGAGAGTGTGCACAGCTCTCGGCATGTCAGCAAAGAGGTTTCATTCTAGACAAGCAACAATGGAATGTTTGTCCAACTTACCAAACATATGCACATTAGTTGTATACTGTTCAATGATCTATGAATGTTTACACTCAGCATTATATATTCTAGGAATACAAATATGCATACAACCTATTACAGGCAATATCATTACTATTTCAAATAGCAACTCAAATACTTATTTTTTATGTTTGTGTGGCTGCCTCCCGCTTGATCTTCTGTATGTCTTTTGAACTTCTATTCATTCTGTACCACTGTGCATGCTCAAGAGTCATCCTCATGATCTCATACACAAACATACACTCATTAGTATATTCTAAATGCCATCAAAACATTATAGTACTAAATAATCTTGAAAATGTATAGTCATGATTATAGTTAATAAACATTAGTATTCAAGATTTCAGGGAAGTCTTCTTTTACTCATGCATATCATCAATCAAGATAAAAGATATAATATGCATAATCCCTTGATTAATAACTTTATGAATAAGCATAACCAATCATTCCAAGTATACTTATATAAGGGATCCTAACACAAGGTAAGATTCATGGGAAACATACCTGGATTAGTATACCTACTTGGTTATGTACAACATACCTAAACAATCTCTTCAAAGATTTAGAGATCCTGAGCTATAACCTGCATGTCTCATACGTTAAGCATAATATAACAAAGTCATACATACCTCGTAAGTAGAACAAAGATTATGGATGAGTCTTTGTCTTCATGTTTTCATGGTCATGGAGCCTGATTTGTCTTTTGTGATGTACCTGTATCTTGTTAGCAGACAACATCAACCTCACACAACATCATAATGCATTAGTACAATCATAAGTGTCAACACCCTAACCAATGAATATCTTCTATCATGCATTCATAATTTTGTTAAGGTGATACAACAAATCTAAAATCAAGATTGTACTAACCGTAATAACATGAAGACAAACATACCATAAACTTAATCATGAACAAATCTCAAAACATACCTCGATGAGTCATACCTGTCGAGATCGCTTGTAATATCCTTATGTAAAGCCTTAGCCTCATCTCCCTCTGAAACAAGAACTCCTTCACTTATGCAGGTGCCCAATCCATCTTCTTCTAGGATTAACCCTATCCACTTGATTTGCAAGAACTGGACCTGGAGCTAGATATGGGATTGTCAGAGAAACCCCAAAAATTCAAACTTTGAATTTCAAACTTCCAAAAGGATAGAAATATGCGCCTTGATGAGCTGATCAAACTGATATATTCAGAATTTGAAAACTGCAAAGTTTCACTCCTCAATTTTGCCTTTGAAACTTCCGGATTCACTGGACGTGACCCTGAACTGGGGTTTGATGAATCCCACTCTTCTTCCCAATCAAAATGTTTGATCCAAAGCTCTAAGCTTCTATTTTTCTGAGGAGCTTCCAGCCGTGGTCACAGATTTCAAAAATTCCCATTTTTTACATAAGCCCTAATTTTCCACTTTTCTGATCAAAGTCCCGAACTAGGGTCTAATCAAGCCCGGCCTTCTTCCCAACCAAAAATTCTGATCTTGGTCTCTAAATTTCTATTTTGATGACTAGCATCCATCCGTGGTCTCCGATTACAAAAATTCCAACTTTCTTCAAAGCCCTAAATTCCGGAAGCCATGAATGAAGGTACCAAAAAATAATTCTGTTTTGACAGAAATATGTACCTGATTGTTTCTGGTGTAACTCCAAAATTTTTGATCCGCAGGGTCTGAAAAAGTTTTCTGAGATAGCCTGACCTGTTATCTTTCCATCCTGACAGGTCTGACCTCAATTGGATGTTCTGAGAGAGAGTTATGCCAAATGTCGCAACGTGACCTGTTTTGGGAAAATACAGGAGAGCGAACTTGTACGGCGTGCCACGTGTCACTGTTTGACCTTCGGCCTCTGAAAACGTTTACCGAGATAGCTCGGCCTGTTATCTTTCCATCCTGACAGGTCTGACCTCAATTGGATTCTCTGAGAGAGATTTATGCCAAGTGTCGCAACATGACCTGTTTATGGGATAATACAGGAGAGCGAACTTGTACGGCGTGCCACGTGTCACTGGTTCAACTGCGGCCCCTGAAAAAGTTTTCTGAGATAGTACAGTCTGTGTACTACCTATCACTGTTCACGAAATTTCATTTGGAGCTTCCTAGCCCAAGTTATGACCTTTTTCCCAAGGTCACCTGATTTTGACTCAGATCTGGAAGAGGCAGAAACCCTATATTGTACAGATCATAAATCACAAAGTACAACGAATTAGAGGTTGTACTTTGGACACAAGGTACCTGGAGATTTTAGCTTCGTCTTGTAACAATTTCAGATCTGAAAAATTCACCAAAACGGATTTATAGCGAAAGTGCTACGATGACTGGTTTTTGCTATGTAAAACCCTAACCTTCAAATTGTCGTAAGTAAAGCAAGTGTCTTTAGTGCCATACCTTGTCTTCCTTCAGGTTAGCTCTGATACCATGTTAAAATTCAATATGCTAAGACAGAAAATAGCAGCATTACATTCCATTTCACAATAATAGCATATACAGGATCACTGAAGAAACAACAAGCACAACATAAACACAAGAGACAGAGATTTATCCTGGGAAACCCTCATGGGGTAGAAAACCCAGCAAAGCTTCCTCAATATAGATGACCAGCAATATACAAAGATGAAACCCTGAGACATGATCTCCTCCTCCACAATAGCAGACCTCTCCTCCACAAGTGCGCTATCCTCAAGTGTGTGAGCGTGTCAAATGAGGAACACACCTCCTCTATTTATACACTACACTGACATGTATTTTACATAGGTACACGTAGGCTCGTATTTAACCAATGGGTTAAATACCCCACTACAACTGACTGGGCCGACCCCTCTAGGGTGGTCTAACAACCCTTTGACCCACATAACACATAAAGGGCCGACCTCCACTAGGGAAGTCTAATAACCCAATTTACCACATTCTGACGGAGGAATAAACATCTCCGGATATACAATAAGATCTTTACGGAGGAATGAAACATCTCCGGAATAATAAAGTACAATTATAATATTCTTTGAAGTTACAATATCTCAACAAGTGGTATGTCGAGTTTCCTGGGGGCACTTACAGGGGTTTTAATGAGATAGATTTGGTTTTCTTAGATCACTTTCAGTTGCCGGTTCGCTACAATACTGGCACCAAACTTTTATCTACCTTCTGCCAGAACAAGGCCACGCACATATCTGATCACATTCAAGAGTGGCGTCGACGGAAGAGGCTAGTGAAAGCCAACATTCCTCTGGACTTTACGTTGGAGTGGTTCCTCAAGTCATTGCTTCCCTACATATCTAAGGATGTTTCGGTGTCTGACATTACGACTGAGGATCAAGCTATATTCAAATCCCAACAGCTAGATTTACTCTATTCTCAATCTAGTATCCTATACGATATTATTCTTGACGCACCGCGCTCACGTCATGAGCCCAAGCCTGTTCCTGGACCACATGCTGATGTCATTGTTGGATCCACGAGTACTCGACCCGTAGACTTGGTTACAAATCAAATGAAATTTTTTTCTATTATCCAATCTACCCCCGGACAGGCTCACACCTCGTCCACTTCCACCCAATCGGACGATGTCCATTCTATACAATCAGCGAACCCATCAGGTAACTAACAACCTGGTGGAAAGAAGAAGGGGAGAAACAATTGTAAGGGTGGGAATAATGGAAGTAATAGAAATACTCCTAGAAAAGAGAACACCAACCCTCCTCGGGAAGATGAAAATGCTGGTGGGGACCGTAAGCCGAGACGTAAGGTGAAATTCCCTTGCAAACTTTGTGGGGAGGATCATCTGACTCACTTCTGCCCTCAAATTGAAGAAGCATCGAAGCATCTTGCATAGAGCCTAGTTGTGTTGAAAGATCCCCTTCTGCATCATCAGAATATGGCTTTGAATGCTCCTGTCACTGGCTATGGGACTAATGAAACTACGACGTCTTCCTCTCATGCCGGTGGCTACGGATGCGTGAACATGGTCCAATCTCAGGTTAGTGTTTCTACTCGTCAACATGATTATGGTGCACCACAAACGAATATGGGTAATGAGCCTCCTCGTCCTCCTGATACTTCTTTGCATATCGATAAGCCTACTATTATACCGTGGATACCGAAAGGTGTTCTTAAGCGCTCAACGCACAATCCCAATGCCCAAGCCCCCATAACTACTCCATTGTAGAAGATTTGGGCCAAACTTCGTGTGCCATGTCGACTCTTGAGGTTTTACAGGCATGTATTTTGTAGAGGAATGCCCTTTTATCTGCTTTGGGATTTCAGGATGAGAGTAGCCCTAGCGTCATTAAATTCGACACTACTGATATCCAGCGTCGCTTGCCTTATCATGTGGCTTTTCAAGTCCATGTGAGGTGCTTAGATAAATTCGTTAAACGCACGGTGGTTGACGAAGGTGCTTCCACCTCAGTAATGTGGTTGGATTGTTGGAAAGCTCTTGGCTCTCCTCCCTTTTCAAAATCTATGACCATGCTTACTGTGTTCGATGGTTGGTCATTTAGGCCGCATAGTATTCTCCCTTCCCTTGAGGTCCACTTGGGTGGGAAATCCGTGCCTATTGAAGTCGAGGTGGTTGATGCGCCTATCGACTACAACCTTCTTCTGGGTAGGAATTGGATCTACGCAATGAAAGCGATCGTGTCCTCTTTGTTTAGAGTTATTTACTTTCCTCATGAAGGCAGAATTGTGATGGTCGATCAGATAGACTTCCCTAGTTCTAATTCCGTAGCATCATCGGGAACTGTTGTTCCCCAGATCAAAGATTCTTAGCCGGAAACTGGGAACATTGGTGTAGGGTTGTGTCATGTCCCAAATTGGCATTGGGTCACAATGTCCTAAGCACATTGGACATATTCATTAGAGTTTGTCAAATTGATGCTAAGGGTCAAATAATTGCCAAGGAGGAAAATTACTAGTTTCCTAGGTTTGGGATGGAAGCTATGGGATTTGGAATAAGGGGAATAATAAATGATGTGTGAACATTAGAATGGCATAAATATTCAATAAAGGAGCTAAATAAATATATACAAGTGAAAATCAAAGTGGCATTTGATCATGAAGACACATGGAGGAAAGGGGACCCACATATGGCTAGATTTTCCCACTACACTTGGCATCATTCTCTCACCAATTCGAATTCAAGGTGAATGGTAACATACTTGGGGGAGTTCAAAAGGTATTATTCATTTCATGAATCATCCAAGGTCTAAATGTAGAGGAAGAGTAACTCCCATGGAAGAGGAAGAGGCAATTTGGAGCTAGTGAGACACTTGGGCTAGATTTCCTAGCTCTATGACAACAATGATGAAGATGCTATGACACCTATGACACAAATAAGACCTGAAGGATGACATATATGACATGTTAGGGATAAAAATAGCCTCCAAGAGGGATCTCAAGGGAGTTAGGGCAGATAATATGCTTCCACATGTGATTTGGTGGAAGTGGGAGACTAGGAATTGTTGTACAAGTGGCGTTCTTTGGAATCTCTTCCCAACTTGAGTTGGCATGAGTCTCTTAGAAGGAATTCGACCCATAGAGGAAATTAGAAGTTTATAAATGTCAATAAAAAAGAATGAAACCATCTTTTGATCATTTGTAGAATTTGCAATTGCATTTGTGAAGAGGGAGAGCTAGTGGATGACTAGTTTCTTGCCTTAGCCAATTTCTAGGGTGAAAGATTCCCATCCAAGTTGGTAATTGGAAAGGCCATTCAGACATTTCATTTGGAGCTTTAATGGAGTATTTATTTGCAATTTTAAGCTACAGGGAAGCTCATGGTTTCTTCTATTACAGCTCACTCCTTCAACCATTTCTAGTTTGATGGCATATTCTTGATCCTTGAGGGAGGGCGTTTTTGGTGAGCTATTGTACTCTTTGGGGGAGATTATAATGCCCCATTTATTTTTTAATATGAAGTAAATAATCTTTTATTCATCTTCATAAATTTTTAGGTTGAAATTCCAAGTAGAAATGTATAAATCTCATTTTTAATGAAAGAACAGTGCCATTTCCCCACTACCTTGTTGTGAAACAATGTAATGTTGATGGATTAGAATGGATAAGTACAATACTAATAGTTTATTGATGAATGGAATGTTATTGATGGATTATAAAAGTTTCATGTTCATTACTTAAGCATTTGATGTCATTTTACTCAGTTTATTTACATTTGGAGAAGATTTGGTGCCATTTCCCCAAGGGTCGAATTAGTGATTTTTGATGCTGTTTAGGAGAAGGTTAGAATAGAATTAATATATTATTAATGGTGCACATGGGACCTAAATAATGTTACTTATACATACCCTACCTCTTTTCAGAATTTCGAGTGGTTTTGGAGGCATTTGGAGAGCCATTTTCAGAACTTACCCTGGGGGATTTGAACCTCAAATTGCTAGTTAAATTCTATACTTTGTCCAGAATCTTAAACAAGTTTGCAGAAGTCTTTTTATGGTCATAAATCATCCTTGAACATAATAATCAAGTACAAATATCATTCATACACCTTCCTTGAATATTTGAAGGCATTTGGAGCCAATTGGAGACCTAGAGACCAATACTAGTCAAAGGGAAATTACTAGTAAAGTTCCTTACATTGGCCAGAATTGAAAGAGGATTTGCAGATGTATTTTAAAGGTCAAAAAGCATCCTTGAAACACATATTTATGTTCTAACATCATCCATATACCTTCTCAGAATATTTGGAGCAATTTGGTGAACTGCAGTTAAGACTTCCATCGATTTCTCACCATTTCAATTAGTACATGGTGTGGAGTCTATATTGCCGATTGAATATGAAATCCCTTCATTGAAACTAGCCATAGAGCTCTTTCCTGATACGTCAGATGTTGAGCAACATTTGATCCAATTTGAGCATCTTGAGGAGCAGCGTCAAGATGCCGCCGTGGCTATAGATGCCAACAAACGTCGTGTCAAGGTTCAATATGATAGGTCTGTTCGTCCCCTACAATATGCTAAAGGTGACTTGGTCCTCTTGTATGACCAAGCTAAGGAAACCCTATGGGCAGGAAAGTTTAATGCCATGTGGCATGGTCCTTACGTAGTGAGGCGTGTCCTTGAGAAAGGATCCTACGAATTGGAAGACTATGAGGGGAATGCCTTGAAGGAGCCTAGAAATGGGCTCTACCTCAAGCGGTATTACGCTTGATCTTCTAGCTCAAGCTAATACTTTTGTATACTATTGTATAGTTGCTTCTGTACATAGTTTAGATTTCTTTTGTTTTTTCGGATCAGCTAATTTGCTTCTGTTTGGTTGACGGATGTTAGCGAAATCTCCTGTGTTCTTGGGATTTGTGGATGGTGCTAGCCATCATACGCAGCAGCTCACTTCTACTGCGTGGGTTATTTATTCACTTGACCATCAGATTGTGTCTTCAAGAGGTGCCTGTCTCAGTCCTACATCCAACAATATGGCTAAGTATAGTGCCGTAGTTGAGCTACTTCGGGATGCCATTTTGCATGGTATCCAGTCTTTAGAAGTCCGCGTGGATTTGCAACTGGTTGTGTCTCAATGGAATGGTCGATATCGCGTGAGGGATCCTACATTACTACGGAGGTTCTTAAGGGTAAGACTCTTGGAGAGTCATTTTGTTTCCATTACATACATTCATGTTCCAAGATGTTTTAATCATGTATCTGATCCATATGCTAATTATGTCCTAGATCGGTATTTGTGACATCAATAAAGAAGCACACAAATAAACATTCATTCACACATTTGTACATACACATATAGTAGAACTGGAGAATCATAGTTTTTTATAAATAATAAGTCCAAAATGTGGTGTCACAATACAAACCTGGAGCCCGTAGCTCTAAAAAATATACATAATCGATACAAAATATGGGACTCTAAGATATATAAGCCCCACGGGGAGGGATAGCTGCCTCGGCAGGATGTGTCTGAATATAGTAATGTATTGCATTGGCTATGTGCCGCAGTAATAGCACCCAAGTGCCCGGGACTCCTACAACATGTCGTTGCATTGCCTCTGGCAGATGCTCCACCTCAATCATGGGTACTCTGGTAGTCATACGGGACAAGTTGACCCATACAGTATCTAGCATGCGCTCGCCTGCAGCGCCAACCACCTCTCCACCCCTGCCCCGACGATGATATCTCAAGTAGCCCTCTGGTGTTCGTGGACCAGTATCTGCGAGCAAATAGTGGAATGTCAATATGTGATACTACACCAAAAAGATTTTTTCATTTTCCATTATAATAAAAAATCCCAAAAATTAAATATAAAAAGAGTAAACATACCAATGTCTTCGAATGCGGCCCCTGGAGGGAGCGACATGTTGTGGTCGCCCCGGTAGTCTATCCCCACATATGGGTAGTCATCGATGGCGATGACCTGGAGAGACCACTAGTGGAAGAACTCAGTTGAATATGGTGATGC
The DNA here is from genome assembly GCA_027924585.1 of Larix kaempferi. NCBI lineage: Eukaryota > Viridiplantae > Streptophyta > Pinopsida > Pinales > Pinaceae > Larix > Larix kaempferi. The sequence continues at coordinate 6,722,838 of BSBM01000035.1, forward strand.
ATGTCGCCCACCACCCTGTCATGTCAATACTTTAGGCCATCGGGTCAAGGCTGGATCACGGAGTCTGTGCGGAGGGACTTCAACCCTCGAACTGAGCCCCGAAACTCTCTCTCGAAGGAGCTGCAGAGTATACTGCCATACCCGAAGTTCTTTTCCTGCCCAAGATTACACTCTGTTAACTAGGTCTTCATAGACACCAATAACGTTGTGCACCAATCATACACTATAAGCCTCATGCACTCTGCTGCGTAGAACATCACTGGTCTCGAAACTTGATGTAAATCTATTGAACCTGTTATCCGCACAAGGGTGAGCACTATGATCTTCATGCTCAAGATCACAATGGCCCCAATGGGTATCTAAATCCCCACCTTTTGGGTACCGAGAATACAGTACCAGTCTATATAGTCAGTAATGGTGATCCCACCACCCACAGTGCGAGACCGGAGACTAGCAGCCTCCCCTCGGTGGGACAACCCTGTAATAAAGTATATGTCCTCTACCTCTAGTGAAAGTGTTTGACCATCCAAGTTGAAGTTCTACACGTCTACATCCCAGTAATCAATCAATCGACGGAGCGGTTGGTTTTGGGCCCTTAAACCCCCAACGCTCCAGAATTTGTAGAGACCACACGCTTGTAGTGCTTGTTGCGCGGGAAAATCTTGGCAAACATTCTCATCCACAACATCATGTTCCCTTTCCCTCCACTCTAGAACCATCCTGGAGGCAAAACAAAAGATTTTTTAGCTTTTACCATTTAAAAAACCATCTTCACGGTCGTACCTATGGGAAGTTGAGTAAACAGGGGCGTCTACCTGCGGTCAATGCAAGCGTTGACTGTGTCTAGCAGGCCCTACCCGTGACCCACAGAGTTGTAGCCCGCATACATCACCATGGAGAAGTAGGGCTGGCCTAATAAAAAAATTGACCACTAAAAATTGAAATAAAAGCTATCAAATGAAAGAGGAGGATGAGATGACTAACCTGCTCCAGACGGCTCGTGAAATGGACGCCCGTAGCTTCCTGAATCAACAACTAAAATCTGAGATGAAAACTAACCAAAAACTCGTATTTGGGTAAAATGTGAAAATGGAATAGTAATTGTAATTTTTTATTACTATTTATAGTTTTAAAACCCACTTTCCTATAGTTTTGACCATTTTAAGATGTTTTGGACTAATGTGTCATCCCGGAGTACCATTTTGAACAGTTTTTTCCGACAAGAGTTGATTTTTTTACTGTTTCATGCCTACGGAAGGTATATTTCACACCCATCATATAGGTTAGATGTCATTTTCACCTGCATTATGCATTTGAACTTTGACCATTTGTCATTAACCTTAGGTGTGACCCTGCTTTTTAACTGACACAGAGCCTTCACATTGTTATAGAAGTGTCGTTATTTGGCGGTATGGCTTGTCCGATCATGGGTTCCCTAGTCAAAACCTTTTTATGCCTGTTGGCGTCCATGCCGTTGTCTCTCCTTAGGATCAGGATTCCTTCATTAGAGAAATTTTGAGGTCAAAAAAGGGCCTCAAAACAAAGAAAATGTACTATAAAATACAACCAATCACATTCTAGTAGATGACATCATCCCCCTTGGTGAGGTGGCATTGCATGAGTTAATAATGCTTATTTGTCAAATTTTCTATGGTGGATGAAAACACATAGTTAACCAAGGTAGTGGTGTAAGTACTTTTAAGTCATAAAGTAAAGTACTCATAATGATAGTCTTTTTATAAAATAATATTATTGTCATTTTCAAGTAAAGTACTCATAATGAATGTCTTTTCACACTTTCACATAAAATAATATTATTGTCATTTTCAAGTGAAGTACTCTTAATTCATAAAGAAAGTCCTTTCACATTTTTTTATAAAATAATATATTATCATTTTTATGTTTTTAATTTTAAATTATATATTCACTCCATTCTATTTAATAACATAATGTCAAACTAATAAAGAAAAATAATAGATTTAATAAATAATAATAATAATAATAATAATGCAATGTGGATTATAATAATATTATTGACATTTTACATGTAAATAAATTCTCAATTAAATTACATTATTAAATTCATGAGAAAAGTACTAAATATAAAAAGTCAACATAAAATTTTAGAAAAAGCTCTTAAATTTTTTTTTTATTATTTAATTTCATTTGCAAGTTCAAGACAAATAAATGTTAAAGGACAATACATTTTTGGGAATTTACAATGAATCTTAGTCACATCAATGTAGACTTATTTTATTAATTTTATTTCTAGTGAATTTTGAAAAGTAACTCAACCATGGTTATTTATATTGTGCATAGAAAATAGTGTGGGAGGTGACTTGTCATATATACCTACCCCATAAAACCCCCAATTCATAATATTTTAATATATCTCATATTTTTGTAGTACATCTCTTAGGAGGCCCTTTTTTGACCTCAAAATCTCTCTAATGCGTAGTTACTCCATGACTTTGCGATAAATATTCATACTCAACTTTGTCTTATGCTGGCCACCTCCCATAAGGACTCCCCCATTTGTATTCGAGTTGTGATTGCATTGCATCATCCTGCTCTCTGCTTGAGCCTTATGTCGGCTCCCTCTTACTCAATCACTATCCATGTGCCTGAGAACTTTCCCTTTTGAGCCAAGCAGAGCTTTCATTTTCCTTTCGCAATTTGATGACCCTTTACCATGAGGGAACACCCCCCCGAATGTCCACATCCTGCACATGCTTCCTTGCATTTATCATAGGTATGTTCCACTGCTTGGGACTAGTTTGCTCGTTATTTGACACTCGTTTCCTCACGTGTTGTACTACAAGCAATTTTATTCTTTTTCAAGATTTTCCAAATATGAAAAAGACCAAAAAAATCAAATATTCCAAAAAGTCAGATGGGAGAATTGTTACTTCTTTTTGTTGGCCGCTATTGTGTCGCCTTTGAACAAATCATTCATTCCACTCCATCCATTATGAGTCGGGACTATAGTAGGACCTTAGGAGCTGTACTTGTTTCTCATATTTTACTCCATCGATTGGTTAAGCTTCCAGTCATTATGGAGCCCTTTGTTGATGCCTCCTGCATCGCACAGTGTTCTTACTTGAGTCTATGCTTCCTGAGTCTATCCATCTGCTCATGCTCTTGTTCAAAAGAAGTCCTGAAACTAGAGTCGGCCACTACTCAGGTCTCTTGACTATTGCATGTCGGGAATCCTTATTGAGTCAGTCCATTCGTTCGAGTTCTTCAAAATCTTTCAGCATAGCTGTTACCTCGTGGTGGTTGATGGGGGATGCCTTAATGCTCTCCTTCCATCGAGTTTCGTTCTGTCGACTTCAACTCATTTATTCTGGAATTAAGACTTAGAGTCGGTTGAGTACCTTGAGGCTTCCAGTCATTAGTGGTAGGTTCTCTCACCATCGACAGTTTTGAAAATACATCAATGTCCCCTAATCGATGGATTCATCTTAATGTTCGACCTCAACACATCTATTCACACTTCGATGATTGTACTATGTGCCTTGATGCCCATTTTCATTATTGGTGGGTTATCTCACGTCTGTTAACGGTATACATCATTGATCGGTAATCAGATGATGTCACATCAGGTTCGACTTCAACACCTTTATTCACTTGATGGGACTTGCACTGCAGATGATTTGTGTAGAATACCCCATACATTAGTAGCATTCAGTGTGCTGCTCATGATCGTGATTGTACTTATGAGATATCACTTCTCATACATCAACATTTTGTACCTCCAGTATTGCACCAGTTGTTTCCTTTTCAACAGGAGACCATATCTTACTGTATGGGTCATGGCTATGACCACCTATGACATGTATTTATTATGTAGTGCCTATCATGGCCATTGCATTGGATTGTTGTATTGTACCGACATGTATTCATAGATATTATTGCATTATGACGAGTGGGATACTCTTTCCATTTGTGTCTCCATCACTCCACTTCTAAGATTTATAATGTATTTCAGCCATCGTAGTACCTTCTCTGACCTCACACATTAGGGGGCATCGGTTACAGTGTAATTTTCCACCTTGTGAGCATCAACATTGATTGGCCTTCAGTACTCATTTTATTGACTCAGATCCATTATTTTCCCTTCAGGAACCAAGTTTCCCTATTTTTCTTCATGTACGCTTGTTGTTTCATTATAGCCAGCGTACACATAGGCTGCACCTAATTATCCCGCGTACATCGAGTTACATGGTAAAAACAATAGAAAAAATACTTTTTACTCCCAAAAAGTGGTCTTAGGGTGACCTTTGGCCCTCCATATACCCCGAAACGACTCGATTCGACCTTTCACTTACCTTTGAAAGGCTATATATTGATCTCTTATGGTGTATGGAAGGGAGGAGAAAGAGAGAGCAACATAAATCTACTGGATTTTTATTGTGACTTGAGTCTACATCCATTGATCCTTGTTGTTGTCAACTCCTTATGTTCACCTAAAAAACTCCTTTCATAGTTTGAGTTTGCCATTGCATGGGGGATTGAAGTGGTGGAGGCACAAGTGGAGAAACCTAGTTCTTGGTTCATATTGGTTGCCGACAAGAGGTCGTATCATGTACTTCTTGTTATTTATTAATGGAAATACTCATTTTCTCGTCCAATTGATGTTGTGAATGTTGTTTAAATTACATTAGGTTACATTTGCTTATGATATCATGGATCATGTTATTGATTATGCTAATATCTTTCACATATTATATGCACTTGCTTGTAGTTGTTGTTGAGACTAATCTGCAGGTTCAAGTGTAGAGATTGAAAGCTCAATGGGGATCTACTTCGAACATCCAGTTGAAGGTTGGTTTTATTCTCCATATATTAGCACTTTCATTATAATAGCATTGCATTGGGAATTGAGTTGTTTTCTGGTAGTCATATGTCTGTTGTGGTCTGCCCTGAGCCATAGGAAGTTTTTCTCTGTAACATGCATCACTCTCGGTGAATCCCAAGATCACCAAGTATCCATCCATCCATCCATACCAAGCACATGGTGCTTGCTTGAGTCCATATAGGGCCTTTTTCATCCTGCATGCATGGGACTCCTTTCCATGGACAACAAACCTTTCTGGTTGTTCAACATATACTTCTTCCTTGATAACACCATTAGGGAAGTGTTACACCTAAAATATACTCATCATCCTGATTTAGTGTGTACATCCTTGAAGTCACTTGGACTGATTGATCATTTGGGAGGATTGGTGCTCAGTTTGCACAACCTTTTGAGAGGTCATCGTAGGTTTCACACTAGCAACATGCGACGTCGCAGGTTGCTCTTTAGCAAGGTGTGATGAGGTCTGTTAATGGGAAAAAATAGCCATTTCGAGATCCTTCTCGAAACTTGCCTATGTGGGGGCTTATCACTGATCTCTTGGAGAGCTGGTACTCGACCCCTAACCTATTGGGAAGATCGCCTATCTCTCTCCTACCATCTCTCATCCTATCCTATCCATAACCTCATCCACTTAGTTCTATATATGTGAGGCTCACTCCCATACCAAAGGGAGGAAGACTATGGTATCTACATGCTGGTGAAATCTCTCTTGGACACTTTCACTCACCTCTTGGAGACTCTCATGCTTCCTTGGAAGGGCTTGGCAATTGCCTTGTGTGGAGAAGGGCTGCTACATTAAGTCATTGGTTGTAGTTCTATATCTCTATAATGTACTCCTCTATTTGCAGTAATACAAATGCTTTCCACCAATATTGTCTCTAATGTATGATGATGTTGTGTTGTTTACCTGCTTAACTGTTTACATAGATCTCTTATTGTATAGATGCTCTTTACTTGTTTCTCTTTTCTGTGTTTTTACAGGTCTTGCAGCTTGGATCTGACGACCGTGGGACGTGGAGCAACATAGTGGGAGAAAGGATAGCAAATCAGAGAGGTAAGACATCTAGCACTTGATCCTTAAGTAGATCTAGGAAACACATTTGTAGTCTGTTTTATTTGTTCTAGAATCGCATTGAGCTAGGGAGATCCGGCTCGCCTTCGGTCGAGTGGATTGTCCATCAACAGGAAGGAATTTTTGACATCCGTCTGATGAAACTTCCATCCCATAGCTGAAGCAATAGCTATAATTGTCCTGATGGAAGTATATCAAGCCACAAGAGAAAATGTCTCATTATAATCAATTCCCTCTTTTTGAGAGAATCATCTAGCAACAAAACTAGCCTTGTGTTTCTGAACACTGCCATCTGCTCCATGCTTGATTTTGTAAATCCACTTATAAGTCACTACTAAATTCCCCTCAAGTCTCGATAAAATCTCCCACACATTATTCATGATGGATTGGTATTCTTCCAGCATGGCATACTTCCATACTTGGTGTATGGAGGCCTCTTCATAGGTGGAAGGTTATGAGTCAATGATGTGACTCATCAATGCTACATAACTCGAGAATCTCTGAGGTCTCTTGCTTTCTCGAAAAGTTCCACAGGGAGCTTCATGCCTCTCTGCATCCCGCAATGTCTGTTGCGCCCATCTAGGTCTCTTCCTACCTACTGCAATATCTGTGGGAGCATCAACTAGCTCAACTAGATCAATGGGATCAATTGGCTCATCCTCCTCATCTAACTCCCTATGAACTACTATACGAGGAGATGATCCCATATCCTTAGGATTTATCAACTCCTCATCATCGATCTCCATATCAGATCCTCTATCTCTTATGATAGCCATCTCTTCTTCAAAGGTCACATCCCAACTAACTTCAATCTGCCTCGATCCTCGGATGTATATTCTGTAAGCCTTTGAAAACTAACTGTATCCCACAAAAGTTCCCTTCTTGATTGAAGGTTCTAACTTCATCCTCTTCTCTTTGGGAACATGTATGTAAACTAGACATCCAAAGATACGAAGATGGCCCACTTCTGGTTTCACTCCAGTGAAAGTTTCTTCCAAAGTCCTGTTCTTCAAGATTTTATGAGGGCATCTGTTTTGTACATAGACAACTGTTTTAGAAGCTTCTGCCCACAAGAACATCAGTAGAATCTGATCATGTATCATGGATTTGGATCCCTCCACAATTTTTCTATTCTTTCTTTCCGCAACCCCATTTTGTTGAGGGTTGTAGGGAACTGTAAGATCCCTATTATTTCCTGCTTCCTTGCAAAAATCATTGAAATATGTAGATGTATATTCTCCACCATTATCTGATCTCAAGATCTTAATTCTCTTTCCCAACATATTCTCAACTTGTGCTTTGAATTCTTTGAATTTAATTAGCACCTCTTCAGATTCCTTGGTCTTAAGGACGTATATCCAAGTCTTCCAAAAAATAGTCATCAATAAATGTTACATAGTAATAATAGCCACCCAATGAAGCAACAATCATGGGTCCGCACAAGTTAGAATGCACTAGATCCAAAATTCCTTTAGATCTGCTTTCACTATTTGGGAAATATCCCTTGGCATTCTTGCCAAGTGCACATCCTCTACATATTCCATCACTGTCTACGTGAAGCACTGAAAGACCTGTCACAATATTCCTTAATGCTGGAATAGCTTTATAGTTTAGATGAGCTTGTCTTTTGTGCCATAGATCACTCATACTAGAAGTGTCATGTACTAGGGATTGAGCTAGTGGAGTGCTCAACCTGTATAAACTCTCCTCTCATACACCAATTACTTTTGTTGTATTCATGCTTGAGTTCTTGTGCCAAGCAAAGACTTTCCCGTCATAAAATGCAACTCTATAACCCGTGTCCTCCAAAGCTGATATGGAGACAAGATTTCTTTTCATACCAGGTACATACAACACATCACTTAGATGTAGAGTATCACTAGATTCCAATTGAAGGGAGGTGGCCCCATATCGCTTCACATTATAATTAGCATCATCCCCAAGTACAACCCATAGATGGGATTCTTTCTCAACTAATTCTGAAAGATTTTATTTATACCCAGTCATATGCCTAAATGCACCACTATCTATTAGCCATGTATCACTAGTGGTGGAAACTGTTCCTGATAAATATTAGATGAAGAATATTTATGTATGTGCATATGTGGTTGAGGCTTCATGCTTCCTTCCAATCATCTTGACTACAGATATGGAACAGAAACCCTAGCAGGGGGTAGGTCAAAAATGAAGTTTGGATTCTTGTAAAATTGACTCCACAAATAGATTCACCTATCAAGGTGAGTTGAGAGAAGGTAAGATCGAGCCAAATCTGTGGGTCAAACAACACAAAAACTTGAAACCCTAATTTTTGTAGTAACTACCATAACTGTGGAATTAGGTAAAAAATGAAACTTCTTGGAAATTGAATTTTCCTTACCAAAAGATGTGCCTTCCCTAGGGAGAAGTTTTCAATGCTCTTTTATATCCAAACTAATGAGTAAAGGCCCCAGAATGTGAAACCCTAGTTTCTGACAATGGCTTCTTCTAGTACCGCTCTAATAACATGTTATATTTTATACAATTATAGCAGTATAATTTAATTACAAATAAACAATAGGATCACTAAAAGAGTAACCAAGCACATAAACAATAACACATGAAATTCATCTTGGGAAACCCAACAGGGAGAAAAACCTAGCAACCTTCGTATAGAGATAATCAATCCCGAGAACAAAGTACAGATACAAGAGAGAGAAATGAAAATTTCTCCAAGTGAAAAACCCCCAAAAATCACTCCTCTAGCTGCAAATGTGATTTTCTCTCTTACTAGTGCGAACTTGATTTAGTGAAGTGAGTGTACAAATGAGGAATTCATCCTCTCTATTTATACACATCTCAAGGTGACTTTTTCCCTTGCTAGGTCAACTTGTCTTGGGGAAAGACAAAAATACATTTAATAATTCTTTTCTTTATGTGCTTTCACCCCAAGGTTTACATTGATTCTTTCAAGGATTTACATGATCAAATACATCAATATCATCTCCCGTAGGAGGTACAATAATAAAATAAATAAGAATAGCTTATGAAGTTGCACTATTTCCAACAAATGGCAACATCAAAATTTCATAATGATTTGCATGTCTTCTAAAGATTGTTTTTGAAATGTCTTCTTGTCTCATTATGATTTGATGATACCCTAAACAGAGATCCAAATTTGTAAAGAAAACAACTTAGTCCTTGTAATTCATATAATAGTTCATCAATAATAGGAATAGGAAAATTATCTTTAATGGTTATCTTGTTGAGCTCTCTATAATCTAGATGCATATGCCATGAACCTTCCTTTTTACAAACCATCATCACTAGTGTAGAGAAAGCACCTTGGTTAGGCTAAATGATGCCAACATTTAACATCTCTTGAACCATATTATCAATATCACTCTTTAGTGCATATGGATACCTGTAAGGTCTAATTTTAGGTGGTACACTTCCTTGTTGCAAGTGAATCGCTTGGTCATGAATTCAAATAGGTGGAAGACCTTTAGGCATCTCTATTTGATAGACAATCTACCAAGAGCGGACTCGAGGCCTAATCTCCCTAGCTTAACGTAAGACTAGAACAAATAGGACAGAATATGAATCTACTTCTCTAGATCAATTATAGATCGAGTACTTAGATATCGTACCTTTCAGATTGTGGATCCTTTCTCCTTGATGTTTGCTCCAAGTCTCCCGGTTGTCATATCTCCAGCTGCAAGACCTGTCGAGACAATATGGAAACGATACAAGAAGTACAATATATCTAAACAATAACTGATCTAAAATAACAGTTGAGGAATAAAGTTCTAAACATCATCAATGAGACAACATTCATGGAAAGAGATTATATTAACTGTATTAAAAGGTGGGAATACATAGAAAGGATGAAGCTACAACCAAAGCCTCAACGTCGCATCCTCCATCCAACATGTCCAAACCAAACCTCCGAGGTGATAGGCTTCCCAATCACCAATATGGATTCTACCAGCATAAGGATACCATAGAACTTCCTCACTTCCCATGGAGAGAGTGGGTGTTTATATAGGGCTAAAGAGATAGGGTAGGTTGAGGATTAGGGGGAGATGGTTAAGGGATCCTCCCATTAGGTTAGGAACCGAAATGCCACCTCACCTAAAGCCTAGGGATAGGTCTCCACCTCAACAAACTTCTAGAGAGACCTCGAGACTCCCCAAAATAGGATTTAACCAACCTCGTCGCACCCTAGTAGAGGACAAAGAGCAACAGAGGGGGTTGTCACACTCTGTAGGAAGACAAAGTGCAACAATGTCTCACCCTAGCTGACTAAGAATAACGACAGAGAGGGTTCATCGCACCCTGTAGGAAGACAAAGTGCGACAGCCTACTCAAAGAGGTCAACTAGGCAGGGAAATCCATCAGTTGGATGTGTTTTATCCCAGAATGAGTTTAGGGGTCAAAGCAAAGAGTTTACACAATGGTCAAGATGACGACATTGTCAACGCGGTCATGATGACGACACTTGGTCATAATGACAACACTTGCAACGGTCATGGTGACAACACTAGGTCATGATGATGACACTTGCAACACTTGCGACACTTGCACAAGGGTGATGACATTTTGGTGTAACAAAATGCCCCCCAAAGCATGAAGTTGACGGAATGAGACAGGTGAAATGCTTTGTAGTAAGAAAAATGGCAAGGACTTGTTGGTTGGAAGGAGCTGCTGCAGAAATTAAATAACGCAGCAACGACCAATACAAAGTGGATCCGTGTAATATAACTCAAACAATCTCCATCACAACCTGGGTACATTATGACTTCCCCGGGGTCCTCAAGTCGAACCCGCAATGATACGAATCTATCCATGTGATTACAAATGTCTTGACGTCGAACATGGTAGAAACCACTTGATTACTGGTCATTGATGTATACCATTAACAAGTGCGAGGGAAATCACCATTAATGTCAATGATCCCCAAGGTATCACAATACATATCATCAAGCGTGAATAAATGAGTTGAAGTCGAGTGCTTAACGAAATATTTCAATCAAGAGTCAATGATGTAAACTCATGTCGAAAGCGAGGTAACCTGCCATTGAGGCATGCAGGCCCAAGGTACTCGATTGGTTTCTAGATTCAATCCTCGTATGATGATTTGAAGTCGACGAGGATGAATTCGTCGAAGGAGGTCCATGGTGAATCCCCCATCATCGACACGAAACTCGATAATAGATTTTTGGAGTAGATCGGATGGTACAGTAACATGCAAGATGAACTCATAGTAGGTCGACATGGTGGAAGGTGTACTGACTGCAAATGATGAGCGGTGACTGTGTTCTTGAACATGGGCATGGCATGACTTGGCAGTATTGACATGACGAGTATGACACCAACTCCTAATGAAACTGATGGTGGAATTATTCTTTGGATGACCCAAAGGAGTAAAAATACTCAGTAAGTGGACAAACTCGAGGACAAAAAGATGATCCAAGTACTGTATGCAAATGCAAATGAGTGCCATGTTCAAGAACGACTAGGTACTGCCACAGGTAAAAAGTGTAACATAAAATATTTATTTTTTCCCCATCATGACTGATGAGTGCCTCATGTGTTTTTAACGAGCTTAATGAAGGTAACCAGATGCTCGGTATAGATCATCTCATAGATGAGTCCAATCCCAAACATTTTCCGAACCTTGGAAAGGAGGGGTTCCTCCCATAGCGGGTGCTTCAATGCTAAATTTTAATGAGTCCATAGAAGGTAAACTGGGTGTCATTTCATGTTTAGAGAGTCTGAAAGGAACTAAAGAAGACTTCAAAGGTCCTTTTTCGTAAGGTTAGCCTCTTCGCCCGAAGAAGGGTAAAACAACACGAAAGAGGACTCTTTCAATCATGATTGATTGAAGTATACCTTTTTTGTAAATAGTGCCCCCTGGTTCGAAAAAGGGGTAAAATATCACTAGAAGGATGACCTTTCAAATGCTCTTACAAGCGTGAAAAAATCAAGTTCGCTTGGCGACCTTTTACTATTTAGGGAGTCTGAAAAGAGCTTAAAGAGGACTCCATGAACAACTTTGTCATGGTTGGTGACCGAGTACGACAAACGAAAAGTAAACTCGTCACAGTTCCTTTTCCGTAAATAGTCTAGCGATGCCGGATAAAGTGATAAACCTATACTCGTTAGACACACCTTTTTACTCAATTTTTTAACAAGCACGATAATGGTATCAAAAGCACTCGGAATCTTTTTCATATTTGAACTAGAGCATGAAAAAGTAAAACCTAAGCTCAAACCACTTTTCATGTTTCAACCAGAGCATGAAAAAAGTGAAAAGTAAGCTCAACACCATCTTACTATTTTTAACGAGCTCGAAGATAGGTTGGAAGAATGCTCATGATGTCTGGTTCATTTTTTAACGAGCTTGTGATAGAAAATGTACTATCCTCAGGATAATGCCCATTGGCAGGTTTCTTCTCAACATGATGGCTAGAGGTTGGAAAGTTTGCCCCCAACACAAGAAACTGACGGCTTACTTCTAGTATGAGTTCTTGAGGTACTGTTTCATTTTTTAGCAAGCTCGAAAACCCAAAAGAAAAGTATGCTGGAAAATGTTCCCATTGGTAGACTCTTCCTCAACATGGTATCTAGAGGTTGGTACATATCCCTAGCATGATTGCTAGAAGTAAGTGACTTAGCTCCAACATAATGTGGAGAGGCGATCCAGTTGACTTCAACATGACGTCTAGAGGTTGAAGACATGCCCCCCAAGCTTCATTTCATTCACCTAAGGCATAAGCGGATGAAAAGAAGGTTCAGGTTATAAGTCTACGAGAAGACTCGACTCAAAGGGAAAGGATCTGTTTCATTTTTTAACGAACTTGACACAGGAAAAGAACTCTGCTTGTAGGAACCTGTTTCATTTTTTAACGAGATTGACATAGAAAGGGAACTATGCTCATGAGAACATATTTCATTTTTTAACGAGCTTGACATCGAAAGGGAACCATGCTCATAGGAACCTATTTCTTTTTTTAACGAGCTTGACACAGGAATAGAACCATGCTTGCGGGGTATTGTTTCATTTTTTAACGAGATTAAAACAGAAAGAAACTGTACTCAATGTAACCTATTTCATTTTTTAATGAGCTTGACATAGAAAGGGAACTATGCTCATGAAAAGGGCCATTTCATTTTTTAACGAACTTGAAAGGGAATAAAAATATGCTCACCCGAAATGGTTTTCATTTTTAAACAAGCTTGAAACCATAATGGAAATTCTACTTGAAGATTGGCCCTACCCAACATGATGTCCAGAGGTTGGTAGGGTGCCCCCAGCATAAGAAGCTATGGGAACAACTCCAGCATGATGCCTAGAGGCTAGAGACGTGCCCCCCATCACGAGGGGGAAGAAACCCCTAGAACATGTGGAACATTTAGGGAAGTCTAATGACTAGGAGTCATGCGATGAGTGGGTGTCACAAAGGAAAACTTATCAATGGTCACAATATTCCCATGATGAAAAAAATACATCACTCGAAAGAGTGTGGACACTACAACTTTCATAGCATAGACATAATCACCTCCAAGGAGCAGATTGAAATCTAAAGGACCTTGGAAAACCATGACATCAACATAAACAGTTTTACCTCCCAAGGTGACAAGTAACTGCGAAAGAATCCCTAAAGGTTTGGTAGGCCTTCTATTGACAGCCAAAATCTGGCCGGTAACCGACACAAGCTGACGAGACCCTATAGCTTTCCAAGCAGTTGAGGACAAAATACTAACAGAAGCTCCCTTGTCAACTACAGTGCGAAAGATTTCTTTATCAACAACACCTACAAATATCTAGAAGGGAACATCTGAGGGGAGACGAGATTCTGCTATACTATTCCAATCAAATGAAATAACCTCAGTACTTGGAGGAGGCTCTGTGGACGAGACTTCTCCTTTCCTAGAACTGTTTGAACCGACCAGAAAAATATCAACGGTTTCTAAATCGCTTTCAGTTGGAAAAGCAAGATACGATGAAGACTTTGTGATGGTGACTGCTTCAATATGGGCATTTTCCAATGAAAGAGTCGGGTGGATCGAGGATAAAACTGGATCTACCGCTTGCGTTTTACTCTTAAAAGCAGGAGTGGGATCAAGCGAGGGTGATGCTCGATTAATCATTTTCATTTCACTCTTCAAAGGAGGAGTGGGGTCAACCGAGAATGAGACTTGATTAACTGCTTGGGTATCATACCTCAAGGGAGAAATGGGGTCGATCAAGGATGTTGTTGAATCGATCGCTTTGTTTTCACTCTCTGATGAAAGAGTGGGGTCAACCGAGGGTGGGGTCGGATTCACTGCCCTATCAACCGGTGTAGGATCAGGGGACAACCTACAATACTTCGTTGGAAGGTGTTTATGGGATGTGTCCATGTCTTCCAACAATTGTGAAGCTTCATCCATATGAGGACAAAGGTAAGTACGATGCAATCCCTTCATAACCAACAAGGGTCTGCAGCTCTACCCTTCCGACCCTTAACTAAAATGTCACTAGTTGATGGGGTATCATCAGTATGATGTCCGAAGACTGATGACGAGGGTTGTTCAGAGCATGACCATATTTCTAAGACCTTGGAGATACCAAGGCATCTTTTAAGAAAATGGGACCCTTTACAAAGCTTGCAAGGGAATTTCGGTCTACACGAATTCGAAACAGGTGTATCGGTGCCCCCAGCATGATGATCAATGGCTGGTGAGTCACCAGCATGATGATCAGTGGCTGGGGTTGTGGCCTTCTTCTTAGTGTTCTTCTTCATAGTCTTCCTTTTCTTCTTCTTCTCACCCGCCTTCTTACTAACATCAAAGTTTTCAGTAGGAGAAGAGGAAGAGACGGAAGCCGATTCAACTTTCGACGAAGAAGGAGAAGGGTCACCATGATATTGATGCTCATGTGGCGAAGGACCTAGGTTCGACACAATTGGTTCACTTGGTGTAATTGGATTGGAGAATAACCATACTGGTAATCCTATCGTCAATCCAGGAAGACTCAACGTAGCCATAAAGGGAGGACCAACAGTTCCATAAGGGGGAATAGCAAATGGCATACCCTGGAAAGGGGCCTCTTGGTTGGTAGTCCCGGAAGAATCTTCCATATCTATACTTCCTAAGAGTCTCTAAAGTACCACACAAATCAAACACTACTCAAGTCTAAAAGAAATAAGCAAACTGTGTGAATAGGAGTGGATGAAAAGTCAGGATCCTCACAGGATTATCAAGGCTTCGCAAATCGCTATATACTGCAGGGTCCAACAGTAAAACGTGATAAGGAGGATTGGGACCGTACCCTTGCCTGAATACCCGACTACCTGGATAGTACATGTGTAGTAATCTCCCCGAGTGTTGTTCTCTGTGTATTTCTCTTCCACGACGGCCAAAAGGTTAACTCAGTTGGTCTCAGGAATCCTAATGGTGTCTCCCGATATACACAAGGTATGTGGGAGCTCAAATCCGTAGTGATGTTTTCTAATGCACAACCGTACGGCACGAGACCTTCCTATATACTACTGAGTACGTGAAACACCTTTCTATATACAGCAAGTACGTGAAACACCTTTCAATATACGCCAAGTACACAAAGTACTTGGTGGGTACGTGAAAGAGCTTCGATATACCTGGTTGGTACGTGAAAGAGATTTGATATACTGATAAGTACGTGGAAGACTACAATACCCCCGTAATACAATGCTGGAAAATAACGACAGCTGTCACGCTTAAAGACGCCAGAACACGTATCTAACTTACACACAGTTACTAAATTATTTTAACCTAAGCTAGCGTTAATTTTATCTTGTACGGTTAGGTGGATGCATGAGGTGAGTACATAAATGTAAACATAATGCAATCCTCAACTACATGATAATGCACATTTTCCTTTCCTTTTCAATGAAAACTACTTAAGGTAAGGAAAGATTTTTCTTTCTTTCAAACCAAAAGTAATTAAGTAGTAGTGAAAAGAAGAATTCCTTCCTAGAGTGCAATAACTGTAACTTTCTGCAAAAATCAGCTAAAAAGCGCAAAGAAAATGAAAGATGCAACTAATCTTAACAATGTATAAGACAAAATAATGAAGCTTTTTAAATTTTCAAATGTATGTATCAAAAATGGAAATTGGTAACTAAACGCTTTTCATGTCTATATACAAAAAGTGAGAGAATATCTACAGCACTGTTTAATCATTCAAAAATTGCCAAAGAAAAATGACAAGCACCCAAACAAATCAAAGGCACTCAAGAAAGGCTCAAAATCTACCAAATGCAATAATTCTAATCCATTTCCTATATTTTTACACTTCGAAAAAGACACATCTAACCTACGGAAAGAGGGATTCCACAAACGTTTCCAAATGCAAGAAAAAGAAAAGCACTTAATAATCATGTCTAACTCAAATGTATGCAAAACTAAAACACGTCTTTTCTTCTTCCTATGAGTGTAAGACCAAAAATGCCAAATGATCAAATCAAAGCAAGAAGAATACTTATGTTTTCCAATTTAATGAATATAGCAAAAGAGTGACAAAATCAAGCTTCTCTTTGAACTAAAGTGGAGACAAAGAATCAATCTTTCCAAACAATCATTAGATAGGATGTAAAGGAAATAAGATGCACAACCCAAGAAAGAGAGGATAAAAAAGACATGGATATCCCACACTTTTCAAGTCTTTAAAACAATCCAATCACATCGAACCAAAAATGATCTCAAAACCTTAATATGGGTCAAAACGACTGTAGGATACATGATTCATGTCCCCCCCCCATTTCGCTTAAAAGTGCAAGCAAAACACTAGTTTTTACTCAAGGGGCCAAACCTAGATCCAAATCTCAAAAAGACCCAACAATGGAGGAAAAAGGCAATAAGCTGTGTCTAAGGGTTCTGTAACTGGAATATGCAGCACACAGAACACAATCAATCAGACAAAAACCCAAAAAATGAAGGAAATCACTGTCAAAACTCAGTTGGGGAGGTCGTCGCACCCTACTTCACTAGACAGAGTGATAGAGGGGGTCTGTCGCACATTGTACACAGGAAAGGTGCGACACTGTCGCAGTTTGGCTTCAGGCAAAGTGGGATGGCCAGACAGTGGCGCGTGGAAGACTCAACCCAAGTGCGACAGTCGAATTTTGAGCAGTAAAGGTGTGAGATCCCTCAAGGTAAAAGGGTAGGAGGCTTAATGATGATCCCAAAGAGAATCAAGGACACATAAGAAACTCTATAATGATAGAGATCTGATGGGAGGAAGGCTTAAAAAGGATATAAATGGCTCAGAAAAAAGAGATGAAATCAAATATACATGAAATCAATTCTACTGTTCTATTCCCCAGTATGGTCGCCATATTTGTTTGAGGGACAATCTACCAAGAGCGGACTCGAGGCCTGATCTCCCTAGCTGTAAGACTAGAACAAATAGGACAAAATATGAATCTACTTCCCTAGATCAATTACAAATCGAGTACTTAGATATCGTACCTTTCAGATCGTGGATCCTTTCTCCTTGATGTTTGCTCCAAGTCTCGCGGTCGTCAGATCTCCAGCTGCAAGACCTGTCGAGACAATATGGAAACGATACAAGCAATACAATATATATAAACAATAACTTATCTAAACTAATAGTTGAGGAAGAAAGTTCTAAACATCATCAATGAGACAACATTCATGGAAAGAGATTATATTAACTGTATTAAAAGGTGGGAATACATAGAAAGAATGAAGCTACAACCAAAGCCTCAACGTCGCATCCTCCATCCAACATGTCCAAGCCAAGCCTCCAAGGCAGTACAAGCTCCCCAATCACCAATATGGATTCTACCAGCATAAGGATACCATAGAGCTTCCTCTCTTCCCATGGAGAGATTGGGTGTTTATATAGGGATAAAGAGATAGGGTAGGTTGAGGATTAGGGGGAGATGGTTAAGGGATCCTCCCATTAGGTTAGGAACCGAAATGCCACCTCACCTAGAGCCTAGGGATATGTCTCCACCTCAACAAACTTCTAGAGAGACCTCGAGACTCCCCAAAATAGGCTTTAACCAACCTCGTCGCACCCTGGTAGAGGACACAGAGCGACAGAGGAGGTTTTCGCACTCTGTAGGAAGACAAAGTGCGACAATGTCTCACCCTAGCTGACCAAGAACTGCGACATAGGGGGTTCGTCGCACCCTGTAGGAAGACAAAGTGCGACAGCCTACTCAAAGAGGTCAACTAGGAAGGGAAATCTCTCAATTGGATGTGTTTTAGCCCAGAATGAGTTAAGGGGTCAGAGCAAAGAGTTTACACAATGGTCAAGATGACGACATTGTCACAACGGTCATGATGATGACACTTGGTCATAATGACGACACTTGCAACAGTCATGGTGATGACACTAGGTCATGATGACGAAACTTGCAACACTTGCGACAAGGGTGACGACATTTTGGTGTAACAGTCTCTCCAAATGCCTTGGGATTATTGTCAAAAACGATTTGTGGGTATAGATGCTTCAACATCTAGTGAGCATAATTGTACAATTACACAATGGAATCCCTTCTTTAGCAATTTTGTCATGTTGTTGGAGCTTATCACTTTAGAGGGTTTCCCTAGAATACCTTTGAGTTCAATTTCCTTGCCTCTAATGAGAATCTTATGAAAATTGAGAGCCACTATTCCCAATGATTGTAACCATTGGACCTCTAATACAACATCAACACTGCCTATTTGCATTGCAATCATTGGACAGTCCAATCAATATTCCCCCATAGTAAGCTTAATATTATGGCACTTCCCTGAACAATTTATGGTACATCCATCTACAATCATTATGTTTTTTTTTATTTTTGATATATCCTTCTATCGTGAGAGTTTGAGTGTTAATGCCATCCAATGCATGACAAAATATAGTTGGAGTAGTATCTTCTAGTTTTACATTTTGAGAATGTTCCCATTCTAGATCTTCCTGTTCACAATCTGTGTAGAATAATTTATTCTCATTGCACCTATGCCGCTTATTATACTTTTGTCACAATTGAAACATAGTCCATGATGGACTCTCATTTTGATGCCATTTAAATATCCATTTTACCTTATTATTTTTTCCCTGTTCCAATATTACCTATATTATTTTACATTTTCACGTTTCCAAGTTTAACTTTCCCTTTCCATGCAAAAGGAGAGTTGTCATTTCAGTTATTTATGATGTTTTTGGTTAATTAAATTAATTTCCAAGTTTTAAACTTATTAATGATGGAAGTTCAAATTGGTTTTGGTACCAATCAACTCTTTTCTGCAATTCTATATTAGTTTTCATACCGGTTTTGACACCAAATCATGGTTGGCATACTTCCACACTTCCAAATTGAATTTTTCCACTTGGATGTGTCATATGGATGCTTCTAGATGGCAAGGTGTTCATCAGACCTCACCCAACTCACATGTGTGGCCTCCAGTGCTTGGTCAAATGATTTTCAATTAATTAGCAGAAGTTCTCAAACTAAAACATGGGTTTTGTTCCCAATATAGCAAATTGGTGATGGTGGGAAGTTTCTAAAAATTCATCACAGTTGTGGAGAAATCGGTGGTGCATTAATGTGAATCCACCCAAATGGACTATTATGCCAAGATTTTTATGAATATGTTTTTTCCCAATTTAGAAAACTTGGTTTGAGCGGATCTGAGTTTGGGGGTGTTCAATTGCATGCTTTTATGTATAAATAAACCTCTTAGAACATAGCAGGGGGTGGAAGGGTATTATTGAGTGTTAGTATATGTCGTTGTATTAAAAAAAAACAAGAGCTATGTACATGAATTTATTGTTGTTGTAACTTGAGCTTTCACTTGTTAATATAAAGCATGTTTCCTGAAGATGATGTGTTAACCCTCGTGTGATATTGGAATCTATGTAAGTCTTACAATCCAAATGGAAAGGGCCCACCAAGAGGAATTTAAGGTTGTTGTTTATTAATTTGTAAATATTTATGTTTACTTTCTTTTGTATGTATCATTGTTTCATTTTCAAAATTGAATCTAGTTCTGAACATCATCAAGCAAGCAGTAGTTAGAATATATCTCTAGCATAGAATCACAATGATGATTTGAATAGTTAATATATACATGTGTTCAAACTAGCTCATCCATTATTTTCCTATATTTTTCATATATTTGATCTTGATTTTGGTACTCTGTTTTTAAATTAAATTTGGAGTATAATTATTTTTGTGTGCAATCATATTTGAGAAGCCTATCCATAGCTTTTCTTACAAATATATGTAGATTGGTTTTCCTCTGACATTTATTCATTCCATAACTTTGCTTTTATAGCTCCCCCACTAGACTTTGAATTTTTGTATTGTGTCTAGATTTTGTAAATTAAATGTATAATCGATAGGATTGGTTTAGAGTGATCTAAGTAGTCTTCCCTTTATCTCTTCAGTATCTAGATTTGAAGGATTTGCTATGTTTTCCTTGCATCATTAGACATTAAGTTAAGTCTTTTTGAAAGGATAAATAGAATCTTTCTTTTAAGTTTCCAAGTAGTGTTTTGTTTTCTATCTTGATTTTCACATATCTAAACGTCTGGTTTGAGATTGATAATATCATCCTTTCATGAGCATACTTAACACTAGAAGTAGTTAACTTATTTTTTCTTGCCTGCCTTATCCATTAAACTCTTGTCAGTGACCATATTCAAACATCTAGTGACCTGAAGACTTGTTTGCATTCATCAATAGTTTTCCAACTTGACTTGAAGTTTCTTGTTCTTATTAAATTGAAAATATGAGAATTGAAAGGAAAATTAGAGAGTTGTTCTTTCCTTTTATTAGAGCTCTATTTTTGCTTTGCATTAGAATCTGAATTAGTTTTCAAAGTTTAATTTGCATTTGGTTAATTGTAGTAACTTTTGCATTCAAGATTTGATTTGAAGATTTAGTATTTATATTATAGTACTCATTTTACAAAGTTTGGATTTGTTTTATGTTACCATTGTTTTAGTAAAACTATACTATGTTTTTGCTAATTTAAATAGAACATAATTACATTTTGTCTTAGACAATCTTAGAAATATCATAATTCCCTAATATCACACTCAAACTCTATCACACCCAGATCTAAATAATCTTTCAAATAGTTTAAGACTTGACTAGGTTTCTTAGTGATTAAATGTCATGTACCATTTCTTCTATTGTCTTTGTATGCAACATTAGATTTGTCCATCATTAAAACAAAGCATTTGCATGATAGTAGATTAAATCATTAGTCTAGTGTTTGGGCCTATTTTTAGTCCTCATTACTATTCTCTAAGTTAAGTAGTTTCTTGAGAAGTCCTTTAATTTCCAATATCATTTCTTGAGCTGATTTCTGTGTGTTAAGCATTTCATTTATTTTATTTATGTGTTATTTTTAGATTGCTTTCATTGTCCTTTGATTCAGTTGTCTTTTTATTGCCTTACTTTGATTTGGTTTTCTTGTAGCTTAGCCAATCATTACAGGAATAAGCCATTGAAGACCGAGATCTAACTCAAGATACGTGATCTTGCGGTCCAATGACAAAGCTAAGCCTGTGGTGTTAGATTGCTTTGAGATTTTGATTAACTTGCTTCTATCAATTGCATTGAAGTGTGGATTTGAGTTGTTTTCCAGCATTATATTAGGTTAGATTAAAAGCTCTAGTCCCGCATTTCATGTGCTTGCACGTCTAATTTTATGAACTCCTGGTTTAACAATTCAATGTTCAAGGTGAATTATTATTTCATATATTTTACTTGACATTTTTGGTGTCGTTTCCGAGGAGGTGCTAAAAATATTAGAGCTTAGGTAGGTAGGTAGGTTGTCTTTACATTACACAACTTGGGGGAGGAGCAATGTTAAGATGCAAAGACACCCTTCATAAATTATGAGGGGGTTCTAACCTGATGCATCCACTTTGGTGAGTTTCTTTGAAGCCTCGTTGTTCTTTTTTCATGCAAGTGTGTTTCTTTTTCTGCAAGTGTGTCTCTTTTCATGAAAATGTAGTTGTTTTAATTAGTTTATTTTAGTAATATTTTCATAGTTCACACTTTAGTTAGTTTTGGGTTTTGTAAGAGCCCCGAGTACTAATCCATTGGTGAGTAGGAGCTCTAGGCCAGTTAAAAAGCATTTAAAGTTTCCGAAGGAACTCGTTGAGTGGAGGAGAGCATGTCACTTCAAGGATTTTCTTAAATCCTTATCTAAAGTTCAAGATTGCCATTAAATCCTTATCTAAAGGGTCCATGAACCATTTCCACACGAACAAGATCTAGAAGCTCTATTTGCGCATCCTTGCCAACATATTGAGGATATCAAAGAATCATGGACCACATCAAATGAAGAGTAGACACTAGAGCCATAGGTTGAAGAATTCCTTGCATCCTTGTCACCAGATTCAAATTCTTTTTGCATTTAAGAGATTGATGACCAACTTTCCAAAGAATTTCAAGATATTGTCACTAAAGAAGAGAATCAAGAAGATAAAGATTACATCAAGACATGGTTCCAAGCAGTCATTAGGCCTCATCATTCCATTCTTCAGCACTTCTTGGCACCATCTACATCAAAGCAGTTGGTCTCTCATGTTCTAGTATATATTAAGGAATATTTTTCACATTTGAACATGAGCACATTTATAATCCTATTATGCACATGGTTTCACTGAAAGTATTCCTCCACTTGAAAGAGAATTTATTTTTCAAGTAAAGTAGGATAGTGTAAATAAATGAATAAAATAGTAAAGATAAAAATTTGTTTAGCTGTCAAAACTAGCTTGCCAAGGCAATTAAACATGAACTTGCTTGAAAACCGGGCAACTAACGAGTAAAGTTCACATTGGAGTTCAATATTTAGCTGTTAGTTCTATAATTATATCCTTCAAATCGATTTGTTTGTTCTTGTGTTGAATGATGAAGCATTCCTTATGGCCTTCCTTCCAACAAACATTTTCCTATCGACTCCAATACTTTATCTAGGATTAAGGTTAGAGACTTCTTCTAGTACCTTGAGGCTTGCATGCCTTAATGGCAATAACTCTTGTTGATGGCAGTAGGAATACATCAATGTCCTCTATCTATCAGATCTTGCAAAGTGACTTGACCTCAGCACATTTATTCGTACTTTACAGGATGTACTATGGCACCTTGGCATTCATTAACATCAATGGTGAGATGCCTCACTTTGGTTAACACCATACATTAAGAGTTGGTAATCCAATGACTTCTATCTATGTTCGAATTCAACAAAAATCCATTCACATAGTTAGAATTGTGACATGATGTGCTTATGTTGAAGACTATTAGATTTATGTTATGACTTCAGTTTGCAGATTTTCAGTGGATTTCAGTTTTTCTATCAGTTTGAATAAAGAGGAAGCATGTAGGATGACAATCAGGTTGTTCCAAAAAAGAGTATCCAATTTATAGCCTGCATACATAATCAACAATATTGGTTTTAGTTAATTAAATTAATTTCGAAGTTTTAATCTTACTAATGGTGGAAGTTCAACTTCGTTTTGGTACTAGTCAACTCTTTTCTGCAATTTTGTACCAGTTTTGACACCAGATCATGGTTGGCATACTTCCACACTTCCAAATTGAATTTTGCCACTTGGATGTGTCATTTGGATGCTTCTAGATGGTGAGGTGTCCATCAGATCTCACCCAGCTCACACGTGTGGCCTCCAGTACTTGGTCAAATGATTTCAATTAATTAGCAAAAGTTCTCAAATGACCAACTTCGAGTGCATTGTTTTCAAGCAAATGAAGATAGATGTCGAAAAACTAAAACATGGGTTTTGTTCCCAGTATAACAAATTGGTGAGAGTAAGGGAAGTTTCTTAAAATTCATAATGATTGACAAGAAATCCGTGGTGCATTAATGCGAATATGCCCAAATGGACTGTTATACCCAGATTTTTATGAGTATGTTTTTCCCAATTTCGAAAACTTGGTTTGAATGGATCTGATTTTGGGGGTGTTCAGTTGCATGCTTTTATGTATAAATAAACCTCTTCGAACAGAGCAAGGGGTGAAAGGGGGATATTGACTGTTAGTATATGCCATTGTATTAATAAAAAACAAGAGTTATGTACAAGAATTTGTTGTTGTTGCAACTCGAGTTTTCACTTGTTAATATAAAGCATGTTTCCTGAAGATGGTGTGTTAACTCTCATGTGATATTGGAAGCTAGCTGAGCCTTACAATTCAAATGGCAAGGGCCCACCAAGAGGAATGTAAGACTATTGTTTATTAATTTGTAATATTTTTGTTTACTTTCTTTATTTCATTTTCAAACTTGAATCTATTTCTGAACATCAGCAAGCAAGCAGTAGTTAGAATATATCTTTAGCATAGAATCATAGTGAAGATTTGAATAGTTAATCTGTACATGTGTTTAAGCTAACTCATCTATTCTTTTCCTATATTTTTGATATATTTGATCTTGATTTTGGTACTTTGTTTCTAAGAAAATTTGGAGTAGATTTATTTTGTGTGCAATCATATTTGAGAAATATATCCATAGCTTTGCTTGTGAATATATGTAGATTGGTTTTCCTCTGACATTTATTCATTCCAGAACTTTGCTTTTATAGCTCCCACACTAGACTTTCGATTTTTGTGTTGTGTCTAGATTTTGTAAATTAAATGTATGATGGATAGGATTGGTTTAGAGTGATCAAATTAGTCTTCCCTTCTCTAGCTCTTAAGTATCTAGATTTGTAGCATTTGTTATGTTTTCCTTGCATCATTAGACATTAGGTTAAGTCTCTTTGAAAGGATAGATAGAATATTTCTTTTAAGTTTCCAAGTAGTGTTTTGTGAAACCATGAGTATGCTCATGGAAAGATCATATTATCAATGTCAAACCATACCTTTAAATAAGTGAAAATCAAGATACTTATTTTTTTCTTGCCTTATCCATTAAACTCTTGTCAGTGACCATATTCAAACATATGATCTGAAGACTTGTTTGCGTTCATCAATAGTCTTCCAGCTTGACTTGAAGTTTCGTGTTCTTATTAAATTGAAAATCTAAGAATTGAAAGGAAAGTTAGAGAGTTGTTCTTTCTTTTATTAGAACTCTATTTTTGCTTTGCATTAGAATATGAATTAGTTTTCAAAGTTTAATTTGCATTTGGTTAATTGCAGTAGCTTTTTCATTCAAGATTTGATTTGAAGATTTAGTATTTAGATTATAGTACTCATTTTACAAAGTTTGGATATGCTTTATGTTACCATTGTTTGAGTAAAACTATACTCTGTTTTATGCTAATTTAAACAGAACATAATTATATTTTGTCATAGACAATCTTAGAAATATCATAATTCCCTAAGATCACACTCAAACTCTATCAAACCCAAATCTGAATAATCTTTCAAATAGTTTAACACTTGATTATGTTTCTTAGTGATTAAATGTCATGTACCATTTCCTGTATTGTCTTTGTATACAACATTAGATTAGTCCATCATTAAAATAGAGCATTTGCATGTTAGTAGATTAACTCATTAATCTAGCGTTCTCCTATTTTTAGTCCTCGTTACTATTCTGTGAGTTAAGTAGTTTGTAGTTTCTTAAGAAGTTGTCCTTCAATTTCCAATATCATTTCTTAAGCTGATTTTTGTGTGTTAAGTATTTCATTTTATTTCATTTATGTGTTATTTTTAGATTGCTTTGGTTGTCCTTTGATTCAAATTGTCTTTTTATTCCTTTGTTTTGATTTGGTTTACCTATAGCTTAGCCAATCATTACAGGAATAATCCATTGAAGACCGGGATCTAACTTGGGAGACGTGATCTTGCGGTCCAATAACAAAGCTAAGCATGTGGTGTTAGATTTATTTGAGATTTTGATTAATTTACTTCCATCAGTTGCATTGAAGTGTGGATTTGAATTGTTTGCTAGCATTAGATTAGAAGTTCTAGTCCCGCATTTCCTGTGCTTGCACCTCTAAGTTTGCGAACTCCTGGTTTGACAATTCAAAATTCAAGGTGAATTATTATTGCATATATTTTACCTGATTTGTTCTTCTTTCCTCCACTTGTTGAGGCATCTATCTTGTAGGTTGAGTGAGGTTAGGGGGAGGAACATTTCCTCTCTATAGGTGTTAGTAACAACCCTTATGGCAGACATATTTTACTTTCAACTTTCATTGACAAACTAAAAGCATTCTCCAATGATTTAGTTTCAAAAAGACGTACCTCATGTTGAATGCTCTCCTTTAAGGTGCCCATAAAGAGACCCGACAAATTATCCTCTGGAATGTTCTTCACTCTAAGAGTGAACTTTTGAAACTACTTAATATGCTTTGTAACTAGACCTTTTTGCTTGAGATTTATCAGTTGGCTAAAGAAGGTGTTGTTCTTAATGTTAGATTTTAATATAGCAGTATAACTTTCATTATTTTGCAGTGGAAACAAAATAGGATCACTGAAAGATAACCATGCACATAAACAAATAGACAAATATTTTATCTTGGGAAACCCTTCTTGTTAAATTTCATACATTCATAGCATAAAACATAAATGCATTACTAAGATCACTAGAAGACAAAGCACAAAAACAACACAGAGTTTACCCTAGGAAACCCAAATGGGAGAAACCCAGCAACCTTCATAGAGATGATCATTCTGAGATCATAGTACAAATGAAGAAAGAGAAAGAATGTGAAGTTATCCTTCACAAGTAGATGCCCCAAATAAACCTCCTTCTAGTGATGCGAAAATCTGCTCCTCCAAGTGATGCGCACTTCACAAGTGTAGAATGATACTAATGAGGTGCACAAGCCTCATATTTATACATGTGCGAAACTGGAAATTCCCATATGGGGCCGACTTGTCTTGGGGGCAATAAATATTTTATTTTTAATCTTTTTATTAATTACTTTTGCACCCCAAGACTTACATTGATTCTTTCATGTGTTTACATAATTGTTTACATAAGATTCTTCTCCCTTAGGAGGTATAAACAAGTACAATGAAGGTACAATAAAATATAATGAATAATATCTTCTGAAGTTGTACAAAACCCAACATTCCCTCTCAACGAGGAAGGTATTCTTCGGTCTTCATCTGCATCACGATCATTTGGGTTTCATCTTGTACATCCATTCTGTCTCCATCATCTTTCTGCATACTGAAGGTTGTCCACACAGTCTTTGTGCATCATCATCACCAGTCCTTCAGTGAGTCCAGGAGAATCACTCAATCCTGGATATTTGAGATTATCAGCTATACCATCTCTCCTATACAATTTGCTACCTGTCTGTCTCATCTGCCAATGGGGTCCTCCCATACCTGGCTGAGATCTCAGACAAGCAAAAGGGCACGGCCATCTACTGACTGTCCTACTCTTCTACCTATGGGATTTTTCCCATATCTAGCTAAGTATCTGGAATGTAGAGGCACCTGTGCAACCACACGACCAACTGCTGACTGTCCTACTCATCTGCCTATGGGATTTCTCCCATATCTGGCTGAGTAACCGGACTGCAGAGGCACCCGTGTGAACCCGACCAACTGTTGACTGTCCTACTCATCTGCCTATGGAGATTTCTCCCATAATTGGCTAAGTAACCGAACTGCAGAAGGTACGTGGATGAGCCCGACCAACTGCTGACTGTCCTACTCATCTGCCTATGGGATTTCTCCCATATCTGGCTGAGTAACTGGACTGCAGAAGGAACCAGGGAAAAGCAGGGCAAGCATCTCAATGTCATCTTTCCCTCTCAAGGAGGGATACGTTCTCTTCAACTCCAAGTCTTTCGCGAAAGTATTTGAACTTCACCCTGGGAAGGGCCTTGGTGAGAACATCTACAGTCTGGTCGTCTGTCGGTACGTATTGTAACTCGACCGCACCTTTCTGCACCATATCACGAATGAAGTGATATCGAATCTTGATATGCTTCGATGTGTCGTGAAATACAGGATTCACTGACATCTGCACATAGCTCTGGTTATCACAGTGAATCACGGTCGGCTTTGGAATCTGGCCGAACAATCCTTCTAGGAGTTTACGAAGCGAAACTGCTTCTCGAGCTGCTGTGCTAGCAGTCATGTACTCGGCCTTTGCAGTACTGAGTGCTACCAAGTTTTGCTTCCTGCTACACCAGGAAATAACTGCAGAACCCAAACTGAAGCAACATCCAGAAGTACTCTTCCGATCTGCAACACATCCGACCCAATCTGAATATGTAAACCCCTGCAATATCAGGTCACCATCTGAAGCATACTTCAATCCATATCCTACAGTGCCACGTACATATCTGAACACATGTTTTGCAGCAACCCAGTGAATCTGCCTTGGTTCGCACATGAATTGACTAAGGGCATTCACAGCAAAACATATATCTAGTCCAGTGTTCGTCAAATACATCAATGACCCAATCAACTGGCGATAAATGGTGGGATCAAACAAATCAGACTCTAAAGTAGAATCTCTCAACTTCTTCCAATTTGCATCCATCGGAGTAGCCATGGACTTGCAGTCCAACATTCTGAATCTCTTCAATATATCGACGGTGTATTTTCCTTATCCTAGGAAAATCTCTTTCTTCCTCTACCATACTTCTAATCCCAAGAAGTAATGCATCAAACCAAGGTCTTTCATTTCAAACTTAGAGGCAAGATTCTTCTGACACCATACAATGAGTTTCTCATTTCCAGTGAGAAACAAGTCATCAACATATAATACCAAGATCAGTGGCTCGTCATCTACAACCTTGTAGTAAAGGTTGGGGTCTGCATCACTCTTGGAAAATCCCAAGCTCACCAAGAATCTGTCTATTTGTCCATACCAAGCGCAGGGTG
The DNA here is from genome assembly GCA_027924585.1 of Larix kaempferi. Taxonomy (NCBI): domain Eukaryota; kingdom Viridiplantae; phylum Streptophyta; class Pinopsida; order Pinales; family Pinaceae; genus Larix; species Larix kaempferi. Next base: position 6,751,567 of record BSBM01000035.1, read on the forward strand.
CTTGCTTGAGGCCATACAATGCCTTCTTCAGTCTGCATACATGAGACTCCTTTCCTTGGACAATAAACCCATCTGGTTGTTTGATGTAAACTTCTTCCTCAATAACACCATTGAGAAAAGTTGTCTTCACATCCATCTGATGCAACTTCCATCCCATAGCTGAAGCAATCGCGATAATGGATCTGATGGAAGTATCGGGCCACAGGAGCAAAAGTCTCATCATAATCAACTCCCTCTTTCTGAGAGAATCCTCTAGCATCTGGCCTTGTATTTCTCAACACTGCCATCTGTTCCATGCTTGATCTTATATAACCACTTAGAAGTCACAACTGACTTCTCCTCAGGTCTCGGCACAACCCCCACACATCATTCTTCATGATGGATTGATATTCTTCCATCATGGCATCCTTCCAAACTTGATGTTTGGATGCTTCTTCGTAAGTGGTGGATTCTGAATCAATAATTTTGCTCATCAGTGCCACATAGCTGGAGAATCTCTGAGGTCTTTTGCTTTCTCTGAAAGAGCCATGTGGAGCATCATGCTCCTCTGCATCCTGCAGTGTATGTTGTGCTCATCTAGGTCTTTTCTGACCTGTCACATCTCTAGGGATATCAACTAGATCTATGGGATCAATAGGTTTATCCTTTTCTACTGACTCCCTCTGAACTGGAGGGGGAGATGATCTCATCTCCTTTGGTTCTAGCATTTTTGCATCATCAATCTCAATATTTGATCCTCTGCCTTTCCTGACAGCCATTTCTTCTTCAAAGGTCACATCCCTACTGACATCAATCTGTCTGGATCCTGGAATGTAAATTCTGTAGGCCTTTAAAGACTCACTGTATCCCACAAAGGTACCCTTCTTGCCTGAAGGTTCTAACTTTGATCTTTTCTTTTTGGGCACATGTATGTAGACTGGACAGCCAAAAATCCAGAGATGGCCCACTTCTAGTTTCACACCTGTGAACACTTCTTCCGGAGCCATGTTCTTCAAGATCTTATGTGGACATTTATTCTGTACATATACAGCGGTTCTGGATGCTTCTACCCACAAGAACATTTGAAGACTTTGGTCATGTATCATAGCTTTGGAAGCCTCCACGATTGTATGATTCTTTCTTTCTGCAACCCCATTTTGTTGAGGGTTGTAGGGAACTGTGAGCTCCCTCTTAATTCTTGCTTCCTTGCAGAAATCATTGAACTCTGTAGAGGTATATTCTCCACCATTATCGGATCTCAAGATCTTGATCCTCTTTCCTGACAGATTTTCAACTTGTGCTTTAAACTCTTTGAACTTGCTGAGTACTTCCTCAGATTCTTTTGACTTGAGAATGTATATCCAAGTCTTTCGTGAGAAATCATCAATAAAGGTGATATAGTAATGAAAACCACCAAATGACACAACTGTCATGGGCCCGCACAAGTCAAAGTGTACTAGATCCAAAATCCCTTTGGATCTACTCTCGCTATCTGGAAAATAATTCTTGGCATTCTTGCCAAGTGCACATCCTCTACAAGTTCCATCATGGTTTACCTGGAGCCCTAGAAAACCTGTTACAATGTTCTTCAGAACTGGGAGAGCTCAATAGTTCAGATGAGCTAACCTTCTATGCCATAACTCGCCCATACTTGCAGCATCATGTATTAGGGCTTGGACTAGAGAAGTGTTTAGTCTATACAAGCTCTCTTCTCTTATGCCAATAACCTTGGCTGTGCTCATGCTTGAGATCTTGTGCCAAGCAAGGAATTTCCCTTCTGAGAAGGCTACTTTATAACCCTTGTCCTCCAATGTTGAGATGGAGACAAGATTTCTTTTCATACCAGGTACATAGACTACATCACTTAAGCGTAATGTATCATTTGATTCCAATTGAAGGGTGGTGGCTCGAGATCCCTTCACAGTGTAATTTGCATCATCTCCAAGTACAACACGGAGATGTGAATCTTTCTCAATTAATTCTGAAATATTTTCTCTATACCAAGTCATGTGTCTAGATGCACCACTATCTATGAGCCAAGTGTCACTAGTGGTAGGAATAGTACCTGATAGTGCTGATATGAATAGAAATTATGTGTGATCTTCATTTTTTTGCTTCTTGTGATGATGATCTTCTTCTACATCAGCAGTGGATGCTTCATGCTTCCTTTTGATTTGACTTCGGCAGCTACTGGCGTAATGTCCATACTTCCTGCACCTATAGCATTGAACTTGAGATACATCCTTCTTCTTCTTTTGTTCTTGACGGGGACTTGATCTCCTTTCTTGGTGCTTGTGTTTATGGAACTTCTTTCCTTTTCCCTTACCATTCTTGGTATGAGAAACAAATGCTTGAGTCTCTTCAGTTTGATTGCCATGGAGTCTTTGACGTGCTGCGATCCTTGTCTCCTCCTGAGAGCAATCTTCCCAAAGCTTGTCAAACTTTGGTAATTTAGATCTACCACTTATGCTTTGGATAAAGGACTCCCATGATGGTGGAAGACCATTTAAGGTGTGAAGGACAAGCTCCTTATCGCCAATAGGATCTCCACTGGTGCTGAGCTTGTCTCTGAGTTTTGCGATCCTCATAAAGTATGAGGCAATTGATTCCGAATTCGCTATCTTCATATTTGAGAGTTGGTTTCTCAAAGTCATGGATACATTTAGACTAGTGTGTTCAAACAACTTCATAATGGTCTTGAACATCTTCCTAGCATTCTTCTTACCTGAGATATGAGGAACCAAATGATCTCTCACAGAATCCACAAGAATCCTTCTTGCTTTAGCATCATTCTTCCTCCATCGAGATTTATCTTCTTCAGCTTCTGGTTCGGGGACCTTCTCATTTATATATAGTAGAAGATCATTTTCTTCTAGGAGTAGGAGAACCCTAGCTTTCCAGGAGATAAAGTTGGAGGCTCCTTCCAACCGATCTTCAACCTTCATCCCAATCATCTTGATTTGCGGATCTAGATCAGAAACCCTAGCAGGAGCTAGGTCAAAAATAAAAGTTCTCGAAATTGAATTATGTCTTCACCAATGGATTAGTCAAGCTAGAAACGAAATTCCTATGGCTCTTTTCCTTCAAAATAATGGGTGAAGACTTCACAAGATGAAGCCCTAATTCTGGTAGGGTTCCGACAATGCTTCGGCAATGGCTTCTTCTAGAATGGCTCTGATACAATGTTAAATTTCATACATTCATAGCATAAAACATAAATGCATTACCAAGATCACTAGAAGTAAGACAAAGCACAAACACAACAACACAGAGTTTACCCTGGGAAACCCAAATGGGAGAAACCCAGCAACCTTCACAGAGATGATCATTCTGAGATCGGAGTACAAATGAAGAAAGAGAAAGAATGTGAAGTTATCCTTCACAAGTAGATGCCCCAAATAAACCTCCTTCTAGTGATGCGAAAATATGCTCCTCCAAGTGATGCGCACTTCACAAGTGTGAGAATGATACTAATGAGGTGCACAAGCCTCATATTTATACATGTGCGAAACTGGAAATTGCCTTATGGGGCCGACTTGTCTTGGGGGCAATAAATATTTTATTTTTTATCTTTTTATTAATTACTTTTGCACCCCAAGACTTACATTGATTCTTTCACGTGTTTACATAATTGTTTACATAAGGTTCTTCTCCCTTATGAGGTATAAACAAGTACAATGAAGGTACAATAAAATATAATGAATAATATCTTCCAAAGTTGTACAAAATCCAACACTTCTACTCAAGGGAAGAAAACCCAACAACCTTTCTTATATAGAGATTTAGTTCAAAATACAAAGTACATCCAAATACAAGAGAGATCTCTAGACAAACCCTGGAGCCAAAGACAAAAGCTCCCAAAGATAGCGAACCCCAAGAATTAGCCTCCTTCGCCTTGCTTCATCTTCCTTTCTTGTGCACTTTAGCGAATTTTCTTGATTGAATGAATGAGGCATCACCTTCATTTATATTGTTTTTTGGTTGACCTTTTCCACTTTAGTTGGGGTCGACTTGACTTCTAGGTGAGGTTTACTTGCATATTAGAATAATAAATGTTATTTTATTGTTTCTTTTGTTGGGGCTGACTTGAGAGGATACCTCACGTAGCTATAATATCAACACTCCCTCTTATCTAGGGAGGTATCATCATGTTGGAAAGCATTTGGATATCATCTAAGCATCACGACTTGTGTCGAACATCTCATCATCATAAGAAGGGTCTTCCGACACAACTCAGTCCATCGAGAAGTGTCATCAACTCAACTCAATGCATTGAGGACTCAAAAACTCAACCTAGTTCATCAAGGAGTCAACATGTAACAACTCAACTCAGTCTATTGAGGAGTCTACATGTAACAACTCAAATCAGTCCATCGAGGAATTAACATCTCAACCCAGTCCATCAGGGAGTCAGCATGCAACAACATGTAACAACTCAACTCAGTCCATCGAGAAGTCAACAACTCAACCTAGTCCATTGGGGAGTCAACATGCAAAAACATGTGACAACTCAACTCAGTCCATCGAGGAGTCAACAACTCAACCCAGTGCATTGGAGATTCAACATGCCTCAACATGTAACAACTCAACTCAGTCCATCGAGGAGTCAACAACTCAACCCAGTCTATTGGGGAGTCAACATGTATCTCATGCATCTCATGGTAACTCAACTCAGTGAGGAGTGCGTCCATGCATCTCATGGTACTCAACTCAGCGAGGAGTGTGCCAATGCACGACGCATCGATTTGTCGATATGTCCACAATAAATATCTCTCCCTCACATGGAGATTTCCACCATTCATAGTCCAGGGAGAATATATCATTGATGTTGCAAACTTCCTCTCAACAAGGGAGCCATTCTCCACCACTCCAATCCTATCTCGAAAGTACACAAGCTTCACCTTGGGAAGAGGTTGGGTGAAAATGTCGACTATCTATTCATATATAGGAATATACAGGAGTTGGATTGCTCCCCTATGCACCATAGCATATCACTGCAAGCTGCACTACTGGACATTGTTGCTCATCCATCAATGAGTTTATTGAAATGAGCCTCTTGCTCTCTCTATGTCATTGGATATCACTCAGACTCCTTTTGGAACTATGCAACAGACTCCCTCTACAACTCTGCATCATACTCTCCCTCTGGAGTTGCTCACTGGCTAGTCCATCAGCCTATATGAGGTGTCATTCTGGATGGCAATCTGAACTACATCCTGAACACTAGCTCTGCACAACTTCTCACAAGAGTGTAATGCAAATATCTGGTCTGTTGTTATCCAAATACATTAATGACCTGATTAGCTGTATGTTCATGGTAGGATCTACCAACTTCGAATCGGAAGTTGAGTCATTCAACTTTTTCAGATTTGTCACCAGAGGTGTAGCCATGGACTTACAGTCCATCATCCCAAAAATCTCCTCGGGACATCAATAGTATACTTCCCTTGACTTGGGAAGATCTCATCATGTTTTTGCTACACCTCTAATCCAAGAAATAATGTATCACGCCAAGGTCCTTCATCTCGAACTCATAGGCTAACTCCCTCTGCATCTGTCAATTAATCTCTATGTCTCGGTGGGGAACAACATCACGATCAAGGAATCATCATTAGCAATATGTGCCACCTGCACATGTTGAATCCTGAGCCCTTGCTCTAATTGAACATATGTATACTACACCTCCTTAGAGGTTAACTGAGTAGTTCTCGTCCTAGAGCATCCTGGACACTTCGGCACACATAATGCTCTAACCACTTCTAGAGTCTGCCATGATTCCAATTGGAAGCCAACTGCTCTTCATGTGGTCCCCATATCTCAAGTAGCATGCTGAAGTAACTAAGAAACTTCAGGGAACTCATCGGATGCTGCTAAATGCAATTTCTCATGATCATCGGAAGGATGCACATCTATAGTAGAGAGAGACCAACATTCGTTGGAGCCTCCTGATTCCAACCATCAATCTCCATATGAGATCCTTTGGATCTATGGGTTATGGGTCCACATATGACTAAATGTACTAGGTCCACACTTGACCCACCCCTAGCCAAGTCTCATGACCAACACTAGGAAATGTGTGATGCTCAACCTATAGGAGGGTAGTGTGTGCAACTGAGGACTAATCTTCCCACCCCATCACAGGATGTCTGGAAGAAGGAATAACCGTACTCTAAGTTATTCATATGGTTAATACCGAGGGAATGCCTGATGCCACAACACCACTCATTATGCAAGGACCAATCTCCTCACCCCATCATAGGGTGTCCAGGAGAAGATACAACTCTGCCTCTGGGCCATTCACCCCTAACCAAGTCACATGGCTAATACTGGGGAAATCCACCTGATGCTGCAAACATCATTCTTCAAGCTCATCACATCTCCCTCTATGTTAGAGCACCCTCCTCCCTCTGCATCTGAGCATCCTACTCATAGCAACCTCCTGATTCTACTCAAATACTGAATATCAACTGGATCTTCACATCCATCACTTGTCCTCTTGCTAAACAACTATCACTTGTTCTTAAGAACAAGTCTCTTGTAGGTCATAGCACATGATCTTTCCTACTAGTCAAGTTTAGTCAATTAGTTACCAATATTGCATAATCATGAAATTCAATCAAATCATATTGACATTTCAATGCAATAGTTCACACAGTTATGTAATCATCTTAGCCAATGCTTCAGCACAACGCCCATCCATATCCCAAACACACGTGGTGACTATCTGGATGCCTTCCTTCTCCACTAGAACATACTATCCAGAGTGTGCACTACTTCGAGCATGTCAACAAAGAGATTTCATCCTAGACTAGTTCGAACAAGGGCTCATGGGTTTTTGTGCAGCACTATAGGATACTTACCCAACATATATATAACATGCACTACATGAGCCTACTACTCATCAATCTTAGTCATATATAAATGCATAAAAGAAAATTGTATCACATATCTATGTATAATTGTTATGAACATTATCCTTTAAACAAAACATTCAAAGACTCAAATGATAGTACAAATACTTATCTTTTATTTTTTTGTTGGCTCCCTCTTGATCCCTGGCTCCTTGCAGAAATCACGGGAGTCCTTAGATCTTCATCTTCTTTATGCAACCTATATCTTCATACATCATCAATGACAATCACATCATCTAGATACTGCATTCATTGGTGCACTCATAGAGTGTACTAGAAGAAGTACTCCTTTCGACGATCTTTTGTACTTTCCTCAAGATCATCATTTGCTTTCTTTGACCTTTTCAGTGGAGTCTCTTTGTCAACATCAACAGTTGAGGCATGGTGGTTTCTCTTATTCGGTTCGTGACACTGTCTGGCATAGTGACTGTGCTTCTGACATCTAAAACACTAAATATGTGAAAGATCCTTCTTCTTCTGTTCTGGAATTGGACTTGACCTTCCACGTTTATCTGCCTTGATTCTTCCTTCCCTTACCTTTTCCTTGTCTAGCATGTGCTACAAGGGCTTGGCTTTCTTCATGTTGAGACCCGCGCAACTTGCCTCTAGCTGCAAGTCTAGTTTCTTCTTGTGTAGAATCTACCCATAATTGATCAAACTTGGGCAATTTGGATCACCAACTAATGCTATGAATGAATGGATCCCAAGAATGGGGAAGACCATTGAGGGTCATCATGACAAGCTCTTTGTCTTCAACTATTTCCCCAATGGTGCTCAACTGGTCTCTTAGTTCAGAAATCTTCATGAGGTAGGATGCAAATGAGTCAGCTCCTGTCATCTTGATATTGGAGAGTTGTTTTCTTAAGGCAAGTGCTCGATTGATATTGCTATTCTCAAATAGCTTCTTCAAAACATCAAACATCTTCTTGGTCGTCTTCTTCAGAGAGATCTGATGTATCAAGTGATATTTTACAGAGTCTATCAGAATCCTCCTTGCCTTAGCATCACTCTTCCTCCATTGAGAGTTCTATGTTTCTTCTTTTGGATCTGGTACCTTTTCATTCACGGATTTTAGAAGATCATTCTCCTCTAGGATGACGAGTACCCTAGACTTCCATGAGTTGAAGTTGGAAGCCACACTGTTCATCTTGACTGGAAGTTGAAAACTGAGATCTGAAATCTGATGCAAAGGCTCTAGCAAGAGCTAGGTCAATATTGAAGTTTGGAATTTGGAAAATATGATTCCACAGATAGATGCGCCCTGCTAGGGCGAGTTGAATGGACCTCCTTTTTTTCATATATGTGGACAAAACAACTCAAAAACTAAAACCTTAATTTCTTAGTTTCGATAGAAATTAGGTCAAACCTGAAAATTCACCAATCTGGAATTTTCCTCCACGGAAAGGTGCGCCCTCCTAGGGCGAGTTTCCCAAGAGCTCTTTTCAAGACAATCTATGGAGAGAAACACCCAAACTTGGATGCCCTAGTTTCTGACAATGGTATCTATTTAGCACTACTCTGATACCTTGTTAGATTTTCATATAGCAGTATAATTTTCATTATTTTGCAGCGGAAACAAAATATGATCACTAAAAGATAACCATGCATAGAAACAAAGAGACACAAAGATTTTATCCTACGAAACCCTTCTACTCAAGGGAAGAAAATTTAACAACCTTTCTTATATAGAGATTCATTTCAAGATACAAAGTACATCCAGATACAAGAGAGATCTCATAGACAAGCTCTAGACAAGCCCTACAGCCAAAGAGAAGCTCCCAAAGATAACGAAGCCCAAGAATTAGCCTCCTTTTCCTTGCTTCTTCTTCCTTTCTCGCGCACTTGTGGAGCATACTTGAGCAAATTTTCTTGATTGAATGAATGAGGCATCACCTTTATTTATATTGTTTTGTGGTTGACCTATTCCACTTTAGTTGGGGTTGACTTGACTTCTAGGTGAGGTCGACTTGCATATTAGAATAATAAATGTTATTTTATTGTTTCTTATGTTGGGGTCGGCTTGAGAGGATACCTCACGCAGCTATAACATCAACACTTAATGTCCCCAAATGTGCTATCAAGTCATTTGTAAATATAGACCAAGAGACAATAGAGTCATTTCCGTGGTCACAAAGCCATTGGTACCATACAGATTGAGTAGGTTCTAAATACAATGATGCAATAGTTACCTTTTGCAAAGTTGGCACTTGGTGTAGATCAAATAATTCCTCCATTTGTAGTATCCATGTTATTGGAACATTGCCATCAAAATTTCTCATATCAATATTGGGAATGAAGTAATTCCTTGGTCCCAAGTTGAACCCATGATGATGTGTATTATAAAATGATGAACGATGAAGTGTTGGGGACTCAAACCTCTTGTTCTCGAATTGTTTTTCAATTTTATCACTAGATGACTGGGACAAGTCTCTCTTGTTCTCCTTATCCTCTTCTTGAGGAGATGAAATAGGAATAAAGAGATGTCTCATCTCATTCAGAATTACCCCTTTCATATTTCCAAGATCCTCTTTGTTGGCCATCTTTTCCATCTTTTGATCCCTCCTTTTCAAATCACTTTCTATATCATTTTTCATGTTTACTGATTGAAGATGTGTCATTGACCTATCACTCAATTCCTTAACCTTATCCTTCAAATTGGATAGTTGGTTATACATTTCTTCATGAGTCATGGTTAAGCTATCTAGAGGTTTAATTGGTGTAGTATTTTTTACAAAGCCCCTTGTTATGTGAGCCCAAAATAATATTTGCCTACAATTCTTCTCTATTTTCTTTTTATGACACCTTTTGAATCACCCAAAACAAATAATTCAATCAAACGTTGTGCAAGTTTTAAGTTAACATATCTTTAGAAACCTTGGTTTGTAGGTTGTCTTGCTAGCCGACGTTTCTCTTGAATTATCTTTGAAACTTTGACCCCCAATTGGAAATTTTGGCTTGTAGTATATTGGCATGTCTTCTCTGCAATGTCACAAAATTGACAAAATTCCAATGTGTAAGGAAAAAGTTACGATAACTTTCCCAAAACTTGTTGTTTTTGTCCTTTTCAAGAGATCGAGCTTGTATGACCTACCACATGTCTAATTTTCCTTATCTGATTCTGAAATTTTTTCTACAAACACTATGGTCTGTATTCTTTCTTAAGCAACAAGTGGCACTCAATGATCTTTAAAGATTCAAATATAGCAATTTTACCCAAAACACCTATTTGAGACTAGTTTTGGGATTATTCTAAAAACCTTAACTTCCACAGGGTATAACTCTAAACTTATAATGAATCAACACCTGAAATTTTCACCACATATACTTAGCTATGTCATCTGACATTCCTCAAAGTTTAGTTGTCCAAGTCATCCCCGAAAAAAACTATAGCAAAAATGGCCTTGATGCCAAATGTTATGCATCGAATTCTCAAAATAACATAAAAATATAAAGAAAGAGTAACCCAACGCCTTGAGAGTAATAAATAGATGGATAAGAAGCCTCTTTGAGGGGGCAACCTCCTTTTACAATGTATCAAAGGCACAAGACAAGATGATATGATCTCTAAAACTAGGTCTCTGTAGTTAAATGATACAATCATAATTAAGGTACTAGCCAACCAATAAATGTAATGTCACAATATCTATGGCTTAACAAATTCTTCATTGCAAGGCTTGGTGACAAGTTGATGGAGTTGTTGGATGCCTTGGGTTATTAATGCTAGAGCACTGCTTCATGTTATGATAATACCCTAGTTCATGATTTATTGATGGATGCTCATGGTTTATCGATGCTAGTGGAGATTGGATATTGGCATACTTGGAATATTCTTACTTATCAATTATCTAACACTTGTTGCTTTTATGGAATGGGAACCCATAAACCTAGGCTCTCCCTAAGTTGTAAAAGGTGTTAGTAAGTTGTCTTTGATGAGGTATTACCAAAGAGATGATTGGGCTTCTTTCAAAGATGATGTTGCATTTCATTCATATGTCACTTGTTTATGACACATTGATCATCTTCTTGTGGAGTACCCTATTGCTTTTGGTTTAATGTGGCATCTAGACTATCTTTTCCCATGAATCGCTTGGTTTGTTTACATGACGAGATGGTATTTGGAGGCTTGCCCATGGGAGCACCCTAGCATTTTTGAGTTATTTTGACTACTTCATGACATAGACTATTGTATTTGATCGAATGCTCTATCCCATTTGGAGTGGGTTACACTTGGAGGCAACTTGTGGGTGATTTTCCTTTGAGTGCTTTAGCTCTTTGGGTGTCTTTTGCACTTAAGGATGAGTTATGGTTGATTTTCCATGGAGCGTTCTAGCTCATATGATGTACTTCACTCTTGGAGATGCTTGGTTGTTGGTTTTTCATGGTGCGGTTTCCCTTCCAATACTTGTTTGATGGCATAGCACTCACTTCTCATGAAGTGCCCTTGGTTCTTTGCACTTGGATGGCATCTTGGCACTATCAGCTATCATTATGTGTGGAACACTCTCCTTGTTTCTTTCTCTTAGCATGTGTGGAGGCATATTCGTTGGTTAGAGAAGGGATCATCCCCTTCTTATGAATTTGCTTGGCTATTATGGGCACATTCCTCTTGGATTTGAGGTTTTTATGCCTTGATTGATGAGCCCCTTGTTCCATGGATCTAGCTTTGCATATGGATTTGTGAGATAGCATTGGATATTGAGTTTTGGTCGATATGTGGACATCATTTAGTGGAGGACATTCATTGTACATGATTTGAGGTCTTAACCGTTGATGAGGTCAAACGAAGGAAAGCATCCATCTTTGGTGGTTGCTTGCACTATTTTCTATGCTATCTAGGTGGAGCATTCAACTCTATTAGATCTACTTTGCACACATTCTATGCGGAAGTCCACTTTGGAGCTTCATTATACAATCATTCACGATGTAGTGATGGACCGTTCACTTTGGGGAACCATATGTGTGACCCTAGAGCATCTTTGACTCATTCCTAGCCTTGATTAATGGAACACTCCACTATAGGAGGGTTGCTTGCACACTTTTCATGTTGTTATTGGAGGAGCGTTTGCCTTTGGGAGATTATTCATGGAGTTTGTTCACCTTGGAGGTGTCCCACATATCATTTATGCCACTTTTTGAGGTAGTGTTCTACCATGGAGGGCTTATTGCAAACATTTTTATGGTTTGATGGAGGTCATTTGGTTTTGGAGGAGATCTAGGGAGTCAAACCCTTTATCTAGGGTATATTCAGTGATTTTGAGACCTTTTCTCTTGAAGCGCTACCTTTGGAAAGCATTTAGAGGCTAGATATTCGATCTCTACTTGTCATTTGTCCTCATTTAATGGAGGCGTTCCACTCATTCATCTTAGGGGCTTGTACATGTCGGTTTGAACACTTTATTTTATGCATGTTGTTGGAGTATTTTGGTTTCTTTACTCCTCCCTAGGCTAGATCTAGGAGTTTATTATTATTTTATTATAGGAGGAAGATGAGCTAAAACCTATATAAGGGTTTTCTCTCTCCATTTCTCATGGTTGGATTGTGGGAGAAATCCCCTAGAGCTTAGTTGAATATCTTTTGGTTTCTCATGGATAGTTGATCAAAGTGCTCCATTGGATATTTTCTTTGTTGAACATGTTATACAACTTGACGAGAACTTTATACTCAAAACAAGAACTCTAGCCATAAAAACTCATATTTTTGCATAAAAAACACAAAAAAACAACCTTGAATCAAAAAGTGGTGCTACCAGTAGCACCACCTTTTTTTGTGGTTAAAAATATAGACACGAACCAAAACAATACTTAATGTTGTTTACAAAAATCTTAAAATCAAGCCCTGAATTAAAAACTAATGCTACAGGTAGCACACTTTTTCAAAAAATGGCATTATTATATCATTTTGTCAAAATTTAAAATTGTATTTATTAAATCTCTTAGTAACGCTATATAAAACTTGCACTCTGTTTAACACAAACTTTTCAAGGAATTATTTCACCACTCTTTCTACATAAAATAAAATAAAAAAATCTAATAATATTCATAAAAAAAATACGAAATTAAAAAACTCTTCAAAAAATGTATTTTTTTTTAACTTTATAAAACATAAATGATAAAAACTTTAAAAATAAATTAAAAATTTCTAAAAAATATATAATTTTTTTTTTAATTATAAAAAAACCAAAATTTAAAAACTCACAAAACACAATTTTAAAACACTTAAATTTTTTTTAAATAAATTTAAAAAACAAAAAAAAACATACCTCACCCAAACTAGTCCTAAATTGTTACTGGGCAAACTAGCAGGACTAGTTCCCAATAAGAAAAAATAAGGAAAGTGACCCAATGTCACCTCGATCACAAATCCTAACTTCTTTGGAAGCCAATAACCTCCAAGGAGAAGTATCCTTATGGAACCCTGTAGAACACTGATACAACCAAAAAGACTATATTCTCTATGCAAGTGTTAGTTAGGCCAGTGCCTAACTGGAGTCAATTAATCAATTAATCATCCAATGTCATTAGGTGCAAGCAAAGCAAATAAATATATGACCAAAGAATCGTCAATTGCATTTAAGAGTCATCCAACGAAAGTATAAGGTCAATGATAAAAACATCAATATTATGAAGTTCAGATTTGATAACAAATGATCATTTAATTCAAAGTCAGTAACCTTATATCATAAGCAAATGCCATAAACAGAATGAAGATAGATAGCTTCCAAATAATAACAAACGAAATGCAAGGGCTCTTGCACAAATACCAAATACTTGTCTATCATCCATGGATTTACTTATGTTCAAATATCATTCAATATATGACGAGCTACAAGTATGTCAAGTGCATTTAGTCAAGTGTCAAGTTCAAGATCATTTAGCAAGCCATAACATCAGAGGCGTTTATCATCCGTCAACCACCAATAATAAGAAAATGAAGTAACAAGGTTTAAGTATGCATTTAATGACTGAGCTTATGTAAAAATGAAATTTCAGTAGCAAACCAACTCCAGTGACGAATGTAGAAGACCAAAATGCATTAGTAAGATGCCCAAGACCGAACTACTACTCAGCTTCATGCGATCATTTAACAAACCATAAATATTAGCATTTCCAAATAGGTTTTCAATTAGACAAAAGAAATTTACAGATCTGTATGTATAAAGTTCTGAGGTATATCTACACAGTAAATAAGGCTTAAAAATGCACAGAAAATGAACAAAAGGTAAGTAAACTAGCCCTACAAGCTGACTACAAAAAGATGTGCTAACTTGTTTCTGTTTGGTGTTTTGCAGGAAAGGGCAGCGAGCAAGCTGGAGAAAGGGAGATGGAAGGAAGGAGAAAGCGGAGAAGAGGAGAAGATGGAGGGGAAGGGAAGGGAGCTGCAAATGGAAGGGAGGAGTTAGGGCTGCAGCAGGTCTGTAGGAGGAAGCCCGAGTTGTGACAGGGGCCAGCGAGGAGGAATTTTGGGAGGCCGAGGGTGTAGAATAGGGCAAAAGAGGAGGCCAAGTAGGGTAGAGACTAGGTCGAAGGTAGGGGAATGAAGTAGGAAGAGGTCGTAGGGGAGAATGGATCTGCAGTTAGGGTTTACTCAGAAAAAGTCAGAGATTAGGGCTTTAAAAACTAAATTAAAATTTACAAAAATGCATAAATATTAACATGAAAAATTAACAAAACTAAGCTAAGATAATAATTACAAAAATATACAAAACTCAGAAATTCAGTTAAGAGAAAGAGGATCAACCTAGGGTCTGTTAGGTAATCCAACCTAACCCTAGGGCATCCAAGAGGATAGGCCTCTTCCCTTCTAACCTGCTGCTGCTAAAACCTTCGGACCTGCTCCAGCCCAGCTCCTCTCTCCTCCTTCCTTTCCACGGCCTTATCCCCTTGCTCCTCTACCACCTATCTCCCTTATCCCTTCTTCCTTTCTCCACTATCTTTGCTGTCCTTTCTCTCCATTCTTCCACTCCCACCGAACCCCTATCTCAGTAAACACGGGTCTGCAAATTAATTTGCAGACCAAGTGTCTGTCCCTTTTCCTTCTTTTCTGCACCCACAAAACAGAAAATCAGTGTTAGCTTATCAATTCAGTTTTGGAGTTATTATTTTCTTAAGTTAGTTCTGTCATATGCATGCACTATAAGGGTTACACCTCTGCTATACTTTCTTATACACAGTTCTGAAAACTTCTTTGGTTTCATTTACATTTGGTTAACACTGGTTCTTGAGGAATATTGAATGTTAAAGTGGAGAAGTCTTACCACAAACCTAAATTGCAATACTGTTATATTTATTGTGTAACTTACATACAGTTCTGAAGATTATATTTGCACATAGCAACAGATTTGATCTTTTATGGTGATTATTTGACATTTGAACTTACCTTGATTTGGATAGGCATTGGACTTTTCTACATCTTCTTTACGATATATGCTTGTGACATAAGTGATTTGACTCTTATTGGTGGGTGGTTTTGTTATTTATGATATCTCTTGAATTGTAGTTATTGATTACACATTTCCTTAATACAAGCTTATGATTTTTGCATATTTACTTGCTATCCCTAATTGATGAATGTAATGAATGTTTGACTTTGGTATTCCATATATGATGATCTAGGGTTGACTTTACACTTTCATTGTATGATCTACATTGGTTAATAACCCTGGGTGATTATTTGATAATGTACTTTGCCTAATGCTATTATTGGATGATAAAATTGGTATGTTATTGATTAATTGACTCCATCTAGGCACTGGTCTAACTAACACTTGCATAGAGAATATAGTCTTTTTGGTTGTATCAGTGTTCTACAGGGTTCCATAAGGATACTTCTCCTTGGAGGTTATTGGCTTCCGAAGAAGTTAGGATTGTGATCGGGATGACATTGGATCACTTTCCTTATTGTTGCTTATCGGGAACTAGCCCTGCTAGTTTGCCCGGTAACAGGTACATTCAGTAGTGTTACACAACCATCACTACTTTTCTTGTGCAGTCTTGGATAGTAAAGCACCTTATTGCAAGTGACTACATTAAAACCCGGAAATGCATTCAGAATAAAAGAATGGACAGAAAATGTAAATGCTAAAGACTTAAGAAAATGCCAAAGACAACCCACCTTGGGAGTTATACATGTAAGAATCATATCTCCAACGTAATGACTCCTTGAAAATGCCTTTCTTCTGGCTTTCTGGTGTAACCAAGCTGCAAATCCAGCACTTTGTAAAACAAACCAACTCATCTTAATGCAAAAGAAATAGTTATTTTTCAAACTAATGCAAGCCTTATCAATATATTGAATGGAACATACCTTGCCAGTATTCTCATTCAGGACAAACCACCATCTACTCCAGCCATTAGTCTTAGCACCATTCTTCAGCAAAAACCTTTAAAATTTCCTCCTTGATCAACATCTGTAACCAGAATATTTACAAGGGAGATGTGCACATGACAAATGTACATTGGCCCTAATGGGAAATCATGAAGAACTTCCTATTTGATTCAATACAGTTGTCTCATTATACTTAATTCTATGGAAGCCATGCATTGGACAAATACAATACGTAGTCTAACAAACCTAGTTCATTAAGAAAAAGCATTTCAGAAAAATTAAGTGTATAACTGTTAAAAGTCTTACATCTAGAGAGAAGTTTCCTGTTGTACTTTTAGACTTATAAAGAGCATTCGCTGTAAGAAATGACGGATGAAATTATCAGAATTAACAAAATAAACATATATATTGGGAAGAAAAATTATCCAAGGAAAAGTAAATACGTATATTCTCATACCTGCCGTGAGCTTTCCACCGAGCCCAGCATTCTGCATCACAGTTGCACCTTACCATCCTTATATGCCTGATTGGATTTTCTTTCATTGATTTTAGGTTCCACCTGTATGCTGGGGACCAGCCAGAGGTCTGGTTGCCTAAAGCAACACATTGATTAGTTCTGAAGAGTGTGCTGTAAATACTGCCATATAATTGCATTCAATGGACACCTCAAAATTACATTTTGATTTTACATCTGTTGTGCTATTAAATGCAATCATTAATAGCCAAGTAAGTACTAACCCTATTATGCAAAGACTATTCTGCATCACGGCCTTTTGTTGAAGCTTGATTCTTCATTTCTTCTTCTCTACGTTGTCTATCCAAACTAATAGATAACAAAACAACCAAATGAATTTAGCTGTATTCTTGTAATAACATCAAACAATGTTAGACATATTGCTAAATTAGGTAGCAAAAAAACTGAGCCATCTTGAACATGATTTAATATTTACAAATAATCCTACTCATGCTAGTAGCTTAATAGTCATGCCATGCAGGTCATCTAACCATTAAATGCTCATATTTAGACAAATATACACAGTAGTACTTATCTATCACAAATACTAAAAGAGTCCTTTATTTATCAGCTCGATTGGTGGAATATTTTGAGCACATGTACAATATCATCATGTTATAGAGAATGGATGTTATTGTTTGAAAACGCAAGGGGAATTTTTGCGTTTTCATAGACTTCTCTCTCACACCAGCACAGCTGGAGGAGTATGTTCAGTTTATTGGAGGATATTCCGGAGACACATTGCACTTGGGGATTTCATTCAAGCACTCAGCACAGTTGAGGCAGGGTTACATTCCTTACGCTACATTGCTGCATCACTGATGGAGAGCCTTGCTGCTAGGACAACTTGAGGCCTAGGATGGAGGATATGAGCAAGAAGAGAGTTTTAGGACATGAACACTATTACGCCTCAGAGTATCTGTAGCATTCCCAGTCAGGTCTACCATAGTGGGGTTAAAAATTTTGATGTAAAGGCCAAGTTGAAGTGTAGAGTGTTGATTTGGGGTTAAATACCCCTAATCATGTCATGGATAGTCCATTTGATTTCCACCTCCAGGAGGTGCTCGCCTTGTAGGGGTTCACTTGGACGCATGACCACACTCATTTATTTGCCATGTAAAAGGTGATAGCACTTTGCAAAGGGCTTTGTACCCTATCTAGCACACCTTATTTGCTCACTTGGACCTATTTTACCCCTCCTCTGGGTTGTGTTACCCGCAAATTGTACTTCCTTATTGAAGAAGCCTGCAAGGATAATGAAGGAGGACGTTGAGGGCACACATCTGTTGGGGTTAGTTGGGGAATGACGTCCTCCTTTTGGCACACCTAGCATTTGGTGTAGCCTAATTGCATTTTATTACTACTTTTATGTCATTTAGAGATATTTTATTGTTATTTTGAGTGGTTTTGCCCCCAAAGTTGTGGGTGAGCAAGCCAAATGTTATGTTTTTACATTATCTTGTAGGCTCATAACTTAAAATTAGGTGAGGCTAGTCTCATATAAATAGCGCCTCCCTCTCATTGTAAAAACAAAACGAGATATGGGTTCTGTTGTCCGCCAAACTGCACACCAGCAGCAGAAACCTTTTGAAAGCTGTCTCCCTCACTGGAAAGTGGGGAGAGGTGTGGCCTTGGGGGCAAGCAATGAGCCAGGTGCTGTCACCTGAATCCCAGCTCCTCCGTTTAGGCAAACTCCTAACGAAGCCAAGGGGGGTAGTCCCTACTAAAGAGTTGTCTAAGGCTCTTTATGTGTTTTTTTAATGTGTTTTGGATGTAGTGATGTGGATGGGTGTTGTTTAGGAGTTTTTTGAATGATAGACAATATAAAGTCTGAAAATAAAACAAGATAACGCAATCCACGTTGCAAACACCAGATAAAAGATGCACTTGGACAATAAGCAGATCACTTCACATAAATATAAGCAGATACTCCAATATTTGATATTTAGGCAAACAGAAAATAAAATGAAGGACCAGTGCCTTATGGAGTCAAAAAATTAAATGTGAGTTGTGAAAACTTGGTAGAAGTGCTTGAATCGAAAGTTTGTGAGAACGTTATGCAGCTTATCTTGGTAAATTCAAAGTTTTAGTTGTCTTGATTATTAGGATAAGACCAAAGGTATCAAAAGATGGTGAAACCTTGCCCAAGAAAGATACTGGCAACCCTAAGTGACCTGTCGGAAGCACCCAGATTCAAAAGGATAGGTGTCCAATGTTTGAACCGCCCCTGAGTCTGACAGTGGATTCCCGGCGCCACCTCTCGTGGGAAGAACAGTATTTTGTCTTGATTGAGGTTTTGGGTAAAAAAATTTAATTAAGTTATCGATCGTAAATTATCAAGTCTTCCACCTTTCTGAGTACTAGCCCAACCGTTTCCGGTTGGCAGAGCATACGGGTGTAGGACAAACCAAGATAAATTAATTAAGGGGTGTGTGAGTGGAAATTTTTATTATTAAGAAACCTTGTTCAACTCTCCGATAGAGAGCGCTCTTGACTCGGTCTTATGACCACAGTTCAAGAGACTTGCTAGATTAACAATGCCTAATGCAGGGAAATGCAAGAAACTAAAATGCCCTCCGACAGAGGGTGCTCTTGACTTGGATTATGGCCAAGTTCAAGAGACTTTGGTTTATTTTAAAGAAAGTAGAAATTGTAATAGCAATATATTTTAACTTGAAACAAATTTAAACCATAGTATTGATCAACAAGATAAAAAATACTACTAACAATAATGCTTGCAAGATAAACAAATCTAGTGTTCTACCATACAAATTTTAATCTACTAGGTGGGATTGATCCCCAAAACAGGATCAACCACTAGAACCGCTTGCACTTGAGAAACTCCAGCTAGCTGAAAGCTCTACCAAGGAAACCGACGGGGATGGAAGAGTAACCACAAATTATGTGGTCCTGCCCTTGAGACTTCGTCTCAAGGATACAACTTCCGGCTGAAGGCTTTGGAAGAGAAGCAAGATAAAAAATAAACGATAAATAAAACTAAACTACCCAAGAATCTCTTTCAGGTTCAAGACCCTACTCGAGAAAGCATGGGGGTAAGTAAATATGGAATATAACAAAATGACTTAATTAAAAAAGAAATTAATCTAATAGCATATATAACGGATCTAAACTAGAAAGTCAAACCACTCAAGAAGACTACAAAACTTCCCCAAATGGAGGAAGTGAGTGTGGGGGCTTAAAAACCCCACCTGCAACTTTTATTAAGAGAGTACAATTGCCCTTGGGAATGAAACCCTTGTAGGGACTTTGAAATAAACTATTTGTAGAAAACTTGAAACAAACTTTTAATGTCTATTACAAAGGATAATACTGATATTTTTGGTTTGTTTTGTCCACTTGTCTTGATAACTTGCTCGGATTAGAAGTCTCTTTCTTTCACAAAAAGAGATCTTGTTTTATGACAGTCAACTCCTTGTTAAGATGGCAGCCAATAAACTCAACCAAGATGGAAAAAAGTGGATTAGTCTAATAACAAGATGGAACTAGGTAACAACAATATATAAGATCTACGCTAGCATGGTATGAGATCTACAATAATGCTTTAAAATAGTGCAACTAATTACTAGATTTTAAACAAACTAACTAACAATGAGATGCAAATAATAAAAGATCCTAACTATGCAAAATGGAAAATGAAGATCTAAATACTAAAGGTGCCTAAAGACTAGCCCTAACCCTTAACATGCTTAAGCAAAAGACTAATGCTAATGTTTGACCATTTTTTGAAGTTCTTTAATTATATTTTTGAGAATACAAACCTTTTCAATATGATGAGATTAGAAGTGCAAAATATAACTTTGAACTAAATCTAAATAAAATATAAGATATAAGATCTAAATATGCCTAAAAATTAACCTACCATAAGCATGAAACTACTACACACTAACCAAAACTCAAACAGTCAATTCGTTTTTTTTGTGCTTTTGTATAACTTTGTATCTTTTAAAAGGTGAACGAAAGGGAGGCTTTGGAGACTATTAAGGTAGACAGAAAGCAAAGGAGAGAGCAAAACGAAGGGGATGAAGGAAGGTAGGAGGTTGAGAGGAGGTGGAGTGGGACAAAAGGAAAGATGAGATGGCAGCCAAAAGGAAAGGTGAGTGGCTGCTAATAGGAAATGATGGGACAGTCAATACAAAGAGGTAATGGGCAGCTAGTGTAAAGAAGAAGTGGGCAAAACGAATGGGTGGATGGAGCTAATCCTATGGAGATGGGCTTGAAGAGATAAGCCTTATGGACAAGTAACCAATTTGAAAACTTTGTTGAAGAAGTTTGATGGAAAGAAAACACAAACAACTCCTAGTTCTTAACTTTTCAAAACAAGACTTCTTTGATAGCTTTGTGGGATGAAGATATTACCAAACAAGAACCCTTGTACTCGGAATAATACCTGAAAGTCACACACTTAAGAGAAAAGCATAGATCTATAATATTTGTGCTAGATTGTTAGCCCTCTAAATCATAAAATCAAATGCTTAAGAATCCAAAATGCATAGACAAAACATGATATCACCTCATACAAGATGAAGCATGGCACATCAAGAGCTCCCACTTTGACCTCCAAAGTCTCACTTTATTTCAATATTCAACAAATTACAAATTTCTTCAGAGTTTTGGTGCTTAAAGAATCCATCATAAGAGAGTGGAAGGCACCTCTCTTTATACAAAACCAAGAGACAAAGAGCCTCAAACGAATTGGCATGAGGAAAGCCAAAAAACCAATCGAATTCCAATCAACATGAAGGCTTGGAGTGTTGAATGGTGAGTTAACTCCAAGTCTTGGTAGTTGTGAGTGGGGAGGTGGCCTCCACCTTGGCAACGCACCCCCACTCCTCCATCGTGATCATCATCAAGCCATATGTGAGCTTCCATCAAGGATTGACGTGTGCACTTTGAAGAGAAAGCTTGGAGTGCTATGGAGAGAGACTCGAGATTGTGGTTGTTGAGCCATGTGATGTGGCCTCAATCTATGGAATGTGCCCACCATATAATAAATGCTCATCCACCAAACCATTGAGTGCTCCCCACATAACCAATTCGCATATCCTCCTTAGCTTGACGTAAATGCATGCAAGGGCGTGAATCTTTGAAAAGATAGGCTTGGAGCTCGTGGATGTGGTTGTTGAGCCATGTGATGTGGCCATAATCCATGGAAGGAGCCCACCACTTATTAGATACACAACCAACCAAATCGTGAATGCTAGTCGTACGGTGGTGATGGCTCACGTCATTCTCTCTTGAAATGAATTGCTTATCCAAACATTAGAATATCATGTGCTTTATTCATGATATGTAGTCGTACACCTTAGGAAAATATTATTCAACCTTTTCCATGGATTAATTTAATCAATTTTGACTTTTTTAATTTTTTGGTCAAAGTGCATTTTCACCATAAATGCCTGGAAACTGAAGAATTAAGGTGCCAAGGTGAAGAGGATGCTCTGAGCATCAAAACGAGCCTCCCCACGCCCAATTTCGCCTCCGGATGAGGTTTTTATCATTTTTTGAAATTTTTTAATTAAACCATTAAAAAATGGTCTAATTTATGGAAAAAATTATTTTTCTCAGAATGGAACGAAACTCCTAGGGGACCTAGTGCATGTTCATACGACTCAATCGATGTGGCTAACATGTAAAAAATCCTAGACACAAGACTCTAATAACCACCTTAGGTTTTGACCACCATGGGAAATACTCCAGCTTTGGAGGGTTGAGTGAAAAACTCAGGGATTATACGCCACTGATGAGTAGCGCATAATTCCTAAGGAAAAAACACTCTAGAGTATCCCCCAAATGGCTAAACCTACGGATAGCCGAGTCTTTTATAAAAGGACCCCGTTTAGACCAACATTTTACAAAATCCCCATGGAGGTATGAACATGCAGTTATTACAAAAGGGGCAAAATTGCCCTGAAATTGACTTCTGAACTTCTGAATGCTGATGATGAACATGAATCATGTTCAATAAACTGGCGGCTCATCGAAAGTTCAACTATTTGTACAAAATAGGTGATAACAGGTTCATTATGAAATCTTTTCTATTTCTCTTGGTTTATTGGAGTTCTTAGCTTATGAACACCTCTTGGAGATAATCTTTCATTCTTGAAGGTTGATTGAAGGAATATCTAGGGTTTATTTTGCACATGCTGTTGGTTGATGCTAGAGAATGATTGTACTAACCGAAACACAAAGGTGACCTAAGGCAAAACTCTTGCTCATCTTTGCTAAACATTAGTAAGTTATACTTCTAACCTAGTTTAATGGTGCTTTTATGGTGCATTACTCTTATGTGTTAGGGTTTCTTGCTGATAATTTGTTAACCTTGCATGAGGAGACCATCCTTTTATAGGAGCTCTCCATCGTATTGGGCCTTGGATTCCTTCTCTTGCCCTAATTAGGCTCTTCTACGTAATTCTTGAAGTTGCTAGTTGATGCCCTAATTACAAGTGTTGAAAGCCATTTCTAGAGAGGGATGTTGGCTATGATCTCTCAATGCCCTAGGGTTTGAGATAAGAATGTAATTCATGTCTTCCTTGCAACTTTTTAATCAAATGCTGTCATGTTTTATTTTATGCAAAAATACATAAAAACAGTATATGGCTGAAAAAAGCCCTAAAATCTAAATAAATTCATAACTCCAAAAATAGTTGTGAGTTTGTAATTCTAGTCCACCCATTAAATTCGCCCTAGTGGATTTATCCATAAATTTGTGAGGGCATCCCATTCTGACCCGGTGCATTGGGAAACGTGAAAATTGTTTGAATCAGAATTACAAGAAGTTTTTTTGCAGTTCTGATTGGATCATTAAGTGCACCCTAAGCCACTTGATCATTTTCCCTTCAAAGTGCACTTTTCTGAGGTGGTTCCTTAGGAAGTGTGAAACCTTGCCTTGGGATTTTTGAAGTGTATTGAAGTGGTGATATTTATGGATATTGATTGATAGATTGAATTAACTCATTTTATATGATTTATGTGTCTTTATTATTCATTGTTGATTCCATATAAGGCACTAATCTCAGCTATACGGATTGTATAAGGGTATTTGCATGTATGTTGGCGTCTACAGGTGTCCTTCCCCCATTGGGGACTCTCCCTTGGGTTTAGGAGTTACCCGAAGAAGTTGAGGAGTTAGGTTGTGGTGACATTGGGTCTAACCCCTCTCGTATGTTTACCATCACTAGCACAAGGCATACTTAGTCTGCTTTGAAAGGACTGCTAGTTTGAGCAGTAACATTTTTTAGCATCGTTGTCAAGGACCTCAAAGATATTAAAGAAATGTAACTGGAAGATATTCTATTTCTACTTGTCTATTGTGTTATTGTATTCCTCCTTCGGGAGATATCATTGATGTAATTAATAATGTAAGAGTCATTGAAAGAGTTAATGTAAACCCTAGGTCTTATGTCGGCCTAGAAGAACCCATAAAAGATTATTATATTTTGTATTTGACAAGTCGGCCCAGTCAGTTAGGAGAAGTCGGCCCAATCAGTTAGGAAAAGTCGGCCCGGTTGGGGAAAAGTCACCTCGACGGAAGAATATAAATAGAGGATGAGTCTCTCATTTGTAGTCACTCAACTCACTCACACAAGTTCGCATAGGGAAGAGAGAGAGAAGTTCGCACAAATGGAAGAGAAGCTGATTTTGTCTTGGGGTTTATCTTTGTACTTTGTGAATTCTATATTGAGGAAGTTTTGTCGAGGTTTTCTCCCTTGTGGTTTCCCTCAGAAAAATATTGTGTTCATTGTGTTTGTTGTGCTTGTATTTCTTTCAATGATAGACTGTTTAATGTTATTATGCTAAACAAGTAAAAACTAACATGGTATCAGAGCAGGCTTGAAAGAAAACATTGTGTAGCCTTTGCAACTGCAGAAACTAGGGCTTCTTGTTCTGGGAGCTCCCTCCACAGATCAGCTGAAAAAGGAGGTGCATCTAACTCACCTCACTAGGGCGCATCTTTCTGTCGAAGCAGAATTCAATTCCGAGAATTTTCATTTTTGGGTCCCCCACTGCACTGCAACCCGAGAGAACTAGGGCATCAAGTTTTTCGATCATCTGCTCACATAATTGGGAGAAGGAGTACTTTGCTCAACTCGACTTGAGGAGGCGAATTTGCTCAACCAATTAGTTTTCCAAAATCTCGAAGTTGGAAAATTAGGGTTTCTCTAACAAACCCTAGGTCAAGGTAGAAGCAGTTTTCAGAAGGAGAATTTTATGGTAAGTCTCAAATATATTCTATTTCCATTTGAAGTACTCATTATATCAAGATGACAAACAACACCAAGCTTGATGAGAAGCTTGAGGGAGCTGTTATCACCTAAGATGTAGTTACCCCTATGGATGGATCCAGTCATGGATAGCAATAGGGAAGGGCAACTCAAAGGTGCAACCACGATCACCTCGACCTCCAATATGTATGGTTGTCACGCCAGTCGAGGCAACCTTCGCTTTATGTTATCTAGCCCAGACAACAAAGGGGGAGACCCGATCTACTCCCGACAGGTGAGATCAAAACCAAGACACCAAATCAGGGTATTTCTAGGTGAAGTTAGGTGTATGGTTTATCCTAGACCTAAGGATGAAGTCACAAGCCAAGTGAGGGGTTTAATAGGTATAGCTTTGGTTCATAGTTGAATGTACGAGTGACTTATAATGTTTGTAGTGAGATCTAGGGCTAATGTACTAGTTCAATGTCAAAAGATCCACTGCCTTGGGAACCGTGTCCAATGCAGGATAGTTAAGGTTTGCATTGGGGCTAACTAGTACATGAGACAAGCTTGACCATGGTTCATGATGTCTTCAAAGGTATAGTCTACCATACATAGGTCAAACCACAAGTCAATCCAACAATGTAGGAAAGTTGAATTACCTTGTAGAGAAACCAGTGCCTTGGGAATTGGGAAGTGGAGTCAAAGTGGGGTTGACTTATGGTTTAGGACTCCTACAACATGAGATAAGTGGACAGTATAGGTCTTGATGGTTGAATGTGTCTAGATCTAGGTTTAACCCAATTGGACCACAATCCCTTAAAACAAGGAATGCAGTCCCCAAGGCAAGATTTGACAAAGTGACAGTCTAGACCTAGGTTTTAAATTATTCCGGTTTCAGATCTGCAATAATCTCAAGTACCCAGTTCCTAGAAGTGAGTAAACTCACTTCTCCAAGGTGGTGCGACTTTACCCAAGGAGGCTTCAATTTGGGTTTAGGTGGGTCAAATCATGTCGGATGGCATCCAAACTTTAGATCCGGGTAGATCAGTCAAGTAGGAGTATGGATCTATAATTTCGTGGCAATCCACCGGTTAGATCTTTGTAGATCTGAGTTTAAGTGTTCCAAGTGGTCCAAAATGGGGATTAAATCCCTTAAAATGTGGAATGGGGCCCACAAGGTGAATTTCAAGAAAGGGACAACCTGGGTGTATGTTATTTGATGTGTAGATGTCAAATCAAGTGGAATCTCAAACACCCATGTACTAGATCTAGGTCAACTTGCTCAAATGGTGAAGTGCGCCTTCCTTGGGAGAAGCTAAGTTGGCTTGGGAGAGGGATCAAACGGAAGCCAATCCTCACCAAACTATAGATCCGGGATGCCGTGGATGCTATAGAGGTGGGTTTTCAATATCATGCCCAACAACCCACTAGATCTCAGTAGATCTAAGAAAATGCAAAATTGGGGTTTTAATTAATTAGGGTTTTAAGTGTTTTTGACAATTGGATAGATCATGGAGATAGAACTTACCTTGAGATCATACCTGAATGATGTGGATGAGATGCCTTGATGTTGAGGAAGATTCCCGCAGAGATCAAATGAGAGATTGTTGATTTGCTTGCCAATTTGATGCCCAAGTCCACAAGTGCGCCTTCCTCTACCTGTCAAACCAAGGAATAAAGATTCAATCAGTAAGAGCAAGTATGGAAGAAATACAAGAGAAATGCAAATAGTAACATGAAATAGAAGGTCCTGGGACAGTAATACTCCCTGTTACCAACGAAGAGCTCCAAAGAAGAAGTAGGGAGAGTCTTCCCCTACCAATACCTCCTCCTCCAAGCAAATCGGCCTCCACCTGTAGATGCAAAATCGTGGTACAATAGATATGGCAAACAAGATCTCCAATAACTCAGTGCAAAGGAAGAACCAACGAACGAACACCAAAAAACATTCACCACAACATTGGAGATAGATGCAATAATAATTTTCTATTCCAATAATCCAGAGCCAAAAGTCCCTTTACAATGAGAGGCTCTCTCCTTTAAATAGGAAGGAGAGGCACCAAAACCCTAACCACTTTTTGAATGAGTGGCTAAGATTAAAAGATACAAATGTCTAATCAATGGTTGAGATGAGCTCAACAACATAATACATGGATCACACATAAAATATAACATAAGTGGACAAAGTCGCCCTAGGAGAGGGGAATCCCACCAAATCATGATGACAAAATATCATAAGAGGCTCATGGTGGGTCCAAGGGGTAATTTTATCCCTCCTTGGTCAATCCCCATGGCACAATAACCAATAAATAATCATGAATGTACCAAATCGTGCCTCCAAGGTGAAGTCGTGGTCCTCAAAAGACCTCAAAAATCCACAAAAAGTGCCATAAGTGATGGATGCGGGCCCCGATGAAGCTGAAACTGCTGGAGGAGGTGTGGAAGGTCCCGATCTATCATCACTGATCATCCCATGCCATAACTTTGCCTCAGTAGCCCAAATCGATTTCCTCAATAGCCATTTCTACCAATCCTGAAATGCCTCGGGAAGCGTGAAACTGCCCAAACAGCCTCCTGGAGTGATGGCGCTGTCAAGGTGAGGGCACCAATGTGTCCGGGAGGGGGGTAATATGGTAAAAACAAGTCGTTGGACCACCCCCTCCATCATCAGCGCCCTAGGTCAACCGGATAAAAGTCATCTCTGCTCTGACAGGGCCTTCAACAGACCAAAACTGCACTAGGACAGCCTACTGAGGCTAAATCATCACTGTAAGTGCCCGGAACTGAAAACAAACTGTCCCATTGGACTCAGAAGGTCCAAATCCATCCAAGATGTGTACTCATACACCATATGAATCTCTGCATGATCAAAATAAATATCCAATGTACCGGAACAAGGCCCATAATAATGATCTGTAAATGACCAAACACTGCTGTATCCCAAGAATCATCATCATAACCCTGTAGCTGCTGCATAGAATCATCCTGTATGTGTACATAGACCATATATCATCTATCCATATCATCATAAGGTCCAACATCTCATGTCCCATGGTCCTCCATGGTCAAACTAGGTCTAACCAAGACCAAATACAACTCAAACTATCATCCATAGCTGCTGCAAGGTGTCAAGGTTAATACATGCTTTACAATTTATTCAAATAGCCAATATAACACAGAGTAATCATGACTGGCGATCTAAATCCAAATATATAGTGTCGTTAATTATTATTATTACTCAGACTAGACTTTCAGGACCATACTCACTTCATAGTTGTGATCAATTTGCTAGTGAAGGGTGAAGGCTGAAATAACTGGCTAGGCTAAGGGATGACTTGACTGACTTGACTTTGTGACACTTTGGCAAGGGAAAGGGAATACACACCATAGTATATACTGAATGAGCAATAACACAGGGAATGGCGGTGTCTCACAAATGGATGAGTTGTTTAAAGAGGGTTTATTCACCTTCACAGATGCGCACAATCCATAATACAAACAAGGCCAGCAATTGTTTATTCCATTGCTTTTTGGGCCTGAGGTTTCCATAGCCTTGATCTATGTGTGTTTACAAACACATTGCATAGATTTACATTTATTTTTAGGCTTTCTGCTGCAGGTGTGTTTTTAAGGCACTTGTTTACCTGAGCACTTCTAGGTGTGTCATGGACAACTTGTTTACCTAGGTATTTATTTTTCCAAAAGATATAACATTTTATTTTTCATGGCCATTTTTAATTGGCATTTCTTTCACATACGAGATATAGCATTTTATTTTTCCAGATTTTGTATTCATGGCAGCACTAAAAGTTTCAGGTTTAGCCAACACAACTTTAATGACTAGGGGGAATTCACAAGGAACTCCAACTCACCATAGGTAAGTTTTGTCACCAACTCAGAGCCGAGACACAATAAACAGGGAAGCTCATCCAATACAGAGGCTATAGTGGGGAAGGGTCCTCCATGCCACTAGTCAAGTAGTAAGTCAGGGTGATAATCTAAAAGGTAAGCCATGGATGGATGAAGACAATGAAAAGATGAAGCCAACACTAGCAAGCCAAGGTATGGTTGAATGATCACCTCTATTCTCCCTAAGGAGGGTATGTACCAATGAGTATGAATAGTGAACTTCTAAGTCTGAGTAGGGACAGTAATATATATATAATAGGTCAACCAGGTCCAAATATCTATATGATCGCCAGATCATGACACTAAGTGCTAAGTCATGCTATAAGAATAAGTATAAAAGCAATCTAACCCTAATACCGTGATATACCTGCTGAGTCATATACCTGAAAGCTCATCAACCTGTACCATCATCTGTCCTCTGAGACTGCTGCTGTAACTCTGGGCAATACTGTCTGCTCTGTACCAATGGCATAATGGCTACATCGGTCACCTCTCTGAGTGTCCTAAAACTCAGTCATGGCATGGGGAATGCAACTGCTGTCCACAATCTGATAGTGATCCAATATAGATGCTCATCTCGGCATCTCAAATGTAAGGGAACTGGCTGAATAGTGTACTGGAATGAGAAAAATAATGTATGGTAGCCCGGCTACTATATGTGTGATAACAGGAGCCCAGAACTTCAGGGCATGGAAATATAGAATCATGCTCATTCTTGAAAAACATGACCTAGAAGGCTTTATAAAGGAAGGACTTACAAAACTAGAGGGAGATGAAGCCAAAGCAAGGCATAAGAAGAATATGGTCAAGGAAGAGAGGATCATAGTTGATTTCTATAAAAGATCACTTGATCCCTCGAGTGTCTTCAAAGAAGACTCCAGAAGAAATGTTCGATGGCTTGACCAACCTATTTGAAGGGAAGAACATTAATAGGAAAATGACCTTGAGAAATCAACTCAGGGAGTGAAGATCTTGAAGTCTGAGTCCATGCACTCATACTTCTCCAGACTGTCTCAGATAAAAGAACAACTAGAATATATTGGAGACACGGTAGAAGATGCTGAAGTTGTGATGACCACTATGAATGGTCTCCCCAGATATCAGGAGGCATTTGTTCGTGGCATATGTGCTAGAAAGAAACTGTAACAGTTCAGACAGCTATGGGAAGAGTGTGTGCAAGAAGAAGAAAGAATAGCGGTAAGAGAGGAGAAACTAAATGAAAATGAAAATGAAGATCAAGCTTTGACAACTCATGCCAAAGGTGGAAGGAAAAGGAAGAACGATGTACGTTCCCATGAGGACTCTCCAAGAAGATCTCAAAGACATCAAAAGTGGAAGAAGTTCAAAAGAGACCTATCTTCAGTTGAAAGTTACTCTTGTCACCAGACAGGACACATTGTGAAATATTGTCCACTCAAATATGGACAACATAAGAAGCAGAAGAAGAGATTTCATGCTCATGCAGGGGAAGACAATGAGTATGATGAAGAAGACAAAACCAGAGAAGATGAAGACTCCAGTGAAGAATATGTTCTAATATCAGCCCTCACTGGTTCAGTATCTCATGGAAGTGATACTTGGCTAGTAGATAGTGGAGCTTCAAAACATATGACGGGATACAAAGAATCCCTCTCACATCTCATACAGAAGGAATCTCCACACAAGGTAAAGCTTGGAGATGACTGTCAATATCCCATCAAAGGAATGGGAGAAGCCTCTTACAAATTGGACTCTGGAAAGTCCATGAACATGAAGGATGTACTTTATGTACCAGGTTTGAAGAAGAACCTTCTATCTATTTCAGCATTAGATAAGAAAGGTCTTCGAATTGCATTTATAGATGGTGAAGTTCTTATGTGGCCAAAGGGGAAGACTATCAATGATGTAGTAGTCATTGGAGTAGAAGGAGGACTTTACAAACTAAAGGGTCATGCAGATACAACACTGATGACCAGTACCATGAGCCCTTGTGAGCTATGGCATAGAAGACTAGCTCATGTACACTACAAAACCTTACCAATAGTAACTAAGGTGGTGACTGGACTACCAGAAATCCAGGTTGATCATGAAGGAGTATGCAAAGGATGTGCTCAAGGAAAGAGTACGAAGAATCCATTTCCAAGCAGCGAGAGCAAAGCTAAAGGTATTTTGGATATTATTCATTCAGAAATTTGTGGACCTATGTCCACCACTTCACTAAGCGGGTATGTTTACTATGCTTCTTTTATTGATGATTACTCCCGCAAAACATGAATTTATTTTCTGAAGAATAAGAATGAAGTCTTTGAAAAGTTTAAAGAGTTCAAGGCTCTTGTAGAGAACCTCTCTGAAAAGAAAATAAAGATACTAAGGACAGATAATGGAGGGGAATACACTTCAGGCAATTTCAAATATTTCTGTAAACAAGCAGGGATTAAGAGGGAGCTTACTATTCCATATAATCCACAATAGAATGGTGTAGCTGAAAGGAAGAACATAACTATCATAGAAGCAATAAAGGCCATGATCCATGATCAAGACTTACCCATGCATCTATGGGCAGAAGCAGCTAGAACCATAGTATATGTACAAAACATAATCTCTCACAGTGCTCTTGGCAACAAGACCCTGGAAGAGATGTTTACCGGTATGAAGCCTGAAGTCAGTCATCTAAAGATATTTGGATGTCCAATATTCATTCACATTCCAAAAGAGAAGAGATCGAAGTTGGAACCTTCAGGAAAGAAGGGAATATTTGTGGGCTATAGTGAGCAATCAAAGGCTTACCGTATCTACATCCCAGGATTCTGCTAGATTGAACTCAGTCGGGATGTTACTTTTGATGAAGACACAGCTTTCAACAAATCCAAGAATGTAAATTTTAATCCAGAGATCACTACTCCCTTTGGATATCCCTGAGATCTCAAGCGGTTTGAGTCTCTGTATATCAATAATGCTATAATGAAATAAGACTCAACAACTATAGATCTCTTTACAACATAAACACTGAAATGCTCAAATCAATCACACATAACACTGCATATACCCTGGAAACCCCAAACGGGGAAAACCAACAATCCCGTGGGGCTTTCTTCTATCTCAAGCCCAGAGCAATATATGAAAGAAGTAAATACAACAATGTTACCTCAGATGTAACACTCAATCCTGAACGGGTCAATACCCTAGATCTTCATGCATCAGCTGATGCATGCACTAAGGAAATATGCCCTAGCTGTGAATCTGGATCTGAGTCAGTCTGCAGGTAGCTCTGACTGTACTGCCTCTCTCAACCCTCTGCTCTGATCTGCTCTACTCTGGAAGAAGGCCAACTGCGCAACTGGTGAATGCGCCCTTCCTCTGCATGGAAAAGTGTGCCCTCCCCTCTGGATGTCAAATGCTCGTACAAGATCAGATCTCAGCAGATCTAAGCTTTGATCGTCACAGACCTTCCTCAAACACTGAGGCAAGGCTACCCTGAAAGTCTCAAACACTCAATCGACAAATCGGACTTTGAATGAGCTCCTCTCTCCTCAAGTAATGTGCCCCTCTCCCTCTCTGGAAGTCATCCTCCACAATATCTGCAGAATCCACTCAAGTGAACTATCTCAGTCCACAGATCTGGGTGCCAAGTGCCTCTGGAGCTAGTGGTCTTTGATCCAGCTCAGATCGGACCACTCTCCCTCCTACAGAAGCTCCTCTCTCTCTCAAAAAGTCGCACTGCATGCACTAATGCGCCCTCCTCACTCCTGATCTATCACTCTCTGATAAGTCAACTAAGCAACCTCATCCAAGGACCCCCTGCCTCTATATATAATCTCACCGATCAATTAGGTTTACCAAAAACCTAATATCGGTGCATGCAAAAAGTCACTTTTGCATGCATCTTTTAATCACTGACAGGTCATGAAAATCACATGCATGCAAAGGGAAAAACACCCCGGAAGGTCCACATGCAGCCACCAATGGACTCATGGCACTGAGTAGAGTGTAGCTCACCCTCTACTCCATACTGATGCCTATATTGTTGATGTACCTCCATGCAAGGCATCTAAATCATGCAGGACATCCTTAGATACCATAAAAACTAACAAAGAAGACTCATGAGGATGAAGAAGAGCATGAAGCTCCTAGAGTTACAGAAACGAACAGTGTACCAGAAAGAAATGTTGAAGAAGAACCTATTCTAGAGGATCATGACATGGAAGAACCTCAAAGACCTGAGGAGACACCTCATGAGGAAAATCCACGAAAGAGAAAACCATCTTGGGCACAAGAATTAATGCAAGATGCAGGAAGGTATGGTGCCCCTGAAGGAACTAGTAGAGAAAGCAAGAGACCAAGGCCATACTCCAGTTATGTAGCCTTGATGTGTAACCTTGTTGAAGAGGAACCGACATGTTTTGAAGATGCAGTAAAGAAGAAGGAATGGCTGGATACTAGTCCAACATCAAGAATGATGTTTGGGATGTGGTACCAAGACCAAAGGACAAGTCAGTTGTTTCATCAAAGTGGATCTTCAAAACAAAACACTCAGCAGACGGAAGCATTGAAAATTACAAGGCAAGGTTCGTAGCCCAAGGGTTCTCTCAGAAGGAAGGAATTGATTATGAGGAGACCTTTGCTCCTGTGGCCAGATATACCTCAATTAGAACCATTCTTGCCTAGGAAACCAAGATGAAATGGAAGTTACATCAGATGGATGTAAAGAATGCGTTCCTGAATGGGAAGATAGAAGAAGAAGTATATATCGAGCAGCCAGAAGGATTTGAAACAGAAGATAGAAAGTCACATGTATGTAAATTGAAGAAAGCATTGTACGGGTTGAAGCAAGCACCCAGAGCATGGTATGGAAGTGTTAGATTATGACAACTGAGGAAGGTCTTCCTGCATGCATGTGTCTTTGCATGCAGAAGACGAAAATTGAGTAAACCAATAAAAATGTATTTAATTAACTTTTCCTAAGTTTACTTGGGAAAATTAATTAAAGTGATCTATTTAATTATTGACTTAATGAAATTACTTTTTATAAAGTATGAGAGAAAAATTAAAGTGAATGGCAGGATCTAATCTTGGCCATTGATCTCACCGGAGGATCTCATCCATTGATCCATAATGAGATCAGGTTATTCACTTAGCATTGAGTTATAAAGGAAAGGTCAATTGGTTGAGAAGACACACATTCATACCGACAGAGATTGAGAGAGCAGATTTGTAAGAGAGCAGATTTTGGAGAAGAAGACAGAGGAGCAGCGAAGCAAAGAAGGACAGCGCGGAAGAGAAAGAGAGAAGCGGCGACAAGGCAGAGGCATTCACCCAGCAGGCAGACCGTACAACAATCCGTACAGTCCGTACGGATCCGTACAGCAGGCTGTACAGCTGCAGTAGGCAGCTGCCTTGGGATCTGTGCCATTCAGTCAGGTTTTTCTCTGTATTTCTGTGCATTTTGATTTTGCCATTGTTGGTTGGAAATCGATTTTCTGATTTGTAACAACTCCATATTTTCTGAATAAAATATTTCTCCTACTGCTGCACCGGTTTTCCCATCTTGGGTTTTTCCGGGGGTTTATACCCGAAAGATAATTGTGTTATTTCTATTGGTGTGATTGATTGGTATATCTCTCAATGTTTTAATTCCGCTGCAAATTTATGAGTGAAGAAACCCTAGGGTGATTGAAAGTAATTAATTGCATGCTTTTGGTCCTAGCTGGGTTTTAAAGGAAAATTTACATGGTATCAGAGCTCTTCTGAGCAGACTGAGAGATAGCAGCAGAGTACTTGGATAAATCACTACATATCTATCCAAGGGTTTATTGGCACTATTTACTATGGCCGCACAGTTGAGAGTTGAGGATAGACTCCAGTGGGCACAGAACTTTCCTACTTGGAAAGAGAGGATCACCAGGATCCTGGATGTCAGTGATGCTGAAGAGCACATTGATAGTACCAAGGTTCCTCCCACAGATCCGGCAGATTTAGTAGCTTGGAAGAAGATAGATTCCAGAGCTATGTTGATCATTCTAGATGGGGTGAAGGACCACATAGTCCCTCACCTGTCTGGGAAGAAGTTCGCATTAGAGATGTGGACGGCTTTGGAGAGTCTTTACCAGAGCAAGAATGAAAACCGGAAGATGGTACTGCGGGAGAGAATGCGCAGTACTAGGATGGCCAAGGGTGAAGGAGTGGTGCCTTATCTTACAAGGTTCACACAGATTAGGGATGAGCTTGGAGCAGTGGGCTCTAAGAATGAGGATGAGGAGCTAGTTCGTATAGCTCTCAATGGCTTTTCTAAGCCATGGGACGTCTTTGTTAAAGGCGTGGTGGCTAGGGAGAAGCTCCCTAAATGGCAGAGATTGTGGGATGACTTCGCACAGGAAGAGACCCGCATGGGTCAAGGATCAGCTTCATCCAGCGGTACTACACAGATCATGGATGAAGAGGCTCTAGCCCTATCGAGCAAAGGTAAGGGGAAGGAAAAGAAGAAGAAAGGTGGCAAGAAGAACTTGGACATGGCAAAAGTCAAGTGCTTCATTTGTCACGAGCATGGACACTTTGCTTCCCAGTGCCCAGAGAAGAAGAATAAAAACAACAACACTCAGATGGCAGGTTCAACGGAGGTGGATGATTTCAGCAGGAGTTTTGAGGAAGACTTTTGCTTGATAGCTTGCATGGCAAGTTCCATCAGTAGCAGTATCTGGTATGTGGACAGTGGTGCTTCTTGTCATATGACAGGACATAGGTCTTTCTTCAAGAGCTTGAAGGAGGGTGGAGTAGATCTCCAAATTGAGTTAGGAGATGATGCGTGGTATCAGGCGCAGGGTGTTGGCACTATATCGTTTCAGAGGGAGTCTGGAAAACCTATCAGCTTTGCTGATGTGTTATATGTCCCAGGGATGACAAAGAATCTCATATCAGTTTCCACACTAGAAGACAAGGGTTTTCTAGTGACTTTCCGAGACAGGAAAATATATATCAGGCCACATGGGTCAGATCAGAGATTGGACAGGATGATTGGGGTTCGGAGTGGGAAGGTTTACAAACTACAGTTTGAGCTTGCAAAGGCTCTGGTCAGTAGCAGCAGCAATGATGGTGAGTTATGGCATAGGAGGATGGCACACTTACATCATGGTGCACTGAGGCATCTGAGACAGGCAGTCATTGGAGTTCCTTCAGTTCAGGAGGACAAGCACAACCACTACAAGGGTTGTGCGTTGGGAAAGAACATCAGGAGACCTTTCCCACATAATGAGCACAAGTCTGAGGGAGCCTTAGACTTGGTGCATTCGGATGTATGTGGACCGATGAGTGTACATTCATTCAGTGGTTACAGTTACTGTGTCACATTCATTGATGACTATTCCAGGAAAACCTGGATCTATTTTTTGAAGACCAAGTCAGAGGTCTTCGATCGGTTCCAAGAGTTCAAAACTCTCGTGGAGAACCAAACAGGAAGAAAGATCCGAATATTGAGGACAGACAACGGTGGTGAGTACACCGGCAGAGAGTTCATGGAGTACTGTGCATCAGAGGGGATCAAGAAGGAACACACTGTTCCTCATACCCTACAATAGAATGGAGTGGCAAAGAGAAAGAGCCGGACACTGGTGAGTGCAGCTAAGGCCATGTTATTTGATCAGGGATTACCTCTATTCCTATGGGCCGAGGCATTTCGAACTGCAGTATATGTCCAGAACAGGTGTCCCCACACTACATTGGGGAGGAAGACACCTGAGGAGGTATTTACAGGTACTAGACCAGACGTAAGTCATTTGCGTATATTTGGGAGTATCTGCTCTTGTCACATTCATGTTAACACTAGGAAGAAGTTGGATCCTTCTGGAGAGAAGGGGCTTCTAGTTGGGTATAGTGAGACTTCCAAGGCTTATAGAGTTTATATCCCAGCTCGCAAGAGGATCATTGTGAGCAGGGATATCCAGTTTGATGAGGACCAAGCCTTGAGAAGATCTATGGACTTACCAGCACAGGAGCAACCAGCTGAAGACTCTGGAGGAGTCAAGTTGGAGGAGTCACAGGTACAGGTTTAGACACAAGGCACAGGTTTTGGTAGTCAGAGGGAGTGAGGAGAACAGGATCCCCCTATTTTTTATGGGGAGGATGGGTAGCAGCAAAAGGAGAATATCCAGCAGCCGCAACAGGCAGACACTAGGCCATGGCCTAAGTGGTATAGGGCCACTGTTCAAGATTCCAGACAGGTGAGTCTTCCACAGAGAACTTTCAGACGAAGCGTACCACCAAATAGACTGAGTTATATGGCACTCATGACAGAGTTGATTGACTCTTAACCTTCTAGTTTCAAGGAGGCTGCATAACATGATGTGTGGCAAGAGGCCATGGTTGAGGAGTATGACTCAATCATGAAGAATCAGGTATGGGAGGTTGTTCAGAGACCACAGGGTAATAAGGTGGTGGGTTCTAGATGGATCTATAAGGTAAAGCATGCAGCAGACGGAAGTGTGGAGAAGTACAAGGCACGCTTCGTGGCGAAGGGGTATTCGCAGAAGGAAGGTATTGACTATGAGGAAACATTCACCCCTGTCACTAGGTATTCTTCTATTCAGACTATCCTATCATTGGCAGCAAAGATGGGTTGGCATGTTCATCAGATGGACGTGAAGACAACCTTCCTCAATGGAGTTATTAAGGAAGAGGTTTATATTGAGCAGCCAGAGGGGTTCGAGACAGAGAGTAGAGAGTAGCATGTATGCAGGTTGCACAGAGCTCTTTATGGGCTCAAGCAGGCACCTCGAGCATGGTACTCGAGGATTGACAGCTATCTACGAGAGATGGGTTTCCAGCGGAGTGAGGCAGACCATAACCTGTACTTCTTGGCAGGTGAGGTACCTCTCATACTAGTTCTATATGTGGTGATCTCTTTCTTACAGGAGATGAGGAGTTGATCAGGGACTACAAGTCTAATCTTGCAGTAGAGTTTGAGATGAAAGACCTTGGGTTGATGCATTACTTTTTGCGTCTGGAGGTTTGGTAGAGAGATGGATGCTTCTTCATTGGACAGGGGAAGTATGCAGTTAAGATCTTGAAGAGATTCAGGATGGAGGACTGCAAGTCTATGGCTATACCTCTAGTTTCCAACTGGAGGAAAATTGATGCATCAGGATCACAGAAGTTTGATCCTACTCTGTATAGGCAGCTTATCGGGTCGCTTATGTATCTGGTCAACACTCGACCAGACATCAGCTTTGCAGTCAACTCTTTGAGTCAGTACATGGTGAACCCTCGAAGAGTACATTGGACAGCTGCGAAGCACATACTTCGCTACATCAGAGGTACAGTGGAGTTTGGATTGGTTTATGAGCACAGTGGGAGTTTTCAGTTGGCAGGGTTTATAGATGCTGACTGGGCAGGATGTGTAGAGGATCGGAAGAGCACTTCAGGTTGTTGCTTCAGCATTGGGTCAGGAGTCATCTCTTGGTTCAGTAGGAAGCAGAAGTTAGTTGCATTGAGCTCAGCTGAGGCTGAGTACATGGCAGCCAGCATGGCTGCATGTGAGGGGATGTGGCTGAGGAAGTTGCTCTAAGGATTGTTCGAGAGTGAGATAGAGACTATTATAGTTCACTGTGATAATCAAAGTGGTATCAACCTTTCTGATAATCCAGTGTTCCATGACAAGAGCA
This sequence comes from Larix kaempferi, assembly GCA_027924585.1. Taxonomy (NCBI): domain Eukaryota; kingdom Viridiplantae; phylum Streptophyta; class Pinopsida; order Pinales; family Pinaceae; genus Larix; species Larix kaempferi. The sequence continues at coordinate 6,790,059 of BSBM01000035.1, forward strand.
AGCACATTGACATCTGGTATCACTTCCTCAGAGATTGTGTTCAAAGAGGAACCATTCAGTTGGAGTACATTCAGACAGATGAGCAGGTGGCAGACATATTCACCAAGGCCCTTTGCAAACTCAAGTTTGTGAAATTCAGAGACAAGTTGGGGTTGTTACCGAATCCCTTCCTCGTTGAGAGGGAGTGTTAGATTGTGACAACTGAGGAAGGTCTTCCTGCATGCATGTGTCTTTGCATGCAGAAGACGAAAATTGAGTAAACCAATAAAAATGTATTTAATTAACTTTTCCTAAGTTTACTTGGGAAAATTAATTAAAGTGATCTATTTAATTATTGACTTAATGAAATTACTTTTTATAAAGTATGAGAGAAAAATTAAAGTGAATGGCAAGATCTAATCTTGGCCATTGATCTCACCAGAGGATCTCATCCATTGATCCATAATGAGATTAGGTTATTCGCTTAGCATTGAGTTATAAAGGAAAGGTCAATTGGTTGAGAAGACACACATTCATTCCAACAGAGATTGAGAGAGCAAATTTGTAAGAGAAAAGATTTTGGAGAAGAAGATGGAGGAGCAACGAAGTAAAGAAGGACAATGCGGAAGAGAAAGAGAGAAGCAACGACAAGGCAGAGGCATTCACCCAGCAGGCAGACCATACAGCAATCCGTACGGATCCGTACAGCAGGCCGTATAGGCTGTTCAGTCGGGTTTTTCTCTGTATTTTTGTGCATTTCGATTTTGCCATTGTTGGTTGGAAATCGATTTTATGATTTGTAACAGCTCCATATTTTCTGAATAAAATATTTCTCCTACTGCTGCACCAGTTTTCCCATCTTGGGTTTTTCCGGGGGTTTATACCCGAAAGATATTGTATTATTTCTATTGGTGTGATTGATTGGTATATCTCTCAATGTTTTAATTCCGCTGCAAATTTATGAGTGAAGAAACCCTAGGGTGATTGAAAGTAATTAATTGCATGCTTTTGGTCCTAGTTGGGTTTTAAAGGAAAATTTACAGGAAGAATTGATAGCTTCCTGATGAGCTTGGGCTTTACCAAGAGTAAAGCATATTCTAATCTTTATTATAAGATTATGGATGATGAACCTATGATACTACTGTTGTATGTGGATGATTTGTTTCTAATAGGAGAAGACAAGCCCATCACTGAATGTAAGAGAACGCTTGCAACAGAATTTGAGATGAAAGACCTTGGTATGATGCATTATTTTCTAGGTCTTGAAGTAGTTTCCAGATGAGATTTTCCTTAGTCAAGGAAAATACACAGTTGAGATCCTGAAGAGATTTGGGATGATGGATTGTAAAGCCATGACTACTGTGATGGTGACAAACTTGAAGCTCCTGAATGATGCTTCATCAGAGATAGTAGATGTCACCATGTACAGACAGATTATTGGGTCATTGATGTACTTGACCAATACTAGACCAGATATATGTTTTGTTGTGAACACATTGAGCCAGTATATGGTGGAGCCCAGACATGTTCACTTGATTGCAGCAAAACATGTGATACGTAACCTAAAGGGTACGCTGGATTATGGACTCAGATATGCTTCAGATAGTGAGTTCAGGTTGTACGATTGAGTTGGAAGTGCCAAAGATAGGAAAAGCACTTCAGGATGTTGCTTTAGTTTGGGATCAGGCATGATCTCATGGCTCAATAGAAAGCAACCCTATGTTGCACTCGGTACAGTAGAAGTTGAATATGTAGCAGCTTGTTCAGCTTGTAGCGAAGCAGTTTGGCTTCGCAAGATGTTGGCAGGATTGTTCGATGCAGAGATAGATGTGACGGATATGCTCTGTGACAACCAGAGTTGCATCAAGATGACAGAGAATCCAGTGTTCCATGATAGATCGAAGCACATTGAGATAATGTTCCACTATATCCGGGATATGGTGCAAGAGGGAGCTATAAAGCTCAAGTATGTTCCTACAAAGGAACAAGTTGTTGATGTGTTGACTAAGCCTTTGTCTCGCATAAAGTTTGAATACTTTCGAGACAAGCTTGGTGTGGTCCGAAAGGACCTCCCTCAAAAGAGGGAGTAGATTCCGGTCCTTAGGTGACTGATGTCGATCCAGAGGTGGTTGATGTCGGTCCAGGGGTGATTGATGTCGGTCCAAGGGTGACTGAAGATCAATACTTTCCGATTGATAGAGTTCCAGCCCTTAGGTGACTAATGCCGGTCCAGAGGTGATTGATGTCGATCCAAGGGTGACTGAAGATTGGTACTTGCTGACTGATAGAGTTTCGGTCCTTAGGTGACTGATGTCGGTCCAGAAGTGACTGACACCGGTCCAAGGGTGACTGAAGATCAGTACTTGCCGACTGATAGAGTTACGGTCCTTAAGTGACCAATGTCGACCCAGAGGTGACTGATGCCGGTCCAGGGGTGACTGAAGATCAGTACTTGCCGACTGATAGAGTTTCAGTCCTTAGGTGATTGATGTTGGTCCAGGGGTGACTGAAGATCAGTATTGCGTTTACTGATGATAATGCTCCCGCTGATGATGTTGTTGATCCAACAGAGGATGTTGCTGATGATGTTCCAGCAAAGGATGTCGCTGATGATGATCCAGCAAAGGATGTTGTTGATGATGATCCAGCAGAGGATGTTGTTGATGATGTTCCAGCTGATGATGTTGCTGATGATGTTCCAGCAGAGGATGTTACTGATGATGTTCCAGCAGAGGACGTTGTTGATGATGTTCCAGCAGAGGATGTTGCTGATTATGTTCCAGCAGAGGTTGTTGTTGATGATGTTCCAATAGAGGATGTTGTTGATGATGTTCCAGCAAAGGATGTCGTTGATGAGGATGTTCCAGCGGATGATACCCTAGACATATGATGATCCAAAACTTCCTACGACATATAGAGATTCACAAGTCAATTGTGCAGCTGTTGATGTTACCCGCAGAATACCTTCCTAGTTAAGAGGGAGTGTTAAAGAAATGTAACTGCGAAAGATATTCTATTTGTACTTGTCTATTGTATTATTGTATTCCTCCTTCGGGAGATGTCGTTGATATAATTAATAATGGAAGAGTCATTGAAAGAGTCAATGTAAACCCTAGGTCTTGTGTCGGCCTAGAAGAACCCAGAAAAGATTATTATATTTTGTATTTGACAAGTCGACCCAATCAGTAAGGAGAAGTCGGCCCAGTTGGGGAAAGCCACCTCAACGGAAGAATATAAATAGAGGATGAGTCTCTCATTTGTACTCACTCAACTCACTCACACAAGTTTGCATAGGAGAGAGAGAGAAGTTCGCACAAGTGGAAGAGAAGTTGATTTTGTCTTGGAGTTTATCTTTGTACTTTGTGAATTCTATATTGAGGAAGTTTTGTCGAGGTTTTCTCCCTTGTGGTTTCTCCGAGAGAAATATTGTGTTCATTGTGTTTGTTGTGCTTGTATTTCTTTCAGTGATAGATTGTTTAATGTTATTATGCTAAACAAGTAAAAACTAACAAAAGAAAGTGACGACATTCTATCGAAGAGGGATTCCCGGGTTGAATTATTCAGAAACATACAAGATCTACCGTGTGGTTTAGGTACATTCTTGTTTTGTACTGGTGAGATTTGTTGATCTAACTTGATAGGTCTCTCCTGGTGACTCCAACTAAAGAAAATAAAAAAATAAGTACCCTACATGGACTAGGTTGATCCAAGAGGTAAGTTTTGCATTGTACTTTTATAGAATTCGTGTTAAGGACTAACCCTACAGGTCCTATCTGGCGACTCCACCAATAAAAAATCAACAAAAAGTATGATTCAAGGAAAACCTCGGAAGATGATATGGCAACCTTCGATGAAGCATGGATGTACCATCATTGGTTTGATACATTGGATTTCTCACATATTTCGAGATATCCAAATAATTTGGATGTTGATAATGATGGGAAAGTGCTCCTTCCAAAGTTTTGTGAATATGAGTATACAGTATCAGCTCACCTCTTGATGTTGAGGAGATTTCTTGTGATATCCAATATAATACATGAGGATGTTAGAATGAAGTTATTTGTGCTATATATTGATTTGAGGAATAATCAGGATGTCAAAGATTGGTATCAAGAGCTCCATCCTAACGGGTTTCCCTCACTTGGGCATTTGATCGAGGCATTCAACAAAGAGTGGGAACCTAATATGGATGAAGATGTGAGGAAGGGCTTGATTGACCATGTACAGGGAAAGAGCCAGGAGGACATCCGTGATGAAGATCGTGATGAAGAAATCAAAGAAGACACTTTAGGTTTGGAGCCTGCAGACTCTGGTCCGCTGACTGCTGCAGAAATGGAAGTGTGTTTCGCTCCTCTTGATTTATCAAACCTTCCAGGGTATTCAGATAAGTTACCAGAGACATTTTGGTTAGCTTTTCGTGGTTATGATGATGATGTCGAAGACCATGTCGAGAAGTTTATGCTATTAGCTCCAAAAGAGAGTATTAAGGAAGAAGTGTTGAATGTGGTTGTCATTGATGTCAAAGGAGTTCAGGAATGACAAAGGAATAACCAAGGACATGATGACAGGGCAAACTCAGTGAAAGACAAAATAATAACAAAGGAAGTGATGACATGGCATGTATGATGATATGGCATGGGTGATGAATATGCAAATCCACCTGATGGTGTTCTAGTACCTTCATGATGTCATCATTACAGTTTGACCTCATAGGTGAATGATAAAAAGTATCTGAAAGCATCAGGCTATAGCTTGTTGAATAGGTTATCTTACCATGGTCTCAGTTCTCAAAAAGGGTGTTTGATGACAAAGTTAAAGGCCTGCCAAAACAGGGTTTCAGGCTATTTTGCACCAGTGGTAGTAAAACTGCCTAAGTGGCCTCGGGAAAATGCACGCCATAATTCATAGGTTAAGGTAAATGCCCGGCCCATCTTGTCAGGCTGTAGCTTGTTGATCTATCTACCTGACCATGGTCTCAGTTTGTCTTGAGAGTGTCTGAGGAGGAAGTTATGGGTTTGCCAAAACAGTGTTTCAGGCAGGTTGCTCCAGTCTAGTAAAATGCACAAATTGTCTAAGTATAAAATCACTGGTAAAACTGCCTAAGTGACCTTTGTAAAATGTCCGCCATTTCCTATAGTTGATGGTTTAAATTATTCTGAGGGTATGGGTCTCTAGATTGTTAAGTGGTGCATCCAACAATATCATTAGTTTGTCCAAAAAGTATCTGAAGGTGAAGATATCAATCTACCAAAAGTACCTTCCAGCTTGATTTGCACTACTCCAGAAAAATGCCCGCAAAGGAGAGAGAAAGAGGTTTCAAAGGATGAAATTGGTCTGGATAGAATCAACACATTGGCCTCTATCCATTGGGTGTCTCATACTTCCAAGGTTATGAAAATAAAAATCTCCTCATGTTGACCTAGGGTTTGACAATTTTGCCTAAGAGTTGAATTGGTAGTTTAAAAAGCTAGTTTCAAATGCCCGCTAGAAGATGTGTGTGTATCAACAAATTCAAAAGGTGACATGGATTTGTTCCTTGTTGAAGTGGTTATCCAGTCATCGTTTCAGTTTTCCTTGTGATGGTCACATGTGCAAGAAATCAACCTGCCAAAGTGAGAAAAATCTTGTTTTGCATATTAAGAACAAATGAAATTTGTCCAAGTGCTGAAAACTAAAGGTTAAGGGGCCATTTAGAAATGCCCACCAGAAATTGTCCCTGTACTGATAAATTCATTAGTTGGCATGGGTTTGTTCCTTGATGATCTGGCCATCTAGTCATGGTCTCAGATTCCTCTCTAGAGGTCACACGTGCGAAATACAAGCCTGCCAATTTGAGAAAAAGGTTGTCTTTCTGTCTAAATGAAGGTTGAGAGGTATTTGGAATGCACACCAGAAGTTGTGGTTATGCAGATAAATCCATTCAAAGGTGTGGATCTGTTCTTTGGCAGTTTGTCCATCTAGCCATGGTGGCAAATTCTTCTTTGGTAGTCACACGTGTGAAAAATTGATTTGCCAAGTTGAAGGAAAACTATTTTACAGTATGTGAATATGCCAGCAATAAGTCTGATAAAATATGTTAACAAGTTTCTGTTTAAATTGCCCAACTAAGTCAATTTAATAAGGAATAATTAAGATGTTATGAAATAAAGGAAATGAACTACCAACTATTTATCAAAGCAAATTAATTAAACCAAGAAGTATTTTTTATGAAGTGGTGTGTTTGATAAAAAGGCGATTTCCAGATTGTAAGGACGTGTTTGCTGAAGGATACGAGTGTCCAGAATGAAGAGTTGCAACTATAAAAAGGCATGATGATAAGCTACAAGAATAAACTAATAAAAAAGATAATGAGACAGAGTTTATTAAATAAAAAAATAGAGACATATTCTTTGTGAAAGGACGCAAGTTTCTTTTGGAAGGACATACTTAATTGTTTAATTCAGGTTCTGATGAAAAGACACGATGGTTCATATGAAGATGATGAATATATTAGACAGAGTTTGATTCTGGAAGAAGAGTGTCTTTGGGTATAGAAGATGAGCATCTAAAGCAGTAGAACAGAGTCTTTGTATACTCGATATGAAGACCTGAAGCAGTGTAGAAGCCAGAGAAGGTAAAAAGAAGATGAGAGTGTATGCTGTGTTCTTAAATAAAGATCTGAAGCAGTACAGATATCAGAGAAAGAATAAAAGGAACAGAGGCAGTCTCTGGAGCTTGGATTGAAGATTAGAAACAGAGGACAGAGAAAGTATAAACTGATGTATATCCCATTGAAGTTATAAAATCAAATTAGCGAGGTAGGGTGGTGCTAGGGCAGGCTACAGGCCTGCAAGGGGGTTGTAGCCTCCTTCTAGTAGTAGCTGGTAAATAGGGTGTAGTAGCATCCTTGTCTGTTGTAGCAAGCAGAAACTAGGGTGTTGTAGCATCCTTCAGTTGTAGCTGAGAAACTTGGGAATTGAAGTCTCCAGCAAGTTGTAGCTTGCAAAAGCTATTGTAAATATAATTTTGCAGTATAGAAAGAGTTTGTGGATTTCCCAATTGGGCTTCCACGATAAAATATGTGTTATGTGTATCTTGTTGATTCTGTTTGTTAATAAATAAGTTAAAAGAGGTTTTAATTGTTAAAATTTATAAATATGATTAAACCCCCCCCCTCTAGTATTGTCCAATATTCCAACAAGAAGAGGTCTACATGAGGTTATTCGTCCTTCACCTGGAAGGAAAGGCCCGTCCTGGGTTTGCAGCCTAGCCAAAGGAAAAATATCCTCTTTTGCAGAATTGATAGAGAAATTTTGTAGCTACTGGTATCCAAAAAAACATAGGAGATGGATATCTCATGTCAAGTACACGAAGGGCTTATTCAAGAAGGAAGAACACGTGGATCATGTTGAGCAGGTCCCGAAAGAACTTGAGGCAATCCTGGTTGAAGAAATTCGTGATGAAGATCAAGCCTTAAAAGGCTTGCTTGAAGGAACCATTGATCAAGATCTTGTCCTGGGCCTTATGTCTAAAGGTACTTCTGAAGATGAAGATGATGGCACTCTGAGAAATGAAGACCAAGCAACTCTAGTTGAAGAAATCGAAGAACACGAGGAATTGGTGAGTTCTCCTTACCCTCATGGCAAAGTTTCTTATGATATCTCGAGCCTCTTGGAGGAAAATAACAGGATCCTTGAAGATGATGATCTTTGGAAGTCCATGGATCCACCAATATATGATTCTTCAAGACCTAGAAGTATTGTTTTTAAGCCCTCCACTTGCACATATTTCGAAGAAGAAATCTATGATCCTTTCCTACCATTCGTTGAAGAAGAAGAGGTTAGTATGGATCAGGCCAAGCCGAATTCTTATACAGATTTGAAGCGATATGAAGAAGTCTTACTCCCAGCTGAAAAAGATATCGAAGATATGGTTGATGAAGAGGTTATGCTTGTAGCTTCCCTTGGTTCCGCCATTTGTGAAGAGTGGATCAATCCCTTTGCAACTAAATTTGATGATGAAGCACTCCAGGATGTGGATCTTGTTGCCATTGAAGACAATCACCATATGCAACTATCCCATTATAATAAAGGTTGAAGGACTTTGGAAAGTTGATCTTTGATGAGATCTCGCAGGATTTAGTTTAGCTTTGCTCACCTAGCATCGAGGACCGTGTAGGAATTCATACGGAGACTTCCTTTGCAAATATTGAGCCAATGGGTTTACCCTCTCCTAGGGTGGGCCATGATTATTATTTCCAGCGATGTCTCTAAGTAAGCGTTGCAGATGATAAGCAGCCATTTCTATCCAGTACATAATGCTTGAACAAGTGCAGGGATATATTACAGTTGGCCCTCAAAGATTCTCCAGAAAATTTCCACTGTTCATCTTTGCAAGTGAACTCCCAAGTTCAGAATTAGATATCCAATACCTTGCAGATGAATTTCATAGAACAGATATATGATAACAATAGTATATACCTAAGCCCGATAAAAGCATGGATAGATAACGCTTGCAAAAGTAACTAGGGTTCTCAGAGATGATGGTACCCTAGTCAGTTAACTAGGGTTCTTGGTCAAGTTAACCAGGCAGAGTAAAGAGTAAGTCCCTAGAAGGTACCCTAGGGCCCTCAGCTGTCTCCTGGGGTTCTTAGTCGAGGACCAAGCAGGTTGATGCCATGGTTAAGTCCCTAGCATGTGACTAGGGCCCCTACTTGTCTCTAGGGTATTCTGGTCTGGGACCAGATAGTTTCTTGGTCACGAGGACCAAGCAGGTCCTGCAGGTTGAGACAGAGACCTCCTGGTATGGGACCAGGCAGATTCTTGGTCACGAGGACCAAGTAGTTCCTGCAGCGACATACCTGGTTAGTTAACCAAGTGAATCTTGGCCAGTGGACCAAGATGATGATGTGTGATGTCCTCTTCTCCTAGGTCTTCAAGACGGTTGAGCTAGATGGTCTTCTCAAGGGACTGGCCACCCCTTGATGGAGCCACTAGCAAGTGACCTAAGGAGTAGTTTGGAGGACCACAGGATCACATCATCCAATGTGGACCTTCCTTATACAGCGATGATGAACTTTTAGGTAGAGTATGGAACACTTGTACATTTGAGAGAGAGATGATTGGTTGTACCCCACCTTGGTTGCTCATCCTTGGTCTTTACACCTTGTTGATTATTGGTCTTGTGGCACCTTGTCTTTGATTTATAGTTAGTAGGGCCATCCCCCCACCTTGAGTTGTTTTGTTTTACACCACCTTTGTGGTACACCCTTTGGTCCTAAGGTTATGGGTCATGTACCCACACTTGTTTTATGTTGTACCATGTGTTGGTCCTTGTACCCTCACCTAATTAATTACATGACCCTAGTACCCACCTAAAGTCATCCTAATTATATCTTATGTTATTATAAGTGACTTTATTGTTTTGACCCTAATGTGTTGGTACCCACCCAAGACACTTTATTTATATTTTATATTTTGTGACTTTTATTTTGTGGTACCCTCTTAAAACTATGGAACCCTAACTTAATTAAAAGTTCAATTAATGATCCTTCTAGAAAATCTAAGATCCTATATATTGAGATCCTTGTTTCTCATTTAAGATCATCAAACATCCTATCACGGCTCTATTGCTTGATGCCAAGGGTTTAAGAGGTTGTATTGTTGTTTGCTTACTTGCTTTGAAGGCCGCCCACCTGCTGAAGTCTTCCACATAACTTAGATCTGATTTGTGCTGACTAATAGGGGCTAATGTCAAGGTCTTTTTGTTGCTATTACTTGTACCGAAGGTCCGATTGGAGTCTGATCTACTCGCTAAGGTTTGTTTAAGGTCAAATCTGGTTGATAAGGGGTCTGATCTGCTGCTGCCATCTCTGTTTGACTGAGTCGTGAGTTCCACAGATCAGATCTAACTGTTGTGGGTTAGATTGAGGCTCGATCTATCTGATCTGACCATCAAGGGATCAGATATACCTATTGTGATGTCCGGTTTGCCTTTACCTAATTTGTGTTGACCTTCGATCTACTCATTAAGTTGTCATTGAAGTCCGATCTGTTATTTTCTTACCTATTGAGGAGGTCGTGACCATAAATACAATTTGTGAGCCTTGTTTGATCTTCGATCTACCTGTTGGTTAATTAATTGTGGAGGTCATGGACTCGTGAGGCCTGCTGGTCTGATCCAGTTTTCTTGTAAAAATTTGTGGAGGTCGTAAGGCCCTGGGGTTTGTCCTACTCTGTTGTGTGCAAGCCTGTGTAAGCCATGAGTGTTGGTGGACAGATCTAAAGTGATCAGACTTTGTTTAATATGTTGAGCTTTTCTCTTTTACCAGATCTCTACTATTGATTTATGTCTTGACCATATCAATATTGTTGAGGCTTGATCTGATCTATGTGCTAATCCTTTGTCTAATTAAGGTCATATTTTTGCTAGGGTTCAGATCTCTTGTGCTTATATCTTTTGGACTTCTATCATGTTGTGACTTGATTGAGATTGTCACTATGTTTGACTATCACTACTTGATTGTACCTCAACCTATCATCTCTCTCTCTATGGTTTGTGCTTACCCTCTAGTAGGGTTAGCTTGTTCCAAGTGTTTGACTGGCCTCTGTGAGGCACGGTCTTTTCTGAAAGTAAATTCTTTTGAGTATAAAACAGGAAGGGTCCCACACTCCAGGTAAGTACCCTAACTTGCTCTTCTTATTTAGACTTGTTATTGTTAGCCTTATACTGTTGATTACATGTTACTGAAGATTACTTTAACACGGGGACCTACTTGGTAGTGTTAAAGTTGAAAAGATGAAAGAGATGAAAATTATGATTTAAATTATCTTGTTACTGTTGTACTATTCTGCTTCAGTATAAATTTGTTATTTTGAATTTTGCATTAAGTATATAATATTTGAATTTTTCTGCATCAAACCTAACCCTAGCCATAATTCAACAAACCAGCCTCTCTCTTGGACTAACTTTCTCCTTGTCACTAAACTAGGGCTTCCCACAACAACCTCTAGGGTTCATTGTGAGAGCCTAATCTAGGGCCAACTTGGAGATCCAAGGCCAAACTAAGGGAAATATCCTCTAGGGAGCATTTTCCACCATGCAAAGTTGATAGAAGGAAGAAAAATAGGCCAAATTTAGAAAAAATGCATCCCTAGGGCCACCATTCAATCATCAAAGAAGCAAAATTAACCTACCTTCACCAAGAAAGACAAAAAACATGGCTTACTTGAGCTTTGTGTTATTCCAACAATTCATAGCATCCACCATGCATGAGCAAGACCTTAGAAAACATTCCAAATTCATCCACAAGAGCAAGAAGAAGATACTCCAAGAGATGCACATCACCTTCCAAAAGACTAACTAGGGTAAAAGAGCAACATTATGTAATTTTTCCCATGTGTTATGATTTACAAATGAGTGAGGAAAAGCCTATTTATAGCCTTCTCAACTCACTTTTACAAAATAACCAGGACAACAAGCCAATATAATGTCAATGTAAAAATATAACATGAAATAATACAAAATAATCTAAAAAGTGGGTAACGTGGGGTATTTCCACCCTAGGTGACCAAAAACTAATAAAAATAGCTATAACTGAACAAATGGCTTCACTCTGAAAGATGGAGTGAGCAGGGAGGGATCGTCATGCCCCATCTAACCCCAACTATGTTGAAAAACCCTCAACGTCCCACCTCGATCAAGCATGCAGGCCTGGTGACTAAGGATGATGTCATCACTGAGAAGGCACCAAGGAGAGAGGGCGCTCTGCTGAAAAGGGGCCAGGATGGGTGCATAGGGTGACTGGAAGAGGAGGCAAGTGCCTCTGAGCTAAAACACTGTCACCTATGTGGAAATCAAGTAGGGGGTCATGTGACCCAATGACCTGCCCCCTAAGAGCCCCGAACACCAACCTCATGGCTACAAGCCCGAGAATGAGGCAGTCAACAATGCCACTAATCCATAATACTCCTAGAGCGAGAATCAAGGGGTTCACCATAACCAACCCTTAAAACTGCAGATAATACCCCCATCTTGGCCCTGAAGAAGAAAAAACGACCCCTCTCCCTGGGCAAATATCTGAAAGTGAGTAGGTACTAGCACCATGTCACACTGGCTCCAACTGTGGGACAAGTGCTCTTCTCGGGAGTGCTTGAGAACCTGTGAATCTCCTGGGTACCTATAGACCTAGACACATATCAAATATATGAGGGCATTAAAAGCTTCATGAGGCAGACACTTTCGTCCTGCCTTGCTCAGTATAATGAAATGCAAATAACTGAACATGAAGAACAACAACTACAATGCAAGGGTAACAGTATATGCTGAACTCAAATGAAACTAAGCCTACCTACGCTAAACATGATAATCAGAATGGGTCAAGTGAAATCATACCACCAATGTAGCCAGCTGAGTAGTTCATTCACACCTGATCCTTTTCCTTTGTCTTTAGAGACAATCCATGATAAGATCTCATTGATGATAAGCTGAGCACATACCAGGATCTTCATCAGGATAGGTGATGAAAGTTGGATGACTGTGGGGGCCTAGAGGCCTTGATATTGCTGCCACGGAAAAGGATTGCTTTCACAAGCTTCATTTATCCATGCTTCTATTGGGCTGATGTATGAGCTATCTCCATGATACGTTAGCTTTGAAAAAAAAAATGCATGAAACTGGTGGTCTGATTTGGAACTTGGGAGATCATTTGCATAGGTGGACCTCGCAAATCTTCATAGGATAGCTGCAACCTATCCCTGCATTTGCTTAAACATTCCTTTAGATAAACAAGCATATTGTTCATCTTTGAAATAATCATGTTAGTATCCCTAATAATCTTTAAAATTTTGAAGTTATCAGCCACATAATTCATACCTTCACTTTTCAATCGGAAAGATAAAAAATAGATATTTTGGCAATGCAGAGTGAATACCATACCTGTCCACGTACCTGTAGTGGTTCTGTTGATATGGATCATTGGAAACTTACCAACATCGGACAAGAAGGGATTAATAACTTCCATAATACTTCTCGAAGAATGTTGTAGGGGATAACGATACGGACCCACCATTGGCTGAATATCTGTAAAGGAACTCTCTATATGACAAACTTCATTGTCCTTAACACTAGATAGGTGTGACTGAACTAAGCTCATAAAAATCTTGTCAGGAATAAGGATTTCACAGTCTTCAAATCCTCCATCATATTGAAACATCTGCATATGGTGATCATCTATAATGGCAAGAGGACCCACATCCTAAGGCATTTCATCATCAAGTGTAATAGCAAAAGAGTTGATCCAATCGTCATCATCAGCATCATAAGGAGATGGAATAATCTTATCTTGTTCAATAGGGCTTTCACTGCTTATGACTTTGACGTCTCTTCTTGAGGTGATCATGACTTCTTCATCCCAAACAATGTAAAAACCTGGCTCAAGCTGATCTATACTGACCTTTGGTTCTTCTGTAAATGGCAGGAAAACTTGATCGACTTCCTCTTCAAAGTATGTGTAACTGAAGTGTCTAAAAACAACACTGCTAGGTCTTGAAGAATCATAAAGTGGCGGACCCATAAACCTCCAATAATCATCATCTTCAAGAACCTTGTCATTCTGCTCCAAGAAACTCGAGATATCATAAGAAAATGTTGTATGATGGCAAGGAGAACTCACAATTTCCTTTTGTTCTTCAATTTCTTCAACTAGGACTTCTTGGTCTTTATTTCTAGGACCACAATTACCTTCATTTTCATAAGGATCTTCCTCTTTGGACATAAGGCTCATGATGTCATCCACAAGGTCTTGAACAATAGTTTCTTCAAGAAAACCATCTTGATCTTCGTCTCGGATTTCTCTGACGGGGTCTACTTTTGGATTTGCTAGGACCTTTTTCATAGGATCAATTGGAACAGGTACCTCTTGGGAAGAGAGGCTATGGCTTCAATAACTTCTTCATACATGTTGGGGCCCAAGTCGTTGTAGAACACTTCAACCAATTGATAAAATGAAGATATCCTCTTGGGAAGAAGATTCTTATACCATTTCTCTACATGATGATTAATTAGGAAGTCAAGGGATATTACCAATAATTTCATTCTAACGTCCTCAACCATGATATCCCATGTTTTAAGATATTCTATAAATGAGAGCACATGTTCTACAACCCATTCTTCAAGTGCCTTAAACTTTGGAACTGCCAGAAAGGCATCTTTATCCACAACATTTGGATACCTTGGAATGTTTGAGAAATCCAATGGATCAAACCAAGGATGGTACATCCATGCTTCATCAAAGGACGCCATATCTTCATCCTTGAGTTGGCCTAGTCCTTGTACAGTACTTCTTTTATTTTTTCAATGGGAGTCGTCGGGAGAGACCTGCCAAGTTAGACTTAAACAAACCTCACCAAAGTACTAAACAAGAACGTACCTGATTGATGGTAAGAGTGATTGCCAATGGAATCACCAGATAAAATCTACAGGTTTAATCCTAATAAATATGATTCAATTGTTAAGAGGACTCACCTTGAGTTCTTACCTTAGTGTCGTTTTTCCAAGGGTGTAAATGACTTCGAATAAATCACTTCAATCTTTCAAATGTCCCCGACAACGACACCAAAAATGTTACCGGACAAACTAGCAGGGCTAGTGTCCAGTAAGCACATGCACAAACTCGTGACCCAATGTCACCTCGATCACAAATCTTTAACCTCTTCGGAGAGTCTTGACCTCCAAGGGGGTGGGCCTTATAGAACACCTGTAGATAAATACGCCAAATACCTTCCACAACCTTATGCAAAGATCAGTGCCTTTATGGAGTCAACAAAGAATGAAGAAGACATATCAAGGTATAGTCTTGATTAGGACCAATTTAGGGCAAGTACTATAGTTTGGATAAGACAAACAATGTTATTAGTTGTGTTGGCTGGGTTCGCGTCCCCGTTCTGGGTACCGTCCCCAAGTACCAGAAACCGGGTCGGGTACTTCATTGACGTCCCCTGAAGTCCCCGTCGAAGTCCCCAAGTACCGAGTACCTTTGGACCAAATTTCGGGTACTTCACTTAATTTGGGACGGAGTCCCCTGATTTGGGGGACTTTTGGGAAACTCTGATTTGTGAAATTTATAAAAAAAAATTATAATAAAAAATACATTTTAGGGAGAGGGACGGGGTAGGTGTGGGTCCTCGTACCCTCTTAAGACCCCGCAGGCCTATCCACTTCTCCCAACGTTGTTTCAGTTTGATGTTGGCTTGATGAAGCCAACTTAGCTATGACTTCAATGTTTTTTGCATTTTGAATTTTGGATGTAGACTTGTGGTTGGTGTATGACATTGTGATTGGACATATATCATGATTAATGAATCATGACTCGTATGAATATGCAAACAGTGATTTCACTAATTTGAATTTCCACCTAGTTTGTCTTTTAGACTCTTATGATTATGATATTATCTGAAATTCATATCATGTTTATACTTAAGGTTCATAGAATCAAATTTAATTTCCACTTTATATCAATGATTTATGAACTTTGAAGCAATGTGCATGTTAATTGTATTTGTTACTTATTGAAATTTGAAATTGAATACAAGTGAAAAATAAATTGATTTAATTTTTTTTATTTCATATATATATATATATATATATACAGTACCCCCGACGTACCCAAGTCCCCTGTTTCAAAAAGTGGCGTCCCCGTCCCCGCCCCCGTCCCCATGGCAACATAGGTCATTAGTCTTTAGAAGGCACGAGTTAATTTGCAAATGACATGGTTCCAAGGTTTAGCATATATCACATTATCACCGAGTATTAAATTCAACAATTGATAGGAAACAGTAAATGTACTTGCAGAGATAAATATAACAGTGTACTAACATGTAGTTTATATTGCAAATGTTCACAATCTAAATCATAAAGTCAGTATAACAACAGCGTCCTCAAAATAGCAGTGTTTGCAGCACCTTTATGAAGCATTTATCATTGCATAAACATCAACCAATTATATTATTCATAACCAACAGTAATAGCATTTATGAAGCATCAATTATGTCAATTTGAATTGTTTACTAACTTTTGTTTTACTATTTTTGCAGGTCTGTTTTAGGAGCAGCAGAGAGCTAGCCCTAAAGGACACCTTGTAAAGGGCCTTAGGACTTCGCTCTAGGGCTTGAGGGGCTGCTCAAGAGGAGAGGCAAGCAAGGGAGAGGAGCGCTAGGGCAGAAAAGGGAACGTTGGGTCTGAAAAGGGCATAGAAGAACAGGATTAGGGTTGTCTTGGTTTAGCAGCAGAGAAAAGGAGAGGATAAGGGGCAGGCCGAGGCCTGGAAATGAGTGATGGGGGGCTGCTAAGGGAAGGAGGAAGGCTGTTAGGGCAGACCAAGGGCTGGAATAGAAGGACCGAGGGATGAAGGAGGCTTGAGCAGGGCTGCCCAAGCCCTAAAGGAGAAGGCCGAGCCTTGAGGAAAGGAGGCCGAGGGTTAGAAAAGGCCTAGGAAAGGAGGCCGAGGCTTGAGGGATGAAGGCCAAGGATTTTAGGAGGTTAGGAAGGGAAGGTTGAGCCCTAGAAAGAGTAGGGCGAGGGTAAAGAGGGAGGTTTAGGGCAGATTTTAGATTTTAGGTTAGGATTGTTACTATTTTTTTAGGGTTTTCTACAATAAATAAAATAAAGTAAAAAATAAATAAAGACCTAACTAAATACAAAAAAACTCTATAAATTTTAGACCTAATTCTACCATGAAAATGCAAATGCAAGAATTTGATAGAAAAGAAATTTTGATAATACAAGGGCTTTTGATGGATATAGCCCTAACCCTAGGCCTAGAGGAGAGGTGACCAGCCTCCCTCTTGGACTAACTTTCTCCTTGTCACTAAACTAGGGCTTCCCACAACAACCTCTAAGGTTCGTTGTGAGAGCCTAATCTAAGGCCAACTTGGAGATCCAAGGCCAAACTAAGGATCTATCAGTTATGTCACCTTCGAGAGGTTGAGACCGAGGAGCACTTAATCTTTCAATCCTATTTACTACGAGGTCCGGGGGTGGTTTCATTGTCTTTTCAGGGACCTTCCCACAAAGCTCCAAATTTTGACTAGATTCTTTAGATACTCCAATCAGAGATGTCTAGTCTTATACTTGCAGGAGGCACTCTGGCTTCACTCCTCCACCCTTCGGCAACATTCTCAGTCAGGACTAAGCTCCACTTAGCATATCACTTCCTTCTTTTCAGTGCTTCCTTCCTCTAGGGGCACCAACAGATAGACAGATGGTGGCATAGACCTTGACTACTCAATTAGGACACAACATACCACCTCTACCTCCGCCCAACACCAAAGACAGGGACAGTTTCGTCCCCTTCGTGACAGATGGATGACTTCTTCCAAGTTGCAACATCAAGCACCCTCCTCTAGGCTACGGCGCATTAGTCATTCCAGTTCCTCTTCTAGCTCTTCCTCCAGACAAAGTACTCTCTTGAGCTTCCTTCAATCGGCCTCGGATGGTAGGAGAGATACTCCCAGTGCTTCTAGTGTTTCCAGTGCTTTCAGTGGCCCATGACAGTTTCACCATCACCATCTTCGCATCACAGTTCTTGGATCCATTTCCCTTCCTTGGATTAGTTCTCTTCGTATTTCTCCTTGTATATATTTTTCTCCGAGATTGACTCTCCATTTATAGGACTAGGGTTTAGTTTGAGTTTTGCTTTTATCTTTTTATAT
Source organism: Larix kaempferi (assembly GCA_027924585.1). Lineage (NCBI taxonomy): Eukaryota > Viridiplantae > Streptophyta > Pinopsida > Pinales > Pinaceae > Larix > Larix kaempferi. The sequence goes on from BSBM01000035.1 coordinate 6,807,725, forward strand.
GAGCTACTTTTAAGATCCCACTTTGTATTGATATCATGGTTCTACATAGTCCCATTGACCTACTTTTGTGGTCATTTATTAGACATTAATAAAATTATCTTATCTAGTAATAAAATGAAAGTCTTATATTTAATCGTTGAGTCCAATAAAGCGTATTTTAAACATTATTTATTTAGACTAATCTCAACCGTATATCTCACTATGAGATTAGGGTTTCAACTCAAGTATAAAGGCAAGTTGAGGTAGAGGGTTAAGACACATTTATTCACTCCAAGATAACATTTTTCAAAAGGTGATTTATTTCATCTGTGGAGCAGAATTAGAGCGCCAAAGAGAATCCAAAGTCAAAAATTAGGCAGACAGCAGCACATAGATCAATACAAGACAAATCCATACAATCGTACGGACAAATCCGTACAGACATACGGATAGGCCGTATAGCATCCAGCGACCAACAGGTAGTTTTCTCGATTTGGGCTGGCAGATTTTTCCCTAGTAAGTGTGCAGATCTATTTTGCTTTCCTTGTAAGCTATGAATTATTAATGAAAAGTAGATTTGAAGGAGTAAATTATCTATGTATTGTATTTTTGCTTCCATTATTTATTTTCCAACTATATGTGTGATTACCACTATGTGAAGAATTTAATTTCTGCAATTAAATAACAACCTTGCTTGGTTGAGAACATAATGGCAGTAATAACCTAAGGTTTGGAAAATTCACATGGTACCAGAGTAGGTCTGATTGAGAGGATATGAAGAGCTAAAGGCAGTAGATCAACTACTAGAAACAACTATCGGAACCAATTGCAGGGAACTGGGACCAGCATTTAGAGGGTTTCAAAGGTAGTGTTTAACAATTTTGGGAGCTTGTGTGTCGATCAAAGATGGCATCAGCTATCCTCAAGTTCGAGGACAGATTGGAGGGTGCCTCGAATTTCCTATCATGGAAAGTCAGGGTAACTCCTCTATTAGAAATTAATGATCTCTAGGATAGCGTCGAGGATGTAGTAACTACGTCAACAGATCCACAAGGTTTGGCAGTTCACAACAAAAAAGAAATGAAAGCCAAGCAGATGATCAAAGATGTTATAAAGGATCATTTGATCCCTCATATATCCAAGAAGAAGATGACAAAGGAGATATTTGATGCCCCGGTTAGCCTTTACCAGAGCGCAAACATAACAAGAAGATGGTATTGTAATAGACTTAGATCTGTAGAGATGACCACATCAGACACTGTCACCAATTACCTAGTGAAGGTCACACAAATTTGTGATCAAATTGTAGCAGTCGGGAAGAAGGTTGAAGACAAAGAGCTAGTGAACTAAGAATTGAATGGGTTCCCATCTCAATGGGAAACATTTGTCCAAGATGTTTGTGCTCGAGAGAATATTCCCTAATGGGAAAGATCATGGGATGAGTGTAGCCAGGAGGAGACTCAAATGGAGCCAAAGGCCAGCAAAGAGGGAGGTGAAAATGATCATGTCCAATTTGATCAAACAAAGAAGGGTAAAGGTAAAGGACCCAACAAAGGTAAGGTAAAGAGTGAGGAGTCAACCTCACAGCCAGGGAAGAAAAACCTGAGAAAAATCAAGTGCTTCATATGTCATAAGCACAACCACTATGCATCACAATGTCCAGAGAAGAAGGGCAAAGGGAAGTAGTAGCAGCCTCAACTGAAACTCAAATGAACAAGTTTGCCTCCAAGTTTGAGAAGAATTTCTCAATGATATCTTGTGTTTCTTCCAACACAATTTCGAAGAACAATTGGTATGTGAACATTTGGAGCATCTAGGCATATGACATCATCCCAGGAGCTATTTTCATGTCTAAAAGAGCATGTCTCAAGAGTTCAAGTCGAGTTTAGCGATGATGCCAAGTATAGAGTAGTAGGAGTTGCTATTGTTCCTTCCCAACTCCAATCAAGTAACTCTTTAGACTTTGATGATGTGTTGTTTATTCTAGGTCTCAAGAAGAATTTGCTTTCAATTTCAATCATGGTAGAGAAGGGCTTTGCAATAGAGTTCAAGAACCAGCAAGTCCTTATATGACTGAAGGAGTCTATCCCAAGATCAACTCAAGTGATCAAGGTTAGGGAAGGCAACTTACACAGGTTACAGGGTGAGCATGTTCAAGCCCTAGTGCATAACACGGATAACTTGTGGAAGCTATGGCACAAGAGGATGGGACACTTGCATCACAGTGCATTGCCTATTCTAAGGGAGATAGTCACAGGTCTTCCAGAGTTCAACATTGAGCAGCAAGGTGTGTCAGCAGGGTGTGTGTGCAAAGGGTGCATGCTTGGAAAACATGCCAAGGCTACCTTCCCAAGCAACAGTGACCAAAAGTCTAAAGGGATTCTAGACCGAGTGCACTCGGATATGTGTGGAACGATGTCATTAGCATCAATCACAAGAAGCATGTACTATGTTTCTTTCATTCATGACTTCTCTCCCAAAACTTGGATCTACTTTATAAAAACTAAAGATGAGGTCTTTAGCAAGTTTCAGGAGTTCAAAGATCTAGTGGAGAACCAGACAGGGAAGAAGAACAAAGTTTTGAGATCAGACAATGGGGATGAGAATACCTCCAATGATTCAGAGTATTTCTACAAGGATGCGGGAATCATGAGGGAGTTCATTATTCCATACAACCCATTGTAGAATGGGGTAGCAAAGCAGAAGAATTGATCCATCATAGGGCCTACTAAGTCCATGATACACGACCAAGATTTGTCAATGTTTCTATGGGCATAAGCATGCAACACAACAATGTTCATCCAAAACAGGTATCCTCATTGGATTTTGGAGGAGAAAACACCAAAGGAAGCATTCACTAGTGTGAAGCCAAAGGTGATCCATTTTCGTATCTTTGGTTGTCTAGTTTATATCCATATACCAGTCGAGAAGAGGACCAAATTGGAGCTTCCAACAAGAAGGGTTTGTCTATTTGTTATAGTGAGACATCAAAGGCCTACAAGATCTATATTCCAGAGGAGAGAAAGACAATTGTAAGCAAGGATGTAAAGTTTGAGGAATATTTTGCATACAAGAAGCCTCATGAGACTATTTCGGTGATAGAGGATGAGGAGCAAGAAGCTTTGAAGGTTGACCTAGGGTCACCAACGACTTCCAATTCAGGACATCAGCTTTTAGGTGCAGACAGGAAGCAACTAGCTCCTACCATTTATATTAGAAGACCTTAATGGTTCACTCAGACATTGAGGTATGATCGGGAGCATGTTGAGGCCCCTAGGAGCACATTCAAGGAGAGAAAACCTCCGAAGAAGTTTCTAAACTACATGGCATGATGAGCAACATTATAGATCCCGAGCCTTCTAGTTTTCAGGAGGAAATCGACCAGCAAGTTTGGATGGATGTGATGGTGGAGGAGTACACCTCCATCGTGAAAAATGATGTATGGGACATTGTTCCTAGATCAGAGGGGAAATCAATAGTAACCTCCACATGGCTCCACAGGATCAAGCATGCAACAAATGGAAACATAGAGAAGTACAAAGCAAGGTTTGTGGCAAGAAGGTTCTCCTATAAAGAGGGAGTGGACCATAAGGAGACTTTTGCTCTAGTCGCCACGTACACTTCCATTAGAGCGGTGATCTTTTTAGTTTTTGTTATGAGATGGAGAACACATCAGATGGATGTGAAGACAACTTTCCTCAATGGTGTTAAAGAAATGTAACTGCGGAAGATATTCTAAATGTGCTTGTCTATTGTAGTATTGTATTCCTCCTTCGAGAGATGTCATTGATGTAATTGATAATGTAAGAGTCATTCAAAGAGTCAATGTAAACCCTAGGACTTGTGTCGGCCTAGAAGAATCTAGAAAAGAATATTTTATTATGTAATTGACAAGTTGGCCCAGTCAGTTAGGAGAAGTCGGCCCTGTTGGGGAAAATTCACCCCAACTGAAGAATATAAATAGGAGGGATGTATTGCTCATTTGATACATTCACTCATCCACTCAAGTTCACATAAGAGAGAGAGAGAGAAGTTCGCACAAGTGAAGGAGAGAAGTTGTTTTGTCTTGGGGTTTTATCTTGTACTTGGTGAATTCTATATTGAGGAAGTTTTGTTGGGGTTTTCTCCCTTGTGGTTTCCCCGAGAGAAATTTTGTGTTCTTTATGTTTGTTGTGCTTGTCTTTCTTTCAGTGAGTATATTGTTTAATGTTATTATGTTAAACAAGTAAAAACTTAACAAATGGGATATCTGAGAAAGAAGTGTACATAAAGAAACCTAAGGGCTTTGAGACTAGTGGGAAGGAGTCCCATGTGTGCAAGCTGAAAAAGGCCTTGTATGGACTCAAGCAGGCACCGAGAGCATGGTATTCTAGGATCGATGGATACCTACTAAGTATGGGCTTCACTAAAAGTGAAGCAAATCCCAACTTATATTTCATATTTGTTGAGGTCAATCTGCTTATTTTGGTGTTGTACGTAGATGACTTATTTCTTACAAGTATAAAGAAGCTTATTGTAGGGTGCAAGGCATACATGGCAGTTGAGTTTGAGATGAAGGACATTGCATGATGCATTACTTCTTGGGGGTTGGAGGTTTGGCAGAGACCAGGGGAGATTTTCCTTGGGCGAGGTAAGTATGCAATCAAGATCCTAAGAGATTTCGGATGAAGGACTACAAACATATGGCCATGCCTATGATCACTAATCTGAACAAGGTAACAACTTCAAATTTAGATTTGGTGGATCTTGTTACCACTCAAACTAGCAGTCCTTTCAAAGTAGACTAAGTATGCCCTATGCTAGTCATGGTAAGCATATGAGAGAGGTTAGACCCAATGTCACCACGACCTAACTCCTCAACTACTTCGGGTAACTCCTAAGCCCAGGGGAGAGTCCCTAATGGAGGAAGAAACTTGCAGACACCAACACACCTGTAAATACCTTTCTACAAGCCTTATGAACAAGAACAGTGCCTTATATGGATTCAACAATGGATAATAAAGACACATAAATCATATAAAAGGAGTTAATTCAATATACCAATCAATATCAATAAATATCACCAATTCAACACACTTCAATTTCACACTTCACAAGGAACTACCTCATAAAAGTGCGCTCTGAAGGAGAGATGATCAAGTGGCCTAGGGTGCACTTAATGGTCCAGTCAAAGACTCAAAACTACAAAAGACCTTGCAGAAACCCTAATTTAAGCAATTTCATGTTTCCCAATGCACCAAGGCAAATTGGGACGCCCTCAAAGATCTGTGGATAAATCCACTAGGGCGAATTTGATGGGTGAACCAAAATTACAAACTCACAACTATTGTTGGAGTTCTAAATTTATTTCGATTTTTAGGGTTTTTCCAGCAATATTATACTTTTTAGGTTTTTTCAATATATAAAGATGCATGTGAAATAAAGACATGTGAATTGATAAATTGAGAGATAGATTCGTTGAAAAGATAGGGCATATGATTCTTGTCTCAATCCCTAGGGCATTGAGAGATCGATACCAATGTCCCTCGCTTAGAATGGATCTTGTTGAATTTTTCATCAAGTTAGGGTTATATGCAGAAGAATAACAATTCAATCTATTTTAATGCACAAAATACATTTAATAAACAATTACAAAATTGAATATGAAATAGTGCAGTAGTAATTTCTAACATTACATAATTTTCATCTCTTTCAACTTCACACCTTTAACACTATCAGATAGGTCACTGTGTCAAAGTAATCTTCAGTAATATGTAATAAACAAATTGATCATATAACAGTACAAGGGATATAGTTGGAGATACTTACCTGGGTGTGAAACCCTTCCTGTAGAAATACTCAGAAGAGTTACTTTCAGAAGAGACTGTGCCTCAGAGAGGCCAGTCTACTCTAGGAACCAGCTAACCCTACAAGAGGGTATGTACAAACCAGAGAGAGAGAGAGATGAATGGTGGTGAGATGGTCAAAGACAGTTAAACACAATGGCAATACCAAACAAGACTTTGTACAATAGGTGTCCAATAGATAAAATCACAGGAGGTCTGAACCCTAGATGAAGCTTGAACCCCAAGCAAAAAAATACCTCATGCCAGTGGCACAAGAGATCAGGCTACAATTAAACTTCAGCACATAAAACAGACCCTAAATAGGTCTCAACATGAACAAGGTCTGATCACAAAAGATCTGTCCTGAAAAGATCATAACACAAGAGACCTAGCCACCAGGACTCATGACCTTCACACAGTAGGGTAGAACAGACCCTACAGGCCTCACGACCACCACAAATATGCACCAGCAGACAGATCAAGCTCTATTGAGCTCATGACCCTTACAAACTAGATAGCAATAGGAAAATAGGACCCCAGGTAGACCATAACAGGCAGAACTAACCCACAGTTCAGTAGATCAAGGTTCACAAGCTCACGGTCTAGCAAATATAGCAGAACGGACTCCAATCATCATCAACAAGCAAAAAACTAGATCTCAGACAGGGCTGCAACAGCAGGCTGAAACTTGTCACAAGGAACCGAATGGATCTCTACAAGATCACAGCTAGAGCAGCAGCAGCAAAGATCTCCACGTTAACATTCAACCAAAAAAATCAGATCTGAAGTGTGGGGTAGACTTTAGCAGGTGGGCAACCTTAAAAACATGTGAGCAAGCAGCAAAGATCTCCACGCCAACATTCAACCAAAAAACAGATTTGAAGTGTGGGGTAAACTTCAGCAGGTGGGCAGCCTTAAAAACATGTGAGCAAGCAGCAAAGAATGTCCTCAATACCCTTGACGTCAAGCAGTGCAGAAAATAGAGCTGAGATGTGAAAATAAAAAAATGACTTAACAAATGAGGAACAATAGACTTCTATTTATAGAGTTGTGAGATCAATAAAACAATCCTTTAAATTAGGATTCCATAGAATTAGAAAGGTTATAAAAATAATAAAATAGTATTTCATTAAATTAGGGAAAGGCCACCTTAAAAATAAAGTAAAAGATAAAAAATAAATAAAAGATAAAAAATTAAAATAAAAATAAAAGATAAAAATAAAATAAATAAAAGATAAAAATAAAAAAAATAAAAAAATAAAAAGATAAAAAAAAGAATAAAAATAAAACAATGGTCATAAATCAAGAGTAGGGTATAATGTCCCAAAAATAAATAACATAGGTGTGGGTACAAGACCCATGACCCTTAGAACCAAGGGTATGCTCCAAATGTGGGCAAACAACCATAATACTCTATAAGACCAAAACATCAACAAGGTGGTATAAATAAATAAAATAAAAAATAACTCAAGGTGGGTAAATGACCCCATTAACCACAAGTCAAAGACAAGGTGTCACAAGACCAATAATAACTCAACCAAGGCAGGGAAGGTACAACCAGTCATCTCTCTCTCAAATGTACAAACGTTCCATATAACCTGAAAGTTCGTCATCACTGTATAAGGAAGGGTTCACACGGATGATGTGATCATGTGGTCCTCTATACTGCTCCTAAGGTCAAATGTTTAGTGGCTTCATCAAAGGGTGGCCAGTCCCTTGAGAAGACCAACTAACTCATCCATCTCGAAGACCTAGGAGAAGAGAACATCACACATCATAATCTTGGTAACTGACCAAGTGCCTCCATTCTCAAGGAATGGCTCTCATCCCAAGGCTGAGCTTCAGTCCTAGACTAAGTCATGTTGATCAACCTCTGGTCCATGACCAAGTCCTCCATTCTCCTAGAGAATGGTCCTCAGCCTCAAGCTAAGCTTTCAGTCCCAGACTGAATGTTGATCAACCACCTGCAGTACCTACTTGATCCTTGACCAAGAATCTGCCTGGTTCTAGACTAGGATGTCTCTGTCTCAACCTGCAGGATCTGCTTGGTCCTCGTGACCAAGAAACTGTCTGGTCCCAGACCAGAATACCCTGGAGACAAATAGGGGCCCTAGCCACATGCTAGGGACTTTGCCATGGCATCAATCTACTTGGTCCTCGACCAAGAACCCCAGGAGATAGCTGGGGGCCCTAGGGTACCTTCTAGGGTCTTACTCATTACTCTGCCTGGTTAACTTGACCAGGAACCCTAGTTAACTGACTAGGGTACCATTCTCTCTAAGAAAGGGTCTCGCAGCTGCACTAAAAATTAACAGCTCTCAATACTTGCAATTAAGGCATCAACTAGCAACCACAAGAGTTAGCTAGAAGAGCATAATTATGGCTAAATAAGAAGTCCAAGGCCTAGTAACAATGCAGAGCTCCTATGAAAGGAAGGTCTCCTCACGCAAGGTTAACAAAATACGAGCAAGAAACCCTAACACTTTAGAATAATGCACCATAAAAGCATCATTAAACTATGTTAGAAGTATAACTTACCAACATTTAACAAAGATGAGCAAGATAGTGCCTTAGGTCGCCTTTGTGCTTGAGTTATTACAACCATTCTTTATCATCTACCAATAGCATGTGTAAAAGAAACCCTAGAACTTCATCAAATCAACCTTCAAGAAAGAAAGATCATCCAAAAAGAGATGCGCATATCATCAAGAGCTCCAATAAACCAAGAGAAATGGATAAGATCTCATAATGAACCCATATCTTGTTGTGTTTTTACAATGAGAGGGAGGCGCTATTTATATAAGACTAGCCTCACCTAATTTTAAGTTATGAGCCTACAAGATAATGTGAAAATATAACTTTTTGCTTGCTCACCCACAACTTGGGGGCTAAACCACTCATAATAACAATAAAATATCTCTAAATGACATAAAAATAATAATAATAATGCAATTACAGTACACCAAGTGCTAGGTGTGACGAAAGGAGGACGTCATGCCCCAACTAACCCTAATAGATGTGTGCCCTCAACGTCCTCCTTCATTATCCTTGTAGGCTTCTTCAATAAGGAAGTACAATTTGCGGTTAACACGGCCCAAGGGAGGGGTTTTATACCACGAAATAGCTCCAAGTGAGCAAATAAGGTGTGCTAGATATGTTACACAGCTCTTTACAAAGCGCTATCACCTTTTACATGGCAAATAAATGAGTGCGGTCATGTGTCCAAGTGATTAGCCCCCCAAGGGCACCAACCCCTATAGGGCGAGCACCTCCTAGAAGTGGAAATCAAGAGGACCATCCATGACATGATTAGGGGTATTTAGCCCCAAATCAACACTCTACATACAAAAATGCTCAAAACACTTGGCCTTTGCATAGCAAAAAATAACCCCTCACTCTGGTGGATCTTAGGGAACGTTGCAGATACTCTTAAGTGTAATAGACCCCACATTGTACGAGCAACTAATAGGTTCCATGATGTATCTAGTCAACACTAGGCCATATATATGTTTTGTAGTGAATACCTTGAGTCAGTTAATGGTGGAGCCAAGTCAAAAACATTGGGTAGCAATAAAACATGTGCTTAGATACTTGAGGGGCACAGTGGAGTCCGGGTTGATATATCTTCGAGATGGTAAGGTGAAGTAGCAGGGATATATAGACTCAAATTGGGCAAGCAATGCATCAAACAGGAAAAGCACCTCAAGGTGTTGCTTTAGCTTGGGATCAGCGATGATATCTTGGTTTAGCAAGAGGCAGACTTCCGTGGCACTCAGCTCAGTAGAGGAAGTGTATATGGTAGCCGGTATTGCTAGTTGTGAAGCCATCTGGCTTCGCAAGTTGCTTGCACGATTATTTGATCAGGAGTTGAATCCCACGGTGATTTACTATGACAAGCAGAGTTGTATCAAACTCTCTAAGAATCCAGTGTTTCATGACAAGTCCAAGCACTTTGAGATTAAATATCACTTCATTCGATACAAGATTCAGAAGGGAGCAGTAAATCTCCAGTATGTACCCACAGATCAACAGGTTGCTGATATTTTGACCAAGCCCTTAGCAAAAGGGAAGTTTGAAGCATTCAGAGACAAACTTTGATTGGTGCAAAATTCCTTCATCGCTAAGACGGAGTGTTGAAAAATGTAGCTCGAACAAGAATTTCTATAAAGGTTTAGTGTCAAATGTGTCAAAAGTAGTTCAAGTCAAATCTATTTTGTAAATCACTTTATTAATAAAGTGAAAGCCTTATATTTAGTTGTTGAGTCTAATAAAGTGTATGTTTAGTTGTTGAGTCTAATAAAGTGTATTTTTATACGTTAGTGATTTAGACTAGTCTCAAGTTTCAACCATACATCTCACTGTGAGATTAGGGTTTCTGCTCAAGTATTAAGGCAAGTCAAAGTAGAGGGTTAAGACACATTCATTCACTCAAAGACAAGTTTTTTCAGGAGGTGATTTATTTCATCTATGGAGTAGAGTTAGAGTGCCAAAGAAGAGACAGGGTTAGAAATCAGGTAGAGAGCAACATGCAGGTCTGTACAAGACAAACCCATATAGTCGTACGGAAACGTCATACAGTAGACAGCACCCAAAAGACAGTTTTCTCAATTTTGGCAGGCAGATTTTTCCTTAATATGTGTACAGATCTGTTTTGTTTGGGTGAACCGTACAACTATTAGTTTGACGATTGTGGAGGTTTCCTTGTAAGCTTTGAATTATTGATGAAAAGCTAATCTGAAGGAGTAAATTATCTGTGTATTGTGTTTTTGCTTTCGTTGTTTATTTTCCTGCTATATGTGTGATTGCTGCTATGTTAAGAATTTATTTTTTGCAATTAAGTAACAGCCTTGTTTCGTTGAGAACATAAGGACAGTAGTGACCTAGGGTTAGGAAAATTCACACAAGACGCTAGGGTTCATGAGGAAACCAGAGGAGAAGACATGAAGAAGAGAGAGATGTCTTGCTTGTTCTTGGAGGGATTGCTCTAGAGAGATGCTAGGGTTTGCTTTTGTGAAGAACTTGTAGTTGGAGGTGATGACCACTTGTACATTCATTCATTCCCATAGTTGTGTTAGAGATGTGAAGAATGGAATATATTAGTCTCTCTCTCTTTGTATTGTTCATTGTATTATCACTCTTTGCCAAGTGCTAGGGTTCTTGGAGAAGATCAAGGGATATTCTAGGGTTAGGGTTTCAGCCTAAGGCGGTAAAAAAGCTAGGGTTTGTGAAAACCCCAAAGGATAAAGAAGCATTTTTTCTTGTAGTTCTTGTGGGAGAATTCTAGGATTTTGGAAACTCTAGTGCTATTTGTTATGCTTGATTGAGGAGGAGAAGAGAAGGAGACATCTTTGGACACTTGTGGTAGACAAGTGTTGAAGCCATGGACGATTTGCTAGTGTTGATGATAGCTTATTGTGGACCACTGGTGGTGGCTAGGGTTTTCATGGTTTTCCCTAGCTAGGGTTTGGAGAACTAGAGATTGTAACAGCTGTATGATAAAGTTGTGGTATGTACATGTACTTCATTTCTTCTATATATATATGAAGTTTCCAGCTGTCCAAAATTGTGTACTTAAAGAATTGATTTTCAGCTTGCATTGTCTTCTTGATTTGGGAATTTCCAGCAGTTGTTGTTTGCGCTGGTTTGACTTATCATAGGGCTGAAACCGTTAAGTGATTTAACACATAACTTGAAGATAAGAGAGCAGATTTCTGCTGTAAAATCTGTTGTAATAAAGTGTGCCCTAAGTGCTGAAACTTGTAAGCATTTGTTTGGTATCTTCTCTCTTGGGCTGCCTAGCATATTGGATTGAAGTGAAGTGAAATATTGTCTGCTGGTTGCAGCTGTAAATTAATATTTCAGATCAGCTTTTAAATTGAAAGTTCATAAGGAAACCTCCAGTGAGGTGAAATTTCTAAATTTGCAATAAAGGGCATTTTGGGAAATTTCAACAATATATTCCTCAATGAAGAAATCATGCTGAAAGGTAAGCTATATACAGAACCATAATAAAATAGTAAAGTTTTTCGTATGAAAATCTTAAAAGTAATGGCATGAGAAGTATGAAAATTCACCACATCATCTACCATAAGAATACCTAGGGAAACCTAAACTTATGTACAGAGTTTGTGAACTGGCTCGGTACTTGAAATTGAAAATGAAATAAGCTGTTACCTTGGTATCACATGTCCATCTGCGTCTTGGTTCCCTTGGTCAGAAACACGAACGCAATTGGTAGGAATCTTCAATTGCAACTAAAATTCACCAACTGAACGCCCATGCCAACGATATTTTCTTCTAGTGCTGCACTGAATATGCCGCCACCTTTATGTTGAGGAAGTAATATTTTTGACGGAGCAAGTTTTCTAGTCACATTATCTGTAATATTGAACTCAACTTGTGTTTTCATTCCATACCCAGTTTTATATCCTCCATCAAGACTTGCATTAACACAGGCAAGGTACAATTGAATTGTGTTTCTCTATTCTGCATTTACGAAACATGGGTGATGGAAAAGCATCCAGTTACAACAGAACTTTCCTAAATACCAGTCTATGCAGTTATCTGATCAAAATTGTTGCATAACTAATCCTGCTGCCTGATATATATATCAGGTTGAGGTGAGCCACACCCCGAGTCTTTCCAAAGGGGATTTTTCTAGTGTTGACAAAGATGACATTAGTTGTATTACCTCTTTCTACACCCAGTTTCATGTCCTCCTTCCCACCATGTAGTTCAACAATCATGACCTCATATCAACTATATTCTCTGTGATCATAAAAGCCAAGTCAAATTTCCCTGTCTTATAGCATGTTTCAATCAGCTTGTTGCGGGTAACTTTATCTGGAGCTTGGACCCTCATAAGCATCACATTGAAGAGCTCATGGGCCTCTTGTACCCTGTTGTCTTCACAGAGCCCACAAATCACTTCATTGTAATTGAGGCTACTAGGCTTCAGGCCATGGTTTACCATGTCCACAAATAAATTAAATGCAAGGTCAAATTTACAATCTTTGCAAAGGCCATGAATTACTGCACCATACGCTGCCCTAGTGGGTACCAATCCCTTTTCACACATTTCATCTAACAGTCTGGTCGCTTCATGTAATCTGTTTTCTCTGCAAAGCCCTTTAATTAGTGGACCATATGTCATAGAATCAGGAATGCAATTTTCTACATTCATCTGATCAAAGACCTTCAATGCAAGGTCAATTTCACCTTCCCTGCAATGAGCACTGATTAGTATCGTGTATACCACTTTATTAGGAACCAAACCCTTTTCCATCATACTATTTAAAAGTTCATAAGCATCCCTCAACTTGTGTGCTCTACAAAGACCATTGATCAAACCACTGTACACATAAATATCAGGTGCACAACCCTTATGCATCATTTCCTTCAGCAATTTGAAAGCCACATTGATCTTTGCTTCTGAAGAGTCTGTAATATGGGTAATAGTTACTTCTGCTTGAATTAATGTCTTTTCTTGCAATAAACTGAAAATCTTATTTTCTGCTTGCATTGCTTTTGCATCAGATAACGTCAACCCAGAATACTCTCTCCTGATCGCTGTCACACTCCTGCAAAGTCCATTGATCAATGACCCATAAGTGACTATGTCAAGATCAATGCCATTTGCAACCATTTGACCCACAAACCTAAAAGCCAGGTCAATCTTTCCTTTTCGGCAGAACTGGTTAATTAGTATGGTATAAAGTACGTTATTTGGAACCAGGTCATCTTCCAACATCATGTTTAGGCACCTGCATGCTTCCTCGGTCTTGTTTTGATTTAGAAGTCCATTTATAAGAGCACAGTAAGTACGGAAGCTTGGATGACAACCTTTTCTCGTCATATCTTCAAATAAAATGCTAGCATCTCTAATTTTCCCTAGTCTACAATACGCATCAATCAGTGAACCATAAATCACTGCAACAGGAACGACACCTGTTTCAACCATCTTATAAAACAGGAGTTCTGCATCTTGCAAATTTCCTTCTTTGCACAGGCCTCTGATCAGTGGATCATAAGTATAAGCATCTGGGACATGGCCAACATCAATCATTCTCTCGAAAACTTCAAAAGCTAGGTCAAGTTTGGCTTCTTTACAGTGTCCATTAATCAGCATGGCGTAAGTTATTTCATTAGGAAGCAAGCCTTGTGCTTGCATTTCATAGACAAGCCTGTCTGCTTCCTTTATCAAGCCCCTTTTACAAAGCCCACTTATTAGTGAGTTGTAGGTGAATACATTAGGTTTGCATTCATGGAGCACCATTTTATTCACAAGTCTAAAAGCATGGTCCAGGTTGCCTTCTGCGCAGGCTGCATTGATTAGTATGTTGTAAGCAACTTTAGCTGGTAGTAAGACCATCTTAATTATTTCATCAAGCAATAGCTCCACCTCCTCGAAATCTGTTTTCTTCTGAATTCCATTTGTCAGTTCCATATAAGTTTGACTATCAAGGTGATATCTCGCTATTGCCTGCAAAATCTTGAAAGCTAGAACAACTTTTCGCTCTCTGCAGTGCCCTTTCATCAGTGCAAAGCAGGTTAGATGATCTGGGAGCATCCCACTTTCTAGCATCCTAATGAACAAATCGCCTGCCTCCTCGAGCTTGTTTCCTTTGCTGAAAGTAGATATCAAAACAGTGTAAGTGTGAACATTTGGTTGACAGCCATTTCCAATCATTCTATCCATAAGCTCAGATGCACAGTCAAGCTTCCCAATTTTGCAGTATCCATCAATGAGATTGGTATAGGTGACTACATTTGGACCGAAACCATTATCCAACATCAGGTTGAAGATTTTCCATGCCTCCTCCAACAAGCATTGATCACAGAGTCCACTGATCAGCACATTATAAGTATAAACATCGGGCTCACAACCCGTATCAATCATTCTATCAAAAACTTGGAAAGCAGCATTAATCTTCCCTTCTTTGCAGTATCTAGTAATGATAGTCGTGTAGGTCACTTTATTAGGCACCCAACCCCCAGCTTCAATCCTGTTCAACAAACACACTGCCTCCTCCACTTTATTTTTCTTACAGAGTCCGTCTATAAACACAGTATAAGTATAAACATCAGGCTGTTGACCCATCTCAACCATTTTGCTCAACAGCTCACGGGCTTCATTCAACCGGCCCTGGCTGCAGAACCCATGAATTAACTCTGTAAAAGTGAAAACACAGGGAACAAGGCAGTTCACTATCATGTCATCGATAAACCTAAAAGCCTCTGGAAGCATTTTTTTAAGGCAATGCTCCTGAACCAGAGCATCATATGTGGCAGAACCAGGCACCCAACCTTTCTGAATCATTTGAGCATAAAAAGCATAAGCCTGCTGCAAATTCCCTTGTTTGCAGAAGCAAAGGACCATGGAATTGAAAGTAGAAGAATCTGGGGAAATACCTTTGCTCGTCATTTCTGAATAGAATTCATGAGCTTGACTGAACAGATTACAACTTACCAGTTTCCAAAGAAGATAATTGTAATTAAGCAGATCAAACATCAATCCATGGTGAGTAGCATAGCTGAAGGTGCTCAAGGCCTCTGCAATCATACCATATTTTGCATATCTCCGAAACATTTCACCCACAACTCCATGTGCTGCAGCAATCATGTTTTTGGTCAATAGAAACTCCGCAAGATGACGCCAATGCTCTTTGTGTTTTCGGCCCACAGCAGCTCTCCTATATGAACGCAATGTTCTCTGTGTGGGACTTGCAGGCACTCTATCTCCATCGGAGCTCTGCAATGGAAGCCGTGTATTATTGTGATTGAAGTCTACGGAATCTTCATCGATGGCTAGAGTGTTACCACTTATGTGCCTACTGCTGTTGGTTTTCATTCTCCTAAACAATCCGTTCTGAATGGGAATATGGGCAATTTGAGAAGGGGATAATCGACGAATTAAAAAAGGTTCCGTCCTCGTAATCATACCCGCTTCTCATCAAAAGCCTCAGCGGTCTGTTTCTGTTCACCAGTGAGCAGATTGTTGCATGAAAACTCGCCCAGTTCATTAGCAAATTCTTGAGGTTTTTGATTAATTTCTTCAGCAGCATCCTCTTTCCAACAATACATTCGTACTTTCTCACCATCCCCGGTAACAGACACGGAGACACTCATAAACCCCTCATAAACCCCTGCCTCAAACATTGCGATAAAACATCGCAAAGCCTCTGTAAATTTGAAGCCTCTGTGAATTTGTCTGAAGCGTATCTCAAAACAACTAAAGGAGGGCTCAGTGACGCTTAACCAGGCTTTTTAATGGTGATATTAATTAATAATTTAAATTTAATTTAGAGCAATATTACTTTCCTTAAGAAAAGTTAACAAATATTTTATACTGTGATGTAATATGTATATAGACAAAATATGAAAAAAAATATGACAACTCAATAACAAATCAGTTTTAAACCAAAAGAACATTCATTTATTAAAATGTATTGTTTTTCAAATAAAAACTTAAATTACACCCAACAAAAATATGAAAACTTAAAAAGCCATAGATCTTGGAAGTCTGAATTCCTTTATTGACTATGTGTACCATTGACAAACCCACCAGCCACTATTATAAGCCATTCACAAAGCGTTAACTTCATTAGCCCGTGTGGAAATATTAAAATTTATATACTCTAACATCTACTTCACATATGATTGTGCAACTACAATTGAGGGGTTTTCACTATTTATCACAAATCAAGGATCTCGCTCTTAGCAATATCCACCAATAAGGATGGCTTGAGGCAAGAGGATAAGAACACTTGGGACTCTTATATTGAAGCATTGCATTCACAATCTATCATGTTGTCGAATGAGATAGATGATATCGTTTGGGCACTGAACAAGGATGGTGGTGTATATGAACCGAAGATAGGATACGAGGTTCTATGCATAGAAAGGAACAAGTCGGAGATTAGATGGTGGCACGTAGTTATTTGGAAGACAGCCTACCCACTGAAGATGGTGTTATTCAACTGGTCTGCTCTACAGGATAAAATCCCTATTTGGTCCCGTCTACAATCAAAGATTTATGAAGGGCTTGGTCGAGGTGCGCTATGCAATTCAGATGAAGAGACCACAATGCATCTGCTGATACTATGCTCCTATTATAAGAGGATATGGCAAACGATCTCACACATCAATGGTATCATTTTCTATTGGTCTGGATCAAATCTTTTTTATGCCTATAGATCATGGCACTAGGGTCCTCATGCTAAATGGTTACCATCCCTGCCCTATGTCATAGCATGGCATACATGGATCGCCCATAATTCCTCCATCTTCAAGGACAAGTATATCCCCCCGGAGGTATACGCCTACAAGAGTATGAGTGTTGCGGAGACTATGGAATAGAACACTACATCTAGAATGCCAAGGATCGTCGTTAATGAAGTGATGGACAAGACTATCTCATGGTACTATTTCAACGGGGCCGCAAACGGGGATCCAGTACGAGGAGGAGCGGGAGGCATTATCCATTTCAATGATCATAGATGGATAAAATTTGTTGCTTCTGCAAGCACAGGTAGTAACAACAGGGTTGAGCTTATGGCTACAAAATATACCTTACAACTTGCCATTTCAAAGGATATCCACAGTCTTTAGGTTTATGGTGACTCCTCCATTGTCATACAGTGGTTGCGGCATAAATGGAAACCTAAGAATATACTATTAGCAACTATTTTTGAGGAAGTAGACAAATTAGCGAGCCATTTCCATTATATCACTTTCCAACACATTTACAGAGAAAGGAACCACGAGGCAAGTCGTCTTCAAAAATTGGGCCCCACTTCGGCGATGGCACATGGCAGAAATGGGAAGGTGTTAATGACCTTATCATGGAAGATGATCCAGGACCAATAGCTTTTTCAAAGATGGGCTACAACAGTATTCAAGCTTATTATATGCTTGCAGCTCAACATATCTATGGTTGATAAATGAACACAATTTTCTCTTTGTTTGTATAGAACCTCTAAATGAAGTTGTTTATGTAAAAGATGATGTATACACAGGCTCATCACGAGAATAGAGTTATGTTTTGTGGCCGATTAAGGCCATGTAAAAAGTGCATATTTTAATATAAAGAAAAAGTGCATACTTTAATATAAAGGAATATGATCTTTTTTCCATGGAAAAAAAAAATCTACTTAGAAAAAATCATATGTTGCAGTTTTCTAAAAATCATATGTTGCAATAGAGTTACTTTTTACACTCTAAAGTCTTGAGAGTTTTTAGAAAAAATCATATATGGCAATAGACTTACTTTTTACACTCTAAAGTCTTGAGAGTTTTTTTAATCTCATTTATTTTTTTTATAAAAAGAAGTATCGGACAACTTACAATATACTCAACCATAAGTATTTATAAAAACACAACATGGGTCATACACATTGTTCGAATATATCATTTTAATATCTCGACCGTCGGGGAGGGGTTTGCCTCTATTTTGGGTTTATGCAACTGTTGGAACCATGGGCTAGATGACTGGTGTGTGTGCAGAACTTCTTGGAGCCAAGTTGATTCACCGAATCAACCTAGTACCAACCAAGAACAAAAAAAGTGGGAATAAGCCGTTCTCTTCCGCCCACAACATGTCATTTTTATGCCCTGTGGGTTTGAGTTGTTAGCCTATTTTCACTGTCGAATACTTACTCTTTTTGCGGGGGTTTGTAGAGTCACGTGGTGCAGGGTTTATTATTTTACTAATGTTACCCCTTTCTTTTTTTGGGTTCGAGACTACACTGCGGGGTTTTCTTTTGGGTTACTACGTTTCCACTGCAGGCTATCTTTTCTCCGTTTTTGTGGTCGTGGGTCACTGGCTATGTGTTTTGTTCGATTTCTGCAGTTCTGAACCTAACTTACCCACATCATTTTGTGGGGTTCCTTTTGGTACTATTAGTGGGGTATTTTCAAGCCTTGTGGGTATAGTAATATTGACATCACTTGTACCTTCATTATATGCTATCATTTTCATATTGTGCACTTATGTTGACGACGTCACATTCTACTATTTTGGACAGCTGTCGGTTTGTTCTCGGGTAGGTGTCTCGGATTTCCTTACCTCCATCATGTCGGGATCTTCGGCACCTTGTCATTCGGTTGAGAATGAGCATTTGGCTAGTGCGTCGAAGTCCTGGGGGAATAAGGGTGTTGGGCACTCCGATACAAGGGCTAGACACTGTTGTAAACTGAAGGCTCTCAAGACCACTGACGTTATTGAGCAATATTTCATTGCAGAAGACTCGAACCTGGATAGACTTGAATTGATGGCTCGCAGGGCTATAGTCGGCTGATTGGAGTTCACTATGGGTTCGAAGGAAGAGCTACTGGATTGGGTCAGTAAACATTGGACCCATTCACTGGGACTCTCACCTAGAGTAAACCTGTTACTAAATGGTTGGATATTATTTATTTTTCCATTGGAGGAACATGTTGGATCTATCCTGGCCAATAAATGGGCCTTCAAAGAAGGCTCTTTGTTATTGAAGAAGTGGCACCTGGGCTTCGATCCTTTGAAGGAATCACTATCTAAATGACATCTCTGGATGCTCCTTCCCGACTTTCCCCTGGTGCTTTAGACTGAGTATATCTTGACGGGTCTAGCCAATAAAGTTGGAACATTTGTTCAGTCTGATAAGAACTCACTGTTTGGGATTGAGAAGAGAGTTGCACGAGTTATGGTTGAATTTGACCTCAACAAGGGCTTACCGGCTGAGGTCGAGATTCATTGGGGCAAGTTAACTTTCAAGTAGAGGTTGGACTTTTATGGGGTACCTTTTCGTTGCTTCAAATCTAGATGTATCAGTCACATTATGGCAAGATTCCCACTCCTTATGCGCTCTGGTGTATTGACTAAGGGGGTTGGTGCTTCGTCCTCCTCGTACTCTTATGCTGCTGAGGATGAACCTACATCAGTGCTTAACTCTACCGATAAGTCAACCTCCTTGAACTCTTTACAGAATGAACTTCCTAAGGAGGACTTAGATTTCATTTTAGATGTTGAAAAATATTTCAACAAAAGGTTTGTAGAAGGGAACCTTAGGCTTAACCCTAAAGGTTGCTTTGAGAAAAGTCTGTGTACCCTCACTAAGGGCTCTGTGGACCCTGTGTCGAGGGTTGTCTCCCCTTCAGATCTTCCCCCTCTTGACTGTATTACGGACCCCTCTCCTGTTGCAACTGTACCGTCCCCGACCCCCTATCTGGACCCTTCTAACCCTGCACAGGCTACTTCTTTGGGGTTCCCACAGAACTCATCCTCCCCACCAGTCGGACTCGTTAATGAATTGAATGGTCCCACGAACATTTTGGAATCTGACCTGGGATCTCCCTCCTTATCTAACACTTTTGTGCCGCTGTCTATTTTCTCGAAAAACCCTTCATCGAACCCTGTTGTCAAACCTATTACTCCAGATAAGTTTATGAATGTCACTATCCGGAAAACTAGATGGAAGGGTTTGGCTAGGAGGGACACAGGTTCTGCCTAGACATATTCTCCACTTTCTACTAGACTTGCTCACTCTGAGGACATTTGTGACTCTTCCAACCCTAATCTTTGTTATGAGGCTCTTAGAGATGTTACGCCTCTATCGGCGGTTCCTTAATGGTAATCTTGACTCTCAATGTTCGGGGGTTGGGGAAGGCTACCAGGACTAGGGCCTTATCCCATATATTCAAATCTACTAGTCCTCATATTATCCTGCTACAAGAAACTATGTGTTCGGACATGGCAGCCATCCGTAAACTCTCCTCGATCCTCCCGGGCTAGGAATTCTCGACCATCGATGTTGTGGGTCATTCAGGGGGGCTCATTGCAGGATGGAACCCCGTTTATTTCAATTTTCTTGCTTTTAAAACTCAGTGGGGCTTGTTACTGAATGGTCATTGTTTGAATTTGAATTTGTCGATTACTGTCTTTAATATATATGGACCTTACAAAGATCAATGCAGGTTCTGGGACTCTCTGAGGGCTTCGGGTATTCTTAATACCCCTAATCTCTTAATTGCAGGTGATCTCAATTTCAACCATCTTGCTGGAGACATCTGGGGCTCATATGCTCACCTGGATGATATGGCCGATTATTTCAACGAGATGTTGCACTCTTGTGAACTTGCTGATGTTCTTCCTTGTGTTCCGGCCCCACCTGGACCAATGGTAGGGCGGGCTCGGCAGGGATTCACAAAAAATTGGATAAGTTCTTGGTCAAAACCGGCCTTTTCAACAAATGGGAGAGGCACAAATCTTGGGTGGGTGAATATAAATTATCTGACCATTGACCGGGTTTTTTTTTTTTCAGATTGACACTGAACTCATTAAAATCCATTATCCCTTTAAGTTCAACTATTCTTGGTTGGGCAATGAGGATTTTTGCAAATTCATAAGGGATTTCTGGATTAATTACTGCAATGAGGTTGGTTTGAATCCTATTGATGATTTTGTTCAGAAACTGCGCCAGCTCAAAGGTATTTGTTCGCAGTGGATTCACCAAAAAAAGAAGGATGATGGCTCAGAATTGTTATCACTAGAGACTCAGCTTCAGGAATTACATAGGAGGAATTTGGATGAGGGCTTATTGGATGATGAGTTTGATCACATCAAACTTATTGAAAGGAAGAAAGAGGATCTGTTGATACGGGAAACTAAAGAATGGCGACTCAAAAGTCGTTCCATTTGGATCAGTTATGGTGATGCCAATACGAGTTTCTTCCACTCCTTTGCATCACATAGAAGGAATGTGAATGCGGTTTGGGACCTACTCGATGATGTGGGGAATCATATTTCTGGACAGGAAGCATTACATGCTGTTGCTATAGATTACTTTGGCAATTTATATGCTGTCAGGCTGATTTACTCCAACAGATAAATGTTGCTAGACTATACCCCAATTTTATTACTGAGCATGATGCTGATACTTTAGGGAAAGTTGTCAATCTTACTGAAGTTGAAGATGCTCTTAAGTGTTTTGCAAAGGACAAAAGTCCAAGCCCGGATGGCTGGACGGTAGAGTTATTTCTTCACTTTTTTTACATTATGGGTCCCGAAATCCTAAAAATGGTGGAATACTCTCACACAGAGGGTTACATTCCTGGTGGGCTTAATTCGACATTTCTCACCCTTATTCCTAAGAAGGGGAAGCCTACAAATTTTGGCGAATTCTGCCCAATTGCACTTTGTAATCTGGCATACAAGCTTATCACTAAAATTATCTCCATCAGACTGAAGCCTATCCTATTGAACTATATTTCAGCTGAGCAGTTCGGGTTCCTACATGATCGCCAAATTCTCAATGCCATCGGGATAACTTAGGAAGCTATTCATACAATTAAAATGAAGAAGATGAATGTTGTGTTCCTTAAGGTGGACCTGGAAAAATCATATGATAGAGTTGATTGGTCATTTTTTAGATTGGTTCTCATTCAGATCGGTATCCCTCCATTGGTCATCCGTTGGATCATGGCATGTGTTACAACTGCGAACATTTATCTCCTTATCAATGGTGCCCCATCTGAATTCTTCAACATGAGTAGGGGGATCCGCCAGGGATGTCCACTCTCCCCACTGCTCTTCTTATTAATCATAGAAGGACTTAGTAGAATGATCACTGTTGCTAAATTGGATGGAAGTATTACTGGCATCAAACTGACACAGGATTTGACTTTCACACATGTTTTATTTGTTGATGATGTGTTAATTGTTGGGATGGATACTGAGTTAGAATGGCAGAGGTATAAGGACATTTTCTCTATCTTCTATGTATCGTCGGGTATGAAGGTTAGCATTAGAAAATATTGTGTTTATCATTTCAGGCTCACTGATCAGCAAATTGTAGCATTGAAAACTATACTACCTTACGGTTTTCACCAGTTGGAGGATGGTTTTATGTATCTTGGATATTTCTTGAAGCCGAATGGCTACAGATGTAATGACTAGCTATGGTTAGTAAGGAAGATTGAGCAGAGGATTCATCGCTGGACCTTCAGGATGCTCTCCATTGGGGATCATCTGATTTTGGTTAAAGCTGTACTCACGGGTATACCGGTCTATTGGCTTTCACTGCATCCTATCCTTGTATCTATCCTTACAAAATTGAGAAGATTATCCATTAACTTCTTATGGACCGGAGGTTCTGCTCGCAGGAAGATGGTTTTATCCAACTGGGAATCCATTGCTCTTCTGACCTGCTTTGGCGGTTGGGGTATTCACAATCTCAACTATTTTAGCATTGCTCTGTGCATGAAAAGCCAGTGGAGGTTACTATTTGGCAATACATTGTGGTCCAAAGTGATCAATGCAAAGTATTTGAAAGGTGATGTTATCAATTGGATGAGACACCCTGTGAAGAGATCTCACAATGCCTCTATCATTTGGTCGGGGTTTTTAAAGATATACAACTGGTTGTCAAAGGATTTGGCGTGGAAAGATGGTACTGGACAGGACATATTGGTTGGTATCGACCCTATTCTTGGGTTGGAGGATGAGTACGGGCTTCCCGATGAGATGATGCACACCCTTCATCGGCATGACCATAAGACACTCAATGATGTCAGAAATACTGATTCCGATCAGAACCACTCTTATTGGTTAAATGCTCTAGACCTGGGTTTTGCTGGTGAATATGCTACTAAATGGTGTTTATATATTAAGAATTTAAATGATATCGGTTGCAGGCTTTCTTCTGTGAATGATATGATCCTTTGGCTAAAAAATATTAAATCGGGCACTGTTACGACCAGCCTTGCCTATCACGCCATTATTAGCTCCCATTGTATCTTTTCGAGGGGGATTGGTGGTACAAAGAAATCTGGAATTGGAGCATACCCCTCAAAATCAAATGCTTTATGTGGCGGGCTCTGAGGGGTGAATTGATAACCTGGGACAGACTAGCCAGTAGAGGGTGGGAAGGCCCGAGTTACTGCTATCTCTGCATGAACATATCTGAGTCTGTCAGACACATCTTTGTCGACTGTTCTTTCACCAAGGAACTTTGGATGTTACTCTGCCAACACTTTAATCTCTCTTCTGTGTGGGGTGAGGCCACTTTTGCTCTGAATGCTCTGGAATGGCATAGAACAGCCACTGATTTTCCATACCTACCTGCGGTGATGGCCTGGACTATTTGGCTGACTCGTAACCAACATATATTTGATGATCGTAAACCTCAACTGGACCGGACCCTTAAAAATATTGTCATATTGATTGAGGAACAGTGCACAGATCGCAGCTTGGTGAGATCCAAGAAGATTGCTCCCTTCTGTCCACCACGACAAAAAGTTGTTATTTACTTTGATGGGGCAGCGTCTGCAGGTTACTGTGCTGCTGGAGGAGTCATATTCATCAATCCAGAACATTACTTTTCACTCAAACTGAACTGTGGACAGGGTACGGATATGAAGGCTGAGATTCTAGGCCTTTGGTGTGTTTTGACGGTGGCTCACTGCTTTGGGCTTACTGATGTGGCCATTTTTGGCAACTCTAGAGTGACCATTAAATGGGCTCGGGGTGAATATAAGACGGAAAATTTGCCCCTCTTCCATTGGTTCATGAGGATTAAAGTATTGCTACAACACTTTGAACATATCACTCTTGAGCATATTTATAGGCAGTTCAATTCCATTGCCGATCAACTTTAAAAGGATGCTTACACTGGGGCGGAAGGTGTCATCTACTGGGAGGAACATTTTGAGTCTACTTGTATCGACTCAGGCTTGACTCAGATCTTTGATATTTGAACTGTTATGTTATTGGCTTTTGACTGTATGCAGAGACTTTTTTGTTTGCCCTCATGATATATTTGTAATAGTTGTTTATTCTCGTTATAGCTTCAGCACTTATGCTACGTTTGGTATTTTGGTGCAAACTGTCTACATACAGTTTCTTGGACAGCTCTGATAAGTCTATTTCATAGATTTATGCATATATGTACTATTTGATTCTCATTGGAATAGCAATAGTATGGTTTTTTTCACTGCAAAAGAAAAATTGTTCTTGTCCAAAAATGACATACATTTTTGTTTCAAGAATAGAGTAAGGTTTACGTTTATGTGGTATATGATACAAGTTAAAACCTTTATTTACTAAATGTTATGTGGTCACTTGATTGTAACTTTTGTTTAGTGAGGAGTAAGTTTTGTTTGTTAAAGTTTTGTGATCACATCTATCGTAATTTTATATATAAAAACAAAATTATATTTTTTTTGCATTCGTCTTGAAATGTGTTCGCTAAATCACTTTCACTTTGTGATCCGCATTCATAATCAAACATATAATTATATCATTTATTACTTAACAAGTTCAAAGCAATAAGCACCCAATTTTAAAGATTAAGTTTTAGAACCTTTAAAGATTTTGTTGTTAAGAAATAAGAATATGCACACAAAAAAATTCACTCCATCTCTTATAAGTATCATTTTCATCTCAATTGTAAACAATACTTGAGTGACTATGAAAGCTCTAGATTTGTTTCAGGTGCATAGCAAACATGTGTAAAGTCCACCAAACTTAAGTTACCTCTCTATAATATAGAAATTTCCATTGTTCCCAAAAGGAGAGTTCCAGAATCATATCTTGGTGTTTATTACAAAAAAAAACAAAAAACACATCTAAATTGATCCATCCAATCCTAATGACTCATGTCTCATGTGACCACTTGATTGTATTTGGCATATATATGTTATTAATTTGTTAAAAAAATTATAAACTTATTAAAAAATATAGATATCTAAATCTCAAACTATAAAATCATACAAGTGATCAATAAAATTAGCAAAAATAATATATATTGTGATAAAAATTTGATGTTTTTATCTTTCTCAAAGTCATAGATTCTTGGGAATTTTAAGTGGATCGATGCAAATTGTATGTGGAGATGCTACACCATTGAGGAAGGTCCGACTCTTTGATTTAATAAACATGATTTGAATAAATTTAGAGATGTCCCTTTCCTTACTTCGTGGGGCATTCAGTTGGCCCCAAACAATAGTCTCTTCAAGAACAAGATTCCCTTGATTGCACAAGTTTCCAGTTAGATTTGTGCAATGGCACATTTTTTTTAAACATAAGGAACGGTTCCAAAAAATAGAGTTATTAGTCAAATAGTAGCATGTAAAAATCACTTCCTTGGGGTTACTTTGATGGTGCCTATTAGGGGGATGATTCTTGGTGTGGAGTTAGTGGGATACTTTTCTTACATGAGTAACATCACTAGGATTTTAGTGTAAATGTAAGTTGAGACACTAATAATCGAGCAAAACTATTAGCACTTCAATCCTTATTAAAGTTTGGTCACACAAGGGATTGATGTAGATTACGGGATCAGGGAAGGAACTAGGGTTTACAAGATTTATAGTGTTAATGCTTCTTGGCCACTTGAATGGATCAAGGGGGAAAGGAGCATGGATCCCTCCTACAGGAAAATCCTGGAAGTGAATCACACGGGTGATGCATCCTTACAAAAAGGATTAGGCAAGGAACCATCCACAATGATCGTTTATGGAACGAGAGGTGTGGGGAACCCCCAACAAGTGCAAGAGGCCTCTAAAGACATGACAGAGGGTTTGAAATCCAAACCAGGAAGGAGGAATCAAGGGTAGTTCATCCCAATCGCAGAAACCAAGCCCACATATGAGGTGACCTTGAAAAAAATAGGAGCATACAGAAAATACATGCAAGATCATGCAATCATCCAAAAATTTATGGGTTTCTGGCCGACATCGAAGGCCCTTACTTAGTGGATCAACACAAAATGGAAACCAAAAGGGAAAGTGGACCTAGAACTTAGCTCTAAGGGTTTCTTTACTGTAATATCTACCATCCTGGAAGACAAAGAATGAGTGTTTGAAAATGGGCCCTATTTATTCAACTTGGCAGGGCTCTACCTCGAGTATTGGAAAGAGAACTTCAACCCTAACAAAGAATATTTTACCACCACCCTAGTCTGGATCAAGCTATACTCCCTTCCATGAGAGTATTGGGATGAAGAAACCCTTGCAAGTATAGGTAATATGTTAGCCACCTTTGTCAAATCCTTAGAAGCTACCAAACAAGGGTTTAATACACCTCATATGCGTGGATCTTTGTTTGTATGAACATCTTGAGGGCACTTCCGGAATTGATCAACCTCAACTATTAAGATACATAATGGATTCAAACCATCAAATATGAGCATACATCCTTTTGTTGTTGCCAATTCCATGAACATGCACATCTATTTCATGATTTCCCTCTCAAAAAATTGACAACAAAATTGAAACCATAGGTTGCACCAAACAGGAGGGGTTTACCACAGTTAGTAATAGGTGGAGGCATGGGAAGAAATAGGAAATACCAAATACTACACTAGGACTTCACTCAACAAATATCTTTGCGATTCTCTTCGAAGAGGAGAAAACATTGGAAAGGAGGGGTGAACATCTGAAGTTCTCCCAAGAAGCAAATTAGGAAGTCCAAAACCTAGTTTTAAAACAACTTGAGGGGGTCAAGTGACGCAAGGTAGATGGAAATTAATCCAAGAATTGTTTTCATGTAATAGAATAGGTTGGCATGGAGGATGAGGAGGAATAGATGCTTCAAAAGAAGGAGATGACATGGATTTAGAGGAAGTTGATCTACAAGGGATCATGCAAGCATATGAGAGGCATGAAGTCCAAGCCATCCCAGAAAAGGAACTGCAACTGCTCAAGGAAGTTATCCATAAGTCTAAAATAGGATAATATCCTATGTCCAAAGGGAAAGATATAGCTTTAGGAATCAAAACAATCTGCCAAAAGACCAGCATAGAACTACTAGATATGAGAAAAAATGGGAACCGAAGAGTAGGCAACAACAACTGAAGGAGTTAGGAAAAAACTAATAGAATTTGGACTTTATGCCCCTGTGATGAACAAGTTCTTCACCACCCCCACACATCAAGTTAATCATGAAGATCCTCATGGAACATCAGAATATTGAATGAGAATGGTAAGTAATGAACACTTAGAAATAAAATTCAAGTTGAAAAACCTACATTCTCATGCTTCAAGAAACCAAATGGTCTACTGAAGTACTTAGTTAAGTAGCTAGATATTGTTACAAAGATATTCAAGTAATAATTGTTGATGGGAGAGGAACCACGGAGGGATTTTCCACACTATGTGTTAAATATACAGCATTAGAAGTCATTCTCCAAACCAATATTGTGTAGCCAAGATTGATCCTCCCATATAGAGGTGAGCACTTTGATTGCCTTCTGTGTAAATGCTATTCCTCCCATATAAAGGTAATTGATCAAAGTAATGATGTTGTAAAGTCTTGTTGGACAAGGCTCTGAACTTGTGTGTATCAAGTCATGATTATCATCTGAACCTTCCGTATAAAGGTATCCATGAGATGGACCTCCAGTATAGAGGTGAACCTTTCGTATAAAGGTATCCATGAGATGGACCTCTCGTATAGAGGTGGACCTTCCATATAAAGGTCATGCTTTACTTGTCAAAAGCATTTAATGTTGTGTGATATATTATTAACCATGATCACCAGATTGCTATTAAGTCTCCTTTAGAGATTGATCACCTCTAAAGTGAATTACTTTAGCATATGATCATTTGGTTCGGAATAATATAATATGATCACAACATCCAATAATTCTTCTTAGTATAATGTAATGTGATGGATAATTAAAGTTAGCACATATTGACAGTGCAATAAGAGATAAAGAAATAAAAGATAAAGCATAGAGATCAAGAGAATTTGAAATTGCCCATGCAGACACTGCAGCTAATTAAAGAGAACTTGAATTATTAAAGCTTTAGTTATAAAGTTTCAGTTAATTATCAATGCTTGAATTAAAGCATCAGTTAAATATATGTCTTAGTTAACTAAAGCACTCACAGTGGTCACTTCAAGTAAATCAATCAGCATGATTTCAGTTAACTAAGTGTTAAATAAAAGTGACTAGTTAACTAAAGTATTTACACTTTAGTTAAACTAAAAGACGACACTTCAGTTAAAGAGAATATCTAGTTAACTAAGTGTTATTGCATGACGACACTTATGTTAAACTAAGAGATGACACGTGAGTTGTGACACTTGCATGTTGACACTTAAGTTAGACACCTAACTAAGTGGGCAAGCTTTCAGTTAAGAGGCGAGTTCATCCTAAGTGACAGCTCAATGAGATGAAGCATTGCATGCGAAGTGGGGCACACCACTTCATGCAAGATTAATACATCCAGTTTGAGGGCGAGTTCATCCTAAAGTTAGAAGTTAAAAATAGAAGAGAAGAATGTATAAATATGATATACAAGATTGTTGAATCCAATGTGAAGTGAATTCTCTTCTCCATTGAAGGCAAGGCACTTCTCTTTGTGCAGGGTATTGTTCGTGCTTGTTATTGTTGTGTTGGGAACACATCCAATTGATCTCTCTTATCTATTGCTTATGTATCTTCACCAAGAAGTTTGGTGATCTCTTATCTTCCGAAAGCAATCTGCTATGTTGTAAAAGAAAGCATTCTTTTCTATCCATCATATTATACTGAGAAGAATTGTGGGGTTTTTGTACTCATAATTTTGAGGATTTTCCCCAGGGTATATCTTGTTTTATGGTTGTATGAATTTCATGGATTGAATTGTCTCATTGATTCAAGTCTCTGCATATAAAAGAATTAAAGATCAAAGCTCAACCAAATTTCAACACTATGGGACCCAAGGGTTATTGAGCTAGAATATTTCATTTTCACGTCTAGATCTTTGTCGGCCAATTCCATTTTATAGGGATAGAAGCTAATGGAGACATGATGGATGTGAATGGCCCTTTCATTCCATAAGGGAAAATCCATTTTTTACACTCCCTACAAAGCATCTACAACCTCACAGAACACCAACAATGGATTCTAGGAGGAGACTTCAATTAAATCACTTCCCTGGAGGAGCAAAAGGGGGGGTTCAAAGATTGGATCCATCCCGCAAACCTTTTTTTGAAGTTATGCAATCCTTAATTTGGTTAATATCAAAACCATCAACGAGACTTTTACTTGGAATAATTGAAGGGGTGGCTCTCAACAAGTGGCATCCAAATTGGATTGCTTCTGATTATCAACAAATATTCTAGCCCAAAATCTCAAATCAAAGCCTCAATCCTCCCCTATGTTAGATCTTATCACTAGTCCATCAATCTCATGATGGATATGAATGGCCGACCAAAAAATCAACCATTTCATTTTGAAAAATTATGGTTGGAACTGTTAATTTTTTATCTTTAATTCAAAATTGCAATAGTACTTGAAATCAATGAACAATCTTAAACATAAGCATTCACATACAACACATAAATTTACCTTGGGGAAACCCTCTATAACTTGAGGGAGAAAACCCCGACAAAATATTCCTTAGTTATTTATTGATAACAGAGAATGACTTGCTTCACAATAAGCAAATTACATCAAGCACCCCTAGTGCATTATCAGAGATAAATACCAAGCACCCCTGGTGCAATATCAGAGCAAGAGAAAATATGGAAGAATAGAACTCATAATAATATCTTGCACAAAGAAAAGTGCATTGCGTTCAAGAGAGAAAATAATTCACTTCACATTGAATTCATCAATCATGTATAACACACACACACACACATATTCTTTTGATGCTTCATCTTCTATTTTCATCTTCTGACTTTAGGATGAACTCGCCCTTCATCTGGATGCTATAATATCTAAATCCTGGGCTCTATCAAGCGCTGAGAGGGATCAAATCTCTTGAGGTGCAAACCTCTCCTTGAATAGCTCCTTGAGTGCAATACCTGAGCCACCTAATCCTAAGCTCTAAAGTCTCTAGTTTAAGCCTTTTTACTTTGTATTATTCTTTTTTGTTTATGACCAAAATAATATTTATTACTTTTTACTTGGTATTATTATTTTTTGTTTACTTTGTATTATTTTGTTACTCGACAAACACTCTAAAGTCTCATATTTACTTTTTACTTTGTATTAAAAGTAAAAAGTAAAGTCTCTAGTTTAAGTCTCATATTTACTTTTTACTTTGTATTATTCTTTTTGGTTTATGGGAGACATAATATTTACCACATAATCCTAAGCTCTAAAGTCTCTAGTTTAAGTCTCATATTTACTTTTTACTTTGTATTATTCTTTTTTGTTTATGGCCGACATAATATTTATTACTTTTTACTTTGTATTATTCTTTTTTGTTTATTTTGTATTATTTTGTTACTCGACAAACACTCGACACATGTTACAAGATCTCCCTCATACTGGGCTGTAGAGCGCCTCTCAGCGCAATCACTTAGTTAGGTAGCTAACTCAAATGTCGTCATGCAAGTGTCGTAACTTAAGTGTCATAACTCAAGTGTCACAACTCTAGTGTCGTCACTCAAGTGATGTCTTTTAGTTCAAATTAAGTGTTGACATGCAAAACACCTTAGTTAACTAGATCTCCTTTATTAACACTTAGTTAACTCTTTTAACTAAAGTCCTGCTTGATAACATCACTGAAGTGAACAATTTTATTTCTCCTTTAATTAACTGAAGTCTTTCTTGTCAACATCACTAAAGTTTAACAATTCGAGTTCTCTCTTATTTAACTGAAGTCTTTATCATTACAGAAGTGAGCAAATCGAGTTCTCTCTTATCTTATCACATCTTATCTTTATCTCTTGTCTTATCTACATGGTGCACATGTGCCAACCTTAATTTATCTATCATATCAAATATACTAAGGAGATTTTTCCAATGATGTGATCATCTTGTTCTACTATCGTTCCAAGTGGTCATATGCTAAAGTAATTCACTTTAGGGGTGGTCAGTCTCCAGAGGAGACTTAATAACTCAACCATGGTTAGTATTACATCACACACCATTCATGCTTTGACATGCAAAGCATTACCTCAACACTGTAGGCACCACCTCAACACATGAGGATCTTTCTTGTCACACAAGACCTTAGCCTTGACATGCAAGAATGTACAACATCATCACTTTGACATGCAAAGCACTTACCTCAACGCATGAGGCTTAACCTTTAAACATAAGGCTTAGTCATTCTTGGGTCCAACTCAAGAATCTACTCCAAGTTTCCTGAGTCCAACTCAAGTTCCCTAAGACACTACCTCGACACATGAGGCCCAATCCTAGTGCACAATATTGACTTGGAGAATGACTCATGATGTTGTAACTTTAACACTCTTTCTCAGGGAGGGAGGCATTTTCTATCATACCAATATTGTCTAGGAAGTACCTATACTTCGGCAAGGACAGAGGCTTAGTCAACATATCTGCTATTTTATTATCAGTAGCAATGTACTAAAGTCTTACGACACCTCTCTAGACCATGTCTTTGATGTAGTGGTATTTCATCTCAATGTGTTTCGACTTGTCATGAAACACATGGTTTTCTGAGAGCTTAATGCAGCTCTGATTGTCAAAGCCAATGACTATAGTCTCAATCGTCTCACCGAACGACCCAACAAGTAGCTTCCTAAGCCACACAACTTCTCAGCAGGCGGTACTAACCGCAATATGCTCTGCTCCCGTAATACTATGGGATATGGATCCTTGCTTCCAGTTGGACCAAGAGATCATAGTTAATCCCAAGCTAAAAAAAATCCATATGTACTCTTTTGGTCCACAATACTACCACCCCAATGAGAGTCAGGATAACCAAGTAGCATCACTCCTCCACTGGAAGCATATCCGAGTCCATACGCAATAGTACCACGAAGGTATCTAAGCACATGCTTGGTAGAAACCCAATGTTTATGTCTTGGCTCAAACATGAACTGACTCAAGATACTCACTGCATAACATATGTCTGGTCTACTATGAATCAAATACATCAAGGAACAATGAGATGTCTATACATGGTAGGATCCACTATATCCAATCTAGAATTCGACTCATGTATTTTCTTCATATTAGAAAGCATTGGTGTAGACATGGATTTTCAATCCATCATACCAAACTTGCGCAATGCATCAACTGTGTACTTGTGTTAAATAATTATTCCTACGGATAGTTAAACTCTCTCATGGACATAACTAAGTCCCTAGATACTTAATCCATGACAGAAACAAAACAAATGGTGATCTATTCTCCTAGATCTAACACAATACATAAGCCATTGAACATGGAAGAAGAAATGAAGAAGTAAAACTTACCTCCAACCTGTAGGTTGTATTAGCTCCAGCTCCAAGCTTGATCTTCAAGGCTTGAACATGTTAAACAATACAAAGGACCAAAAATTCCAAGCAAGTAGATGTATTAATCTAGATCTAATCTACAACATATCATGCATCAATATAACAAGAGACGAGACATGGGAGAATAGGCCAAGTTATCATTAAGAAGGCCAAAGAAGTTGATTACAATGTTATACCTTGATTTCCAAGATGATAGCATCTCCTTCCAAGAACTCCTCCATCACCTTTCAAGACTCTTAAGATCAATGACCTCCTCATTAGTGTTCTCCAAGAATTACATGACCATAGGTTTGGTGTTTCCAAGATCACCCCCCCCTTTAGCTCATGAATGGCTCTCCTTAAGTAGGATTTGGGAGGCCAACCACTAAGAGGAGATTATGGATCTAAGTGAGGAAGATGTGGATCAAGGATCTAAACCATGCCAAGGAGGGAATGTGAGATGGGATTCAAAGGGGGACCTCATCCCATGAAAATATCCTCAAAATCCAAGATCCAAAATCTAGGGATAATGGCTATTCAGGGATTTTTCGCGCCCCCATAAATGCACAAAGCGCGAAAATTTTGTAATTTTTGCGCCCCCATAGGCATGAAAAACGCAAAAAGTAAGAATTTCCACGCCTTGCACCACTAGAAGGGCACGAAAATATCACTTGGAGACCCATAAATGGGTTAGTTCAAGTGGTTTTCGACCCCTAAGTTGTTGGATTTGCTTCCAAGTGTGACTAGGGAAGGGACCAACATGATGACAAAGGGTCCTAACACCCTTAGGAGGAATAAACATCATGTTTCTCATGGTGATATGACATGAAGACTCTTAATGGTACACAATGTGACAATTTGAGGTGTAACAAATGCCCCCTAAAGTGTGAGGTCAGAAGAAATCTGATGGACGAAACACTTTACCAATAATAAGTCTGCAAGGATATCTGAAGGAGAACTGGAGAAGAGCTGCAAGAGAATATCAACAATATGTCTAACGACCCCGAGGCGGGCATATCCATTCTCATAACAACTGACTCAAAGCATGGTTGCCGACCAATACATCGCAGATCCATGATAGTACTGACTCAAGAATGACTAAAGACAAATCATGGCTACTAGACTACAAGCGTAGATCCATGATAAGACAATGACACAACCACGACCAATACAAGAGTGTATTTGTGTGACAGTACATCAATAAGGTCACCAACATAATATCCATGTGGGAACCTACTCAAAAAATCACCATCGCAACCTGGATGCGCTAAATAAACTTCAGAACCATCCAGGGTCTTCTACCTGATCCCAAATCGATACGAATCTAACCATGTGATTACAAGGTGTTGAAGTCGAACATGGTAGAAACCACTTGATTACCGGTCAATGATGTGAGCCATTAACAAGTGCGAGGGAAAGCACCAATGATGACAATGACTCCCAAGGTATCATAGTACATCTCGATGAAATGCGAATAGATGAGTTGATGTCGAACATCCATGAGATCATTCGATCAGAGGTCAATGATGAAAGCCTATTGTCAAATACGAGGAAACCTGCCATTGAGGCATGCAGGTACCAAGGTACTACGGTTGGTTCCTAAGTCTAATTCCTAGATAATGAGTTGAAGTCGACAGGTATAGACTCGTCGAAGGAGGGCCATAATGAATCCCACATCATTGACACGAAACCAACATAGGAAAGTGATGTGAAGTAATGAATTAGATGATATGGATTGACACAAGGATATGAAGGCTAACAATATTGCAGAAAGTTGACTCAGGTAAAATTCCCTTGAACATGAGTGGCGCGACAACAATGACTTGGCAGCATTGACTTAACGAGGCAGAGACCAATACATAATGCAACGATGATTGAGACATTCTTCAGATGAATCGAAGGAGTGGGACGACTCATGGAATTGGCATGAGTCAGATACAAGCACATTACCCAACTGTATGACAAGATGCAAACAGGTGCCATGTTCAAGGGCGACACAAGCTGCCATAAATATTTCTAAAACAAACTTAGATTATTTCTCCCCAACCCCCATCATGCTTGAGGAGTACCTCTTTGTCTTTTAACGAGCTTGAGGAGGATAACAGATGCTCGGTATAGGTCATCCTTCAAACAAGTCCAATCTCACATGTTTTACAAACCTGAGAAAGGAGGGGTTCGGTCCCAAAAGGGTCCTTCGATGTTTGATTTTACGAGTCCAAGGAAGGAAAACTCGGTGACTTTTCATGTTTAGAGAGTCTGAAATAATCTAAAGAAGACTATGAAAAGGCCTTTTTCGTAAAATTTAGCCTCCTCAACCGAAAAAGGGATAAAACAATGCGAGAGAGAACTCTTCTAATCATGATTGACTAGAGTATTCATTTTTCGTAAATAGCCTAAATGGTCTGAAAGAGGGGTAAATTACCACCAGATAGACGTCCTTTCAAATCCTTTTACGAGCGTAAAAGAAACAAGTTCACTCGGCAATCGTTTCCTATTTTAGGAGTCTGAAAAGAGCTTAAAGAGGACTCCATGTACAACTTTGTCATGGTTGGTGACTGAGTACGACAAAGAAAAAAAGTAAACTCGACATAGTTCCTTTTCCATAAGTAGTCTAGTGAGGCCGGATAAAGTGATAAACCTATACTCGTTAGACACACCTTTTTACACAATATTTAACGAGCACGACAATGGTATCAAAAGCACTCGGAATATTTTTCATGTTTGGATCTAAAGCATGAAAAAGGAAAAAGTAAGCTCAAACCACTTTTCATATTTTTAACCAGAGCATGAAAAAGTGAAAATTAAGCTCGACACCTCTTACTGTTTTTAACAAGCTCGAAGAAAGGTTAGAAGAATGCTCGTGGTATTTGCTTCATTTTTTAACGAGTTTGCAACAGAAAATGAACTATGCTTGGGATGATGGTTTCATGTTTTAGCGAGCTTGAATTTGAAGCGAAACTATGCTCGGAATGAGGTCCATTGATGGATTACTTCCCAACATGATGTACAAAGGTTGGAAAGTTTTCCCTTAGCATAAGAAGTTGATGTCTCACCTCTAGTATGATGTCCAGAGGCTAGAGACATGCCCCCCAAGCTTCGTTTCATCTGCCTACCCTTCTTCTTCACCCAATTAAATTCCTAGCTACTAATACGAAAAAGGTTCACCAGAGGGATAGGAAGAATGAGGATTAAGTGACACAGGCATATGAAATGAAGGTTCAAATCCTAAATATGGTGGGAGACTCGACTCAATGAGAGAGGAATCTGGTTCATTTTTTAACGAGCTTGACACAGAAAAGGAACTATGCTCATGATAGGTTTCATTTCTACACACGCTTGAAACTGAAAGTAAACTATGCTTGTAGGGGCCTGTTTCATTTTTTAACAAGCTTAAAAGAGAATAAAACTATGCTCGAAGTAGCCCATTTATTTTTTTAACGAGCTTAAAACAGAATGAAACTATGCTCGATATAATGGTTGGTTTCATTTTTACACAAGCTTAAAACCAAAAGTAAACTATGCTTGAGATTGGTTCCTACCAACATGATATCCAGAGGTTGGTAGTTTCCCCCCATCATAAGAAGCTAGTGGTCTTAACTCCAACGAGATTTCCAGAGGTTGGAATCATTCCCCTCTAATCTTCTTCCATGATGAGAAGAAGTCATGGGTTCGCTAACAACTCAACTCTGGTGTGATGGCCAGAGCCAAGAGACACGGTTGACGATGGGGGAGGAACCACTAAGACATGCAGAACATTCAGGGAAGTCTTGTGGTTGGCAGTCATACAATGATTAGGTGTAACAAAGGAAAGTTGATCAATGGTCACTATGTTTCCATGATGAGGAAAATACATCACTTGAAAGAGAGTGGACACTACATGGCATAGACATAATCTCGCCCAAGAATCAGATTAAAATCTAAGGGACCCTGGACTACCATAACATCAATGCAAACAATTTTCCCTCCTAAGTTAATAGGTAACTGAGGAATGATCCCTAAAGGTCCAGTAGGTATTCTATTAAAATCCAATATCTGATCAATGTCTGGCACAAGCTGGGGAGATCCTATAGCTTTCCAAGCAATTGAGGATAAAATACTAATAGACGCTCCTTCATCAACAATAATGCGAAGTACATTCCTACTGGTAACTTCTAATGATATATGGAAAGGAGTACCTGAAGGAAGAAGAGATTATGTTAGACTATTCCAATCAAAGGAATGAACTCAGTACTTGGAGGGGATCCCATGGAAATGGACAGGATTTCCCTTTGTTCAGAACAATTTGAACTGACTAAGAAAACATCATTGGTTTTCAGTTCACTCTCTACTAGAAGAGCAAGATGATATGAAGACTGTGTCATGGTGACTACTTCAGTCTTGGAATTTTCCAATAAAAGAGTGGAATCGAGTGGAGATGATGTTGACTCTACTACTTCAACTTCGCTCTTCAAAGGAATAGCGAGATGAACTAGTTGTTCTCCACTCTTTGAGGAAAGAGTGGGATCGACCAAGGATGGAGCAGGATCAACTACTTTTTTGACCAATGAGGGGTCAAGGGACAACTTACAATATCCAGTTGGAAGGTGATCCTGGGATACAGTAATTTATTCCAACAATTGTGAAGCTTCATCCATGCGAGGAAAAAGGTAAGTAAGGTGCATGTCCTTGCATAACAAGCAAGGATTCTTGACTTTACCTTTCCGACCCTTAACCATAGAGTCACTGGTGGATGGGGGTATCATCAGTATGATGTCTAGAGGCTGATGATATAGGTTGTTTGGATGCTTTAGTCCACTCTTCTAATACTTTGGAAAGACCAGGACAATCCTTAAGAAGGTGATTCCCCCTACAAAGCCTACAAGAGAACTTGGTTTTTCGAGGTGTTCGAATAGAAAGAGCGTCGTTGGGGGTAGCCGGTTGATGTTGGGCCTCTTTCTTATTCTTCTTCTTCTTAACCTTCCTTTTCTTCTTCTTCTTATCCTCCTGATTACTAGCACTATTGCTAGTAATCAGGAGGATCCCCAGTGGAGTCACCAATTTCTGTGTTAGAGAATTCTTCCTATGGATAGTTAAACTCTCTCATGGACATAACTAAGTCCCTAGATACTTAATCCATGACAGAAACAAAACAAATGGTGATCTATTCTCCTATATCTAGCACAATACATAAGCTATTGAACATGGAAGAAGAAATGAAGAAGTAAAACTTACCTCCAACCTGTAGGTTGTCCTAGCTCCAACTCCAAGCTTGATACTCAAGGCTTGAACCTGTTAAACAAGACAAATGACCAAAGCTTCCAAGCAAGTAGATGTATAAATCTATATCTAATCTACAACATACCATGCATCAATATAACAAGAGACGAGACACGGGAGAATAGGCCAAGTTATCATTAGGAAAGCCAAAGAAGTTGATTACAATGTTATACCTTGATTTCAAGGATGATAGCATCTCCTTCCAAGCTCTCCTCCATCACCTTTCAAGACTCTTAAGATCAAGACGACCTCCTCATTAGTGTTCTCCAAGAATTATAGGACCATAGGTTTGGTGTTTCCAAGATCACCCCCACTTTAGCTCATGAATGGATCTCTTTAAGTAGGATTTGGGAGGCCAACCACTAAGAGGAGATTATGGATATAAGTGAGGAAGATGTGGATCAAGGATCTAAACCATGCCAATTAGGGAATGCGATATGGGATTCAAAGGGGGACCTCATCCCATGAAATTCTCCTCGAAATCCAAGATCCAAAATCTAGGGATAATGGCTATTTAGGGATTTTCGCACCCCCATAACTGAGCAAAGCGTGGAAATGTTGTAATTTGCGTGCCCCCATAGGCATGCAAAATGCGAAAATAAGGAATTTTTGCGCCTTGCACCACTAGAAGGGAGCGAAAATATCTCTAGGAGTCCCATAAATGGGTTAGGTCAAGTGGTTTTTGACCCCTAAGTTGTTGGATTTGCTTCCAAGTGTGACTAGGGAAGGGACCAACATGATGAAAAGGGGTCCTAACACCCTTAGGAGGCATAAACATCATGTTTCTCATGGATATATGACATGAAGACTCTCAATGGTACACAATGTGATGATTTGAGGTGTAACAATACTTCCCTTGAGAAAGAAATATCTCATCTTTCCTTTGCCAAACTTCCAGACCAAGAAAGTAGTGCATATGACCAAGTATTTCATTTTGAACTCAGAAGTGAACTCCCTCTTGCACCAAGCTATTTGTTGTTCCTCTCCAGTAAGGAATGAGTCATCAACATAGAGAACCAAGATTAGAGGTTGGCTCTTCGCAACCTTGAAGTATAGGTTTGGGTTAGCTTCGCTTTTGGAGAAACCCAAGCTCTTAAGATAAATGTCAATTCTTGAATACCAAGCCTTCGGGGCCTGCTTAATCCCATACAAGGATTTCTTAAGTTTGCATACATGGGACTCCTTTCCGTGAACTACAAACCCCTCAGGTTGATGTATGTATACTTCTTCCTCAACTTCACCATTGAGAAAGGCAATCTTTACATCCATCTGGTGAAGTTTCCACCCCAGAAATGAAGCAAGGGAAATTATGGCTCAAATAGTAGTGTACCTAACCATAGGAGCAAATTTCTCATCATAGTATATTAGCCACAAGCCACAAATATTGCTTTATACTTTTCAATACTACCATTAGCTGCATGTTTGCTTTTACAAATCCACTTGGAAGTTACTATTGACTTCCCTTCAGGTTTAAGAACCACTTCCCACACATCATTCTTCATGATGGATTTGTATTCTTCCACCATGGCATCTTTCCATACTTGCTGCTTAGTAGCTTCTTCATATGAGGTGGGTTCTGAATCACAGATGTGACTCATCTGAGCTACATATCCTGCATATTTGTCAAGTCTCTTTCTCTCTCTAGATGTTCCAGATGGTGTTCCATGCTTTTTTGCCTCTTGCAGAATTTCTTGACACCATGCAAATCTCCTCTTAGCCGGAGGTTCATCAAGAGATATTTCTATCAATTCTACTGGCTCTTCGAGATCAAGCAGATCTGTAGGCTCTTCTGACTTCTCCCTCTCAACATATGAAAGGGGATAATTAGAAACTGGATCCTCCATCATGGGAGTATCATGATCCGCCATATCTGAGTCACATTGAAGTTCTTTGGAGCGCTTGTGTAACATCCCCATTTTGACCCCATTATATTAAAATGTAAATGATGTAATATTGTTATAAAATCATGGTGAGGAGCTCAAGGCCAAGGCCTCGCCATCGATTTATTGATGCATATGGTTTATGTGCTAGCTAGATACATTGGAATTTCGATACCATGTAAATATGCATTTTAATAAAAATACCCACAACTAGCTATGCAATGCAACAAGAGATGGGGGCATGATTTTACAAGGAATTGGGAGGGAAATATTCAAACCCTTGGAGCCAATCAAGTCAAGCCAAGTGTCAATGAGAGAACCCATCAAACCCTCAATTACCCATGTTGACTTTTGTACCCAATAATTCATTTCTTCCAAGAGTTGGTTGATGCTATGAATATTAAATATTGTATTAAATTAATCATTAAATTATTAATTAGTTTAATTGAAGGGACGTAACCCTTCTTAAGAAATGCTCAAACCTTATAAAAGGCGAGCTCTTGTAAAGCGTTAAGCATCTTATAAATTCAATAATACATATTTTATTCAATATGGGTCTCGTGTCCTAGATTTTCTGCCGCATTTGGTATCAGAGCTCGGCGATCTTCTCGGTGTTCTTCATTGAGCAGCTCCATCCAGTCCATTCGCCCTCTACATAGTCTACATAGTCTTCATTCACGCTGCTCCACGTTAGTCGCTCCAGCACGCCGCCCTCCATCCTCCACTACACGCCCTCTGCGCAATCCCCCAGCACCCGCCATTACCATATACCCGTCGCCCATCCACCTCGTTGCTCCACCACGTAGACCACCATTCCGCCCCACCTGCTTCTCCCGCGCCCTTCACTTCAACGCACTGTTTTTCCCCCGCTTCCACAGCGATACGCCTCCTTCACTTTCGCTTCACGCCTACTGCGTCCACTTCCTCCTCTTCTCCACCGCCGCACACCACTCTCTCACGCCTACCTCTGCCCTCCGCCATACTCCACCTCCGCCCTCCCACGACCATCTCTGCACATCCCTCACTCTAGCTCGCCCCGCTTCTCCGCCACTCCACCACATCACCACTCCACACCGCATCCCATCTCCACAAAGTCCACATAACCATCAAGTTCCATCAAACCCTAATTTTTTTAAAAATTAATATTATATAATTAATATTGACTTTTATTAAAAAAAAAAATCCTTAAATAAAAATAAAAATAAAAATATATTAATATAATATTATATATATATATATATATATATTTTTAACCACACCAAAAATTATAGTAATTCCACTTTTTCCAAGTCATTTTCATTTTCCACCCCTCCTAAGCCAAAATTGCGTCCAATTATTCACCACCACACCTAAGAAGCATGGCGATAGAGTTAAAAGCCCAAATGGAGAAAATAGAGAAGGATTTTCGAACCTTCAAGGAAATGATCACCAAGAGCCAGGAAGCACTTAAGAAAGAAATTAAGGATGAAGTCATTCAGGTAATGGAGCAGAAAATAGACGACAAGTTCGACATTATAAGCAAGGAACAAAAAATATTAGATCAAAAAGTGACTGAGAGCTAGAAAGGTATCGAGGAGATATTACAAAAAATGAAGGATGAGGAAAAAAATCATAAACAACATGGCTCGGATATGTCGGTTACCCCATCTCCCAATTCTGAGTCACCAGAACGCAACAGGATGAAAGGTACTCAATACCAACCATTCGTAATGTACCCGCCGAGAGCAAAAATAGAAATGACGAAATATAATGGAGGAGAAGACCAATGCGTCACTTGGTTGAATAAAGCAGAAGAGTATTTCGACATATATAACATTACAATGGACGAGGAAAAGGTCAAGTATGCTTCAATGCACCTTGAAGGATATGCCTACAACTGGTATATGTGGTGGAAGGGAGACAACTTCGCATACACTTGGAACTTATTCAAGAATGATTTCTTAAAAAAGTTTCAAGGAATCACGGAAGATGAATTCTTCTCAAAACTTACCAGATTACAACAAAAGGGAAGCGTCGAAGAATTCACGCATCAATGGGAATCCCTCGCTACCAGAGTATTTGGGCTATCCGACAAACAACGGTTGGAAACCTACTTAGGAGGACTAAAACCATACATACAAAAAGAGTTAAAAATGCATGACATAACAGATGT
The DNA here is from genome assembly GCA_027924585.1 of Larix kaempferi. Classification (NCBI taxonomy): domain Eukaryota; kingdom Viridiplantae; phylum Streptophyta; class Pinopsida; order Pinales; family Pinaceae; genus Larix; species Larix kaempferi. The sequence continues at coordinate 6,849,983 of BSBM01000035.1, forward strand.
CGAGGCAGCAAGACGAAAAGCAAAAGCAGCCGAGGCCAAATTTGATAGTTTTCAATCAAATAAAGGGAAGTCATACTCACAAAGAAACATCCAGTCGACTCCAGAGGATGATACAAACAAATACATCCCTCCACCTAGAAGGGACGATAGGAAGAGCCTCGAGAATCAACGTATGAGGGAAGGAAAATGTCGACGATGTGGAGACAAATGGAAACCTAAACATAGGTGTCGCCCCGAGGACAACTCAAAGAAATTATATACTTGTGAAGTAGAGGAGAATAGTGAATCAGAAGAAGAAGAAGAAGAAGAGCCAGAAGATGAAGAGGAGGAAACCGCAAATATGGCAGCCGGGAACGACGAGAACCCTAAAATCTCCCTAGCAGTCATGACAGGCATTAGTCAACCACAGACTCTCAAGTTAAAAGGGCATATAAAAAATGAGAATGTTACAGTGCTAGTAGACACTGGAAGCACTCACAACTTTCTTGATATAAGAGTGGCACAAAAACTCAAGTTGTTCGTACATCCAGTTCCAGACATGAAGGTGATGGTTGCAGATGGCAAGAAGATCTAAAAAGTTGGAAAGTGTCACAAGGTGAGACTTCAAATACAAGACTTCGAACTGGAATCATGACTCTACACCTTACCATTGGGAGGAGTAGATATCGTTTTGGGAGTCCAATGGTTACAAACATTGGGAACATATTCTGCCAATCATCAAAAACATTTCATCAAATTTAAGTGGCAAGGGAAAAATTTTAAGCTATATGGTTTTCATCCACCAAACACACAGGTAGTTTCATCTCAGCATATGGAAAAACTCATTCGAAAAGGGGCATCAGCATACGTAATACAATGTCATCAACTGGAAGGAAAGGAGGAGGAACCAAAAAGTTCAATAAGGAAATCCAAAAATTACTCCAGAAACATGAACACATATTTCAAGACTTACCCATGCAGCTACCACCAGAAAGGAGTATAGAACACATAATCGAGATTAAACCGGGGTCAAATCCTGTCAAGGTTAAACCATATAGGTATCCCCACCACCACAAAACAGAAATAGAAAGGTTGGTTCAAGATCTACTGAATTGTGGTGTCATCACCAAGAGTAGAAGCCCTTATGCAGCGCCAGTCGTACTAGTACGAAAGAAGGATGGATCGTTTAGATTATGTATAGATTATAGAGGATTAAACAAAATAACAATTAAGAACAAGTTTCCAATTCCCTTCATCGATGACATGCTGGATGAACTTCATGACGCAAAATATTCTTCGAAACTCGATTTAAGGTCAGGGTACTATCAAATCAGGGTCAGATTAGAGGATATCGCAAAGACTGCTTTCCAAACTCATGAAGGGCATTATGAATTCAAAGTAATGCCTTTTGGGTTAACTAATTCCCCTGCCACATTCCAGGAAACTATGAATGAACTATTTCAGCCATACCTAAGGAAATTTGTGTTAGTATTCTTCGATGACATCCTTATATATAGCAAGACATGGAAAGAACATTTGACACATCTAGAAGAGGTTCTATCTCTTCTGAAGGAAAACCAGTTCTATGCAAAAAAGTCAAAATGCACCTTTGGGAAGCAAGAAGTGGAGTATTGCGGTCATATAATCTCAAAGGAAGGAGTTAAGGTGGACCCAAAGAAGATCCAGGCAATGAAGGAGTGGCCCAAACCAAAGAATGTTTCAAAATTGCGAGGATTTTTGGGATTAACAGGTTACTATCGAAGGTTCATCAGGAACTATGCACATGTCACTGCCCCACTAACAAATCTCCTAAAAAGAAATTCTTTTCAATGGGATAATGAAGCAAGAAGATGCTTTGAAACGTTGAAACAAATTATGTCTTCAACTCCTGTTTTGGAAACACCTGATTTTGCAAAACCATTCGTAATCGAATGTGATGCTTCAGGGTTTGGGATAGGAGCTGTGCTAATGCAAGAAGGTCATCCAATCGCTTTTGAAAGCAGGAAGTTGAACAAAAGAGAATACCTACAGTCTACATACAACAAGGAAATGCTTGCCATCATGCATGCATTAACTAAATGGCGACAATACCTTTTGGGAAGTAAATTCCTAATCCGAACAGATCATAATAGTCTACAACACTTGTTACAGCAGAAGACATTAACAACCGAGCAACAAAAGTGGATAGAGAAAATCTCTACCTTCGATATGGAGATCCTACATAAAAGAGGGAAGGACAATGTAGTAGCTGATGCTTTATCAAGGAAAGATGAAGAGATACAAGTCTACGCCGTATCCATGGTGATCCCAGAATTTTTGGACAAAATTCGTAAGGAATATGCCAAGAATTCAGAGGTTTGCTCCATAATTAACAACATAAATCAGTATCCGAAGTTTGAATGGAAGAATGAACTCTTATGGTACAAAGGACGTATTTACTTGAGTTCCAATTCCAGTTTTAAGACCAAGGTGCTTAAAGAGTCACATGATTGCCCAGCCGCTGGTCATGTAGGAATTTTTAAAACCTACTATAATGCAAGGCAATCATTCTTTTGGAAGGGTATGTATGCTGACATTCATAAGTATGTTGCAGATTGTGACATTTGTCAGCGGAATAAAACTGAGAATATCTCAAGTCCGGGGTTACTCCATCCGTTACATATTCCAAATAAGAAATGGGAGGAAATTTCAATGGATTTCATTGAAGGTCTACCCATATCAGATGGAAAAGACAAAATACTAGTTGTGGTAGACAGGCTAACCAAATATGCACATTTTGTTGGAGTGAAGAAAACTGATTCGGCAAAAGAAACAGTCGAAGTTTTTTGTAAAAATGTCTACAAATTACATGGTTTTCCGAAGATTATAGTAAGTGATAGGGATGCCAAGTTTAAAGGGAAATTTTGGAGAGAGTTTTGCAAGCAAATTGGAACGTCTCTTAACATGAGCTCAGCTTATCATCCCCAAACAGATGGACAGACATAAGTTGTCAATAAATGCTTAGAAACCTACCTCCGTTGTTTTGTAACTGATAAGCAAAATAAATGGTTCCAATGGCTACATCTTGCGGAATGGTGGTATAATTCTACTTATCATACATCTGCAAGAATGACACCATTTCAAGCCCTATATGGATATGAACCCCCAAAATGGAAGGATTTCATCACCAACCAAGTAAGGGTCGCATCAGTAAATGACCATTTAGAAGAAAACCAAAAGGTTGTCCAAGTACTTAAAGAGAATTTGAATACTGCCAGGAATAGAATGAGACAACAAGAAGATCGACATCGAACAGAACGAGAATTTGAAATTGGAGATTGGGTATATGTAAGACTACAACCCTATAAACAATTATCACTTAAACAAGGTGGAAAAAATAAATTGGCTCCACGTTTTTATGGCCTATATCAAATCAATAAGAAGATTAGTCACGTGGCATATGCATTGGAATTGCCAACTACAAGTCGCATCCACAATGTCTTTCATGTTTCATGTTTGAAAAAGATGATAGGTCAACACCAAAAGGCACAAACAATACTTCCCTTGTTAGATGAAGAAGGAAGAATCATATTCGAGCCAGAATCTATCATTGTTACTAGAGAGAAGAGATTAAGAACGCGAGTCATTAAAGAATACCTCATAAAATGGAAAAATCTTCCCGAAGAAGATGCAACATGGGAATCAGAACAATTTCGACAGTTACATCCCTTATTACCATTGCTTTGAGGACAAAGCTCTTTAAAAGGAAGTGCCAATGCTATGAATATTAAATATTGTATTAAATTAATCATTAAATTATTAATTAGTTTAATTGAAGGGATGTAACCCTTCTTAAGAAATGCTCAAACCTTATAAAAGGCGAGCTCTTGTAAAGCGTTAAGCATCTTATAAATTCAATAATACATATTTTATTCAATATGGATCTCGTGTCCTAGATTTTCTGCCGCAGTTGAGGTAGTTAATGCCTTGGGGAATGAGAGGTATGGTTGTCCAAATTCGAGTATGGGAAACCACTCTGCATGCAAAATCGAGTTTGGCTTCCTTGGCAAGAAAAGAGCCATGAATTTGCTCCCCAAGACATTACCCATAATGCAACTTTTCCTCTCTCACGTTTTGGGAGCTGCCTGGGCATTTTTCCTCCATGTTTTCTTGTGTTTTCCTGTGTTTTCCTTGTTTTTTAGTGGAGAAGAGGGCATTTTTGTGTTGTAGAGCTACTGGAAGAAGAGGGAGATCGATTGGGGCTTCAATGAGGCCGTTTTGGGAAATTTGAAATGCTCATAATCTATGGGAGAAATCGGGTTTGCTCCCTGTGGTTGAATCCCCCTTTTCACAGTCCATTTTGGTGTTTGGGGAAAACCCATGGCCATCCTGTTTGTAAATCCAATTGCTGGAAATGTGTATCCATGCCCAGTTTGAGTTTGTTGTGTGTAAGTGAGTGTTAGGATTGAGATGGGTATCTCTTGCTTTAGCTGTGCATGAGCTTGAATGTCCCCCTTTCCTTGTAAGCATCATGCCCAGCTCGGGGGTGGCAGTTGTGTTAAGAGATTGATAAACACAACTAGCCTATGGTTGGGTGGAACGTTGCAGCGACATAGCTAGTTGTTTGGGACAACATTACATCAAGATGAGTATTTTCTTATGTGTAATTACTTCTGCAAATGTATTAATTTGTTGATTGTGTTAAATTGAATGGCATCATGTAATGTGTGTGGATGATGTTATTCCATTGTGCATGTTTGCTTTAAATTGCATCTGCACACATTCGATTTTTAAGTGCTGTGAATTTAATAAATTGGGATGAGTTTTTTGAAAAGCCCCAGTTTTAGTGTCATGTTTCCTTCCTTGCATTGGTACCACGGGAGGGTACACTACAAAATGGTATCAGAGCTGCTGGTTGTAGCATTGGGCCTTCATGGGATACCTATCACAGTTGTAGAGGTAAGTATGCCTCCTGTCCAGCAATAAACATCAGAAAAGAAGGAAATATTTCAGAAAATTTTTCTAACTGTTTTTGAAAAATTTGAAAATTTTCTAAGTGTTTTGAAATTTTGCCTAAGTCTCTGTCGGCAATTTTAACCATAACTGCGGCGACATAGTCGGCAAAAATTGGGTTAAATTTTGCGCTAAAACGGTTGTGGAGAAAAGACTGTCAGCAAAAGATAAGCCAGAAAATGCCGAAACAGGTGGCGATTTTAAGCTTAAAAATTGCGATGTGGCGGCGATTTTAGGCTTAAAAATTGCGACGTGGCGACGATTTTAAGCTTAAAAGTTGCGATGCGGTGGCGATTTTAAGCTTAAAAGTTGCAACGTGGCGGCGATTTTAAGCTTAAAAGTTGTGACGCGACGACGATTTAGATATAAAATCTGCGACACAGGTGGCGATCTTAGACATAAAATCTGCGCCGACGGGCGGTGATTTTAGCCATAAAAATTTGCAACACGATCGCAGTGACGGAGGTTTGCAGGCGGCGGAGATAAGGTCAGGACTGGCGAAACGGTCGCAGATGTCAGGGTTAAAACCTATGATGGTTGGCGGCGACACTGGCAAAATGATCACAGAAGTTAGGGCTAAAACCTGCGATGTGACGACAATGTTAGGGTTAAATCCAACGCCAAGGTCGACGGAGTTGAGTTTAAATCCAGCTACGGTCGCAGAGGTTGAGCCGTGACCAGCGATGGGAGGAGCAAAAAAAAAAAGTATAGAGCCCAAAACTTGATTTTTGGGTAGAAGGAGCAGTCAGGCTCAAAATGGGATGATTCTTGTGGGGCTCGGAGGCCATTAACGAAGGCCATGAAAGAACTAGAGAGGGTCTCGAACCCAGTATGCTCCAATTTGACAGAAAATGAAGAATAGTGACTTTTGTAAGACGGTGTCCCGAGGCTCGATGAAAGGTCGGATTGAGCTGAAATTGATATGGTGCGGCCATGGAGTAGGCATAGTGTTAAGTTTGGAATCTTGGAGCCGAAATCCAAAGGATGTGGAGTCGGGGTGAACCAGAAGGCCAAAAAGCACTGTTCCGGGCCACTTTTTTGGGATTTTGAAAAGCTTGTGGATAGTAAAAGTGACCCTAGATGTGGGAATCAAAATTTTTACTGAACTAGACATTTCATCTTCTCATTAAGATAGATAGTTTCTGTTAGACGAAGATTTTCCAGAAATGCATAGATTGGGAGATAGCCATTTTTTGCCAAGTTTTGAGATTTTGGGGTAAAAGTGAAAAGTGAAAAGTAGCCAAACCCCGAATTTTATAGAAGTTTACTGGTGCATCAGAATAGGGATCCGAAGGTTGTTGAGTGTTCCTTGTTATATGGAATACCTTCGCCCAGTATATAAGTTTTCATGATTCTTCCTATATTTGCTTCTACAAGCAGCTGAAGTTGGCCTTTTAGAACAAATTGCAGCTGCGTAAAAGTGCAGAAATGTAGGCAAAATTTGCATTTTTGGAAAAATGTAAATTCCATGTCCTGGATCGAAATGGAGCACGGGGATAGGTGTTGGAAATCTTATCCAGAGGAGAACATGGATGCATGACCAGAATTTGAATGAGGTCCACATATATCATTGATATTTGGTGCAGAAGAGTGCCAATGGTTGTGTTGACAAAAACAATTTGTTGTCAATATGGGCAATTTCTAGAATTGCATGACTGGAAGGAAATCATACCAACTATGATATGGAAGAGGGATTCCATGCTACGATGAGGGATTGGAAAGGGAGAATTCCTTAACCCCTGTTTTGCTATCATATTTATAATTATGAAATTGTCATACATATAAACTATAGCATAGTAATGTTGAAAATGCAAGAGATTACATAGATGAAATGAATATGCACTAGATGGCATATTAACAAACATTGCACAATGCATGTGAAAATGTTTGTGCATGAATAGGATATTGCATATTGGTAAAATAGTGAGGTTTTACATATGCAATGAGCCACTCGAGATAATTATGGTGGTTGCTAACAATTAGTTGTGTCCGCATTGGTTGTAGGACAAAATACAATCAAAGCATGGCTAAAGAAGTTGATGACGTTGTTGCACGAGACCAACAACCTTATGAAGAGAGGATGGTGCAACAAATCCGTGATCATGATGTTGGAAAAAGGATTGAGCAGCCTTGGTAAGAGTCCAACTGATCAGGTAACATCAATCGATGTTAATAACAGCCATGCAGGTAATGGTTATTTGTGCTTAATTGCATGAATGTTGCAAGAGGATTTGGTAAGATCCCTTCAACTATGTTTTAACTATGTTGATTGATTTGCATGTGGTATTGAGTGCCTGAATGTGAATGTCAACCTACCAAGTATGGTGAGGTGTGGGTAAGTGATGGCAAGGAGCCTTGCACCCTATAGTTCTTAGAAATGTCAATGCATTCATATGAAATTATATCATGCCATTTGTGTATGTCGGTTGTGAGTTTAACAACCAAAACAAGTGATGACTTATGGTCCTGTTGTAGTGTATGCCATATGAGACAAGCATGGTTAGGCCATAATATGTTGGAATGCATAGTATTCATGGATTAATGCAAGGTTGTATGGAGGGGTTATGCATTGAGTGAATGCATATTAAAAGATTATGTAAATGTTGTGGATGTGCATGCATATGTGTGGGTGCACATGTTGAGACGCATTGTGTGAATGCGTGGGTGTTGCATATATATGTTTCAATACAGTTATATAATAGATGAAATGGTGGGCTATTGTTAATCCTGATACCATTTCATGAGCTGCTATTAATGCAGGAGAAAGACTGCATGAAGAAGGTAGACATGTGATGGAATACCAGAGCACTCTGTTGGAAGGACAGAGTTACATGGAATGTGAAGTAATGAGTATTTACAGTTTATTTAAATTGCATGGATAGTGTGACTGTGTCTTGCAATTTTATTGTGATGATGATGCATGTATAGAAATTTATATATTTCATTGCATTTCCAATGTTAACAGCTGAAGGTGTTTGAATTATTGAGCGTTATAATTATGAGATTACTTCAGTGACTGTTGTGGAAATAAAATGATCATATGCATAGATACTCACAACGTGTTTGGCTGATTGAAGTTTCAGTTTTCAGGTGGAGAATTCTTACGTATGGCAATGAGGACAAGTCCATAGTAAAGACCGGGATCTACGCAGAATCCAAAGGTTATGAGAAGGTTCTCATGGTTGTAACTTATGCATGAAACAAATCTAAAAATTGTCTGATTTAACCATCTCATGGTTGCAAGTCTAATTTCTGTAGTAGACAGAATTGCAAATTCATATTGAATTTAATTACTAATGACATTGATTAGTTATGGAACAATCATATTTGAATTGTTAAATGTTGCGGACTGTTTGGCTATTTGATAAGTGTGCCAGGATGACACATTGTAGGAAGACCATGTGTGATGGCCTGCAGAAGCCAAACTAGATGGGAAGGATCCCATGCTTTGGAAATAGGTTTCGGGTGAAACGCCATTGTGAAATTTGATAATACCTCAGCTGCACTGCATGTGAGTGAGACAGTAAAACTATGCCAAGAAGGCATGTGTGGGTTATGGAACGTGAAAATATTGGGGTGGCAAACCAAAGTACTATTGACTCAGAGAAGGGAGCCCCCATTCTTCGCAAATAAAGAAAAGATACATCTGAAAAGGGATAAGTATTATGTAACCCTAACTCAGAATATACATGTCTGGTTATTAGATTTAATATGCAGAGCATGTTTTATTATTCCATTATTATTCCAATCTGCTTGAGTATGATTAGGGCCTACATGACTCACATCCAAAAGGGAGTGCACACCTTTCTGGTGCTGGGTTATGATAGGGTTGTCAATATTGACCACACCCTAAGGGAATGGCCGCATTCCTAGTGTTTCAATACTTGATAGTGAATGTTATGAAATATGTTTACAATTTTGGGACAACAATATTGATGAGCCTTCTTATCCTGCTTGTGCTACTAGCTTACACAGATGCAATTCGGTGCTGCACATGGACGAAGCAAAATGAAAGGTTGTTGTGGAGGTATTGAAGAAGGGTTGTTGCATTCCTAATGAACTCAGTCGGTGCACTGGTTTGGCATTATTTTCCTGGATGTTGTGGGTATTGTGGGGCCATGTTGGCCTGCAGTTAAGGAAGTCACGTATAGAGTTCCTAAGGGGAACCGTTGGTTTGCCCGGGAGGAGTGCCATCCTTTTGTGGGTGAAGAATTGTTATGCACATGAAGGGTTGTGACACGTGTGAAAGGATGATGCAAGACTAAGGCAGAGTGGTAGAGCCTTGACCTATAATGGTCGGTGACGCAGTTTCCTTCCATTGGTCGATGACCTAGACGAATGTGATGGCTCGACAATGGAGAGGGCCAACTAGGTATGGGACTGGTTGGGCACCACAAATGCTTGGTAAATCCAGTCGGCATGAAGGTGTACTAGTTGGGCATTAATTACTTGATGTTGTGGAGCAACATGCGTGCTGGCCAAACATCCAACTCCATAGGCGATCCCAAGGCTTGCAAAGCGAAGCAGGACCCTGTGGACCAGAAAGGAAAATGCACAATACAGATAAGTATTCATTTTCATTTATTTCTTGTTTGGAGTAATGAAGATTTCAGGTATAAGTCTTCTAACAGCTAAGCTGATACACTATTGTTTCTTTGTTGGAAACCTTGGTCATTGCAGGAAAGCAAGGACCCTGAAAGAACAATAAAATGCTTGGTAAACCAGAGAGTAACTGGTTGGGTGCTGAAATTCTTGGTAAATCCAGAGAGCAACTGATGCTCGATAAATTCAGAGAATAGTTGGTGGGAGCATTAACCACTTAATGTTGTGGAGCAGCCAGTGTGCTGGCCAAACATTCTTTAATTAATTGATAAAATCAGTTGGTGTACTGGCCTGGCATTGCCATTCGAATGATTGTGGAGTAGCCTGCGTGCTAGCCCAACATTCGTTATTGTATCCACGGGAAATCCAATGCTTGTAAAGCAAAGAAGGAGCTTGTGGAATAAAGTGAAGACACCCAATGCAGATAAGTATTTGGCTACCTTACAACTTATTGCTTATAAATATACGTGTGTATATGATTTGGTTATGATTTTCTTAAACTCTTGTTAGAGATAAACCCTATGAAAATAAACTAAACATGTGAATTGATTCAATGTTTGAATATAGGTATTGCTGGAAGCAAGGACTATGAAGGCATCATAAGGATGCATGTGGACATGTGATCGTCCGAAAGAGCTCAGTGTGAGCGGTAATGAAAGATGGTGCTAGTGGACATGTGTGGGCCTTAGCAGCCAAAGGTTCTGTAGGCAACAAAGGGGAAGGGGTTCCCTAGTTGAAAATCCTTAGACGGACCTTAGACACTAAGTGTCATATCCAAGAAAGGGCAAGTCAAGCATTCACATTGAAGTGAAAGAGGCTAAGGAGCATAGAACCACAAGTGGTGGCGTGGCTCCGGATTGGAACAAGACTAAGATGGGGAAACTCTTACTCTTCTCTTTCCCTTCTAACTGATGCATCTTGGAAACAAAAGATTGTTGAGTGCATGTCATAGATGAAAATAGATTGTGTTTAATTGCTTGAAATGAATTGTGAATGCTGAAATAACTCTTTCCTTGGGAAATGATGAACATGAATGAGTTCATGTGTATGTTGGGAAGGCATGAAATGTGTGGAAGTCTCATGGGTAAAACATGGATGTTCCATGTCAATTGGGCAAATAATTGACTAATTTTGATATTGTGTTATGCTTGTCCTAACAGGAATTGCCATGATGAATCTCACAGGTGAGACATTGAAAGCCATTGAGTGCAGCTAGTACTAGCCAAGTGTTACTGGTGAGCAAAGTGTGGGCCAGTTGTGCACATTGATCATGTCCGCAGACCAAAAGCTATTGTTTTGGCTGAAAATATTCCTCAAATAGTTGCCAGGACAACAAGAAAGATGGCATCGATGAAATTCTAGACTTGTAGATCAACTGGAAAGTGAATAAAAGGAAGGGATTGTTGTGGAGCAATGCCCACCTACAGAGCTGGAAGATCAAATCCAACACGAGCAACTTGTGGAATCCAAAGGACTAGATCCTGAAGGTTCAAAGTAAAGAGATGAACGCAGGAAAAACCTACCACATTTTGTGAATTTTGGACATGTGTAAAGTGGGTATTTATTCCTAAGTGTTGGAACACCGAGGACGGTGTTATTCCAAGGGGGAGGGAAATGTAACATCCCCATTTTGACCCCATTATATTAAAATGTAAATGATGTAATATTGTTATAAAATTGTGGTGATAAGCTCAAGGCCAAGGCCCCGCCATCGATTTATTGATGCATATGGTTTATGTGCTAGCCAAGCACATTGGAATTTCGATACCATGTAAATATGCATTTTAATAAAAATACCCACAACTAGCTATGCAATGCAACAAGAGATGGGGGCATGATTTTAAAAGGAATTGGGAGGGAAATATTCAAACCCTTGGAGCCAATCAAGTCAAGCCAAGTGTCAATGAGAGAACCCATCAAACCCTCAACTACCCATGTTGACTTTTGTACCCAATCATTCATTTCTCCCAAGAGTTGGTTGAGGTAGTTAATGCCTTGGGGAATGAGAGGTATGGCTGTCCAAATTCGAGTATGGGAAACCACCCTGCATGGAAGATCGTATTTGGCTTCCTTGGCAAGAAAAGAGCCATGAATTTTCTCCCCAAGACATTACCCATAAAGCAGTTTTGCCTCTCTCACGTTTTGGGAGATTCCTGGGTGTTTTTCGTCCATGTTTTCCTTGTTTTTCAGTGGGGAAGAGGGCGTTTTTGTGTTGCAAAGCTACTGGAAGAAGAGGGAGCTTGATTGGGGTTTCAATGAGGCCGTTTTGGGCAATTTGAAATGCTCATAACCTGTGGGAGAAATCGGGTTTTCTCCTTGTGGTTGAATCCCCCTTTTCACAGTCCATTTTGGTGTGCCCACAATTTGGGGAAAACCCATGGCCATCCTGTTTGTAAATCCAATTGTTGGAAATGTGTATCCATGCCCAGTTTGAGTTTTCTATGTGTAAGTGAGTGTTGGGATTGAGATGAGTATCTCTTGCTTTGGTTGTGCATGAGCTTGAATGTCCCCCTTTCCTTGTAAGCATCATGCCCAGCTCGGGGGTGGCAGTTGTGTTGAGAGATTGATGAACACAACTGGCCTATGGTTGGGTGGAACGTTGCAACGACATAGCTAGTTGTTTGGGACAACATTACATCAAGATGAGTATTTTCTTATGTGTAATTACTTCTGCAAATGTATTGATTTGTTGACTGTGTTAAATTGAATGGCATCATGTAATGTGTGTGGATGATGTTATTCCGCTGTGCATGTTTGCTTTAAATTGCATCTGCACACATTTGATTTTTAATTGCTGTGAAATCAGGCTGAGTTTTATGAAAAGCCCTAGTTTTAGTGCCATGTTTCCTTCCTTGCATTGGGACCACGGGAGGGTACGCTGCAGCTTGAAGGCATCTTCTTCATGAAATGTTACATCTATGTTGAATTCAACGTTCCTTTGTCCTGGAACATAGATTGTATAAGATTTGGAGTATTCACTATATCCAACAAATGTTTCTTTATTTCTGGATGGATCCATCTTTGTCCTCTTCTCTTTTGGTACATGAATGTATACATGACAACCGAAAATATTCAAGTGTCCAACATCTGGTTTTTCACTAGTGAAAACATCTTTAGGAGCCTTTTCTCCCAGGATAGCATCAAGAATTCTATTATGTGTATAAAATACATTGTTGGAGGCTTCTTCCCATAAGGAGGTGTGCAGATCTTGATCACACATCATATATTTTGAAACCTCACGGATTGTTCTGTTCTTGCTTTCAACAACCCTATTCTACTGGGGGTTGTAAGGTACAATCAACAGTCTTCTTATTCGTCCATCTCGATAGAAGTCATTAAATTCATGAGACTTGAACTTTCCTCCATTATAATATCTCAAAGCATGAATGTGATTTCCAGTCTGATTCTCAATCAGTGTTTTAAACTCTTGAAACTTGTTGAAAGTTTCACTCTTTGCCTTAAAAAAATAGATCCAAGACTCGCAAGAGAAGTCATCTATGAAAAGCACATAGTACAGATAACCACTCAAGGATGGTGCATACATGGGACCACATAGATCTAAATGGATCAAGTCCAAGATCCCTTTAGATCTGAGTACTTTTTGGAAAGATTTTCTTGATGTTCTTACTAAGATTGCAACCTATACAAATACTATCATATTCAGATTTAAACACAGGCATACATTTTACCATCTTCTGCAGTCCAGGTAGCGCTTTGAAATGAACATGACCAAGCCTCCTATTCCATAGTTCACAAGGAATGATAGTGTCATGGATCATGGATTGAATGATCTTTCCAAGAACTTTGTAGAGACCTCCCTCTCTAACTCCAATTACAGATGTGGAGTTAAAGTCTGCATGCTTCAGCCACAGGAGCACTTTATTGTCCATAAAGATTACTCTGGATCCTTTATCTTCTAGAACCGAAACATACAGGAGGTTCTTCTTCAATCCGAGAACAAACAGGATTTCATCAACATGCAATACATCTCTTGAATCCAATTGAAAAGAAGTGGATCCAACTCCTTGGATCGAATAGGTGGTATTTTCTATGAGCTCCGCCCGACAGGATAACTTCTTTTCCTTCAGATTTGAGATAGTGCTCCTATATCCAGTCATGTGTTTAGATGCCCCACTATCCACCATCCATGTCTCAACACTAGTGGTAATGGATCCAGATAGGGATGAGACAAGATAGTACTCCTTTCTTATCTCTTGATCATCGGAATAATTCTTTCTTGTAAGTTCATATTCTGTAGTAGTAGAAGCATGAAACCTACCCTTGAATTTTCCTCTTTGCTTTACACGGTATTCTCTTACAAAGTGACCCTTCTTATTGCAATTGAAGCATTTCTTGTTGAAATCATTTTCCTTTTGATGAGAAAAATTCTTGTGGGAAAAGTATTTCTTACCTCTCTTCATCTATGTCGCAAGAGCAAGGCTCTCTTCTTTGGAGGAAGTATATTTGCTCTAGATTCACCCTTCTTCTTGTAGGAAATCATGCCACAATATTTCAAAGTTTGGTTGCACTTCTCGACCATTTACTGCATCCAAGAATGTCTCCCATGAAGATGGAAGGCCATTGAAAAAAGTATGTATGAGATCATCATCATCAACCGTCACACCAATGCTCATGAGTTGATCTCTTACTTGAGATATCTTTGTGAAAAAGGAAGCAACAACTTCATCCTTCTCCATCTTCAAATTACGAAGCTTATTATTCAATGATCTCTTCCGATTGGGAGGCTTCTTCTCATAAATATTTGTTAAAGTGTTGAAGCATTCCTTTGCGATCTTCAATGGCATAATCATTGGCATCAAATTGTCTTTTACCTAATTATAAATGATCCTCTTTGCTTCGTATTGAGTCTTCTCAAAGTTAGTGCACCCTGCATTAGTAGTAGGCTCTTCAACAACACTAGATACATAACCATCTAGGTCATGCTCTTCTAGGATATTCAGAATCCTGGCCTTCCAAGTATTGAAGTTCGAATTTCCTTTAACTCAATCTTCCGGTCTTACTCAGATTGAAGCCAGTATTCTTCAAGTACTATGCTCAACTTTTGCCACTTAGGATCAATGTAGGCTCAACCTTCACTACAAAACTTAGCTCATTCATTCCCTGAGCTCCGATACCTTGTTAATTTTTTTATCTTTAATTCTAAATTGCAGTAGTACTTGAAATCAATGAATGATCATAAACATAAGCATTCACATACAACACATAAATTTACCCTCGGGAAACCCTCTATAACTTGAGGGAGAAAACCCCAACAAAATATTCCTTGGTATATTGATTGATAGCAAAGAATGACTTGCTTCACAATAAGCATATTACATCAAGCACCCCTGGTGCATTATCAGAGAGAAATACCAAGAACCCCTGGTGCAATATTAGAGAAGGAGAGAAGATTGAAGAAAAGAACTCAGAATAATATCATGCAGAAATAAAAGCGCATTGCCTTCAAGAGAGAATATAATTAACTTCACATTGAATTCATCAATCCTGTATAACGTAAATATATATTCTTCTCATGTTTCGGCTTCTATTTTTATCTTCTGACTCCAGGATGAAGTAGCCCTTAATCTGGATGCTATATCACTTAGTTAGGTGTCTAACTCAAGTGTCGTAACTTACGTGTCATAACTCAAGTGTCGCAACTCAAGTGTCGCAACTCAAGTGTCTCAAATCAAGTGATGTCTTTTGGTTCAACTTAAGTTTTGACATGCAAACCACTTTAGTTAACTAGATATTCTATATTAACACTTTTTAAATCTTTTGACTGAAGTCCTTCTTGATAACATCACTGAAGTGAACAATTCGATTTCTCCTTTAATTAAATGAAGTCTTTCTGTTAACATCACTGAAGTTTAACAATTCGAGTTCTCTCTTTTTTATCTGAATTCTTTATCATTACTGAAGTGATCAAATCGAGTTCTCCCTTATATTATCACATCTTATATTTGTCTCTTGTCTTATCTGCATGGTCCACATGTGCCAACTTTAATTTATCTATCATCTGAAATGTACTAAGGAGATTTGTCCAATGATGTGATCATCTTGTTCTACTATCGTTCCATGTGGTCATATGTGAAAGTAATTCACTCTAGAGGTGGCCAGTCTCTAGAGGAGACTTAATAGCTCAACGATGTAAAGCATTACCTTAACACATGAGTTACCACCTCAACACATGAGGATAGCGGTTTTGACACACAAGACCTTAGCCTTGACAAGCAAGACTGTACAACATCATCACTTTGACATACAAAGCACTTACCTCAACACATGAGGATTAACCTTTACACATAAGGCTTAGTCATTCTTGAGTCCAACTCAAGAATCTACTCCAAGTTTCTTGATTCCAACTCAGTCTCCCTAAGGCACTACCTCGACACACAAGGCTCAATTCTGGCACACAAGATTTACTTGGAGAATGACTCATGATGTTGTAACTTTAATAGGAACACCCATACTTTCAAAACAATATTGCATAATGGTGAAGAGAGGTGGAAGTCCACAATGACAACAAAATGTATCGGTTTCAACAAAGTTTAAAGAATCTAAATCAACACCTCAAAATATGTAACAAAGAAGTGTTCAAGAATATCTTTCAGGCAACAAGAGTTGGAGCAGCAAATGAAGCAAAACTAGTAGAAAATAATTATGGAAGGAAGAACTAATCAACAAATATACGGAGAGACCTTTCTTCAAACCCAAATTGATTTGAGGAATCCTTGAGAGGAGACCCTATGACGATAAAAGTCTTAAGTTAGGTGGCTTAAAGAAGGAGAAGGAAATACTAAGTTCTTTCACAACACAATGATCAAGAATCATCATCCCAATAAGATAACCTCCATCCAAGACCCTCAAGACAACATATATCAACAATACCAAGATATGGATAGAGAGATGACAAACTTCTAGGATTCGTTACTATAGGGACACTGGGTAATAAGGAGGAAGTTATCCAGAGGATAATTAAGAACATCCCTCGTCTAGTCACTGCAGTTGAGAATGACAGTTTATTGTGGGCAGTAACCTTGGAGGAATTCGAGCAAGCAATCATCGCGATGGTTGATGGAAAATTTCCATGACCTCATGGATTAATGATGGGATTTCATTCATGCATGTTGGTTAGTAACTAAGATGGAGGTTGGGGAAGTTGTGGAGGAATCACGTTTCCTAAGAAATGTTCTCTTGGCATTAAAATCCACCTTCATTACATTGATCTTGAAATAAGAGAAAGCCAATTATCTAGGTAAATTTCAACCTATTTCTTTATGTAATGTCATTTCCAAGATTATTACTATAGTAATTGCCAACCGCCTTAAGCCCCTTATGCCTACACTCATCTCTGCAAAGCAATTAGGGTATGTCAAGGGCAGTCAATTCCAAGATGAAATTATCCTTCCACATGAAACGATTCACTCACTAAGAAGATCCAAGAAACCATGTATGCTCATCAAGTTAGATATATCAAAGGCATTCAACAAGCTAAGTTGGGGTTACATTCATCAGGTTTTATTGGCCTTCGGTTTCTCATAAGAGTGGACAAGTTGGATCTTATCTCTCACTTCCTCTGTCTTTTTCTCAATCCTCATCAATGGTTCTTCAACATCAACTTTCACTTCATCAAGAGGCATTCAACAAGGCACCCCACTCTCTTCTTTCTTGTTCATTCTCATGGAAAAGGAGTTGGGTTGGTCTATTAAAGCTACAACCAAAGAAGGTAAAATCAAAGGAATAAGGCTTTATCCCAATGAAATAATTACTTCACATTTCCAATTTGTCGATGATACTAAGCTCTTGGTAAATCCTTTAGTATGAGAATCTAGAAATATCAAGAGAATTCGTGATGATTTCATGGAAGCCTCCAATAATACCATCAATTGAGACAAATCCCAAATATTCTTCTTTAATGTCCCTTCAGTTGTCCAACATCATATTTCCAGGATTTTGGGCTTCCATAAGAGCTCCCTTCCATCCAAATATTTGGGCACCCCTTTGATTGAAAATGCCTAATGCAACATTTCATGGGAAGATCTTCTATCTAAGATGGACAAGTGGCTATCCAATTGGAATTTTAGATCTATCAATCTAGAAGGTCGATTAATTTTAATCAAGTTGGTTCTCCAATCTATGCTTATTTTTTCTTCTCTATGCTAGTAGCTCCCAAACACATCATGAAAACGATAAGGAATGTGCAGTGCATTTTTATATGGGGGGAACCAAGAATAAGTAGAAATGGGAAAAAGTGGCATGGAAAAAGGTATGTTTCCCTAAATTAGATGGACAACCAAGGCTTAGAGATCCAAAATTAGAAAACAATACACTTGGAGCAAAAACATGGAGGAGATCGTTGTGAAATCCGAGTTCCTTGTGGTGTCAATTACGAAAAAGGAAATATGCCCAAGAGATTGAGGCTCAGGAACTCATTGGATTGGAAGGACATAAATCTAGATCCCTAATATGGAATGCAGATTGGAAAAATAGGGGTCTTATTCAAGAGCATTGTTTATGGGAAACATGCCATGGTCAAACTACCTTATTTTGGGAATATGCCTAGAAGCAAGCTCCAAATCTTGGAGCTCAACCAAACTAGCAGTCCCATAGTCTTAGATTGCAAGCTCAAAACAAGACTAGCGTATATCAATAATGGAACGTAAATAACAATGAATGAAAATGGAGCACATGGATTCCTAAGGAACACCACGGGTTTGGTGATGACCATCTTGCTTGGGAAGAATTCAGGAAGGAGCTTCACCAAATATGCATTCAGAAAACTGAAGGACCAATTAAGATAAGATAGGGACACAATGGGGGAGGGAAATTTAATCTGTAAGAAGCCTACTCAATTCTTACAGGTAATGATGATTGGAAGAAAAGAAAATATGGAGATGGATCTGGAAACATAACCTTTGTTTGAAGGTATCAACATTTCTCTGGCTGGTGCAAAATAAAAAATCCTTACACAGGGGTTTTGAAGGTCCATTGCATTGTCCTATGTGTAAGCAAGTTGAGGAAACAACAAATCACCTTCTCAATATTTGTCCCTTTTCCTTGGATTTATGTGATAGAGGAGCAACAATTTTTCCCCAAACTGATTGTAAGCATGTAAGCTTCAAGCTACCATTTAGCATTGAAGGGAAAGCGCTTTTCACAACAATATCCTCAAAAAACTCTTGAAACTCTTTCCTAGTTTCCTCATATGGGAGATATGGAAAGATAAAAATCACCAAATTTTAAAAGACTCCAATCTTCCGAGGAATAAGATCTGGGATACAATAAAAAAAGACATTTAGAAACTCTCTAGATCAGGCAATGAACAGAGGAATATTGACAATGTTTGAAACAAAGAGCATGCAATAATGGTTGTATGGAATCTAAGTTCCTTACATACATATGCTCACTCATTTAATAACAAGAAGAGGGTTTCTAGTTTGACGACCTGGAATCCTCCTCTAGACAAACTCTTGAAGCTCAATTTTGATGGAGCATCACAAGACAAACCAGACCTAGTTGGATTTGGTGGCATTTTTCAGGAACAATATAAGCTATACCATATTGGTCTATGTGGGCCATCTTAGGTGAGAAAGTAATAATTCATCTGATTTGCATGATATCACTATGGGAATACAAATTTCCATCTAACAAGGATACACAAAACTTGTAGTGGGAGGAGATTCTTAACTCATTATTCATATACTCACAAAATTATTGGATGGCACTCCCAACAACAAAATATCCTTGAATTGGAGAATGGAAGAAAAAAATGAAAGATTAGCCTCAATGCTTGATCAAACCTTAGTTATTGTCCCATCACATGTGTGATATAGTGGCAACAAAGTGACAAATCGAATAAAAAATGTAGGAGTAGAACACAATCGAGGAGACCTAGATGCAACATAGTAAGAGATTGTTCCTTCTGTTCGGGTACACAGGGTAATACCAAAGGACTGAACACCAAGAGCAACCACTTCACACAAACAAATCACAAATCAACACACCGATTTTTTGACATGGTTTACACCCTCTTGAGGGAAACACTCCACGGCCCCGACCAAATAGCTTCTACGGGACAATTTATTATGCAAAGAAAGAAAGTTACAAATGAGCTTCTCATAATCGATCAACTAAACAATGACCCTCCATGCTCTTTAAATAGAGATCATGGACCAATCGGGTGTTAAGCCACAGATCAAGGTTAGGTTTGATCTAAGAGAAGTTGAGCCGTCGGATCACTCTATGTCGGGAACATATCGTGACCATCGGATTAAGTATTTACAAATGCATACTAATGCATACTAAAGAAACACACTATCCCTAACAAATATATTACACAAGTTGATCTTAACTAACTCCTAAGTGTCTAAATATCCTAACACCTTCAACCTTGGGGTAGGATTGAATTAGACTTTTAGAATGATATTGTCATCCCCGAAATCCAGGTGTGAAATGAATACTGTAAATCTAGACAAGCTCTCCCTCCTAAGGTGACAAATGGCTTGGTTCAACAAACACTTGGTAGGGGAACGAGAGGCAGGGCACATGCAGGTTCAATTGGCGTACATGGCGTTTTAGTTGGAAATGAATTATGGTAATGATGATCGCATGAGGATGATGAAAGGGTAGGGGAAATACCTATAAGTGATGGCTCCCTCATTTGAAATTATGATGGCAAGGCTCTAAAGGACAAATCCCTTGCAATAGAAAATGATGAAGGAGACTACCCTAGTGCATACAATTGAAGATGAAGGCAATAGTCATGGTGTAGATATTCACGATTCTCTACAAATATTAATGTGAATCACTACAACTGCTTGTGACTATGACCTAGCTTGTGAAGGTCACCTGGAGTATTGAGTTTGGGGGACAGGGTTTATGGGTATTCTTGACAGGATGGTGAGTCGGGGTCAATCTCACCATGGGAAGAGGGAAATGAATCTGACCCACATGCCAAGAATCCAAAGAGAGAGTCAAGATGCCAAATATTTTTTTAACAACTTCATCTCGCATACTATTCAACAGGAAATACCATAAGATGAGGATTGGGTTAAGGGTGAACAAGAAGCATTGGAAGCGATTAACATCCAAGCTAAGATGGAGCCTTGGGTGCAAGATGCAGGGTCATCTAATACTTGAGATATTAAATATGCCAACATTGTTGCTCTATACTAGTACATGGAAGCCTTGCTTGGAAAAGCACTGATGGATAGTAAGGAGGAGAGGAAATAGATGTTGCTTCAGTTGGATGAGACTCATGAGTAGATCCATTGAGTGGACTCCAAAATACATCTCTTTTACAAGGCTATAATGAGACTCGAGGATAAGTTGAACATGCTAGAAAAAGTGACTATTGGCATGGTTTTCAAGGAACTGTTTCCTACTGGGAAGCATAATGCTACTCATTCTACATCAAAGGTGCCCATTGTGCCTATTCTCGTTAATGAATAGTTTCTTTATTATATTTATAGTTAGGTTTACTATGGGAAATACTAGATATGACAATTTTGATGGATATGGAAACTTAGGGTACTGTCTAATATGACAACTTGTCGATAAACTACTTTTTCGTGGCTAGTCTAGTTTCCCTAGTGGTAGACCAAACACTTAAATCTATGTACTTTTGTGTTGATATAGTAGTATAACACTCTAATAAATTAACAAAAAAAATTGGTTCACAAAACATATTACTCAGTTAGAAGTATATGGTGACTCCTCATTTGTAATCAAGTGGATGAGATATGAGCATGGAATACTTGAAATTACACTCTAGGATTTGGTGGCGTAGTAAAAGACAACCTCATCATTTATTTTATTTTATTACTTACACACATGTCTACAAAGAATTAAACATGGTTGTAGATTCATTGTCAAAGACAAGCTTGACTCAAGCCAATGGACCGCTTCATCTCAAAGAAGTCAGAGAAGGCAACATTTCTAAATACACTAAGGAATTTGGATACATACTATGAAATGAGACACAATATTAGAGTATTTTATTTTAATATTCAGTGACTAAATAGAATTTTGGTTTTGAATTGTGAGGATAACTATAACATTTTGAACTCAAGGACTATTATATGCAGGTTCAAGATTGAATTACACGATAAGTACTGAACATTATTTGGGTTGGTGAAATCCATGAGAAGAGATTAAGGTTTATGTTTGATAAATGACCAGAAGTAACTTTTCATAAGAGACTAAATATTGGAAGCATAAGAAACTAAATGTCCATATACTTGGATGATAATATTTTCAAACATGTTGTATAAAACCAAACCTCTATTTTAAGTGCATATGCACCTTAAGAATGTATTTATGTTCTACTTTGAATATAACTATAATTTTTTTTAATGGAAGAAAAAGGATTTCTAAGGAATTACTAAATGACAAATGCCTTCTAAAAACCTTGAAATACATTGTAAGATGGTAAGCATGATTGAACATAGAGATTAGGGAGACAAACCCAAGTACATGAGAAATAAAAGGTGAGAATCTTGTGAAACTTGAATTGGTTTAAAAGAAAAAGTAAACTCAAATCAAATTACATAAATAACACTCAAGATATTTTTTTTTATACTTTTATTTTGTATATAAAAACTGGTGTGATGTCCCCACCTAGTTAGGTTGTCAAAATTGCAATTGAACGGTTTATCCCAGGTACCGTCCTCTAAATGAGGGGAAGTGCCCGAAGGGGTTTCCATGATGTGTATTCCATTGAAAAAAATAGTTTGAGATAAATTCTACCTAAAACACCATGCTCTTCAACATTTTTAGCTCTTATTTATGGTGACTAGTCCCTCGTGGAAATTTGAAATTGCAAATTCATCCATCATATTCTGCACTCTCTACAATGGATAATTATTCCCTATGGATTTTAGCGTATTCTGAATTGGCCTATATGTTCCAATTTGGAATTTGAATAATGTATATATCATATTTTTCAATTCTATCAATCATCATATTCCAACAAAGCGGGATGAATTTAGTTGTTCCATAGCGTTCTCCTAAAGTATGAATGTGGAATAAATTTTTATCACAAGGACATAATATTATAGTTATGATACTATAATTAAAATTAACATTACATAAATAATAACTACATCTAATAGAAGATATACAAGGTGTGATATCAAAATTATTAATATTATTAATATCAATATGAAAAAGAATGATATCATATTAACACAACAACTTGCTACCAATGGGTTTGTTGGAGGTTAATGCTCTGAGCTAGGGTTTGCTAGTGCTCTAAGCTATGGTTTCATGCTAGTGGCCATGGCCACATATTATCCAATTTCTTTGATACTTGGATGAGATTTGGTCACATACATGGTGGAATGGTTATGGAGGGTCCAGGTTTTATGGTTTTTTTCTAGGTTATTTTCATCATTTTATTGACTTTATGGACTGTTCGCAAAAGCATGGAGAAAGCTCACTACCTGATGCTTTGATTTGACATATATTGATGGAAATTATGTAAGGACGGTCAAGAATATTTGGTTTCTTTATGGTTTCAACTAAAGAAGTGGGATCTTTGAGTTTTGTCCCATAGTGCAAGGACACTTCTCCCCAAAAACATCTTTTGGGGGACAAGAAAACCTCTTCCTTCTTTCTGGAGGGTTTTTCCTCACCTACTTTGTGTTATAGAGAGAATAGAGAATGTTTACAGACCACTCCAGTCCTATTCCACACTACTGCATCAAAGGAGACTCCCCTGGTGGTTACTCATCTGGTAGTCTCTCCCAACAATCCTATTGCAACCTCAGACTGTGGTGGGGGATTCTCTAATATTAACTAGATTTCGTCAGTGAAGGGTTTGGAGAACTACACAGTCGGAACCTCCACCAAGAATGTGTGAAGCGTAAGGGGTCTCAACTCAACCTTGCATTAGGGGGCGATGTCTCTCTAAGCGAGGTGGTCCCTTTCTCTAAAAGGGCATTAGTTGGAATATTTGGCAGGAGATACATGGTTGTGCATACATTTTGGTATTGGGCGGAGGATGTTTGGGCTCCATGTCTTGGTTAGGCTCCAAAGGAATTTTCTCTTTCTCATGGTTGGCTTGGGGTCACTGTACAAAAGAATGAGGATGTATCCAAGCTTATCTCAGGTGTTTGGAAATGGGGTCCGAAAACAATATCTCTCAGGTGATGGACACCCTTTTCTTATGCCTGCAGTGCCAAGTCATAAGTACAGTCCATTTGGGTCAATCTCTTGGGCCTTATGGCCGAACTATGGTCACCATAAATATTCAAAAGGATCAGAGAGGCGCTTAGGGAATATCATGATGCAGACTACAATTTCTATGAGACTAGCATTATGTGTTAAATGTACAACATTACGAGTCATTCTCCAAGCCAATCTTGTGCAGCCAGGACTGAGCCTCATGTGTTGAGGTAGGTAGCCTGAGTTGGACTCAAGAATTACTAAGCCTTCAGTTGTTAAAGGTTATTCCTTATGTGTTGAGGTGAATGCTTTGATGTATCAAAGTGATGATTTTGTAAAGGCTTATTGGACAAGGATTATGACTTGTGTGTTAAGTCAAATTCTCATGTGGACCTCCAGTTATAGAGGTAGATGCTTTGCATGTTGAAGCATTAATGTTGTGTGATGTATTACTAACCATGGTCATCGATTGCTATTAAGTCTCCTTCAGAGACTGGCCACATCTAGAGTGAATTACTTTAGCATATGATCATTTGGTCCGAGAGTAATATAATATGATCACATCATCTGACAAATCTTCCGAGTATAATATGATATGATAGATAATTAAAGTTAACACATGTGGATCATGCAGATAAGACAAGAGATAAAGATAAGATGTGATAAGATATGATAGAATTCGAAGTGCACATAAAAGAGTTAATTAAGAGAGAATTTGAATTGTTAAAACTTCAGTGAAGACTTCAGTAAATCAAAGGAGAAATCCAATTGGTCACCACAATGATGTTAACAAGAAAGAATCAGTTAAGAGAGTTACCTAAGTGATATCAAAGAAGATCTAGTTAACTAAGTGTTATTGCATGACGACACTTATGTTAAGAGAGTTAAACAAGTGATATCAAAGAATATCTAGTTAACTAAGTGTTATTGCGTGACGACACTTGTGTTAAACTAAAATATGACACTGAGTTGTGACACTTGCATGACGACACTTAAGTTAGCCACCTAACTAAGTGGGAAAGCTTTTAGTTAAGGGGTGATCTTATCCTGAGAATCACTTTAGTGAGTTAATGCACTGCATGAGAAGTGGGGCGCACTTCTTCATGTAAGGTTGATGCATCTAGATGGAGGGCAAATTCATCCTGAATTCAGAAGATAAAAATTGCCGCTGATGCATGTGAAGAATGTATACATATGTTATACATGATTGATGAATTCAATGTGAAGCGAATTATCTTCTCCCTTGAAGGAAAGGCGCTTCTATTTATGCATGATATTATTCTGAGTCTCTCTTCTTTATGTTTATCTCGCTCTATAATTGCACCGGGGGTGCTTGATGTAAAAGACATTCTCTGCGATCTATCATAATTATACTCTTTAGACTTGCTGGGGGTTTTCATCCTCAATGTTTTGAGGGTTTTCCCTAGGGTACATCTTGTGTTATGGTTGAATGTTTCATGTGATTGAATGGTTCATTGATTCAAGTATTCAGGATTTCCGCACTTAAAGTTTTAAATTTCAAAGATCATCATATTTGCTCAAAAATTAACATGGTATCAGAGCTCAGGGTGTGAAGGAGATAATATTTGTCAAGAAAATTTGACCTTATGTAGATCCCGAGGAGTTGATCACAATACTTGAGAGCCATGGCATCGATCATTTTTTGACGGGAAGACCGTCTTGAGGGCACTTCAAATTTCAACACTTGGAAGGCGAGGGTGTTAAACATCTTGGAGGAACATGACTTGGGTGGCTACGTATCATTGTGGTGTTGGAGCCTTCATTTGATGCATGGTGCATCAATGTCAATAAGAACCAAGCTAAAGCCAAACGGATCATCTATGATTCGGTAATGGAAAATTTGATGTCCGTGATCACTCCGTTGAAGACCACAAAGGAGTGTTTTGATACATTGGAAAACCAATATGAGAAGAAGGCCTTCAGTCAAAAGAGGGAATTGAAGAATAAGCTTCGAAACCTAAATATGGAGAAGGATGAGACATGGGACTCCTTCTTCACCAAGATATATCGTGTAAGAGATCAACTTGCTAGTATTGGAGTAGTGGTGGATGAATATGATCTTCTCCAAACCGCTAATGATGGTATCCCATCCTCATGGGAGACAATATTGGCTATGGTTAATGGCTGAGAGGTACAACCTAACTTAGAAAGGTTGTGGAATGACTTCATCCAATAAGAGGGGCGAATCTAGAGCAAGTTAGTATGCATCAAAGAAGAAAACCTTTCCCTCATGGAAAGGATGAAGAAAGGCAAGAAGATCTTATCTCAAAAGAATTTTTCCCTTTGGAAGAAGAAGGTATACAACAAGGAATTTGACAAGTCGAAGGTTAGATGCTACAACTGTGACAAGAAAGGCCATTATGCAAGGGAGTGCAAAGCAAAGAAAAAGGGAAAAGGAAGGTTTCATGATTCTACCGCTATAGAAGATCAAATTACTCAGAAGAATGCACACGGAGAAAAGGAGACAAGGAGGGAGTATGTAACATCTTGAAAATACCAAATTTTTTTTTTTTTATAATAGCAATAATTATGAGAATTATTTAATGCAGAACATATAAACTAAATCGAAATCTTAACTAAGATTAATTAATGATGATGACACGTCATTATCCTCAAATAAATATAGTTGTAATTTCTACTCAGGTATAAACGGATGTTAACCTCTTTAACGAAAGATCTTTGTATACTTATGTAAACAAATACAGTTTACAATTTTGTTTAAGTTCTTGGTTAATATTACATGTTGATACAGTTTGTACTGCTTTAATATTCTTGATGGATTGCTGACAGTTTGTTTGTTTGTTAATAAAGGGGTCCTATGAGGCACCCTGGAGCTTACTTAGCTACGTTTAGCTAAGGCATTTGAAACTTGTTTCCATGTACAGACCGCAGGTAAGAAATCTACAAGACAACATAATATTTAGAGTACTTGTGTTTTTCAATTCATAATCAATGTAAAATGTTAAGTGCTTCCTTGCGACATTAAAAACTAAAGGTATGGATACAAGGATTCTAATCATAGCTTAAGTACTGCTTTACAAAGCTCCTTAATGTTATCAATCCATGTCGTCCAAGCTTTCTATTATGATGTTACATTTATCGTCATGAGACTACTGCTAGTGATATTAATACAACAATACTATTATCTATTTAAGTGTGCAATTACGAGATTTGTAGGAATTTACACCTTCAAACTATTATTATAGTTGGCGTCTTACAAAATCTTAGACTATTCTATGTCCTGTATTTAGCATTTCAGTACACATATAAACTATAGAGATGAAGTAGCTTTTTTTTCCTTGGAAAAAGTCCGTAATTTTATTTCAAAAAGATGAACAAAATTACATATTGCACATGTAGTAGAATCAACAAGGATCCCTACATTTTCACATATTTCTGTCCCATATAAGCAGAAACAACAGCTTATAAAGAGCCGAACCAAAAAATAGAGAAACCCAGAGAGAAGAACAGGTAAATCTTGAAAAACCGAAACCCTCATCGGAGGAAGCAGAAGATCCATGTCTGTGGACAGAGCAGCAGACACAGTAGACCTCCCAAGCCGGCAAAAACAACCAGCAAGCAAACCCCTGATGAAGATGCAGCCAGAGAAACCCCATTTAGGCTGGAGTAGTCCGCCAAAGCATGCCGAGCGTCCTTGAAACCAAGATCCCCAGCAAGGGCGGTGGCGGAGTTAGAGACGGCATCGATCTTGGTGAGGCAGGCGAGGCCATTGTATCCATTGTGGCACAGGATCTGCAGATGAAGGTGCAGCAGGCAGTCCTTGATCCATGGATCCAGAGGCTTCCCGACAGTGTACTAAACCCAATCTCTCGGCATCTATGACATTTCGACCATCGAAGACGAAGGCAGGCGAACCATAATCCAGGTTCTTGTATTCCCCACAGGTCGAACTTCATGGCAAGATCCCTCCGGATCTGATCTGCGGTCATGTGGAACATCAATGGCAGCAGTTTCTCTGGTATCTTCTGAACCCAAAGACCACAATCATCTTCCCCGACACCGTATAGCGCATGGACCGACCCAATTTACAAACAAGAAGAGCGCCCACATTCTGGTCCCGAGGCCTCTGCAAAGTTCTCCGGTGCAGAAATGAGAGTCCACTTCATAGCTTAAGATCCGCGACTGGCTCGCTGGAATGAGCGCACCACAGACGCCATGAAAATATGCAAATCTTGAAATCGAGATCAAGAAACTGAACCGATTCAAGAAAGGCATCAGTAATCCAAGACTTTCAAATCCCCACGCATAGCAGAGCCACCGAACGCCTCTGTGGGAAGTCCTCTGCATGTCGCTGCCACAGGAGAAGCGCCCAACCATTACACCGCCATCAGAGATGAAGTAGCTATGTATGTTATAGCTACCATTTATTTACATAATATGATGTGGTTTTTACTATACAAAGCTATGAAAAACAAAAGCAATAATGTGCTTTACTATATGAAATCCTAAATATACCCTTAGTACCATAGGATATTATCCTATACCAACCACGAATACGATTATAACAACTTTATTAAGATCGTGGCTTAAGTGGTAGTTTGAATTATGCTGTAAGTATGAGCTCGTTCCCTAAGTGTTAATGTTAAAAGTAAATGTATTTTCCCAAGTCTCGACGTTAATGTGATGAAATGACAGGTATTAGCTTCTGTTTGTAGGTTGACAGAGTTACGGTTTGTGAATTAAATGCGCTCCATAGTGGAATGGGTGGCTGTTATCCCACGTAGTCTAACCTCGTGAACTTTGATTGATATTGTAGTTGGGAGTTCTAGCTGGCAATGATGCCCTGTCGCCTCTCCTCCATGTTGTACATCGTATCGTTCCTTGGCATGCAGGGTTGGAAACTCTGATGGTTGTTGGAATTTAATGAGATATTATTGTGAGGTTGCTCGGATTTAAACATAGCACTGTTGGCTCTTTTCTATCCGTTGATCACTCTAGATCTTGGTCGTTGCTTTGTGTAACCCTAATCTGTGTTGTTTGTATTGATGGAAAGTTTCTCGGCCCTTCATTGTTTTGTTGTAATGCGACCGACATGCTGCCAAATTTTTAGGGTTAGAGGAGGTGTTCTTCCAGGGTTTCGACCCTGTGACTTATGAGAGCAAAATTTTAAGTGTTGCAGGCTTGGCTTTGTGCCATTAAGCCGTGATGTCGTAGTATGAAGGGTAGATAATCATAAGTTGTTGAGATTAGTTGATAGTTTTCCCTTTGGCTCTTTTGAATGGTGGTAATGCCTTCTGGTTTTTCCTGCGTGTATGAAAGATTACAGTCTACCCCTGGTTTCACCATTGATATTTGGAATAACACTCTACAGGGTAAGTAAGTAAGAAATTGCACGAATGTTGATAACGTAGATTTTGCATTCTGAAATGTGTTATTAGTTTTTAACCACTCGCATTGTGCTTTGGCAAGTGCTCGCTTCGTTAGAGGGTTTCTATGCCACGATTTTGGAAAGGAAAGTTACTACGGCTTCCTGGTAAGATCCGGTGGTTCTTACATGCCTCGTAGGTACCTTGATGTGTTTTTTGTGTGCCGAGAAATGGAAATCTTCGACTTGTAACAGTGATGGCTGCAAGCAAGGTTTGAAACTTGTCTTGTTTTGTTTCAATTCGTACAGAGGGTAACCTCTCAGTAATTTAAGTTACCTATTGGCTATTTGATGCGTGGTTATGTTATCGATAGAGTCTCCAAAACTTCGTTTGTTTTGCTAAATGTGTTAAGGGAAAAAACCCTGTACAGTCTTCATTATTTCATGATTCTATATTATGTTTTTAGTTGATGAGGGCAAGTCCCGTGTACTATGAAACCTTGACAGGTTCAAAGTGTAATTTTCGGTTATAGTTTTAAATGGAAGTCAAGAACGAAGGGTTCTCTTTGTACTTATAAACTATGGTTCATTTTTCTTGAAATAAAACATTATAATTTTTGAAAAATGTTGTTGAGAACATTGTGTAAATGAATGTTAAGTTTTTCCGAGCCACAATGGTTGTCTTCTGGCCGAGGGTTTATAGTTGCAAATCTGTATGCATGTACTTCGTTCTAGTTGTTGGTAAAAATGTTTGGAAAAACGCTGTAGTAGTTTGACTGTTAAAAGTGTTGAGAGGGTTTTGCCTCCGTGTTCTAGTTTCATTGATGGACACTCTACCTATAATATCCAATTTCTATCGGGTTTGTGCTAGGGTTTGTATCCAAGACTTAATCGTTGTGATGAAAATATCGATAATGTATTTGTTTAAATGTTAGGATGTGAGCTAATGTTTAAACATGAATATGTAAATGTGCCTTCGACTAACTATTAGATAATTCTTAGATAGTAAAATTACCATAAATAAAAGATAGTATGGTTCTGGAAAGTAATGTCTAGGGTTTAATAAGTCATAAAAGTTATCATTCTTTGAACAATGTCTACAGTTTGTCTTTGAGATAGAAATATAATGTATGAATACAGAACTAGGGTTTGCAATGTATTAGGTTTTGATACTACTGAAATAAATAATTGATACACGAAATCAAACAGGAATCAGTGAAGAAATAAAGTATGTATAAAGATAAGAAAACTATATATTGATTAATTATTGCAGCTGTTAAAATCCTTGGAAATACTATTACTTGGAAAACATGATATGTATGATTTTTAATTGCATTTGTTTGCTATTTTAAATGAATAGAGATATAGAAGTTAGACTATATTGTTCTTTTATGAAGTAACAACAGAATCCTATATTACCGTCGATACTATACAGTAAATTTTTACTATGTTAGATATAGGACATAATTATGAATATAGCGCTTACTGTAATTATTTGTCCAATCAATGGCAATCTGCCTATCTCTCATCTATCATTTAATTTGCTTCTCTATACTAGAGTACGATGCAAATAACAGCATGTGGAAAAATATAGAGATGATTATCTAATCAGAACTTTAACAAGCTTTATCATTCAAACTTAAACATAAATCAGAAAATAAATTCATTACAAAACAGAGTTTTATAATTTTACTAAACAGAAACATTAAACTGTAAACAAAATAGGAACATCAAAACCTGGTTAATCTGTAGGGAAACAAACAACCCAAGGAGCCTGTTCCACCCAACCAATTCCTGAAGACAGCCAAGTTACTTGCCTTAGGACTCCCGAGCCTATTCACTGAACCACCAGGAGGATGAAACTTAGAATCTTAGGACCTCAACTTGCAGTAGCAATAGTTATCCAGTCTTTAAGACTTAGCAGTTGAAGGGACCTGCACCAGCACCTCTGGTTCTCCTTCTCAGAATAATTTGCAGACTTACAGTTGCACTCTCACATAGCCTCCCTATTCAAATCTCTCAGTGATCACCTGATGCACATGAGGAATATTTCTGCAGAAAATATTGTGTAAGAGGTGCCTGCTCAAATCAAATTTTTCTTATGTAGGCTGCTTAGGCCTTTTAGTTGTTAACTGGTCATTAAATGAGCTGCCTTCTCACTCCCTCCACCTGGGGGATAATACCACATTTGTAGGGGTTGTTGTGCCAAAACCAACAGCTAGTGGTGAAGTGTAGTTGCTGCCATCTGTCCCATGCCTTCTAACAACTTCCATTTCTCCTAGTGGGTCAGTGAACACTCATTTAACAGTTCCCTTGGGTGTTTGTCTCCTACTTTAATTTATTAAATAATAATAATCAGTAATTACATTCATCCTTGACCAGACTTGGTCATAATTACAAAACTTTGTAATTAAAATTTAACATAAAGTATTTTTGTCAATAAAATAATATTTTTCAGAATTTGGGTAGGTGACATACACCCCCCCTTAAATCTCAACATCATCCTTGATGTTGGTCAATCACTCTCTGAGTGTTCTTGAAACAAAGTTGGGTATGCTACCTGCATACTACTCTCCAACTCCCAGGTTTCCTCTTCTTGGGTAAGGTGCTTCCATTGCACCTTCACTTTCCCAATGGTGCGATTCCGGAGCAGAGTTTCCCTCCTTTCGAGGATACAGTCCGGTTCCACCTGAAAATCACCGTCTTGTCCCACCTGTACATCATTCCAGTTTACAACATGAGTAGCATCGTGTACATACTTCTTTAAAAATGATATATGAAAACAATTATGTATTTTTAAATTTGGTGGCAAAGCCAGTTGATATGCCACTGGTCCAACCTTGGACAATATTTCGAAAGGACCACAATACCTGGGTGCCAGCTTGGCACAGCTTCCCAATTTCAATGAACTCTTTTTTGGTCTTACCTTGAGGAACACATGTTCACCAACTTGGAACTCTTTATGAGTCCTTTTTAGATCTGCTTGGCTCTTTTGCCTATCTTGGGCAGCTTTTAAATTTCCTTGTACCTGTTTCACAATTAGTTCTAACTCCTGCAACAATTCAGGTCCTAAAACAACTCTATTTACTAGGTCATTCCAAGATATATGTGTATCAAATTTCCAACCATAAAGAATTTCAAATGGGCTAAGTCTGGATGATGCATGATAATGGTTATTATATGCAAATTCTTCTAAGTGCAAGTAGTCTTCCCACTTACCAGGCTGATCCTTAACATACATTCTCAATAAGTCTTCCAAAACGTGATTCACCCTTTCTGTCTGTCCATCCGTTTGTGGATGAAATGCTGTGCTGAAATTTAAGGTTGTATTCAACCCTTTAAACAAAGATCTCCAAAATTTTCCAGTAAATTTAGAGTCACGATATGAAATTATCACTTTCAGTATACCATGTAGTCGAAAAATTTGTTTCATGAAGATTTATGCAATGTTTGGAGCCTTATGAGTAGTCTTCACAGGTATAAAATGTGCTGCTTTGCTCAGTTTGTCTACTACCACCATGATAGAGTCATTTTGTTTTTGATTTTTGGGTAGTCCAGTAATAAAGTCTATGCTTATCACTTCCCATTTCCAACTTGGTATAGGTAATGGTTGCAACAATCCGGCGGGATGTTGGTGTTCAATTTTCACTTTTTGACAATCTAAACATTTAGCTATGTACTCTGCCACTTAATCTTTCATTTTGGGCCAATAATATTCTTTCCTTAGCATAGTAATGGTCTTCTGATAACCTGGATGGCCAGAGAAATGTCTTTTGTGCATCTCATTTAAAATTAGAATTTTTACCTCTGGTATGTTAGGTACATACAATCTGTTTTTGTATAGCAATAGTCCATTTTCCTTCATTCTGAAATATGCCATAGAATTTTCAGAACTGTTAATTGCTGTCTTTTCCTTTAATTTTTTGTATTCTTCATCCGTTTCACTCCTTTCAAGGATCTGATTTTCTAAATTTGTTGAGTAAGTACTGATGGCTGAAATAAAATTCAGTTTTGCTTTTCGACTCAACGCATCTGCAACCTTGTTCTCTTTCCCTTTAATATGCTGAATTTCAAAATCATACTCACTTAAGAAAGTTAACCATCTAGCTTGTCTAGCGTTCAGACTTTTCTGATCGAATAAATATTTCAGACCCATGTTGTCTGTCAATAAGGTAAATTTTCTGCCAATAAGGTGGTGACGCCACATTTTTAGAGCATGAATTACTGCTAATAAATCTAAATCATAAGTAGAGTAATTCCTCTCATGTATTTTTAGCTTTCTAGATTCGTATGCCACAGCATGCCCTTCTTGTGTTAGGACTCCACCGAGTCCATCATTACAAGCATCTGTGCACACTATATTATTAGAATCAGTTATCCTCAGAATAGGTGCTGTAGTCAATAATTCCTTTAACTTCTTAAAACTGTCTGTACATTTCTGATCCCACAAAAATTTATTTCCTTTCTTCTGCAAGGAGGTTATGGGGTTTGCAATCTTTGAAAAACCCTCTATAAATTTTCTATAATATCCAACAATACCCATAAATGATCTTACATCCGACACATCCTTTGGAACCGGCTAGTCATTAATGGCCTTTATCTTATCGGGGTCAACCGAGATTCCTTCTCTAGAAATTATGTGTCCTAAATACTGAATTTTGTCCTTGTGGAAGTCACACTTACTAAACTTAACGTATAGTTGATGATCTCTTAGAACTTGTAAGATAATCCGTAGATGTTCATCATGCTCTTCTTTGCTTTTAGAATACACTAAAATGTCATCTATAAACAGAACAACAAACTTATCTAAGTATTTGTGCAGAATATTGTTCATCAAACACATAAATACAGCTGGGGCATTAGTCAAGCCAAATGGTATGACTACGAACTCGTAATGTCCATATCGAGTTCTGAAAGTTGTCTTGAAAATATCTTCATCCTTAACCCGCACTTGATGATATCCTGACCTTAGATCAATCTTTGAAAATATCGTTGCTCCTCACAGTTGATCAAATAGATCGTCTATGCGGGGCAACAGATATCGATTCTTGATTGTCATTTTATTAAGCTGGCGATAATCTATGCATAGTCTTAGGGTTCAATCTTTTTTCTTAACAAATATAATAGGTGCTCCCCAAGGAGACACGCTAGGTCTTATATATTTCTTATCAATCAGTTCCTTCAACTGTGATTTCAATTCATTTAATTCCAGTATATTCATCCTATATGGAGCTTTAGAGTTTGGTACTGCTCCTGGTATTAACTCGATGGTAAAATCTAAATCTCTTTTAGGAGGTAATCCTGGAATCTCCTCAGGAAATACATCCTTGAAATCCTTTAGGACAGGTATGTCTTCTAATTTCAGTTTGTCCTCTTTACAAATAAACTCATCATTTACTACATTTACCGCAAACAACTGACATCCTTTCCTAACTGCCCTCTTAACTTGCATGGCTGAAATCTGTCTAAGGGTTACCTTTTACTTCTACAGTTTTTCCTTCATCATTTAAACACGTAAACCTTTTCTCGTAACAGTTTAGAATGACATGATGGGATTCTAACCAGTCCATTCCGATTATAATATCATAGGATCCTAAAGGTAAAATATTCAACTTGATTTGTGGCTTTAATTGATTCATGGATAAATCACAACTTTCTATAAAATCTGATACTTTCCTCTTTGTTCCAGTTGCCAGTTTAACTAACTAAGATTTACTGAACTTCTCTGTTTTTAATTTAAGACTTTCCACAATATCTGGTGATATATAACTTAAGCTAGCACCTAGGTCAATTAAACCAGTAACAGGATGATTTTGTAGCATACCTTCAATCTCTACCATAGATATTTGATGATCTGCTTGCCTGTTGTCGAGTGCTGCATTGATTCTGGGCATCTCCCTCGCCATGTCTCCAACAATAGGTTCAGTCTGAATAGAGTGAATGTTGTTAGTTTTCCGCTTTCTCTTGGGACATTCTGATGCATAGTGAGGACCTTGACACTCAAAACATTTGATAGGTGCCTTTTGTTCATTGGTCTTGGTATTATTGGGAGCATTTCTGGGTGTTGTAGAATTCTGCTGTTGACTGTTTCTGAAATTATTTCCTTGAAAATTCTGATTCTGAAATTTTTTCTTGTGGAAACCGGAATTCCCATTGAACCTGAAATTTTTCCTTTTCAGCTCAAAATTGCTGGGTTTATGACTTTTCCAGTTTGACATTCCTTCTCTTTTCTGATTAGTGTCATAATAGAAAACTTCCTTTCTCATAGCCTCTTCCAAGGTTTTTGGATTGTCATACTCGATTCTGTCTTTAATATTGAAAGGTAGACAGCTCAAGTATCTTTGAATCTTAGGTTTTTCTTCCATGAGATATGGCACATATCTCAATAAGTTCAGAAATTTACTGTTCATTTCCTTCATATTCATACTTCCCAGATTTAAATCGTAGAATTCTTTGGGTTTTTCTTCATAGTACTGTTCAGATAAAATTTCTTCTTGAAGTATCGTTTAAAAGTACTCCAGTTTACATCCTTATCCTTGATACCCTTTACTCTTTTGATGTCCTGCCACCAAATATCCGCTTTTCTAGTTAAGTTATATATAGCCATTTGCTTTCAAGGATTCTGAATAGTTATAAATCTGAAAATATTTCTTCATGCCGGACAGCCATGCTTCAACTGTCTTGCCCTTCTCCATTGAAAGTTGGAGGTCTAATCTTTTTGAACTCCCCAGAAATCTGTTCATACTCTTTATGGCTTTTCTTTTTGGGTTTGTAATTTCTTTACTACTATCGCTTGAATAGTTACGTTTCTTTTTACGTACTTCAATAACATCTCCCGATGATGTTGAACTGCTATTCACATCATTGGTTTTCATTTTCTTAATTTTGTTACCATGAGGAAGATCTTCAATCCTTGGAGATATCTTCATTTTCTCTTTCCTGCTCATCAATTGGGCACTATTCGAACATCACTTGGTTTAACTCTTCTTGTGCCTTCAAAATTCTTTCATTGTCTTGTTTCACAGATCCAATTTCTGCCTTTAACTCCTGAAACGCACGTAACAATTCTGACGAATTGTCATTCAATTCTCCATGGCTTTCTTCTGCATAGTGCTGTCCCGTACTATGGCTGTTTGGTTGAAATATGTCTTCTAAATGTTCAGTTGAGTTCTCCATACCTGTAACTTAAAATAATTTATGTATAACACAATAGTTTAAATTTTAATTAGTAAGATTTTCTGTTGTAATAAAATTTTTTGTTGCGTGTTCTTGGACCTTTTTCAGGCCTAGAGTTCGAACATGAGCTCTGATACCACATGTAACATCCCGAAAATACCAATTTTTTTATTTATTTTTTATAATAGCAATAATTATCAGAATTATTTAATGCGGAACATATAAACTAAATCGAAATCTTAACTAAGATAAATTAATGACGATGACACGTCATCATCCTCAAATAAATATAGTTGTAATTTCTACTTCAGGTATAAATGGATGTTAACCTCTTTAACGAAAGATCTTTGTATACTAATGTAAACAAGTACAATTTACAATTTTGTTTAAGTTCTTGGTTAATATTACATGCTGATACAGTTTGTACTGCTTTAATATTCTTGATGGATTGTTGACAGTTTGTTTGTTTGTTAATAAAGGAGTCCTATGAGGCACCCTGGAGCTTACTTAGCTACGTTTAGCTAAGGAATTTGAAACTTGTTTCCATGTGCAGACCGCAGGTAAGAAATCTACAAGACAACATAATATTTAAAGTACTTGTGTTTTTCAATTCATCGTCAATGTAAAATGTTAAGTGCTTCCTTGTGACATTAAAAACTGAAGGTATGGATACAAGGATTCTACTCCTAGCTTAAGTACTGTTTTACAAAGCTCCTTAATGTTATCAATCCATGTCGTCCAAGCTTTCTGTTATGATGTTACATTTATCGTCATGAGACTACTGTCAGTGATATTAATACAACAATACTATTATCTATTTAAGTGTGCAATTACGAGATTTGTAGGAATTTACACCTTCGAACTATCATTATAGTTGGCGTCTTACAAAATCTTAGACTATTCTATGTCTTGTATTTAGCATTTCAATAGACATATAAACTATAGAGATGAAGTAGCTATGTATGTTATAGCTACCATTTAGTTACATAATATGGTATGGTTTTTACTATACCAAGCTATGAAAAACAAAAGCAATAATGTGCTTTACTATATGAAATCCTAACTATACCCTTAGCACCATAGGATATTATCCTATACCAACCACGAATACGATCATAACAACTTTATTAAGATCGTGGCTTAAGTGGTAGTTTGAACTATGCTATAAGTATGAGCTTGTTCCCTAAGTGTTAATGTTAAAAGTAAATGTATTTTCCCAAGTCTCGATGTTAATGTGATGAAATGACAGGTATTAACTTCTATTTGCAGGTTGACAGAGTTACGGTTTGTGAATTAAACTCACTCCATAGTGGAATGGGTGGATATAATCCCACGTAGTCTAACCTCGTGAACTTTGATTGATATTGTAGTTGGGAGTTCTAGTTGGCAATGATGCCCCGTCGCCTCTCCTCCATGCTGTACACCGTATCGTTCCTTGGCATGCAGGGTTGGAAACTCTGATGGTTGTTGGAATCTAATGAGATATTAATGCGAGGTTGTTATGCTTTCAATGTAGCACTGTTGGCTCTTTTCTATCCATTGATCACTCCAGATATTGGTCGTTGGTTTGTGTAACCCTAATCCGTGTTGTTTGTATTGATGGAAAGTTTCTCAGCCCTTCATTGTTTTGTTGTAATGCGGTTGACAGGCTGCCAAATTTTTAGTGTTAGGGGAGGTGTTCTTCAAGGGTTTCGACCCTGTGACTTATGAGAGAAAAAGTTTAAGTGTTGTAGGCTTGGCTTCGTGCCATTGAGCCGTGATGTCATAGAATGAAGGGTAGATAATCATCAGCTGTTGAGAGTAGTTGATAGTTTTCCCTTTGGCTCTTTCGAATGGTGGTAATGCCTTCTGGTTTTTCTTGCGTGTATGAAAGATTACAGTCGACCCCTGGTTTCTCCATTGATATTTGGAATAACACTCTACAAGGTAAGTAAGTAAGAAATTGCACGAATGTTGATAACATAGATTTTGCATTTTGAAATGTGTTATCAATTTTTAACCACTCGCATTGTGATTTGGAAGGTGCTCACTTCGTTAGAGGGTTTCTATGCCACGATTTTGGAAAGGAAAGTTACTACAGATTCCTGGTAAGCTCCGGTGGTTCTTACATGCCTCGTAGGTACCTTGATGTGTTTTCTGTGTGCCGAGAAATGGAAATCTTCGACTTGTAACAGTGATGGCCGCAAGTAAGGTTTTAAGCTTGTCTTGTTTTGTTTTAATTTGTACATAGGGTAACCTCTCAGTAATTTAAGTTACTTATTGGCTATTTGATGCTTGGTTATGTTATCGATAGAGACTCCGAACCTTTGTTTGTTCTGCTAAATGTGTTAAGGGAAAAAAACCCTGTACAGTCTTCGTTATTTCATGATTCTATATTATGTTTTTAGTTGATGAGGGCAAGTCCCATGTACTGTGAAACCTTGACAGGTTCAAAGTGTAATTTTCGGTTATAGTTTTAAATGGAAGTCAAGAACCAAGGGTTCTCTTTGTACTTATAAACTATGGTTCGTTTTTCTTGAAATAAATGTTAAATTTTTAGAATTTACTTCAGTTTGATCTAGGATCTTAACTGAGAGAACAACATGTACAGCAAATCTACAACATATCATTCATGGACACAATAATGCAAGCACAGAAGAGACACATAGTTTACTTGGGGAAAACCATAAAGGTGAAAAACCCCAATAACTTCCTCAGAGATAGATAGAGCAATGATACAACCAGAATACAAGAGATAGTCTTATCCTAGCAGCAGAGCCTCCTCCTCCACTAGTGCGCCACTCTCCATAGTGTGAGTGAGAGAAATAGAATGTGTAAAATGAGAGAGACACACTCTCTATTTATACACTAACTTGACTTGACCTTTACTCAACTAGGTCGGCCTCAACTTAACCACATAACATAATGCTGACTGGGCCGACCCCCACTAGGGTGGTCTAATAACCCTTTGACCCACATGGCCGACCCCCAATAGGGTGGTCTAATAACCCTTTGACCCACATGACTTATACAGGGCCGACCCCAACAAAGTGGTCTAATAACCCATCAAGTATAAGTTACGACACTTACAATATAAATGACGGCACTTCCGTATAGAGGAATAATAACACCTCTATAGGAATACAACCACTTCCGTATAGAGGAATAATAACATCTTTATAGGCGTACAATATACATATATGTGAAATACATTCCAAAGTTACATATACATCAACACTCCCTCTTAACTAGGAAGGTATTTCTCGACACAGGTCTTCTAGCACAAGTCATCTTCTCTGGATCATCGTCACTGGATAATTGTCATCGAGTCATCATCATTGTCACTGCTGTTGCTATCTCAATCAATCTCTAAATCTACTCGTCATAGGAAGTTCTACAGAGCCAGTCATTTTTCATACTGGATGTAAGCCCACCACCTGCAGGTCTTCGTCATCACTAGCCATACTGTGGAATTCTCAGGACTTATTACGTGCGTCACAAAACCTGGCTGGAGCATCCCAGGCTATTACGAGCACACAACTCTACCTGTAGGATCTCCCAGGAGCACATTACATGTGACCCATCACAAAACCTGGCTGAAGCATCCCAGGCTGTTACGAGCACACAGCTCTACCTGTCGGATTTCCCAGGAGCACATTACATGTGATCTCACCACAAAACCTGGCTGAAGCATCCCAGGCTGTTACGAGCACATAGCTCTACCTGTCAGATCTCCCAGGAGCACATTACATGTGGTCCACCACAAAACCTGGCTGAAGCATCTGAGGCCTTTTTCATCCTGTCCAGAT
Source organism: Larix kaempferi (assembly GCA_027924585.1). Taxonomy (NCBI): domain Eukaryota; kingdom Viridiplantae; phylum Streptophyta; class Pinopsida; order Pinales; family Pinaceae; genus Larix; species Larix kaempferi. Next base: position 6,890,036 of record BSBM01000035.1, read on the forward strand.
CTCCCAGGAGCAAATTACATGTGGTCATGGAAAAACTTGGCTGAAGCATCTGAGGCCTTTTTCATCCTGTCCAGGTCTCCCAGGAGCAAATTACATGCCATAGGACAAAACCTCGAAAGAGCATCTGCCAGATATCCCAGGGCACGAATTACATGCCATAGGAAAAACCTTGAAAGACTATCTGCAGATCTCCCAAGGCACAAATTATATGTCCTCCCAAGCAAAACCTCGAAAGAGCATTTGCCAAATGTCCCAGGGTATGAATTACATGCCATAGGAAAAACCTCGAAAGACCATCTGCAAATCTCCTAGGGCACAAATTACATGCTTATCTACACAACCTGATCCATGGCCACAAAGTATCATCTGATACTCACCATACATCATCCTGATGTACACATGATCATCTTGATCATCATCACTGCAACATCCTACTGCATGTCATCTGGAGAAGCTCGTCATCCACGATCACCCTGATCATACAATGCATCCATCTGATGCACACCAAGTATCTAGCTGATACATATCATCATACATAGTGTATCCACCTGATACATAGATACATGATCCACACAATGTATCCATCAACATACATGATCTACCTGATCATACCTGATACGTATCAATATACATGATCTACATGATCATACAATGTATCCACCTGATACATATACAGATACATGGTCCAAGCATCCAACATGATGCATACATACATACATAAAAATGATCCAACTGATCATATCCAGCATCCAACATGATGCATACATACATATAAAAATGATCCAACTGATCATATCCAAGCAGAAACTAGAACATCATCCTGATGCTCGTCATCCAACGCTTACATCCACAGCCATGTGAAGGATCCTCCTTCCAACATGCTTGGAATGGCTTCAGCAAATGTGTCCATCACTTCTTCCTCAAAGTGTCCTCGATCTGAAGAACGCCAAGCCTCTCTCTGAAGTACTCGAACTTCACCCTGGCTAGTGGCTTTGTCAGCACATCTGCAATCTGCTCGTCCGTCACAACATACAGGAGCTTCACCATATCCCTGATATAGTGATATTTGATCTCTATGTGTTTCGACCTGTCATGAAACACTGGGTTCTCGGATAGCTTCACACAACTCTGGTTATCACAAAAGATACTAGTAGCATCCAACGGGAGATCAAATAACTCAGACAGTAGCTTCCGTAGACATACTGCCACACAACTAGCTGAACAGGCTGCAACATACTCTGCCTCAGCTGTACTTAGTGCTACGCAGGACTGCTTCCTGCTAAACAAAGAGATCACACCTGATCCCATACTGAAGCAGCACCTAGATGTGCTCTTCCTATTTGCAGCACTGCCTGCCCAATCTGAATCAACATAACCCTGTAGGTTAAACTTTTGATTCGCTTCATACTTGAGCCCATAATCCACTGTACCTTTCAGGTACCTTAGAATATGCTTTACAACAACCAGGTGAACACTCCTCGGATCTGTCAAGAAATGGCTCAATGTGTTCACCGCAAAGAAAATATCTGGTCTCATGTTCGTCAGGTACATCAAGGACCTAATCATCTGACGATACATAGTGACATCAACTGGTTCAGATGAAGCATCACACAGAAGCTTCAGGTTCGATGCCATAGCCTCGCAGTCCATCATCCCGAACCTCTTCAAGATCTCTACTGCATACTTCCCTTGTCCAAGGAAGATTCCATCTGCACTCTGCCACACCTCCATACCTAGAAAGTGGTGCATCATACCCAAGTTTTGCACATATATGACTCCCTGTCATGTGTCTCAAAACCAAGTGGCTGCTCCACATACACTTCTTCTTCAACTACACCATTCAAGAAAGCTGTCTTGAATCCATCTAGTGTATCTTCTATTTCATCACTTTTATATTTCTCTATGCTGCCATCTGCAACATGCTTGATCTTGATAGATCCATATGGAAGTCATAACAAACTTCCCTTCAGGTCTTGGGACTACATCCCAAACATCATTCTTCATGATCGACGGATCATGGCATTCCATTTCTTCATCCTAGATCCTGGGAACTTCAATATCTTCAATAGATATCTTTGTTGCTGGAACAAATGTTGTAGTCCTTTTGTAGGTGAAGATATACGGTCTTTCCTACACAACAGGTTAAATTGCATGATTAGAAACATCTCATAATTTTCAGAACAAATTCTTACACATAAAGAAATATGTCATACAGTCATGCAGTTATCTTAGCCAATGCTTCAATACAACATTTATCCATATCCCGTAACTTTCTAGATGCCTTCCAATCTCTACCAGAACATTGTTAAGAGTGTGCACAACTCCCAACATGTCAGCAAAGAGGTTTCATTCTAGATAAGTAGCAATGGAATGTTGTACAGTGCCATAGGCCACTTACCCATGCATATTAGTAGTATACTGTTCATCAATGCAATTATTCTAATATGCATAATACACAACCTAATTATAGGAACATCAGTATATACATTATTGAATAGTATTATTTAAGAAATGACAATTCAAATACTTATCTTTGTTTGTTCGTTGGGTGGAATCCCTCTAAGTCTTCGCTTCCTTGCAGGAGATACTGGAGTCCTAATCTGAAGTAGCTTCTTCTACACCTTTCTGTTGTGGAATGTAGAGAGATGGTCAACTCCCTCTGAATATCTGCATCCTTGCAGAAACCACTGGAGTGTACTCCCTCTTGATCTTTGCTTCTTGGATTACTTGTCCTTGAACTTATATTCATTCTCGATCCCTATGCATGCTTGTTAGTATCATCATTGTGTTATCCTCTAGGTCTCATACGTAATCAAACATTCATTAGTATAATCTTAATATTATCAAAACACAATAATCTCAAGCACGTATTGTCAGGATCATTTCAAACATAGATAATAAACATTAGTATTCAAGGTTTCAGGGAAGTCTTCTTTTACTCATGCATATTCTTATTTGATCATATGACTCTTTTGGTTAGTTAAATCATCAATCAAGATAAGAGATATAATATGCATAAAACCTGTGATTACTCAAACCTATACCTTCATGATTCTTCTGGTTAGTCATATCATCAATTATGGTAAGAAACATAATATGCATACAACCATGACTATTCAAACCTATGACTTCATGAATAATCATTATCAACAACACAACAGTATAAGATCCTAACACAAGGTAGGATTCTATCTTGATATAGGAAAAACATACATGGGTTAGCATGCTAGCTAGTTATGTCTAACATACTCACATGATGTCTTCTTGTTCTTCTTCAATGACTTGTGTTAGTAACCTGTATATCTCATAGGTTAACCATTATAAAACCAAGTTATATATACCTCGTAAATGGATCTTCTATGAGATCCATGACAATGGATGAATCTTTGTCCTCATGTCATCATGATCATATGTTCTTGAACCAAAACATGATTTGTCTTTCTTGGTGTACCTTTCATGTTAGTAGACAACATAAACCTCATACAACACCATAATGCATTAGTACAATCATAAGTGTCAACACCCTAATCAATGAATATTTTATATCGTGCATTCATAATTTTATTAAGGTGATACGACAAGTCTAAAATCAAGATTGTACTAATCGTAATAACATGAAGACAAACATACCATAAACTTAGTCATGAACAAATCTCAAAACATACCTCGATGAGTCATACCTGTCAAGATTGCTTGTAATATTTTTATGGAAGGCCTTAGCCTCATATCCCTCTGAAATAGGAACTTCTTCACTTATGCAGGTGACCAATCCATCCTCTTCTAGGATTAACCCAATCCACTTGATTTGCAGGAACTGGATCTGGAGCTGATTGTTTCTGGTGTAACTCCGAACTTTTCAATCCACAGGGTCTGAAAACATTTCCTGAGATAGCCCGACCTGTTGTCTTTCCATCCAGATAGGTATGACCTCAATTGGATTCTCTGAGAGAGAGTTATGCCAAGTGTCGCAACGTGACCTGTTTATGGGATAATACAGTATGGCCAACTTGTACGGCATGCCACGTGTCACTATTTCAACTTCGGTCTCTGAAATTTTTTCCTGATATATCCCGACCTATTATCTTTCCATCCCGACAGGTTTGAACTCAATTGGAATCTTCGAGACAGAGTTATGCCAAGTGTCGCAACGTGACCTATTTATGGGATAATACAGGAGAGCAAACTTGTACGGAGTGACACGTGTCATTGGTTCAACTTCAGCCTATGAACAATTTTTATGAGATAGTATAGTCTGTGTACTACCTGTCACTTTTTACGAAATTTCATTTGGAGCTTCCTAGCCCAATTTATGACCTTTTTCCCAAGGTTACCTGATTTTGACTCAGATCTGGAAGAGGCAGAAACCCTATATTGTATAGATCATAAATCACAAATTACAACGAATTAGAGGTTTTCCTTTGGACAAAAGGTACATGGGGATTTAATCTTCGACCTGTAAAGTTTTTAGATCTGAACACTTCACCAAAACGGATTTATAGCGAAAGTGCTACGATGACTGGTTTTTGCTATATCAAGCCCTAGCATCGTAAGTGCAACAAGTGTCATACATGCCATATCATGCCTTCTTTTAGGCTAGCTCTGATTCCATGTTAAATTTTCAGAATGTAATTCAATATGATCTAGGATCTTAACTGAGAGAACAACATGTACAACAAATCTACAGCATATCATTCATGGACACAATAATGCAAGCACAGAAGAGACATAGAGTTTACTTGGGGAAAACCATAAAGGTGAAAAACCCCAATAACTTCCTCAGAGATAGATAGAGCAATGATACAGCCAGAATACAAGAGATAGTCTTCTCCTAGGAGTAGATCCTCCTCCTCCACAAGTGCGCCACTCTCCACAGTGTGAGTGAGAGAAATAGAATGTGTAAAATGAGAGAGACACACTCTCTATTTATACACTAACTTGACTTGACCTTTACTCAACTAGGTCGGCCTCAACTTAACCACATAACATAATGCTGACTGGGCCGACCCCCACTAGGGTGGTCTAATAACCCTTTGACCCACATGGCCGACCCCCAATAGGGTGGTCTAATAACCCTTTGACCCACATGACTTATACAGGGCCGACCCCAACAAAGTGGTCTAATAACCCAACAAGTATAAGTTACGACACTTACAATATAAATGACGACACTTCCGTATAGAGGAATAATATCATCTCTATAGGAATACAACCACTTCCGTATAGAGGAATAATAACATCTCTATAGGAATACAATATACATATATGTGAAATACATTCCGAAGTTACATATACATCAACAATAAAACATTATAATTTTTGAAAAATGTTGTTGAGAACACTGTGTAAATGAATGTTAAGTTTTTCCAAGCCACAATGGTTGTCTTCTGGCCGAGGGTTTATAGTTGCAAATCTGTATGCATGTACTTTGTTCTAGTTGTTGGTAAAAATGTTTGGAAAACCGTTGTAGTAGTTTGACTGTTAAAAGTGTTGAGAGGGTTTTGCCTCCGTGTTCTAGTTTTGTTGATGGACACTCTACTTGTAATATCCAATTGCTATCGGGTTTGTATCCAAGACTTAATCGTTGTGATGAAAATTTTGATAATGTATTTGTTTAAATGTTAGGAGTGAGCTAATGTTTAAACATGAATATGTAAACATGCCTTCGACTAACTGTTAGATAATTCTTAGATAGTAAAATTACCATAAATAAAAGATAGTATGGTTCTGGAAAGTAATGTCTAGGGTTTAATAAGTCATAAAAGTTATCATTCTTTGAACAATGTATACAGTTTGTCTTTGAGATAGAAATATAATGTATGAATACAGAACTAGGGTTTGCAATGTATTAGGTTTTGATACTACTGAAATAAATAATTGATACACGAAATCAAACAGGAATCAGTGAAGAAATAAAGTATGTATAAAGATAAGAAAACTATATATTGATTAATTATTGCAGCTGTTAAAATCCTTGCAAATACTATTACTTGGAAAACATGATATGTATGATTTTTAATTGCATTTGTTTGCTATTTTAAATGAATAAAGATACAAAAGTTAGACTATAATTTTCTTTTATGAAGTAACAACAGAATCCTATATTACTGTCGATACTATACAGTAAATTTTTACTATGTTAGATATAGGACAGAATTGTGAATATAGCGCTTACTGTAATTATTTGTCCAATCAATGGCAATCTGCCTATCTCTCATCTATCATTTAATTTGCTTCTCTATACTAGAGTACGATGCAAATAATAGCATGTGGAAAAATATAGAGATGATTATCTAATCAGATCTTTAACAAGCTTTATCATTCAGACTTAAACATAAATCAGAAAATAAGTTCATTACAAAACAAAGTTTTATAATTTTACTAAACAAAAACATTAAACTGTAAACAAAATAGGAACAACAAAACTTGGTTAATCTGTAGGGAAAAAAATAGCCCAAGGAGCTTGTTCCACCCAACCAATTCCTGAAGACATCCAAGTTACTTGCCTTAGGACCCCCGATCCTGTTCACTGAACCACCACGAGGATGAAACTTAGAATCTTAGGACCTCAACTTGCAGTAGAAATAGTTATCCAGTCTTTAAGACTTAGCAGTCGAAGGGACCTGCACCAGAACCTCTGGTTCTCTTTCTCAGAATAATTTGCAGACTTACAATTGCACTCTCACATAGCCTCCCTATTCGAATCTCTTAGTGATCACCTGATGCACATGAGGAATATTTCTGCAGAAAATATTGTGTAAGATCTGCCTGCTCAATTCGAATTTGCCTTATGTAGGCTGCCTAGGCCTTTCAGTTGTTAATTGGTCATTAAATGAGCTTCCTGATCACTCCCTCCACCTGGGGGATAATGCCACATTTGTAGGGGTTGTTGTCCCATAACCAACAGCTAGTGGTGAAGTGCAATTGCTTCCATATGTCCCATGCCTTCTAACAACTTCCATTCCTCCTAGTGGGTCAGTGAACACTCATTTAACAGTTCCCTTGGGTGTTTGTCTCCTACTTTAATTTGTTAAATAATAATAATCAGTAATTACATTCATCCTTGACCAAACTTGGTCATAATTACAAAACTTTGTGATTAAAATTTAACATAAAGTATTTTTGTCAATAAAATAATATTTTCAGAATTTGGGTATTAGACAGAGTATTACCTAGTCTCAACACTTTTTGGATTCATTATCACAAGTGAGGACACATGGTTGGTTGAAATTGGCATATCCAAACATATGACTGGTTATAAGATCGCCATCACCAATCTGAAGGATATAAAGTTTGAATGCAAGGTAGATTTGGGAGACAACACAACCTATTCGATCCCAGGAGTTGGATCCACCTCCTTCCAACTGAGTTCATGAGATATTTTACATGTGGAGGACATTCAAATTTATATTCCATGCTTGAAGAAGAAACTCCTATAATTTTCGGTTCTTGAAGATAAGGGATTTTGAGTTATCTTCATGGAGAATCAAGCACTATTATGGCCGAAGAACAAAGACTTGAAATATGCAGCGGTGATTGGAGTTAGAGAGGGAGGTCTCTACAAGGTACCTGGGAAGTACATTCAAGCTATGGTTCACAACACTATTAGTCCATGTGAGCTATGGAACAGGAGGCTTGGTCACCTCCACTACAAAGTGCTACCAGGACTACAACAAATGGTGAAAGGTATGTCCGTATTTGATTTTGAGCATGATAGTTTATGTAGGGGTTGTGCACTTGGGAAGAATGTTAAAAAGAGTTTCTCTAGTAGTACTACTAGATCTAAAGGGATCTTATATTTAATACATTTTGATGTATGTGGTCCCATGTCATACCATTCCCTGAGTGGCTATTTATATTATGTATTGTTCATAGATGACTTTGCTAGAAAGTCACAGATTTATTTCCTAAAGGCTAAGAGTGAAACCTTTAGCAAGTTTCAGGAATTCAAAGCCCTAGTTGAGAATCAGACAGGAAAGCACATCCATGCTTTGAGATATGACAATGGAGGTGAATTTGATTCACATTCATTTAATGAGTTCTTTAGTGATGCAAGAAATTGTAGACAGTTAATTGTACCCTACAACCCTTAGCAAAATGGGGTTTCCGAAAGGAAGAATAGAACCATATGTGAGGATGCAAAATCCATGATGCATGATCAAGACCTATCTAACTCATTATGGGAAGAGGCCACCAATACAACATTACATATCCACAATAGAATTCCTTATGCCATTCTGGATGAGAAGACACCTGAAGAAATGTTCACTGGTGAAAACACAAATATTTCACATATGAGGATATTTGGGAGTCCTGTATACATTCATGTGCCGAAATAAAAGAGGGAAAATATGGAGCCATCAAGAAAGAAGGGAACCTTTGTTGGTTATAGCGAATCATCCAAAGCCTACATAATATATGTGTTAGGTGAAATACACATTGAGGTTAACCGAGATGTGACCTTCCATGAAGAGACAACATTCAAGTGATCGAAAGAGATTCAGTATGATACATACACAAAAGAGCATAAGAATCCTATTATGGAGGACCCAGATACTGATTCTCCCCATTCTTATGTTCAGAGCGAGAATCCAACAGATTTCTCAGATACGCTAGCTCTTGATGAACCAGTAGAACTGGTTGATGAACCTCCTACGAAGAGGAGGTTTGCATGGTGCCGAGATATAGGACAAGATGCAGAGAGGAATGGAGCACCATTAGGAACTTCTAGAGAGAGAAAGAAACCTGATAGATATTCAAGGTATGTTGCACATATGAGTCACATTGGTGATTCAGAGACTTCCACCTATGAAGAAGCTGCAAAACAACAAGTATGGACATATGCAATGGTATAGGAATACAAATCTATTTTGAAGAATGATATTTGGGAAGTTGTTCCTAAACATGAAAGGAAGTCCATAGTTACTTCCAGATGGATTTACAAGATCGAGCATGCTACCAATGGAAATATTGAAAAGTATAACTCCAGATTTGTTTCCCAAGGTTTCTCTCAAAAAGAAGGCATAGAATATGAGGAGACATTTGCTCCCGTGGAAAAGTACATCACTATTCAAGCTGTGATCTCACTTGCATCTGTTATAGGATGGAATATTCACCAGATGGATGTGAAGACAACCTTCCTCAATGGTGAGGTTGAGGAAGAGGTTTATATTCAGCAGCTTGAGGGGTTTGTGGTTCATGGTAAGAAGTCCCATGTGTGAAAATTGAAGAAAGCCCTGTATGGGCTTAAGTAAGCTCCCAGAGCTTGGTATTCGAGAATTAACAACTATCTTCAAAGACTGGGCTTCTCTAAGAGCGAAGCTGATCCAAATTTGTACTTCAAAGTAGTGAAGAACCAATCGTTTATATTGGTTCTATATGTTGATGATTTGTTCCTTACTGGAGAGGAAAAACTGATTTCTTGGTGCAAGAGGGAGCTGAATTTTGAGTTCGAGATGAAAGACTTAGGTCTTATGCACTACACTCTTGGCGTTGATATTTGGAAAAGAAAAGATGAGATATTTCTTTCTCAAGGGAAGTACACTGTTGATATATTGCACAGGTTTGGTATGATGGAATGCAAATCCACGAGTACTCCGATGGTTTCCAATTTGAGGAAACCACGTGAGTCATATTCTAGATCGGATCCAGTGGACCCCACTTTGTATAGAAAACTTATTGGTTCGTTGATGTACTTGATACATTCGAGACCATATATATGTTATGCTGTGAGTATTCTGAGTTAGTTTATGTTTGATATGAGACATAGACATTGGGTTGCTTCTAAGGATGTTCTTAGGTACCTTCGAGGTATGATTGCTTATGGGCTCAGATATGCCTCCAGTGGAGGGGTGTTGTTACTTGGTTATACTGACTTTGATTGGGGTGGTAGCATTGTGGACAGAAAGAGTACATCCAGATATTGTTTTAGCTTGGGTTCTACTATGATCTCTTGGTCTAGTAGGAAGTAAGGCTCTGTATCCCATAGTACTACACAATCAGAGTATATTGCTTCTAGTAATGCTTGCCGAGAAGCAGTGTGGATTAGGAAGCTACTTGCTGGGATGTTCGGTGAGAAGCTTGAGTCTACATTCATTTAGTGTGACAATCAAAATTGCATCAAGCTTTCCAAAAGCCATGTGTTTCATGATAAGTCGAAGCACATTGAAATGAAGTATCACTTCATCAGAGACATGGTCCACAAAGGAACAATGAAACTTCAGTATATTTCTGCTGATGAACATATTGCAAATGTGTTAACAAAGCCTCTATTAGTGGCCAATTTCAGGTACTTCTGAGACAAGCTTGGTATGGTAGAGAATGCCTCCCTCACTAAGAGGGAGTGTTAAATGTATAACATCATGAGTCATTCTCCAAGACAATATTGTGCAGCCAGGATTTGGCCTCATGTGTTGAGGTAGGGAGCCTAAGCTAGATTCAAGAACTTGGAGTAGATTCTTGAGTTGGACTCAAGAATGACGAAGCCTTCAATTGTAAAAGGTTATTCCTCATGTGTTGAGGTGAATTCTTTGATGTATCAAAGTTATGATGATGTAAATTATTATTGGACAAGGCTTAGGACTTGTTTGTCAAGTCAGATTCTCATGTGGACCTCCAGTTATAATAGGTACCCATGGGGTGGACCTCCAGTTATAGAGGTATATGCTTTTCATAAGCATTAATGTTGTGTGATGTATTACTAACCATGGTCACTAATTGCTATTAAGTCTCCTTTATAGACTGGCCACGTCTAGAGTGAATTACTTTAGCATATGATCATTTGGTCCGAGAGTAATATAATATGATCACGACATATAGCAAATACTTTGATTATAATTTGATATGATAGATAATTAAAGTTAACACATGTGGATCATGCAGATAAGACAAGATATAAAGATAAGATGTGATAAGATATGAGAGAATTTGAATTGCACATAAAAGATTTAATTAAGAGAGAATTCAAATTGTTAAAACTTCAATGAAGACTTTAGTAAATCAAAGGAGAACTCGAATTGGTCACTACAATGATGTTAACAAGAAAGAATCAATTAAGAGAGTTAACAAAGTGATATCAAAGAAGATCTAGTTAAATAAGTGTTATTGCATGATGCCACTTATGTTAAGAGAGTTAGCTAAGTGATATCAAAGAAGATCTAGTTAACTAAGTGCTATTGCATGATAACACTTATGTTAAACTAAAAGATGACACTTGAGTTGCGACACTTGCATTACGACACTTAAGTTATCCACCTATCTAAGTGGGCACTATTTTAGTTAAGGGGTGAGTTCATCCTAAGAATCACTTTAGTGAGTTAATGCACTACATGAGAATTGGGGCGCACTTCTTCATGCAGGGTTGATGCATCCAGATAGAGGGCAAGCTCATCCTGAAGTTAGAAGATAAAAATAGAATCTTATGTATGTGAAGAATGTATAAATATGTTATATAGGATTGAGGAATTCAATGTAAAGCGGATTCTCTTCTCCCTTGAAGGCAAGGTGCTTCTATTTTTATAGGATATTATTCTAAGTCTCTCTTCTTTATCTCTCTCTTAATTTGTAATTGCACCGGGGGTGCTTGATGTAAAAGACATTCTATGCTATCTATCATAATTATACTTTGAAGATTTGTTGGGGTTTTTCATCCTCATTGTTTTGAGGGTTTTCCCCAGGGTACATCTTGTGTTATGGTTGAATGTTTCATGTGGTTGAATGGTTCATTGATTCAAGTATTCAGTATTTCCACACTTAAAGTTTTAAAGTTCAAAGCTCATCATATTTGCTAAAAAATTAACATTATGAAGGCAACCAAAATATTGGTCATCATTGACCTTCAGGATGGTTTATACGAAGACATGGATATTTTACTCGACCCTATGATACATGTACAAACCTTGGACTATGTGGGCATCCCTTTTAGATGCAATCGGTGCCATGTTTACAGACATATAGTGAAGGAATGCCAGTCGCCTTTCATGGAGATAATGTGGAGGAAAATAAAACCTCATGTATGCATGGTTGCACCTATTCATGTTATTGCTTGAGGATGTTCAACAAAGACAGATTCATATGTTACTAAAGATTTAGCAGGCCCCATTTTCTATGTAGAGACTCAAGCGGATTTCTTCGACAATGGTTTGACTTTTGATATTGATGGGGGGAATGAGGAGTTGTTGGTCATGGAGGAGGCAATGGGTAATATTGGTGCTTTGGATTCCATGGATTTGAATTTCTCTGAACCTTACAAACATATGGCTCTACTGAAGGACACTAGCCTGATTTTGTCCAAGAGCCTTGGGAGTCCGAAGAATATGTCACATAGAAAACTAGACTTATCGACTATCAAGGATCATGTCCCATGCAGTAAGGCATTATCATATTATATAAACCCTTCTCTATTTCTTTTTAAGTTCGGTAATGGGTGTTTCTTGAGTGATTTCTCCTGTTCTTTTTTTGGGAGACCAGACACCCTACTACTTTTGGATATCCCTTTATCCGAGGAGAGCATCCCATTAGGGGGCTTATAGGACCTATTAAAGATGTTTCCCCTATCTGAATGAGTTCATTGGGGGGGAGAAACTTCCTGGTATTCTTATTGAGGACTCTGTAGAATCTTTTTCCTCTTTGTCAAAGTTCTTTGTGAAGGTATGACCTAGCCCTTTATTATCTGTCTGTGATCCCTCGAGTCTCTCTATGATTTCCTCTTGCCTTGACTTAGTCCAAAACCCAAAGATACTTTTTATCAGGGCTATATACTACTGTAGTAATGCAGATAACAATCTGGAGCTTCGAATGGGAATCCACTAGTCAGATGATTGTACAACTCCTATCTATGATAAGGACATTATTGATCTCCTAGATAGGAGGGGTATCTTTTTGGAGTCGAGGAACAACCGATACTTCCTCAGATCATGTAAGAAAAATAATGATTTGAACAAACATTTTTTGGGTGTTAGTCACTTGTTATCAGACAATCTACCGAAAGCGGACTTAAGGCATGATCTCCTTAGTTCAACGTGAATCTAGAACAAATCAAACATAACATAACCTACTTTCCTAGATCAAATAGAAGTGCAAACAGATAGATAGATCACTTACCTCCGATTTGTAGATCCCTTTTCTCTTTGTTGATCCAATGCCCCAACGTCATTAGATCTCAAGCTGCAAGAACCTGTTGAGCATATAGAAACCAACAAGCAGTGAAAGCATACATTTCATATGATTGATCTAAGCTAACAGTTAAGGAAGAAACTCTAAACATTATCAATGATACAACATTTATGGAAAGAGATTATATTAACTGTATAAAAGTGGGAGTTACATAGAAAGGAGAAAGATACAACCAAAGCCTTAACATCGCATCCTCCATCCAACATGTCCAAGCCAAACCTCCAAGATGGTACAAGCTTCCCAAGATTATTAGGGATCACCAATATGGATTATACCAGCATAAGGATACCATAGACCTTCCTCCCCTTCCCATGGAGAGAGAGGGTGTTTATATAGGGATAAAGAGATAGGGTAGGTTGAGGATTAGGGGGGATGGTTAAGGGATCCTCCCATTAGGTTAGGAATCGAAATGCCACCTCACCTAGAAGTTAGGGATGACCCTCCACCTCAACAAGCTTTGAGAAGCGTCTCAAAACTTGAGTTTTTGCCTATAAACACCCCCGATGCACCTTGCATGAAGAGACATAGCGCCACTGAGGGATGGTGCACTTTAAATGAAGGGAAAGAGCGTCATTGGCGCACCTGGTGAGTGTGAAAAGTGTACCGGCACACCTTGTATGAAGGGAAACTGCACCGGTGTACTTAGAGAAGGAAAAAACCTAGGGAAAACCCCAAACTCAATGCACTTTAGCTAAGGGAGCTTCAGGATTAGTCACAAATTTGATACATGGCTCATGGTGACGAGATTTAGGTGTAATAGAATGCCCCCCAAAGCATGAAGCTGGAAAAGTAATCCAGTTGAAATGATTTGTAGTAAGAAAATAATAGTGGCAAGGACTTGCAGGTTGGAAGGAGCTGCTGCAGAAATGACCCTGAGATCCACAAGTCTCATACGACACAAAACATGGATGTCGACCAATATACTGCAGATCCATGGTAGTAAAGACCGACTGAACACAATCATGGCTACTAGACACAATCGTAGATCCATGATGAGATGATAACACAACCACGACCAATACAAAGTGGATCCGTGTAATATGACTCAAACAATATCCATCGCAACCTGGGTACAATATGACTTCCCCAGGGTCTTCAAGCTGAACTTTGCAATGATACGAATCTATCCATGTGATTACAATGTTTTGGAGTCGAACATGGTAGAAACCACTTGATTACCCGTGATTAATGTATACGATTAACAAGCGCGAGGAAAATCACCATTGATGTCGATGATCCCCAAGGTATCATAGTACATATCACCAAGCATGAATAAATGAGTTGAAGTCGAATGCTCGATGAAATATTTCAGTCAAGAGTCAATGATGTAAACTCATGTTGAAAGCAAGGTAACCTTCCATTAAGGAATGCATGCCCAAGGTACTTGGTTGGTTTCTAGATTCAATCCTCAGATGATGTGTTGAGGTCGACAATGATGAATCCGTCGAAGGAGGGCCATGATGAATCCCCCATCATCGACATGAAACTCAAAGACAGATGTTTGGTGTAGATAGGACGATAGAGTAGTGTGCAAGACTGACTCAAGGTAGACCAACATGATCGAAGGTGTACTGACTGCAGATGATGAGTAATAAATGTCTCTTGAACATGGGCATGGAATTACTTGGCAGTATTGACACAACGAGAGTGACACCAACCCCCAACACGACTGATAGTAGAAGCATTCTTTGGATGACCCAAAGGAGTGACATGACTCATGAAATCAACGGAACTCGAAGACAAACAGATTACTGGATGCAAATGCAAAATGAGTGCCATGTTCAAGAGCGACTATGTACTTCCATAAATAAAGTGTAATACAAAATCTTCCCCTTTTCCCCATCATGACTGATGAGTGCCTCACTTGTTTTTTAACGAGATTGAAGAGGGTAAATAGATGCTCGGTAAAGTTCATCTCATAGATGAGTCCAACCTCAAATGTTTTACGAACCTAGGAAAGGAGGGGTTCGTCCCATGATGGGCCCTTCAATGTTGAGTTTTAACGATTCCATAGAAGGTAAACTCGACGTCATTTCATGTTTAGAGATTTTGAAAAGAACTAAAGAAGACTCCAAAGGTCCTTTTTCGTAAATTTAGCCTCTTCGCCTGGAAAAAGTTAAAACAACGCGAGAGAGGACTCTTCCAGTCATGATTGGATGGAGTATTCCTTTTTCGTAAATAATGCTCCCTGGTCCAAAAAAGGGGTAAACTATCACCAGGGAGACGATCATTCAAATACTTTTACAAGCGTGAACGCATCAAGTTCGCTTGGCGATCTTTTCCTATTTTAGGAGTTTGAAAAGAGCTTAAAAAGGACTCCATGAACAACTTTGTCTTGGTTGATAACCGAGTACGACAAAGGAAAAAGTAAACTCGACATAGTTCCTTTTCCGTAAATAGTCTAGCGAGGCTGGATAAAGTGATAAAACTATACTCATTAGACACACCTTTTTACTCAAATTTTTAACGAGCACGATAATGGTATCAAAAGCACTCGAAATTTTTTTCATATTTGAACCAGAGAACGAAAAAGTAAAAAGTAAGCTCAAACCACTTTTCATGTTTTAACCAGAGCACGAAAAAAGTGAAAAGTAAGCTCAAACCACTTTTCATGTTTTAACCAGAGCATGAAAAAAGTGAAAAGTAAGCTGAAATACCATCTTACTGTTTTTAACGAGCTCAAAGATAGGTTGGAAGAAATCTCATGATGTCTGCTTCATTTTTTAATGAGATTGTAACAGAAAATGAACTATGCTCGGGATTATTTTCATGTTTTAACGAGCTCGAAACCCAAAAAGGAAAGTATGCTCGAAATAATCCCATTGGTGGACTCTTCCCCAACATGGTATCTAGAGGTTAGTGCATACCCCCAACATGATTGCTAGAAGTAAGTGTCTTAGCTCCAACATGATGTGGAGAGGCGATCGAGTTGACTTCAACATAACGTCTAGAGGTTGAAGACATGCCCCCCAAGCTTCATTTCATTCGCCTAAGGCATAGGTGGATGAAAATAAGGTTTAGGTACTAACTCTACGAGAAGCATCGACTCAAAGGGAAAGGATCTGTTTCATTTTTTACCGAGCTTGACACAGGAAAAGAACTTTGCTCACGACCTATTTCCTTTTTTAACGAGCTTGACACATAAACGGAACTATGCTCATGGGATACTATTTCATTTTTAACGAGCTTGACACAGGAATAGAACCATGCTCATGAGAACCTATTTCATTTTTTTAATGAGCTTGACATAGAAAGGGAACTATGCTCACAGGGAGATGGTTTCATTTTTCCACAAGCTTGAAACCAAAGGTAAACTATGCTCCAAAAAGGACCATTTCCTTTTTTAACGAGCTTGACATAGAAAGGGAACTATGCTCACAATTAAAGGCACTTATCCAACATGATATCCAGAGGTTAGTAGTGTTCCCCCAGCATGATGTACAGAGGCTGGAGATATACCCCTCATGCTTAAGGGGAAGAAACCACTAATACGTGTGGAATGTTCAGGGAATTTTGTTGAATGGTAGTCATGCGATGATTGGGTGTCATGAAGGAAAGATGATCAATGGTCACAATCCTCCCATCATAGGGAAAATACATCACTCAAAAGAGTGTGGACACTACGACTTTCATAGCATAGACATAATCATGTCCAAGGAGCAGATTGAAATCTAAAGGACCTTGGACAACCATGACATCAACATAAATAGTTTTACCCCCAAGGTGACAGGTTACTGCGGAAGAATCCCTAAAGGTCTGATAGGCCTTCTATTAAAAGCCAAAATCTGGCCGGTAACCAGCACAAGATGAGGAGACCCTATAGCTTGCCAAGCAGTTGAGGATAAAATACTAACAAAATCTCCCTCATCAACTATAGTGTGAAAGATATCCTTTTCAGAAACACCTACATATATCTGGAAAGGAAAATCCGAGGGGAGACGAGATTCTACTAGACTATTCCAATCAAATGAAATAACCTTAGTACTCGGAGGAGGTCCCATGGACGAGACTTCTCCTAGCCTAGAACTATCTGAACCGACCATAAATATATCAACGGTTTCTAATTCACTTTCAGTTGGAAAAGCAGGATACAACGAATATTTTGTGATGGTGGTTGCTTCAATCTAGGCATTTTCTAATGAAAGAGTCGGGTGGACCGAGGATAAAAATAGATCCACCACTTGCGTTTCACTCTCCAAAGGAGGAGTGGGATCAACCGAAGATGATGCTCGATTAAGCGCTTGCATTTCACTCTTCAAAGGAGGAGTGGGGTCAACCGAGAATGAGACTTGATTAACCACTTGGGTATCATCCCTCAAGGGAGGAGTGGGGTCGATCAAAGATGTTGTTGAATTGACCGCTTCGTTTTCACTCTCTGGTGAAAGAGTGGGGTCATCCGATGGTGGGGTTGGATTGATCGTCCTATCAACCAATGTAGGATCAAGGGACAACCTGCAATATTCAGTTGGAAGGTGTTTATGGGATATGTCCATGTCTTCCAACAATTGTGAAGCTTCATCCATACGAGGACAAAGGTAAGTACGGTGCATGCCCTTGCATAACCAACAAGGGTCTGCAACTCTACCCTTTCGACCCTTAATTACAATGTCACTAGTTGATGGGGTATCATTAGTATGATGTCCAGAGACTGATGACATGAGTTGATCAGAATGCTACCATATTTCTAAGACCTTGGAGATACCAGGGCATCTCTTAAGAAAATGGGACCCTTTACAAAGTTTGCAAGGGAATTTCGGTTTACGTAAATTTGAAACAGGTGTATCGGTGCCCCCAACATGATGATCAGTGGCTAGTGAGTCCCCAACGTAATGATTAGTGGCTGGGTTTGTGACCTTCTGCTTAGTGTTCTTCTTCTTAGTCTTCCCTTTCTTCTTCTTCTCACTCGCCTTCTTACTAACATCATATTTTTCAGTAGGAGAAGAGGAAGAGACAGAAATCAATTCAACCTTCGACGAAGAAGGAGAAGGGTCACCATGAGATTGATGCTCATGAGGTGAAAGACCTCGGTTCGACACAAATGGTGCACTTGGTGTAACTAGATTGGAGAATAACCATACTGGTAATCCTATCGTCAATCCAGGAAGACTCAACATAGCCATAAAGGGAGGACCAATAGTTCCACAAGGGGGAATCACAAAAGGCATACCCTGGAAAGGGGTCTCTTGGTTGGTAGTCCCGGAAGAATATTCCATATCTAGATTTCCTAAGAGTCTCTGAAGTACCAAACAAATCAAACACTACTCAAGTCTAAAAGAAACAATCAAACTGTGTGAATATGAGTGGATAAACAGTCAGGATCCTCACAGTATTGTCAAGGCACCACAAATCGCTATATACCATAGGGTCCAACAGTAAAACATGACAAGGAGGATTGGGACCGTACCCTTGCCTGAATACCCGACTACCTGGACGACACGTGCGTAGTAATCTCCCCGAGTTCTATTCTCGGTGTATTGCAATGCCAAGATAGCTAAACGATTAACTCAGTTGGTATTAGGAATCCTAGGGGTGTCTCTCAATATACTCAAGGTACGTGGGAGCTCAAATCCGTAGTGGCGCTGTCTAATGCACAACCGTACGACATGAGACCTTTCGATATACTACGGAGTAAGTGAAACGCCTTTTGATATATGCCAAGTACGTTAAGTGACGTTAAGTGCATTTCAATATACCCTAAGGTATGTGAAAGAGCCTTCGATATACTGGTTGGTACGTGAAAGAGCTTCGATATACCGGTTGGTACGTGGAAGACTACAATACCCCCAGAATGCAGTGTAGGCAAATAACAACAGCTGCCACATTTTACGACGCCGAAACACGTCACTAACTTACACACAGTTACTAAATGATTTTAACCTAAGCTAGCGTTAATTTTATCTTGTGTGGTTAGGTGGATGCATGAGGTGTAGTCAGGAAATGTAAAAATAATGCAAAGCCTAACTACATGACGATGCACTTTTTCCTTTGTCTTTTGATGAAACCTACTTAAGGTAAGGAGATATCTTTTTTTCTTTTATAATCAAAATTACCTTAAGTAGTAATGAAATTAAGAATTCCTATCTAGAATGCATACAGTCTAGCTTTCCACTATAATGGGATAAAAAGGCAAGGAAATCAAAGATGTGACAAAACCTTTATATGCAACAAAATTGTTAAATTTTTCAGAATTTACTTCAATCTGATCTAGGATCTTAACTGAGAGAACAACATGTACAGCATATCTACAGCATATCAATCATGGAGACAATAATGCAAGCACACAAGAAACACAAAGATTTACTTGGGGAAAACCATAAAGGTGAAAAACCCCAATAACTTCCTCAGAGATAGATAGAGCAAAGATACAACCAACCAATAGAGATAGCCATCACCTAGCAGCAATCCTCCTCCTCCATAAGTGCGCCTCTCCTCCTTGAGAGCATGTGTGAGAAGTGAGTGAACAAATAGAGTGCCTCCCGCACTCTATTTATACTTGACTTGACTTGCCTTTTTACCTAACTCATGTAGGCTCGAACTTAACCACATAATATAATGCTGACTGGGCCGACCCCCAATAGGGTGGTCTAATAACCCTTCGACCCACATGGCCGACCCCCAATAGGGTGGTCTAATAACCCTTTGACCCACATGACTTATACAGGGCCGACCCCAAACAAGGTGGTCTAATAACCCATCAAGTATAAGTTACGACACTTACAATATAAATGACGACACTTCCTTGTAGAGGAATAATACCATCTCTATAGGAATACAATATACATATATGTGAAATACATTCCGAAGTTACATATACATCAACACTCCCTCTTAACTAGGAAGGTATTTCTCAGCACAGTTCTTCTAGCACAAGTCATCTTCTCTGGATCATCGTCACTGGATAATCATCATCGAGTCATCATCATCGTCACTGCTGCTGCTATCTCAATCAATCTCTATCTCTACTCGTCATAGGAAGTTCTACAGAGCCAGTCCTTTTTCATACTGGATGTAGGCCCACCACCTGCAGGTCTTCGTCATCACTGGCCATACTGTGGAATCCTCAGGACTTATTACGTGCGTCACAAAACCTCGAAAGAGCATCCCAGGATATTACGGGTACACAACTCCAACCTGTAGGATCTCCCAGGGCGCTATTACATGTGACCCCAACCACAAAACCTCGAAAGAGCATCTTAGGATGTTACGGGTACACAACTCCGACCTAAGATCTCCCAGGGCACAAATTACATGTGGTCCACCACAAAACCTAGCAAGAGCATCTCAGGATGTTACGGGTACACAACTCCGACCTGAGATCTCCTAGGGCACAAATTACATGTGGTCATGGCAAAACCTCGCAAGAGCATCTTAGGATGTTACGGGTACACAACTCCGACCTGAAATCTCCCAGGGCCCAAATTACATGCCATAGGACAAAACCTCGCAAGAGCATCTCAGGATGTTACGGGTACACAACTCCGACCTGAGATCTCCCAGGGCACAAATTACATGTCCTCCCAGAGCAATGTCTCGAAAGAGCATCCCAGGCTGTTACGGGTACACAACTCCGACCTATAGGATCTCCCAGACATGCTCATCTGCACAACCTGATCCACGGCCACAGAGTATCAACCTAATACTCACCATACATCATCCTGATGTACTCATGATCGTCCTGATCATAATCACTGCAACGTCCTGCTGCAAGTCATCTGGAGCAACATCCTGAAGCTCGTCATCTATGATCATCCTGATCATCAATGCAACATCCTGCTGCATGTCATCTGGAGCAACATCCTGAAGCTCGTCATCTATGATCATCCTGATCATCACTGCAACATCCTGCTGCATGTCGTCTGGAGCAACATCCTGAAGCTCGTCATCCATGATCGTCCTGATCATCACTGCAACATCCTGCTGCATGATCTACCTGATCATCAATGCATCTTCCTGATGCATACCAAGTATCATACATGATCCTCCTGATCATCAATGCATCTACCTGATGCATACCATCATACATGATCTTCCTGATCATCAATGCATCTACCTGATGCATACCAAGTATCTACCTGATACATATCATCATACATGATCCTCCTGATCATCAATGTATCCACCTGATACAAATACAAATACATGATACATATCACCATACATGATCCACCTGATCATACAATGTATCCACCTGATACATATACAGATACATGGTCCAAGCATCCAACATGATGCACACATACATACATAAAATGATCCAACTGATCATATCCAGCATCCACATGATGCGTACATACATACATAAAATGATCCAACTGATCATATCCAGCATCCACATGATGCGTACATACATACATAAAATGATCCAACTGATCATATCCAACATCCATATGATGTGTACATACATACATAAATAAAAATGATCCAACTGATCATATCAAGCAGAAACCAGAACATCATCCTGATGTTCATCATCCAGCGCTTACATCCACAGCCATGTGAAGGATCCTCCTTCCAACATGCTTGGAATGGCTTCAGCAAATGTGTCCATCACTTCTTCCTTGAAGTGTCCTCGATTTGAAGAACGCCAAGCCTCTCTCTGAAGTACTCGAACTTCACCCTGGCTAGTGGCTTCGTCAGCACATCTGCAATCTGCTCGTCCGTCGCAACATACAGGAGCTTCACAGCTCCTTTCTGCACCATATCCCTGATATAGTGATATTTGATCTCTATGTGTTTCGACCTGTCATGAAACACTGGGTTCTCGGACAGCTTCACACAACTCTGGTTATCACAGAAGATACCAGTAGCCTCCAACGGGAGATCAAATAGCTCAGACAGTAGCTTCCGAGCCATACTGCCTCACAACTAGCTGAACAGGCAGCAACATACTCTGCCTCAGTTGTACTCAGTGCTACGCAGGACTGCTTCCTGCTAAACCAAGAGATCACACCTGATCCCATACTGAAGCAACACCCAGATGTGCTCTTCCTATCTGCAGCACTGCCAGCCCAATCTGAATCAACATAACCCTGCAGGTTAAACTTTTGATTCGCCTCATACCTGAGCCCATAATCCACTGTACCCTTCAGGTACCTCAAAACATGCTTTACAGCAACCAGGTGAGCATTCCTCGGATCCATCAGGAACTGGCTCAATGTGTTCATAGCAAAGCAAATGTCTGGTCTCGTGTTCGTCAGGTACATCAAGGACCCAATCATCTGATGGTACATGGAGACATCAACCGGCTCAGATGAAACATCACATAGAAGCTTTAGATTCAATGCCATAGGTGTGGCCATAGCTTTGCAGTCCATCATCCTGAACCTCTTCAGGATCTCTTACTGCATACTTCCCTTGTCCAAGGAAGATTCTATCTGCACTCTGCCACACCTCCATGTCAAAAACAAATAGTGCATCATCCCCAAGTTCTTCATCTCGAACTCGGTAGTAAGCTTCCGCTGCGTGTCGGTAATCAATCTATCTTCACCATACCAAGTTCTGCACATATATGATTTCCTATCATGTGTCTCAAAACCATCTGGTGCATCTTCTATTTCATCTCAATGCTGCCATCTGCAACATGCTTGATCTGATAGTTCCATTTGGACTTCATATCAAACTTCCCTTCACGTCTTGGGACTACATCCCAAACATCATTCTTCATGATCGACGGATCATGGCATTCCATTTCTTCATCCCAGATCCTGGGAACTTCAATATCTTCAATAAATAAATTTGTTGCTGAACAAATGTTGTAGTTCTTCTTTTGTAGGAGATGGCATACGATCTTTCCTACACAACAAGTTAAATTGCATGATTAGAAAACATCTCATAGTTTTCAAAACAAATTCTTACACATAAATAAATATGTCATACAGTCATGCAATTATCTTAGCCAATGCTTCAATACAACATTTATCCATATCCCGTAACTTTCTAGATGCCTTCCAATCTCTACCAGAACATTGTTAAGAGTGTGCACAACTCCCAACATGTCAGCAAAGAGGTTTCATTCTAGATAAGTAGCAATGGAATGTTGTACAGTGCCATAGGCTACTTACCCATGCATATTAGTAGTATACTGTTCATTAATGTAATTATTCTAATATGCACAATACATATCCTAAGTCTAAGACCATGAGCATATACATCATTGAACAATTTTATTTAAACAAACACATATGCAAGAAATGATAATTAAAATACTTATCTTTGTTTGTTCGTTGGGTGGACTCCCTCTGAGTCTTTGCTTCCTTGCAGGAGATGCTGGAGTCCTAATCTGAAGTAGCTTCTTCTACACCTTTCTGTTGTGGAATGTAGAAAGATGGTCAACTCCCTCTGAATATCTGCATCCTTGCAGAAACTACTGAAGTGTGCTCCTTTGCTTTCTTGCAGGAGCAACTGGAGTGTGCTCCTTTGCTTTCTTGCAGAAGCAACTGGAGTGTGCTCCCTCTTGATCTTTGCTTCTTGAATTACCTGTTCTTGAACTCATATTCATCCTTGGTCCCTATGCATGCTTATTAGTATCATGATTGTGTTATCCTTGTGATTTCATATAAAATCATACATTCATTAGTATACTATTAAAACACAATAATCTCAAGCATGTATACTCATGATCATTTCAAACAAAAATAGTAAGCATGAGCATTCAAGGATTCTTATGGTTAGTCAAATCATAAGAAACATAACATGTCTAAACCTGTAATTACTCAAGCCTATGACTCTTCAGGTTAGTTGAATCATCAATCAAGATAAGAGATATAAAATGCATAAAACCTGTGATTATTCAAGCCTATACTTTCATGATTCTTCTGGTTAGTCATATCATCAATTATAATAATATACATCCAACCATGATTATTCAAACCTATGACTTCATGAATAATTATTATCAACAACAGTATAAGATCCTAACACAAGGTAGGATTTTAGCTTGATATAGGAAAAACATACCTGGATTAGCATGCTAGCTATTTATGTCTAACATACCCGCATAATGTCTTCTGGTTCTCTTTAGTGACTTGTGCTAGTAACCTGCATGTCTCATAAGTTAACCATTATAAAACTAAGTTATACATACCTCGAGAATGGATCTTCTATGAGATCCATGGCAATGGATGAATCTTTGTCCTCATGATCATATGTTCTTGAACTAGAACATGATTTGTCTTCTTGGTGTACCTTTCATGTTAGTAGACAACATAAAACTCATACAACATCACAATGTGTTAGTACAAACATAAGTTTCATACTCCTAATAAATGAATGACTTCTATCATGCATTCATAATTTTATTAAGGTGATATGACAAGTCTAAAATCAAGATTGTACTAACCGTGATAATATGAAGACAAGCATACCATAAACTTAATTATGAACAAATCTCAAAACATACCTCGATGAGTCATACCTGTCGAGATCACTTGTAATCTTCTTATGTAAGGCCTTAGCCTCATCTCCCTCTGAAACAGGAACTTCTTCACTTATGCAAGTGACCAATCCATCTTCTTCTAGGATTAACCCAATCCACTTGATTTGCAAGAACTGGACCTTGAGCTGGATATGGGTTTGTCAGAGAAACCCCAAAAATTCAAACTTTGAATTTCAAACTTCTGATAGGATAGAAATATGTGCCTTGATGAGCTGATCAAGTTGGTATATTCAGAATTTGAAAACTGCAAAGTTTCACTCCTCAATTTTGCCTTTGAAACTTCTAGATTCACTGGACGTGACCCTGAACTGGGGTTTGATGAAGCCCACTCTTTTGCCCCATCAAAATGTTTGATCCAAAGCTCTAAGCTTCTATTTTTCTGAGGAGCTTCCAGCCGTGGTCACAGATTTCAAAAATTCCCATTTTTACAGAAGCCCTAATTTTCCACTTTTCTGATCAAAGTCCCGAACTAGGGTCTGATCAAACCCGGCCTTCTACCCAGCCAAAAATTCTGATCTTGGTCTCTAAATTTCTATTTTGATGAGTAGTATCCAGCCGTGGTCTCCGATTACAAAAATTCCAACTTTCTTCAAAGCCCTAAATTCCGGAAGCCATGAATGAAGGTACCAAAAAATAATTCTGTTTTGACAGAAATATGTACCTGATTGTTTCTGGTGTAACTCCAAAATTTTTGATCCACAGGGTCTGAAAAAGTTTTCTGAGATAGCCTGACCTGTTAGCTTTCCATCCTGACAGGTCTGACCTCAATTGGATCTTCTGAGAGAGAGTTATGCCAAATGTCGCAACGTCACCTGTTTTGGGAAAATACAGGAGAGCGAACTTGTACGGAATTCCACGTGTCACTATTTGACCTTCGGCCTCTAAAAACGTTTTCTGAGATAGCTCGGCCTGTTATCTTTCCATCTTGATAGGTCTGACCTCAATTGGATTCTCTGAGAGAGAGATATGCCAAGTGTCGCAACGTGACCTGTTTATGGGATAAAACAGGAGAGCGAACTTGTACGGCGTGCCACGTGTCACTGTTTTAACTTCGGCCTCTGAAAAAGTTTTCTGAGATAGCTCGGCCTGTTTACTACCTGTAACTTTTCACGAAATTTAATTTGGATCTTCCTAGCCCAAGTTATGACCTTTTTCCCAAGGTCACCTGATTTTGACTCAGATCTGGAAGAGGCAGAAACCCTATATTGTACAGATCATAAATCACAAAGTACAACGAATTAGAGGTTGTCCTTTGGACACAAGATACCTGGAGATCTTAGCTTCGGCCTGTAACAATTTCAGATCCAAAAACTTCGCCAAAACGGATTTATAGCGAAAGTGCTACAATGACTGGTTTTTGCTATATCAAGCCCTAGCATCGTTAGTGCAACAAGTGTCATACATGCCATATCATGCCTTCTTTCAGGCTAGCTCTGATACCATGTTAAATTTTTCAGAATTTACTTCAATCTGATCTAGGATCTTAACTGAGAGAACAACATGTACAGCATATCTACAGCATATCAATCATGGAGACAATAATGCAAGCACACAAGAAACACAAAGATTTACTTGGGGAAAACCATAAAGGTGAAAAACCCCAATAACTTCCTCAGAGATAGATAGAGCAAAGATACAACCAACCAATAGAGATAGCCATCACCTAGCAGCAATCCTCCTCCTCCATAAGTGCGCCTCTCCTCCTTGAGAGCATGTGTGAGAAGTGAGTGAACAAATAGAGTGCCTCCCGCACTCTATTTATACTTGACTTGACTTGCCTTTTTACCTAACTCATGTAGGCTCGAACTTAACCACATAATATAATGCTGACTGGGCCGACCCCCAATAGGGTGGTCTAATAACCCTTCGACCCACATGGCCGACCCCCAATAGGGTGGTCTAATAACCCTTTGACCCACATGACTTATACAGGGCCGACCCCAAACAAGGTGGTCTAATAACCCATCAAGTATAAGTTACGACACTTACAATATAAATGACGACACTTCCTTGTAGAGGAATAATACCATCTCTATAGGAATACAATATACATATATGTGAAATACATTCCGAAGTTACATATACATCAACAAAAATATTGTCCTTGAAAACAAACTAATGAAGCACTTTGATTTTCATATGCGTGTATCAAGATGAAATTTGATAACTAAGTACTTTTCATATCAACAAGCATAAAATGAGAGAATGTCTAATAGCACTCTAATCATCCAGAAATTCTCAAAGAAAAAATGAGAGCACCCACAAACTTAAAAGCACTCAAGAAAGGCTCTAAATCTACCAAATGCAATCAAAACTCAATGATTGAGCGGAGGAATGGTTTGGAGATCATATCTAATGATCTGAACAGATCTAAAAATATCAGGTAAGGTGATCAAGGATGGAAAGATCGAACCAACTGGTGGGGGATTGAAATTTCCATCGACACCTGAGTCATTTACTTGATTAATGAAACATCCAAAATAAACAAAAAAATTTCCAAACACAAGCAATGCTGGACCTAGGGGGTGTGTGTTTGTAATACATAGCCTACAAACTACAATCATTTAGACCAAAATCCCAAAAAGAAGGAAATCCTAGCTAAAAAGTAGGCTTGAAGGGGTCAGCACAGGTTGTACACAGGCAAGGTGCGCCAGGTAGGGTCTGACGCGGGTTGTACACAGGCAAGGTGTGCCACCAGCACAGTTTGTCTTCAGGCAAAGTGTGCTGGCCACACATGAGCGCAAGGGAAGCACTACCTAGGTGTGCCAGTCGAATTTTGAGCAGTAAAAATGTGAGATCTACCAAGGTAGAAGGGTAGGAGGCCAAATGATGATCCCAAAGAGAATCAAGGACACATAATAAACTCTTTAATGACAGAGTTCTGATGGTAGGAAGGCTCAAAAGGATAGAAATGGCTCAGACAAAAGAGATGAAATCAAACATAAGTGAAATCAATTCTACTGTAAGTCCCCAGTATGGTCACCAAATTTGTTATAAGACAATCTACTGAAAGCGGACTTAAGGCATGATCTCCCTAAATCAACGTGAATCTAGAACAAATCAAACAGAAAATAACCTACTCTCCTAGATCAAATAGAAGTGCAAACAGATAGATAGATCACTTACCTCCGATTTGAAGATCCCTTTGCTCTTTGTTGATCCAATTCCCCAATGTCGTTAGATCTCAAGCTGCAAGACCCTGTTGAGCATATAGAAACCAACAAGCAGTGAAAGCATACATTTCATATGGTTGATCTAAGCTAACAGTTAAGGAAGAAAACTCTAAACATTATCAATGAGACAACATTTATGGAAAGAGATTATATTAACTGTATAAAAGTGGGGGTTACATAGAAAGGAGAAAGATACAACCAAAGACTTAACATCGCATCCTCCATCCAACATGTCCAAGCCAAACCTCCAAGATGGTACAAGCTTCCCAATATTATTAGGGATCACCAATATGGATTCTACCAACATAAGGATACCATAGACCTTCCTCCCCTTCCCATGGAGAGAGATGGTGTTTATATAGGGCTAAAGAGATAGGGTAGGTTGAGGATTAGGGGGGGATGGTTAAGGGATCCTCCCATTTGGTTAGAAACCTAAATTCCACCTCACCTAGAAGTTAGGGATGACCCTCCACCTCAACAAGCTTCGAGAAGGGTCTCGAAACTCGAGTTTTTGCCTATAAACACCCCCGACAGACCTTGCATGAAGAGACAGAGCACCACTGAGGGCTGGCGCACTTTAAATGAAGGGAAAGAGCACCGTTGGCGCACCTTGTGAGTGTGTAAAGTGTGCCGGCGCACCTTGTCTGAAGGGAAACTACGCTGGTGTACTTAGAGAAGGAAAAAACCCAGGGAAAGCCCCAAACTCAATGCACTTTAGCTAAGGGAACTTCAGGTATTAGGCACAAATTTGACACATGGCTCATGGTGACGAGATTTAGGTGTAACATCACTTCCCATATATGCCCCCCTCTCCTCCAAGGCTTAGGGGTAGGGTTTCTATGATGGCCTCAGCTAGGGAACAAGCCATGTTGGATATACAAGCAAGAAGACAAAAAAATATGAAGGGGATACTTAGAGAAAGAAATATTGGTTTAAAAGGGGTTCCCTCATGATTATTATGTCCTTAAATTGTAGAGGATTGGTTCTGCCCTAAAAAATGATTGCCCCGAGGAGATTGACTGACACAGAAAAACCATCAATGATTCTGCTTCAAGAGTCCTTAGCTTGCGGGGACTGAATTATGAATGATTTAAGGATTATTTTACCCAGTTAGGATTTCACTTGTTGCAATGCTCTGGGACACTCAGGGGGTCTTATCACTGGTTGGAAAACTTATGCATGTTTATGTATTAACAACTGGGCATTCTTGTTTGGACTGGGCATAATCTTATTTTTCAGGGAATTTGGTCAGGGCATTTCTATCATCAATAAATATGGTGCACATGCACAAAGGGTTATGTATTGGGAAAGAATCTTTAGATCAGGGTTACTTACAAGAGATAAGCTGATACTAGGTGGTGATTTAAATTTTTATATTGGTGAGGCTGGATCCTGGGGTATCTCCTCACATAAAGACTTGCTTTCGGACTATTTTATTAGGAGACTCGAGGATCTTTTTCTATATGGCATTCCACCTGTAAAAATTAGACCCACTTGGCGTAATATGAGGTCCAGTCCTAACAATGTTTCTAAAAGACTAGATATTTTTTTAGTCAATGAAGGCATTTTGTAGGCTGCTGTGTACATTAAGCAGTGGGTGGGGAAAGGGGGGGAATCAGGCGATTTCCCCATTATGATGGAATTGGTGGCTTCCAAAGAGAGACCTCCCTGCCCATTTAATTTTTTTTCTACTTGGTTGACAGAAGAGGAATATTGTGATATGCTTAAAAATGCTTGGTAACCTTATGATGGAAACAATCAAATTTCTACAAGGTTGCAATTTCACAAAATTGTCATGAGGATTAAGACTACAACTATATTATGGGCTACTGAGAGAAGGAAAATTATGGATGAATACCTCTGTAGAATAGAGGATTTTCTAGACTCATTTAACTCATCAAACCCTATGGGATAATCCTCTATAGAGCAAAAATGAGAGATAGTGTATTTATAAACTTGACGTAAAAGGATCCTTGAGGAGAACGAGGCTATGTGGAGGCTCGAGAGTAGACCCATTTGGTTATAGAAGGGAGACACAAATACAAAGTATTTCCACAACTATTCAAAACACATGATCTGCACAAATTCACTTTGGCATTTTTATGAGGAGGATGGACATAGATGACAGTTTTAAGAGATTGGCGGCAGTAGGGGTTAACCATTTCAATCGGTTATTCAAAGAAGAAGAACATGCATCTATAGCACATATGATGCATATAGGAGCCTTCTTTCCAGAATATGTTAATGAGGAACATAAAGTATCCATTATGCAAAGGGTCTCTCTAGAGGAATTAAGGGATGTTGTTCACTCTATGCAAAAAGATAAGATCCCAGGCCCTGATGGGTTCCCTATGGAATTATTTGAAGCCTTCATGAATATATTTAAGATAAATTTGCTTATTGTTATTGAAGAATCCAGAATCAATGGGAGGGTTCGGGTGGTATTTAATTCCACTTTCATAGCTCTAATTCCTAAATCTAATAAGCCCTCTACCTTGGATGACTACAGGCCTATCTCACTATGAAATTACATATATAAATTGATCACTAAAGTCATGGCTAGGAGAATAAAATGTATATTTTCCTCTACTGTCTCAAATGAACAATTTGATTTATTCAAACAACAAAGGTAAAGCACAAACCCGCTGTCATTTTCAAAGTGGACCTTTCAAAGGCATACGATTGGGTAAAATGGACCTGTATAAGATTGGTTCTCTTGCAAGTAGGATTTCCATTACAATTTGTTAATTGGACTCTCTCTTGTGTGCAATCTGTTTCATTTTTTGTTCTTATTAATGGATTTGCAACATATTTTTTCAAACCTAGAAGGGGGTTAAGGAAAGGATGCCCACTAGCCCCACTTCTTTTCCTCTTGGTTATGGAAGGTTTAATGTGTTGGAGAAAACTCACTATGGCTTGGGGTATACCACAACAGACAGATGACTACCAGAAATCAATTCAATTCTCAGAACTCTGCTATATGAATGACAATGCTAAGATAATGAAGAAGATAACCAACCTCGATCCAAACGTTTGATGTAGATCCCCGTTGGAGCTTTTCAATCTGCGCACTTGAATTTGCAAATTAGTCTTGATAGCCAATATACAACAAGTACATATAATATATAAACAGCATTAACATCATCAATAGCAATGGCCCATGATATAACAAGTAAATGCAACCCAATGTAAGATAAACAACATTTACAACATTAATGGACGAGAATATGAGTATTTCTATTAATAAACAAGAAGAAGTACAAAGTGATACGACCTCTTGCCAGCAACCAATCTGAACCAAGATATGGATCAATCCACTTGTGCCTCCACCACTTCAATCCTCCATGAAAGGCAAACTCAAACTAGATAGGAGTTTGGAAGGTGAACATAACGGGTTCACAACTACAAGGATCAATGAGTGTAGACTCAAGATAAGGAAAAAATACGCTACAGTTCTCTTGCTCTTCTTTCTCCTCCCATCCATAAGACATATGTGCTCAATATATAGTCCTCTCAAGTAAGTGAAAGGACACATCGAGACGTTACTTGGGAAGATGGAGAGCCAAAGGTCACCCAATGACCGCTTTTTGGGAGTAAAAAGTAATAAACTAGTGATTTTTACCATTTTACTTGATAGTTGCGGGCTATAGTGATGCAAATCGCGGGTACGCATGCTATAGTGATGCAACATGTGGGTAGGAATAAAAATAGGGCAAAATAGTATCTCTGAAGGATATAAGTGGATCTGATTCGGTGAAATGGATCCTACAGGCCAAAGAATGCTGATGCTCACAGGGTGGAAGATTACGTTGTAACATTTAAGCAACATAATTATAAATGCCAAACAACAAGGAGCGTTCAAGGGGATAAAGATAGGTGGTGCCTTACACATTACCCACCTTATATTTATAAATGACATTTTGATATTTTCTGAAGGATCTAGGAGTGATATTCTCAGGCTAAGAGTCATTCTCTCTTTATTTGTTAATGCCACAGGTATGGTTCTTAATATCAGAAAATATTATTTGTCTTTTATGAACCTTGACTAGGTCACTTTAGATTTGATATATGAACAATTTGATTTTATTAAGGTTGACATTTAGCTCGTATTAAAATATTTGGGTTTTATTTTAAAACCAAATGATTATTTGAAAAGAGACTAGGATTGGATTGTGTGGAAGATAGAAAGGAGAAAAACATCAAGTGTAATAAATGGTTGTCAAGGGGAGGCAGACTTATTATGACGAAGGAAGTATTAGAAGCGATACCTGTCTATTGGATCTCTATGGCTCACATACCAACTGGTATTCTAGATCAAATTAGGAGGATTTGTTACAATTTCTGGGATATACTTATTAGAAAATTCAATATCGGTCCGGGTAGATGCCCTATATGCAAAGAGAACAACGAGACTATTGCCCACATGTTTATCTCATGTCCTTTCCTCCTCAAGATATGGGAACAAGTTGTTTTGGTTGAAGGAATACCCTTTGTATGGAATGTCTTGAATCTGGAAGGTGCTTTACAAAATTGGATTTCAAACCATGCCTATATTGGCCACAAGGCTCTGCCATTGATTTTTATTTGGGGTATTTGGCTAGTTAGGAACTTGGATATATTCATGGACATAAGCATTTCTCCCTCTATAGTGGTTTCAAATGGGTTATCCATACCCAAATATTTTCCACAACTTGAAGATCCACCTATTGGCAGAAGGATCACTAAGGAAATTATTGACAAATCATACAGCTGGGCATATTTCGATGGCGCCTCATAGGGAAATCCAACCACATGTGGAGTAGGGGGTACCTTATACTTATCTGAAACTCACTAGATCAAATTTTAATCTAGATTAAGACATAGAGCCAAAAATAGAGCAGAGTTGCTAGCTATCAAACTTGTCTTGCTATTGGCTATTTCAAAGGGGGTGGACATAATACATATTTTTGGTGACTCCAACTAGTGGTGGAATGGCTACAATTGAGAATATCCCCAAACAACTACATCTTGAATCCATTATACAACAAAGTTACACATATAGAAAATCTGTTCAGGGATATTTTTAGGGTTAACCTTGACTCAGGAATGAGTTAAAGGTGGTTTAGGTCTAGCACATGGATTTGGGAACATGGTTTCTTGTAGCCCACGGTATTGGCCCAAGGTATTGCATGTAATTATGCCTATAAAGGGCTTGGCACACTCCACTGTAAATTGGCTTGGAGGTGAGTGGGTGACATCACTTGGCCCGGTTGTTCCGTTTTTTCCAAGGAGAATGAAGCTTCATTGTTGTTTGTTTTTCCCCGCATGGGGTTTTACAGGGTAAATTGTGTGTATGTCTCAATATGTGATTTCTTGAATTGTATTATGATTATTATTTCTCTCGCATATCAATTTAATTATGCTCTTCGATCTAACATTTAGTATCAGAGCCAAAGGCTTATTTGGAACGTGAACCTGTAGGAAAGAAGGGTTCCTGGTTCGAGTGGGAGCAATTGCAGAAGGAGGAAAGTTTAGGGTCAAAAAATTTAATGGCCAAAACTACATGTTACACGACATTTTTTTTCAGTCTCATGAATCCTGTAACCTAGAATTGTCACAATCCTTGAAGAGATTATCATGGAGGATGAACCATGTTTTCCCTGCCCTGTAAATCACCTTATTTTGCAACCTCGATGCACCTTGCTATCCAAAAACACGCGTCAAAATCTACTTGACGCATGTTGATTCACCTTCATCGTGCGTTGATGGCACACCTTATCTTCACAACAGACCACGTCGAATCATATCGACGCATGTTGCTCCACTGCAAATCGCATCAACTTCTGTACGTGTACAAAATTAGGTCTTCGAGAGGCTTCTAGAGCGAAATCTGTTTGTATTAGCTTTTCATCCTATTTGTGTGGATTGTACTCAAATTCCACGACTATGGGGATCCTCTCTCATCCTTTTCCCCTAATATTCTCACCTCCCCTTAACCTCATTATCCTATAAATGAAGCTCTTATCCATGGGTGAAGGGAGGAGGAATCAATAGTAAGTAGATGCTGGAGAAATTGTACCAGAGTGTTAGACTCTTGATTTCCATTCTTCCAAGACAATGTGACAAGTTGAAGCGAAAGGGATCTACGACACCAAGGCTATGGTTGTAATTATTTTTGCTTTGATAATATAATGATGCATTTCCTTTCCCATATTTGATTGTTAATATCATTTATAGTGAATTTCCTTGGTCATTTACTTAGATTAGTCAAGTTGTTTGTAGTGCAATCCACTTGGTCTTTTCTTGTGGTGAATCTCTTACAGGTTCTTTGTTCGAGGAGTTGGATTGCAGTAGTTCAAGGATAACGAGGACAAACTTCGTTTAAGAGGTAAATTTTCCTTCTTTGCTTCTCATCAAAACTTGATTAATTTAGGAGAAGGTATGCATTCATTGTCTTGTTTTGTGGAATGAACCACTAGGATAGGTATGAGGGTGGTATGTGTACTTGCATCCTAGCTTGATGTGGAATCAGAGAGGTTTAGTCTTTGATTTTGGGAGGAATGTGAGATGGTTTAATCTCGGTTTTGGGACCAAGATTGATGAACCATGTAGCTGAAGAGAATCCCTAGAGAATTGGCAGTTACATCAACTGAGGACCCATGTAATCTGGTAGATGGATTTTTTTTATATGGACATCAATGAAAAGTTTGTATGAAGGTACAAAAGGAGGCATGGAAGATGAATAGGATGGAAAAGTGAGAGGATGTAGAAATGGATGGTGATGGTAAAATCACTATGAGACACATCAAAAAGTTAATGGATCAATTTGCATGTAAATGGGAATATGGCTGTAAGACCTGGAAAGGAATGCATACCCCTAGTAACTCACCAGTAAAGTCAGGAGATATACCTAGGTGATAGGGGGGGTGTATGTGAGATACCCAAGTCAAGCTTAAAGGGGGGATTGTTAGGGTTAATCTTGACTCGAGAATGAGTCAAATGTGGTTTAGGTATATCACATGGTTTTGGGAACATGGTTTCTTGTAGCCCATGGTATTTGTCATGTCCCAAATTTGGCATTGGGTCACAATGGATTAGTCAAATTGTCCCTATTCATTAGAGTTTGTCAAATTGATGCTAAAGGTCAAATAATTGCCATGGAGGAAAATTACTAATTTCCTAGGTTTGGGGTGGAAGCTTTGGGATTTGGAATAATGGGGATAATAAATGATGTTGGAACATTAGGATGGAATAAATATTTAATAAAGAATAGAAATAAATATATACAAGTGAAAATCAAAGTGGCATTTGATCATGAAGACACATGGAGGAAGTGGGACCCACACAAGCTAGAATTTCTGTGCCACATGGCATCCTCTTCTTGCAATTTCGAATCCATGGGAAGCCTAATGTTCTTGGGATGAGTTATAAGGTCAATAATACTTGGCATGAGTCAATGAGGTCGAAATATAGAGGAAGAGTAACTCCCATGGAAGAGGAAGAGGCAATTTGGAGCTAGTGAGACACTTGGGCTGGATTCCCTAGCTCTATGACAACAATGATGAAGATGCTATGACACTGATGACACAAATCAGACCTGAAGAATGACATATGACATATATGACATGTCAGGGCTAAAAATAGATTCCAAGAGGGCGCTCAAGGGTGTTAGGGAAGCTAAGATGCTTCCACATGTGATTTGGTGGAAGTGGGAGACTAGGAATTGTTGTACAAGTGGTGTCCTTTGGAATCTCTTCCCAAATTGAGTTGGCATGAGTCTCTTGGAAGGAATTCGACCCATGGAGGACATTAGAAATTTATAAATGTCAATAACAAAGAATGAAACCATATTTTTATCATTTGAGAAATTTGCAATTGCATTTGTGAAGAGGGAGAGCTAGTGGATGACTAGTTTCTTGCCTTAGCCAATTTCGAGGGTGAAAGATTCCCATCCAAGTTGGTAATTGGAAAGGCCATTCAGACCTTTCATTTGGAGCTTTAATGGAGTATTTATTTTTAGGTGTAAGCTACAGGGCAGCTCATGGTTTCTTTTATTGCAGCTCACTCCTTCAACCATTTTCAGTTTTGGTGGCATATTCTTGATCCTTGAGGGAGGGCGTTTTTGGTGAGCTATTGTACTCTTTTGGGGAGCTTCTAATGCCCCATTTATTTTGTAATATGAATTAAATACTCTGTTATTCATCTCCAAAAAGTTTCAGGTTTAAATTCCAAGTAGAAATGTATAAATCTTATTTTTAATGAAAGAACAGTGCCATTTCCCCACTACCTTGATGTATAGCATGATAATGCTGATGATTTTGAATGAATGGATGGTTCTCTGATACATTTATGATTAATATACTTCCATGGATGTATTTTACAAGTTTCATGTACTGTAATTTAGCATTTGAAGTATTTTTACTCAGTTTAATTGCATTGGGAGAAGAAATAGTGCCATTTCCCTAAGGGTCGAATTGGTGATTTTTGCAGCTGAATGGGAGAGGGTTGGACCAGAGATAATAATCAATTAATGATGAAAATGAGACCTTAATAAAATAATTGAGACATACCCTACCTATTTTCATAAATTTTAGTGGGTTTGAAGGCATTTGGGAAGCCATTTTCAATACTTACCCCAGGGGGATTTGAACCCCAAATTACTAGTAAAACTGCATACTTGGTCCAGAATCTTAATAGAGTTTGCAGAGGTATTTTGGCGGCCATATCTCATCCATGAACATCATATTCAAGTACTAATATCATTCATACACCTTACTTGAATATTTTAAGGCATTTGGAGTCAATTTGAGACCTAGAGACCAATACTAGTCAAAGGGAAATTACTAGTAAAGTTCCCTACATTGGCCAGAATTGAAAGAGGATTTGCAGAAGTATTTTAAAGGTCTAAAAGCATCCATGAAACACATATTTATGTTCTAACATCATCCATATACCTTCTCAGAAGATTTGGGAGCAATTGGAGCAATTTGGGGACCTAGAGCTCAAAACTAGTCAAAGGTCGAACTAGGGAAAACAAGTGAAAAATTGCCATTTTAATAAAATTCCTAACAAGGGACATTACAGTATTGGCCCAAGGTATTGCATGTAATGAATCCTATAAATGGCTTGGAACACTCCATTGTAAAGTGTCTTGTAGGTGAGTGAGTGACCTCACTTGGCCCGGTTGGATGGTTTTGGCCAAGGATAATGAAGCTTCATTATTGTTGGTTTTTCCCCACATGGGGTTTTCCGGGGTAAATTGTGTGTGTGTCTCAAGATGTGATTGCTTGAATTTTCTTATGATTATTATTTCTCTCGCATATCAATCTAATTATGCTCATAGATCTAACATAGATAAATTTCAAACACGTGTTTCGAGAAAGGACTATAGAGGCCGATTGCCTGTCCAAAGTGGGACTACAAGTGGGAAATGGTATATGGCACAGATGGGAGAAAAATGGTGACACACTCATGGAGCACAATCCTGGTCCCCACCTAGGATGATTTTTTGATCTTTCACTCATTAAACATCGTTTACAAAGGAGATGCACTATATAACAACATATCTGGGAGAATACAACAACTCCACTTTTTTAATATGGAAAACTATAAATAGTTTTAGAAAATACAAGTTAACTGGATTGAATATTATGATTATAAATATATATGATTGTATCTATGTGAATGCAGAATGGAAACCAGAGGCAATCTGGTTATTATATGAATGAACATAACATATACTGTCATACTATGTGTAAGGCCTATATAGGATTCTGAAAAATGTGGTTGCTTTAATATATACAACAATGTGTTTTTTTTTCAGGAAAAAAAACAACTTGTAACTTAAAGTCAATTTTCAAATTCAAAGAACTTTTGATTTAAAAAACTCTTTGTAATTAACATAGAAAAATTGTAATATAATGGAAACTTAAAAAAAAAAACATCACGATTACAAAAAAACATATAATAAAATATTTTTAACATAATCAATGTACTTCCTACCAATTACCCACTATTCCATGTGATCTTTTATGTATGGTCTTTATAATCTAAGTACTCATTATAGCCAAACTTGACCAAGATTATGTTGATGTTATATGTTAACAAATCTATCTTAAATGTAAAATGCCAACTTTAACATAGTTTTAAAAAAGAGAGGAAATTCTGAAGTTCAATGCTAGATGTTATGACTAAGCACACCCACTTGTAAAACCCGTTTTTAAGTTGTTTGAAATTGGTGAATGTTGTTGACACATGTCAATGTACTTTGTTCTTCATCAAGTTATAATCTAAGAGTAACTTGAAGTAGTAATTTTGATGAAGACCTAGGTTTAAATCATGGTGGATATGGTTTCCCTTTGTATGCTTTGTTAGTTGTGGTTTTTAATATAATTTTTAGGAATTTGGTTTTTATCCACCCTTGTTAACAATGCCAAATATATTAGTTTATGTATTCATATTTATCCTTCTTGTAAAAGGTGTACACCAAAATTAATGTAACTTGACCTCGCTTAATACCACCAACTATAGGTGTAGCTACTACAATCACATGGAGTGGGGTTGAGATTTTATGAATTTATTGTCCAAATTAAAAAGTAACTTCCCTTTAAGAAGTTATTAATATAGTTTGCGTTGATCCAATTAATGTGGAAACTGTTGAAACTTGTACTTCGTTTTTCCATTCTATCTGCAGAATATATGAACCTTCAGTAACAAAGTGGTGGTTTATCGATGGCTAAGGTTTTCAGGAATTGGGGTTTCGATATCTGGTACTACATTGTAGAAGGTTGAAATCATTGCGAGGCTTGGAGTCCATTCGGCTTTTTAACCTGACTCTAGTACCAACCAAGCTTTAAATAAAAAG
Source organism: Larix kaempferi (assembly GCA_027924585.1). Lineage (NCBI taxonomy): Eukaryota > Viridiplantae > Streptophyta > Pinopsida > Pinales > Pinaceae > Larix > Larix kaempferi. Next base: position 6,928,656 of record BSBM01000035.1, read on the forward strand.
TGGGAAGTAAAATATTATTTTTCTTACTGTAATGATTTTTCCTTTTCTTTGTAGTTTTACTGGATGTCGTTTTGTCTCATTATTGAAAACTTGTGATTAAATTGGAGGGGTATACCTTATACTGGTGGTTTCTACATTGGTCGCAGCTGTTTCCATCATTTTCCTTTCTACCAGACAGCTGCCGGTTTTTTATGCATTTTTTTTTGGGCTTGAGTTATTTGTCTTTGTCTTACTATGGTTGGATCAATACTCTCACCTACTGGGCCAGACTCACGATGTGAAGGGGGTTTTTTAAGTTCTATTAGTGCGCCTCTTGGTCCTGTTACTGAGAAGTTATAGGAAGATAAGGGTATTGCTCACAATAGCCGGGGGAAGAAGGCTCGACAACGGTGCAGACAAAAAACCATTAAAGCCCGTGAGGGTTTAGAGCAGTTTTACATTGAGGAATCCACGAACCTTGACCGAGTAGCGATGCTGGCGGTTAGGGCTATTGTCGGAAGATTGGAATTCACAGCTGCTTCAAAAGATGAAATCCTTGAATGGGTGAATACCCATTGGAATCCTCTCTTAGGGCTTCCTCCAAGGGTCAATATTCTTCCAAACAATTGGATTATGTTTATTCTGCCGGCGGACGATTCTGCGGAGGTGATATTGGACAAGAAATGGGATTTCAAGACGGGTTCTCTCATTCTGAAGAGATGGCACATTGCATTTGACCCTAATAAGGAAAAACAATCCAGACGTCATATTTGGATGTTGCATCCAGGATTTCCCATCGCTTTATGGACGAAAAAGATCCTAGTGGGTTTGGAAAACAAGGTGGGTTCTTTTGTTTGTATTGACAAAAACTCACTATTTGGCATTGACAGGAATATTGCCTGTGTTATGGTGGAATTCAAGTTAGGGCTTGGTCTTCCCGCGGAGATTGAGGTCATTTGGGGATCCATGAGATTCATTCAGAAGCTGGATTATTATCGTATACCTTTCCGTTGTTATCGATGCAGGGAGACTGGACACGTAATTGCTCGCTGTCCTTGACTTCTACATGCTAGAAGCCCGACACTCAACAATCCTGGTGACTACAACTGCTCTGCCCCTGGTAGTCTGACTACCTTGGGCATGGGTAAGTTAAACTTAAACGATACCATTCCATATAAAGAGGTAACAAAAAATGAACTGGACTTTTATATTGATGTGGAATCCTCATTAGACAAGCAAATTTCTGAAGGTTTGTTTAAGTTTAATATTGACACTAATCTGCCGGTGAAGGAGGATTTGGGCCCAAACTATTGCTCACATTCGGTTCCCATTACTTCTTGTGAACTATGTTCGTCATTGGATACTGGCTCGACCTCGCCTCCTACTGGTTTAGGCGATGTATTATTGATTGAGGGACCGATGTCGAATACCTCTGCTCGTGAATGTGATTCTTTACCAGTGTCTGAGGGAAGGGGTCTAGCCCCATGTCCATTGTCCATTGAGGTGGAACATTCTTCACCTGTCAACTCTCGAGCTCAATTAATTGATCCCCCTGATGCTGCTCGGGATTTTCCCCCTCTCTGTATTTATTCCAAAAATCCCTCTACAAATCCCCTTGTTAAGCCGATTCTCCCAAATAAGTTCCTCACTGTGACTATCAGGAAGAACCGCAGTAAAGCATGTGATAGTGTTGATGACGTTGGTGGATTTACTTCCCTTTCCATCCGATTGGATGAGTGTACCGATTTGACCCTGATTGAGCATTCTTTGACTACTTTTGAGGCCCCTAGAGCTTTGTTGCCTCATTCTGAGGGTTATCAATGATCATCCTCACCCTTAACATCAGAGGGGTTGGCAAGGGTTCTCAAACTAGGGATTTGCTTTGCCTATTAAAAACTACTAGTCACTCCCTTCTTCTTTTACAAGAGACAACGTGTGATGATTTCAAAGCTTTGCAAAAATTGGCTACTGTTCTGCCTGATTGGGAATTTGCTGCAATTTCTTCAACTAGTTTATCGAGTGGATTCCTTGCGGGGTGGAATCCCGAATTTTTTAACTTTCAGGCCTTCAAAACGGATTGGGGAATACTCCTCCGGGGAAGATGTTTCTATACAAATATATTGCTCAATGTATTGAATATGTATGGTCCATACAAAGACAAAAGACCATTCTGGGATTCACTGGCTGCTTCTGGTATCTTGGATTCTGACAACCTTATAATTGTGGGTGACATGAACTTTACTGTTTCTGCTAGTGATGTTTGGGGCACTAACTCAAGGCTTAACCCTTTGGCTGATTACTTTACTGAATACTTGGCTTATAATGACTTAGTTGATGTGTTTCCAGGTACACTTGCGCCTTCCTGGACCAATGGCTAGGCTGGGTGTGATGGTGTACATAAGAGACTTGACAAGTTCCTTGTTAAAACTGGGTTATTAAGCTTATGGTCTCACCATAGATCATGGATTGGTTTAGATAAATTCTCTGAGCTCTGGCCGGTGTATTTTTAGTTTGATGATAAGGGACATTTACTGAAATATCCATTTAAATTCAATTGTACTTGGCTCAAGGATGAAGATTTCTGCACGATGGTTAGATATTTTTGGGTTAGTTGTGGTGCTGATTTGGATACTAATCCTATGGATACATTTGTTACTAAGCTGCGAAGATTGAAAGCACATGTTACTAGCTGGATAAAGGATAAACAGAAAGAAGAGAGGCATATACTAGTAGAACTCCAAGAGCATATTAGAGATCTTGTGAACAGGAATATTAATGGTGACTTGGAAGCTGAGATTGGTGCGAGTATTAAATTGTTTGAATAGAAGAAGGATGATTGGCTTGTCAAAGAGGAAATGGAGTGGCGATTAAAGAGCATAGCTATATGGGTGGAATTGGGTGACCGTAACACAAAGTTCTTCCATGCTTATGCCACACACAGAAAGAATATAAATTCTATTTGGGAGCTGGAGGATAGCAATGGTAACATCATTAATGATATGAAGGATTTACATGCTGAAGCTTTGAATCATTTTAGTACTTTATATATAGATCCAAAAACTGGCAATTTAATCACTCAAATAAATATTGCGAGGAAATTTCCTGCTTTTGTTGCTGAGCCTGAGGCTGCTGAATTGGGACAAGCTGTTACTATTCAAGAAGTGGAAGGTGTGTTGAAAGCTTTTGCCAGGGACAAGAGCCCTGGCCTTGACGGATGGACGGTGGAACTATTTCTTGAATTCTTTGATGTCATGGGTAATGATATCTTGGAGATGATTGAGTTTTCCAGAGTAGAAGGATACATATCTGGTGGATTGAACTCCACTTTTCTCACCTTGATACCAAAGACTGGGAAACCGAATAACTTTGGGGATTTCCGCCCTATTGCACTGTGCAATCTGGCATACAAAATTATAACAAAAATCATCTCGGTCAGGTTGAAACCCATTCTTTCAAGATGCATCTCTAGGGAGCAATTTGGCTTCCTATTGGATAGACAAATAATGGATGCAATCGGTATCACACAGGAGGTAATACACACTGTTAAAGGAAGGAAAATTCAAGATTTAATAATGAAGATTGATCTGGAAAAAGCATACGATAAGGTGGATTGGGTGTTTTTATGATTAATTCTCATCCAGGTTGGCATACCTCCCTTGGTAATTCGATGGATTATGGCCTGCATTACTACTGCTAGGATTGCTGTCTTAGTGAACGGTGCGCCTACTGAGTTTTTTAAAATTACTAGAGGGGTTAGACAAGGATGCCCTCTTTCGCCACTTATCTTCTTATTAATCATTGAGGGGCTCAGCTTGATGATCAAAGAAGCAAAGGTCCTGGGTAACATCGAGGGCATCCATTTTTCTCCTAGTGTGTCTAACACACATACATTATTCGTTGATGATGTACTATTCGCTGGGAGGAACTCTGTTCGTGAACGACAGAATTACATGTGCATTTTAAATGGGTTTTGTAATGCTTTGGGTATGTTGGTTAGCGTGAGGAAGACAAGGGTATACCACTTCGGCATTTCTGATGATGAAATTGAGGTTCTTAAACGTACTATACCTTACAATTTCTGCCCATTAGTGGAAGGATTCAAATATTTGGGCTACCTGCTCAAACCTGGCTCATATAGTTGTCATGACTGGATGTGGCTTCTACAACGTATTGAACAACGCATCAACAACTGGACTTACAGGTTATTATCTATTGGTGGGTGTCTAGCACTTGTCAAATCAGTACTCACTGGAATCCCGGTGTACTGGTTTTCCCTCCTTTGTGTTCCGGTCTCTATAATCAACAGTATGAGAAAGTTGTTTTTTAATTTTCTACGGACGGGTGGTACACTAAATGGGGGTTTGGTTATGTCAAAATGGGAACACCTGTCATTACCTGTGGAAAAAAGTGGATGGGGCATCAAAAACCTAACACTCTTTAGCTGTGCCCTTAGAATTAAATGCTTATGGAGGGGGTTGTTTGGTCCAACTCTGTGGACTGTAATACTGAAGACGAAGTATATCAAAACTGACATTATCAGCTGGATCCGTGGCTTTGTGAAAAAATTTAAGGGCACGTCCCAGAGATGGACTGGATTCATTAAGCTTTATAATTGTGTGGCAAACAAACTCTCCTGGAAAGTAGGGAATGGTGCGGATGTCTTAGTAGGAATTGACCCGATCTTGGGATTGGAGAATGACTATACATTATCCAAAGGCATATTACACATTCTTCATTGTTCCAATTATAAGACCCTAAATATGATTCAAAGAACAAGATCGGGGAACAATCAAACATATTGGCTGTCGGCGATGGAGCTTGGAGTCCGGGATGCAGAAGCATTGGAGTGGGATGGATATATTTCCAGATTATATGCTCCAGGATGTAAGTTAAATAGGGACAGAGACAAACTTATTTGGACTGGCAACCCTACAACAAGTATGATTACTGCTAAAACTGCTTATCAGGCATTAGTTGATGACTACTGCATTTTCCCTGTTGATTGGTGGTATATGACTCTTTGGGGGTGGCATATTCCTGTGAAGATACAATGCTTCATGTGGCATGTGCTTAGAGGATGTTTGAAAACATGGGAGAATCTACATAAGCGTGGTTGGAATGGGCCTAGCATATGCACACTGTGTATGATGGATTTAGAAACTACTGAGCATTTACTGGTTGGTTGTAATTTTACTAGATCTGTTTGGAATGCCATTAAAATACATCTTGATTTACATACTGATTGGATGGCTGGAACATTTAGAGACTGTGCACTTCAATGGTTCAGAGATTGTAAAGAGCTTCCTTATTTACCTGCAGTGGTATCCTGGGCTATCTGGCATTCAAGAAATGAGGCAATATTTGAGGATAGAAGACCTACTATAAATACTACAATTTGCAGGATCTTATTAGTTATTTCTAACAAGAGCAAGATTTCTACCAACTCAAACAACAATAAACACACATCCTTCTATTTCTCATATCAAAGACCTACAGCCTTCTTTGATGGTTCAGCATTGGATGGACACTGTGCTATTGGGGGTGTCATCTACATCAACAGGGATCATTATCACACTTTAAAACTCAATTGTGGCAGAGGCACCAACACTAAGGATAAATTATTGGGCCTTTGGTGTGTTCTCTCAGTGTCTAGATATTTTGGTTTCCATGACATTTCAGTCTATGGTGACTCCCGTGTGACGATTAAATGGGCACAGAGAGAATACAATTTAAATGTTATTACTCTTCATCATTGGTGTTGCAGAATCAAGGAGGTTATAAGTTTCTTCAACAACATCACTTTTGAACATATTTATCGACAACACAATTCACTGGCAGACCTATTATCCAAAGAAGCACATGAAGGTGTTGAAGGCATTATCAGATGGGAGGAATTTATCGAGAATTATCTTGTTGACTCGAATCAGGTCTATTGGTCATGTCTGTATTGACATCTTTTTTGAAGAATTGTTTTGTCATTTGAACACTATGATCAGACTTTCTATTGGATGTAGGATCTTTTAGTGCTTTGCATTGATGGGAATGCTACTTACTGGTTCAGTTTGGTATTTTGATACCCTCACTATGTAAAATTCTGATTTATCGACTTTGCTGATTGTACTATTTGATTCATAGTGAATACTAGTAGTACGGTTTTTTTTCGTTGAAAAAAAGGTTTCTTAACATAGATTAGATCAATGCCGAGAATTATCACACTATCATTAATAGGGTATCGTTAAAAACTGTATGACACCTCATATGGAAAATTTCCACTAACACCATCACCATGAGTATCTGACAAAGCACTTCCATGTAATTTTGTCACTTGATAGGATCTACCCCACATTCATTTTTTTTCCTGAAAAGAAAATCGTAGATTTTATGCATATTGAACAATTTTTTTCTAAAGCATATCAAGGAAATTAAGTAGATTTTCAAAAGCATATCAAGGAAATTAAGATTTGATCAGACCTAATTACATATTAATTACTCAAAAGTTTCAAATTGCTTGCCAAAAAAGATCTCTAAGACCTTGCAAAATCTAGACGATCCATAATGCTTCTAAACAAAAACCTTGTAAAAATATAAAACATTACATCTACTCAAAGTTTACAAATTTCATGTATTTAAGATTTGAGATCTACCCCACATTTATGTTAATGTCATCCAATATTTAGGTGAATTAATTACTAGCATTTTCCCCTTGAGGGGCAAAAATGAACGCCGGTAGGAAAAGAGGAAAGTTAGAAGGAACAAAACATAGGCACATGCAATGAAGGATACTGGTAGGAAAAGAGCAAAGTTTGTAACAATCTCAGATTACAAAGACATAGGCACTCAATCCATAACAAAAATAATGTTAAGTTCATCAACATAGTGAGCCAACTACAATTGCTTTTCTCACAATCTCTGTAGTAGTAATCTCAACACTATAGATTACTACTATATCTGGAATATATAAGCAATTTGAAAAAATATTTCTGCAATAATATCAATGAAAACAATGATTGTAATACCTCCTAAACTGCACAAACTACTTGTGAACAAAAGTTTGCTTTAATGCCATGTGTTGTAGCAATAAATTTAGGAATCTCCATATACAATTATAGGTATATAAATCTTCCATGGACCAACTCTTGATAGTGCCACAATCTAAGTTGTAAATGAATCTTCGTTATGCTTGCTTCAAGAGTGGAAGATACAATGGGAAACCCAAATATGTTTTTTTCTTCTCATTGAGGATTTCAATTCCACAATAAAAACTTTACATCCTTCTCAACCATGTAAAGGCGAACAGACCTGTCACTACATGAACTAATCTTCTGGAAATTACTAATAAACCAAGGAAAGTAACTGGTTATCAATGACTCTCACCGCATCAAGGATTCACACGTCTTCTGACAATATAGATAGTTCACAACAAAGCACAATAAAAATGTAGACTTACAACACAATATGAGTGGTGAATCTTCGTTATGCTTGCTTCAAGAATGGAAGATACAGTGGGAAACCCATATATGTTTCTTTCTTCTCATTGAGGATTTCAATTCCACAATAAAAACTTTACATGCTTCTCAACCATGTAAAGGCGAACAGACCTGTCACTATATGAATTAATCATATGAAATTCATTAATAAACCAAGGAAAGTAATTGGTTATCAATGACTCTCACTGCATCAAGGATTCACACGTATTCTGACAATATAGATAGTTCACAACAAAGCACAATAAATTGCAGACTTCCAACACAATAGGAGTGGTCGTAGCTCTCAATATACAGGTTCTATTTATTCAACGTGGAGGTAGATGAGGAGAGGTCGCTTTGCTTGGTTACTTTGTTTTTATGAATGTAAAAGAGAGTACACAGTTTACAAATGAGCTGAGATTAATATTTATATCACTACTGCCTGGGATAATCCATTACGAGCTTAGCTTGAAAAGCCATTGCCAACAAGGAAACTAAAGAGCATTGAACTAAAAAAGTAGTAAAATATAGCATTGTTACAAAAATATGAACAAGCATTTAGGTTTTTTAGAGAAAAAGAATCCCAATAATATCCAATGAAAAGTACACATTACATATAAACATTTTTGCAATAGTTTCGCAAGAAGGGAAGTTTGTTTTCATTGACAAAGAAGAATAGATGAACAACAAAAAGGGTTGGTTCACCACTATATAGCCTTGGAAGAGTTTGTTATCTGGTGAAATTGCAAAAATGAGAATAGTAGGAAAAGTTTCATTTGAGTGTTGTACATATGAGAAGATACAAATGATATTTACAATTAAAATTAGCTGGACGCTTCTAAATTGGAAATATAGTCTACCCATGCAGTAGTTTCTTCAGTTATGATATTATATTCGTCAGGATTTAATAGTTTTAGAGACACTTCATGATAAGACAATTTTGTTTCTATATTTTCAACTCCTTTTGGTGCAGCCTTGCACGTATCCTCAAGGAAAATGAGATGTGTAGATGTTTGTCTCACATAGAAGTCACTGTCTTCTTCTGTTAGAGCATCAATTTTCTTGATGTAGTCTAGGTTTGATTGCAACACTTGCTAGAGTTCTTCCATCTGTTGATCCTTGGGGGGGAGCTCATCGATATTGGCTTCCATAGGGAGATGACATTTACGGTGAACTTGATGGATTTCCTCATAGAATTTTGTTCACTTTTCAAGAGTTTTATCAATCTCGGCATTTAGTCGATTAGTGGCTTTCCTGCAAAATTCAAGGAGTGCAATATCCAGCGTCAGGGTCGCTAGTGTTTTTTGAGGGAGGTGAGGAGGAAATGATGGGCTATTTTCTTTCCAAGTTAACTGTTTGTTAATCTTGTTGCCATTAGTAATCAAATGTTGATGCATTGCTATTGAGCTTGCAGCAATTTCCTGCATCCTTGCCATGAATTGTTTGATATTGTAGATTTGTTGAAAGAGTGTTTTTTGACAGTTTGAGACTTGCTCTTGAAGCTTGCATACTTGTGCCCAGAACGGTTCCATGAGTGATTCCTTATCTCTCAACAACTTATCTACTTGAGTATTCAATTCATTGGCCTTGTCGTTCGCCACTGATGCACGTGTTTCAAAGTTTGTAAGCTTTGCTTGAAAATCATTTGTCTCCCCTTCCATTATCATTAACTGAACAATCAATGCTTCCTTTTATGTGTTAAGGTTGTTGTACGCAGCTAGTAAATTGTCTTTCTCAAATAATGTGGCCTGTAATTTTGTGTTTAACTCAATGATCTCTCCACGTTCCTTTACCAAGGTGGCCTTGAATTTCAACATTTTTTCTTTGTTTCGCTCAATAGTGGTAAGCAGCTTGTCGACATTGTCAGCACTTGCTTGTGCAACTGCGAAATTCAGGGAGAGTGTGAATTTGGGGTTGTTTTGGGTTCCTTCTACTAGTGTGTTTTCCGTGACAATGACAATATCTGGTTGAGCGGTCATTTTCATTCTTTTTTCTGACCGTCGTGTTATGGTATTTCTCTTTGAATAAAAAAAATCGTGTCCAATCGGGCCACTGTATGTTCTTTGGATGGGGTAAACGGTGTAAGCTCAAGCTCTGGAAATGGAAAGTGGCCTCCAGTTAGTGGGCTTAGCACGTTTGTGTCCATGGGTTCTGGACTATTGACTTGTCGACTTGTTGGCTCCTTATGCATAGCTAGTTGGATCTTTTCTTGCGCTTCTTTGCTGATCTGTTCTTCCAGAGCTTCATTTTATTTAGTTTCTCTTGCACAATGGGATTCTTCGTTTTGTAATTTTTCCATTTCCTCTCTTGGATGTTCTTCGATTGCTAATCTTTCTGCTTCCTCTTTATCTTGTTTTTCTTGTACCCTTTTGGCCTGTTCACTTTGGCTACGTATTTCTGCTTCCTCTTTATTTTGTTGCTCTGCTGATTCTTCCCTTTGTATATGTATTTCTGCTTCCTTTTCCTGGGTTGTAATTTTGATAGAAGTAGGTGCCTGGTTGCCCTTTATTTTTTTGTGCAGCTCTTTCGCATTGTTGACCCTTTTATATCTTTCCTCATCTTCCAGGAAATGATCTAAGTATTCAAAAGTGATTTTGCAAGAAGCACAATGTTTAGCCACTTTACCTTTGTTGTCATTTCTTACAAAAAGTAGAGTCCCAAAGTGAAAATATTCCATGTCAGAAACGAAGGCTTCAACAACTCTAATTTTTTGGAACTTGTATGCACCAGTGTTGAATGGTAGAGGTGGGTAAGATTCTTTTTTTTTTAGATGGAGAAAGTCACCAATTCCATTGATGAAGACTTCTCTTATGGCTTCTTTATGCACAATGAAATCTGTAGCATACTTGGGTAGTAGATAAGGAGGTTTAGTGCCCCCATACATCCTTATGTATGTGCCTTCTAATGAGAAGTAGTAGTCACCGTACTCACCTATTACAGGCAAGGCATTGTCTGACAAACAATTGGTTCTTTATTGAAGAGAAACCAATAAAGGGGCATGATTAGTTCTTCGCATAGTAGTTTGTAATACCCTTGATATCGATGAGCCCAAGTTATTTGGTATGCTACATGAAGGGGAGTCTTAGTCCGTTTCCAAGTACATCCCAACTTAGGGAAAGGATTTTTGACTAATATACAATCAACGAAGTAAGAAGACATGAAAAATTATGCTTTCTGTTTTGAAAGGCTGGTTTGAGCTGTAGCAATGTTGGACTCCATACTATCTGATATTATATCTTCCCAATTGAAGACTGTACCATGTGTGGCAACGTGGTAGATCAATGGAACCCAACTGAGTTTATAGTTGTTTCCGTTTGGTAGGCCGAAGATTTTGTTCAACATTAAGACTATGATTCGATAGGGGGTCCTTAAGTGTTGGCTGTCATATTCCCCACTACCTTTGGGTCTTAGCTGCTTTTCTGGTACCATCATCTTCTTTGCACATTCAAAATTATCTATATTGGCATGCCTTACCCAATCATCAGTAAGCATAACTTTGGAGGAAGGCAACTTGTATGCGGCTGAAAGGTGTCCTAGTTGAAAGGAGGCGAGTCCTTCTCCATTGGCATTTGAAATGATCCTGGTAGTTGTATCTACATGGGGCAGAATCCACCCAATCACCTTTGAGCAAGGAAACAATTCTGGACGGGTTGCTGCCTTGTGAAGGGAAAACCTCTTGATGTTTTGGTAAACCATTGATTCGTCGAGGTTTGCATCTGGTATATTTCCATCTCTGATATCTGTGTACATGTCACCCCATTTGAATTCTAGAGTGGCCCTTGTGATGGGTTTGGTGTCTTCAAACATTGTTTCAATTGGTATAATTGGAGTTGTTTCTACGTTAGGATCAATCTGCTTTCCCTTCTTCTTGTTGGCATTTTTAATCATACCTGATGTGAAAACATAAAGGGTGAATAGTGAGGAACTTGACATGTGTATAAGGGATATAATATTGAGCAACTACAAAGTGGTTAAACAACAATTGAAAGTTGATGTTGTTCGACATAGGTATGGCGTGCAGGACAAGGCACATGGCCCTTGGCAGGTTCTATTAGTGTTATATAAATGTCTATGCTAGAATCTTATTTACATAACATAGAAAAAGAAATTTGAGAAGATTGAATGCCAAATACAACTTGCACCACACACTGAGCAATGACTTGATTGAGTTAGACCACACACTAGAATGATCAATATTCTTTGCCACAATTTGCTTAACAAACTTCTCCTTCTTCATATGAGGAAAACTATTTAAAAGACCAATGCATCTGGAACACATTTGGATCAAATGAATAAATGTATCATAAATAAAAATGGCTCACTAAAAGCAATGGGTAAGATCAAGTCTTTTCCAATTACATCATTGCATTACAACATAGTTGTTGAATGCAATAAAAGTAAAGATTACATAATGAAACAATGAATGGTAGCATATTGAAGTATATATATTTGGACATTTTATATTTGTTAGAAAAAAGACTAACACATGATGAAATGTTGTGTTGTGTTTGCTTTTGAAAAATGGTATGACAACACATTGAAGTAAATAAGGTAAAGTAGTACAACAAAAATGTATATATGAAATTAAATATCCAAGAAGGCAATGTTTCTTTGTATTTGCTTGTATCCTGTAGGAAAATATTCAATGACGATAGCAATAGGAATACAAGATCAAAAGTCCTTGGTCCATACGGTAAGAATCAGTTTCTTTCATACAAATCATAATGAGGTAAAAACCTAACCTATTCCTAATTCCAACTACGGTAAGATCGACACTATACCCTTAATAGATTGAGGCTCATACTTATGCCTATTCCAAAGTACAAAGGTAGTTCAACCGCTTAGCTACTCTTCCCAACAAACTCATAATGAACAACACATCATACCCAAATTCCAAAATCTTGGTAGTGTCTCGTTGGACAATATTAATTCATATTAATTCGTCATTGATCCTCATTTCTCTGTCAATTAGGTATCACCCTATAACAAACAATGATATTTCATGTCAATATCATGAAGTATTTAGAACATACCAACTTTCTTATCAAGTCGTCGTCAAGGTAACAAGGTAATAACAACTTCACTAATTTAATGTAAATTTGATAAAAATAATATGGTATCATGATATACTCATCAATGTCATGTTAACCTTATGATATTAATATCATGTAATCAGAATACCATCAAATAATAATTAATTCGCTTCACTGCTATATTATATTGTAACACATACACACACACACACACACACACATATTTTCATCATTTTATTATTATTATCTACCTTTGTTAATTTATTTCTTTATCTTTTGTCTTTCTAATCTTTCTATCTTCTTCATTATACTTTATCATTTTACTCTTACTTTATTTCTATCATCTTTACTTTTTTTTTTTCCATTTTACTTATATTGCTTTACTTTGTCTTCCTTTATTTTGTTATTATTTTGTTTTCCCTCGTCACTTTCTTTTTTAAACTTTATTTATTTTTGTTTTTCCATTTTTCTTTTATACTATTTTCTTTTCTCCTTTTTGACATATTGCTTTATCTTCGTTATCATTCATATTACTTCTCTTTTATCATTACTTTATTTTTATTTTTTGTCTCCTCTTTTTTTTTTTCTTTACTTCACTTTTTCTTGCTTGTTTTGCTTTATGTGTAAATTGATTTGTATCTTATCCTTTCATTTCTACTTTATTTTTATCATTTTGTTATTAAGAGATATATAATAAATAAACTAATTATTAAACATAAAATATATATAGAGAGAGAGGGAGTGAGCTACCTCTTCGCAAAGTAACCCATCCATTATTCAATGGCCAATTTAAGATCCTCTCGTCCTAGTTTATCCTTTTTAATCAATAGCAAAAAAAAAAAAACCATTCTTTGTGTTTCAATCTTCTTATTTATAAATCATAGCCCGCCACAAGAGGAGTTAGCCCACACCTGGACCAGAATATGCTGTCGACCTTTACCTAAAGGATCCCGCGGTTTACCGCGGATTCAAGGTTATATAAAGGGTTAGGTGCGCGCATTTTTTGTGTATATTTATTTATTAATTGATGTAAAAAAAGTATCCACATAACAAAAAAATAAAATTAATTTAATTTAATATTTTTTTGTTCTTACCTAACCCTACTCCTTTGTACGCGTGAAATCCCAAAAGACCCTCAACGAAACCACATCCCTCACTTAACGCTGTGGAACATTTGAATCATCCTACCTGGGATGGACTGCTCTGCTTGGATACTCGGTTGGGATAGTCAACTGCGCTACTCAACATGGGTTACTTGCTTTAGCATTTCCCCCCATCACTGGCCGAGAGGAGAAGGCCCTATTGGGACAACACTGAACAATACAGAACACTAGTTCCTACCTCAACTTTTTTCTATGACCGCACATTACATATTATGCACCTTTTTAGGATGCTTCTCTATGATAACCGGGATTCCCTTAGCGAGAGAGAAGGACCATATCAACACTGGTCGAGAAGAAAAGGTCCCCCATCAATGGCCGAGAGGATAAGGTCCCCTAGTTAACAACAGAGCACGAGATAAGGACCTGAACAATGTGTCGATGCCAGTATTCAATGCTGCTACTCAATTTAAAAAGCTGATGCCAGTCATAGTTGGGAGAGAATACTCAACCGAGCTACTCAACTGCTAGGCTAGTGGATTTTATTCTTTATGAAATATACCTTTTCACACCGTTTACCTTTGTACGCGTTAAATCCCAAAAGGCCATGCACCTCTCCCCTCATCTCACCACCATGCAAAGGTGGCTTCCTCCCCACTTAGCTCTGTTCAATCCTTCCCGTGGCGGCCTCACCTCCTCTCCATCTCCCTACTCCCTCCCAATATCTTTTCTCCACTGCATCCTCCACTTATCTTCTCCCGCGGTCAACTTCCTCCTATCACTCAAAACGAGCCCACGAGGAGGCGGCCTGCATGCAAGCCACGCACCCATGTGCATGCTACCATCTGTAGTACCCATCCTTCATTAAGTAAGGGACCTTCCCTCGTGCGTGCGAGGTTGTTCGGTGACATAATTCAGCATTGGTTGCGACACTGTAAAGAAACATCACTATGGAACTTGGGAGGGCGTTATAGCGCTTCCAGGTATGGAAACATTGGTATTTTTGGATCTGAACCTGCACAGAGCACACTCTAGGCCCATTACTTCTTTCAGCAAGAGGATTGCATGACCGCATTGCTCCTAGGCTGTCGTAAGCATGTTGCAAGTGTGTTGCTCTGCTCCTCTTGTAGGCTTGGTTGGGTGATTTATTTCTAATAGCAAATGAGGTGTTTCCATTCCTCACATAGATCTCCCTTGGATAGGTGTTTTACCCATCAGTTCTTTCCTCTCATGCACTTCTGGTTTGTTGGTGTTTTCCCATCGTATATGTATTTTTTTGGTTAAATATTCCATGGCTTTGCATCTTCAGATTTAGTTTTTACCCTGTAGAGTCCATGGGTAAGGAAGGTAAACCATAATTGTGTATAGTGGCTGTGATTTGGTTTCAATAGTAGCTGCGATTAGCTACTCCTTCTTCCTACCGGGGTCGAAGGATGGATAATGGGAGGAGCCAGTGAGGGAGGTCCCCAACTAGGGACAATTTTCTTGTGGGATCAGTACAATATTTATCGCTGTTCTATCTTGCTGGGGATTTCGATTTTTCCTTCAGCTGTTATCTCCCATCTGAAATTGTATTTTGATAACCCAATGCTTGAATGATGGTCTAAAATCGTATTTGGAATCTCTAGGTATGGAATGACTATTTTAAAATATTTTCCATACTTCCCACAGTAATATATCAGTCCCCATCTCATTTAATTGGTTAATGTGGTTAAAATTATTCCTTCTTACATGGCTTAGTTGTATTAATTTCGTATCATCTTTCATTTTGCAGCTCTTGCTTGAGTGCATTAATATCCAAGATGCCATTCTCCTATAACTTCTACTATATATATATATATATATATATATAAACTTACTGTGCAGAAGTGATAGGAATGCAAGGATGTGCATTGTCATTATAACTACACAATGAGTGTAAATACTATACACCCATCGATAGCTTGTTGAGACTTTCCAGTCCCCAATTCCATGTGCCCGAGTGCCAAGTTTAGGTAAATTTTATCTGCACCACATTCTTAGCATAATGCATCCCGTTTCTAAATATTAAATGGCAATCATCTACCTGGGGCTATATACCTATCTATCCTATGGAGTATCACTTCGGTTTGTCATCTTGCACAATTAAATCGATTTGTTTCTCATCACACTGCATTGTAACACACTTATTGAGAATAAAGACTAATAAAATTCATTCAAATGTTGGTTTTCCATTTTTTTTTCTAGGGAAAAATATCTGTGTTAAATTGTGAGTTTGATTGCTATGTAATTGCTTCAATTTTGTGGCTCTGTATGTATGCATTTTCTATGTATACACCAATCAAAGGGCCTGCCCCATCTCTTAGCAAATAATTTCAGTCCAGTAACGTCCTATTTTGTTTGGGGCTTACAAATACTGCTTGGTCATTTTATTTCTCTGATGATCATTCCATGACCAGAACTTGAAGCTGCTTGAAATCACGGGAAGCAGGCCCAATTGTGCACGCAACTGCTTTGGTCACGTTCCTGACCATCGAGGTACAACTGTCGAGGGTGGAGTTTTAGATCAACAGAGAATAGAAAAAGGTGAAACCCCATCGCAACTTTAGATCCTTCCTATTGAAACAGAGATATCCGCTTTCTGTTGAGGAAGAAGAATATGGTTCTCATAGGGGAGAAAGAGCCCGAAGTTGTAATAAAAAAACAAACTTGCAGGATAAAACCTTGCCGCAAGCAGACATAACCTTCACGATGGAACCATCTACGTGGAAGCATTCCATTCACTCTATGAGTGAGGAATCTAGCCGACGTGGATGGTCATGCTTCTCGTTGGTGAAGTGCCTACAACGTAATTAATTAATATAGACATGATTTAATATTTGAAAACATGTTTGTATGCTCCATGCATGTAGACATTTATTGTATCCTAAAACACCCAAATTGCATAAAAGTATAACTCGTGCTTGTTAGACATTTATTGTACCTTAAAATACCCAAATTGTATAAAAGTATAACTAATGCTTGTTAAAAAATAATGGGCAAGTCAAGTGTCAAATTATGTAATTTTTTCCTTCTAACTAGCTACCGAGGTGGCTCTACAAATCACCGTATTTGTCTTTGAATTGATTCCTTTACTATGTTTGTAATATCTTTATTTAGTTATTAATTCTACACCAATTTATTAATAAATATCAATTTAGTAATAAATTAATAACAAATTATTCGATTTGTAATTGAAGTTGCATTGGTTTATTTTGCACTTTCATTAACTACTCTATCTATGTTCTAGTTACGGCTTTGCCTACATCACTTATAACAAGAATCACCATAAATATTTTTCCAAATAAATTATTTTAAAAATAATTTAAGATAAACGTAGTTGATGGACATTGCCCCATCTTTAACATCAATTATTTCCGTCTTCTTCAATGATTTTGCAAAGCTAAGTATATAGCATCCCATGGGTGGTAAAATAGGCATTAATATAATAGAAGCATATAATGCTTAGCTTGATGGGCTAGCTCGAGTGATTGATTGTTTTGAATTACAAGTAGAAGGTCACATGGTCAAGACTCTGGGTTGGTTACCTCTGTGAATATTGTGGGCCTCACTCAATGTCCTCATTGGATTAGGTTGTCAAAATTGCAAATGAATGTTTTATCTCAGATACCATCCTAAAAAATGAGGAGAAGTGCCTGCGAATTTCCTGTCATATGCATTTTGTAAAAAAATATTGTTATAATGTCACCATTAACATTTCTTAGCAGTGTAATTTATTTCAAGTCATTTTTTCAAAATTCAATGCATTTGGGGTGTCACAACAAGTAACATTTAAGTTACCTATATCAAAATGCACTAGAGTTGGAATCTCTTATGTGTCGAGTTGAGCATCACAAATTCAAGTTTGTATCATGTTAGCATCTTATTTTAATTTCATTTGCATTGATTATATCACTCTAAAATATATAAAAAGTGTCAATTAGTTTGAGACGTGCTATTATGAATGTAGAGTATGGAACCACAATCTCATATTTGCATCATTGAATGCATCGGTTTCTAATATTTGTGTCACCTCTATCTACATGCACCAAAGTTGGTGTCTCTTCTACATTGAGTTGAGTATCACAAATTCAAATTTGTGTTGTGTTAGCCTCTTATTTCACTTTCCTTTACATCGATTATATTGACAAAAAATGTACATATCGTCAACTATTTTGATGTGTTCTATCATATGCATCAAAGATGCATAGACAATTATGTTTTGTGTCTTTGGAATGTTTGTTGGGTCATGAATTGTACCTTTTTCATCTTTGATTATGTCTCTAGTGTGTGAATTATTAATTGGAATTATTTAATCAATAATTTATGTTTTTATTTATTTTTCTGAGGAATAATCTCATGGAAAACCCTCAGAGTACTTCTCCGTGATTCATGGATCGTAAAAAAGGAAAATCGTCGACCTTGATTATGGATCCTAACCCCAAGGAGATCAAGAGAGTTGAACCTGTGACATCCCAAACTTTGGGGGGAGAGATCTCACGATTGGCTTGTGACTGCTTGAGCTAATCCTCGGGGCTATTTATTACTTAATTATATTATCAATCATTTTTTTTGTAATTAAGTACCCACAGGGGTTTGAATTTGTGACCTTCCATTTACAACTTTTCAACTCAATTACTCATTACTAATTGCTCTACCCCCCATGGGCTATTATAGTATCAATAATTGCACAGCTCGAGTGGGTCTAATGGTTAAAAACATGTATTTTCTTCTTAGAGGACACATGTTCAATTCCATATTTGGGTTGGGTATGTACATGCAAGCAAGCCATTGTTTGCAGATATTAGCATGGCATGGAAATGTGACAACACTCTCATTCTCACTTACATGCTAGAGTGAGTTCAACTATATTTCCCTAGGATATCCCAATGCCTTTGACCTAGAAAAAAAACTATTAATAATAATAATTATTATTAATTAGTTATTATTTTTTTACATGGAATGTCTCATCTCATCCTCAAGCACTCCCAATCAAAAATCGGCTCACAATGAGAAAACATGTCACAAGTGGGATTTGGACTTGGGTGGGGGGGATGATATGCCAATCCACAACCATTCAATATAGACCTAATTGACTATATATACATGTGTGTGTGTGTGTGTGTATGTACACACACACACACATATTGAGTGTGATCTTCTCATAATTAGGGTTTTTGTGCCCTTTTGGTTCTTTCATAATCCTCGGAATCATGCCATGCCAATTAGGGATTTATATCGAATCAAATGGAAGCTCATTTTCGTAAATCCACACACAAACCCACACACACAGAGTGTGATCTTCTCATAACTAGGGATTTGGTGCCCTTTTGGTTATTTCATAATCCTCTTAATCATGTCATGCCAATTAGGGATTTGCATCAATTTAAATGGAAGCTCATTTTCATAAATACAAAATGAGATTGATGTTAGAATGGAGCTAGAAAAGTTTGTTTTGATAGATAGGGTTTCTATAGGTAGTAAGGTCGGGGTTTCTATAGGTTGGTAGGCATAGAAGATGAGTTTATCAATTTATTTGTAGACACACTTAGTGAACAAGATATATTTGTATGGGGAAATCCATTATTTCTCATGTCCTAAGGAAGGAATAACCTTTTATGTCAGGGTCCAGTTTTTCTTCGAAAATTTCCATAAGATATATCATTAGTCCAATTTTGTTCCCATGTGCAATAATATCTCCTCACAAATATAATACACCACATCACATGCACAACCCATCATTATCAGTGCCTCTATCTTCCTAAGTGACCTCTCTCAGTCAAATTAAAAATCCTCCCAGCAAATTGGTTATCAGGAGACCTCCTTCTCCTAAAACTAGACCTCTTGACGCCAACTCAATTCTTCAATGCAACAATGAGGCTAACCCAACACAGACCTTAGGAAATTAAGGGTGCTCCTAGCCCAGAAGAAGGGTCAAGAAATGTGCTACACCTTTTCACACATGATTTGGAAAAATCTTTCTTTTCCTCCAAAAATAATGGCTTTTGACAATCAACACAAAGCATTGGAAAGCACAAAAGCATCAATTTCAAGATGAAAATCCAAGGATAACTAAAAAGCCACAAAAATCAATATTTTCTCCCCATCTAAACTAAAAAAAGAGAGGGTATTTCTAGGTTTCGACTTCACAAGTCCATAAGAATCCATGAGAGGGCATATTATTCACTAGTTCTGTAATATCCCGATTTTGACCCCATTGCATTAAATTGTAAATGATGTAATATTGTTATAAAATTGTGGTGAGGAGCTCAAGGCCAAGGCCCCACCATCGATTTAATGATGCATATGGTTTGCGTGCTATTCAAGCACAATGGAATTGCAAATATCATGTAAATATGCATTTTAATAAAATACCCACAACTAGCTATACAATGCAATGCAACAAGAGATGGGGGCATGATTTTTACAAGGAATTGAGAGGGAAATATTCAAACCTTTGGAGCCAATCAAGTCAATCCAAGTGTCAATGAGAGAACCCATAAACCCTCAACTACCCACGTTGACTTTTGTACCCAATCATTTATCTCTTCCAAGAGTTGGTTGAGGTAGTTAATGCCTTGGGGAATGGAGAGGTATGGCTGTCCAAATTTGGGTATGGGCAAGCCATCAGTTTTTGGAAAAACGTGTTTGGATTTCTGGGCAAGAAAGGAGCCATGAATTTGCTCCCCAAGCCATTATTCACCCATGTTCTTTGCTCCCTCACGCAGTTTGAGCTAGTTGGGGCGTTTCCCTTCACATTTTCCATCTTTTTCCTTCATTTTCCATAGCTGGGAATCCATTTTTTGTTGTAGAACTGTGGGGAAGAAAAGAAAACCAACTTGGGCATCCTGGGAGGTCGTTTTCGCCTTTTAAATTCCCCTATATCTGCGGGAAATTTGAGTTGTTCCCCTGTGGTCAATTTTTCCCTCCCCATAAGTTGTTTTGCGATGCCACGATTGGGGAAAACCCATGGACATCCTGTTTTGTAAATCCAATTGTTAAAATGGGTATCCATGCCCAATAAAAGAGCTTGCTGTGTATGGGTTGGGTATCCATTGTTTTGGCTTGAGCTTGAGTACAAGAATCCAAAAATAGAAGGGTTCACATTGGCCTGATAAACCCAGTTGTGGATTGGCTTGGCTTAGATATGATGTTTGCTTGGGCTGTGTTGAGCTTGAGAGTCCCCTTTTCCTTGTAGAAATCATGCCCATCTCGGGGTGGCAAATATGTTGAGAGATTAATGAGCACAGTTGGCCTATGGTTGGGTGAAACGTTGCAGCGACATAGTTAGTTTCTTGGGAGAACATTACATCAAGATGAGTATTTTATTTATGTGCTTTAATTCTGCAACGTTTTAATTATTTGATGACTGTTATCAATATGATGGAAATTTCATGATATATGTGTGTAGAAGAATTTTACTTCCGCTGTGTTTGATAGATCTGCACACACACGTGTTTTTAAATGTATGAATCTAATGAATGGGGCTAAGTTTATGTAAAAGCCCATGATCTGTATTCATGTTCCCTTCCTTGCGTTGGATCAATGGGAGGGGACGTGACAAGTTCATCTCTAATTCATTCATTTAAATATCACTTCTCTTCCATTCCATCCTCCATCATTGAACAAATTTATGCTACCCTTTCCATGAGAAATTAAGAAGGCAACTCCTTCCTATTTCTCCCATCCATCTTGCAGGTACCAAAGCAAGGAGCCAAGAGAAATCAAAGAAGCAAAGGACTCACTCGACAGAGAAGCTTGGAGGCCATCCTGTCATCTTCAAATTGCTCCAAAGGTGTATACATTTCAAGCCTACATTCATTGGTAAATAACAAAGGTGAAACCATTCTTTATATGTTGAAATGTCTCATTATGCATGGTTTATGAGTAGTTTAACATGTATTGATATCTTCATCTTTGTTTGATTCAATCATTTGCTTTGATCATACTAATCTTGTCTCTTGTCTAATTTTCCAGCCCATCGATATAGATTTTTCTAATGTTTGTTGCGGAAATCCATCAACATACAATATTACAATGTAGATCTTATTTGTCCTTGTAAGATCCTACAAGACCGAGCAACCTTCACATTAAACCTCCTAGGGTTGAGTGACACTGGGAACCAATATCCAATTGGATGATTTACATGGCATGTAAGGAAAAGTTCCAAGTGAGGTGATCTTGGGTATTTCTGTCCCAATTTGAGATAATTCACACTGTCAACTAGTTTATGAGTCCTTTCTCCATTGGGAAGCAAATATGAAATAATAATTTTTTTGAGAAGTTGACATATTAGATGGTTTGTTTGCTAGTTCCACTTGAAAGATATGTAATTCAAAAACCTTGAGAGGATGTATGATGGAAATATAAGGTTGAAACCTGTAAGGAATATTTTATGAGAAAAAAATTTGGTTGGTTCCCATGTTGAAGTAGGAAGTAAAGGATATAGAATTAAAGGTGTGTTAAACAAAAAATGACCATGTGATGTTGGCTTTAAGAGATGACATCCAAATGCATAAGGTTGTAGGATTGTCATCACAAAATTTGGTGGGTTGTTTCTTTGGTCAATCCATCATCTACTAGCCTATGAAGGCATGGATTGAAGCAAAGTGTGGGCCATTAGTAGGGTATTCTCTTATTTTCTATCAGCTTGGAAATGGTGATTAGCTTTCTTATTTCAAAGTGGTACGAATGCAGATAATATTTTGACTAGTCATTAGAGGTGGGGTGAAGCTTCTTAGTATCCCCTTATATTTTTGGTCAATGGAAGTATTCAAAGTAATAGACATTGCCTTAGGTTATTTTGTTGAAGTAGAGTTATGTTTCCAAGAGATAAATTACCTATCTATAGATATGATCCTAGTTGATATTGATATTAGAGATGAATTAGCTATGGAAAATTCTTTACAAAAATGATCCATTTCTCTTTATCAGTCATTAGACTATGTGAGGATGCCACCCAAATTTATATGGTGCCACAAATATGGCCACCTCACTAATAAATGTGAGTTAACATTTTTGAAGTGGGTTTGGGTCAAAAAGTCTAATTTAAATTCTTGGGGGTATACAAAATATTTTTTAGTCTCTAGTTTGAGCTCAGATAGTCCTAATAGGGTTATTTATCCAAAGGGTAATATAAAGTTTGCCTCAAAAGTGTGTTCTAAGTTGGATACAGAATAGAAGGAGTCCCCTCTTTCCACTATGATTTCAAATCATTGCATTCTAGGTGAAAATGAAGTTCAAGGGATTTTGGAAGAAACTCATCAAACTAATTTTATTTTCAAAGGGTCTTTGCCTCAACCTTGTTTAATGGATCTTATGGGTAAGTCTCTTCCCTTTTCCTCTCATTTGATTCATCAAAATGAAATGACTCATGGTTCTAGTCGGATTGAATAGCCTATGTTTGATATATTTTCATTTTTCAAGTCTAGGGGGATCTTAGGTGGGGATTCACATTTTGATATGCCTTGTAAACCTCACGATCCTCAACTCGAGGGGTCTATTTTGGATAGGTTATTGTTAGAATGCAAGCTTAGAGTTTGAAAAGTTTCCTCAGATGATTCAAGGGTCATGAATTTGAACTAGGGTGTGAATACCTATCTTTTGGAAGGCAAGTCTAAATACCTTTTAAGATATTGGTGTAAGGGTTTTGGGTCTTGTTGATAGGGTAAAATTCCCTATATCAACAGTAGAGGTTTAACCCAAAAAATAATCCCAATTAGACTCTTTCTTGTTTGGTTTGGAAAATCCCACTAGATTAATGACATGGTTACCTTTCAATGAGGTTTAAAAAGATAAGAAGATTTTGTTTGGGTTTTCTTTTAATGTTCAAACTCAAGAAGAAAGAAAATTATAGTCTTAACCTATTCAAATGCAAGAAATAAATTCTAAATCCTAACTACCCTAATGCTAACTAATAGTTCTAATTTTAAAAGAAATATGTATATGATTAGAACTAAAACTGTTATTTATTGGAGAAAAAATCCGTTCAAATAATTTAAGAGACTAAGTCAAGAAATAAACAACATAAAAGATATGAGATGAAATTATGAGTAATCAATCTTTCAATATTTATTCTTTTAGATTCCAATAATTTTATAAAAAAATAAGGAAGCAATTATAAGGAAAAGAACAAGCAACACAAAACAATCCAGTCACAAGTTAGAATCCCTCACTGCAAATTCTTAGTAGTTACCCTGAAGCAGAACAACTACAATTCCAAGACAAGCTACAAATAAGAACTTTCAGTCATAAACCATTTGCCAAAATTTTCTCAACATTCACTTCTTGAAAGATATAGTCTTTGTAATAAAAAAAATCTCTCCAAAAGGCCAACTTTGTAGTGTACTTGACCTTGAAATCAAGGTCACAGGCACATATGAACCCAAAGGAAGGATGAATAAAGTTATTGTACATTGGAATAAGGTAAAAAAAAGGAGTATAACATACCATTGATCCAATCAAAACAAACATACATGCTTTAAAAATAAATGCGATACTTTAAAACAACTATGAAACTCTCCAAGAGCTCATGCAGATGCAACACTATGCAAGCATGATAATGCAACCAGATTTACAAAATTTGATAAAATTGGACATTAGCATTAGTAAGAAATTAAAGGTGGCCATAATGATCCCAATAATGCTAACTAATCAGATTTACGGATTTGTTTGCAAACAATTTCAAACTAGATATTTTTGCCATAAAACTATGCAATTTATGGCACTCTTGTCAATCCAATTGATGACACTTTTATTAACAGTTTGGCATTGCTCATTAGGTCATATATGAAACTAACACCTACACCCATTCGATAATGTAAAATTTCAAATATAGATCTATCAAATACATCCATTAATTTATACAATAATCATATCTACTATTGCTATACAAATCACTACCGGATCATCTAGTAAGCATCCCAAATCCCCGCAAAACCAACTGTGAGTTCCAAATAAATAGAATACCAAATATATGGGGCACTCTCTAGCCACCAATGGCACTCTAGATAATTCACATACAACCATACAACATAATATATTCAATTATCCAGAGAAACTATCAATTCAATCTAGTTTTCTAGCAAAAATACGCACTTTCTAGCAATCAAACTCAGTATTTTCATCTGTGGATCATATAAAAGATATGATCAACCATGGAGGGAGAACTTGTAGAGTATTCTATAGAAAATAAAACATGAAAAAACATATTTAAAGCTTCCATTCAGACTAGGTCTCAAAACAAGGAGAAAACTCCAATTTCCAAGCCAGATTCCTCAACTAGAGTTCCATAAACCAAGCAATTTCAACTATGAATTCATGTACATATATGATCAGCCATAGAGGGAAAATTTGCAAAGTAAGATACAAAAAATAACACATAAATAAACATATTTCAAGCTTCCATTAAGATCAGATCTAAAAATCAAGGAGAAACACCGATTTCCAAGCAAATAAACCATTAGATTTGCATCCAACCATTGATATCTCTACCGAGATTTTCAACAGTAAATAGTTTAGATATGGAAACAATAGAACATCATGTAACATATGAATTTACATAAAAAAATAAATCACTTATCTTATTAATGTGCAACTAGAATCAACTGGACCACTAGCTCAAGTATCAGTTTGAGAAGCCACAACTCAATTCCTTGTTGATGTATATGTAACTTCGGAATGTATTTCACATATATGTATATTGTATTCCTATAGAGATGGTATTATTCCTCTATAAGGAAGTGTCGTCATTTATATTGTAAGTGTCGTAACTTATACTTGATGGGTTATTAGACCACCTTGTTTGGGGTCGGCCCTGTATAAGTCATGTGGGTCAAAGGGTTATTAGACCACCCTATTGGGGGTCGGCCATGTGGGTCAAAGGGTTATTAGACCACCCTATTGGGGGTCATCCCACTCAGCATTATGTTATGTGGTTAAGTTCGAGCCTACATGAGTTAGGTAAAAAGGCAAGTCAAGTCAAGTATAAATAGAGTGCGGGAGGCACTCAATTTGTTCACTCACTTCTCACACATGCACTCAAGGAGGAGTGGCGCACTTATGGAGGAGGAGGATCTGCTGCTAGGTTGTGTCTATCTCTTATGGTTGGTTGTATCATTGCTCTATCTATCTCTGAGGAAGTTATTGGGGTTTTTCACCTTTATGGTTTTCCCCAAGTAAATCTTTGTGTCTCTTGTGTGCTTGCATTATTGTCTCCATGATTGATATGCTGTAGATATGCTGTACATGTTGTTCTCTCAGTTAAGATCCTAGATCATATTGAATTAAATTCAGAAAATTTAACATGGTATCAGAGCTAGCCTGAAAGAAGGTTTGATATGGCATGTATGACACTTGTTGCACTTACGATGCTAGGGCTTGATATAGCAAAAACCAGTCATCGTATAACTTTCGCTATAAATCCGTTTTGGCGAATTTTTCGGATCTGAAATTGTTACAGGCCGAAGCTAAGATCCCCATGTACCTTGTGTCCAAAGGAAAACCTCTAATTCGTTGTACTTTGTGATTTATGATCTGTACAATATAGGGTTTCTGCCTCTTCCAGATCTGAGTCAAAATCAGGTGACCTTGGGAAAAAGGTCATAACCTAGGCTAGGAAGCTCCAAAGAAATTTCGTAAAAAGTATCAGGTAGTAGACAGACTGTACTATCTCAGGAAACTTTTTCAGAGGCCGAAGTTGAACCAGTGACACGTGGAACTCCGTACAAGTTCGCTCTCCTGTATTATCACCTTTATGGTTTTCCCCAAGTAAATATTTGTGTCTCTTGTGTGCTTGCATTATTGTCTCCATGATTGATATGCTGTAGATATGCTGTACATGTTGTTCTCTCAGTTAAGATCCTAGATCAGATTGAAGTAAATTCAAAAAATTTAACATTCCTCACCACCTGATTTATCCTCCACCCCCATACTAGGTGCAATGGTAATCCCTTGACCCCCTAGGTTCCTTAGGACATCACCATTTACCATCATGATTTATGTGTAGGTCTAGGAATAAGACAAACAATGGACATGGAGGAAATATACCAGAGTTGTCCAAGCTTGACACAAAAACCATACAACATCACAATGCTTCAAGCACAAGGTTCATTCACATAGTAGAGCATACATGGCTTCACAAGCTCAGAAGCTTACCAAGTTCCCCACATCAATGGCGTGAACCACCAAGAACAACAACTAATAAAAAAAAAAAAAAAAAACTTCACCAAAGAGATCAACCATGGATTTATAGACCAAAGAAGGTAATTATAACCCAAGAGGGTAAATCAAACCAAGGTAAGCCAAATTGAGTCAAACCAAGGGGGTAACTCAACCACAAGATGCTAACTCTAATCCAACACAAGCAATTCAAATTTCAAGGAGAGTGCTCCAAGTCACTCTACCCAACTCAAATTCATGTGTGGACACATCATCCATGAAGAGGAATCAAAATAGTGAGGTGAGGAGTTACACAAGCCAAATCATCTTCCCAAAATAGCAAAGGAGGGGTTACACAAGGAGTTATCCAACTTTTGAGGTGTCTAGGCTAAAAATAGCTAGTGAGGGTGCACTTGTGCAAGTGGGGGTTACAAAACCAAGTGTAACCTCCAAAAAGGAGTTACAAAACCACCAAAGGGGCTCAATCAACAAGTGGAATCCACCCAAGCACCCACTAAATAATGAATTAGGCTCAATAGTACCAACATAGACTAAAATAATCAAAAGTTGGGTCTGTTGTACAATGTTTGGGTGATCATCAACTAATAAATCCACCAATGCATAAATACAGACCAAGCTCAACCAAACAAGTTCTAGAGTGCTAGGAATGTTCCCATTCCCCCTCACATTTTGAATCTAGGCCTCCCATACTCTTTTAGTGGTCCCCGTTATGCCAATTGTTTTTATTAATTAATTATTTACGAAATAATAATGTCTCTCGGTCTTTAAAGACCCTTATTCTGGCACCTTGTGCCACAATAATAAACAATTACAATTTACATATGCCTGGGGCTTAACACATGGGGTATTACAAACTTCAAAAAAGCCCTTTTCTACTTCTAATTTATCTCTTAAATAGATACTAAAAGTAGTTATTATAACTAACTTATAACTTAACCCCGACTTAACTCCTAGGAGAACTTTAGTCAAGTTGATTTTCTAAATCTTTCTCATATTGTCCCCATTTTTCAAATAATTCATTACTTACAGTGAAATGAGGAAAAACATGTTGTCAGAGTGTGGTCCTTGGATCTGGAAGTTGAGTTTGATATCATTTAATATATTTGTCAACTTTGGGTAAAGCTCATTGAAGCTTTGTTACCCTTTTGATTTCATCAGTGATAAACTTCTGAATATTTTCTTTGTGAATATGGGAGATCTTATGAAGTTCATCTTTATGTTTATCCCATGCATCTTCTAAATCTTGTGCAACCAGTTTGGCATCATAGAAGTTTTTAGGTGGCCCAAAAGGTGGAAATGACATTGGTTCACAACATCTTCAATGAAATCCCATATTTTAAGACAATTAAGCCACTCATCTTCTATCGCACTATGAGAACCTTTAACCATTACACCCCAATAACTAACATCTTGTTCAAGCTCATGAATTTCATCTTCTCCAAGAATTCTAATATTATGAGCTTCATCTCTCTTGTGATTTTGAGCTTATTTAATAAAGTTATTTTGTTCTTCTATTTTCTCGTGTAGCTCTTTCCATTTCATGTTTTCTTTAGAAAATATTGAAATTTGTAAGAAGTATTCCTGTAACTTGAACACTCTTATGTAAAAGCCTAGCATAGTTTAGAAATTTGAGTGGGTTTATTCAAGTGCAAATTTGAGAAAAATAGTCACCAATCCCTGAGCTAACTTATGGTACAAAATACGATTTTCCAAATGAGCAACCTTTTGCTGCATCTTACTCACATCTTTTGTTTTTTATTGATATTTATTAATGGTAGATTCAGTCATGGCTAAACCAACATTGAGTATATCTAAGAGTTTATCATTCCAGTTGTCCATAACTTTTTATTTTGTTGTGCAAACAATAAATTTATCAAGATTAATTTTCCTTTTCCTTTGGATGTGTTTTACAATAGTTTTTTTTGTCTTTTATTATATGCAATGAGTTCCAAATCAATTGCTTTATCCACATCTTTTGGGATGGCTTGGTGATCCCATCAAAGAATAATTTCCATATTGTCGGGTGTCATAACCTCTTTAATCACAATGCCTTTTTCCTTCATCTCTAGCAAATGTTGTTTGAGCAGGGGTACTCTATGCTGGCAGGTTTGCACCATCATCTACATTTATGATATCGTGTTGTGTTGTTTATGGGGTTGCTCAATACCATGTTTACTTTTATCTTTTATTTCCATCTTTCTGGTTTCTTCTTCAAACTATCTTTTCTCTACTTCTTGTCTCAATTTTTCAGCTTGCAACTGTTCTTCCAGTTTCCTCTTTTGTTCTTCAATCCTTTTTGCCGTTCAATTCCTTTTTTCTCCTCTTATTTATTTTGTTTTTCCTTTGCCTCTTTGGTAGATTTGAGCTTATCGTTCTCTTCTTTTTCCCCGGCAGCTTTAAGTTGTCTTGTTCTTCTTGTAATTTCTTTTCTTCAATGATTTTCATTTCTTGCTCTTGTTGTTGGTTTATAATTTCATTTCTTCTATTTTCTTGTTCCTTTTGTTCCTTTAATATCTTTTCTTCCTTGGACTTTTTCTCTTGATCACGTTTTCCTTTAATTTTCTGTCTTCCTCAAATTTATTCTCTTGTTCATTTGAAGTTTCAATCATTTCCTCATGAACCTCACATTTTCTTTTAGTTAGGACATCATCCCAAGATTCTCATTTTCCAATTGTTTTTCATTGTCCATGTGCATATAAAAAAATTAAACCAACCTGACTACACTATTTGGACACTAAACCATGTGGATCATGTCTTCTAAAATTCCCTTGGGGAAACACGTATTCAAGAATTAACCTAGCTTCTTCTTTGGATTCCTAGGAATTGTTAATGCCAAACTGTCTAATGTAGAGGTAGTAAGGAATTAAAATATTTTACTTTTCCTTCTTCAAAAGGAGCATTCGTTCCATGCAAAGTGGATTGGTATGCAATCCGTGATATGAAAACTCTATCATGAACATATTTAGGAAAAAGATGTGGATTGAATGTTACTCCATAGATTCTGATATATGTATAGTATTCCTCCAAATACTAGTTCCTAATACTTTGTAACATCATTTTAGTTGTAGGTGCTATCTTAGGACATTATTTATTAAAAATTACTTGATAAAAAGGTGTAAAAAAGTATCAAGGGATTAAAGCATGGTTCCTCTTATACGTATTCTCCCATAGCATTTGACAATATACATGAACTGGGATACCATACATATTCCAACTCCATCCCAACTAAGGAAAATAGTGATTAGCACACATGGCATCCAATAGTTACATTGACATGTAAAAAGTTGGGTATCTTTCCACATTCTCCTTTTGTGCTTTCTCCACAACTATCTACAAAGACAAAGATAATATATCATCCCAATTAAAAATTGTCCCCGATGAAACAATTGAATGCACAAGTGGAACCCAAGCATCCTTAAAATGAGCACAATTAGGTTGCCCACATAATATACATATTAGAGCCATAGCATAAAGATAGGAAGTTGTGATATGAGTAGTTAGATATATGCCATCATTCCTTGACTTGAACCTTTTTCCTTCAATCCACCAACTAGCCAAAACTTTATTTGTATCATTCTTCATATGAAATTGCTCCAAAAATTCACTAGCTAGCAACATCTCTGGTTGATGGAATTTATAATACCTCTATAATTTTATAATCTGAAAATATCCAATGCAATTACCGACATCATCATGAATTGTTCTAGTGTTTGCCTTAGTATGTTGAATTATCCATTGTATAAAATCTGAACATGGTAGAGTAGGGGTTCTGGAAACAACATTGTGTAAATGATAATTTCTTATGTTGGTAAAAACAACATCATCCAGATTCCTTAAAGAAGGATCACTAGGTGGGATAATGTTAGGGTATTCCTACTCTTTGATTCTTTTGAAAATTTCTCGCTATGAGGGAAAATCAATCTGAGTTCCAATCACATCTTTAGTATCCCTGAATTCAGGTTTCACAGGTTCAATATCTAGTCTTCCTAATTAAATTCCACGAGTTCTATTCTTTGTCATTTCTTCAATCTCTATATCTGAAATTTCAATGAGTTTTCTCTTTGCTTTTGGTGATGGCTTTAGAGTCCTAGTTACTAATTTTCGAGATGGCATTTAAAAAATAAGCAACTTTTGATTAAAAACAAGAAATTAATTTCATAATAATGGCTTTGAAAATAATTGAATGTAAATTCAACCCAAATTATTTCTTTGAAGAATATTATGGAACATTTAACCATAATTCTCTTCGAATTCACAAAAAAATGAAACTACTATTCTCTATACCTTTCGTGGAGATTATGCAACTCAAATTTCATAATCAATAGCAACGGGACACTGAGCAAAATCGATATGAAATAAGAACAATGGTATACAATATGAATGAAATTGAATACAATTTTGTGGAATGATAACATGCTTAGAGGTATTTGCTAATTTGGAAAAAAAATTGAATTCAAAATCTAGTTTTATGGTTAATGCATTAACCCATTTTAAATGCACGTAGGTTTAATTATGACTAAATTAATTGGCGATATCCTCACATGCGAGAGATACAACTAACTCATTCCGAGAGTGATTATCAATGCATGATGAAGCGATACTTGAGCCAAATATTTCAAGTGCATTTAGAATCTTTTTGTAAAATTGTTGAAAAGATATGGTCGCAATCCCGAGGTTGTTGAATGTTCATATAATATAATCCATTATTGGTGAAACTCGAAAAATCGAACATGAGCCTAGTAATGGTCATAATTCAATTGAAAAAATATTGTAAAGTATGGGGATGCAACATTTCTAGAGAATCTTGGAGAAAGATTGAGCAAATCCAGAAGCGGTTTATAACTTATAACCTCAAAATTGAAAGCAATACGCCTTATCCTATTCTCCTCATAGAAGTGGGTCTTTCCCCCATTGAGAGCATGGCTATGACTAGGTACCTGATGTACAAGCACAAGATAAATAACATGGGAAACAAGAGACTTCCTAAAATTGCTTTAAATTCAAGTCAAAACCAACTATGCCTCAAGCGGAGTTGGTGTAAAGATACAATGGCTTGGTTAAACCATTGGGGCATTGATGAAAATGACACTTTACAGAATATCGATAATGTCAAAAATATTATTACCTTTAAGTTTAAAGATAAATTGTGGTGCAAGGAAAATTTAGCGGTTAAGAGAAAACTAAGATACTATAAGGAGGTCATTAAAAATAATTTGGAAGATAAGAAATATCTCTCGATAGTAACTAGTTCAAAGAAGAAAATTAATATAGCCAAGATTAGAACGAACTCCCATGAGCTTCATAGCGAAACAGGGTGTTGGTCTATTCCCAAAACTCCGTGGGTGAAAGGGTTTGCCATCTTTGTGAGTCTATGAGCGTAGATGATGGAAAATCACTTTCTCTTATAGTACCTTGTTTACACCCACATTAGATATGAGTTGCATAGTATTTGCTACAATACAAACCTTGCTAACCTCCTAACTTGTCAAAACTATAGTGAACTTGAAAAGCTTCTTACCAAGCTTTTTGAGCATAGGAACACAAGTTTAAAGTCTGATAGACCAAATTTGATCTCAGTAGACATTAATCATCATCATCATCAAACTAAGATTAGTAATACTCGCTCACCTTTATAATGTATCGGCGAAGTTTTGTAACTCAAAAATCGGCATGACTGTCAAACTGCTGCCTACGATGTCAAGACTAAGCGTTGATAATGTATCACGACTTTATAAAAGCTTAATTCAAAGTTGCAAGTTTTAATAAGAAGGTAAATATAAGTCAATTTGACAAACTTTCAAAAATTAACTTTTCACATCTTATGAACTATCACCGAAACAAGCTTTGGTGACATTGCAAAACTTGTCATTGTGTAATCTTTTAAGCTTGCACCGTTAGAGTCATTGGTGACCATATGAAAGTTTGAAAGTTGAATTTCAAGTTAAATGACAATTGAGTTTGCATGGAGCGCCTATTGAGTTTGCACAAAGCTCAATAGTGTCTCGGTCAAGAATTTGAACTCGTTTTGAGGTTGAGTTTGAAATAACCGCCGATAATGCATCGACACTAACTTTGAAGGTTTCCAAAATTCTTAAAATTATTGGCAGAGTTAAGATTTAGAAGTGTTCTTTTGATTAGAACTATGGAAATCAAGTATGAAAGTTTTGACAACAACTCCAAAAATTAGATTAAGGCATGAAAGATCAAAATTGAAAACCAAATATCAATAACAAAGTTTTAAAGGAGAAACCGATAAATTTTGAAAATTTCTTGGGTGCCTTGAAGTCTCAATAGGTCTTTGATTTGTGGAGTTGAAGTTAGGTTTTGAAAAACAATTTGGAGACAATTTGGAGAGAAGTGCCAAGTTGAAAGAGAGGTCGAAAGTCTAATTAATCAAAATCCTAGTCAAAGGTAGAACAATAGATTTTCATATGGAAGCAAAAATCTATAGTTGGGGTTCATAGAGAAAGCACAGCCCTTGAAAAGGGTACCTCATGATCTATGCAATGTTGAATATTAGAGGGTTGGGAAATCCCTTTAAAAGAAACGCCCTCAAAAGGATTGCAGATTCTCATAAGCCAGAGATCACTTTCATTCAAGAGACAATAGGTGAAGGCTAAGATATGTATGGGGATATAGGGAAGGTTTTAAGGGATTAGGGATTTATTGATACTAACTCCGTGGGTTTATATGGGGAACTTATCCTAGAATAGAATATAAGGTTCTTTTTATGTTCTAAATCATTGTCATTTGCTTCAAGTTTAGGTGTTGTTTTTTTCTCTTGGGAGCTAAGGGGGATATTTATTTTCTTCAATATTTATGGGCCATATCATGGTCGTACTTATCCTATTGCAAGAGAATTTTCACTATGAATTTGATGAGGAAAAATAATGTTATTGTGGGTACATATCTAAATTTTATATTGGCGAAATTTTAAATTTGGGGTTGTGTTGCCCACTCAAATCCGCTCGCATATTTCTTCTTATAGAGGTTGGAAGAAGTGAGTTTATTGGATGTAGAGATTGTTAAGTTGTCTCTGTCTCAGTGAAATATGAGAGTGGGTAAGACTAGAATAGCCAGAATATTAGACAAGTTTCTATTGAAAGAAGCAATTATTTATAATTGGTTTAGGATAAAGTAGTGAGTGCGTATTGGTGGAGAATATGACCACCATCAAATCTTTTTGGAAATTGGAATTGATGGTAGGAAGCTACCCAAAACATTTAAATTTAATTTGGTTTGGTTAATGGAGGAGGATTATGCTAATCTTGTTAATTTAATTGTAACTTCAGAAGATATTCACTTGTATATTTTATATTGTATTTGTATTTTATTATTGTACCTCCGACGGAGATGTTTATTCCTCTGGTCGGGAAAGTCATTATTGTACTTGGGTAATGTAAAGTCATTGAGGTTAACCCTCCATTGTAAGTCATGGCATTAGACCCTAGAGTTAAGTTGTAAATGGGTTATTAGACTCTCCTAGAGAAGTCAGCCCAGTCAGGTACAACTAGGGGCCGACCTAGTTGGGGTAAAGGTCAAGTGAAAGTAAAAGTATAAATAGAGAGGGTGCCTCTCTCATTTGGATCATTCACTCACTCAATTCACATTAGTGAGATGAAGGACAAGTTCGCACAAGTGGAGAAGAGAGAAGTTGCTGAAAACCTTTTCTATTTTTGGGTTTTACTTTTGTGACATTGTATTGGTGATCATTCTATCTCTAAGGAAGTTGCGGGGTTTTCTCCTTTATGGTTTCCCTGAGGAAAATATTTGCGTATCTTGTGTTTATGTTGTGCTTGTTATTCTCTCAGTAAGATCCTATATAACTATTGATTAAAAGTTAAAAATCTAACATGGTATCAGAGCTAACCTGAGAAGAAGACACTGTGCAGTTGCAGAAGCTAGGGCTTCTTAATTTTTGGGTTTTTCTCCACAGATCATCAACAAAAGGAGGCTAGGATAACTTGCCTTAGGAAGGCGCATCTTTCTGTCGAAGCATAAATTAATTCTGAGCATTTTCACTTTTTGGCCTCTCACTGCTGCGGGAAATTAGGGTTTTTCACAGAAGTGGAATTTTGGAGTGCAATCAACATAGGGAAGGCTCCTCATCAAAATCGAAATTTAGAGACCAAGATCAAATTTTTTGGTAGGGTAAAACTCCCAAAGAGTCAAACCCTAATTTGAATCTGGACCAGAAAAACCAGAAAACCGGAAAAAGCCAGAAATTGCAAATCATAATTTTGCAAGTCAATTTTCAGGGGTTAATTTTTGGAATCTTCAAAAACCAAGTGTACCAACTTGCTCGCCCCAGTCAAGCGCATCTTTCCATCCAGACAGAAGTTTCAAATTCCAAGTTTGAAATTTTAGGGTTTCTCTAACAAACCCTAGCCGGCTCTAGAACCAGTTTCAACAAATCAAAGTGGTAAGACCTAAAAGATTTTCTATTTCCATTTGAGTTTCTCATTAAAGATGTCTCACCACACCAAGCTTGAGGATAAGCTTGAAGGGGCTGATAACTTCCGAGCATGGAAGTATAGGATTGGGCTTGTCCTAGAAGAGAATGAATTGGACACCTATGTGAATGAAGAGGTTTCAGTTCCACAGGGAGATGAGGCTAATCCTTACACAAGAAGAACTTGGTTAACGCCAAGAGGATCATTGCTGATTCTATTAAGGATCACCTCATCCCACATGTGTCTTCCTTAAAGACACCCAAAGAGATGTTTGATTCCTTGACCAAGCTATTTGAAGGAAAGAATATAAATCAGAAGATGACCTTGCGAAACCAGTTGAAGAATGTGAAAATACAAAATGCAGAGACCATGCAGTCCTATTTTACAAGGGTCTCTCAACTCAAGGAGAAACTTGAAGCTGTGGGAGAAGATGTAGAAAATGGAGAAATTGTGATGACCACCTTGAATGGTCTTCCTAGATCATGGGATTCTTTCATTCAAGGTATTTGTGCTAGAAAGAAGTTAATCACATTCAATAGGATGTGGGAGGAATGCTCACAAGAAGAAGCTCAACTTGTAGCTCGAGAATAAAATATGAGTAATTAATACCAGGATCTCATAGCACACACCAGGAAGAATAACTCCAAGAGGGAGCATCCTCATCACAAGAAAGAAAGACACTATCACCAGAATCAAAGAAGGAACTTCAAGAGAGATCTATCTCACATTCGACTCTTTACTTGTGATGAAAGGGGACACTACTCCAAATATTGTCCCAAGAACAAAAGTAGCTCCCACAAGAAGAACAAGAACAAGAAAATACATAATGCTCATACTGTAGAGGATGATGAACCTCCAAGGAAGAGAACCAGAGAAGACAGTGAAGATTCTTCAAGTGATGAAGAGTATGTTCTAATTTTAGCTCTCATAGGAACTGTTACACATGGAAGAAATCATTGGCTTGTAGATAGAGGGGCTTCCAAGCATATGACAAGATTTAAAGAATCCTTTGTGAACCTATCTGAACATGAGTCACCCCACAAGGTGAAAATTGGGGATGATTACCAGTACCCCATAAAAGGAAGTGGTGAAGCCTCTTACAAGCTAGACTTTGGGAAGTCTTTGAAGATGAAGGATGTCCTATATGTTCTAGGACTCAAGAAGAACCTTCTCTCCATATCTGCATTGGATGCAAAAGGTATGAGGGTTGCATTTGTTGATGTCCAAGTCCTAATGTGGCCAAAGGGAAAGACTATAGATGATGCAGTTGTGATTGGAGAGCAAGAGGGAGGTTTGTACAAATTGAAGGGAAAACCTGAACAAGCTTTGGTCCATGAATCAATGGAGCCAAGTGAACTATGGCATAGGAGGCTTGCACATATGCGCTATAGAGCACTACCTCTTGCAAGCAAAGAAGATGAAGGTCTTCCAGAAATCTAGGAAAAGCATGAAGGTGTTTATAAAGGATGTGTGAAGGGAAAGAACATAAATAAGACATTTCCAAGTAGCGAGAGAAAGGCAAAAGGAATCTTGGAAATCATCCACTCCGATGTATGCGGTCTGATGTCATCCAGTTCATTGAGTGGGTATGGATATTATGTTTCTTTCATTGATGATTTTTCTAGGAAGACATGAATATATTTCTTGAAGAACAAAGATGAAGTATTCAACAAGTTCAAGTAATTCAAAGCCTTGATCGAGAACCACATAGAAAATAAAATCAAGACTTTTCGATCAGACAATGGCGAAGAGATCACATTAGAAGACTTCAAGAAATTATGTAGAGATTCAGGGATTAAGAGGGAGTTGACTACTCCATACAATCCACAGTAGAATGGCGTTGTAGAAAGGAAGAATAGAACAATCATGGAAGTAGCAAGAGAAATGCTTCATGACCAGGATCTTCCTATGCATCTATGGGAAGAAGATGCGAGGACAACCGTGTATGTACATAATCTTACTCCACATAGAGTACTTGACAACAAGACACCAGAAGAAGCTTTATCCGGTGAGAAACCAGAAGTCAACCATCTCAGGATATTTGCCTGCCCGGTGTAGATACATATTCCGAAGGAGAAGAGGATGAAGCTAGATCCTCCAGGAAAGAAGGCTATATTCGTGGGATGTAGTGAAAGCTCGAAGGCTTACATAATATATTTTCCAGGGTTCAAGAAGATCGACATCAACAGGGACATGACATTTGACGAAGACTCAACTTACAACAAATACAGAAAGCTACCTGTTGAAGACATTGAAGAACCAGAAGCACCCTGGATCCGAGATACAACAATGAATGAAGCAACCCCAGAAGAATATGAAGACCGCGAGATGGAAGATCCACAAGAATTTGTAGATCCACCCCGTGAGAATAATTCTCACAAGAGGAAACCAACATGGGTACGAGAGGAAATTCAAGATGCAGAGAGATATGGCGCTCCAGAAGGAATGCAAAGAGAAAGCAAGAGACTGAGGCCATACTCCAGTTATGTGGCCCTACTGTGCGACATCATTGACAAGGAACCTGCCAACTATGAAGAAGCGACATAAAGGCACCATAAAGGAAGGAATGGAAGGATGCCATGATCGAGGAGTACCAGTCGATCAAGAAGAATGATGTCTGGGATGTGGTCCCTAGATCGATAGGGAAGTCTGTTGTGACTTCCAAGTGGATCTACAAGATCAAGCATGTTGCAGATGGAAGCATAGAGAAACATAAGGCAAGGTTTGTGGTACGTGGCTTCTCCCAGAAAGAAGGGATAGATTATGAGGAGACATTTTCACCTGTAGCCAGGTAAACTTCCATATGATCAGTACTTTCTCTGGCTGCAGTAATGAAATGGAAGGTACATTGGATGTCAAGGCAACTTTCTTGAATGGTGTAGTGGAAGAGGAAGTGTATGTGGAGAAACCACTCAAATTTGAGACACATGATAGGGAGACTCATGTGTGCAAATTGAAGAATGCCTTGTATGGATTGAAACAGGCACCCAGGACGTGGTACGATAGGATAGACAGCTTCCTGACTAGTTTGGGATTTACCAAGAGTAAAGCGGATTCCAAACTTTACTACAAGGTTGATGAAGGGAACCCATTGATACTTCTACTTTAAGTAGATGACCTGTTTGTGACATGTGAGAATGGGCTTATTGTAGACATGAAGAGGAATCATGCTTCCGAGTTCAAGATGAAGGACTTGGGTATGATGCACTATTTTCTAGGTATGGAGGTGTGGCAGAGTACAAATGGAATATTCCTTGGACAAGGGAAGTATGCAGTAGAGATCCTGAAGAGGTTCGGGATAATGGATTGCAAGGCCATGTCCACACCTATGGAATCGAACCTGAAGCTATTAAGTGATGCTTCATCAAAGTCGGTTGATGCCACAATGTATCGTCAGATGATTGGATCTTTGATGTACCTGGCAAATACGAGACCAAATATTTGATTTGCTGTGAACACATTGAGCCAGTTCCTGATAGATCTGAGACATGTTCACTTGATTGCTGCAAAGCATATTCTGAGGTACCTGAAGGGTACGGTTGATTATGGGCTCAAGTATGATGCAAATCAGAAGATTAACCTGGAGGGTTATGTTGATTCGGATTGGGCAAGCAGTTCCATTGATAGGAAGAGCACTTTGGGGTGCTGCTTCAGTATGGGATCATGTGTGATCTCTTGGTTTAGTAGGAAGAAATCCTGCATGGCACTGAGTACAACCGAAGCAGAGTATGTCGTAGCTTGTTCAACTAGTTGTGAGGAAGTATGGATTAGGAAGCTACTGTCTGATTTGTTTGATCTCTAGTTGGACACGACTTGTATATTTTGTGACAACCAGAGTTGTGTGAAGTTTTCTGAGAACCCGGTGTTCCATGAAAAGTCGAATCACATTGAGATCAAGTACCACTATATCATGGATATGGTGCAGAGAGGAGAAGTGAAGCTCCAGTATGTTGCGATGGATGAGCAAATAGCCGATATGTTGACCAAGCCGCTAGCCAGAGTGAAGTTTTAGTACTTTAAAGAGAAGCTTGGTGTACTTTAGATTGAGGTTCCTTCCAAGGGGAAGGGATGAGTCTGGAAGACGCAGATGCACAAGAGCCATTCTCACATGGTGGTAGGTGTGTCCTCCCATGGTGCAGATGTAAGGGCTAGGGCCATTCCGACATGGTTGATGTGTGTCTTCCCATGGTCGTTGATATAAGTGACGAGCCATTCCAACATGGTTGAGGTGTGTCTTCCCATGGTCGTCGATATAAGTGCCGAGCCATTCCATCATGTTTTAGGCGTGCCTTCCCATGGCTTTTGATGTAAGTGTTGTGCCATTCTCACATGGTTGAGGTTTGTCTTCCCATGGCGTAGATGTAAGGGCAGTGTCATTCTCGCATGGTTGAGGTTTGTCTTCCTATGGCGTAGATGTAAGTGCTGAGCCTTTCCCGAATGGTGGTAGGTTTGTCCTCCCATGTCGGTTGATGTAAGTGCTATGTGATGTGCATCTGGGCTATGCTCCGTTGACGTTGATATGATCTGGACGTGATGAGGTGACAATAGGAGACGTAGGTTTTTGCAAAGGAAATATAATAAGTCCTGGTCTATACCTACTTGATGGATTGCTCGCAGAGATGATGAAGACCTACATGGAGGCTAGGCCTACATCCAACATGAAAAAGGACTAGCTCTGTAGAACTTCCTATGACGAGTAGAACTGAGAGATAACACAAATCGATGGTCGAGATGACGAGGATTGCAGTAGTAGTGACGACGACGATCTAGTGTTGATGATGATGTTCCAACATTTTTGATCCAACGACGAAGACTTGTGTTGATGAATGTGTCAAGAGAATACCTTCCTAGTTAAGAGGGAGTGTTAATGCAATTGTAACTTCAGAAGATATTCACTTGTATATTTTATATTGTATTTGTATTTTATTATTGTACCTCCGACTGAGATGTTTATTCCTCCGGTCAAGAAATTCATTATTGTATTTGGGTCATGTAAAGTCATTGAGGTTAACCCTCCATTGTAAGTTGGGGCATTAGACCCCAGAGTTAAGTTGTAAATGGGTTATTAGACTCTCCTAGAGAAGTCGGCCCAGTCAGGTACAACTAGGGGCCGACCTAGTTGGGGTAAAGGTCAAGTGAAAGTAAAAGTATAAATAGAGAGGGTGCCTCTCTCATTTGTATCGTTCACTCACTCACTCTATTTGCATTAGTGAGAAGAAGGACAAGTTCTCACAAGTGGAGAAGAGAGAAGCTGCTGAAGAGCTTTTCTATTTTTGGGTGTTACTTTTGTGACATTGTATTGGTGATCATTCTATCTCTGAGGAAGTTGCGGGGTTTTCTCCATTATGGTTTCCCCGAGGAAAATCTTTGTGTCTCTTGTGTTTATGCTTTGCTTGTTATTCTCTTAGTAAGATCCTAGATAACTATTGATTAAAAGTTAAAAATCTAACAAATCTCATAAAATCTAATTGGGTTCACTACAATGGAGATTTGAATGATTGATCTTGTATTCGGTTCAATAACAATTTAAAGAAGCAAATCATGATTGATTAGGTTGAAGGAGCAAGTAGATGACATCATGTGAAGATGAAGAGAGGAACCAAACTCTTTGCTAAGCTATTGAACCTAGAAATTCTACTGTATAAAAACAAATTGATCAGTTTCCCATACAATTGACTCATTGTCCTAATGGTGAACTTGGATTTGGGTTCGAAATGTTGACATTCTCAATGGATACCGGAGAACTCCCGAAAGATGATTCAGTGAATTTAAAGAAGATGAAATAGGTGTCTAGAAATTGGGTTAATAAAAAGAAAGTTAGGGATGGGCAAGATTTGGTGGATATTGAGAACAAGTTGGAGGCTCTAATTTTTCAATATGTAGCTGGATTTTCCAATGACATTGTTAAATCTCAAGTTAAATCTTTGAAGGAGAGGAGAAGAATAATATTTGAGGGAAAGGAAAATATTTGGAGGCTCAAAAGTAGAGCTTTGTGGCTTGCCAAAGGTGATGAAAGAATTAAGTATTTCCATCATTTTTCTAATTACGGGGTGCATGTAAATATTAAAGAGAAGA
The DNA here is from genome assembly GCA_027924585.1 of Larix kaempferi. Taxonomy (NCBI): domain Eukaryota; kingdom Viridiplantae; phylum Streptophyta; class Pinopsida; order Pinales; family Pinaceae; genus Larix; species Larix kaempferi. The sequence goes on from BSBM01000035.1 coordinate 6,969,959, forward strand.
TGGTTTGAAGGCTAGAGGCTTGGCATATTTGGTTGGACTTGTAACAAATTATTTTGGAGGCATATATAAAGAGGAGAATAGGGTTTCTATTGTTGATGTGATCAAAATGACATATTATTTTCCAAGGGTTGTGGAGGATAAAGACAATGAGAAGAAGAAGTATCCAAAGATGAGCTTCAAGAGGTGATGCACTATTTTTAAAAAGAGAAAATCCATACTTTATATGTAAGGACTATACATTTTTTCTTGGGTTTTTATGAGCTCATAGAGGTTGATCTCTCAAAGGTAATTGAGGAATCAAAGGCATCTAGAAGGACGATTGCTACTTTTAACACGACTTTCATTGCCATTATTCCTAAGTCCGACAATCCCAAGTGATTTGTAGAATTTACACCTATGTATTTATGTAATTGTGTTTATAAGATTGTAGCTAATATTATAGCGTTAAGGATTAAAAATGTTATTAGAAGCTATTTCAAAGGAGCAATTTTTTTTCTTGTAAGGAAAACAGACTCATGAGGTTGTAGGAGTTGCTCAAGAAGGGCTCCACTCTATTAATACCAAGAGAATGAAAGCAATTTTGATAAAAATGATTTATCTAAGGCTTATGATCCAATAAACTGTCTATATTTAATACTACTATTGATTCATTTAGTCTTCTACACACCCTTTATGAATTGGATAATGAATTGTGTTTGTTTTTTTTCATTTGCTATACTCATTAATGGTTCATCATTTGGTTTTTTAAGACTAGGAAGAGGCCTTAGACAAGGTTGTCGATTATCTCCACATTTTATTATTATTGTTATACAAGATCTTAGTAGGTCATTAATTGAAACTAAAATAACAAGTTTAATCAAAGGCATCAATTTAGGTAGGACATCATATATAACCCATCCATTATTTGTTGATGATATCCTATTATTCTATGATGGTTCAAGAAGGGATGATGCGAAGTTAAAACATGTTTTATATTTGTTCTATGCAACTAAATGAATTTGGATTAATTTCAATAAATCAACTATTTTGTTTTTAGAAGAGGAGGAAGATGGTTTTTTTGTTCAATTGTTTTATTGTAATCAAATAGAGTTTAATAATAGGTTGAAGTGTTTGGGGTTTTACTTGAAACCTAATTATAATGGAATAAATGATTGAAATTGATTCATTATCAAGATAAAAAAAACACTTGCAGTATAGTGTAATAGGTGGTTATTTGGGGGGGACTGATCTTGGTCAAAACCATTTTAGAACCCATTCCAATTTATTGGTTGTCCATGGTTTATATTTCCAAGGGAGTGCTTGAAAAGTATAGAAAAATGTGTTTTAGATACTTATGGTATGGACAAAGGAAAAAGGGGTATTCCATTGGTTAAATGGCAAAATGTTGCTAAACTTGAGGAACTAGGTGGATAGTGGTTAAAGGATATCTTTCAATTTAGTAAATCTCTTTCTACTAAAGGTGGATGGAGGTTGATTTCTATGTAGAGTTTTGGGTGTTAGGTTGTCTAGAATAAGTATATTGAGCTTGATTCTATAGATTACTGGACTCATAAGCCTTCAAAAAAATTACATAAAGTTTTCAATTTTTGGAAGGGTATAGTGCTTAATTTCCCTCTTATTTCCCAATGGTTGGTTTGGAATTAGGGAAGGGGGGAGAATGCAGATTGGCATTGAAATTTTAGTTGGATATGGGGATGTTTTAATGCTATCTAAAAGTATGATAAATTTATTACATGAGAGGAGCATCTTCTTCTTAAATCAAGATGCCTCTCAAGAGCTAACTATAATTTGGAAAAAAGAATGCAAGTTTGATAAGATGTAATTAGGTATTAGGGGTAGAGATGAGGAGCAATTGTTCAATTACATTTTAGATCTTAAAATGTCATGTGGGAATCAAGAAGGTCAAGGATGAGCTAATTTGGTCCAAGAATCCAATAGGAGGAAGGTATACCCCAAAACAGGTTATGGTTCTCTTTGAAGGTAATAGTGTTGGATACTTAATCCTATGAGATTATTTATATATTTTGTATATATTAGAATAAAATTGAAGAGTCATTGAGAATTTCAAAGGACCTTTTGGGAGATGGAGACAAAAAGGTTATTTCTCCATGCATTTAATAAGATTCATGTTAATGGAGATGTATCCACCATTGGATTTATTCCAAGAATGTCATGCATTTAATAAGATTCATGTTAATGGAGATGTATCCACCATTGGAGTTATTCCAAGAATGTCATGTGTTATTAGAGCCCTAGTTCTTATCATAACTCCAGTCTACTCCCTGCCATACTGCCTCCTCAATATTCCTTATGTCTTCCCTGTCATATTCTCTGCCTTTCTACCAACTCTATTGACCTTCAAACCCACCTTAAGTATTATTCGCTGTGTTTTTTACATATGTGTGCCTCCTCTACAAAACCTAATCCTAGTTTTTCCTCTACCGCACTTGTGACCTTCGTTCCCTCTCATTCCCTCTCCTTTAGTTTCATTGTGACCTACAACCTAATCTCTATACAGCCTCATCTCACCTATCCACGACCTCAATTCTCTGCAACTTGGTTCCTCCAAATCTCTACGACTTGCGACTTTATTATACCTCTATATGTGTTTCATGTGACCTACAACCTCACTATACCATTGCATGCACAACCTGTGACCTCAATATAGCTCTTCATGCATGACCTGCAACCTGACCATACAATTGCATGCGTGACCCGTGGCCTCACTATATCACTGCTTGCGTGACCTGCAACCTCAATCATATTGATCAATGTCTTCTATCATGCCAATGCCCTAATAAATGATGGAGACCAAAGGAAGGAGTTTCAGAGAAGAAAACGACATTAAATGTAATAACCACTTTGTAGCATGAGAGTTTGAATCTCTCGACTCGGATGATGATCCTCATAAATCTATTGAGGGATTAATCAGTTTGGTAACCAAATTACACAAGGAGGAACATGAATATGATGGTCCATTTCGATGCAAAATTGTTCATCGAAGGTCATTGCTTGGGGGTCATCACTGAAGGAGTCCTATCTACTCTTGAAAAGTGAATGGGGAGGAAATTAGTTCAGTTTTAATGTCATATAATAATTGTAAAAAGAGGTGAAAGTATTCATCCTAAATATTGTATCTGATATAGAAAGCATTGCACCAAAGGGATAATTTTCTTTAATACATTTTCCTCACTATAAAACTGCCTCATGTACATATGCGTAGCTATTGTATTGCTCAAGTAAGTAGACTGTTGTAGAGATTGTATTGTAAGCCTATGTTGCAGAGATTGTAGATGCTAGTGAGTATTTTAGCTCATCATTTCTTCTTATTTGAAAGAATATATTAGTTTAATAGAGACTTTGAAAGAGAGGATGCTAGAAGTTAAATAAATTTGGTTGAGTATTTTATCTGTGATTCATTTACAATTTTTAGTTTGAGTTATTTACATAATTTTTCCTATAAAGATGCATTATTTAGTTTCAATTGTTGGAGTGTTTCTCACTGGCAAGTACACATATCCATAATGGCCAAGGAAAATCAAGCACGCCCTCATTTTCAATGATCCATGGGATGGAATTTGTGAAGAAAACGATGATGTTGCACTTGAAGAACCTAAAATATACAAAGATCTTGCAATATTGAAGGGCATAAATAAAAATCATATGCATTGACTGCTACTACAATAAGTGAAGAGTTGAGTCTCCATATAGTATATGCTTAAACTTCTTATGATGTTCTAAAGAAATTGAAGGATTGTATGACTTACACTCAAAATTGGAGCTAATTCAATTGTTGCTGAAGATCTTCAATATAGATTTGAAGGATAATGATCCCATGGTTGTAGCATCTAATATTAAAGCCATCATGCATTCTATTGATGCCACTTGTGAATGTAGACTTTCTTCTCACCGCCTTCATCAAGGTAATCTACCCCACATATTCCCACTATCTTGAGTTACTTCAAGCTAGTGGCCAATTGAAAGACCTCAAATTTGACACTCTAGTGGAGGAAATTACAGAACAAGATAAATCCTTTGGAAAGAAGACATTACAACCCACTGGAGAGATTGTGTGCCTTGCTTAAAAGGGGAAGAATTAATCACATGATTCTTCTATAGGATATGGCAGCGAAATAGGACGTGGAATAAATAATTTTAGAGGCAGGGGGTAGCTGTAACCATGGAAAGAGATATGATCCTCAAAGTGTTCTTTGTGGAAAGAAAAGTTGTGAGGCAAATACATGCATAATTCCACGAGAGAATATCACAGAGAAGAAAGTGAAAAAAGAAAAAAAGAGGTAAATCTCATGAATATGCTCATTTCATTGTTTCACATTGTAATGTTGGCATAAATGAAGTTCTGTTCAATACTTCATTTACATCTTGGAGAGATACTTGGCTGCTTGACATTGGTGCTACCTACTACATGTCATATAGAAGAGACATTTTTTTAATATTTGAATGTCAATGTAGATGGTATAGTGTACTTTGTAGATAAGTCCAACCTCAAACCTAAAAGAATTGGCACCTTCGGGCTTAAATTGCCGAGATTTCCCGATTTTATGTTGCATAATGTTCTATATCTTCCAGAGTTGCATAGAAACTTGTTGTCTCTTGTGCACATTCAATAGCAAGGCCATTCCGTCCACATATTTGGTGGGAACGTTGAGATAAGGAGATCCTTTGACAACACATTCATCATGACTAGATGGGAAGATGAGAGATAGTTGAAGCTAAAATGGACATCCACAAGAGTTCATAATGTTGCTTACCACTCTTAGCATGAAGAAGGTACTTTTTTCATGTAGTCTCTTGTGGCATGCTAGATATGGAAATATTAATTATAATAGTCTTAGATGGTTAAAAAAGAATAGTGTTTTTGGTTTGCCCTCCTTTCCAAATAAATTGAAACAATGTGATGCTTGTATTCTTGGTGAACATTGTAAGCAACCTTTCCATGATTCAAATTCCAAAGCATGTAGAAAATTAGAGTTGATACACTTTGACTTTTGTGGCCCCATGCTTGTTGCTTCTACAAATGGTAATAAATATCTCATGACTTTGATTAATGATTACACTAGGATGTGTTGGGTTTTTTTATTGAAGCAAAAATATGAGGCATTTAAAAAATTTAATGTATGGATTGAAAATGATGCAAAATCTCACATTGACACTCTTAATAGTGATAATGGAAAAGAATATACCTCTAATGAATTTGAAAAATATCTTCATCAACTTGGGATTATGCATCAAACCATTGTTCCATATAATCCTCAACAGAATAGTATAGCAAAAAGAATGAACACGATACTCTTGAATATGGTACACTCCATGTTATTTTTAAAGAATGTGAAATTGATGTTTTGGGGTGATGCAATTTTGTGTGAAGTATATTTGTGAAATAGAAGTCCATATCATGATCTTGCCAACAAGAATCCATATGAAAAGTGCTATGGCCGCATTCCTTCGGTGAGGCATCTCAAGGTCTTTGGTTCCCCTTGTTAAGCCTTGATTCCTAGGGAACAAAGAAACAAACTTGGTGCAAGGAGTTGAAAATGCATCATCTTGGGGTACTCATATACCACCAAGGCATATCATCTTTATGATGAGGTAAATAAATCTTTTATTCTTTCTAGGGATGTGATTTTTCTTGAAATGAATAAAAATGACAAGTCAATGGAGAGGCAACTTGATCATATGGATAAATTTACCCATGTAAAGACATATTGTGGATTTGACAATGAGATTCTACATCTTGAAGGGGGGATCCATATCTTGGATCAATTGAGATATCTTTTTGTATCACAATATCCCCTCATGAAGAAGTTCCTACCTCTTCAAAAGAAAAATAGGTTCAATTGGATGATGTAATTGAAAGCATTGGAAGAATTAATTTGGAAAAAAATGAATCACCATATACTACGCAACCTGGATGATATGGATGTTTCATATTATTGTGGATTGAATTTATCTGCTAACCATGAACCAAATTCATTTGAATAATTTGCTTCTTATTATGAGTGGAAAGAAGCTATGTAGAAGGAATACGAGGCTTGTGAAAATCCTCACAGCAGATCTAAGAGAAGATGTATACCTCACAAGATTAATTATGATTAAGCAGGAAAATAGAAGAAGAGTGAACAATACAGTATACTGAGCAACATAATAATATGGTACAGTAGAACTCGGATAGAAGCAATAACACTTCACACACACTAATTAATTAATCACAGTATGGACAAATAAATAGTACAATGGTAGAGAGGATTCGAATGCCTAAGGTGGAAATTCGAATTAGCCTCTCAGAGTGATCATAAGATCAATAGAGTGTCATCGGAGCACAACTAGGTGTCCTCATGATCATCGGAGCGCAACTGGAAGTCTTCATCATCATCAGTGGAGTCATCAATGCTCAAGTAACTGTCAACCATCAGTCAAACTAACTCTGGTAGGTGTAACTGAGTGTAACTCAATGTAACTAAGTGTAACTGAGTGTAACTGGCTGTAACTAAGTGTAATTGAGTGTAACTGAGTGACAACTGGACTGGTAGGTGAAGAAGGGCGAGTTGCTCCATAAAATCAAGGAAGAAGGGCGCATTAAGCAACTAGAGGGCTAAAATTGAATAGTGAGAAGCTACTGGGGGTTGGCTAACTGAGGGCTAGGTGCTGGACTGATGACTGGGATGCATGCAAAATGGATGCAAACCCTAAAGGTGCATGCATGACTGAAAATGTAAATGATCAAAATACCGGTGGGACTAGGATGGAGTATAGGAATATCCTAACAAGGCTCTCATCAAGAAATGAACATGAAAGTTGGTGGACCCTCCATTTGGAAGTAAACCAGTTGGTTGAAAGTGGGTCTACAAGAACAACTAAAATCAGATGGCACCTTAAGGTGATGCCTATGACAAACAAGTTTTTTACAAAAGGAATTGACTATGAGGATTCCCCAAAAACAAAATGGGCTAGCATTCTTACTCTATTGGATTTGGATGCATAGAATGGATGGAAATTTTGTCAAATGGATGTGAAGATTGCTTTCTTGAATGGAGACTTGAAAGAGAATGCCTTCATGTCTCAACTGAAAGGATTTTTTGTGAAGGGACAAGAACAAAAGGTTTGCAAGCTCATCGAGTCTTCATATGGCTTGAAACAAGTACCTCACTCATGGTATGAAAATCTAATGGAGCATCTTTTGAAATTAAATTTCAAACACTTTAATCTTAATGATGCAATTCTATTTGTTAAGGAATTTGGAATATCCATTGTATATATTGTAGTGTATGTAGATGATTTTATGATGATAGGGAACAATGAAAGCTACGTTGCATCCATTAAGAAGGAATTGAAGAAAGGACTTGAGATGATAGATTTGGGACATCTTCACTACTACTTGTGCATTGAAGTGACTTAGAATCCAAAGTGCATCTTCATCACCAAGAAGAAGTACAACGGAGAGTTGTTAAATAGGTTTGGCATCACAGAGTGCATCTCTCTCTCTACTCCAATGGAACATAATTTGAAGCTCACATAAAAAGGAGGAAATGAATTTGAGAATGCAACCAAGTACAAACAAATTATGGGGAGTCTTATTTACCTTACCACCACAAGACCAGATATTTGATTTGTTGTTGGGATCCTTTCCAGGTTCATGCAAAAACCATGCGAAGGACATTGGTTTTCTACAAATAGAGTTCTAAGATACTTAAATAAGACTTGAGACCTTAGACTCAAATATTATAAGGTGGATGACTTCAAACTGTTTGGATATTCCGATTCAGACTTTAATGGCGATAAAGAGAATGGAGTGTATAATTTAGGCTATCATGAGTCTTGGATCAACAACTATCTCCCGAAGATCACAAAAACGACATGTTCTAACAGATTCCACAATAGAGGCAAAATATGTGGTTGCAACAGAAGCATTAAAGGAGATCATGTGCCTTAGGAAGATAATTGAATATTTGTAGTAGAAACATGGTGAATTCTACTCCTCTTATGTTTGGAAATACTTCTGCAATCAAGTTGGCGAAGAATCCTATATTCCATGATCGAACTAAGCACATAAACATAAAGTACCATATGATTTGATATCATTTAGAGGACAAGAATATTCATTTGAGACATTGTTCCACAAGTGAGCAACTTGAAAACATCTTTATCTAAGCACTCAGAAGATAAAAGCTTGAAAAGTTCATAAATATACTTGGACTTACAAACACCCTTTAGGATTGAAGGGTGGAATGTTGGATACTTAATCCCATGGGATTATTTGCATATTTTGTAAATATTAGAATAAATCTTAAGAGTCATTGAGAATTCCAAAGAACTTCTTGGGAGATGAAAACCAAAGGTCATTTATCCATGTATTTAATAAGATTCACATTAATGAAGATGTATCCACCATTGGATTTAGTCCAGGCCTATCAGATAGGATGGTTAAAATTCAATGGTGGTCGAAAGAGGTGTGGAAATTTAAATGCCCTTTAAAAGCATACATTTTTATGTGGCTAACAATAAAAAATAAGGTCATTACTTGGGATAATTTTGTAAAATGTGGATTTCAATGGGTGAATATACGTTCTTTGTGCAAGGCCTGCGAGGATTCTATTGGTCATCTTCTAATTTCATGTGCCTATACTATTTAGGTTTGGAAATACTTAAGATACATTAATGACATAAGAGATGTTTGGAATGGGGATTTTTTTAATGTATGATTAAGTTATTAGTGCACAAACCTTGCCTTGAATTTTTTTAAATATCTCCCTGTGATTGTGACTTGGGGGATCCTTTTTATGATGAAATTATTCCATCCATTCAATGTGTTGTTCTATGTAAATATATCCTAGATAATTTTCCTCCAATTATAAAGGATAGAGTTGATAGGTAGGTAGTGTTAATTTTTTATCTTTAATTCAGAGCTGCAATGATACTTGAAATCAATTATCAATCATACACATAAGCAATAACATTCGACACATGAATTTACCCTCGGGAAACCCTCTATGACTTGAGGGAGAAAACCCCAACAAAACCTTCCTTAGTATATTGATAGATAGTAGAGAATGTCTTTTACATCAAGCACCCCCGATGCAGTTACAAATCAAGAGAAAGATAAAGAAGAGAGACTTGGAATAATATATTGCACAAAGAAGAAGCACATTTCCTTCAAGATAGAAGAAAATTCACTTCACATTGGATTCCTAAATAATGTATAACATATTTATATATTCTTCTCATGCATAAGCTTATATTTTTATCTTTTGACTTTAGGATGAACTCGCCCTCCATCTGGATGCATTAATCTTGCATGAAGAAGTGTGCCCCACTTATCATGCAATGCATTAACTCATTGAATTGACTCTTAGGATGAACTTGCCCCTTAACTGAAAGCTTTCCCACTTAGTTAGGTGTCTAACTTAAGTGTCATCATGTAAGTGTCACAACTCAAGTGTCATATTTTAGTTTAACATAAGTGTTGTCTTTTAGTTTAACATGAGTGTTGTCATGCAATAACACTTAGTTAACTAGATCTTCTTTATTATCACTTAGTTAAATCTCTTAACTGATTCTTTCTTGTTAACATCACTATAGTGATCAATTCAAGTTCTCCTTTGATTTACTGAAGTCTTCATTGAAGTTTAATAATTCAAATTTCTCTCTTAATTAATTATTTATGTGCAATTCAAAGTCTCTCATATCTTATCACATCTTATCTATATATCTTGTCTTATCTGCATGGTCCATATTTTTAGCTTAATTATCATATCAAATATACTAAGGATACTTTCCCAATGATGTGATCATATTTTTCTACTATCATTCCAGGTGGTTATATGCTAAAGTGATTCACTCTAGAGGTGGCTGGTCTCTAGAGGAGACTTAATAGCTCAACCATGGTTAGTAGTACATCACACACCAAACATGATTCGACATGCAAAGCATCACCTCAACACATGGGGATCTGTCTTGACACATAAGACCTGAGCCTTGACTAGCAAGACTGTACAACATCATCACTTTGACATACAAAGCACTTGCCTCAACACATGAAGCTTAACCATTCTTGAGTCCAACTCAAGAATCTTCTCCAAGTTCTTGAGTCCAGATCAGGCTCCTATAAGGCACTACCTCGACACACGAGGCTCAATATTGACACACAAGATTGACCTAGAGAATGAATCATGCTGTTGTAACTTTAACAGTCCCTCTCAGTGAGGGAGGCATTCTCTGCCATGCCAAGCTTGTCTCGGAAGTACCCATGTCTCTGATGTAGTGATACTTCATGTCAATGTGCTTCAATCTGTCATGAAACACATGGTTTTTTGAGATCTTAATGCAGCTCTGATTTTCATAGCGAATGACAGTAGTCTCAAGCTTCTCACTAAACAATCTAGCAAGTAGCTTCCTAATTCACACAAATTCTCGGAAGGCGGTACTAGCTACAATATAATCTTCTTCTGTAGTACTCTGGACTATGGAGCCTTGCTTCTTAGTGGACCAAGAAATCATAGCTGATCCCAAGCTAAAAAAAATCTGGATGTACTCTTTCGGTCCACAATACTACCACCCCAATCGAAGTCGGCATATCCAAGTAGCATCGCTCCACCACTAGAAGCATATATGAATCCATAAGAAATAGTACCTTGAAGGTATCTAAGCACATGCTTGGCAGCAAGCCAATGTCTATGTCTTGGATTAGACATGAACTAACTCAAGATACTCATTGCATAACATATGTTTGGTCTACTATGTATCAAATACATCAAGGAACCAATGAGCTGTCTGTACATGGTAGGATACACTAGATATGATCCAGAATCTGATTCATGTAGCTTCTTTATATTAGACACCATTGGAGTAGACATGGACTTACAATCCATCATACCAAATCTGTCACATACCCCAATTTTGTAAAAATCTTGTAATTATTTTATTATATTCCTGAGACATTATGTTAAATTTAATGCTAAGTAGGAATTGATGACTCAGCAGAGTCACTAGAAATGCAATGTAATTCAGAATATTTTATTATTAATAAATAAATTATGGAGACAACAGCATGGGAGAGCTGTTAAAAAGAGGTTACTGGTCAAACTGGTGGATGGAACTAGGTGGAAAGGCAAAAGACAAGTGGCAACATCCTCAAACATTTCCTAAGTTGCAGGTGGAAACTTCCCTATATTTGGGGTCATGATTCCCCAAGAAAGAGGAATCTGAGCAGGTGGCTCATTAATGACAGTTAACCCAACAAAGACCTATGCAATCTTTTAAATAGTACTCAATGAACTGAGCTGAGGGTTCGAATTTTTTCTAGAGGGAGAAGGCATTCAGGTGAATGTTATTCAGGAATCCCATTGAGGAAGAGGGAATTACAGTAAGGAAGTTGTTTGAGAGGAATGTTGCAGAAACTTGGTTCCATTATAGTTGTTTGGGCTGAGTGAATTATTTTGCTGCACCTAGTTCCATCCAGGGAGACCAGAGCAAGCTCGGGGGTCCTGAGAAGTGCTGTCTGGGCACTCTCCAAGAGTTAGTAGGGAGGAATAGCCTCCCATTGCTGTTGTTGTCCACAGAAACAGGTTCTGTCATTTACTTCCTTATGTTTGTCGAGTCTGAATAAATGTATGAGGAGTTTATTTCTAAATGTCTGAAGAGTAATTAGTTAGTAAAATAGTATATCAGAGTAGCAATAGATAGATTTGGTATAGTTAATGTGTTTCACCATTCCTTAATATCATTATTATCCTACTGATAAGGTAATTTTACTGCATGCTGTACAATAGTAATATTGTAATCAATAGTTATTATTGTAATCATAAACCTAGTTTAATCATAATTATTAAATAAATAAGTAAAGTCTACGCATAAGTAATTTTATACTGTGTGTTACAAGATTTATTTAACAAACCGAGGAGACAGTAATAAAGTTAAACCAGATAAATTACAGTATTAAATCCTTTTCAATACATTGCAGAGGAATGGTAGTCTTAGTTCGAATATCTATAACAGGATACAAACCCTAAGATAGAAATTTAACCAGTATCAGTTAAATAAAGAAATTTATACACAAACCCTAACTAAAATTAAATCAGTCATCTCATGACAACTAAACCATTGTGTAAAAACTCTAACAGGAAACTCATCTGACCTTCGTGTTGAAAGCATAAGCAAGCTCAATACCATCAACAAGTAGAAGTAAATTCTAACTTTTGTTTTTCAACAGTGGTGTTACAAATCTTAGTCTATACCATGGCTATATCAAAAATTAGTAAACAAATGAGAGAAACTCTCAGTTACAGGATTACATCGCCATAAACTAAAGATTTTAACAGCTTAAATAACCTAGTTAACGTTTACAAACAAAAGGAACTGCAGATCCATATTTAACTCAGTATTGAGTGTAATTATTATAGAATAACTTCCACTAAACTCTCTTTCTCGACAGAGTCATAATCATAACAAAAGATCAAGAAACAAAACAGAATCACGACCGTAGAGATTGAATTGTAGCTTATCATTCCAATTCTTACTACAATAATTTTCTTTTATCAATAGTTAAATAACCTAGTTGTTTGTTTAAAAACCAAAGAAATAGCAGAATAATATTCTAGTTCATTGCCGAGCTTCAACATCATTTCATTAGCTTTCACTTGGCTCTCTAATTTATCAGCAGAGTCAAAGTTGCAGTAATGAAACAAGCTTTTAAATTATACTACAACTGTAAGAATTGGGTAGACCATAACAGACCAGTAAGTACAAGTAAAAGTAACGCTGATAATGAAGCCAAAGCTTCCACTTACAGTCGTATCATAAATTAAAAAAAAAGGGGGTATACACTAGTTACTTTTGTACCTGGGCAAGACCAAACAAAATGCACGCTAAACGAGCTCAAAATTTCAGGAGAAAGCTATAGCAGGTCGTAATATAAACAAACCCTGGGTAAAACCCTGAGTAAAATTTAAAAGCCCAGTATTAAAACAACATGGCCGTAACATCATCTACAACAGGCTCATAGCCTTTGTCTTCTCTCCTTTTATACATCAAAATTTCTGTAGCAGACCCTATCTACTAAAAACGAGAAGAATAAATTACAATATTGACCGAAGCCATAATATTTCATTCACATCACAGGGTTACACCTGCTAAGAAAATTTGTGATAACACGCAGTTACAAGACCCAACAGAACGGATTTAGTCACAGAAGTTGACCTTTCAAAGTCCAAACCCTAACCGTTCTAACCAACCATCAAGGAGGAAAATGCCATGGTGAAAACCAGGCTTACTCGGAATGCCATTCGTCAAAGTTTGGTGCCATCCACGCCTTCGATAGGGACCAGGACCTGCAGTGATAGAGTAACACCAGTTAAAAGCTAAATTTTGAACAAATCCTTTTCTATTAACTGAAAAACCAAGGAGCAATACCGTAACTTACCAGCGAACTGAAGAAGTTCAAAACACAGTATTTATTCTGTCAACCATGAGCAGAGAAGGTGCAAAAACCCTATCCTTGACACTGGAAGAACGAGATGGTAGAAGCAACAGGTGCCTTCCACGATGGAAGATTTTATAAGCACCAACTTAGCAGATACAGTCACGCCGTGACAAGGTTAAGATGGGTAACAAAGAGGATAAACCTTGGACTCATAACAAACTGATAGTTGCCAATAGCAAATTAAAATGATCCCTAGCAACACATTGGATAAGCATGAAGGCTGGGAGCAGCTGGGAAACTGCTAGCACACAGTAACAGTAGCACAGGTAAAAACCCTAGTTGTTTAAATAACAGTCGTAATGGCTAACAACAAGGTATATAATGGTTCCCAAACGAAGCAATTGGACAAGCACGAAGAAACTGTAGCAGCATGGAAGTTTCTACCACCAGAACCTCAGCGAAACTGGATAGGAGGGTTCACAGAGCGATCGAGCCCGAAGGCGAGGGAGAAGTGCCCAGCTAGGGTTAAGTCAACATTATATATTACCAACACTTGGTCTAAAAGCCACCACGTAGCACCCGAATATTTTCCATGCAGTGGGTCAAGGATCCAATGTTCCATGATGAGTTTTAAATCATTGGTGTTTCAATTAAAATCATAGAGTGGGTACATTACAATCAAAGAATAATCAAACATGAATATTCTAATATGGTCGAGACACCATAATTTTTACACCCACTATATAATCCATGTTAAACAATGCCTTCGAAGTTTGCCTAGTGAACATAATTACTTTGCCCTACAAACAACAAAATTATGCATTATCCATAATGTTCAAGGTTACGATGAGACTTTCATCATTGATTGAGAAATAAAAATCATAGCATGAGTAATAGAATTATTCATGGTTATCCATAAAGGTTGAAGTAGCATAGTTTCCATGTTATCCTTTTAACAATAAAAACAATAGGATAAAACCTTCAAATCTTACATTGTATAGATTAAACCTTGACTTAATAATTCATGTTATATAACCATTCTTCAAAACTCAGTCTTGAAATATTCTAGACATAGAGAAAGTGTTTTGCATTATGAAAGTTATAGGGATAAGGGTGTAATGTAAGTTATAAGTGGTTCAGAACAATAATTTCCACATACCCTAGTCTCATGGGAAGAGACAACAGATATGGCATCTCTTCTAAGTCTCTAAGATAAGGGTGACAATGTTGGGTAACTCATAGTTCTTAATACTTTGACAATCATGGAAATAGGAATAATTTTTCAATCCAAACAAACCCTGAAAGGTCAAAAGAGACCTGTAACTGACAGGATAAATTGTAAATGCTAGAAACAAGCTAAGTATATATATGGATAATTTCAGTTCTTGCATAATGGAAGGTGTGAATCAAAAATATATTCTGACATAAAACTGGGCTTGATACAATAATTATGGTTGAGTAAAAACTGATTTGGGTATGGTCACCCTGTTGTATTTCTACAGTGCTAGAAATGAAGTACAATTGCATTACAAGAACAAATACTCATAGAGTTAGCTAACCCATTTTTGGTTCTCAAGAAAACATAGCTATCTTACTCTCTAGTAGTTCTAATTCTATAACAGTAAGTTCAGAAGTAGGTCATAGTATGAAAGCTACCTTTTAAAGTTTGATAACAAGGTTAGACCTTTTTACTGAATGCTCTGGTACAGCTAATGGACTTATAACACTTTAAAGATTTAATTGCAGCGGCCCGAACTTACCTGTATATCTGTAAAGGGAAAGAAACCTGTTGCATTAGCTCGGAAGCTAAGTAAGCCCAGTCTGTCATAGTAATTTCCCCCTTGTGATTGAAGAACAGAAAACAATCAGCAACGGTAAAGAAACTCATATCAAAATCTAAGTATAACAACAGATCATCCAGACATATTTATTATCACTTAACTAAACAAACAGATCATGGAATGCATTTAATAACATTAATTTCTATTTAAAAAAAAATTTAATTTTTTCAAAATTTTTGGGTTTTGACATTTGGTATCAGAGCATGGTTCAAATACTAGGCCTTGATATGGCCCAACTAGTTTCCGTAGAACGGTGACAATGAAAAGAAAATTTATATATATATATAATGTACTAATTTGTATTTTTGTTTCATTTATACAGAGCAGAAAAATTTCTTTTTTTTCTGAATCTAACAAACAGGTATGGAAAAGCTAGGAGAATATACTGAGGAGGAATCTCCAAACACTGAGACAAGACAGATGTCTAGAGAACCTGTGATAGAGGAGGCAATTGCTCACTCCTCAGAGCTGATGCACACTATAAAGGGTTTAAAGACTGAGATAGAAACAGTCAAGAAGGATAATGAAAGGATTCTGAAAACTCAAGAGCAGTTAAATCAAATTTTGATAGAAAAATTTCAGACTGAAGGAAGAAGCAAAAGAGCTGAATCTGAAGAAGCTAGTCATCAAAAAGGGTCAAAAAGGGTGAAACTAGTTAAATCAGACAGCAGTTCATCCTCTGAAGGAAGAAGGGAACAACACAGCTATCACAATACTAGTGACAACAGTGAGGCTGAGTTGTATAACATAAAGAAAAAGTACAGACCTTATGAAGAGATTTCGGGCGAGTTCAAGAAAATAAAACCCCCAACCTTCAATGGAGAATCTGAAACAGGAGAAGAGGCAGAATCCTGGTTGTCCAGGATGAGAAAATATTTCCAGATATACAACTATTCAAATCAGCTGAAGGAAAGAATGGCCATCTATAACCTTTCTGGAAAGGCGGACATATGGTGGCAAGACCTGAAAAGGGTCAAGGGGATCAAAGAAAAAGAAGTCAATTGGAGTACCTTTAAAAGGTACTTCAAAAAGAAATTTCTGTCTGAACAATACTATGAAGAAAGAGCCAAAGAATTTTATGAATTAAAGCTAGGATCTATGACTATGAAGGACTTAAACAACAAGTTCTTAAGCCTGTTAAAGTATGTGCCGTACTTTGTTGAAGAGAAACCTAAAGTACAACGGTTTCTCAACTGCCTACCGTATCATATAAAGGACAGAATCGAATATGATAACCCCAAAACTCTGGAAGAAGCCATGCGAAAGGCTAATTTCTGTTTTGAACAGAATAAAAAGAAAGAAGGAATAGCTAACTGGAAGGCTAAAAAGAACAGTAATCAGCTGGAGTACAGGAAAAAGGAGTTTGTACCCCAGAAAAATTTCAAGAATAACAAGAACAGAAACCATTTTAATGGTAAAAACTTCCACGGAAGCAAAAATGGAGTTGCTAATAATTCCAACAATTTCAAGGGCAGCAAGGAGGCTTCTAACAATCATGGAAATTACACTAAGAATTTTGAATGAAAGGAGCCTGTTAAGTGCTGGGAGTGCAATGGCCCACACTATGCTTCAGTTTGCCCAAATCGGAAGAAACCAAGCAGCAATATTCATACAATACAAGATGAAATGACTGTCGGAGACTTAGCAAGAACTATGCCCCGAATTAATGCAGCATTGGAGAACCGCCAAGATGATTATCAAACTTCCATGGTGGAAGTAGGAGGTATGGTTAACAAAACCCCTGTAACTATTTTAATCGATCCAGGTGCTAGCCTTAGTTATATTTCACTGCATATAGTAGAAAAATGTAATCTGACTGTTGAAAGGTTTGATAACTCTTGGTCAGTACAACTAGCCACTGGGGAAAAAAGGAAGGTGAACTGTTATGTTAAAGAATGTACTTTAGATATGAATGATTTTAAAACTACTGTTAAATTAAATGTTCTGCCACTTGGCTCGTATGACATACTTATCGGTATGGACTGGTTAGAACAGCATAACGTAGTTTTAAACTGTTTTGACAAAACTTTTACATGTGTGAATAAACATGAACAGCCTGTAACGGTTAAGGGTATTCCTAGGAAAACTATAATCAGGCAGATTTCTGCTTTACAACTTAAAAGAGCAGTCAGAAAAGGGTGCAAAGCCTATGCTGTAACTATTACAGATGAGGTAGTTAAATCTGATTTCAGCAAGATAAAAGTTGAGGATCTTCCTGTAGTGAATGAATTTACTGATGTTTTTCCGGAGGAAATTCTAGGATTACCTCCCAAGAGAGAACTGGATTTCACAATTGAGCTGGTACCAGGTGCTGTACCCAGTTCAAAAGCTCCGTATCGTATGAATATTTTGGAGCTTAACGAATTAAAAACTCAGTTAAAGTAATTAATAGATAAGAATTACATTCGACCCAGTGTGTCCCCTTGGGGAGCACCAGTAATCTTTGTTAAAAAGAAAGATGGAACTATGCCACTCTGCATAGATTACCGTCAACTAAACAAGATGACAATTAAAAATAGATATCCGTTGCCTCGCATAGATGATCTGTTTGATCAGCTACGTGGAGCTACGGTGTTCTCTAAGATAGACCTGAGATCGGGTTATCATCAGGTAAGGATTAAAGAAGAGGACATATTCAAGACAGCTTTCAGAACGAGGTATGGACATTACGAATTTGTCGTAATGCCATTTGGGCTTACTAATGCCCCAGCCGTCTTTATGTGTCTAATGAATAACATAATGCATAAATACTTAGATAAATTTGTTGTCGTATTCATCGATGACATTTTAATTTACTCTAAAAACGAAGAGGAACATAAAGAACATTTACGGATAGTCTTACAAGAACTGCGAGAACAGCAGCTTTTTGCGAAGTTCAGTAAGTGTGATTTCTTCAAGGATGAAATCCAGTACTTAGGTCACGTAGTCACCAAGGAAGGGATTTCAGTTGATCCTGAAAAGATCCGGGCAATTGAAGAATGGCCAGTACCAAAAGATGTAACAGATGTTAGGTCCTTCATGGGAATTACCGGTTATTACCGGAGATTCATTGAAGGCTTTTCAAAAATAGCCAACCCAATCACTTCCTTGCAAAAGAAAGGAAAGAAGTTTGATTGGAACGTGAAGTGTGAAGAAAGCTTTAAGAAATTAAAGACTTTATTAACAACTGCGCCTATTCTAAGAATAGCAGATCCTAATAAGGATTTTGTGGTCTGCACCGACGCTTGTAATGATGGTCTAGGCGGAGTGTTGACTCAGGATGGGCATGTCATTGCCTATGAGTCCAGGAAGCTGAAGATTCATGAAAAGAATTATGCCACTTATGATTTGGAATTAGCTGCTGTTATTCATGCTTTAAAGATGTGGCGACACCACTTAATAGGCAGAAAGTTTACTTTAATGACTGATAATAAGGCTCTAAAATACCTTTTAGATCAGCCTAACTTAAATTCAAGGCAAGCCAGATGGTTGGCCTTCTTAAGTGAATACGATTTCAAAATTCAGCACATAAAAGGGAAGGAAAATAAGGTGGCTGATGCTTTGAGCAGAAATGCAAAGCTGAATTTTACAACAGCTATCAACACTTATACCTCTGATTTAAATGAACAACTGACTAAAGGGATAAAATTGGATGAAATTTATCAAAACTTACAAGCTACAGCTAAAGAAGAACCAACAGAAAGTTTGGTAAAGGGATATAGTCTAAATAAAGATGGATTTTTATTGTTTCAAGACAGATTGTATGTTCCGAATGTATCTAAAGCTAAACTGTTAATTCTGGATGAAGTTCATAAAACCCCTTACTCAGGGCATCCAGGCTACCAGAAGACTGTCACCATGTTGAGAAAAGATTATTTTTGGCCTAATATGAAGTCTGAAACAACTGAGTATATAGCTAGATGTTTAGACTGTCAACAAGTAAAAACAGAACATTAGCATCCAGCTGGGTTATTACAACCTTTTCCTATCCCTAGTTGGAAGTGGGAAATAATCAGCTTAGATTTCATTACTGGATTACCCAGAAATCAAAATCAGAATGATTCAATTATGGTGGTAGTAGATAAATTGAGTAAATCAGCACACTTTATTCCTGTTAAAACCACTTACAAGGCTGCCAACATAGCTGATATATTTTTGAAGCAGATTTTTAGGTTACATGGTGTTCCAAAGGTTATTATTTCAGACAGGGATCCTAAATTCACAGGAAATTTCTGGAAATCTTTGTTTAAAGGATTAAACACAACTTTGAATTTCAGCACTTCTTTCCATCCTCAGACGGACGGACAAACTGAAAGAGTTAATCAGGTATTGGAAGATCTGCTAAGAATGTATGTTAAGGATCAACCAGGTAAGTGGGAGGATTACTTATATTTAGCAGAATTTGCATACAATAACAGCTATCAATCATCAGCTAAATTTAGTCCTTTTGAAATTTTGTATGGGCGTAAATGTAACACTCCTATCTCTTGGAATAATCCAGTAGACAGATTATTGTTAGGTCCTGAATTATTAAAAGAAATGGAACAGATTGTGAAACAAGTGCAGGAAAATTTGAAGATTGCCCAGGATCGGCAAAAGAGCCAAGCAGATTTGAAAAGAACTCCTAAAGAGTTCCAAGTGGGTGAACATGTGTTCATAAAGGTAAGACCAAAGAAGAGCTTTCTAAGATTGGGGAGTTGTGCAAAATTAGCACCACGTTACTGTGGTCCATTTGAAATTTGATCTAGAATTGGTCAAGTTGCTTATTAGCTAGCATTACCACCTAATTTAAAAGTGCACAATGTTTTTCATATTTCTGTTCTGAAAAAGTACGTTCATGATGCTACTCATGTTATTGATTGGAACATTGTACAGGTAGAACCAGAAGGGGAAGTTCTGGTGGAACCAGATTGTATCCTCGGGAGGAGGGAAATTACTCTACGGAACCGCACAATTGGACAGCTGAAGGTGCAATGGAAGCACCTTAGTCCTGAAGAAGCTACCTGGGAACTGGAAAGTAAGATGCGGGAAGCATACCCAAATCTGTTCCAGAAGGTGGCTGAGGATGAGGAATAAGTAACATCGAGGACGATGTTACATTTTAAGGGGGTGTGTATGTCACATACCTCAATTTTGTAAAAATCTTGTAATTATTTTATCATATTCTTGAGACATTATGTTAAATTTAATGCTAAGTAGGAATTGATGACTCAGCAAAGTCACTAGAAATGCAATGTAATTCAGAATATTTTATTATTAATAAATAAATTATGGAGACAACAGCATGGGAGAGCTGTTAAAAAGAGGTTACTGGTCAAACTGATGGATGGAACTAGGTGGAAAGGCAAAAGATAAGTGGCAGCATCCTCAAACATTTCCTAAGTTGCAGGTGGCAACTTCCCTATATTTGGGGTCATGATTCCCCAAGAAAGAGGAATCTGAGCAGGTGGCTCATTAATGACAGTTAACCCAACAAAGACCTAGGCAATCTTTTAAATAGTACTCAATGAACTGAGCTGAGGGTTCGAATTTTTTCTAGAGGGAGAAGGCATTCAGGTGAATGTTATTCAGGAATCCCATTGAGGAAGAGGGAATTACAGTAAGGAAGTTGTTTGAGAGGAATGTTGCAGAAACTTGGTTCCATTATAGCTGTTTGGGCTGAGTGAATTATTTTGCTGCACCTAGTTCCAGCCAGGGAGACCAGAGCAAGCTCGGGGGTCCTGAGAAGTGCTGTCTGGGAACTCTCCAGGAGTTGGTAGGGAGGAACAGCCTCCCATTGCTGTTGTTGTCCACAGAAATAGGTTCTGTCATTTACTTCCTTATGTTTGTCGAGTCTGAATAAATGTATGAGGAGTTTATTTCTAAATGTCTGAAGAGTAATTAGTTAGTAAAATAGTATATCAGAGTAGCAGTAGATAGATTTGGTATAGTTAATGTGTTTCACCATTCCTTAATATCATTATTATCCTACTGATAAGGTAATTTTATTGCATGCTGTACAATAGTAATATTGTAATCAATAGTTATTATTGTAATCATAAACCTAGTTTAATCATAATTATTAAATAAATAAGTAAAGTCTACGCATAAGTAATTTTATACTGTGTGTTACAAGATTTATTTAACAAACCGAGGAGACAGTAATAAAGTTAAACCAGATAAATTACAGTATTAAATCCTTTTCAATACATTGCAGAGGAATGGTAGTCTTAGTTCGAATATCTATAACAGGATACAAACCCTAAGATAGAAATTTAACCAGTATCAGTTAAATAAAGAAATTTATACACAAACCCTAACTAAAATTAAATCAGTCATCTCATGACAACTAAACCATTGTGTAAAAACTCTAACAGGAAACTCATCAGACCTTCGTGTTGAAAGCACAAGCAAGCTCAATACCATCAACAAGTAGAAGTAAATTCTAACTTTTGTTTTTCAACAGTGGTGTTACAAATCTTAGTTTATACCATGGTTGTATCGAAAATTAGTAAACAAATGAGAGAAACTCTCAGTTACAGGATTACATCGCCATAACCTAAATATTTTAACAGCTTAAATAACCTAGTTAACGTTTACAAACAAAAGGAACTGCAGATCCATATTTAACTCAGTATTGAGTGTAATTATTATAGAATAACTTCCACTAAACTCTCTTTCTCGATAGAGTCATAATCATAACAAAAGATCAAGCATCAAAACAGAATCATGACCGTAGAGATTGAATTGTAGCTTATCATTCCAATTCTTACTACAATAATTTTCTTTTATCAATAGTTAAATAACCTAGTTGTTTGTTTAAAAACCAAAGAAATAGCAGAATAATATTCTAGTTCATTGCCGAGCTTCAACATCATTTTATTAGCTTTCACTTGGCTCTCTAATTTATCAGCAGAGTCAAAGTTGCAGTAATGAAACAAGCTTTTAAATTATACTACAACTGTAAGAATTGGGTAGACCATAACAGACCAGTAAGTACAAGTAAAAGTAACACTGATAATGAAGCCAAAGCTTCCACTTACAGTCGTATCATAAATTAAAAAAAAAGGGGGTATACACTAGTTACATTTGTACTTGGGCAAGCCCAAACAAAATGCACGCTAAACGAGCTCAAAATTTCAGGAGAAAGCTATAGCAGGTCGTAATATAAACAAAGCCTGGGTAAAACCCTGAGTAAAATTTAAAAGCCCAGTATTAAAACAACACGGCCGTAACATCATCTACAACAGGCTCATAGCCTTTGTCTTCTCTCCTTTTATACATCAAAATTTCTGTAGCAGACCCTATCTACTAAAAACGAGAAGAATAAATTACAATCTTGACCGAAGCCATAATATTTCATTCACATCACAGGGTTACACCTGCTAAGAAAATTTGTGATAACACACAGTTACAAGACCCAACATAACGGATTTAGTCACAAAAGTTGACCTTTCAAAGTCCAAACCCTAACTGTTCTAACCAACCATCAAGGAGGAAAATGCCATGGTGAAAACCAGGCTTACTCGGAATGCCATTCGTCAAAGTTTGGTGCCATCCACACCTTCGATAGGGACCAGGACGTGCAGCGATATAGTAACACCAGTTAAACGCTAAATTTTGAACAAATCCTTTTCTATTAACTGAAAAACCAAGGAGCAATACCGTAACTTACCAGCGAACTGAAGAAGTTCAAAACACAGTATTTATTCTGTCAATCACGAGCAGAGAAGGTGCAAAAACCCTGTCCTTGACACTGGAAGAACGAGATGGTAGAAGCAACAGGTGCCTTCCACGATGGAAGCTTTTATAAGCACCAACTCAGCAGATACAGTCACGCCATGACAAGGTTAAGATGGGTAACAAAGAGGATAAACCCTGGACTCATAAAAAACTGATAGTTGCCAACAACAAATTAAAATGATCCCTAGCAACACATTGGATAAGCACGAAGGCTGGGAGCAGCTGGGAAACTGCTAGCACACAGTAACAGTAGCACAGGTAAAAACCCTAGTTGTTTAAAGAACAGTCGTAATGGCTAACAACAAGGTATAGAATGGTTCCCAAATGAAGCAATTGGACAAGCACGAAGAAACTGTAGCAGCATGGAAGTTGCTACCACCAGAACCTCAGCGAAACTGGATAGGAGGGTTCATAGAGCGACCGAGCCCGAAGGCGAGGGAGAAGTGCCCAGCTAGGGTTAAGTCAACATTATATATTACCAACACTTGGTCTAAAATCCACCACGTAGCACCCAAATATTTTCCATGCAGTGGGTCGAGGATCCAATGTTCCATGATGAGTTTTAAATCATTGGTGTTTCAATTAAAATCATAGCGTGGGTACATTACAATCAAAGGATAATCAAACATGAATATTCTAATATGGTCGAGACACCATAATTTTTACACCCACTATATAATCCATGTTAAACAATGCCTTCGAAGTTTGCCTAGTGAACATAATTACTTTGCCCTACAAACAACAAAATTATGCATTATCCATAATGTTCAAGGTTACGATGAGACTTTCATCATTGATTGAGAAATAAAAATCATAGCATGAGTAATAGAATTATTCATGGTTATCCATAAAGGTTGAAGTAGCATAGTTTCCATGTTATCCTTTTAACAATAAAAACAATAGGATAAAACCTTCAAATCTTACATTGTATAGATTAAACCTTGACTTAATAATTCATGTTATATAACCATTGTTCAAAACTCAGTCTTGAAATATTCTAGGCATAGAGAAAGTGTTTTGCATTATGAAAGTTATAGGGATAAGGGTGTAATGTAAGTTATAAGTGGTTCAGAACAATAATTTCCACATACCCTAGTCTCATGGGAAGAGACAACAGATATGGCATCTCTTCTAAGTCTCTAAGATAAGGGTGACAATGTTGGGTAACTCATAGTTCTTAATACTTTGACAATCATAGAAATAGGAATAATTTTTCAATCCAAACAAACCCTGAAAGGTCAAAAGAGACCTGTAACTGACAGGATACATTGTAAATGCTAGAAACATGCTAAGTATATATATGGATAATTTCAGTTCTTGCATAATGGAAGGTGTGAATCAAAAATATATTCTAACATAAAACTGGGCTTGATACAATAATTATGGTTGAGTAAAAACTGATTTGGCTATGGTCACCCCGTTGTATTTCTACAGTGCTAGAAATGAAGTACAATTGCATTACAAGAACAAATACTCATAGAGTTAGCTAACCCATTTTTGGTTCTCAAGAAAACATAGCTATCTTACTCTCTAGTAGTTCTAATTCTATAACAGTAAGATCAGAAGTAGGTCATAGGATGAAAGCTACCTTTTAAAGTTTGATAACAAGGTTAGACCTTTTTACTGAATGCTCTGGTACATCTAATGGACTTATAACACTTTAAAGATTTAATTGCAGCGGCCCGAACTTATCTGTATATCTGTAAAGGGAAAGAAACCTGTTGCATTAGCTCGGAAGCTAAGTAATCCCAGTCTGTCATAGTAATTTCCCCCTTGTGATTGAAGAACAGAAAACAATCAGCAACGGTAAAGAAACTCATATCAAAATCTAAGTATAACAACAGATCATCCAGACATATTTATTATCACTTAACTAAACAAACAGATCAAGGAATGCATTTAATAACATTAATTTCTATTTAAAAAAAAAAAAAAAAATTTCGAAATTTTTGGGTTTTGACAAAATCTCCGCAACACATCAACTTTGTACTTTCCTTGTGAAAAGAAGATCTCATATTTCCATTGCCAAACTTCTAGACCAAGAAAATAGTGCATAAGACCTAAGTCTTTAATTTTTAACTTAGAAGTGAGCTCCCTCTTGCACCGAGCTATCTCTTGCTCCTCTCCAGTAAGGAGAAAGTCATCAACATAGAGAACCTAGATCAATGTTTGGTTATTTACAACCTTAAAGTACAAGTTGGGGTTAGCTTCACTTTTGGAGAAGCCCAAGATCAAAATATAGTTGTCAATCCTTGAATACCAAGCCCTCGGGGCCTGCTTAAGCCCATATAAGGATTTCTTAAGTTTTCATACATGGGAATCCTTCCCATGAACTAAAAACCCCTCAGGTTTCTGTATGTAAACCACTTCTTCAACTTCACCATTGAGAATAGAAATCTTCACATCCACCTGGTGAAGTTTCCAACCCAAAAATGAAGTAAGGGAAATTATGGTTCGAATAGTAGTGTACCTAGCCACAAGAGCGAATGTCTCATCATAGTCTATCTCTTCTTTCTATGAGAAACCACGAGCCACAAATATTGCTTTATACTTTTCAATACTTCCATCAACTGCATGCTTCATTTTATAAAGCCACTTGGAAGTTACTATTGACTTCCCATAAGGTTTAGGTTCCACTTCCTACACATCATTCTTCATGATAGATTTATAGTCTTCTACAATGGCATATTTCCAAACTTGTTGCTTTGAGGATTCCTCATAGGTAGAGGGTTCTAAATCACTGATGTGACTCATCTGTGCTACACATCCTGAAAATATTTAAGGTCTCTTTCACTCTCTGGATGAACCTGGAGGTGCTCCATGCTTTTTTGCCTCTTGCAGAATGTCTTGACACCATGCATATCTCCTCTTATCAGGAGATTCATCAAGTGATATTTCTATCAGATCTTATGGTTCTTCAGGATCAAGCGGATCTATGGACTCTTCTGGATTCTCCCTCTCAACATCTGAAAGGGGAGAATCAGAAACTGGATCCTCCATCATAGGAGTATCATGCTACTCCATATCTAAATCACATTGAAGTTCTTTGAAGCGCTTAAAGGCAACCTCTTCATGAAATGTTACATCTCTGCTGACTTCAATGTTTCTTTATCCTGAAACATAGATTCTGTAAGCTTTGGAGGATTCACTATATCCAACAAATGTTCCTTTCTTTCTAGATGGATCCATCTTTGTCCTCTTTTATTTTGGTACATGAATGTAGACAAGAAAACATAAAATATTCAATTGTCTAATATTTGTTTTTTCACCAGTGAAAACCACTTTAGGAGTCTTTTCTCCCAAGATAGCATGAGGGATTATGTTCTAAATATAGACAACAATGCTGGAGGATTCTTCCCATAAGGATGTGGGAAGATCTTGATCACACATCATGGATTTTGCAGCCTCACATATTGTTCTATTCTTTCTTTCAGCAACCCCATTTTGTTGGGGGTTGTAGGGTACAATCAACTGTATTTTTATTCTCGTGTATCGACAGAAGTCCTTGAAGTCATGGGACTCAAACTCTCCTCCATTATTATATCTCAAAGCACAAATGTGCTATCAAGTCTTATTCTCAGCTAGTGCTTTAAACTCTTGAAACTTGTTGAAAGTTTCACTCTTTGCCTTCAGAAAATAAGCCCATGAATTGTGAGAGAAGTCAGCTATGAAAAGCACATAATACAAATAACCACTCAAGGAGGGTGTAGACATAGGACCACATAGATCAGAATGAATCAAGTCAAGGATCCATTTGGATCTTTTGGTACTACTTGCAAAGCTCTTCTTAATGTTCTTGCTAAGAGAACAACCTCTACAAACACTATCAAAACCATATTTAAATATGGGCATACCTTTCATCATCTTCGACAATCTAGGTAGCGCTTTGAAATGGAGATGACCAAGCCTTCTATGCAAAATCCCACATGGACTGATTGTGTCATCGATAATGGCTTGAATGAGCTTTCCAAGAACTTTGTGTATGCCTCCCTCTCTAACTCCAATCATAGATGCATAATTCAAGTCTTCATGCTAAGGACACAAGAGCGCTTTGTTGTCCATAAAGATAACTCTGAATCATTTATATTCTAGAACCAAAACATATAGGAGGTTCTTCTTCAATCCAGGGACAAAAAAAATTTCATCCACATGCAGTACATCTCCTGATTCCAACTAAAAATAAGTGGATTCAATACCTTGGATCGAATAGGTGGTATTATCTCCAAGCTCCACCTTACAACAAAAATTATTTTCCTTCAGATCTTTGATAGTGCTCCTATATCCATTCATGTGCTTGGATGTGCCATTTTCCACCAACCATGTCTCAACACTAGTGGTAATGGATCTAGAAAGTGCTGGGAAAAGATAGTACTCCTTCCTCATCTCTTGATCATCAGAAGGATTCTTTCTTGTAGGTTCATATTCGGTAGTAGTAGAAGCATGAAACCTACCCTTGAACTTTCCTCTTTGCTTTGCACGGCATTATCTTGCATAATCACCCTTCTCATTGCAATTGAAACATTTAAATTTAGCCTAATCAAAGTTCTTGAAATCATTCTCCTTTCGATGAGGAATTTCTTGTGAGATTTCTTACCTCTTTTCATCTGTGCCGCAAGAGCGAGGTTCTTTTCTTTGGATGAAGTATAATTGCTCTGGATTCGCCCTTGAACTTCTTGTAGGAAATCATGCCATAGTCTCTCAAAGTTAGGTTGCACTTCTCGACCATTTACTTCAGCCAATAGTGTCTCCCATGAGGATGTAAGACCATCGAAAACAGTCTCAATGAGATCATCATCATCGACCTTCACAACAATGCTCATAAGTTTATCTCTCACTTGAGAGATCTTTGTGAAGAAGGAAGCCATAGCTTCGTCCTTCTCCATATTCATATTTCGAAGCTTGTTCTTCAATGCTCTCTTTTGACTGGGCACCTTCTTTTCATAAGGATTTTTCAAAGTGTCGAAGCATTCCTTTGCGGTCTTCAATGAAGTGATCACGGGCATCAAGTTGTCTTTCACGAAATCATGAATGATTCTCTTTGATTTTGCTTGATTCTTCTTGAAGGTAATATGCCCTACATCAGAAGTATGCTCTTTAATAACGCTGGATATATATCCATCCAAATCATGCTCTTCCAGGATATTCAAGATCCTATCCTTCCAAGTATTGAAGTACGAAGTTCCTTCAAGATGGTCTTATGGTCTCATTGAGATTGAGGCCATTGTTCTTCAAGTACTGTGCACACTCATGATCTACATAGGCTCAAGCTTGATTGTTGAACTTATCTCTTTCACGCCTTGAGCTCTGATACCATGTTAATTTTTTATCTTTAATTCGGAGCTGCAATAATACTTGAAATCAATTATCAATCATACACATAAGCAATCACATTCGACACATGAAATTACCCTGGGGAAACCCTCTATGACTTGACCCTTAAACTATTATTGTTTATGGTTTCAAAAAAGGGATCTCTAATATTCAAATTTTTGGTGACACAATGGGTGTGATAAATTGGATGTGGGGTACTTATAATTTACAAAAATACATGTCAAGGCCCATTTTCTATGAGATCTAGCTTTACAATTCAAACTTTAACTTTGTATTTTTTCATCATGTATTTAGGGAAAGGAATGAAAATGAATATGTTATTTCCAAGGCTAGTCTTCAGTTGGATTTCTGTCTATGGCATGTACAATAGATAAAACATGGATAGGTTGTGGAATAATTTCATATTCCTTTGGATGACTCTTTTATGTTGGATGTCTCCTTTTTCAACTTGATCACAATTTTTGAAATTATGATATCTAGAGCCAATTTTATGTAAATTTTGAACAATGGTATTTTATATGAGCTTAAGGAAGTTATGCGAGGTCTCATTTCCAATGCTTTGGTAGTTGTTTAACTTTATAATATTTATGTACAAATGTATCATATGAGTTTGGAGGGGGAATTCTGATATATGCCCACTTCTTTTTAATTTTGATGATTGACGAAATGCCTCAATGCATATACAAAATGTGAATTTATTATTTTTGAATAAACTCGAATGCACATGTGTGCACGCACACACACATATCAACTTGAAAGAAAAATACATTGTACATATACATATAACATTGAGAGAGAGTTAATGTTTTGCTCATATCAATATTAAAAAAAATGATTTCCCATTATAACTATAAGATCAATCATTATATATCTTTTGCATAATAAGAAATTGGGTAATAGAGAAAAAGAAGGTCCAATGGTGTATTCCCAACTAACTATCCATGTATAAAAGATGATCATTTCCCTTTTTTCCATAAAATATGACTTGTAACATCATTGTATATGTGGCAATTTTGTGCCTATATATAGTCTCATGAACAATCATATATCCTGTTAAAACTTTCAATGAAAACTAGCATATGAAGATTGTATATCAGTGGATTCATCAACTCCACATTGTTTTCCTTACTAATTGTCTATATCAGTGCTAGCATTTCCCTTTTTTAGGGACACAAAATATGACCTGTAACATCATTATATTATGCATGTGGTAATTGTGTGCCTATCTATAACCTCAAAAATAGTCATATAACCTATTAATATTTTTGATAAATATTGACATATAAATTATGGTTTCTAATGGAGTCATCAGAAGAAAGTGGAAAGTAGTGTTCCTCTAGGATATCACCATTCCTTATTTCCCTCTATAACCTTGCACTAGGAACTAGTTGTATCATTTCCTTGGACAATGAGTCTACTTCCCTATTAAATCATCTATAGAGATGTTCAAAGCAACTTGTATTAAACAAAAATAAACATGTTTTGAATTAATTGGATTATTTTTTATTATTACTAATTATTATTTTATTTTTTGTTAATATTGACAAGATTGATTATTAGTATGTATTTATTTTATGCACTAACATTCAATCAATTTCACACCGTGAAAGAAAAAAAACATTCATACATAAACATAATTATGAAATATTAAATTAAATGAAAAAATAACCGTGTGCATTTTTTTACCTACAATAAGGGGTATACTACCACCCCAGGGAAATATCAACTTTGTATACGACATTGCACCAAAAAATATCTGAACATATAACCAAATGAATTTGACAAAAGAAGTTGATTAAAATATTGCCAATTCCTTCTTACCTTCTAAACCCTCCTGGTCCTTGTTTTGTACAAACATAAAAAAATATAAGTTCAATACTTCTAATATTTATAAATGTAATAAAGTTCTTATATAATAAACTTCTTGCAAGTTAAATTTTTTTCAATACCCTATGGTCCCTTTGAACCACTCTTGTTATCACTAGTTTGGAAGACTGTGATAATAAATCAATTAATTAAAGACTAATTTCAAAATATATAAGTTAAAAATTAGATATAATTAATAATTAATTATCAGGGATATGGGTTGATAAATTTCCACCATTATTTCATAACCATACTTGAGGGCATACTTCATTTTGTCACGGTTAGCTCTTGACTATTATAATTTAATTGTATGAAATAAGAGAAAACCATATTTAATAATGACATAAATTAAACTAGAATATCAACATCGTTTACTAGTTACTATTGTTCAAGGATATTATAATAAATGAGATTATATAGATAAACTTACAAAGTGGCCTCTAATAGAGGATCTCTTTTAGAATCTCTTGTCTTGACCGATAGACTGTGTACTTTTTATTTTTTTAGCGTGGATTTGGGCTATACACAAGTTATCATAAGACCAATTAAGTCTATTATCATTTGACAAATAACCACAAAATAGTTCAAAAAATTACATCAAAGAAAAAGTACAATGTGGCAATGCCAAGGTAGCTCCTAGATCGATGCCAAAAGCATATAAAAAAAACTTAAAATTAAAAGATTAAACAATTAGTGAATTAGGAAAGTGCAATAGTGTTTAACATTAATTATGTAGAAGTTAAAATATTAATGGTAAATTATCATAAACAGATTTTAATTTATACTTCAACTAATTATATATTATTTATTACCTCCATGGCCTTTTTGTTGTGGTGGTTGAGGGTTCACTCCTCATCTTGCCTTCTCACTGGATATATTTTGAACCTCTTCATAATCCTTAAGGATGTGTTTAAAGAGCTTTATTAAAATCCCTTGGTCTACTTTTTGTTTTCTTTCCCTTTCAAGGTGATCTCTGATGAACTTACCAAAATTGTTCAGAACCATGGAAAATTAAAGCAATTCAAATGTATTTTACCATCTTGTTATCTTCATAAGTTAATTCTTTATCATCTTTCGAGAAAAATATTTTCCTTAATTCATCATCTCGACACCATGTGCTCAAACATCAATATGCATGTCATAGATAATAAAAAAGTACCATGGAAAATGAAAAATGTAGTATATTGGATTCAATTAATACTACATTGTACGCTCTAAATTTCCTTGAAAACATAAGGTAAATTGTACCTTAGCTAACATGCATAGAATGAATTCTATTGAGACTCAATGAATTGAATCCATCTCAAGCATCACATCCTCATCTGTATGTGGTCTCTATTTTGTTGTTAGCCTTAAAAATATCAATATTTTATCATTAACTTTTTTTTGTAACAAAAAGCATAATATAGTAAGTAATGATTAGAATTATAAATGCATCCCTTCATTAAAAAATACATATATTACAATATTATATTAAAATCATAAACTCTACATTTGCAACTCACTAGGGGCATTTTTCCTTCGTTAACTACTTTTGTTTTACTCTGCACAGTTCTTCGACATTCGTCCTCTATTTCCCCGTACTTGGCATCATCATCTAATCCATCTCCTTTGGAATCCATATGATTTGCAGGCATATTAAAATTACAAACTACCAATGTAAGTACATAAAATCCACATAATAAACTATATGCATAATTTGGCATGAGCATTGAAAACACACATGCATAACACCAACATATCGAGGGGATCTTAAGTCATAGAAGATGCTAACTAAGAAATAGAGTATTGTAGTAGTTATTATTATATATATAAATTGGCTATCCCAACATGATCAACACCATCATGACCTGCGCTCATTCCAATGCATCTACTTGGATGTGTTAAAAGTAGGAGGGGAGTGTAAGCAATAGACAAGAGGGGTTAAAGGGATAACTTGCATTACTTTATTTTACTATAAAGTAAAGGGTGTGCATAAACTTAAGTGATACCTCAAACATTGGATTATGGTTTATTTTAAGAGATTAATAAAAATATTAATAATATAATAATAATGATATGTAAATAATAATTACTGATATTAATATTATTTGGGTTATCTTCCCTTGAAAGAGGAAGAGCATGAGAGAAAGAGAAAGAGAATAAAATGAATGAGAAGAGAAAGAGGAAAAGGCAGAGGGAGAAGAAGAAAAAGAAGATAAATGGTGGGGAGGTGGGGAGAGGCGAATTTTTTTTTATAGAAAGAAGGAGACGGAGAGGGAGAAGAAGGAGAAGGAGAAGAGGAGGCAGAAAAAGAGGGAGGGGGGAATAAAGCATTACAAGGGGGAGGACAAAAGAAATGATAAGCAAAGGAAGATGATAGTGGGAGAAAATGAAAGGGAAATAGAAAGAAGGGAAAAGAGGAGGAGAATATAAATGGAAGGAAGAGGAGGAGTAAGGATAGGGAGAAGAATAAAAGAGGAAGAAGGAGGAGGCAAGAAGAAAAAACAAAGCGGGTAGGGTAGAGGAATAAAGGAAAAGAGAAATAATGAGAGGGATTTGAGGGAGAAAAAGAGGATGAAGAAAGACATCGAGAGTGAGTGTGAGATGAAGGGGAAGGGGAGGGAGAAAAAGAAGAAGGAGGAAGAGAGGAAGAGGAAGGGGAAGGGGAGGGAGAAAAAGAAGAAGGAGGAAGACAGGAAGAGGAAGGAAAAGGGGAGGGAGAAAATTAGGAATAAGAAAGAGAGGAAGAGGAAGGATGAGGAAAGAGATGATAATAAGGGGAAGATCATAGAGGACATGGGGAATTAAAGGATGAGGAAAGAGGAGAAGGAGAGGGACAAGTAGAAGGAAGAAAAAGAGAGGGTGGGGTAAAAACAAAGGGAAAGAGAACAAAGGAAAAGGAAGGAGAGGGAGAGGGAGATCATGAAGAATAAAGAGGGAAAGATATAGGAGAATGAGAATAAAGGAAGAAGAAGAAAGACGTGGAGAGGGGGAGTAAGAGGGGGAAGAGGAAGATGCAAGAGATATGTAAAACCTAGAAATTGGCATGTTTTTGTTTTTGTTTTGTAAAATGGGATCTCAATTCATAGGTTTATAAAGTAAAATCCATCCTAACTACATCCCAAATCCCATTCCAAATATACTAGTATAAAAGTAATAGGGGCAAAAGAGAAAAAATCTTACATTTGGATCTATTAAATCTGGCGAAGGGCCCTCAAATATTCTTTGTTGCTCTTGATGAATGGTCCGCGAAACTCTCAGCTCCAACAAGATCTATCCCATAAGTTAATGCAAAAATGAAATGGTGGTGACCTCCTTTTTCCACTTTATGTTTGAAATTCATAGATTGTGTGATGCAAACCTAATTTTTATTTCTTTTTTTTTTCCAAATTCCATGTATTTGTGTCACATAAGTGACAAAATCCGCTTATTTTAATTGATTGTTTTAACACAAGACTCTTGTTGTATTGTGAATGTGTTATGGTTGTGTTAGATTTACATTAATTCTAATTAATTCTATTTTTTGCAAAAAATAATTTAATTGAATATAATGACCTAAAAAATGCCAAATAATAATGATAAAAATAATAAAAATAATAAACATAATATTAATTATAATAAAAAAACATTTAAAACATATGCATAGCCTCATGTGCATTATGTGGATGTAGAAGATGGAAACAAATATTCAATATGGGTTAAAACTTTTCAACAAATGCGAACAACTAAAAAGCACCTTATGATGGACTCCCCCTTAATATGAAAAACATATTAAGTAAATACTTAGATGCCATTCTAAAAGGAACTTTAAAAGAATAGACGCAAATTTAGAGCATCATATGCATATGAGTAATGGGGAAATGGCTTTATAAAACCTTAATATGAAAAACATAGTACGTAAATATGAGAGGAGTTGTAAAGAATAGACGAAAATTCAGAGTAGGATGTGCATATGGGTAATGGGTTAAATGCTTTATATGACTTTAATATGAAAAACATAGTAAGTAAATACCTAGGTGTCATCAACTTTAGATATTTCAAAACTAAATATGGAAATTTAGAAAAGCATATGTAGATGATTAAAGGGTAAAATGCTTTAAGTGGCAGTATTAGGCCAAAATTATGGAACACGACCATAGATAAAATGCATAAAATTAGTTTCATAGAAATATATGCATATAAAACTTAGGTAAAATGCACTATAAATAGTTATATTACAGGATAACCATATGAAATGTGGTTAAAATGAGCAATTTCATATCAAGATATGTATATAAATCATGGCTAAATTGCACTAGAAATAGTGATATAGAAATCATAAAGGTATTTAAAATGTTTCCAGTGCAATATTTGCAGTGGATTATAAATTAAATGTACGTAAAATGGACGTAGAGCAAGTCACATTCATAAAAATCAACACAAGGAGTTGATTTCTTAGTCTACAGAAGTGTACAATAATTAAATAGAATAATAATTATTTGTTATTTATTTTTTGAAACGCAATTATACATTTAAAACATTTAGGCTCTTACTTAAATATTTGTTAGGTTTACTTAATTACTTAATTGTTAAGCAACTCCTAACTTAATACACCTACAAGCATAAGTGACTCCTAACCTAAGTAGCACACTAAACTATGTTTGCATTACATTTTTTTCCATATGTATGTGTTGTTTTATTTGTTTTTATTTTCTTATAATTGCACCAAGTTAAATGATTGATGAAAGATGAGTACATTTACTTCTAAGAATTTGTTATTTCTATCATTTCCTTTCAAGGAAATTTTCATATTCAACAATATTACCTCTCTCTTTGTGCACAAAAATTATGAAATATGTTAGATTATATTAGTCCCTTGAATTTAGGCATCCAAATAACAATCCAAAGTTAAAAATTTTGAAACATAAAAGATGTCATAGGAAGCTTGCCAAAGTCCTAAATTTTGGCAAGTGTGCTTTGCTAGTACATGGAACATACCATATTTTTGGCATTTATGATTAGGTTCGACCATTGAATTTGTGTGAGTCTCCAAATTCCTTCAAATCTATGCATTGCCTAACCCAAGAGAGCAATAATCCCTTGTCCATGACTTTTGAAGAGACATCTTAATGTATGGTCATAGGTTTATAACCAAGTGGACTTCTTCTGGGGTTGCAAGGGAGCTAGAGACATATAGTGAGAGTTCCCTTGGATTTTTATCACCTTGCTATAACTTAATATTATTTCTCATTCACGCTTTCACTTGGATTTCCCCATTGGTGGATTTCATTACCCTTGGTGCAAGGTCAATTATTTGGCCCCTTTAATTCTGTATGGATTGCTTGTGCTTTATTAGCATGTCTTAGGGATGTGAATTTTGTTTGTTTGTTTCTAATTAATTATAGTAATGAAGTAATTTACAAGTGATCCCTAATCTAATTTACAATCAATGGAAAAAAAGAATAATAATTCTCTTTGTATATCACTTTGAAAGATTGTAATTAGTTGTTTCTCACTTGGATTTGATTTGATTGGAGGCCAAAACTTTGTTGTGTACCCATTCACAATGAGTTTTGTATTTATTCCTTGGGAATAGGCATCAAGCCATGCCACTCATGTGAATCCAAGTAGTAATTACTCAATGTATATGGCTTCCCGCATGATTGACAATGGGAAAAACAAATATAGTGATTCAATAAATATAACTCATCTTTTTGAATTATATCCATTAAATTATACTTTTGGTAACTAGCATAATCCTTCTTAATCGCCACAACTTCTAACCCAAGCTAGCACCCCTAATCACTTTAACCCATAACAACTATAATACCTAACCTAGAAACCCTCAATCCTTATAACCTTAATCCCTCGTTATTGTAAATCCTCACCCATATAATACCCCACTTTTATTATTTAATTAATTAGTTTCTAGATTGTCTAACCAATGGTAGGTTCACCAAATTCTCTATGTCCATTTGATTCAAAGTCTGGCTTAGTAAGTTCATTTAGCAACTTGAATTCTGTAAATTTCTTATTGTAAAAAATGACATATTTTTATTGTCACTCATAAGTATTGCATTTGTATTATTTCTTGTGCAAAGGAGACATGAAAAATCTAGTTCAACATCAAGCAATTCCTCTTCTATACAATCTCGAAGTACTCTACTAGTTCATCCTTTGCTCAAGATGTTATTTCACTATTCTATTGTATTATAACATTTAGTTTTTATTTTTGTTTTTTGTAAGTTAGGAGTATGTTTTCTCTTAATGTACAAGAAAATGATTACCTCATATCAGACCTAATTTCCCCCTTTAAGGTAGAATGTTTGATATTTTTAGAGTAATTTGTACAACTATATATAGGATTGTCCAAACTAACTAAGTTCCATATGGAAAAATTAAAACAATCCAAACAAAAAACCTTAAAATACCATCCTTTTCAAGGTTGATATCAAAAGTGATTGTTAACAATACATTATTCCAAAAATGGAGCCCATTTCTTATGGATTTTACCCTAATTTTAACTTGGTATATTAAGCTAAGGGATCTAAGAAAGACCCTATGACATATAGACATGAAAATTAAATATAATAGAACTTGCATAGTTGAGTATCAAATATACTACCCATCTTAAGAATTACTATCAATTATGATGAGTTCAAGTTGAGAATCCTATTGAGTTTCCTTCGTTGGTTGCTCCTTTGGCTCATCATCCATTGTGACAACTTTTAGACCCCAATGTGATTTTATGAGAGCATCATAATTATTCTCCATGAATTACAAATTTTGCATAATGGAATGGTGCATGTAGTTGTTCCCTTCCTCCAAGGCCTGAGCTATTAGAAATTTGATCAACCAATTGACTTTTGTCATGTTTGATACTTTAGTGTCTTTTCTTCTAGAGAGTCCTATATCAAGCATCCATTGAAGATCTTCCATGTCTATCATATCAGTAGGATTCTTATCCCAAGTGGATACTACCTTCTTTTCGAATTCATCCACTTCAAATTTAATAACATCATAGTGGTTATGGAAATACCTATTTGCGGTTGCCATGGATTCCTTCTACACAATGTGTATTTTCTTGAATTCCCTTTTTATTGGTACGGTATTGTCATTTCTTGGAATACCATAGCTAGTGGTCCTCCCCCCTTCCACTGCTTCCATGAGAACCTAGACTTTACCTTTTCCCTCAACAAATTGAAGTCCCTTCATTGTTATTGTCTCTTTGTAATGATACTTGCCTAGACAAGTGTTCTTCCAAACTAAGTTCGAGTCTACATTTATCCCCTATATATTCCCTTGAACTTGCAACCATATATAAATCCTTAGAAACCCTACACACTAAAGATCATTTGCAGTGCTCTCAAAGAGTCTTGGAAAACAAATGAGATAAAAAGACTAGACCAGGGCTTTGAGCCACCTCCATAAACCAATAAAGAGCATTTCCAATATCCTTATATTCATATGCAACTCCATCAATATAGGTTGTGTTTTAACCATGATGTAATATCGACTCTCCTCCTCCCAAACATAATTCATCATCATCCATCTC
This sequence comes from Larix kaempferi, assembly GCA_027924585.1. Classification (NCBI taxonomy): domain Eukaryota; kingdom Viridiplantae; phylum Streptophyta; class Pinopsida; order Pinales; family Pinaceae; genus Larix; species Larix kaempferi. Next base: position 7,007,649 of record BSBM01000035.1, read on the forward strand.
TCTACTTGGAATCCTCTCAATTGTTCATGGATTATTGACCAATTGTTAAAATAATTTCCCATCTTCACTAGTTGTGGTAATCATTTCTACTTGAGCTCATATCCCTTTTATCCCATTTAGGTGTGATACATCTAAATTGTGAAGTTGGAGAAAGTATGATTTGAGCCTAGAGGAGTGGATTTTATCCCATGTTGTCTCTAGATCCCTATCCACTTGAGTCACCCTCATTTTACAGTTTGTCGGCTAGGTTGTTGGCCTTTTGTCTGATGTGATAAGGGTTGATTGTTGATATTATATTAGTAATTTTTAGAATGTTTTCCCATGCAACAATCAACCTCTATATATTATTTATTTTCTAAATCCTTGCCCCATTCAACAATTTCTTAAGAGATTGGACCAAGATTAGAGAGTCCCCTTCAAATGTTAATATGACATAATCTTGTTTTGTTGTGATTTGTAATCCCTTCTCCATAACTCTTACTTTAGCTAAGTTGTTTGTATTAGTCCCTAGGAAATTTGGAAAGAATATTAGGATCTTACCTCTGTTATCCCTAAAGATTCCTCCTACCCCTGTTGATCCAGGGTTTCCTTTTGAAGCCCCATTAAATTTAAGTTTGAAGAAGTCCTTCTAGGGAGGGGACTAGATTTCTAGAGAGTGAGCATGCAGAATGGATGGAACCTTAGTTGTTTTAAGAGGATTTAAGTCAATATCTCATATAAATAGAATTATATGCTCATGAGGTTGACATTTTTTGTTTTCTTCTCTCCAATGAAAGAAGGTAATAATTTCTATGATTTGTTTTTTAATGTCATTCCAAACCTCTTCAATTTTTTCTTTTTTGTGTTCGAAAATTATTCAATTCCTTTCTTTCCATATTCCCCAGGGTAAGAAACTTGGGAAGAGGCACCATATATTATTCAATGCTTGATTTTCCTATGGGGAATCTCTCCAATCTCTAATATTTTAAAGTATGTCATACCTAAGCCTGTCCATCAACCTGGATGTCTTTGTACCTTTATCCCATAACCATTTTGCATGATCACATTAAGTGAAGAGGTACTTTAGGGAATCCCATTATCATCCATACATCAAGTAGATAGAAGGTCCTTCAAATCCCCTTGACTAGATTTTGTCCCAAGTCAAAAACTTTTTCTACAACAGTCTCCAAAGGAAGGTAGAGATTTTAGGCCATAGATTAGGATTTCATACTTTGGTCAATTCTTATCTTTATCCATGTAACTATGGATTGCTTCTCATGCACATGATTCCTTTTCCCAAAAAGTCCCTTCTCCTTTTTATCCCTATATGAGAATGTCTTGATCATATTGAGACACGATCCTCTTGTTTTTAAGTTCCACTATAAGTAGTTCTAGGGGACATGGTGGACCGAGACTATGAAGCATATTCTAGATTCCAATTCGTTGGGTTTTTCACTTTATCCTCCTCCCAATAATGAGAAACCTTGGTCCAATTTAATGATAGAAAGCGCTTCCTAATTTCCATAAGTAATTGTTTATCCTATAACTTTGGCATTTGCTATAATGAGTTGTGTTAGAATAAGAATTTTTTTCCATTTCTAACTTCCTAGAAGCAATTCGATTTTATCATTTCTCTATTTATCTAAGCATTATTCCAAATTGGAGAGTCTTCTATGGATCCATTCATTCTTATAAATTCTTGTTCTTGTATGTGCTTTGCATATTCCATATTTAACTCCATAGATCATTGGTATTGGTTATCTAGCACCACCATATTTTACCTGATAGGACATTTCCAAAGATGTAACATCCCCGTCCATCGGGCGAACATCATAGAGGGGGATATGAATGATTATGAGTTCTAAATTAAGGCCGAAGGACATATATGATCCATAAACATGAAATAAAAGCATGTGCAGATGCATAGTACAAACAAAATGGAATTTAAACTCAATCCACACACATAACACATGCATTTACCAGCGTAATAAATCACATGCATAATCACAACTCATTGCAACTCAAATATAAGGAAATACTTATTTGAAATAAAGATCCAAGCAAATGGATGTGTAAGTGCAATTTTCCACCCAATTGTAGGTATTATGTCCAAGAGATACTATTTATGCTAAGAGTCGATCCCCAAGCTAGGCTATGAGTCCACCAGGGAAAGGGAAACACCTACAAGTTTCTATATCTCATTCCACAACCCAATCTTCTCTCCGTGCTCAACCAAATGCTCTTACAAATATCTACAATAGTATCACATAGCCTGCATACCCTTGAATCCACAATACCTACCCCCACACAACACCATCTAGGATCAGGTATCCCCTTCTCCAATCCAGGTCCCTCAAGCAATCCATCTTGCCAAGTGTTTCTAGTGTGTGCATAGAAAGAGTCCATTTGGGTGCTTATTGTTGGATATCTACCTGTAGCTTTCACTCATGGATCCTTAAGCATGTATGAGTAGCATAAATAAATGGGTCGGTCTCAGGCCTCAAGGCTCACTTACAACTGTGTGTGTGTGTGTGTGTGTGCGTATTTAGTCTTTAGATCGAGATTATAGGGTAACAAATAGTCTAGTTTCAAGGCAATTCTGTGGCAATGCAGAAGGGTAGGAGTGTCTAATGCACGAGGGTAAGTCAATGAGTGTCTACATAGTGTAACAAACTGGGTATATGGGTGAACTAGGAGAATGTCTCCACATAAATGAATCGAGCGAGTCCGCACGTAAGCGAGTCTTGGGGAGCGTAAGTTTGCATTGGGGGTTTGGGTGTAATGAGAGTGAGTCCATGTCTGCGAGGGTGGAGGTATCCATGAGGTGCGTAAGTATTAAGAGGGTCTAGGAGAGAGAGAAATTCTAAAATTATGAACATGAACATAAGCCTGAGGGTAGCATAAATCTGGGTGAATGGATGTGTAAGTAAATTTGGGTCCGCGAGCAAGTAGATGTGAAGGTAAGATCAACGAATCGAAACCCAGGGTAGGATAGAGGGGAAATCAACGAACTCCATTAACATAAATTTTGATCATGGGGAAGAAGGAATTCTACAACTGTGCCCCCAAAAGCACCTTCATCCCCATCCCCATGCTTCCTTAACTACACAAAGTAAATTCTCCCACCAACCTTACACATAAATTAAATGATTGGGTGAAATAATAAAAGGTAGTAATTAGCTCATTCAAGGCTCATGGAAGGCATTGGATTGGATCTATGGTAGAAACTTGGAAATCAAGGATTCAATCCCCCATATGCCCCCTTTCCTCTTCCCCTCTAGTGGAACCATAGCCCCTTTGGTGAATCTTACACAACCATCTTGGTCCATTTATATTATTTATCAACATAATATTTAAATAGAATTCGGATTGGCTTTCTAAGAGCATTCAGATTGGATTGATAAGCCAATCAGACGGTCCAAACAAGAAAACATTTACATAATGGATTCAATATATATATTGCAAGGGTCAAACTAGGGGTATTAAAATCCGCCCTTGGAATAAAACCGTCCTCGGTGTTTTCTCAAAGCTGTAACAAAAATGGATATTCCTCTCTCATGGCATCCTCCAACTCCCAAGTAGCCTCATCGGGACCAAAGTGCTTCCATTGCACCTTTACCTATCCGATGGATCAGTTCTAGCGTAATGTTACCTTCTTGTCTAGGATGCATAGTGGCTCGGTTTGGATTTCTCCCTCCGGTTCCACCTAAATCATGTTAGGATATTCTCATCATCATGCAGTCATGCAACCATGCAGGCATGCATTTGCATGCAACCCAGTCATCAGTGAGGTGTCACGCAGCACCTAGTCCCTAGTTTGCTAGCCTCGGGAGCTTCTTTCCATTCAGTTCCATCCCTCCTAGTCAGTGATGCGCCCTCTTTTTCACCTACCACATGTGAAATGAGCACTCTCTCACCTACCACCAGTGACACTTCAGTTAGTTGCTTGATTTGTGGATCTTTCCTTGATTGACTAGTTAACTAACTGAAACACTCCGTTGGACCTCCAGTGAGACTAGATTGCCAGTTCTGACTCTAGTCAGCTCCTCATGCGCCCTCCTTAGACTCTCCTTCACTCCATTAGTGCTCCATGCGCCAGTTACACCTACCTACATTCAGTTAGACTCAGTTTGACACCTAGTTGACCGTTACTTGTGCATTGATGACACCACTGATATGATGATGAGGACTCCTAGTGGAGCCAAGCTATTCCATGCATGCTATTTGAATGACCTCCTTGGTTAATTCGAATCATTGAGTCATTGTGACTGCACATTGTATTGTATTCTACTTTTGAGTTCAATAGAGCACTACTGCAAGTCTTTTGCATAGTTTACACATATTATTCTTTATGCATCTCTTGTAATTGATTATCTTGTTCAATAGATCTGTTGTGTTTCAATTTCACAAATCACTTCCCAATCAATTACATGGTTAGGATCATGTACATTTTTCTTAAGCAAAGAAACGTGAAAAATACTATGAGCTCTAGTGTTAGTAGTAAATACAAGTCTATAAGCAATTGGTCCTATCCTTTCAAGCACTTCAAATGGCCCACAATATCTTGGTGATAGCTTGGCACAAATCCCAAGCTTCAAGGAACTCTTCCTTGGACTCTCTTTGAGGTAACCATGATCCCCAACATTGAATTCCCTATGCACTCTATTCATGTTTGCATAACTTTTCTGCCTATCCCGGCCTGCTTTCAAATTCTGCCTAATTCTTGCAACCTCTTGCTCCACTTCCTTAAGCAATTCTAGCCCAAGAATAACTCTATTCACTAGACTATCCTAGGTAACCGATGTATTGCACCTTCTACAATACAAATCCTCGAATGGAATCATTCCCAATGATGCTTGCTTCCCATTTTTAGAAGTGGATTCAACCAAATGTAGATAATTTCCCACTTGGATGGTATGTCCATCACAACATGTGAAGCATCTCTTCAAACACTTAATTCACTCTTTCTGTTTTCCCGTCTGTTTGTGGATGGTAGGCTATGCTAAAGTTCAATTGAGTTTGTATATCTTGGAACAAGCCTTTCCAAAAATTGGAGGTGAACTTGGTATCCCTGTATGAAATTATGGCCTTAGACAATCCATGTAATCTAAAGATTTCCTTCATGAAAAACTTTGCAATGTTAGCTACTTTATAAGTGGACTTAACACGAATAAAATGTGTTTCTTTAGATAATTTTTCCACCAAAACCATGATGGTATCATGTTGTCTTACTATTACTGGAAGCCCTGTAATGAAATCCATGGAAATTACTTCCCATTTCCATTCAGGAATGGGAAAATGATGTATCAAACTTGTTGGGTGTTGAAACTCAACCTTCACCTGTAGACATTTCATGCACTTAGAAATATACTCAACAAAATCCTTTTTCATCCCTGGCCAAAAGTACTGGTTTCTAGCTATAGAAACCATTTTCTAATATCTAGGGTGACCAGAATATGTCATAGCATGAATCTCCTCCATAACAACCCTTCTCAAATTCCCAACATTAGGGACATACAGTCTACCCTTAAATGTAAAAATTCCTTCTTCTTCTAGATGGTAACCCTCATACTTCTTCTTATTGTTTGGCTGTTGCAAGCCGTCCTTGACCTATAGACAATGTTGATCATCTTCAGCAAGAGAATCAACGATCCTTTGCCTTAGATTTGAACTGCAAATACTAATGGATTTCACGTGCATGGTGTGCATATTCCTACTGAGTGGATCAACCACTTTGTTCTCCTTTCCTTTTATATGTTTGATCTCGAAATCAAATTCACACATGAACTCCAACCTTTTGGATTTCCTAGCATTAAGCATTGGTTGTTCAAACAAATACTTCAGACCACAATGGTTTGTTTTGAGCTTGAATTTCCTTTCCATCAAATAATGCCTCCACATTTTCAACGCGTGCACTATGGAAGCTCCAATTCATGTGTAGCGTAATTTCTTTCGTGCTCCTTCATCTTCCACGATTCATAACATACCACATGATTTTCCTGCATGGGAATTATTCCGATGCCTTGCTTGCATGCATTTGTGTACACCACAAAATATTTTTCTAGATTTGCAATTCTCAGAATCGACGCATTGTTGAGAAGCTTCTTCAACTACTGGAAGTTGTCTTCACATTTATATGTCCTTAATTTAAATCCCTTAATGAATCTCCTATAATCATCAACAAGGCCCATACAATACGTCACGTCCGTCGCATTCCTCAGATTCGACCAATTCATAATTGCTTGAATCTATTTTGGGTCCACTGATATAACTTCCTCAGATATGATGTGACCCAAATAATGAATCCGCTTCTTGTAGAAGTCGTAATTGCTGAGCTTTGCATATTGATGATTCTTCCTGAGAACTTGCAAAACCAATCTCAGATGTTTCTCATGCTCTTTCTCATTCTTAGAGTAAATGAGAATGTCATCCTATAACGCCAATACAAATTTATCCAAATATTGATTGAATACATTGTTCATGAGGCACATGAAAGTAGTTGGCGCATTAGTGAGATTGAACGGTACCACTGTAAACTCATAATGGTCGTATCGTGTTCTGAAAATTGTCTTATGGATATCTTCTTCTTTAATTCTAACTTGATGATATCCTGACCTCAAATCAATCTTCAAAAATACTCTTTCCCCTCTCATTTGATAAAAGAGATCATCAATTTGAGGCAATGGATACTTGTTCTTCATTGTGGATTTTCTTAGCTATTTGTAGCCATTGCACATCCTGAGCATTCCATCTTTCTTCTTCACAAATAGGATAGGTTCTATCCATGGAGACAAGCTTGACCTAATGTATTTATTTTTCAACAGTTCTTGCAACTGCATTTTCAGCTCCAGTAGCTACGGGGCACCAATGTTGTAAGGTGTCTTAGACACTGGTGCAACTCATGGCACAATATTAATTGTGAAATCAATGTTCCTCTTGGGAGGGAGTCTTGGAACCTCATTGAGTAATACATCCATTAATTCTTACAGGATTCTATAATCCTATAGTCTCACAACTTCCTTTTTTGCTATTCCCTATACATGGGATGCATACAATTGACAACCTTTTCTGGGGAACTTCGTCAGTTGCATGGCTAAAATCTATCTAATAGAAATATCCTTTGGAATGCCTCTTACTGTTTTGGGGTTTCCTTCTTCATCAATGCACTCAAAGATCTTGTTGTAGCAGTCAAGCTTCACTTTGCATGCTTCCAACTAATCCATCCCATTGAGAACATCATAAGAACCTCGTAGTAGAATGTTCAAATATGCCTTTGTGAACAACCCATCCATTTCCAATGGACAACTCTTCACTAATTCATTGAATTTCCTCTTGGTTCTAGTGGCTAGCTAAACCAACCATGATCTTCCATTCTTTGTTTTATTAAAAGCACAAAGCTCAACCATTCTAGGATTGATGTAACTCTGAGTAGAGCCATGGTCAATCAAAATATAAAAATATTGCTTAGCAATCTTACCTTCAAATGCAACCACAGTTGACTAAAGGTATGCTTGGAGGTCCTCTAATGCTGCATAAATTTTGAGAACAGTCTTTGCCACCTGATCCATAGTTTCATCTTCTTGGACGTAGTAAACTTGCTTCACACTCCCATTCTGATGTGATCATCCTCTAAGCATGTGGTTTTCTCCACATCCCCAACATTTAAGTGGTTCTCTCTACTCTCTTGGCTTGTCTCCCAACATACCAGCTGGTTTAGTCATACCTTGTGGTGTCTGGCTTTGTTGATTTCCGATGAACCCCTTTTTCCTTTGGTCAAATCTCTCCTTCTTCTTCTCCTTCCATGCCTTCTAGAATTATGGCCAGATTTTATTTTTCTCATAAAAATACTTAGCCTTCCTTATGGCTTCATCTAGAGTTCGAGGTTCATCAAAATCAATCCTATCCTTGTAGGACTGGGGTAACCCAATGAGAAAACACTGAATTTTAACTTTCTCATCTCTGATATATCTGCCATATATCAACAACTCCAAGAACTTATTGGTATATTCTTCCATGGTCAGTTGTCCCAACTTCAACTCATTGAATTCCTTGATTTTTCTATCATAGTACCTATTAGAGAGGTAATTTTGTTGGAAGTACCTCGTGAATTGCTCCCACACAATCCTACTTTCATTGATATTGTTCACTTGACTAAGGTGATCCCACCATATAGAAGCTCTTCCATTCAAATTGAATATGGTCACCCCTGCCTTCATGCTTCTTGAGTAATATTGGATCTGAAAATACTTCCTCATCCCAATAATCCAAGCCTCAACTTCCTGAACAAACTTAGATTCACCATCAAATGTAGGAGGATTCACCTTCCTAAACTCTCCATGAGAGTTTTTCTTGGATGTCCTATTACTCTTTTTCCTATGAGAAGAGGACCCTAAACCTTTAGTGGAGTCTTCAGTATCATAGGACTCACTAGAAGAGATGTCTAAAGTGCACAACCTTCCTCTAGATTCCCTTCTTGAACTATGGAACTTCTTGCTCTTTGACTAATTTCTTGAGTGTTATCCTGAGAGAAACATTTTTCTGGATATCTTGTAAGCTTTGGAGTATAGATTCATTCAACCAATTCTACTCTTCTTGGGATCTAATCCGCTTCTAATTCTCTATTCTGCAATTTTGTAGCTCAACTCTTAGGCTGGTCACAGTTTCTGCAATATTTGGGGGAGTTACTTGATTTCTCCTGCTGTTGGACTATGTCTCTGCATTCTCAACCTGAATATCCCCCCCCCACCACAACATTTGTTTCAGCTGCCTAGGGATCATGAGAATCTTCCATGATAATGAGCTTCTAGGATTAATAGGATGAAGAATCCCAACCTACACAATACTGAATGTTGTCCCTGATGGGATACTGAATTTGCAAAAAGTGTTTGTATAAACAGGTATGTTAGATTCGTTACATTCTGATAAAATCATAATAGTATATTTCAAGAATTTATCCATATTGACGATTTCTGGTACATTTACAACTACATTCCCTTTTTGATCAATTTTTTAAAACATCAAAACCACCTCTTTAGAATCTAACTGTGTGCATTTGTTCTCTCTCGGATAAGATTCCTATCAATTGTAAGCATGCATGATTCTAAATTCAGAGTAAAAAGCTATGTCCCTTAAAAAATATTCAAATTCGCTTATATTTTGCACTCTTTTGGCACCTTGCATTGACGGTTCAGATCAACCCACCCAAACGTGCACGATTCCACCCAAACGTGCACGATTCAATCTAGGTCATTCATGACAGGGGTACCTTCGTTATATTCCATGCACCATGACTTGCGCATATGGCCACTATCTTCTCTTGGAACTTGCGTGATCTAATATGAGATGTTTACATCCATACCCTTGTGCTATGGCATCAACAACGTGCAAACAATCCACATAATGTCTACATGGCTGGTCCATGTCATGCTCGTGGGGCTAACTGGTTTCCACCTAATGGCATGCTTTTCGACCATTATCCCATGGGCATGCATTATGGATTACAACCATAGTTCTTGGTGCATCTAACCACTTATGTTCCAAATTTCTGCTCAAATCTGATTGGCTATCGGAACTCATTCATCGGTCCTTCTTCCCGTGCCACCCTAAGGCAAATCCGACGTAGAAATTTGATGTGCTGATGCATGTCCTCCATCGGGGTTTCTTGTCAGAATTTATCTTCGTGACATCTTAGGGAAACTTTGAACAAGAACTTTGATATGTTGAAATGAGTCCCATCAAGACTCGCCATCGGAATTTCCCATTGGACCTTCCAATTGTGATGTTGTAAAATAAATCCGACGTAAAGCTTCAATGTGCTGCCACGTGTCCTAAATTAGGGTTTCCCGTCCGAATTTCCCTTCATGACACCTTAAAACAACTCTAATTCAAAAACTTTGATAAGCCGATGCATGTCCTCATCAAGGTTTCCCGTCGAAATTTTTCTTGGTTTTATCTTAAGACATCTTCGATACAAAATTCCGAAACACTAACACGTGTCCTATTTCATACTTTTTCTTCAGACCTTCAGTCCATGACACCATAAAATATTTTTTAAGTAAATCTTCGAAACATCGATACGTGTCCTATGAGGACTGCACCATTGGGCCTTCTATTCCCGCCACATTTCGATAACTCCACCATGTGGATATCGATATGCGGTCGAACCACTCTCGGAGTTTCTCCCAAGTGCCACTTATCTCAACTTCGATATCGAACTCACTCCGAGAACCATTTGACCTCTACCAGTTGTCACCACAGTAGGGTTTCACTATGGAGGTTTCTCCCATGTATCACCAATATCACCCCTAATACACTACAACGACACCCTATTGGTTGCTACCACGTGTTGTCCTCCAATTCGTTATCGAGCTTTCTCCATCGGGGTCTCTAAGATCCTTGACACTTAGCCAAAATTTTCTTCATTCTTGCTCGATGCTTCTTTTGTTTTTTTTTTCTTGTGAATGTGGGTTTCTAGTCCATATAGCTTCGGTGTTGCAACCTAGAGCTTTGATACCACTCTATAACGGTGTCGTCCATTAGTCAAACATCATAGAGGGGGATATGAATGATTATGGGTTCTAAATTAAGCCCGAAGGCCATAATATACGATCCATAAATAGGAAATAAAACCATGTGTAGATGCATAATATAAACACAGTAGAATTTAAACTCAATCCACACACATAACACATGCATTTACCAACATAATACGTCACAAGAAAAATCATAACTCATTGCACCTCAAATAACAACATATTAGCTAAAATACAAGGAAATACTTATCTAACATAAATATCCAAGCAATTGGTTGTGTAAGTGCAATTTTCCACCCAACCTTAGGTACTCTATCCAACATATACTATTTTTTTTTAGAGTCCACCCCCAATCTGGGCTATGATTCCACCAGGGTGAAGGAAACACCTACAATTTTCTATATCTCTTCCCACATCCCATTTTTCTCTCCATGATCAACCATTCGCTCATACAAATCTCTAAAGTAGTCTAACTCAGCCCGCATACCCTTGACTCCACAATACCTACCCTACACAACACATTCCAAGCTCAGTCATCCCCTTCTCCAATTCGGGTCCCTTGGACAATCCATCTTTCCAAGTGTGTCCAATGTGTGAATAGAAAGAGTCCAACTGGGTGCCTATTGTTGGAGATCTATATGTAGCTTTCACTCATGGATCCTCAAGCATGTACAAGTAGCATAAATCAATGGGTCGGTCTTAGGCCTCAGAGCTCACTTACAACTAACTCTCTCTCTTCAATCTACAAACCAATAATATAGAGTAACAAACAGTCTGGTGTTGGGACAAGTCTATGACAACGCATGAGGGTATGAGTGCCCAATGCGATAGGGTAGGTCAACTAGTGTCTATGTAGTGTAACGACCTAGGCGCATGGATGAACCAGGAAAATGTCTCCACATAAACGAATTGAGTGAGTCCGAGCGTAAATGAGTCTCGGGGAGTGTAAGTCCACATTGGGGGTATAGGCATAACGAGAGTGAGTATATGTCTGCAAGGGTGGATGTCTCTGTAGGATGCGTAAGTATCATGAGAGTTTGGATGAGAGAAAATTTTTGAGAGTCTGAACATGAACGTAAGTCTGATGGGAGCGTAAGTCTGGGTGAACGAATGGGTAAGTAAATTTGGGTCCGCGATTGTGCAAGCATGAAGGTAAGCTTGATGGATAGGAATCTAGGGTAGGATAGAGGGGAAGCAATCGAATCCTCTGATATAATGTTTATCATGGGGAAAAAGGACTTCTACAACTATTCCCTCAGAAGCACCTTCATCCCCATGCTTCCTTAACTACACGAAGGAACTTCTCCCACCAACCTCACACAAAAATTAAATGATTGGATGAAACAATAAAAGGTAGTAATTAGCTCATTTAAGGTTCATGGCAGGAATTGGATTGGCTCTATGGCTGACACTTGGAAATCAAATATCAAATCCCCCAAATCCCCCCTTTCCTCTTCCCCTCTAGTGGAATCATACCCCATTTGGTGCATCTTACACAAACATATCGGTCCATTTATATTATTTATCAACATAATATTTACATAGCATTCGGGTTGGCTTGATATGCCAATCACATGGTCCAAACTAGAAAAATGATTGATTTGTTTATTAAGAGAGTGTCATCCACAAGAGGTGACCTATCCAGAGAGTGTCATCCACAAAATATAGATGAGATAAATTATTTATTTGTTTATGAATGTTGATACCTTTAAGTAGACCTACTGGGATTACATTCTTCAAACACCTTACTAGGCCTTCTGCTATCATAATAAAAAGAAAATGAGAAAGGGGGTCTCCTCACCTGATAACCTAAGAGGGATTGAAGGGTTTGGATGGGGAACCATTGATGAGAATTGCAAAAAAAACAAATGAGATTAGATTTTAACCAAGAGAATCTAGTTGGGAAAAAATCCAAAGATAGTTAAATTTGAGTTATGAAATCCTAGTTGAGCCCATGAAAAGATTTGGATAGATCAAGCTTAATTAGCATACCTAGTTTTCTAAATGATTTTTAAGGAATGAAAGGATTCATGGGAAATAACGATACCATATGGGATCTATTTGAATTTTACGTAACCTTTTTTCTCACTTGAAGTTCATAACATGATTGATTTTGGTAGCAATAATTTTGGTGATGAATTTGTAGATTACATTGCACGGGGAAATTGATATGAAGTTATTAGGGGCATTCTTTCTTTCTTCCTTATGGATGTGAGTTGGGAAGGTGTATTTGAGAGCTTGCAGGATACTTTTAGAGGCTTGCAATTCTTCAACAACCTTCCAAACATCAAAACCCATTACATACCAACATGATTGGAAGATGTCCAATATAAACTTTTGTCAAGTCCCGGGAATTTCCTCGGTGCCATTCCCATAATTGTGGATTCCATATCTTCTTAAGATATTTCCAACATAGGGATGAGATTCTAATTTGAGGAGACTATCTTGGTATTTTTTTGTAGAACCAAGTCCATCATCACATGTCTATCTAAGCATGGATTTGAGAGGAGATTTTGGTAATAATATCAATGTTCATCTTCAAATCCCTTGTGTTTTTCCAGGATGTCTCGTTGAGATGAATAAAGTGTGGATATTCTATTTGAATTTCTAATGCTGATCATGGATTTGTGAAAGGACTTAGAATTAGGCCCCCCCTCTTTAAGCCTTCTAACTATTGATTTCTATCTCCATATAATTTTTTCCTTTTTTCCTCTAGTATTCAATTTCTTCTGAATGAGATCCTCCTTTTTGGCTAGATTATAATCTCTCCCATATTTGATAATTAGGGTTTGGATATACTCCATTTTCTTTTCTAATTCTTTTTGGGCTTGGAATATGTTCTCAATGAACTCTTTGTTCCACATTCTGATTTTGTCTTTCAAATTTTTGAGTAATTATTGGAATTTGTACATTAAAGTGCATGTTTGAGGGATGATGTCCATGCACCATTGTTCTATATTATTTTTGAAGTCTGAGTGGTTCAACCATAATTTTTTGAATCTAAATGGATTGGGACATAAAGGGCCTAATTTATCCCATGAAAGATGTATTGGTCAGTGATTTGATCTTTTCCATTAAAGGATTGTTGTTGTGAAGACTATTGTTGCAGTAATAAGGGCTTCAAAAACTAGGAAGAGATCTAGTCACTTTACAATTTGATTGGTGCCTCCTCTCCTATTATTCCATGTATGACATCCATTATTTGTTGTCTCAACTTAGTGATGGTCTCTTTAAAATTGGAATTGTCTGAGTCCATGCATCTAATCCCTCTTCTCTTCTCTAAAAGAGAAGGTATCATGTTGAAGTCTTTATCAACTATCCACATACTGTATTTAGAGACCTCCCCTATGCTTCAAAGATACTCCAAGAAGGATAGTTTTTCCAGAAGAAGATTGTGTCCATAGACATTTGTAATGAATCCAACTATAGTTGTTCCTATTTTTGAGAAATGAGTTGTGATGGAATTTCCTATTTTTGAGAAGTTATGCACATCAATTAATGTGGGATTCCACAACATAGATACTCCTCCTAAGAATCCAACTGCTCCAATTGTTATAGAAACATAACCTTTCCAACACCTTCCTCTTTCCTTGTTACATTGTTTCCTATAACATGACTATGGATGGTTTTTCCTTCATTGTTATATTCCTTAGAGTTCTTTGCTTACCTTTGTTGTTTAGGTCTATGATATTCCAAGAGATTAATTTCAAATGCATCATTAAAATTTGGGATGATTGATTAGGTATTTTTCCTCTAAGAGAGACCGTCTAACTAGAGTCCCTTAGTTGGCCTCCCTCCTCCTGGAACTTTTACTTTCATGTTTTGTTTCCTCTCTTCAACTCCTATTTTGTTGGAAGTTTTCAAAGGAATTGCTTTCATTCCCAAACCCAAGTATTATCCTCAGTCTTGCACAAAGGATCCTGCTTTGTGGTTGCTCCTTATGAACTTCATTTGAAGTGTTTGAAGTTCTTCTACAAAGATGTATGTTAGGCACCTTTCTACATAAGTTTTGAAGTGTGATGGAATATCCACTTCGATCATGATCAAATCTTCATTCATATATGTATCGTCCTCTTTTAGATTAGACTAATCAACATATTCTAATTCCATTTATGATTGCTACTCTCCTTGTGTGGGGCGTTCAACCTTTTTCCTTTGCTTTTGGTCCTCTCATTGAACTGATTTCTTGCTGAAGGTTTTTAAATTGGCCTCATGAGATTTTGGATCCTGGTTGTCCTCCCTAATTCTCAATGATTGGAAATTTTTGTTTGTAATGGAGATAGTATAAATATCTAGAGGCATCTACATTTTTCTGGACTTCATTTTGGAAGGAAATTTGAAAAAACCTTCCTTATCCTTCTGTATTCCTATTTCTTATTTGTAGCAAGGATGTTTAGAGGGAAATCCTTAAAGAGGTGGCCATGATCATGGCATTTCTAACATTTGAAAGGAATATGCTCATAGTCTAGTGTTGGGTTCCATTTAGATTCTTGAAATCTTATGCCTATAGAATTTGGTAGGGCTCTTGATACATTCATATAAACACAAATTATAGCATATGCCATACACTTACATCTCCTTGTGATTTATAAATTTTTAAAAATCTTAATGTATTCCCTATACTTGCCAAGGTTTCTTCTTCCCAACAGTGCTTCTAGGGTAGATACTAAATTATTATCCATATAGGGACTATTGTTAAGTCCTCCTTCTTTGGGAAATATTTTTTATTATTATCCAGGAGTGGAGATACAAAAGTTGAGTTGAATAAATAGGTCTCGTTTTCAAATACCCAATCTTTATCCTCAATGCTCATGAAAATCACAGTCAAGAAACATTTTGAACCAAGCTTTAGGTCAATCAAACCCTTTGGTTTCCAATGAGATTTTATCAACCAGGTTAGGGCCTTGTAAGAAGGCCAAATATCCATGAATTTATTGATGACTAGATATCATTTCATGTACTGGATGTACCATTGAAATTTTGTAGACATGACTTCATATTTAGGATTAACAATTGCTTTAGCTAAGCATCTCCTAACTCAATTTTTGTATTGCTTCCCCTCCCGTTGTTTTCTTCAACCTATTCACTGACATGATCCTCTGTCGCATCCTGGGGTACCACTTTTGATGTTAATATTCCCTGAAAATCCCTAATATATTACAGATCTGTCAAATCTCACCTTTCATGTGCCCCCATTTCCATCAGACCAACATGTTCCCCTAGTAGGGCATCCTTAAAGGATAACCCAAATTTTCTACTACTTGATCTTCTAGATACTTTATCCATCATAATTTGTGGAATTTGGAGTTACACCCTCCGCATTAGCTCAATGACAAAACCCTAAAATATTAGAACCCAACACCATTACTACTTGTCGTCAACTAAATACACCTTCCCAACTTCGAACCTTATAATATGCAGTTAAATATGACATGCAATTAAATTCTTATGCTTACTATCTATATATTCCAAATCCAACACCAACAATTTATCCCAGTACTTCAACTAAAGTATCAAATGAATGTATGTAAATTAATAAATGAAGGATTATAGTTTATGAATTTATGATAAGTTTTTTCATGACAACCAATTATGTGATAAATATATATATATATGTACATGTATATGATTTGTAGGAAACTAATGATAGTTCCCCATCTTTTGATCTTTATACAATTTTTCCTCGGATTGAAAACAAATATGGAGGATTTTAAATGGAAGATGTATGCACAACATGCCCCTATTAAGACCTAATGCACCCAAATATAAATTATTTTGACAAATTGTGATATGACATCTTCTAGTAGAGCAAGGATTCAAAGATAAATAGAGACGATCCTTTGAAAATTTACTATGAATCATTAGTGGTGTGTGGTTGTTCCATATGCAAAGGAACTTAGAGCCATAGATGACACATTGCAATGGAATGTTATCGACATGATCGAATCACTTTGATTACTGGACATTTGTTGTAGACACCATAGATTCTTTAGAGAGCAAATATATTTATTCATTCCTTATAGTTTCATCCAAGAAAATATGTATTGTAAGTGAACCATTCAAAGATTCCTCATATGCCAAATATTTGTCATATTCCAAATATTCCTTAGATTTTGAGAGTGCAAAATCTTGATTGGGTCAATAATACTTTAAGAACACAAAAGTTATTCAAGCCTCTTACTATTTTGAATGTTGATCAACTTATCAATTTGGAAATTGTTGGCGTTGTTTCATATATCATAAGAAACTTAGTGCCATTATGTAAGATTCATACAAATAGATCCTCATATGGTGCATGGACCACATTTAGTGTGTTTCTCGTTGTAAGAGAAGTTTTCTCATATTGTGACTACATTTTCATGATTGCCCTATCTAAAATCCAAGGAGAAAACATAGCCTATATATCATGTCACATATGCACATTCCTCACTAGGGAGAGGTTGCATTAATACCTTTTTGTGTACCTCATTATAGATAAAACAATTACGGAATCTTGGAATCATACAAATATTCTATGTATGGCTACAATATATGCTTGCGTTCATCAAAAAATGAGTGGATGGTCATCCATGCATACATGAGAACATTGCAATATTCATCAACAACTAAAGGAATCAACACATAAGTGCAAATTGTATATTTGTTGAGACAATTAATAACTAGGACAGGTTCATGTCTAAGATTGTGAAATTACATGTTTGTGGTGCTGTTGCAATTAAAATTTGTTTGTTGAAGATGAGTTGTTAGTTACTATGATTTTAATAGGCCTGGACCTAGTTGTATACAAAGATAAGAGATTTGGATTCCCTTAGAGATCCCAATGGGAACCAAGAAGAAGGAAATAAAATGATATATATAACTTTTAAACTTTAAGAGCTTTGATTAACAATTTGAATTGATGGAATATTAAAAAATTTGGTTCCTTTTTTTTTTTTTTAATTATTATGTGCAACATTCTCATAGATCTTTATTCAAATTAATTATTGCATTGAATTTATTTTTATATATTGATTTGGGTTTATTAATATTGTTTGTTCATATGGTATCCATTTTTACAATAGTTTCATTAATGTATATTTTTAGGATGATAGAAGTGGTGAAGAACATGTAACTTACCGCATCTCTTCCATTTCATTGTGCCATTGCTTTTAATTGGGGAGAGAGGAGGGAATATATGCAAAATGTGTCCTAGGAAGAGTATGACGAGTTTTTGAATGCACCTTCTTTACAACATACACTTCCTAATTTAAAGACTATTGTGTTTGTTACTGTAGAGTCAAGTGCCGCTTATAAAAATGAACAACACGGTGCAAACAATGTGAATAGGAATAGTGGAGATGAGATGGTACATAACACATTGAAAACCATGATGATTTTAAGAGGGAATACATTCATCTAGTTATTAACACATAGAAGACATCGATGGAGGCATTGTATACCATTGCATTGAACCAGAGCATTTGCTGCAGGCTGCATAAACACCTCTTTTTATAGTGGTTGATAAAGCATAGTTCACTAAGTTGACAATGTTCTAATGCTTTAAACATATGAATGGTTACACAAGAGAGTTGCATCTTTGTCTATCCATTGTTTTGTAAAAGAGGTTATTTGACTCTCCATTGCTTTGTAAAAGAGGCTAGAGAGCACCACCCATTGGTTTCTAATAAAAACTCTATTGAATTAGTTGTTGGAAGTTTTGTTGTTTATTAATATTAACTATGTGTGTGTTATGTATTGAATTGTTATTTTCTAAGTGTATGATATTGTGCTTTCATTGCGACTTTCATTTTTAGGGCATGGGGTTGGTGGAGGAAGGGTGACATCTCTCTCTGCTGCATCAAAAACCAACCTTCACCTACATGCCTTCCACCTAGCATACCTCGATATACCTTGATCCTCATCAAATTAAAACATATCTCCTTTTAAAGTCTTTGCACTTCTCCATATATCAACTAACTCCTGATGTGACCTAAATGCTAGGATATAAGACTTACGCGTTGGAATAAAAATCACATTATGACTTGGTTATGGTTTTGTACATGTTGTGTAAAGCAAACCCATCGCACATTCATAAGTGGAAATGATTGGTTCCCCGAGTAACTAAATATAAGGAGGTGAACTTCTATGTAATAAATGCACCTATTTATTCATAATATCAATGTGTTAATGTGTACTCATTTTGATGTAACCCTATCTAGGGTTTTCTATCTCTTGTAATATGGTATTCGAGTGGGAGAGCAACTAGGACTAGTCTTCTAAGTACGTTCTTCTCTTGCATCATGTTATTATCTGGAAAATAAGGAGTCATTGTTGAAGGAAGATGTCATTGTAGCCATGAATTGAAGAAGTCTTTGAGCTACCAAGATAGAGCCACTAGATCAAATTGAAATTTTATTTAGAGGGAGTCCTCATCATGCTAAAAGTCATTTCTTTTGTTTGCACTAGCTTCCATTCAAAGTGAAACCGCCGTCGATTCCAAGGAGCAACCATTGTTTCAATTCAAAAATAGCATTGCCACCATTAAAACTAAACTGTCATGAATTTGAAGCTGCCACACCTATCCACCATTGGAGTTGACATTGATGTATCCATCACCATTCATCAAGAAAAAAAGGGGGCTGATTGATAAAAGAAGAAATAATCACCACCTACAGGAGCCACCATTAGATACAGATACATCCATCCACAAAGGGAAAGTGGCTAACCTACTCATCATGATGCACCTGACCACCAATTTTTAGAGCTATTAAATGGTCGTGCAAGGTATTTTACTTGCCATAATCACATGTAGTTGGAGTCAATCACAAGGGTTGTTGAAATAACCATCATAAAGATAGATCATAGGTGATGTTTGACCTTTTTTTTCCGAGGAGGGAAATTATTGTTTTAGAGTGGGAAAATCTAAACATTTGGGCTTATAGTACTACATTTCAACATAAATTATTTCACATATTTGAGTTTTAAGATCAAATAGAAGAATAATTTTTATTTTTATTTTTGTTATTAGGACGTTAAACATGGATATGCAATTAGAGAAATACTCTAGTTTTGATTTCCACAGTTGGAAAGTAAAAATCTAGATGCAACTGATAAACAAAAATCTGTGGGGAATTGTAAAAGGAATTGAGCAATCATTGACAAATCCAAATAATTAATAATAATAATCTAATTTTAAGGTCACAACCAAGCCAAACACCAAATTGGTGTATGAAACCCCCTTGTTTGTGGGACAAGGGACCCCCTCCACACACAAAATTGATTGCTATAGTCTATGGATATGTACATACCCTACCCCCCTTCAGATTTGAACCCATGACCTCCTAGGAGAAAACACATGTTCTTTAATGTTAGGCCCACTCAGGAAAATTAGTGATGACGAAGCCAAAGCCATTATTGGCCTTTCCCTCTTAGATTTAGTGTTACATCATATAGATTTGGAAAAATCATCCAAGGAGATATGAGATAATCTAAATTCATTCTTTGGAGTAATTTAGGCAATGGATGCAAAATTTTATATGAAGCTACATTATTTGGATTCAAGATGTTTTTCAAAGTCAATATGTATAACAAGATAAGAAATGTAAGATCTCTCATCATACAACTAGCAGAAATAAAGGCTACCGTGGAGAAGAGGATGTTAAAACCATCTTGTTAAACACTCTACCTTCTAAATACATTGATGCTATTTTTAGTGTCGATCAAACTCCTTTACAAACTCTGGAATACATTATCGATACTCTCTTAGTTGAAGAAAAGAGATGTAGGCAATATAAAAGATGATCCTCAACCTAATATTGCATTATACTCAAGATAAAATCGTAGCAGATCAATGAAAAACAAGGGGGGAGGTGGAATGTTATTATTGCAAGAAAATGGGTCACACAACTTGCAACTGTAGATTTCGAGCCAATGATGTTCCCAGGGGAAAAGTCAAGACAAACCACATGTAGCTATTGTGACCATTGTTGAAGATCCACCAGATCCTAATAATGGTGATGACCTTACTAAAGAAATGGAATTTTACACATTTTAAGAAGCAAACAATTTGAAGACAGAAAGGGATCTAGTGGAGGTAAAGTTTAACATGGATGGTTTCCCATATATTCTAGGAGCTCGTGGATTTCGAGAATTATCTCTCATTAGGGTTTTGAAACATGCATGCGGATTGTTGTTCAATAATGGGGTTATGAGATATGCATGTGGATTGTTGTTTAGTAATTTAATTTGAGATATTCATAATTCAAAAGTTTGGGGAGGTGAAATTCGACAACTCGAGAATTCAACCTGGAAGCTACACCTCTATGAAGGTTATGAGGAAACTTATTGGAGCTCTAACTAGTATAGCTAACATTTTAAAAGAAGAAGCTTATGAAGAATGTTTGGTCCTGATTGCTTCTGCTATTTTGTTTTCAGTGAGTGAGTTTGCATTTAGTTAGTTTGGGTTTCAATATTGTAAGCCTTAAGAGGGGGATTTAGGATACAAGGATTACATGTTGTAATAAAGACCATTTCATGACTTAGTTATCTTTCTGTACTTTTTATGTAACACAAATCTATCCCACATTCATAAGTGGAAATCATTGACTCCATGAGTAACTAGATATAAAGAGGTGAACTCATATGTAATAAATGTCCTCTATTATTCATAATATCAATAAGTGTGATTGTGTAATCTTGTTGTGATGTAACTCTAACTAGGGTTTTCTAGTTATTGTATTACTAAAGTCCATGATGGGACTCATGCTGCCGCCTTCACAATAGTAAACTATCTCAAGGTCTTCCTCAATGGTGTTGAGGAGTTCAAGATCTCTCCCTATAATTTCTTAACCCTAAGCCTCATCACAAGAACCATGAGCCTACATAAACCCTATACCAATCCAAATCTCTGTGTTGGGCCCTCTTTGCCAATTTGAGTGGGACTTTATATTGTTTGGTCCATTCATTTATCCTTATAATGCTTTCTTCATTGATTGTATATTTTCTCTCTTTCCTTCCCAATTACATTTATCTACTTCCTCAACCTCACTTGGACAATTTCCTCTTTGGTTTTCTTTTTTGCTATTTACTTTTTTTATCACATATTTTTCTTGACCCATCTCATGCATAGTTACCGCCCCATCATTGACCCAACTTCCTCTTCGATCGGAAAGGATTTGTAGTCATGTGAAATCATTTTCTTGTCTAAAATTCTTTACTTATGTATCATTTGGATTGCAAAGGGTCATTTGAAACTCTTGCTAGTTCTTTCATTGTTGTGAGTGGTAATCAAGGGCATTTTTCAACAACATGCCATACACCTTTTTAGATTAAGAATTTGTGTAACAACGTTGGTAAAGTGCAAAAAAATATTTCGTGTAAGTCAATGTTGAAGTGGTGTTTGACATTGCCCAAAGAAACCCTTGTTTATATTGCTTTGTCCTCACAAAGATCATCCAATATTTTCTCAAACCACTTACACAAATTTGTTCTTTTGACATTCAATAAGAATAATGTAAAATCCTTTCTTGTAAAGTTTTCATTCCCCGTAATAAGTAACTTTTTCTCTCGGGATTGTTTCAATCTTTCTTTTCAACTAGTGGTTTGTAATATCCCTTTTTTAAAATTTTAAGAAAATGCCCAATTTTCCACTTTTTTTTACCAATTTTGACCTTTGACTAGTTTTACTGTTTTGACCTCCAAATCAACCCAAATGCTCCCAAATCTTCTGTATGAGTGTATGAATGATATTTATACTTGAATATTAGGTTCAGGTATGTTTTATGGTCCTCCAAATACTTCTAAAAACTTGATTTATATTCTGACCAATAGATGCAATTTTGACTAGTAATTTGTGCATCAAATCCCCCCCGGGGTAACATTGAAAAGGGCCTCCCAAATGCCTCTAAAATCCCTCAAATTTCTGAACAGAGGCATGTAATGTGTTAATTATGTTATTAAGGTCTCATATGCACCATTAATGGATTATTACAACTATTCTCACCCTCTCCCATTCAACTGCAAAAATCCCTAATTCAACCCTTGGGGAAATGGCACTATTTCACCTCCCAATACAACTAAACTGAGTAAAAATGCTTCAAATGCTCAAGTACAGTACATGAAACTTGTAGAAGACATCCATATCAGTATATTGATCACAAATATATCAGAGAATCATCCATCCATTCAAAATAATCAACATTATAGTGTCATACATCAATGCATTGGGGAAATGGACATTGTTTGCTCATTAATCAATATTTTTACATACAACCAATGGGTATTTCGACCTGAGACTTTCTGAATATTAATAACAGAGGATATGAAGCTATTACAATTATAAATATATAATGAGAATCTCTCCCAAGAAGCACAAGAGCTCACCAAAAACGCCCTCCCTCAAGGAGCATGAATATGCCTTCAAAACTGGAAACGGTGGAGAGAGTGCTGCACTAAACCAAACCATGAAACTTCATATAGATACTACCTGAAAATACAAACTCCATTAAAGCACCATGAAAGAACTGAGTGGCCTCTCCAAACACCAACTTGGATGGGAATCTTTCACCCTCGAAATTGGCTAAGGCAAGAAACTAGTCATCCACTAGCTCTCTCTTCACAAATGAAATTTTTCTCAAATAATAAAAAGCCATTCTCATACTTGATTTCTACATTTTTTAACCAACATTATCCTTCTATGGGTCTAAATCCTCTCAATAGCTTCAAGAGAGTTCCACTTAGGAAATATTCCACATTTGCCACTTGTCTCCTAGTTCCAACCTTCCATCTTCTCCCAAATTCGAATTTGAGTCTCTTTGGCTTCTTCCACTCCCATGAGAGCCTTCCTTGAACCTATTTTTAGGGATGACATGTCATAATGGTCAAATGTCAGAGGTCAAGTCTACAATTTGTCATAGTTGTCATAGATTCTCCATCATTGGTGTCATAGGGGCTAGAGAATCTAGCCCAAGTGTCCACAAACTTCCAATTTGACTCTTTATCTTCCATGGAGGTTACCAATCCATCCCAATTCGACCTAAGATTCTCAATTCCATGTTTTATGACTTACCAACTCACCCAAGAGTGTTCACCTTCCCATGAATTCGAATTGGCAAGAGAGAGATGCCATGTGTCATTGAAAAATCAAGCTAGTGTGGGTCCCACACCCTCCATATGTCTCCAAAACCACTTGCAACCTAGAATTTCTCTTGAATTTATTTATTCACCATATTTATTAAATAATTGAACCCTTCTAATGTCTAAACATCATTTATTAGCTTCCTTATTACAATTCCACATGCGCCCATCCAACCTAGGAAACTAGTAGGATTGATGGGATTGTCTTACTATGCAATTATTTGAATGGGGACATTACAGTCCTCCCCACCCAAGATTGTTTGTCCTCAAGCAATTTCAAATTTGTATGCTGCAAAATCTTCTCCTCTTCCCATGTGCAATCTTCATTTGGTAAGTCCTTCCATTGCACTAAATATTCTTTGATAATTCTACTCCTCAACCTTCTTTCCCGTGTCTTCAAAATCTTTTCCTGAACAAGTGTGAGCTAACCTTCATCATCCAAAAGAGGAAGTATTTCTGAAGTGATGATTTGCTGACCAAGGGATTTCTTGAGACAGGAAACATGAAATACATTGTAGATTTTTACTCCCTTCCGGAAGTTCTAGTTCATATGCTACTTCTCCAACCTTCCGCACTACCTTGTATGGCCCATAGTACCTTGGTTTTAATTTTTCTGCTCCGTTCTTTTTGAGAGATGTTTGTTTATATGGCTGTAACCTTAAATATACTAAATCATTGACTTGAAAGGTTCTTTCTTCTCTATGTCTATCAACATATTGTTTTTGCTGATTTTGAGCAATCTGCAAATTGTCTTTCAAGAGATTTAAAATTTCTTGGCTCTCTTCCACCCAATCTTTAGCCTTTGGGGCTCTACTATCACCAAATATAATTTCATCAAATGTAAGTGCATCATAACCATATAATGCCTTGAAAGGAGACATTCCTATTGACATATGATAAGTGGTGTTGTAGCAAAACTCACCCAAGTGTAGCCATTTTTCCCATGCTTTTTGTTGCTCTCCCACATAGTTTCTTAGGTATCCTTCCAACCATTGATTTACCCTCTCTGTTTTTCCATCAGTTTGTGGATGATAGCTGGTACTTGGAGTCAATTGAGTGCCTACCAATCTAAAAAGTTCTTGCCAAAAAGCACCCATGAATCTATTATCTCTATCACTGACAATGCTCTTGGGGAGCCCATGCAATCTGAAGATTCCTTTGAAAAAAATATCAGCCACTTGTGCAGCACTAAAAGATGATGTAACATCAAATAAATGAGCAAATTTTGTCAACCTATCAACTACCACATAGATGCAATCCTTACCCAAAGATTTAGGCAACCTAGTGATGAAATCCATGGAGATACTGTCCCATTTTTGCTCCGGAATGGGCAAGGGTTGTAATAGGCTGACTGGACATGTAAGTTCTGATTTGTTTTGTTGACATACTTTACATTCATTCACATACTTCTGAACATCTTCCTTCAGCCCCTTCCAAAAAAATCTTTGCCTCAACTGTCTATAAGTTTTGAAGATCCCCGGATGGCCCGCTAGTGGGGAATCATGTGCTTCTTGCAAAATTCGGTACTTGAGCTTGGATTTATGAACTAAATAAATTCTTCCCTTATAATATATCAGCCCATTCAAAATCTTGTAGTTATCATCCCCTTTGATTCCATCCAACACATCACAAGCAAATTTGTCTTTCGTATATTCAACTAGTAGCATGTTTTTCCAATCCTTGGCAATGTCCATGAGAGAAAAAGAAGGTCTTCTTGACAAAGCATCTGCTACTATATTATTCTTTCCTTTGACATATTCAATATCAAAATCATAAGCTTGAATCTTGCTTACCCACTTTTGTTGCCTTTCATTTAGATCTTTTTGGGTGAGAAAGTGTCTTAGATTGTTGTGGTTAGTTTTCACCACAAACTTGATGCCCACCAAGTATTGTTTGAATTTGGCCAATGCATGCATAATGGCCAGCATTTCTTTATCATAGATGGAGAAATTTTTTTCATGAGGCTGCAACTTTCTGCTCTCAAAGGCTATGGGGTGTTGGCCTTGCTTTAGGACAACCCCTATTCCTCCACCTGAAGCATCACATTCCACAACAAAAGGTTTAGTAAAATCAGGAAGTGCAAGTATGGGACAACTACTCATTACTTCTTTAATTTTTTGGAAGGCCTTTTCAGCCTCTTCATCCCACTTGAAAGCATCCTTCTTAGTCAAATCAGTGAGTGGAGAAGTCAACTTGGAGAACCCTTTCACAAATTTTTTGTAGTAGGTGCATATGCCAATAAAGCCTCTCAATTCAGTAATATTTTTTGGTGATGGCCATTCCAAGATAGCCCTGATTTTTTCCATATGTACCTTCACTCCTTCCTGCCCAATAATGTGCCCAAGATACAGTAGTTCTTTCATCCCAAATTCACATTTTGATAACTTAGCAAATAAGGACTCTTCTTGCAAAATTTTTAACACAATCTCTAACAGTTGCAAATGCTCTTCCCATGTTTTACTGTAAATGAGAATGTCATCAAAGAAAACCAAAACAAACCTTCTTAGTTTCTTGCAAAAGATCCTATTCATACATGCTTGAAATGTGGCTGGAGCATTAGTTAACCCAAAATGCATGACAAGAAATTCAAAGTGGCCAAAATGACATCGAAAAGTAGTCTTTTGCACATCTTCATCTTTCATTCGAATTTGGTGATACCCTGATCTAAAGTCAATTTTTGAGAAGTATTTCGCCCCATGTAGCTCATCCATGATCTCATCAATCCTAGGAATAGGATACCTATTCTTGATAGTCTTTTTGTTCAAGGATCTAAAATCTATGCACATTCTCAATGTTCCATCTTTTTTTTTTCACTAGCACTACTGAAGAAGCATAAGGGCTAGAGCTTGGTCTAATGAGTCCCAACTCTAGGAGTTCTTGGATGGATTTTTCAATCTCATCTTTGAAATTTTTAGGATTTCTATAAGGTGGTATCTGAATGGGTGAAGTACCCTCCTCCAAAATAATACTGTGCTCAACCCCCCTATCCGATGGTCTACCATGTGGAAGGTCTCTAAAAACCTTTTCATATTTTTCAAAAGTCTCTCTATCTCCTTTGGGTGTTCAACAATCTTTATAGTTGGCTTGGAAGATGTAATATGACATTCAGCAGCCCATTCTATATCCCCATGCCTCAATATAGATCTCATACTATTGCAAGTCACTACTTGATTTGGATAAGTGTGTTTCCTTCCCACAACTCTTTGTACTCCTTTTGAATCTTGGAATTTCATTTCGGGAATTTGATAATTTACTGTATGCTCTCCTATTGAATACAACCATTGCAATCCCAAAACCACCTTAGTATCAGCAACATGAACCACATAAAAACTATCAACAAAAGTATAGTTACCTACAGTGACTTGTAGCTTTGGAACCCATGTTTTGCATTGCATTGTGTTGTGACTGGGAATGACAACTGTGAAGCCATCAAATGGTTCAATAGGTATCTTTATTTTCTCCACCATCTCTACATCAATGAAGTTATGGGTGGCTCCTCCATCTACCAAAATTGAAGTTCTTTGTCCTTGTACCACACCTTTGCATCAGATAGTATGATAGCGAGGTACTGCTGAAAGTACTCCCATTCTTGCTTTGTCCGGTGAAGGCTGATTTTCTTCTTGTCTTTCCTCTTCTACTGCTGGCTCATATGCCTCTTCTTGATATGAAATATGTCCATCTTCATCCATGCCCCCATCATACCCCTCATTATCAGAAAATACTTCTATGTATTGAACCTTTCCTTTAGTACATTTGTGCCCCGGTGTCCATGGTTGGAAGCATGTGAAGCACAGTTTCTTTTTTCTAAAATCATCCATGTTTAGTCCTTCTTTTTTATTCCTTTCAAATGACTCTCTTTGCCAAGGTTTCTTATCATATCCATCCCTTTGCCAAGATTTCTTTTCAAATTTGTAGCTAGGCTTTGGAGGAAATCTCGTTCTAGGAAGCACATTTTGGAGATCCCTAGTCAAGCTCATTGCATCTTTTAATGTAGTTGGCTTGTGGGATTTGACCAAACCTATTAAGGGTTCAGCCAAACCTTCAATGAACAGCAATACTAATCTTCCCATAGATACATTAGCCACCTTGACTGATAATTTTTGAAAGTCCAACATATATTCAGTAGGGGACCCAGTTTGCTTCAATTGAGCTAGTTATTTGAAAGGAAAATCTGGATCTTTTTGTTCAAATCTTTCTAGTACCCTGTCAACAAATTCTCCATATGTTTTAACTTTATTATGACCCAAGGTTTTCAGCCCATGAAAGCACCATTCATTGGTACCTCCTTCCAAATGAAAAATGGTCATTTTTAATGCATCATCTTCCAACATAGGATTCAACTGAAAATATACATCCAATTTTTGCACCCAAGTGTTAGCAAAATTTTGAGAAGATCCATCAAAAGTAGGAAGTGAAAATTTTCCAATAGCACTATTTAATTCTTTGTTTTGGAATGGAATCCTATTGTCTTCCCTCCTTTTAATTTTTTGTATAGCATCAATGTAGTCACTGAGTGGTACACCTCTTTTACACTCTTCATTCAAATCATTCCAATCATTTACTAGTTTATTATAATCCACCTCAATATTGGGCTCTTCTTTGGGTGTGAGAAATTTAGGTGCAGTATGCCTTTGTGTGCTTTGGAATTCATCAGGTCTATTATGTGGTCCCATGCTTGAAAAAATATTCTCACTCCCTTTTATCGTTTCCCCTGAATGTGAACCACTGTTATCTCCTATCATCCCTTTGCCTGAAAGTTGGCTACCCAACAATTCAAAACTTTTCATCATTTGTTTATTCATCTCTAGCATAACCATGGTAATTCCTTAAAAACATGGTTTTAAGGCTTCAATAAATTCCTCCTTATGTCTTAATTTTTCCTCCTCCTCTCTACCCATTGTTTTAGAAAAAAACTCTTTTTCTGCTACTATCCCTTCTTCAACCAAAACTTCTTCAACTACTGATTCAAGGGATGGTGGTTTATTTGTTTGAATTCTTGTTAATACCATCAAGTGCCAATACCATGCTCTGATATCAATTGTAATATCCCTTTTTTAAAATTTTAAGAAAATGCCCAATTTTCCACTTTTTTTTACCAATTTCGACCTTTGACTAGTTTTACTGTTTTGACCTCCAAATCAACCCAAATGCTCCCAAAATCTTCTGTATGAGTGTATGCATGATATTTAGACTTGAATATTAGTTTCAGGGATGTTTTATGGTCCTCCAAAGACTTCTGAAAACTCAATTTATATTCTGACCAATATATACAATTTTGACTAGTAATTTGTGCATCAAATCCCCCCGAGGTAACACTAAAAAGGGCCTCCCAAATGCCTCTAAACTCCCTCAAATTTCTGAACAGAGGTATGTAATGTGTTAAGTATGTTGTTAAGGTTTCATATGCACCATTAATGGATTATTACAACTTTTCTCACCCTCTCCCATTCAACTGCAAAAATCCCCAATTCGACCCTTGGGGAAATGGCACTATTTCACCTCCCAATACAACTAAACTGAGTAAAAATGCTTCAAATGCTCAAGTACAGTACATGAAACTTGTATAAGAAATCCATGGCAGTATATTTATCACAAATATATCAGATAATCATCCATCCATTCAAAATAATCAACATTATAGCGTCATACATCAATGCATTGGGGAAATGGACATTGTTTGCTCATTAATCAATATTTTTGCATACAAACAGTGGGTATTTCGACCTGATACTTTATGAATATTAATAACAGAGGATATGAAACTATTACAATCAGAAATATATAATTATAAGCTCTCCCAAGAAGCACAAGAGCTCACCAAAAACGCCCTCCCTCAAGGAGCATGAATATGCCTTCAATACTGGAAACGGTGGAGAGAAAGTGCTGCACTAAACCAAACCATGAAACTTCATGTAGCTACTACCTAAAAATACAAACTCCATTAAAGCACCATGAAATACCTGAGTGGCCTCTCCAAACACCAACTTGGATGGGAATCTTTCACCCTCGAAATTGGCTAAGGCAAGAAACTAATCATCCACTAGCTCTCTCTTCACAAATGCAATTTTTCTCAAATCATCAAAAGCC
Source organism: Larix kaempferi (assembly GCA_027924585.1). NCBI lineage: Eukaryota > Viridiplantae > Streptophyta > Pinopsida > Pinales > Pinaceae > Larix > Larix kaempferi. Next base: position 7,037,360 of record BSBM01000035.1, read on the forward strand.
ATTCTCATACTTGATTTCTACATTTTATAACCAACATTAGCCTTCTATGGGTTGAAATCCTCTCAATAGCTTCAAGAGATTTCCACTTAGGAAATATTCCACATTTGCCACTTGTCTCCTATTTCCAACCTTCCATCTTCTCCCAAATTCGAATTTGAGTCTCTTTGGCTTCTTCCACTCCCATGAGCACCTTCCTGGAGCCTATTTTTGGGGCTGACATGTCATAATGGTCAGATGTCAGAGGCCAAGTCTTCAATTTGTCATATTTGTCATAGATTCTCCATCATTGGTGTCATAGGGGCTAGGGAATCTAGCCCAAGTGTCCACAAACTTCCAATTTGACTCTTTATCTTCCATGGAGGTTACCAATCCATCCCAATTCGACCTAAGATGCTCAATGCCATGTGTTATGACTTACCAACTCACCCAAGAGTGTTCACCTTCCCATGAATTTCTAATTGGCAAGAGAGAGATGCCATGTGTCATTGAAAAATCAAGCTAGTGTGGGTCCCACACCCTCCATATGTCTCCAAAACCACTTTTCACCTAGAATTTCTCTTGAATTTATTTATTCACCATATTTATTAAATACTTGAACCCTTATAATGTCTAAACATCATTTATTATCTTCCTTATTACAATTCCACATGTGCCCATCCAACCTAAGAAACTAGTAGGATTGATGGGATTGTCTTACTATGCAATTATTTGAATGGGGACATCACATGGTTTATGTCCTTGTTTTTAATATTTCAGGGAAATGCAAAGTATTCTATCTAATGTTTACTAGTTGTACAATAAATAAACACACACATACATATACATACACACCAATACAAGCCCAATGGATTAAATCAATTGGTTTGAATTGATCAATTTCAAGACCAAGATCACTGAGAAGCATGGGTTCAAGTCTAGTAGAGTCCCTCTAGGTTAAGAGTACATTAACTCTGACAACATTTGTGTCAATTTCCATTCATGGAATATTAGGATATACACCAATACATTTGATTCTATACACATATACAATCCCATAAATGAAGCGAGAGAGTAAATGTTGAGACAACAAAAGGTTCAACTAAACAAAAGAGGAAATGCCAGATTGGTTCAAGAGGCAAAATAGATAAAAGTCTGCAGCTGTCCTTGAACCATAGGAGAGAGCGTCACCAAAGGAAAGAGTCAATGAAAAGGAAAGAGATTGCTAAAAGTGCCTCTTTTGTAAGTTTTAAACCTTAACAGTGAAGTACAAACTTATATCGATTCTTAAGCATTAACAGAAAATACACAATGGCACACACATTACACAGAGATTTTCACCTGGAAACCCTTAACCGGGAAAAAACCAGCAAAACCTAGAGCCGCATAGCTCCTTTTTCATTATATGTTTATTTTACATGTACAATACAATAAATGGTATTCTGCAGCATCTAAAACCCTAATTCGTTTACCCGAATTAGGTTACAACCCTAATTCCTTTTACCGGAATTAGATAGAGTACAATGGGTCGAAATTCGCGAAAAACCCCCCCCTCCGGACGCGCCCGGCGCAGGCGAATCACTAGTGCCGTAGGGATCGTGTTGTACACGCAGCGACCATGTGAAGAGATATAACATACCCAACATTCTCCCACTTGTTGTTCTCTTCACATACATGAGAAATTTATGACTTCAACAATTCAGGGCAACAATGCCCATGTTCTTTTTACACCAAGAGAACTTCTGAGTACTCACGGACTTTGTCAAAGAGTCTGCAACATTTACCAAAGTGTCAACCTTCTCCAGCAACACTTTGTTTTGTTCAACCATGTCTCTGACGAAATGGTACTGCACATCAATGTGCTTTGTCCTTGAGTGATAAGCAGGGTTCTTTGTTAGAAATATTGCACTTGAGCTATCACAGCCAATCTTTACTGCATTCTGAACAAAACCAATACCTGAACACAATCTTTGCAACCATACAGCTTCCTTACTTGCATGGGTAGCTGCCATGTATTCAGCTTCTATAGTTGAGAGTGCAACTACAGCTTGTCTTCTACTCATCCAACTGATTGCTCCTCCAAATAGATTAAAAACGTAGCCACTTGTAGATCTTCTGTGATCAAGATCTCCAGCCCAGTCAGCATCAGCAAATCCTTGTATATTTATCTCTCTGTTTAGACCGGGTCTTCCTTGGTAGCAGATTGCAGAATCTGTAGTGCCACGCAAATACCTGAAGACCCTTTTTACTGCAGTCCAATGTTCCTTTCCTGGTTTTGACATGTATCTACTCAAAACTCCCACTGCATGGGCTATATCTGGTCTAGTACTGACCATGGCATACATCAGACTGCCAACTGCACTAGCATAGGGAACATGAGACATGTCCTCTACCTCTTCTTGTGTAGTGGGACACTGTTCTGCAGATAACCTTACACCTACAGGAATGGGCACCTTCACTGGTTTGATTTCCTGCATATTAAATCTCTTCAATATCGTTTCAACATATTTCCTCTGATTTAACCAGAGTTTCCTGTTTTCACGATCTCTTTTTATTTTCATGCCCAAAATAAAATTTGCAGCACCAAGATCTTTCATGTCAAATTCAGATGACAGCTGATTCTTGACATCCTTGATGATTTCTTTGTTGTTTCCAATTAGCAACATATCATCAACATACAATATTACATAAATAAAATGATCACCAATTAGCTTAAAATAAACACAGTGATTAGCTTTGCTTCTTGAGAAACCAAGTCCCAGTATATAAGTATCAAATTTTTGATACCACATTCTGGGAGATTGTTTCAAACCGTAGAGTGACTTTTTCAGCTTACAGACAAGCTCCTTTCTTCCTTTCACCACAAACCGTTCTGGTTGCTTCATATAGATCTCTTCATTAAGATTTCCATGTAGGAAATCCGTCTTTACATCCATCTATTCTACTTCAAGATCAAAAGCAGCAGAAATAGATAAAAGAAATCTAATAGAAGTCAATTTTGCAACAGGTGAAAAAATCTCACCAAAATCGATGCCCTCAATTTGGGAGTAACCTTTCGCAACTAGTCGAGCCTTGTACTTCTCCACTTTACCTGCTGCATTTAACTTCTTCTTGAATACCTATTTGCTTCCAATAGGCTTTCTTCCTTCTGGCAACTCAACCAGATCCCATGCCTCATTTTTGTCCAAGGCATCCATTTCTTCTATCATGGCCTTCTTCCATAGTTTACTATCTTCTGAATCCATTGCCTCTTTAGCAGTTCTAGGATCATCATCAGTAATAGATAACACAAAATAAGAACGAAAATCAGGGGGACTGTACCTTTCAACTTGCCTTCTTTCTCGGTCAGATCTCCTCAATACCGGAGTCTGTGGATCCGCCTCTTCATCTGATTCAGACGATTCTGCCTCCTCATCTGATTCAGACGAATTTGGTTCCTCAAAAGAGTCACCTCTTTCATCCTTGATATCAAAGTGTAGCTTCTCTGAATCCTTTTCCTTTGGTACATCCTCAATCTTGCAAGTGCTTTCAACTTCTCTGAAGATCACATCTCGACTGTAAACTGTTTGCCTTTTTACTGGGTTCCACAGCTTGTAACCTTTCACTCCATCCTTGTAACCAATGAAGATACATTTTTCCGCTTTATTATCCAACTTGCTCCTTTTCTCCTTTGGAACATGTACAAAAGCATCACACCCAAACACTCTGAGATGAGAGAGAGAGGGTTTCTTACCAGTCCAAACCTCATGAGGTGTCTTGTCAACCAACGCTGATGTGGGTGTCCTATTCACTAGGTAACACGCAGTGTCAACAGCTTCTGCCCAGAATTGTTGTGCTAGCCCTGCACCACTGAGCATACTCCTTGCCTTTTCCATCAATGTCCTGTTCATCCTTTCTACAACCCCATTCTGTTGAGGTGTGTATGGAGTAGTCTTTTGCCTTGCTATTCCACACGTTTTACAGAACTCCTCAAATTCACTTTCACAGAATTCTCCACCGTTATCTGTTCTGAGTACTTTTATTTTCTTCTCAGTTTGATTCTCTACAAGAGCCTTAAATTCTTTGAATCTATTAAAAACCTCAGATTTCTTACGCAGGAAATAAATCCAAGTTTTCCTTGAGAAATCATCTATAAATGAAACATAATACACAGATTTACCAAGTGATGGAACAGGCACAGGTCCAAAAACATCACTGTGTATTAACTCTAAGATTCCTTTAGCTCTTACAACACCAGATGAGAATCTTACTCGATTCTGTTTACCATATAAGCAATGTTCACAGAAATCAAAATCTAATGTGAAATCAGACATGCCTTCAGCCATACTTTTACCTTGTAATAGTCGAAGACCCTTCTCTCCAATATGTCCCAGCCTTTGATGCCATAGCGATGTCTTCTCACTAGAGACAGTAAGGACTCTGTCTCCTCCATTTTTACCCTCAGGAACAATAGTACTGTTACATCCATTTTTGAAGGTGCTTCCCAACAACTTGTATAGAGTTCCAATCCGAACTCCCCTCATCAGCACCAGTGATTCTTGAACCATCTTGCATGTGTTCTTTTCAAATAATGTTTTCACACCTGCATCATCCATTTTACTTACAGATATAAGGTTTCTAGCCAGCTTTGGAATGTGCAGAACCCCGGGAAGAGTTTTAACCCTTCCATCTTTGAGCAGTAGCTTGATCTTTCCTCGACCTATGATTTTCGCCACCGAGTTGTCTCCCAGAAATACATCTCCTCCATCATACTTTTCGTATTCAGAAAACCACTCCCTGTGAGGAGTCATATGATAAGACGCACCTGAGTCAATCAACCACGAATCATGCTCTGCATGTGTACTTGAAGATGCCAGATACACATCTCCTCCTTCCTCTGTAGATTCTTTCCCATCTGCGGATGGAGAATCATTAGGTCCTCTACTTTTATCAGTATTTTTGGATTTACAATCCTTCTTGTAATGCCCAGCTTTACCGCACTTCCAGCATTTTCTTACAGAAGGTCCTGGAGATTTAGATCTCCCTCTAGATTTAGATCTACCACCTGAAGACTTATTTTTAGATCTGTCTCCAGGGCGACCTCTTACAAATAAGGCATCCTTGGCTGAACTATCTATGGATCTCCGCCTCATTTCCTCTGATAGTAGGGATGTAACCACATCATCAAAGTTTAGCGTGGTTGCATTACTCCCAATAGCTATAACCAGATTATCCCATGAATCTGGCAAAGAGCACAACAGACTAATACATTTTTCATCATCAGCAAGTGTAATACCAATAGATGTCAACTGACTTACCAGAGTATTGAAGGCGTTTAGATGATCTGATACAGAGTCTCCATCAGTCATCCTCAGAAGGTACAATTTCTTTCGCAGAAATAACTTATTTACCAAGGACTTTGACTGATACAGATTTCCCAGTTTGTCCCATAGCTTCTTTGCACTGTCTTCTCCAGATACGTTCACCAATACCGAATCTGCAAGGCAAAGACAAATGGTGCTCCTTGCTTTTCTTTCCAGCTTTTCCCATTCTTCTTTTACCGCACCAGAGGGCATGGTACCTGGATCTACTGCGATCCATTGTTCTCTATCTACCAGAAGATCTTCCATCTTGAGATTCCATAGCTCAAAGCTCTGACCATTAAATTTCTCAATCTCGAATCTAGAACTGCTCGCCATTCTTTAAAGAAAAAATAAATCACCGCTGCAAAGCTCCCACTGAAACCAGGTTTATCACAAATCCAAGATCGAGCCAAACCCTTGGAAACAAAGGCGTCCCTCTGAACCCAAAAAATGCTCTGATACCAAATGTAAGTTTTAAACCTTAACAGTGAAGTACAAACTTATATCGATTCTTAAGCATTAACAGAAAATACACAATGGCACACACATTACACAGAGATTTTCACCTGGAAACCCTTAACCGGGAAAAAACCAGCAAAACTTAGAGCCGCATAGCTCCTTTTTCATTATATGTTTATTTTACATGTACAATACAATAAATGGTATTCTGCAGCATCTAAAACCCTAATTCGTTTACCCGAATTAGGTTACAACCCTAATTCCTTTTACCGGAATTAGATAGAGTACAATGGGTCGAAATTCGCGAAAAACCCCCCCCTCCGGACGCACCCGGCGCAGGCGAATCACTAGTGCCGTAGGGATCGTGTTGTACACGCAGCGACCATGTGAAGAGATATAACATGCCCAACATCTTTAAGGAAGAGGATTCTGTTTAAAAGACTTGACCTTAGCTTGTTGAAATAATGTAACTTCGAAGAATATTCTACTTGTATTATTCCTCCGCCGCGAGATGTCTTTAATGTAAAAGGTCATGAGGTAAAACCTCCATTGTAAGTCGGGTCATTAGTACCCAAAATAATGTAATATAAATATTATTTGAGTCTCCCTAGAGAGTTTAGACTAGTTAAGTTAGTGAGGCCGACCTAGTTAGGTTAAATGTCAAGTAAAAAGTAAAGTATAAATAGAGAGTGGTTCCTCTCATTTGTACCATTCACTCACTCAAGCATTACGCAAGAGAGGAAGAGGAAGGCTCGAAAAGGAGGAGGAGGATTGTTCTTGGCTCTTGTTTTGGGTTTTGTCTCTCTTTCATATGAGACTTATTTCTTTGGGCATTGTACTTTGATAATCTATGTTGAGAAAGTTTTGTTGGGTTTTCTTCCCCTTGAAGGTTTCCCGGGATAAATTGTTGTGTACCTTGTGATTGTGTATCTTTTAGTGATCCTCTTTATGTTGATATTGTGAAAATGTATTAAAGTCTAATGAAATAGGAATCTAATTTATTGCAGCATATAAATTTAACATGGTTTCAAAGCTAGACTGAAAATAACAGCTTTCACTAAGGTAAATCTCTCTCTCTTTCTTCAGAAACTAGTCATCTTGGAATTTTTGCTATAAATAACTTTTGGTGAAGGTTTAGGATCTAAAACTTGGACAGGACAAAGATGAAAGGTTCATGTACCTTGTGTGTGAGTTTCAGCCTCAGATTCATTGTCCTTTAGGGGATATGATCCATTAAAATCAGGGTTCCAACCTCCTCTAGAATTCAGTTTTAAACAGGTGACCTAAGGAGAAATGCTATATCTCGGGCTAGGAAGATCCAAATTGAATTTTGTAAGATGTTCCAGAAATTGCACGGATTGTAGTTTCTCTGGTACGAGTTTCAAAACCCGAAGATGAAACAATGACACGTTGTAGTCCATACAATTTCACTATACTAATATAGTCCATAAACAAGTCATCTTGGGAAACTTAGCATAAGTTCCAGTTGGTGAATCCAATCCTGCTTTAACCTATGGGGTTGGATAGAGGACAAATCATACTATCACAGAACAAAGTTTCAAACGTTGAGGAGCATAAATTTCCAAGATACATCAAAATTAAGATCTGACAAATCTGTAGTAGAAATTGAAGAAACTAGGGCTTCGAGTATTTTGCAGTCCTGCCCACAGATTTGGGAAAATGAGTACTTTTCCTAACTCGCCTTGGGGAGGCATCTCTTTTCCTCCAATGAGTTTTTCAAGATATTAAAGTTGAAAAATTAGGGTTTCTCTGTCAAACCCTAGGTCAATCCAGAAGCAGTTCTTGGAGAATAAATTTCACAATGTCATGCTCATTCTTGAAGAACATGACTTAGAAGGCTTCATAAAAGAAGAAGTTAAAGAACCAAAGGGAGATGCGGCCAAAGAAAAGTGCAAGAAGGATATGATCAAGGCCAAAGAAGATTCCTTCGATGATGAGGAATATGTACTTTAATCCAAATCAGGAAGATAGAAGAACCTCTTATCTATCTCAGCATTGGATAAGAAGGGATTAAAGGGACATGCAAACTCAATCCTAATAGCTAGGATCATAAGTCCTTGTGAGTTTTGGTATAGAAGGCTTGTTCAACATTATCGATCATAAGAAAGAAAGGAGCAGGTCCTCAGAATTAGATGATGGAGTAGAGCAGATTCCATAAATTCCTGTAACGAGACAAGGATCAAGAGGGATCCTACCAAACAAACAAAGATAAGTATTTGAATTGTCATTTCTTGTAATGTTCAGTTGTGTACATATTTATGTTCCTAGATTTAGGGTGTGTATTATGCATGATTAGAATGTTTTCATTGATGAACATAATACTACTAACATGCATGTGATGAGGTACCTAATACTACTAATATTTAGTTGAGCCCAGGCATGTTCACCATGTAGCTGCAAAGCATGTGATGAGGTACCTAAAAGGTACGGTAGACTATGATATCAGTTTTACTAGAGATCATGACTTCAGACTATATGGTTATACAGATCCAAGATATGGTGTAGAAGGAAGTTGTAAAGCTCCAATATGTGAGCACAGATGAGAAAGTTGCGGCTGTGTTGACTAAGCCTCTGTCTCGTGTGAAGTTTGAGCACTTCCATGACAAGCTTGGTGTAGTCCATAAGGACTTCCCTCGAAAGGGGGAGTAGTGTTGATGATACTATGGTAGAACAGTTGGGATTGATCATCCTTAGACTTGATCCCGTAATTCTGAAAGGAATGCTAGTCTTAAATGTTGATCCTTAGACTAAATCTCGTAATTCTAAAAGGAATGATTGTCTAAGATGTGATTGGTGGACAATGATCCCGTAATTCGGAAAAGAAGGATCGTCCAGTGTGTTGTAGTTGTAGCTCTGTAAAGATGTTGATGTATTTGTAACTTTAGAAGATATTCACTTGTATATTGTATGTATTACATTTGTACTTTGTTGTATCCCCAACGGAGATGTATTATTCCTTCAATTGGAAGTGTCGTCGTTTGTACTTGCAAGTGTCGCAAGTTATATTGTCAGTGTCGTAACTTATACTTGATGGGTTATTAGACCACCTTGGTGGGGTCAGCCCTGTATGAATCATGTGGGTTAAAGGGTTATTAGACCACCCTAGCGGGTTCGACCCAATCAACATTATGTTAAGTGGCTAAGTTGGGGCTGACCTAGTTGAGTAAAGGTCAAGTGAAAGTAAAAGTAGAAATAGAGACTGTGATTCTCTCATTTGACACATTCACTCATTCACTCACTTCGCATTAGTGAGAGAGAGGAGGAGTGCGCACAAGTGGAGTAGTAGTTGCTGCATACATTTATATTTTGGGGATTCATATTTGTGATCCTTGTATTGGTGCTTATTCTATCTCTAAGGAAGTTGCAGGGTTTTTCACCTTCTTGGTTTTCCCTGGTGAAATGCTTTGTGTCTCTTGTCTCTTGTGTTTGATATGTTGTACATGTTGTTCTCTCAGTTAAGATACTAGATCAGATTGAATTAAATGTTGAAAAACTAACAGGGGATCATAGCTATCCTGAAGGAAGGCATGGTATGCCATTTATGACACTTGTTGCACTTGCGACAAATTGGAAGCTAGGGCTTGTTATAGTAAAAACCAGTCATCGTGGAACTTTCGCTATAACTCAGTTTTGGCGAAGGTTCAGGATCTGAAAATTTTATAGGTCAAATATGAAATTTCCATGTACCTTGTGTCCAAAGGACAGCCTTATATTCATTGTACTTTGTGAGATATGATTCATACAAGTTAGGGTTTCTCCCTCTTCTAGAATGCAGTCCTAAACAGGTGACCTAGGAAAAAAGGTCATATATCGGGCTAGGAAGCTCCAAATGGAATTCTGTAAAAAGTGACAGTTAGGGCATGGACTGTAGTTTCACATATCCAAGTTTCAGAGGCCGAAGTTGAAATAGTGACACGTGGCACACCGTACAAGTTCACTATCCTGTTTCATCCTGTAAACAGGTCACGTTGCGACACTTGGCATATCGCTCTCTCAGAGAATCCATTTGAGCTCAGATCTGTGCGGTTGGAAAGATGACAGGTCAGTCTACCACAGGCCAAAGTTTCATACCCCGAGTATCCGAAATTTCAAAGATACATCAGAAACAATATGGCATATATTTATGTCCAAACAGAATTGGATTCTGAGCACTTTCATTTTTGATTTGTCACTGCTGTGGGAAATTAGGGTTTCAGAGAAAGTTGGAATTTCTTGAATCTGAGACCACGGCTAGATGCTCCTCAAAAAAATCAAAATTTAGAGACCAAGATCGAATTTTTTGGTTGGGTAGAACCCCGAGCTCTATCAAACCCTAGTTCGGGATTTTGACCAGAAAACCAGAAATTGCAGATCCGAAAGTTTCAAAGGCAATTTTGAGGGGTCAAATTTTGGAGATTTCAAAATTGAAGTATGCCAGCTTGATCAGCTCAGCAAGGCACATATTTTCATCCAATCAAAATTTTGAAATTCAAACTTTGTATTTTTAGGGTTTCTCTGTCAAACCCTAGCAAGCTCCAGATCCAGCTTCATCAAATTAAAGTGGATTGGGTTAATCCTAGAAGAGAATGATTTGGACACCTACATAAGTGAACAGATTCCAGTTCCAGAGGGAGTTGAGGCTAAGGCCTTACATAAGAAGACTACAAGCAATCTAGACAGGCGTGACTTGAGGAGATACAGGTATGTTTTGAAATTTGTTCATGATTAAGTTTATGATATGTTTGTCTTCATATTATTGAGGTTAGTACAATCTTGATTATTTTTAGACTTGTCTTATCACCTTAGTAAAAAAACGAATGCATGTGAATGATAGAAGACATTCATTGGATTAGGTTTATGACACTTATGATTGTACTAATGCACTGTGGTGTTGTATGAGGATGATGTTGTCCGCTAACATGAAAGGTACATCAAGAAAGACAAATCAAGTTCTAGATCGAGAACATATGACCATGATGACATGAAGACAAAGACTCATCCATAATTATTGATCACATAGAAGCTCTACTTACGAGGTATGTATAATTTGGTTCTACAATGCTTAACTTATGAGATGTGCAGGTTACTAGCACAAGGTCTCTAAATCATTGAAGAGAACAAAGAAGACATTGTTTAGGTATGTTAGAATTAACTAGCAAACATGATAATCCAGGTATGTCTTTAGAATCCTACCTTGTGTTAAGATCTTATATAAGTATACTTTTTTGTATGATTGCTTATGATTATTCATGAAGTTATAGGTTTGAATAATCGTGGGTTTATGCATATTATGCTTCTTACTTTGATTGATGATATGAAAAACTAGATGAGTCCTATGGTCAAATGAGAATATGCATGAGAGAAAGAAGTACTCCCTGAAACCTTGAATACCTAACACTTGTGACAAATTACCTGTGTATGAAATGACCATGACCATAGATGTTTAAGATTATTTAGAATCATAATATTTTGATAGTATTGAGATTATACTAATGCATGTATGATTATGTATGAGATCTTGAGGATGACCAAATGATGACACTAGTGCACAATTAAGCATGCATATTGGTCCAGGATGGATATAAGTTCAAAGACAGATAATCAAGGAATCAAAGATCAAGAGGGAGCACACTCTAGTAGTTCCTGCAAGGAAGCAAAGATCGAGAGGGAGTCCACCCAACAACCAAACAAAGATAAGTATTTGAATTGTCATTTATTATATATTTGATTACTTAAATGATGTTGTCCAGTCATGTACATGTTCCTAGATTTATGATGTATATTATGCATTTTAGAAAAGTTGCATTAATGAACAAGATATCACTAATATGCAAGTAATGGTAAGTGGCCTATGGTATTGTACAACATTCCATTTCTACTTATCTAGAATGAAACCTCTTTGCTGACATGTTGGGAGTTGTGCACACTCTTAACAATGTTCTGGTAGAGATGGAAGGCATCTAGAAAGTTATGGGATATGGATAAATGTTGTATTGAAGCATTGGCTAAGATAATTGCATGACTGTATGACATATATCTTTACGTGTAAGACTTTGTTCTGTAAACTATGAGAAGTTTTTAATCATGCAATTGAATTTGAATTGTAGGAAAGATCGTGTACAATCACCTACAAAAGAAGGACTACAACATTTGTTCCAGCAAGGAAGTTCAAGAAAAACTATCTATTGAAGATCTTGAAGAATCTGAAGTTCCCAGGATCCGGGATGTAGTAATGGAAGAATGCCATGGTCAAGGAATACTAGTTGATCATGAAGAATGATGTTTTAGATGTGGTCCCAAGACCATAAGGGAAGTCTGTTGTGACTTCCAAGTGGATCTACAAGATCAAGCATGTTGTAGATGGTAGCATAGAGAAATACAAGGCAAGATTTGTGGCTCTTGGCTTCTCCCAGAAAGAAGGAATAAATTATGAAGAAACCTTTGCACTTGTAACCAGCTACACTTCCATCAGAACAGTACTTGCTCTAGCTGCAGTGATGAAGTGGAAGAAACACCAGATGGATGTCAAGACAACTTTCTTGAATGGTGTAGTCGAAGAGGAAGTGTATGTGGAGAAGCCACTCAGATTTGAGACACATGACGGGAGTCATATGTGTGCAGATTGAAGAAAGCCAAACATGGTATAGCTTTCTATCCAGTTTGGGCTTTACCAAGAGTAAATCAGATTCCAACCTTTACTACAAGGTTGAGGAAGGCAATCCAGTGATATTCCTACTGTATATGGATGACCTGTTTGTGACAGGTGAGGATAGGTTGATTGCCGACACGAAGAGGAAACTTGCTGCCGAGTTTGAGATGAAGGACTTGGGTATGATGCATTACTTTCTAGGTATGGAGGTGTGGCAGAGTGCAGATGGAATCTTCCTTGGACAAGGGAACTATGCAGTAGAGATCCTGAAGCGGTTCGGGATGATGGACTGCAAGGCCATGGCCACACCTATGGCATCGAACCTGAAGCTATTGAGTGATGCTTCATCAGAGTTGGTTGATGCCACAATGTATCATCAGATGATTGGGTCCTTGATGTAATTGACGAACACGAGACCAGATATTTGATTTGTTGTGAACACCTTGAGCTAGTTCCTAATAGATCCTAGACATGTTCACTTGATTGTTGTAAAGCATATTCTGAGGTACCTAAAGGGTACGGTTGATTATGAGCTCAAGTATGATGCGAATCAAAAGGTTAACCTGGAGGGTTATGTTGATTCAGATTGGGCAGGCAGTGTTGCAGATAGGAAGAGCACTTCGGGGTGTTGCCTTAGTATGGGATCAGGTGTGATCTCTTGGTTTAGCAGGAAGCAATCATGTGTAGCACTGAGTATAGCCGAAGCAGAGTATGTTGCAGCTTGTTCGGCTAGTTGTGAGGTAGTGTGGCTAAGGAAGCCATTGGCTGATTTATTTGATCTCGAGTTGGATGCTACCTGTATCTATTGTGACAACCAGAGTTGTGTAAAGTTGTCAAAGAACCCGGTGTTCCATGACAGGTCAAAGCACATCGAGATCAAATATCACTATATCAGGGATATGGTGTAGAGAGGAGCAGTGAAGCTCCAGTATGTTGCGACAGATGAGCAGATTGCAGATGTGTTGAACAAACCACTAACCAGAGTGAAGTTCGAGTACTTCAGAGAGAGGCTTGGTGTTCTTCAGATAGAAGATACTTCGAGGAAGAAGTGATGGGACACATTTGCAGGAGCCATTCCAAGCATGGTGGTAGAAGGATCCTTCCCATGGCTGTGGATGTAAGCGTTGTGTGATGAGCATCGGACGATGCTCCGGATACTACTATGTATGATAATCAGGATGATCATGTATGATGAGCATCAGGACGATGCTCCAGATGATATGCATCAGGGTGATGCTGTGATGATGATCAAGATGATCATGTGTGATGAGCATCAAGACGATGCTCCAGATGATATGCATCAGGGTGATGCTGTGATGATGATTAGGATGATCATGAGGATCAGGACCATGCTCTAGATGATATACATCAGGATGATGTACTGCATGATGATGATCAGTATGATCATGAGTATCAGGATGATACTCTGTGGCTGTGGACAGATTGTGTAGGTAGCATAGAAAAGATCCTGGGAGATCCGATAGTTTGAGCTCGGATACTCTTTTGAGGTTTTTCTACAGGTTGGCCATGGACAAATTGTGCAGGTAGCATAGAAAAGATCCTGGGAGATCCGATAGTTTGAGCTCGGATACTCTTTCGAGGTTTTGCTACAGGTTGGCCGTGGACAGATTGTGCAGGTAGCATAGAAAAGATCCTAGGAGATCCGATAGTTTGAGCTCAGATATTCTTTCGAGGTTTTGCTACAGGTAGCATAGAAAATATCCTGAGATATCCGATAGTTTGAGTTCAGATGCTCTTTCGAGGTTTTGCTACAGGAGGCATGTAATCGGTCCTGGAGATCCGATAGGTTGAGCTGTGTGCTCGTAAAAGTCCTGGGATGCTCTTTAGAGATCTTGCAGGTTGTAAGACACTCTTTTAAGGTTTTGCCTGACCACATGTAAAAGATCCTGGGAGATCCGATAGTTTGAGCTCAGATGCTCTTTCGAGGTTTTGTGGTGGTCACATGTAAAAGATCCTGGGAGATCCGATGGGTTGAGCTGTGTGCTCGTAAAATTCCTGGGATGCTCTTTCGAGGTTTTGTTAATGCACATTCCATAGGATGGTCAGAGATGTTGAAGACCTACAGGAGGCTAGGCTTACAACCAACATGAAAAAGCGCTGGCTCTATAGAACTTCCTATGATGAGAAGAATTGAGAGATAGCACCAATGATCGAGATGACGAGTACAGTAGCAGTGACGATGATGCTTTGTGATCCAGTGACGATGATCCAACTCCAGAATTGAAGACTTGTGCCGATATGTATTGATGACCCGTGTCAAGAGAATACCTTCCTAGTTAAGAGGGAGTGTTGATGTATTTGTAACTTCGGAAGATATTCACTTGTATATTGTATGTATTACATTTGTACTTTATTGTATCCCCAACGAAGATGTATTATTCCTCTGATTGGAAGTATTGTCATTTGTACTTGCAAGTGTCGCAAGTTATATTGTAAGTGTCGTAACTTATACTTGATGGGTTATTAGACCACCTTGGTGGGGTCGGCCCTGTATGAGTCATGTGGGTTAAAGGGTTATTAGACAACCCTAGTGGGGTCGGCCCAATCAGTATTATGTTAAGTGGTTAAGTTGGGGCCGACCTAGTTGAGTAAAGGTCAAGTGAAAGTAAAAGTATAAATAGAGAGTGTGACTCTCTCATTTGACACATTCACTCATTCACTCACTTTGCATTAGTGAGAGAGAGGAGGAGTGCGCACAAGTGGAGGAGGAGTAGCTGTTGCAGACATTTATTTTTTGGGGATTAATCTTTGTGATCCTTGTATTGGTGCTTATTCTATATCTGAGGAAGTTGCGAGGTTTTTCACCTTCTTGTTTTTCCCCAGTGAAATGCTTTGTGTCTCTTGTCTCTTGTGTTTGATATGCTATACATGTTGTGCTCTCAGTTAAGATCCTAGATCAAATTGAATTAAATGCTAAAAAACTAACAAAAGACTGGGTCCCGTAATTCTGAAAGCAAGGATTGTCTGAGCACCGCCAGTGTTAATGGACTAAAATCCCGTAATTCCGAAAGGAAGGATTGTCCATGATCCCGTAATTCCGAAAGGAAGGATCACCAGTGTTGTTGGACTAGAATCCCATAATTCTGAAAGGAAGGATTGTCCATGATCCCATAGTTCCGCAAGGAAGGATCACCAGTGTTGTTGGACTGAATCCCTTAGTTCCGAAAGGAAGGATTGTCCATGATCTCATAGTTCGAAAGGAAGGATCACCAGTGTTGTTGGACTGAATCCCTTAGTTCCGAAAGGAAGGATTGTCCATGATCCCATAGTTCCGAAAAAGGAGGATCACCAATGTTGTTGGACTAAATCCCATAGTTCCGAAAGGAAGGATCACCAATGTTGTTGGAATGAATCCCATAGTTCCGAAATGAAGGATTGTCCATGATCCCATAGTTCCGAAAGGAAGGATCACCAATGTTGTTGGACTAAATCCCATAGTTCCGAAAGGAAGGATTGTCCATGATCCCATAGTTCCGAAAGGAAGGATCACCAGTGTTGTTGGACTGAATCCCATAGTTCCGAAATGAAGGATTGTCCATGATCCTGTAATTCCGAAAGGAAGGATCACCAGTGTTGTTGTATCAGGTCTTATACTGATGTGCTGTAGATGATGTTCCATCTTCGTGCTGTAGATGATGATGTTCCAGCTTCGTGCTACAGATGATGATGTTTTAGATTCGTGCTACAGATGATGATGTTCTAGCTTTGTGCTGTAGATGATGATGTTCCAACTTCGTGCTGTAGATAGTAATGTTCCAACTTCGTGCTACAGACGATGATGTTCCAGCTCTGTGCTACGGATGTTGATGATGTTACAGCAAGTTGTTTCAGTTGCTGATATTGATGTTGTTGAAAAATTTTCGATGAAATATAGATGTACCATACAATGTTCCAGATGATGTTGTTGATTATGTCTCCTCCTCCCTCCTTCTGATGATGTTGTGTAAAGCCACACCTGTCGTTGTTGCTGTCAATAGAATACCCTTCTTGTTAAGGGGGAGTGTTGAAATAATGTAACTTCGAAGAATATTCTATTTGTATTATTCCTCTGTCAGGAGATGTCTTTAATGTAAAAGGTCATGTAAAAGTCATGAGGTAAAACCTACATTGTAATTCGAGTCATTAGTACCCAAAATAATGTAATATAAATATTATTTGAGTCTCCCTAGAAAGGTCGGCCCAGTTAAGTTAGTGAGGCCGACCTAGTTAGGTTAAATGTCAACTAAAAAGTAAAGAATAAATAGAGAGTGGTTCCTCTCATTTGTACCATTCACTCACTCAAGCATTGCGCAAGGGAGGAAGAGGAAGACTAGTGAAGGAGGAGGAGGATTGTTCTTGGCTCTTGTTTTGGGGTTTTGTCTCTCTTTCTTATGAGACTTATTTATTTGAGCATTGTACTTTGGTAATCTATATTGAGGAAGTTTTGTTGGCTTTTCTTCTCCTTTAGGGTTTCCCAGGATAAATTCTTGTGTACTTTGTGATTGTGTATCTTTTAGTGATCCTCTTTATGCTGCTATTGTGAAAATGTATTAAATGCTAATGAAGTAGGAATCTAAGTTATTGCAGCATATAAATTTAACATAGCTGAGTCGGCAAGATAGTCAAAAGGCAAATTCAATCAGCCTGTCAAGTATCCAGAGTTAACCTGCAGTCTTAAAAAGTTCCTTTGAAAATTAGCAATAGCAAAGAACAAGGATGATGTCAGTGTTTTGTCTAGGTAATGTCATAATGAACTTCTGAAAAGGGGATAGGGGATGGTTATCGTTTGTAACACTTTTATTATGATATCTTTGAGCCAGGTCAACCTGTAATGTTTTATTTTAATAATGATTTTCCTTTTTCCATACAAAACATATCCTGCAATTGTGGTAGTGACCTACCTGCCACTCTGCTGGTTATTGTTGGTAACACTTAGATTTTGATATCTTTGGAATTTGGTTATAGCCAGGTCAATCTGTAATGTTTTATTTTAATAATGATTTTCCTTTTTCCAAATAAAAACTATCCTGCTTTTGTGGTAGTGACCTACCTGCCAATCTTTTCTAAACTTAATATAAGAAGCATATTAGAAAAACGAAAGGAAGGTTATACATTATTTGGCTTGTGTAAATTATTAAATGGAGCATTTTTTTTAATCCCGGCCCATCAACAACATTTAGTATGCAATCAGCATCATCACGATGTGATATTTTGTTCATATACAGGTCACGGATGCTGTTTGTCTTGCAAAATACGAGAGGTCTGCATAGTAAAATGGAAATATAATACTTGATTACTTGCAGCCCAACCAAGAAGTAGTCATTTAATCTGTTAGCAAACTTCCTTCTAGTTGCCAGAATTTGGCAATACAGAAAGTCAGTTTCCATCAATTGGAAACTCTAATCAAACTTTTGATTGTCTGGGTTAATTCAGAATTCGGCCAAAACCCTAACAGCATTGTTCTACCATTCACAGATCTTGGATCATAGTATCACTCTGTTCGTGCCTGATAATTTCTGCTTGGATTCTAATCAGATTTGTGACTGGAAAGAGACTCCACTTGTTGAGTTTAGTTTACTCCAACCAAGAGTGACAGAGACAAGTTTTATGATGCAAGCACATCTATGTATGTTTCATCATGTTTAGCTTAGTATCACCAATAATCGCCACAGGAACACCGTCCATCCTTGAAGTGATGATATCGGTTGCAATCCCTCACAATAATTTCTCGTACAGCAATCTTGGAGATGAACTTGGCTGCAGAGTGGCAATCACCACATATTCGAAGGTTTTTGATAACTCGAATAGTTGTTCTAGGGGATGTGTTGATGAGACCAAAGGCAATAGCTAGCTTCTCACTGTGGTAGCAAAGGATTTGCTCCTTCTGTTCCTCTTCGACATCATTCAAAACAAAATTTGTGTTGGGCACATACCCCTCTGCCTTCATTTGTAGGGACAATCTCTCTAACTCTCTATAAATTTCCTGGATTTGTGGGTGTGATGTGTATCCTGCAAGGAAAGTATGCACATGTTTATTGACCTCAATCCAACTACATCCAGGCAACTTTTTTATTCCCCTGTCTTCCATCATTTTCCTTACCCTTTCAATGCCATCCCACCTGCCAGTTGCAGCATAGATATTTGACAGTAAGACATAAGGTGCTGCCTTTTGGGGTTCCAACTCGAAAATCTGTTCTGCAGCCCACTCTCCGAACTCTATATTATTATGGATTCTACAGGCACCAAGCAAACAACCCCACACAGAAGCATTAGGTTTTATTGGCATGTTGTTGATGAAGTCCCGTGCCTCATCCAAATGCCCGGCACGGCCAAGAAGGTCAACCATGCAGCCATAGTGCTCCATTACAGGAGTGATGTGATATTTTTCGGTTATAGAATGAAAGTATTTCTTGCCCTTCTCCACTAGTCCTGCATGGCAACATGCAGACAAAACACAGATTAAGGTCACATGGGTTGGATTCACACCGGACTGATGCATCTGTTGAAAGAGTTGGAAGGCTTCGTTTGCAGATCCATGCATGGCATAACCTGCAATCATTGCAGTCCATGAGAAAGCATTCCGTTCTGGCATTTTGTCGAACATATCCCGTGCCTTCTCTATACATCCACATTTTGCATACATATCTACAAGGGCGCTCTCCACTACGACATCTGACTGCAATCCACATCTACTTATTTCCTCATGGATCTCCATGCCCTGTTCCAGAGCAGCCAAGTTGGCGCAAGCAGGGATAATACTCGCAAAGGTGAACAGGTTGGGCTGGACCTCTGCGGCATCATCCTTCATTCTGCGAAACAACCTCAAGGCCTCCTCAGGAGGGCCATGGGTTGAGTAACCTGCAATCATAGAATTCCAGGAAACCACATCCCGTCTTGGCATTTTGTCAAACACTTGGCGTGCATCCTCCACACTCCCGCATTTCACATACATATCTACAAGGGCACTGCCTACGTAGACATCAGACTGGTACCCACTTCTATCGATCTCCTTATGGATCTCCTTGCCATGTTCAAGGGCTCCCAAATTGGCGCACACTGGCAAGACACTCGCAAATGTAAAGTGATCAGGCCGGATGCCTGAAAACCTCATCTGATAACAAAGCTTCAAGGCCTCTTCAACAGGTTCATTCTTAGCATAAGCTGTAATCATGGCATTCCACAAGACGATATCTCTTTGCGGCATTTTGTCAAACACATCGCGGGCATACGCTATACTTCCGAATTTTGCATACATATCCACAAGGGCACTTCCCACATAAACATTGAACCCAAACCCATTTCTGACGGCTTCATGATGGACATCTTTCAGAGCATTCAAGCTCGGACACACAGAGATAACGGTGGAAAATGCGAACTCATTGATTTTAATGGCAGCCTTTTTCATATGATAAAACATAGCCATGGCCTCCTGTGCAGGTCCGTGCTTGGCATAAGCCGAAATCATCACAGCCCATGAAAAATCATCGCGTTCGGTTATTTGGTCAAACACTCTGCGAGCGTTCGCCACGCTCCCGCACTTGGCATACATGTTGAGGAGAGTGTTGTGCAGAATTCTGCTTGGCATAAGTCCATTCTCCGCCATGTGGGCATGGACTATTTTGCCTTCTGCTAATGATTTCTTCCTGATACATCCGCGCAGTAAAAAGATATACGTGGAGCTGGGTACGCGCAGGTCCATGGCGTGCAAAATGCGCAGATCCATGGCATGCAAAATGCGCAGCCCCTCGTTCAATCGCCCCTCCTTGCATAGCGTTTCAACGGAAGGGGAGTAAGGGTTATCGAATTCCTTCGAAGCTATTGGAGCAAGCATTGGCTGAATAATCAACTTCGTTTTCTTCTCGTGATTTCTTCATGGCTGTGGCTTCATGCCAGTCACATTACTCTTCACAAAAGGATGACAGAACTGATAACCGTGGGTGTTTTGCCAAACATATCATCTGGGAAAGGATAACCAGTGAATGATCTGGCGCGGAGGTCAAATTTTATGTTTTTTTCATGTTCCTGTATGAAAAATAATTTCTATTGATGGTTATGAGCTAATCTGGTAGAAAGTAACCATTGCTTTTTCGTCCTAAATCCTTGCTACAATGAAATTGAGGGCCAAGAAATTCATGTGGTATGAGATTTGGCAAAAATTGCAAATGTCATAGGCCAAGTCACTATTTTTCATAGCTGGATTTTTTCAAGTTGTGGAATGGAAGAGGTTGTTTGTAGATTCTCTCCAGCCAGAAATATATGTTCTTAACCGTTAGGTTAATTATATTCATATCCTACCATCTTTTAATATTATTCATGTTATCATATTGGAGAAAATTAAGGAGAAGGAGACCACTAAAATTTGTTGATTAAGGTTTAAAAAATGATGTAAGTGTTATGTAGCTATAGGTTAATTAATTGTATCGATTTTGATTAGGTGTAAACAATGGAGCTATATGTTAATTAGTTGTGTTGATTTTGATTAGGTGTTAACATCAATAAATAACCAACTAAATAAAGCATGGTAAATAAATGTATTAATAGTAAGTGCTTTTTCGGTGTGAAAAAAAAAGCATGGAAAATAAAGTTGGCTCATTCTCATTTGAATTTATGTGAGTTAATTAACAATGTATGAAATAATAGAGAATTGAAAAACTAAATCTATGCAACCTATATACTCCTGGTTTTGATGCAAACATAATGAATAATCAATCCAATACACAATGTTGAGTAAAAAATCTAGAGAGGCCGTAAAGTTTATTAATTGTTGATGTTTATTTTTGTACTAGGGGAATTGGCAATTGGGGCGAGGCTCGTACTCATGTGACACAGGGTTGATTCCTATCCGCTACCACTATACCCCTAGGTGCACCCACATGGCCTGCAAAGATGGGGCATGGGTAAGCTGAGGGGATTTGAACTTGTGACCTTCCATTTACAACTTCTCATATCATTACTGATTTACCAATTGCTCTACCCCCCACGGGCTATTAATCGTTGAAGTTAGGTTTTACCTTAACTACCTTATTTAGGGGTACTTAGGAGTCAATGAATTAATGTACAAGGTCGTTCTCTTTGAATAAGGCCCAATGGGTAGATGGTGTGATTAGTTGATGTAAAAGGGTTGTCCTTATGGAATACAACTCGCTAGGTAGTCAACACTCATTCATGTTGAAACCACTAACACTTAGGGTTTGGGTAGTGAGAAACTATTTATAGAAGTAGGAAGTTATGCGATGTTTTGCCAACGTATTATAATTGTGTTGGAGCTCTACTCTATTGGAGGTTTCCCCCTAGGAGAGACATGTGAACATTACTCTCTTTCTGGATTATCAATAAAGGTTAATATTTTTTACGTTCAATACTTTTGTTCTTTCTCTTTACATTTTGAAGTTAAATTTGTTATGATATTCTTGCTCTAAATTCTCTATTTTTACTATATAATTACACTAAAAGTGGTATCAAAGTACTTTCATGAGCCAAGACACACCTTATTTTAAGAGATTTTTTAAAGGTTAAATATGTGTTATGATTGTTGGTTGTGGAGCCAAATCTTCTTGATTCAAAGATGTTGATGTTTCAGTCGTGTTTGTACCCCGGTTTTATATGCTGTGCAAGTGGACTGTACACTCATTCCAGCGGGGGGGCATCGCCCCCCCACGGGGCTCTTGGGGTGTTAACACCTAAAAAGTGCTCACTAGCTCATTTCCTTATTCACATGACCCATTTGTCCACTTTTCCACCATCTGAGCCTCTGAAGCCAACAAAAGGTCACCAAAAGACCTTAGTACACCCCTTTTCTCACTCAAAAAGATTATTTTTCCTAAAAAAGCATAAAAAACACTAAAAAAGGGTCCAAAATTCCCAAAATATTAAAAAGGGAATAAAAATATTCAAAAAAGGAAAAAGCAGGGAAAAGTACCTAAACCATGTTGGTCAATACCATTAGTTTCCACAAAACCACAATGGTATTCCCCACCACTAAAACCTATAAAAAGGTGGTAGGGGCTCCTCATTTCAGATCCATCCATCCATCTTCCTATCCTCATGCTGCCAAAATCTCCCTTGAGCTTTTGGCCATTCTAGCAACCTTGGAGAAAGGACCCTTTGGAGATTGGAGCTGCTCACCATTGGAGCTACTCAACAACCTTCATCATTTTGGAGGTATTGTTATTGCAAGCACTTGCTTGCCCCCATTTTCAATACAAATTTATTTTCTATATTTCTTGTTCTTGTTTTTAATTCAAAAATGCACATGCTAGTTTAGTTTAGTTTAGATTTAGTTTATTGTTTTTGTTTAATATTGAGACTGCTGCTACTAGTTAGCAGGTGCCCATAGCACTAAGCTTGGTTGCAAAACCAAGCCAACAGGGGGTTCAGAGGCGAAGCTCCCGAAAGAATTTTTTGGGTTGTTTTGTTGGCCAACAATTTGCAAGCCCATGGTTTTGGGTAGCCTGTAGTATTTTCCTATGGTAATTCCCCTTTAAAAGAAAGACATTGTAATATGACTGTGTAATGTATTGTAGCATTGTAAAGATCTCTGATTGTGTAAGAGAGACTATGAGAGAGTGAAGAGGAAGTTGCAGCGGATGTGCTGCAGTTTGTATCCTTTCATTTGTTGGATGGTATAATAATAAGGACTGGTAATTTCTATGTGGACGTAGCCCATCTTGGGTGAACCACGTTATATTGGTGTTTTTCTTGTAATATGTTTTATGCGATTTATATTTGCATCTTATTTATTGTTATTGCTCTGTGATCCTGTTTTTTTAACAATTGGTATGAGAACCAAAGGTCTATTTGACATATAAACTCGCGGGAAAGAAGGGTTTGTGGTTCGAGTGGGAGCAATGGCGGAAGAAGGAAAGTTTAAGGTCGAAAAATTTAACGACCAAAACTACCAGTTATGGAAGATGCAAATGGAGGACTATCTGTATCAGAAGGATCTATTCCTACCGTTGGGAGGAAAAGAAAAACAACTGGCGACTATGAAGGACAAAGAATGGGAGGTTCTTGACAGAAAGAAATTGAGAACAATATGGTTGTGCTTGGCTTCGTTGGTGGTTTTCAATATCTGAAAAGAAAAAACAATGGAGGGTCTGATGAGTGCATTAGGTAAGCTATATGAAAAAACCTCGGCCTCCAACAAGGTACTTCTAATGAAGCGTTTGTTTAATATGAATATGCCAGAAGGTGGATCTATTGTTGATCTGTAAAAGTGAACTTTGATGATGAGGTTAGGGCTCTTCTAATCTTGTGCTCATTATCAGAAAGTTGGAACGGCTTGGTCATGACTGTAAGTAACTCTGTCTCTGGTTCAAACACTTTAAAATTTGATGATGTTGTTGGTGTTATTCTTAGTGAGGAAATGCGAAGGAAAAGCATAGGTGAGACATCAGGTAATGCGTTGACCATGGAGAGCAGGGGAAGACAAAGGGAGAGATGAAAGAGTACAGGTAATCACAGCAAGTCCAGGAAAGGAAGATCCAAGTCCATACTGGGAAAGATAGAGTGTTGGAACTGTGGAAAGAAAGGACATCTGAAGAAAGACTGCAGATCTATAAAGAAGAAAGGAGATGGACAACTTGAGACTATTCAGGAAGCAAATGTAGCAGGTGATGTGTTACAAGATGCTTTGATTCTTGCATTAGATAATACTAGTGATTACTGGGTAGTAGATTCAGAGGCTTCATGTTATGCTACACCCCATATGAAATTCGTTCATGATTATGTTCCAGGCGATTTTGGACATGTTTTATTGGGTGATGATGAACCATGTAAAATTGTTGGAATGGGTAAGGTACGGATAAAGTTAAAGAATGGTAAATGGATGTTGAAAGATGTAAGGCATATTCCTTCTATGAAAAGAAATTTGATCTCAACAGGGAAGTTGGGAGATGGTGGTTGTTTATCTACATTTGGAGAGACGTGGTGGAATATCACTAAATGATCGATGGTGATAGAAAAATGAGACAAGATAGGTACGTTGTATTTATGTCCTCATAATACTGACTATTTTATCTCTTTAGCTTCCACATGAACATATACAATGTTAGCACTTAGATTTTATTCCGGTTGTAAAAGAATAACACCTAAGGTAACCTATTTCAAACTAAGCTTTAGGCAGAAAACTCAGCCATTTTTCCACCAGAGAAGGCTCTCTCACAATACATATACAAGGGCTGAAATATATGAAAGTTCTCTCAAAATTTCTCAAAAAGGATTTTCTGGTTGAAAAGGAAAACAAGAAACGTTGGGCATGGAGTCAAAGTTTCAAATATATAATGTGCCAGTAAGAGATTTATACCAAATAGATTTTCACAGAGGCAAGATAGTAATCATATCACAGTCAATTTGATTTTTGCAGGTGGTATAGAAAGAAATAATGACATTCCATCAACAACAGGCATCTAACTAGGATGAATCCATTGTCAACTTTGGAGAAAATAATGAATATTTAAATGCGATAAAACGAGGCATAACCAGTATGAATCTCGAATTATTTCAAATGCTCATTTAAATATAGAAGAAAGACATAATGGAAGATATAACGAAGAGAGTGAACATGCACATATAGAGATAAAGGAAAAACAGACTGTAAAGCTGATCAGCACATGAATCTCTGGTCTCAAAAAATAGGTATATTCACTGTACTGCCTTTATTTATCAAAAAATAGACTTCAAAACATACTTGTCTCTCAAAGGATTTCCAACCCTTTAAAAAACGACTCTTATTGTTTTTATACAAAATTTGGAAGAAGCTTGACATAACTGCTTCTTCTAACTAATAACTGAAAATACTTTAGCTTAAAAGATAACTGTCTTTGAGCAACAGATAACTTTCTTCAAATAATATTACAAATTTAAAATAAAAGTATCTTTTTGCCACTTGGCAAAAATTTTGAATATCATCTTTTCGCCACTTGGCAAGAGTTTTGAAAGCATCTATGAATGGACAGAATATCTTGTCCTTCCATATTTTTCCACATAATTCCACTGGTCGTCCGTGGGTAAGTCATAGTTGGTCATTTCCTTTACTAAGACTCGCATTTCAACATGACCTGCATAAGAAACAGGAAGAAGATTTCCACAGGTTGATATTAACATATTTAAAATTTCAAAATCCTCTGATATTTTTTCCATTAAATTTTTTCCTGTGAGCATATGATCCAACTGTTGGAACTTTCTGTGATCCATCCTTATGTCAAATAGCAATCTCTTATATTCATTAGAAGGGAATAATTCACTTTTTTCATTCCAAAAAGCAGGGAATCCTTTGTTTACTAATTTTTCAAATTGCTTTTTGAACTTCACTACTTCTTCTCATATTTCTCCAGCTTTGGCTTCAATATTCTCAACATGCGAGTATTTCCCCAAGATCCTTCTAGCCCATGTGATGACTGAAATTCTGTTCATTATGTTCATGGCTGTCAGGTCTGCCTCAGTTAGATTGTTTAAAAAGGTTATTGCTTTCTAGGCTACTTCTTTTGGCTTTTTATTTAAGTTTTCCCTGACTGCTCTGCAACTTTCGAAGGCATCTTTGACCACTTTTTCTTTGACTCTTATGTAATCCAGATATGGTCTTAGTTTCTCAACTTCTTTTATGATCTGGTCCCACACCATGTGTTTGCACCCTTGCATAGCAGCTTGCCCTGTCACATGAGCTGCTAATCCTTTATTATTTTTACTTAATTCCTGATTCTTTGTCTGCAAAGTTTTTATTTCCTTATTTTTGATTTCATTCTCTTCTGTCAGCTTCTGTATTTCAATCTTCAATTCTTTGATTTCATTTTCTTTCAAGCTTACTTGGGACATAGCCTGTAAAATATCATCTACTCCAGTTTTATCTTCCTGTGTGTCTGTTTGTACTTGTTGCTGACCACTTTCTGCTAATCTTTTCCTTGCTTCTGCCAACTGTCCTTCTAAAATGATTTTCCCTTTTTCCCAATGATCTTTTTCATCAGAAAGCTTTAACATTTTAGCGGTAACATCATTGACTTCGTTAGATAATTCTTCTTTTTCTTTTTCCAATATTGTCAATTCTGCTCCTTGGATAAGGACAGTGTCTGGAATTTTTAATTTCCGTCTCAACATCAGGATCGTATCGTCTTTCTCTTTGAACAGTTTTGTTGCTGCATCTCCTTCTTTATTTATCAAATCTCTTTGCAATTTTTTAATCTGTTGCTGTCGAGACTTATTCTCTGCCTTCTCCTGTCTCAACTGATTATTCAATTTATCCACTGAACTTTTCAACTTGTCTGCCCTTAATATGGCTCCCAAATAGTCTGAATATATGACTTCTCCAGTTTGTCTATGCAATAAAATTTTATCCGGGGCATTTACTTTTGACAAATCTATTTTCATCTCTGAAATCTTATCTTTTGTTACAACTGAAAATTGTAAAGAATTCTCTCTAATGTTTCTGCTAGTAAATAAGCTTACTTCAGTATTAGATATACTTCTAACCTTCGGAAACAATTGAATGGTTTGTTTTGAGGACTCCTGTTTATTCCGACTATGTTCATCAAATACCTCCATGATATTCCGGGGTCTATTTACATCACCCTCTACTGGGGTTTCTTCAATGTTGTACTCTTTAACTATAACCTCTGGTATTTCTTGTTCAGTTCTTTTTGCTTCTTCTGAAAATGTTGTTAACTCTTGTGGTTCATTCATTTTCAATCTTTTTCCTCTTTCTGTTTCTTCCTCTTCAATGATCATTATGTCCTGTATGGGTCTTTTAGACCCCACCAATGCAGTATCCATTGTGCTTTCTGTCTCTGTTGTTGTATCGATCAATGCCATTTCTTTGTCGGATGTATCCGGAATGGTTTCTTCTTTATATTCTAGCCAATTGGCTCTGTCAGACATTCCTTCAATCATCTGATGGTTCAGGGCTTTGATGCGATGATTCGTTCTTCGTTTTGATATGATGTTTAACGGATCATACTCCATAGCCGTATCTGTCTCAAAATTCATATCATTCAATAAATTCTCTATATACACAGCAGCATTCTTATTCTTTATTGTGCAAGGACCAAATGTGAATGGGTATTTAATGTCTGTTGCTTGTCTGTGAACCAAAAAATTGTTATCTTCCACAATCAGCTTTTGTCTCAAGAATTCCAAGGCAAAAACCCTTAAAGTAAGAAAAGCTGGTAAAACATAAGGTTTATGTCTGAATCCGTATAATCTGATTACTGTACTGTCCTTCGACAAAAACCAATCCCCTGTCGCGTACTCTGTACTCAATTGCATGGATGCCTGCATTTCTGGTAGTACTCTAGGCAGATTTCTTCCAAAAATCATTCTATAAATCTCGGAAAGCATGTAATTGATATAATTGAACATGTTATTTTCTAATAAAGTCGTGAAAATGATTTTTGGGAACTGCAACTCTTCTTGACTGGCTATCATAATCATTTTCATCAAAAAGGCCTGAAACCTGAAATGTCTGAGAGTGAGAAAATTGACCATCTGGTCATGAATCTTTTCTGTTAGAAATGCTTCAAAATAAAGTCGAGGGATTTGATTTTCATCGATCCCTGACTGAACTGTACTCATTTTGTACAACAGACTCAATTGAAACTCAGTTACATACAAGTCTGTATCCAACCCTAGAACTAAAGCCAATAATGTCAAAACTAATTGGGTATTTTCATTAAAAAGATTGATATCTATAGGGTATGGGACCTCCGAAATGCTGGTCTCTGGCTTGAGACACGACGACAAGAATGTTTCCCTATCATTTTGAGAAGTATGATGATAATTTTCAATAATGGAGACTTCAGAAAAAACCTCAGGGTCAAGGGTTTGGGGAAAATCTATTTCTAGGGCTTTAATTAATTCGACTGGCTTTATTTCGCAAATGACTCTGGTTTTTTGGTTGTTTAGAACAACTCTTTCTTCCCGGGAGTAATTTTCGGCACACCATGATACAAATTCTGGGAAAAAAGGGATTTGATCTGGGCAAAAGGCTATCAAAGACGACTGGTGAACTCTATGGGGGTCTGTACCTTCCTTTAACAATTCAAACAACCTAATTTTTATATCAGAGACTGGTAACCTAATCAGGGTATCGTAGACGTCTTCGTCTCTATCCTCTAGGGCTTCTTTTGATTTAAAAACGTCTATATCGTGCACCGTCTCCATTTAAACGATTCTTTAAACAAAATTCTGTTTAAAAAGTGGGACAAGTCACCAGACCCTACCTGTATGTACCCGCCTTTCGCCTTCTGTCGCAATCGCCGACCTCCACCAGTCTTCAGAGCTCTCCAAGATAGTGACACATATGCAGAATGTCGTTGTGTGGAGCCCTTTTTGTTTTATATAAGTCTTTTTAATTAACTTCCCTGCAACTTTATGAATGCGGTTTCATATCTGACCCTTGATCTTGAGCTTTTGTTTTGAGCCGTCGGATCTCGTCTCCCTTTATCCCTTTTGGTGGTATCCGCGATCAAAAAGAGGTTTTCTTCTCCGGTTTATTCCCTGCGCGGGTCAACCACCAGCTGACACCTGTTGGAGTGGTTTACTTTCCGCGACCACTCTTCTTCATATCCAGTGTGCAGCTTCCCCGATGCAGACGAACACTAGCCATTGATTTCGTTTTAAATTTGTATCAGCCCTTCGATTTCACAACGTATGACGCCACGTGTTATGGCCCTGCCGCGCTTTCTCTATCTGCCATGTATCAGGTCCCACCCTGCAACGTGTACTGACCCCACCGCGCTTCCATATTTGGTGGTTCCGCCTGGCGCTATGGTGGTTTCCTTTACCACCATATCACATATGCGGAAGGATGAGGTTTGGACACGTGCCCTGGTGGTATTGAGTCCGCTACCGCCCACATGTATTTGCCGCCGATCACTTTGGCGATGCGGGAAGCAATATTGGTCGTTGATCGGGATTTTTGACATCTCCGCCGCCGAAACTTGATCGGGGTTTAATCTTTTCACAAATTTGCTTTCGGATTTTGCATAAGTGGGTTTTTCCCTGTTGTTTTTTGAATTGTCAACCTTTTCTTCAACCTCCTTTGTGATAATTTCTTCCCTTTTTGGACATTTTAGCAAACTTTTTGGATTTAGACATTCTCAAACCAAGTGTCAACATACAACATTGTAGCATCATAGGCTCGGCCACATGAGTGAGAAGGGGATGTAGATTATCCACTCAAGGAAGTTTCTTTCATATCTGCAACAGGTAAGTTTGGAATTCTATGAGAACTGTGTTTATGGAAAACAAAAGAGAGTCAGATTTCTCAGGGTTGGGAAACAGAAAAAGAGTGAAAAGTTAGAGCTTGTGCATACAGATGTATGAGGATCGGCTCATGTATAATATCTTGGTGGCCCTCGTTATTATGTTACTTTTATTGATGATGCAACTAGAACAACTTGGGTTTATTACATTAGACATAAATATGATGTGTTTGCTACTTTTAAGAAATGGAAAGCTTTGGTTGAGAATGAGACAGGAAAAATGTTGAAGTGTTTCATATATGATAATGGAGGTGAATACTACGGAAAGGAGTTTGATAGTTACTGTTCATACCATGGGATTCGTAGAGAGAAGACAGTCCCAGGAACACCACAAGAAAATGGTGTGTCAGAAAGGATGAACAGAACAATCATGGAGCGTGCAAGATGTATGAGATTGCATGCAGGGTTTCCCTTATAGTTTTGGGCAAATGTTGTAGATATTGTTGTTTACTTAATAAACATAGGGCCTTCAAGTGCTTTGGATGGTGGTATTCCAGAGGAGGCATGGACAGGTAAAAAGGTAACTACTCATTTCTAAGAACTTTTGATTGTGAAGCATTTGTCCATATTGATAAAGAAAATATAACAAAGCTTAAGGCTAAATCCAATAAATGTACCTTTATTGGATATGGGGTTGATGATTTTGGTTATCGATGATGGGAGTATGAAAATAAAAAAAAATCATTAAGAGTAGATATGTGGTATTCAATGAAAAGGTCATGTATAAAGATCGGTTGCAGGGAAATAAATATGAAAAGGAAAACACAGAGTACACAATGCTTGATGAAATCAAAGAAAATGAAATTCCAAAGGTGCCGAAAAATCAAGAACATCAGCAGGTACCTCAAACTCCTGCAAGTGTTAGAAGATCCACTAGGTTAAGTAGACCCCCTGAACGATTCTCTCCTTCATTGTATTATTTATTAATGACTGGTTCTGGTGAACCAAAATGTTATGAAGAAGCAATGCAGGTGGAAACTAAAAAGAAGTGGGAGCAAGGCATGAATGAGGAGATGGACCCATTGGTAAGAAACCAGACTTGGGATTTGGTTAAGTTTCCTATAGATAAAAGAGCATTGTAGAATAAATGGGTTTACAGGTTGAAGGAAAAAGATGGAGGAAATAAGCGGTACAAGGCCAAACTTATTGTAAATGGGTTTGCACAAAAGAAAGGTATATATTTTGATGAAATATTTTCTCCTGTTGTTAAAATGACTTCAATTAGAACTATTTTAAGTCTAGTGGTGGTAGAAGATTTTCATCTTGAACAGTTAGATGTAAAAACAACCTTTCTCCATAGGTATTTGGAGGAAGAGATTTAAATGCAACAGCCACAGGGGTATGAGGTCAAAGGGAAGGAGAATTTGGTATGCAGGTTGAAGAAGAGCTTGTATGGCCTGAAGCAAGCTCCAAGGTAGTGGTATTTGAAATTTGACAAGTTTATGACAAAACAAGGTTATAATATATGTCATTCTGACCACTGTGTTTATTTCAAGAGGCTAGATAATGGAAGATATATTATCTTGTTATTGTATGTGGATGACATGCTTGTTGCAAGGTCTAACATGTAGGATATAAATGTGCTCAAAAGGAAGTTAGCTAATTCATTTGCGATAAAGGATTTGGGTGCTACAAAGAAAATCCTTGGTATGAGAATAACAAGAGACAAAAAAAATTGCAAATTGACATTGTCTCAGGGTGAGTACATACAAAAGGTGTTGGAGAGGTTTAGAATGCATAATGCAAAACCAGTTAGTACACCTTTGTCCAACCATTTTGAACTAAGTAAGGAGATGTGTCCCAAGACACAAGAAGAGATAGATTACATGTATAGGGTTCCCTATTCATTAGCAGTTGGAAACTTGATGTATGCCATGGTGTGCACAAGACCAGATATTGCACACGCAGTGGGAGTTGTGAGCAGGTATATGAATAATCCAGGTAAATAACATTGGAAGGAAGTACAATGGATTCTCAGGTATTTGAGAGGTTTTACCACTCATGCATTATGTTTTGGGGGTTCAGACATTGTTCTACAGGGATATGTTAATGCCGATATGGAA
The DNA here is from genome assembly GCA_027924585.1 of Larix kaempferi. NCBI lineage: Eukaryota > Viridiplantae > Streptophyta > Pinopsida > Pinales > Pinaceae > Larix > Larix kaempferi. Next base: position 7,069,101 of record BSBM01000035.1, read on the forward strand.
GGTGATAAAGACAATAGGAGGAGAACCACAAGGTATGTTTTTACTATAGGTGGAACATCAATAAGTTGGATTTCGAAGCTGCAAAAGGCTGTTGCACTTTCAACAACGAAAGCTAAGTATGTTTCTACTACATAGGCTAGTAAAGAGATTATTTGGTTACAGAGGCTCATGGAGGAATTGAGTAAGAAGCAAGATAATACCAGGTTGTAAGTGATATCCAGAGTGTCATTCATCTTGCAAATAACTCAACCTTCCATTCTAAGACTAAACATATACAACTCAAGTATAATTACATACGGTCTGTTCTAGAAGATGAACTATTGAAGCTGGAAAAGATACACACTAGCCAGAATCCTGTAGACATGTTGACAAAAGTAGTAACCAGAGAAAAATTGAGTTTCTGCTCGGTTTCAGTTGGCCTTCAAGCATGAAGGTGGAGATGAGAAATTTGGCGGGTCCAAGGTTCAGAGCACAGTCCGTCAAGTGCAGCAGCAGTGGAGTTGTTGTGATCAGTCTCGAAGTGGGAGATTGTTGGTTGTGGAGTCATATCTTCCTGATTCAGAGATGTTGTTGTTTCAGTCGTGTTTGTACCCCAGTTTTATATGCTGTGCAGGTGGAATGTACACTCATCCTAGTGGTGGGGTGTGGGTGGACATCGTCTCCGAAAGAAAAATTTTGGGTTGTTTTGTTGTCCAACAATTTGCGGGCCCATGGTTTTGGGTAGTCCATAGTATTTTCCCATGGTAATTCCCCTTTAAAAGAAATATATTGTAATACGACTCTGTAATGTATTGTAGCATTGTAAAGATCTATGATTGTGTAAGAGAGACTGTGAGAGAGTGAAGAGAAAGTTGTAGTGGATGTGCTGCAGGTTGTATCCATTCATTTGTTGGATGGTATAATAATAAGGACTGAAAATTTCTGTGTGGACGTAGCCCATCTTGGGTGAACCACGTTATATTGGTGTCTCTCTTGTAATGTGTTTTATGTGATTTATATTTGCATCTTGTTTATTGTTATTGCTTTGCGATCCTGTTTTTCTAACACTAATATCTATAGACATTGTAATTTGTCATTCAGTAGGTCAACATGAATTTGGGAAGCATACACACATGGAATACAAGTGGGACACTTGGTTGGACACCTTTGTACACTTATGTTGGTACTTGGAAAATAGTACCTCATTAGAGAAAATATTTTCATAGATTCAATCTTCCACATACTCTTGGGTATATTATAAGCCCCATAAGCATACCTGAAATATCCCCTAGAAAATAATTTTAGATATTTGTTGCCAGATTATAATTAGCACAACACTAGGGAATAATCACTCTTGTTTACCAAGGAATCGGGTAGTACAACTATGTGTATAGTTGATCCTCTTTAGAGCCATGAAAGACCGATACTATTGTTGGGAACCATTAGGTATTTTAGAAAAATATAACTCATGAAATTCCTTTTCTCTTAAGACCCTACCAAATCTCTACCAAAATTCCTATAGAGCTTGGAATATCCAAAATTTGAACATTTCGTCATTACAATAATCTTTTGACAATTAAAAAAAATGTTTTCAAGTGAACCTAGGCCTACTGGGACCATTGTGGATGACCTAGCTAAGATATTCCTTCCATGAAGATGATCACATTGGTGTATCTCACTGGTAACTATTTTGTTGGACCTAAGTGGTCCCATGATTGCAACTAGAAGGAAGAATCAAATCACTTGCTTGGAATAAAAAATAGAGAAACTACTTGACTTCATGACATTCCAAACTAACTTCACCTTCAAAATGACTTCTTTAAAGATTCCATCAACCATCAATTGCATATTTGTAATCATTGAATAACATCGATTGATAGTGGGGAATCTTCAATGGGCAGATTTCATCTCCCCGACCCATCCTTTCATGACACTTTACACCATATGCTCCATAGATTGCTTAAGGTAGATCTAAATAAGTTTTATGGATCTAATCCAATGGGATAAGTGGGCCAAATAAAACATTATTTTTCTCTCTAGGGTATAATTTGACGACAAATAATTGAAACTTTGAGTGGGTGTGTTATACTTGGATATGGAGTGTTGGTAATGGTGGCAATGGCATCATAAGGGATATGAGGAGTAAATTACCTAGGACTAGTTTGTGAAGACCATTTATGATAGGTTTAATACTTATACTATTTTTTTGGGGATGTTGACCAAGTTGCACCAAATCAACACAATGGAAGACTTTATTGCTTCCTTTGAGATATTGGCAGTCAAAACAAAAGGTATGAAAAATAAGTTATTCTGAGACTATTTTTATCAATGGTCTCAAGGAGGAGATGAAAGCATAAGTGTTGATGCCCCACCAAGCTACTTGGTTGGATGCCTCTCAACTAGCAAAAACGACAAAGGTAATGGTCATAACCCAAAATAAACAACCTAATCTTGTTCCATGAACACATCCCCCTTTTTTTCCTACTCCACCTTCTTCTCATCCATTTTGGGTCCATAAGTCCCCCCTCATAAAATGTGGCAAAATGCCAACATCTCGGCCTCTGCCATCATTGTGATGAAAACTTTTTTAAAACACCTAAATGTAAGGAACACATAATATTTGTCATAGATATGGCTCAATAGGGCACATCCAAGGAAATTTTAGAAGAAAGCACATTTGAGCTAGATTTGGGGTAGAGACTACATTTGATGAAGTGTCCACTCAAGAACCTTCTTTTGAGGAATCCCAAATTTCCCTCCATGCTTTGTCAAGAATTATAGCTCCCTAGACCTTGAATTTGGTTGGATATATCAAGCACATGAAGGCGCTTGTCTTAATTGGAAATGACAATACCCACAATTTCATCTGTCATCGAGTAATAGAAGAAACACATTGTTATGTCCAAGTGGTGCAGAATTTTCAAATCATGATAACCAATGGAGGTGCTATGAAATGTAGTGGTAAGCGTGAGATTAGGAAACTCCAAATGAGGACTAATTCCTCAAATCAAGCATGTTTTCCATTGAAATGGAACATTATGACATAGTTTTGGAAGCATAATGGTTATGAGCATTATGCCTTGTTATAATGGATTTCAGGAGTTACACACGAGCTTCAATAAGGATGGACATAAATACACCCTAAAATGTCTCCAAGATGGTTGATAAGAAATTGTTATCTCCCTCCATATGGAAAATATCCTAAAGAAGGGTCACTTAGGCATTATTACCCAATTCAATGCCATCCAAGTTATGGATAACTCCCCATAGAAAATTCAGACTGATTTGTAGTTGGTTTTGGACAGACATAACTGGGTATTTAAAACACCCCATGGATTACCCCCCTTATGTAGAGAGTATGATCATGGCATCTAGTTGATTCCAATTAATCAACTACCCAATGTGTGCCATTATTTCCATCCTTGTGCACAAAAAAAATAAAAATTGAAAAGGTAGTTTAGGAATGGTTGGAGGTTGGAGTCATACCTTCTAGTAGTAGCATCTATTCCTTGTTATGTACCTAAATAATAAATAATATTAACCACAAATAATAAATAATAATAATAAGAAGAAGAAATTATAAATTATTTAACTAAAAGACACGTCCCTTCATGTGAACAGACACGAATAGACCTATTTATTGGGTCTCAATTTAGTATACTTGTAATCATCACCTTCTCAATTATCAATTTATATATATATATATATCTCATAATATTTTAGGCTTCCGCTACATTGGTATCATAACAATGCATCAGGGACTCTATCATGAATTCCATCTTTGAAGACTTTAAAAATAAAATCAATAAAATAATTGAAGATTTGATAAATAGAGCAATTGATAAGCTCCTCTAACCTCCCATAGAAGCCGAAGCCAAAGATTCAGAGTCAGATTCTAATTCCGATTTGAATTGGAAATGTGAACAAGAAGAAGATCAAGACTCTAAATCCAATTAAGAATTTGAAGGAGTATCTTTAAATGGGGATGATGCTTCTCTTAATGTTGGAACTCTGGGCTTAGTTCCTATAGTTTCTCATCCAGTTCCTAGTATGTTCCCAATGGCATCAACAAACATTCAATGCAATAATGAGAACTGTGGTAGGAAAAAGGACGAATATATACAAAATTACCGGACTAGTTTTCTAGATGCACTTAGAGAAATAACTTCTTAGAGTATTCATGAGCAGTATGTCAATCTATTGTCGCAAGAATTTTCATATGATCCAATTCGAGTACAGCCTATAGAATACCCCGCTCAGATGATTTGCAACCATAGGGCACTGAAGAATATTTTGGACACCGAACACAACATTATTAACCCCTACACCCACAAGACCTCCGACGTTGGCAATGTCGATCCCCCGAGTGAGCTGAGACAATAGATGTCTGAACACATCATCAAAAATGACACAAGATACCTTGAGGTCATTCCTGTGAATTACACTAAACCCTTTAGCTCAACATATATGAAAAATCAATTAAGTGAATTGAATATATCTTCTATGCATTGTTTGCTCATGCGTAAGAGGAGGATTGGTGAGGAATCAAGGGTAATTTGGAAGACCCTATGGCATACATTGAATATTCTCTGTCTTTATTGGGAATACAATGCAAAAAATAGGAAGACCTTTATGTCGATTAATGGATACACATACTTGTTGAATGAAATCAATCAAGAATTATGTTTTTTATGCCACTTTACTCTCTTATAAGTGAAGACACTAAGGAGGCTTGCAAAGAAGTAGCCAAGTTCGTGGATATAATTGGTTTGAAAGGAAAATATTTGCAAATAGTCGCTCCAGAGAATGTATCATCATTTCTACGAAGTATCTGGGACCTTGCTTCTACAAAGTTTTTACCTCCACCTATGTATGCCTAGGAAACTTGCTATCATTGAGGTTATTTAGGAGGGGAAACATGCCTTATCACCGAGGTGATTTATGATGATGCACGGTCTCAACAAGGAATAATAGGAGGGAGGATGATAGATAACGCTTCATACATCTCTTATAGGACCCTGAGCGCGAATCTACTTACATGAACTCGGTGTTAGTGCACAGAACTATGGAATTTTACGTTGATGCTTTGGTGAATGCAATAATTAATTTCATTTCTTGTTCCCAAGACCTACACGTGGCATCAAAAATTGATGATGCACAAGCTGGTTTTAGATCTAATAACATTAAATACTATGAAAACGAGAAAAATATAAAACTAGTCATGTACAAGAATACATCACAATAGAATGGGGCAAATAGAGGTATTGATCTTCAACTTATAGCAACATTTTGGAAAATCGATCGATCACCAATTGGAATTGTGTGTCATGTCTTCACAAATTCTTAGCTACGATCACGTCTTTGGCTGTGACCATACTGGAAGCTAGAAAAATATTTGTGGTTATTAACCATCGCCATAGAAAAAACTATCCGACACACTATTCTAGGAGCAACATGATGGTTGGACAAAGTGAAGTTGGAAAAATAATGTACAATTTAAATCGTTGGGTGAGTGTCATATTACTTTTACCATATTAGTAGATAAAAAAAAACAAATTACCTCATTGACGAGATATTCTAATTTATTTAATACTCAATTGAAAAAAATGATGATGATGGTGGTGGTTAACATCCACTAAGACCGAACTTGGTCCATCGGACCTTAAGAGAAATGAAAAGAAAGAAATTATTTCATTTGCTTTAAAATTTTATTCGTATACTAAAAAAACTTAAAGAGAAGCATTCCTAACTTACCATAGTTTTGAGGAAATAGAAGGTTAGAAAGGTTTATATCGTAACAAATATTTTGAAACTAAGACCTAATGTGGGTGTATGCATGGAATTCTAAGAGAAAGTGATTTTCATCCTCAACCCTCCTAGTATCGCAGTGATGGAAAATCCTTTCATCCCACGATGTTTTAGGAATTTTTCAACACTCTATTTCACCATGTAGCTCATGAGAGTTTGTTCTTATCTTGGAAATATTAATTTTCTTCTTTGGACTAGTTAAAACAGAGAGATAATTTTGATCTTCTAGATTAGCGTTAATGACCTCCTTATAGTATCTCAATTTTCTTTTAACTTCTAAATATTTCTCTCACCACATTTTCTCTTTAAACTAAGATGTAATAATATTTTTAATGTTGTCGATATTTTTCAAAGTGCCATTTTCGTCAACCCCCCAATGGTTTAACCACGCCATGGCATTTTTATTATTTTCTTTTGTATTGCAAGTTAGAATTTGCCTCTAGAATTTCCTAAGAACCATCTTAGAGAAGTGTAAAATCTTTTCCCATCTTTTATTTATATAGTGTAACTTTTTCTTTTAATTAGGGATTTGTACCTATTTATCTTGTCAAATTTTAGGGACTTGTCAATAGCTTCATTAATTTATCTTCGTGCATTTTGACACTCTTTATCATAGCAAGGGTTGGTTCTTCTATTTCCTCTTTTTACTTGAAACTTCGATAGAGAACTTCTTGATGGGAGATGAGAGGGATGTAGTGAAATTATGATAGAGGTATTCTATATTGTCCTTACTCGATACATGAAACAAATCATTTAGAAAAATATCATTTTTATTTCTATTAAATATAAAGTGATTATGGCTTTACAAATTTTCTTTTATGGGATCGCTTACAATTAAAGTTCTATGATTCGAGTCAGTCTCGTGGTCATCTAAGATGTCAACATTTATTATTTCGTTGTATAAAGGAATTGTTGACACAAACCCAGTCGACGGGGGTTCCTCACACTATCGACACCCAAACCACGACGATCTCCCTGAGCACCAGCCCAGACAGGTTTTACCCCGTCCAGTAACACCTACGGAGCAGATGAGGTATCACCCGAGATGGTCAATGGAGAGTTGACAAAACCACGTTTCCACCAAATGAAGGAGGATGTTGTGGATTAACCAACTAACTTATTGCAACATTCAAAAATAGATCTACGCATTCAAATTAGGCATTAAGCATAATCGTGACTGTTAGGATATTCCTATACTCCACCCTAGTCCTACCAGCATTTTCATTATTTGCATTTTCGGTCTTGCATGCATTCTGCATACATGCATGCATCCCAGTCATCAGTCCCAGCTCCTAGCCCTCATTTAGCTAGCCCCGAGAGCTTCTCACTGATCAGTTTCAGCCCTCCTAGTGCTTAGTTCACCCTGCATATAGTTACATGCATCTCATGCACCCTCTGTCACCTACCATTCAATTGTACTTCAGTTCTTTCCTTTATTTAAGGCTAGAATGACTCTCAACTGACTGTATCACTCCGATAGACCTCCAGTGAGACTAGACTTCCCATTCTGACTCCAGTTAGCTCCTCATGTGCCCTCCACTGAGCCTCCTTCATTCAGTTAGTGCCTCCATGTTATAGTTACACCTACCACACTCAGTTAGACTCAGTTTGACTGATGATTGACAGTTACTTGTGCATTGATGACTCCACTAATGATGATGAAGACTTCTAGTTGTGCTTTGATGACACTCTAGTGATCTTTTGATCTCTCCATGAAGGCTAATTCGAATTTCCACCTTGGCATTCGAATCCTCATGCATTGCATTATTTATTTGTCCATTTGTGACTAATGAATTAGTGTGTGTGAAGTTATTTTGCTTCTATTTGAGTTCTACTGTATTATTATTATGGTGCTCATTTACACTGCATTGACCACTCTTCTTCTATCTTCCTGCTTAATCATAATCTTTCTTGTGAGGTATACATCAACTCTTAGATCTGTTGTCAGTATTTTCATAGTGACATCATCCAACAGATCTTATCATTGACAGAACCATAAATGTGCAACAGATATAATAGTAAAGCATTAATCGCAGCAAGGAAACATTGCATCATTCATAGATTCATATCACAGAATGCATTTACCACAGATAAATGAAAAAGACACTAGGATTCTGTGCAAAAGCTTTGTCACATCATATTTATCTCCGCAAAAACCCAAATACAATAAGATATTTAGTCATCAACTCTCTGTCTTCAGCTATCTCAAGATGTTAAAATCCAGATTTCAAACTCTCTCAACACTTACAAACCTATATCTACTTATAGGCTTGCGCCTTTACATTTACGGTCCACTTAGGTAACCACCTAACTACTTCTTAAAAAAATTTACAAAAAGATCACCCAAAACCCACATAATGCGGTCCAAATGACCCAACATACGTATGACGCAGTCCAAATGACCCAAAATTACATAAAATGTTGTCGCCCTGCACGCCACTTTCCTCCTTTCACAGTACCTTTGGCCTTGCGCAACATCCGCGATGCTGCGATGTTGACTCATCAAACCACCTGCCAACAGGCCCCCAACACAATCTTGTGGTTCGCCCTCGAGCCACATCAACTGGACATGGTGTACTCAGTGGTCTTCAGCCTGAAGTCCTCGTACTATTGATCAACATCCTGGGATTCTTGTGAATGTCAATCCACCTGGCATGCTGACGAGATCTTCTTCAATGCTTATGGGCATAGCTGGTGATTCTACACCACTGAAAAAGTCGATCACGGGTGTACTCGGCATGCCTCACTAGGGCCCCGCTTGGCTCAACAGTTCCTCACCCTCCAACGCTGAGCAATGTGCACTACTTGAGACTAGAAAACACACAACACCTAACTCAGCAATTCAACTCAACAATGCAACACTGAGCTATCATTCACACTCTGCGCAATGGTTCCTTTCGACCAGATCCAACCCCTTCTTATAGTTCTGAATGATGTCTTTAACCATGATTACCAAATCAAAACATTCATCATGACCAAATCATTCCTTGATTACCCAAATCTGCCGTCGATTCTGTCAATCCAATGGCTGATTCCGCCATTAATGCCAATAATTTCATCACGCGCCGCAAATTAACTGTCTTTAATTCCCTACATTTATTTTCGATTTGACCAAGTTGCGACCCTGTAGCTGTCGCGGCCCAGCACCTAAATTGTGATACAAGTGTTCCAACTTGCGCATTCTGTCCCTGCTAGTGCGCCATCCTGCCACCCAGCATCCTGCACTTTTTTTTTCCGATGCGACTCAAGCATTGCACTGATCCAAGTCCGTCCTATAGGGATTCAACCTGCTACCATTTACCAAATTTGGGAGCATCGCTCCATTTAACTGCTGCAGCTGTACTACGCTTCCTGAAGTTATGCTACTGATGTGATACAGACCAAGCCAATGCATCTGCAATTTCCCAGGATGCTTCATAAACTTGTTGTCATACAACATCACCAAGTCACCCTGCTAAAACTGTTTGTTCTTGATATGGCGATTATGCCAAGCCTTTTGCCGATCTTTCTCTATGCTTGGGTGAAAACCTGCGACAAAGTGGTCTTCCTTAAGCTGCACTAGTTGCGCCAGACGTTCTCCTAATGCCGCTTCATCATCCATGCCTGTCGCTGCCGCGATGCGCAGACTCAGAACAATGTACTCCATAGGCATAATCACTTCTTATCCATACACCAATTTGAATGGTGTCTGTCCTGTCAACCTTTTATAAGTGGTGCGGTACGCCCACAAAATTGCTAGAATATTCAAATCCTAGTTGTCGCGGTTCGCATTACAAACCTTTGTCAGCGCATTCTCCAATACCTTGTTGAAAGCCTCCACTATGCCATTTTCCTGCGGATGATATGGCATACTCTTGTTATGTTGTATCTGCAGCTCCGCTGTCAATGCGCTGACGGTGTGATTGATGAAATGACTGCCCTGATCACTCATCCATACCTTTGGGAAGCCAAACCGAGTGACAATGTTGTTGAACAAGAAACGCGCTGTTGTTGCAGTGGTGCAATCTACGACTGGTGCAAACTTTTCCCATCTTGTCAAATAATATGTTGATGTGATTATGTATCGTGCACTAGTGTGCTTCCTCGGTGGGTTGATAGAGCCCATGAAATCCACTACCCATTTATCAAATGGCTGCAGTTTCACTTGAGGTATTAGCGGCATCTCATCCCTCCTGGAGGGTTTCCTAGTTCATTGACAGACATTGCAGGTCCACGCATAATCTGTCGCATCATGGTGAAGCGTGGGCCACCAAAGCCCTGTGCAAAGCACCTTCCTGGAAATCGCATGACCGCCATAGTGTCCACCATCTACTCCTGCATGTGCTTTTGAAAAGATCTACCCTTTGTCATGAGGTAGGACACAACGCCTCAAGATCTCATTTGATCCCAGTTTGTACAACTGTCCTACAATCACCTGGAAATATGCAGCCTTGACCACTAGTTGCTTCTTCTGACTAGTGGTGAACCCCTCCGGTACAGTTCCTGTCACCAAAAACTAAATGATTTCTTCATAGTAGTCATCTGCGATGTCAACCCTGAAGAGTTGCACATCTGGAAACCCATCTTCAATGTTGGTTGGTTCCTCCCTAGTCTCAATGCACGACAGATGATATGGCCCTGCATTCAAGTGTCCTGGCTTCACAATCACCACAAAATAAAACTCCTGAAAAAGAAATAGCCAGCGACATATCTTTCCCCCCAACATAGGCTTATTGACCAGGTATTTCAATGCAGAATGGTCTATGAACATCTTGAAGTGACCTCCCAATAAGTAGTGCCTAAAATTCTGCAGCGCATATACCATCGCCAGACCTTCCCTCTCTATAGTTGTATAGTTCCTTTCTGTATACGACAACTTCCGACTCGCAAAAGAAATTGGGTGATCCAGATCGCCTTCCCCTGGTTGCGCAAGCACTACTCCCAGCGCAATCAAGGATGCATCTACATGGACATGGAATTCCTTGCTCTAGTATGGAAATACCAGTATCGGCGCTGAAGCCATCTTAGCTTTCAGCATCTCAAAACTATCTTGACATTCAGGGCTCCATTGAAATACCGCATCCTTCTTCAACAACTTCTCCATAGGGGCCATGATCGCTGGATAACCCCAGATGAACTTGTGATAGTACCTAATGTGTCCCAACGTCGCTCTTAGCTGCTTGACGTTAGTTGGCGGTGTTAAGATCAGAATGAGCGCAATCTTTGCTGGGTCGACCAACAATCCTTGCTTGCAAACAATGTGACCCAGTAATATTCCAAATGGTGCACATAAGATGCACTTCTTCAAGTTCAACGATATTTGATGCTATTGACAACGCTCCAACATCAGTCACAGATTTTCTAGATGATCGTTGATCAAGCCATAGACTGTCCAGTCGTCCATGTATACCTGCAAAAACTTCTGAATGAAATCCATGAAAGCAGCAACAATGAACTGAGAGAATATCGTAGGGGCGTTCTTCAGCCCAAACGGCATCACCGTGTGCTGAAAACAACCCCATTCTGTCACAAATGTTTTCTTGTGGCAGTCTTCTTTCGCAATTCTAATATGGTGATAGCCAAAGAATCCATCCGTGAAAGAATACATCTCTTGTCCACCCATGCCCTCCAGCACCTCATCAGTGAACGAGGTTGGAAATGGATCATGCAGACATTCGTCATTCAACTTTCGTAAGTCAACACAAATGCGCACTTCACCTATCTTCTTGTCTTGCACCACCATAGGACTAATCCAGTCTAATTCCTCAACTGGTTCAATAATGCCAACATCTAACATGCGATCAAGTTCTACTTTGACCCTCTCCTTATGGCATGGATTCAGTCGGTACGGTCACTGCCTTATTGGTTTTGCATCTGGTTTCAACGGGATCTTCATGTCCCCCAAATCCCCCAAGATTCCCTTCATCTCAGAAAACTTCATAGGTAACAAGTCTTGGAACTCATGCAACCAGTCTGTGACTTTTTCTATCATTTCTTCATCCTAGTAGTTGCCAACATTCGCAAAATTTGGGTTCTCTTCTATCCCAATGTTGACTTTTCGGAGCTTTAGCGGCTGACTGATTGGATCTATCGGTGCATCAGGAGCTACCACATCGCGACTTCCTTCGGATTTTGGAATATTGACATTTTGCGGATCATCACCATCTTCTGGCCCACCAGTGATATTATAACATTCCATCATTGACTGCATCTTACAGTGCATATGCGGATCCGTAGGATATGCCACTGGAACAACCTTCAGAACAACGTCGCGGATGAGCTGCAAATCGTTATGGACATCGGGGTTGGCATCCGTGAAGCTGAAAGTATGAGTAAAACAAACTGTCAACTCTAACCAAGTGGTAATCTCCCCTCGCAATTCAGCTATAGTATACCATGAGCATGACATTTTGTCCAAAGTATGGACAAAGGAATGGACCCACCCATCCCTTGGTCATGATGCCCACAACGTCTGACATTCCATCATATGACTTCCAGGGTCATTCCGTCCATCGTATTTCCCTGTGTGGTAAACTTCAGTGTCGCCAAAGCGAACCGTCATCAATCTCCGGCACTGCGACCACCCAGCAATCGACTTCTTATGTGTCGCCCACCACCGTGCTGGAGCAGCCTTCAGCGCTTCCTCCAAGGCCAACAATCATTGTGGTTCTGAGACCTTTTCCTCAAATGCCATGAGAAATTCAGACAATCCAGGAAACCCTTCATATACTGGCAGTGCAACAGTTTCAGTGGCAACGCGACATAATGACTGCGGGATCAACCCACACTTGTGGAGTGACACCTCATGCAAGCGATTCTGCCAATTCTCTAAAGTGTCATCAGAGTCAGAAGACGCAGAGCTAGAACTGCAACACCCAAGCTCACCATTGGCAGTCGGATGAATATAATCTTTTGAAATATTGTATGCATGGTCTCATCCGCTGGGAACTTCATCTTTTACCGGTTCAATATACCTGCATCCTTCAGCCGGATCCAACGGAGCTATGACTATGAGGTCGTTGTTTTCAAAATTCATCATCTGGTTTTTAAAGTTAATTACTGTTGTATTGTCATTATCCCATCCAATCCCCAGCAATGCGGGATAGGAGCTTCCCCCTTCAACTACTTCGATAACATCGAAATCAACATATGTCTTCATTCCCTCAATGTCCACAACAAGGCATGGAACTCTCCCAATTGGTGTCACCTTGGCCTGATTAGCCATTTGGAGCTGTACGGGAGATCAACTCAGCATTGGACTCCCCATTTTCTGCCAGGCCTTTTTGGTTAGGATGTTGACATTCGAACCAAGATCCATAATAACTGAATCAACCTCATAGTCTCTGATCTGGATGTTCATGCACATCTCCTTACCTGTCTTCTACCTTTGTAAGGAGTTTATCGTGGACTCTCTCCGTCCCTTGGTTGGCCGATGCAACAGCCCCTCAATCTCGGCAAGAGCATCAGGATCCCTTTCCAGCGATAAACAACTCTAAAAAAAGTTCTGTAAAGTACCAGACTGTCGTGATGGACCAGCCTCTAAAGTGGAATAAAAAACAGGGGGCATGTCACAAATAACTGCCTTACCACAATCTTTTTCCATCACACGACGCGCTTGAAAGAATGCATCATGCTCAGAATCAATGTCAAATAGAACCTTCTTCTACTCCGCTAACTGGATGAGTGGATGTGGACCATCTTCTCTTGTCCTCGCACCTCCACGAGTGATAACTGCAACAACAACATCTTATGTCCTCGACTCCGCAAAAATTGTCGCGATAGTTGCACCTTGAGTCTGGTTCAGCGGTGGATTCCCAGGTTGGTTTACATTCTGGTTGACATTCTGATTCGGATGTTGGTTCTGGTTTTGGGGCGGGTTTTGATTCTGTACTAGTTGCTGCACTTGATTCTGGTTCTGCAAATAGTGAATGTTTCCCGCTTGCCATCGCACAATCAACTGTGGATAGTGTTCAACAGTGTGATCAGTAACAAAACAAAACGTACACTGTGTCTGTAATTTTGGGAAATCTCTCTAGTAGTGTCCATAATTATAACACTGGATAGGTCTGCAACCTCCTCGTCCTCCTTCACGACCAAAGCCTCCACTGCATCCTCCTTGGAATCCTCCATGAAATGCCCCTTGCTACTGATATTGTGGTTGATTGAACTGTTGATGCATGGGATTCGATTGTTGAACGTATTGTGGCTGCTGAACGTACTATGGCTGCTGTGGAGCCATCTGCATTGGAGCATATTGTGGCATAAACTATTGTTGTGGTTGCGGTTGCGGTACAAAATGCACCTGTGGTTGAGGTAGCGGCTGAGCCACCTATGGCTGCGGTTGTTGTACATCATGCTGGTTGTCCTTCACGTAGAATTCATCGTACGTTCTCTCCTGAAGCAAGCCATATGCGCGACAATCTTTATCTTCATGTCCCACAGATTTGCAGAAGGTACAATACAGATTCATCGGCTTTGTGATGATCTTTTGCATGTATTGACACTCCTCGTGTCGATGCCCATATACCTGACAGATGTGGCACCACGGCATACTGCCGCTGCTCAATGGATTCAACGCTCCTGATACCAGATAATTGCAGAAATCTTGGCAATTATCCTTAGTATGCCCCTCTCTGTGACATTGCATACACCACACCTCTTCATGATGTTCTTTACCCTTCTTAAGGTCCTGCAGCTGTATTGTCAAGTTGGCCAGCTGTGTTTGAATCTGCGACATACCAGTTGTGTTTTCACTAATAGACGAAGCTTCTAATTGCATCACAATGTCCAGGGCTTCACTCGGTGTTGTAATTTTTTGTTGCATCAGTGATAGTAAAATGTGAGGGAGAAATGCTATGATGAACCATTCTTTGTGCTAGATATTGCTCATGTCGAAGCTGACCCTTTCCATCAGTGTTTTTAACCGCTAGTCAAAATCCCACACAATTTCATTTGGATACTACTTAATCTCTTTTAGTTTTGTAATATACTGCGCTTTAGACTTGGGTTTTCTGAACTCTGCAATCAATCCTGCTCGAACTTCATCCAGCCTCTTTTCAGGAGCGCCTACGGGAACATTCACAAATTTCATGAACTAGTCTAATGCACGACCCCAAATAGTTGTCGCCAATTGTCCTTTCTTAGCATTATCATCAGTAATTTGCTTTACAGTCCATACTGCTTCACATAAGAACCAGTATTGCTCGGGATTATCTGTTCCATTTCCATGGAACAACGGTAACTTTGCATCTTCGCCCACCATCATGGGATTCCTTCCTATAGTCGCTGAGCTACTAGCAATCAAATTCTATTGACCTGATGAACACGGTGGTGTCAAAGTTGTATTTCTTACTGGTTGAGAGATAGTGAGCGGAGGTGTGGGTACGTTGCTGCTAGGGTTTGATCCTGCCTCTATCCTGGGCGTAGCCTGGTTGTCCTTGTTGGCACTATGAGGTTGCTTCATCCCGTGTGGTATTCCTTCACGGCTTTGCGTTTCGATCGCAAGAGGACCTTCTCCTGTCCTCTGCCTCTTTTCTTGTCGAAACCTTGCTCCTCCCCTTGTAAGACCACTCTCTTCCTCAGCTTCCTTCACAGTTTCGTCATAACCTGCACCCATCTACCCTTTATCATTCTATGTACCACCCCCCTACTATCACGGTATCCACTGCCTCCGCCCACCAAGGTTCTTACTGGTCTAGGTGCATCTTCAGTATGCCCTTTTCACAAATGAGCATTTTAATGGACAATTGTAGCGACAACAAAAACCTACCTCTTGGTCCGTTGAATAATTCCCTTTCTGCTTCATTGTAAGACTTTATTGTATCAACCACAAACTCAATGATGTAGCCTTCCAGTATACTGTCGACCCAAACCTCAACAGCCCGCGATGCTTTGTTGTCGAATTTGTGCAGCTCCTGGATCAATTCTGGGGTCTAAGTTGTCGGCTCACCCCCTTGGAAGTTCCTCTTATGATAGGTCAATTTTGCTAACCACTCATACAAGATGACTGGGAACTCGCAGAAAAAATATTCGTGCAGACCGTCGTGGATGTACTTTTCCAACCACCAATTTGTCGACACCCCAGGGTTCTGATTTTCTTTTTCAACGAACTCTCACAACTTTAGGTCGAACCAATCTTGGATCTCCGCTCTCGTCGGATGCCACAACATATCCTCCTTTCACTTCACGCTACGGTCCCGACAACAGAACCATTTGTTGAAACAAACCCAGTCGATAGGGGTTCCTCACGCTGTCGACACCCAAACCACGACGATCTCCCTGAGCATCGGCCCAGACAGGTTTTACCCTGTCCAGCAACACCTGCGGAGAAGATGAGGTCTCACCCGAGATGTTTAAGGGAGAGTTGACAGAACCATGTTTCTGCCGAATGAAGGATGATGTTGTGGATTAACCGACTAACTTATTGCAACATTCAGAAATAGATCTACGCTTTCAACTCAGGCATTAAGCATAATCGCGACATCATTCAATATATCTTATCATTGACAGAATCATAAATGTGCAACAAATATAACACTAAAGCATTAATCGCAGCAAGGAAACATCGCATCATTCATAGATTCATATTGCATAATGCATTTACCACAGAGAAACAAAAAAGACACCAGGATTCTGCGCAAAATCTTTGTCACATCATATTTATCTCCGCAAAAACCCAGATACAACAATATATTTAGTCATCAACTCTCTGTCTTCAGCTATCTCAAGATGTTAAAATCCATATCTCAAGCTGTCTCAACACTTACAAACCTATATCTACTTATAGGCTTGCGCCTTTACATTTACGGTCCACTTAGGTAACCGCCTAACTACTTCTTAACAAACTTTACAAAAAGATGACCCAAAACCCACATAATGCGGTCCAAATGACCCAAAATACATATGATGCATTCCAAATGACCCAAAATACATAGGACACGGTCCAAATGACCCAAAATTACATAAATTGTTGTCGCCTTGCGTGCCACTTTCCTCCTTTCACGGTACCTTCGGCCTTGCACAGCATCCGCGATGCTGACTCATCAAACCGCCTGCCAACAGGAATATCAAATATAACATAATGTACCACACTACTGCCAAAACCATGAATACAAGTCATCCAACTAGAATTTGGCCACTTCATTAGACTGTTGCAAATTATAAGATCTTGAGCACTACAAAATTTGAATAGGAACCAAACAAATTTTCACCTAGATCTTTAGAACTTCTTTTTTACCATCTAGCTGAAGCAAGGTCTTCATCTAACCAAAGAGGATTATGATTGGAATAACTGCTTACAAGAATAACTTGGTTACTTGAAGTTCAAGCATTAAAGTCCCCCATTAAGAGGATATTTCCTGCATTCCTTAGACTAGAAATATCATGCTCTAAGTCATTGTAGGGACAATTTTTATCTAAATTATATTTATTATAAAAGTTGGAATTGATAGGGGAAAAATAACATATTGCTATGTAGGTTTTTTTAGCATTAATATCTCTAATATCCATCCAAATATATTGGTTGAAAGGGTCTTTCTTATAAAGTCTAACATGGGGAGAAATGTTTTTCCTAATGTAGCAAGCTATACCTCCAATTCTTCTACGATATGATCAATTTTTCCAAATCGACCATAGGACAAATCCTTCTATGCCAGGTACCTTAGATTCTTTGTGATCCCAAGTTTCAACAAGCAATATAATATCAATTTCACTCGGGATTGAACTTAACTTGGGGCCTTTGTTCCATGGAAATATCCAACAGTTCCAAGAGAGGATTCATAGTGTGTCAAATTTCTATTTATAAATATATTTTTGGTCTCTATCTCAAATGACAACTTTTCTATTTCTATTTACTGCCCATTTTCCTTCCTTCCTAGATTCTTTCACCTTTTGAACCTCCTTTCTTAATTTGGATTGATATTTTGGAATGTGATCTTCATTCATAAATATTCTTGATCCTTTTAGACCTGAGGTTTTGTTGAGTGTGGCATATTTATGGTCAATAGAGCTAACCATAACCCATATTAGTCTATCTTTATTCTCAATTTGTTTTCCTAATCTCTTTGCTTATGTGAGACAAGTAGTTTCAATTTGTAACTTACTATGTATCCCTGCCTTGACTACAACTAGCGTATCCTCTTCTATCTCTTCTTTCAAACAAAAAATTACAAGGTTCAAGGATCTTTTGTTACACTCATGCTCTAATTCTATTAGCTCATTCATTTCCTCTTTAATGGGTTTGATATCTAATTTTCCTTCCAAGGTCATATTGTTATTTACCTTTTCATCTATCTCTTTAATCTTGTCCTTCATATTAATATTTTCTAAAGTATCAACATCTCCTTGTTGGGTTGATTTCATTTCTTGGCTTTGTTTCTCCATTACCTATAATCTAATCTCCATTAACTCTAGCTTATTCTCCAACATTTTTATATTATTGTGTATTTTTTTTTAATCATTTCTTCCAAAGATGTGTTACAATTTTCACTTGAATAGTAGTTAGGTTAGATATTTAATCAATTTCTACTATATCACAATAACAATAAGCAATAGGATCACTGAAACATAGACAAGAACAACATACAAAAGAGACACAAAGATTTTCCTTCGGGATACCCTTCAAGGGAAGAAAACCCGACAACTTCTTCAATATACATTCATCAGCAAGTACAATGTCAAACTAGTACAATGAAGAGCTAAAGCTCTTCCAAAAATATCCCAAGAATATATAAGATAGAAAACCCAAAGATAAGATGTCTTCACAATGCAGCTACTCTTCTCCTCTAGCGAACTTGTTCTTCTTTCTCTCCTCATGCGAAATTGCTTGAGTGAGTGATGTGTCCAAATGCGAGATACACCTCCCCTATTTATACTTGTTTCCCAAGTGACCTTTCCTTATGGGGCTGACTTGTCTAACTTCCAGGGACGACTTCACTAGGGAAACATTAAATTACACTTATTTAGTGTTTCTTCTGGATTCTTCTGAGCCGAATTTACAAGTAGGGTTTACATTGATTCTTTCAGGACTTTTACATGATCAAATACAATATGAATATTCCTGGAAGGAAGTACAATAATGATACAACAAGGATATGTTTTGAAGTTACACAATCTTCAACACTCCCTCTTAACAAGGAAGGTATTCTACGAACACGATCATCATCACTGCTGCTACAAGTATGTACTTTGACCATTAACTTCTGACATCTCTCGAATCTATACATCACAAGAATTTATCCACGATCAAGCTATCATCTCAAACATGCATTTTTCATGATCATACATCCGGGCACATCTCAGTAGAAACTCATCAGCAAGCCAGGAGCACACATTATTTCATTACAGGACTTCTTCTAATTCACAAGGAATCTAGACACACACATCCGACTGGATACACAACTCGATTGGATACACATACTTGGTTGGATATACATACTCAAGTGGATACACATACCCGGTTGGATACACATACTCGACTGGATACACATACAAAAGTATGGTCACTCTCTCCATTCATAACAAGTATGGTCACTCTCTCCAACCTACCAGCATATGGTCACTCTCTCTAGTCATCACAAGTATGGTCACATTCTCCAATCTGCCAACTTATGGTCACTCTCTCCAATCCTCATGAGATGGTCACTCTCTCTAGTGCACACATACATACTAGCCCTAACTGGATACGCATACAAATGTATGGTCACTCTATCCAATCATCACAAGTATGGTCATTCTCTCCAATCATCACAAGTATGGTCATTCTCTCCAGACATCCTGAGCTGGTCACTTCACCAACTACATCCCTGAAATCGTATAACGCCAAGCTTGTCCCTGAAGTACTCAAACTTTACTCTTGAGCGAGGCTTGGTAAACACATCGGATGTCTGCTTGTCCATCACAATATACTAGAGCTTCATTACTCCCCTTTGTACCATATCTATGACATAATGGTACCTAATCTTGATATGCTTGCAATTGTCATGGAACACTGGGTTCTCGGATAACTTCACACAAATCTGGTTGTCACAGAAAATACAAGTCGCCTCTAACTCAAGATCAAACAACCCTGCAAGTAATTTCCAAATCCACACTGCTCCACTGCTAGCTGAACACGCTACAATATACTCTGCCTCTATTGTACTCAATGCCACACTAGTATGCTTCTGGCTGAACCAGGAAATCATGCCTGATCCCAAATTGAAGCAACATCCCGAAGTACTCTTTCTATATGTGACACTACTAGCCCAATCTGAATCAACACAGCCTTACATGATAATATTTTTATTCGATTCATATGTGAGTCCATACTCAAGTGTGTCCTTCAGGTATCTCCTCACATGCTTTGCCGCAATCAGGTGAACATGTCTCGGCTAAACCATGTACTGACTCAAAGTGTTCACTGCAAAGCATATACCTAGTCTCATGTTTTTTAGGTACATCAACAAACCAATCATCTATCTGTATAAGGTGGAATCCACTATCTCTGAAGTAGTATCGCACAACAACTTCAAATTTGATGCCATCGGTGTAGCCATGGCCTTACAGTCCAACATCCCAGATCACTTCATGATCCCCACAACATATTTTCCTTAGCTAAGGAAAATTGCATTTGGACTCCGCCACACCTATATACCTAAGAAATAGTGCATCATACCTAGGTCTTTTATCTTGAACTCTGTGACAAGCTTATTCTTAGGTTCTAAAATGAGCTCCTCATCTCTTGTTAGAAATAGGTCATCTACATATAGAAGCAATATCCTTGGTTTCCCATTCTTAGCCTTGTAGTGAAGGTTGGAATTTGCTTTACTCTTGGTAAACCCCAAGCTCGTCAAAAAAATATCAATCGTGTCATACCAAATACCGGGTGCCTGCTTCAATCCATACAATGCCTTCTTTAACTTGCACACATGTGTCTTCCTTTCATGTGTCTCAAATCCCAATGGTTGCTCCACATACACTTCTTATTCTTCCACACCATTCAGGAAAGTTGTCTTTATGTCCACTGATGTACCTTCCACTTCATCACTGTAGCTATCTCAAGTATAGCTCTAATTGAAGTGTATATTTCGACAGGAGAAAAAGTTTCTTCATAGTAAATTATTTCTTTTTGGGAGAAGCCACGAGCCACAAATATTGTCTTGTATTTTTCAACACTGTCGTCTGGTGCATGCTTTATTTTGTAGATCCATTTAGAAGATACTACTGACTTCCCTTTTGGTCTCAGAACCACATCCCAAACATCATTCTTCATGATCGACTGATACTCTTTGATCATAGATTCCTTCCATACTTTCTTCTCAGATGCTTCTTCATAATTGGAAGGTTATGCATCAATGATATCACATAGTAAAGCCACATAGCTAGAATATGGTCGAGGCCTCTTGCTTTCTATGGAAGTCCCATATGAAGCACCATACTTCTCTACATCTTGAATATCCTCTCGTGCCTAGGCTGGTCTTCTCTTGTGTGTATTCACTTCTCGAGGTGGATCTACAAGCCTCTGTGGTTCTGGCATATCATGGTATTCTGGAGTCTGATATTTCGGAACCACATCTTCTTCTGCACCAGTGTCGGTAACTCTATGAGCTTTAGTCTCCTCATGAATTTCTTCGGAATGAATCTACCTTGATCTGCTAAAGGTTGCATCCTCATTGAAGGTTACATCCATGATTGTCTCAATTTTCTTGAAACCTAGAATATATATTCTGTATGCCTTCGATGTTTCAATGTATCCCAAAAATATGCCCTTCTTGATTGAAGGATCCAAATTTGTTCTCTTATCCTTGGGAACATGTAGATATATTGGAAAACCAAATATCCTCAAGTGGCTGACCTCTGGTTTCACTCCTGTAAACATTTACTTTCATGTTGTTGACACATTCCTGTCCAAAAGGGTTCACTTCGCACTGTTGTCAACAAAACTTGACCAGACACCCTTAAACATCAGCCCAGAAAGGTTTTACCCTTTCCAACAACACTCGCAGAGTGAGTGAAGTCTCACTAGAGATGTCTAAGGGGGTTACAGGAACCAAGTTTTTGTATTTGTGAGAAGACATGCATTACCTCACTCTCATTCGCAACATAAGCCAGATATTTGCATTCGCATTAGAACATCGTATTATCAACCTATTAACCATTATCCTTGTTCACATCAATCACATTACCATCTCATAATTAACGAATTAAACAGATTATCAAAGCATGTTCAAGGAATCTGTGGTACATAACATAACTGCGAAAACATCTACTACGATCTCAATGAAACATCAAATACTGCGAAAGGCAAAGAGACATAGACATATATCAATCGTTCCCTTTATTCATCATACATCACAGAACCATTACAAACTCATAGAAATTGTTGCGATCGAACAAACCAAAACTGGATAGATCGATCCAAAAGATTAGAACAAATATAGATGCAAAGATGATCATATCATGCCATAAGATGAGATAAGATGCCCTTAGGATTACAATCATACTTCTATTTATAGGATCACTTGGCCATTACAAAATGGTCCAAATGACCCATTTCTATCTAACTTAACCAAATACTTCTGCATATATCATCTCTTTTATGCTTTGTGACCGGTCCTTTGTTCATGTCAATGACCCTTTGGACGCTTGGGGTTTCCACACTTGTGCACTCTGGACCCATGCCAACAGGCCCCCAACACAAAATTGTGGCTCTCCCTTGAGCCACCTTAGATGGAAACTGCTGGTGCATTTACCTGCTTCTTGAACTCATCGTAAGCCACCGTGACTTGGTCGACAACTTCTTTTTCCAATGCCTTAAGTGCTGCACAATCTTCTACTTCTTGGTTTGTCAGGTGTTCACCCCCCATCTACTATGATTTCTCCAACTCCTTTTTGATCTTCGTCATTCCTTCCATTGCTTTGACTTCCAAATGTTCGGTCTTTGTGCTTGGAACTTCCTTTGCTTGTATATCCTTGTTCTCTTTTTGCAGGTCTGTAATGACCACTCCTAGCCTTACTGCTTTTGCCTCTGCCTACATATCCTTATCAAATTCCGACATGCTCCAACCTTTTTCTATCTTCAATGGCCTTTGTTGTGTCCTTCATACTCATCTCTTTCTCTTCCTAGATTCGTTGAATCTCCACCTCGGTGCTCCGCAACTTGTCGTTTGAACTTTACCATTCGATCATGCGCTGCGACTTCTCGTTCGCCAATTTCATCACTTGCTGCATTATGAGCTTGATGCAACATCAGCATTGGCAACATGTTGAAGTCGATACTGATCAAGTCATGCCATTGCAATGTGATATTCAGGTCTTCGTCGCTGGTAATGATGGCATTAGGTAGTATTTTCACTATATTCAGCTTCATGCGATTTCCACCTTGAATATGCTTGTTGATGCACTTGGTGCCACTTATCCTTGCGGAATCATTGTCTCTGTCACTGCATTTGTCAGTGTCTGTAACAATTGCGATACCTGATGGAAGAACTCAGTCGCATGCTGAGTGACTTTCGCACAGTTGTCTTCTTCCACCGCTGTTATCTTCTCCATGAGCTTGTTCATTTTCTCATCAGGGAGGCTAGCAGTTGCACTCCCCTCGCATCGCTCCATCCTATGCTTTGTCCTTTATTTCAATCGCTGTGATTCTAATTATGAATCTGTGGGGGTCACCGATGACACCCTGTCGTGACTTAAGGTATACGAATGTTCTTCCGCAGGGTCACCTTCTCCTGCATAGTATTATTCTCCTTCTGAATCCTTCACCTCTTATGGCGTCTTCGGTCCATTTATCGACTGCCCATTCTATGGATCCGATAGTTGGTATTTTCCTGCTAGGACATTCCATTTGTCTGGCCAATCTTCCACAATGGTGTCTAGTTCTGTGTCGCTGAGCTTGTATTGTGTCGGTAGCCACTACTTCTATGGGTCCGCACGCGCCTGAATGAATATTGTTTGAGGCTCTACCGACAGCCTTGCAAATCTCCAATACTTATTCGCTGCCTCCTCTGTTAATCGCAGAATCACTTGCACATCTATTTTCAACATTTCTAGAAAAATATAGAATTGAATATTGTTACCTATTTGTCGTTCTTTGTCATTTAACACCCACAGGTTCTTATATCGTGCCCCTTGGCACACCTTTACCACTTCTGTTTCCATTCCTTGGTAATGCGATGGTTCCCTCCATCCAACCAGCGCGATCAATATCAACAACCATGAATATGTGAATGCCTTCCCTTTCTCTTGCACTGCTACCGCATCCTCTGCTACTGCATCCTCTGCTAATTCATTCAAGAAGAAAAGAGACCGGTTCATTTGAAATCTTGTTGCGCACTTCTCCGCGGATGCAATCACGCCTGATGTGCATTGGTTTGGTCTATTCTTCCTTACTAGCTTGATTTCTAGCAACTTTGCCGCAATCCTAACCGCTTGATCGTTGATTGTGTCGATCAGGTACCCTCTTGTGTTTTTCTCCACCCCATATTTCGTCTTCAGCTTCGTAGCAAGCTTTTTTTCATTTCCCAACCCTTGGAAATATTGGGAAGGATCTACCCTGACCTTGGGTAATTCGGTGATCCTTGAAATCAAATCGGCCGTGACTGGGATTTTTGTCGCTAACCACAAATACCCGCCATGAAAGCAGGCCAGTAGCTGCTTTACACATGCATTTACTTGCGTTGATCTCCCAAAGTGTGACATGTGGATGATGGACAACAGTTCTAATCGCTCCAACCCAAATTCCCACTTTGCTAGTTGTCTGGTGATCAGACCTCCTTCTCCATGCGCTACCTCCACATGTGTGTCATCAGTGCATTCTGGATACGCTAGAATGTCATGGTCTCTATACTGCACCTTTTGTAGTCGCTCTATTGTGTTCCTTGCGGTATGAAATCCCTTTGGTATCGCTAGCATCTTGATGGTGTATTTCACATTCTTCCCCAGTCAGATTGCTAGCATCCCTTCCTTCTGTGATGGCACATACCCTGTTATGTCTGCTATTGTTGGGCCATGCTTCCCTCCTCGCAATATCCTTTCTTCCTCAGCGACACCTGATGTGCCCGCTTCTTCTGTCGCAGCTCGTGCTGAACTATAGGACTCTCTCTTCGGCTTTCGATCGGTATCTTCCCACCAACTGGCACTTCTCTTCTTTCTATATAATCTCCCTGATTCAATCTCTGGTTGCTCGTGAACCGCTGTTGGCTTGGGTCGGTCCGGTGTGCTCGTGCTAGAAATGAAATGTGCCATTGCAACCCTCTAAGCTCACTCTTCGCTCGAATCTCTTCTCCAACTTCTTGACTAATTCACTCAATGCATAGTGAGTCGAACTGTCTGCCTACTTGTGTATTTATAGCTTCAGTTTCTTACTGCCTATCCATCTTGTCGATCTTGGACAATGATTGCTAAATCCTGCGTTGATTTATCGAATCCTCCGCACGCCTTGGTCATTAAATGCACCTTTTCCCACTTGCGTCGTCGTTCTCCATGGCTTAACTACTGCATTTATGAATGGATTTGATTCGTTCGCGTCGTTCCGAACATCGACAAGTTCCAAACCTTTTCCCTATTACTTACTTCATCATTGTTCCGTCGACAGACCTAGTGTTGTCGACAGATTCCCAATTTTTATTTTTTTTATTTTTTCATGTCGACTCAATTTATTTTTCTGTCGCTACGCACCTGGCTATCCCGATAAGGTTTCAGCTGGCTCCCATTCACTAATTTTTTCAACAATGTGCCATCTAGATTTTGCAGCCGCACTGCACATCCGTCAGTAATGAAATTCATAATATATGGACCCAACCAATGCATTTGTAGCTTACCTGGGTGCTTCAGAAACTTACCGTCATACAACAGAACCATGTCTTTGCACTGGAAGTGTTTCTCGTTGACATGCCAATCATGCAAGGCCTTCTGTCGATCCTTTTCTACCTACGATGAAGCGATCCTCATTGAGCTGTAACAAGTGGGACAAACGTTATTCAATGGCTCTGTCGTCACTCATTCCTGTTGTTGCTGCGATGCGTAGACTTGGGACAATATACTCCATCGGAATCACCGCTTCTTGTCTATAAACTAACTTGAAAGAAGTCTATCTTGTCAACTTTTTACATGTCGTTCTATAGGCCCACAATACCGTTGGAATCTTCAAATCCCAGTCATCCCGGTTTGTGTTAAACACCTTGGTGAGCGCATGCTCCAATACCTTATTCAGTGCTTCCACTGCGCCATTCTCTTGCGGATGATATGGGGTACTCCTTCGATGTTGGATTTGAAATTATTTCATCATGGCCCTGATATTTTGATTGACTAAGTGAGTTACGTGATCGCTCATCAGTATCTTTGGGCACTCGAACCTGGTGACCACATTGTCAAAGAGAAACCTTGTTGCTTTTGCAGCTATGCAAGCCTTTACCGGTGCTGCTTCATCCCATCTCGTTAAGTAACAAGTCGCAGTAATTATGTATCGTGACCCTGTTCTTATTCCTGGTGGGTTGATGGGTCCCATGAATTCAACTGCCCATTTGTCAAAGGCTTGTAACGTCAATTGAGGTACTAGTGGAATTTCATCCCTCCGCGATGGTTTCCCTGTCCTTTTTCATACATCGCATATCTTTGCATAATCTGCGGCATCACCATGCACTGTTGGCCACCATAGTCCAACCCTAAGTATTTTCCTAGTAGTCGCACGCCCTCCATAATGACCTCCTGCGATCCCATCTTGAGATTATGCCAATACTCTTTCTTGTTCATGAGAAAGGATGCATCGACGAAGGACTTCATCCAGTCCCATTTTGTAGAGCTGGCCTACGATTAGTTGAAAATAAACATCCCTAACAACTAGTTGCTTCTTTTGACTGGTAGTGAACTCTTTTGGTGCACTTCCTATAGCCAAGAACTGAATGATTTGCTTGTAATGGTCATCGACCATTTCAATCCTGAATAGTTGCACATCGGGCATGCCTTCATCAATGCTCCTTGGTTCTTCACCTGATTCAATTCAGGATAGGTGATCAGGTCCTGCATTCAATTGCCTTGGTTTCATAATGATTTCAAAATCGAACTCCTGGAATATCAACAACCAATGATAGATCTTCCCCCCCAACACAAGCTTATTGACTAAGTATTTCAATGTAGAACGGTCAATAAACATTTTGAAATGCCCTCCAAGCAGGTAGTGTCAGAATTTCTGCAGCGCATAGACCATTTCTAGGCCTTCTCTCCCCATCGTCAGATAATTCTTCTCCACAGTGGACAACTTTTTGCTCACAAATGAGATCGGATGGTCAATTGATCCTTCTCCTGGCTGGGCCAATATCACTCCCAACGCTACTAATGATGCATCCACATGGACGTGGAATTATTTTGTCCAATCAGGGAATACTAATATCGGTGTTGCGACCATCTTCTCCTTTAGTATATCAAGTCTCTTCTGGAACTTGTCATTCCATTCGAACTTTGCATCCTTTTTTAACATCTTTTCCATCGGTGTTGTAATTGCTGCATATCCCCTAATGAACTTCCTGTAATACCCAGTATGTCCCAATGTCGCCCTTATTTTCTCCACGGTTGTTGGTGGTGATAAGTCAACGATGATTGCAATCTTTGCTGGATCGACCAACATCCCCTTGTTACATACAATGTGTCCTAGCAAGATCCCAAATGGTGCGCAGAAAATGCACCTCTTCAAGTTCAACGATCTTGATGTTGTCGACACCTTTCCAGCATCATCCTTAGATTCACAACGTGGTCTTTAACTAGCCCATATACGGTCTAGTCATCCATATATACTACGAGAAATTTGTGAATGAAGTCTTTAAATGCAGCGACAACCATCCTTTAGAATATCGCGGGAGCATTCTTAAGACCAAATGACATCACTGTGTATTGAAGCCAACCCCATTCCGTCACAAAAGTTTTTTATGTCGATCTTCTTTAGTGATCTTTATTTGGTGGTATCCTGAAAATGAATATGTAAAGGAATATATATACTGAACTCCAACACCTTCCAGTACTTCATCAATGAATGGCATAGGGAATGGATCGTGAATACATGCATCATTCAGTTTCCTAAGATCGACACAAATCTTGATTTCGCCAATCTTCTTATCCTGGACAACCATTGGACTGATCCATTCCGATTCTTCGACAAGTTCTATGATTCCTTCATCCATCATTCGCTCTATCTCAGCTTTCACTTGCTCCTTACACCTAGGATTTAGTCTATAAGGTCATTGCTTTACTGGCTTTGCATCAGGTTTCAACAGAATTTTCATTTCGCCCAAGTCCCCAGAAATGCCCTTCATTTCTGAAAATTTTCTTGGGAATAAGTCTCGGATCTCATGTAGTGCGCTGTGGATGAAAGGGTTCTCATCCGAGAAGCTGAAAGTCTGGCCTAAACTAATGTTTAACTCTTCCCATGTAGTTGTTCTGTGTCACAGTTCTGCTGTGATGTAGCAGCTCCGCGGTACTTCATCCAATGTATGGATGAACGCATGGACCCATTCCTGTTTCAGTCTCATTTCCCATGCGCTTTGACACCCTTACAAATGATCCCTTGGATCACCCCTTCCATAGTAGCCTTCAGTCTCCCCAAATATGACTTTGATCAGTTGCCGACATAGTGGCCAACTCATTATTGATGACTTATGCGTTGTGCACCACCGTGCTGGTGTAGCTTTCAGTGCTTATTCCAATTCCAACAGTCATTGTGGTTCTGATACCTTTTCTTCGAATTCGGTGATGAATATAGATAGAATAGGAAATCCTTCATATATCAACAAATCGCATACTTCCGTTGCTACCCACCTCAGTGACTGAGTGATTCACGTGCACCTTCTGAATGATACTTCATGTAATCAATTCTGCCAATTTTCTAGCACCTCATCGGAGTCTGACGACGCTGAACTAACACTTCGTCACCCCAATTCCCCATCGGCGATGGGATTGATGTAATCCTCCGAAACGTTGTAGACATTGTCCCATCCTTCTGTAAATTCACCCCTCATTGGTTCGACATACCTCTGCCCTTCTGATGGATAAAGTGGGGTGACTACCCTCATGTTGTGGTTTTCAAAAGACATTTTCCTCTTCTTAAAGTTGATAACAGCCCGATTCTTCATTTCCCAGTCTATTCCTAGCAACACCAGATAGGGGCTTGTGTTGTCAACTATATCTATAACATCGAAGTTTTCATAAGTATTCAATCTCTCTATTTCGACATGAAGATGACATAATCGACCAATTGGTGTGACCTTGCTCTGATTTGCTAGTCAAAGTTGTATAGGGGACCATGCAACTGTGGTTTCCCCATTGTCTCCCATGTTTGCTTAGTGAGTATATTTACGTCCGATCCTAGGTCCAAAATGATAGAATCGACGTCGAATGCACCAATATGCGCATTCATCCTCATTTATCTCCCCATCTTATTTCTGTGCAATCGGTTCACTGTCCGATACTATCGCCCGTCCTCTTATCGATTCAATAAACTACCTATCTCTGCTAGTGCATCATGATCTTTCGCCAACGTCAAACAAATTTCTAGGAAGGTCCGTAGAGTGCTGACCTTCCCTGGTGGCCTCTGTGAATTCGCCATATCGAATATCAGTGACATCTCATAAATAGGTTCCTTCTGGCTTATAGGTGGCAACTTAGTATTTCTCATCGCATATCGCACTTCCAGCAATGTTTCCTTTTCTGCTTCTGCATGAAATTGAACCTGTTTCCTTGTTGTAGGTCAAACACTAGGCAGTGGCCTGTCTTCTCCTGTTGCGGCTCCTCCCTGATCACTACTGCGACATTCACAGGTCAACTTCTTATTTTTGTAGAGATCTTCTGTACATTAGGATTTGGATTTTGGTTTTGATTTACATTCAGATTCGGTTGTGGTTATGGTGGATTCTTTGTTTTCCACTTCGAAATCAATTGGGGACACTCCTCGACACTATGGTCCGCTGCACTACAGTAGGTACACTGCGGAGTTGGATTCAAACAATCCCTTTGATAATGTCCAATCTGGCCACAATTATAGCATGTAACCGGCCCTCGACTTCGTCCAAAATTTCCTCCATGACCAAAGCCTCCCCCACGACCTCTATAGAATCCTCCTTTGAATCCTCCTCACACATGATTGTATTGTTGCTAATTATATTGCGACAATTGATACTGCGGTGGTGGTTGGTTGTACTGAGGCTGCTGTTGATTAAAATGCGGTTGTGGCTGGCTATATTGTGGTGGCAGTTGATTGTTATGCGTATGCTTCTGATTATACTGTGGTTGCTGTTGTACAGGGGGTTTCTCTTCTCCCTTCATAAAAAATGTATCCACAGTTCTCTCTTGGAGCAAATCATATGCTCTACAATCCTTCTCCTCGTGGTTGACCGATCGATAGAAATTGCAAAAACGGTTAGCCGGATTCGACACAATTTTCTGTAAGTATACACATTCTTCTGATCGATGTCCCCTTGTCTGAAAAATATGATACCAGGGAATTCCTCCTTGACTGAGTGGGTTTGGTGCGCCAGAATGTAAGTATTCATGGAATTCTGGGCACTGATCCTTGTGGTGTCCTTCATATTTGCATTGACTGCACCATATTTATTTGCGAACTTCTTTCCCCTTCTTGATATCATGTATTTGGATCGTAAAGTTCTCTAGCTATGCTTGGATTTGGTTCATACCTATCCATTTTTTGCCAACTAGTGAAGACTCAAGCTTCATCGCAATTTCCAGTGCCTCCACTTGGGATGCAATCTTCTGCTGCATTACTGGCATCTGAATGTTAGGTACAAATCCCACAATGAACCATTCTTTGTGCTACATTTCACTCATTCCAAAACTTACTTTGGCCATCATATTTTTGTACCTCTAATCGAAGTCCCATACTGATTCATTAGGAAATTGCTTTATTTCCTTCAATTTGGTGATATATCGTGACTCTGATTTTGGTTTCCTAAATTCATTGATCAATGCTGCTATGATTTGGGCCAAGGTTTTCTCTGGATTCCCTGTAGGTACTTGTACAAACTTCATAAACCAATCCAATGCACGTCCCCTAAAGGTTGTCGCTAATTGTCCCTTCTTAATATCATCATCTTGAACTTGCTTCACTGTCCACACTGCTTCGCATAAAAACCAGTATTGTTCGGGATCCTCGGTCCCGTTACCATTAAAAATAGGCATCTTTACGTCGTCGCTTTCCATCCTTGGTTTCCTACTGGTGTTCGTAGACCCACTACTCTTACCACTATTCTGCCACGCAGGAAAACCCTGTGAAGAGCTTATATTTCTTCCTTTGAATTTTGGCGTAGTGTGCGGTGTTTTGGGTACGTTGAAGCTTTGGGTCTGTCCTTCCTCAGGTTCAGGGGTATCCTGGTCGTTCTCTTCATCACAGTAAGGTCGCTTAGTCCCTTTTGGTCCCATTTTGTAGTTCTTTGTCCCGTTCTCCCTAGGAGAATCTCTCTCTAACTCATCCTCTTCTTCTCTGGCCGGAACCTCGTCCCACTTCGTAGGGTACCACAATATTCCACAACTTCCCTCAATATTTCATCATAACTCATATCCATCTACCCCGCATCATTCTATCAGACCCGCATCTGCGCGGTACCCACACCCTCCACACACCCGAGCTTTACTCATCGAAATCCATATTCAGTATGTCCTTTTTGCAAATAAGCATCTTAATCCACAATTTCAACGACAATAGAAAAATTCCTTTGGGTCCCTTGAAAAAATTCTTTTCTGCGTCGCTATATGACTTAATCGTGTCGACAACGAATTCAGTGATGGATCCTTCTAAAATACTGTCTACCTAAACCTCAATAGCTCTTGACGCTTTGTTGTTCACCCATTTCAGTTGTTGGATGAGTTTTGACATCCAATGTTTAGGCTCACCTCCTTGGAAATTCTTCTTTTGAAAAGTCAATTGTGCCAACCATTCGTGTAGTAGTATAGGAAATTCGCAGAAGAACACTTCATGGATATCATAGTAGATATACTTTTGTAACGAATCGGTCATCGACCATCCAGGGTTCCGATTTTCTTCCTCAAAAAATTCTCACGTCTTTGTTGGCTATACAATGCTGACCAGAGGTTTGCCAAAACCCCTTCACATCGGCCCTTTTGGCAACAGCCTGTGAGCAGGTTGAGGTCTCACCCGAGGTGTTTCTAATGGGGCACTGCAGACTCAGATGTCCACAGTGAGTGATGAGTTGATGACTGTGACGAAGTTCGCGGCAGCGCACCGGCTGTGTGCTGCGAAGGTCGGACTGCGCGGCGATGGTCAACACCGCGGTTCGTACCACTACCTTCTTCCTTACTGCGAGACTTAATACTACACTGCGAACACTACCACTTGACTTTCTACACTTGGACTAAGTGCAAAATGCTTAAGGAAATGAGCTGAATACCACTTATCCACTCAATCATACACTTAACTAACTTACTACTTAATGCTCATAACACACACTTAGAATGTTACTATTTTAAGCATAACCATCAGGTGCGAAATAACTGTTATACATTCATCGACTGCATCCATTAAAACACGTAAACAACTCTCCCCATGCTCAAGCAGACGATATATTCACTGTTCCTAGAATCAAAGCTAATATTAACCATACATCCATTCATGAAGACCTAACATATCATTCCATACTCTCTTGATGGCGAATGCATATAAAAGCCTTCTCATAACAGACTGCAAGCCAATATTCCGACATCCAACTACAGAAACAGATAAATACAAACACACATATAAACATTCAGTCACTCAACACACTATTTAATGTGGTTCACTCCCACAGATGGGAAGCTACGTCCACAAGAACTGTGTTTGATATTTCTTTTAAGGAAGGGTTCACAGTTCTTAGCCGCGCACTCAGCTGCGGCTCTCTTCTCACTCAAATAGGTCTCTGCGCACTCGGCTGCAGAGCCTTTACAATGTTTTCTTGGCTCTAAAAATATTACAATACAATATGGTCATAGTGACCAGCCTCTCTTGTCTGGAGCAACTAACCCGCCCTTCCTATACAAAATTGTCTTCTTCATATAGATCACGCCCGAAGGTCGTGTCTTGACAACATTGAAGACCGAAACCCTTAGGGTTTCCAAGCCACTACGGTCCCTCTGAACTGTCATGCAGGCTTTTGGTAGCAATTTTGTTGTTGTGGCAGTCCTCCACGCCTTAGATCTGTCGCTTTCAGCCTTCCTGTTGTGTGCACACCAACAAGTCATCCACTTCGAGCTGCCCTTCCACTAACAGACTCGTGCGACTGGCTCAGCTCCCAGTCACTTTCCCTACAGGTCGTCCATCCTCTAACGGCTGTGTACAACTGGCTCAACTCTAGTCATTTTCAGTTTGTCATTTTCCTCTTAACGGTCACGTACCCTGTTGCACACCAAACTATCACTTTCCCGACCCGTCCTCTGCTTAACGGACTCGTATAGTTGGCTGCCTTCCTAATCTGCTTATGCCCTCAACTCGACATCTTTCCAGCAGTCTTACCAAAAGTAGATCACCGCTGGTCTATCCACTATATCTGGCCATCCTCCGTCCAGTACACAACTTTACTGGCTCCACATGGCCTACTACCTTCGCAACACTGAACTTGCACAGCGCTGATCTTCGCAGCATCCTTCAAAACTCGGTACTGCGCACAGCTTTGCAGTGCTCCCAATACTTAGCCAAAATTTACTTCTTTTCTGAGTTGTGCTCAGCTCAGCTCCATCTAGCCTAAAAAATGGCCCTGTTTGGCCAGGCCCAACATGCCCCTAACACTTACATGTGGCTCGTCCCCGAGCCACTTGCTGCTTCAGTTGTGTCACTCTGCTCTGCGATCGGTGGAACTAGTTTGGCCGCGAACTCATTATATACACCGAGCAATTGCTCCACTGCTTCTTTGGTATCCTACTCTACTTGTTGTACTGTTTCAAGCAGCGCTGGAGTTATCTTTGCTCCAATCTGTCCCTATACCTGCTCCTAGTCGTCGCGTAGTTCCTTTAGCTTGTCCTCTATCTACTGCGACACTGCTATAGCATCCTCTAGGAGTTGCTGTGACTGATTTTCCATCTCGGTCTCCTTCTCTCTTAATGCCTGGACTTGTTTCTTCAAGCCTGATACTTCCTTGTACCTGGACAGCCTCTCCCTTAGTGGTAGAGACTTGAGCTTTGCGTCCAACTTTTCTAGTGCGGTCTGCTTTTCTTTTACCGCGGTCTTTACCTGTAGCAGCCCCTGATCCTCTTCAAGGGCAATGAATGCCTTGGAAACTTGTTCCACTAGATCTTGGCACTGAGCCATGCCACTCATTATGTTCTGCGTGACGGTATTGATGGCTTGCTCTCTCAACTGTTGCTTAGTTAATGGCGCCTGTATGTTCATTTTTTCCTTCAATGAGGCAATATCAGCCTCATAATAAATCTCTTTATCCTGCATCTCCAACTGTAAGGATATCACCTTATCGCCGATTCTCAGAACTGTGTCTGCAGGATCATCCTCAAGTTCTATACCTTCAATCTCCTAGGAAACAGTGGATATGGTATTCTCCAAATTTTTTCGGTGGTCCTGTTCATCGCACAGCTGCATGTTTGTATGCACCTCAAGCTTCCTGTTTGCTGTGGTGAGCTCCGCTTGTGACTTCATCGACTCCACCGTACGTTAATGCATCTCCTCCCTTCAGCTCCTGTGTCGCGCGGCAAGGTAAGGCTTTTCTGGACATCGTCCATTTTCTTCATCAGGCCTTGCATTGTGAGCCGCGTCTTCTGCAGGTCATCCTGGATGACCATATCCTTCTTATCTTCAGCCTCCATGAGCTCATTCATTTGTTCTAAGACTATTTCAGCTATCATCTCGTAATCATCTTCATTCAGGACTGCCTTAGATTGAGTTTTTGTGGCCTTCATCTTCTTCCTTGCCTTCGGCTTCTGCGGAGTCTCTGGCTCTTTCTGCTTCCCAGTTTCTTCAACAATCGGGCATGCTAGCGAGATTGGCTCGTCCTCTTCAGAGTCTGTCTCAACATCCATGACTTCCACACGGAAGTCGGTGGGCCAATCCTTCATGAGGGCTTCAATGTCCTCCTCATACATGTGGTAGTTACCTAGGAACCCCTCTGGTTTCTTCATTCTTGACTTTGGTGAGATGAAGATACATCGCATGTATGTGCAGAAGTCCAAAACGCGAATGTACTTCGACGTTATCTGCTTTGTGATGCGGGGTGTACGAACAATCACATCACGCAACTGAGTGTAATATTGGTAGAACACTTCAGCTGTCGCGTGCTGTCGTTCTGCGATGACATTTGCCCAGAGGTTGGCATACCGGAATCCTTTGGGATCATTGGTTTCTATGTTGATACCCACATAGTCCCTTAGATCCTTCCATCCGCAAAAGGCGATGAGGATGATGAGCCATGTGAAGTGGAACTGTCCACCGTTTTTTTGGATATCATTGAGTTCATCCAAGAACTCATTCAGAAGAAATTGACACCAATTGAACTCGGTGCCTTCAACCGCTGCGGCACAAAGTAATACTGCGCTCGCAGGCACCTCCGGGGGCCTAGTCATTCTGAGGATTTTTCCTGCGAGTAACTGGGTGACAAATTTTGTCATTCTGTCCTCAATGTCTTCTGTGGGAAAACCCTTTCCCCCTTCACTAAGGCTGGCTTTTCTTAATTTTCTCAACAGCTTCTTTTTCCTTGCTCTTCCCTTAGAAGAACTACTTGGGATCCTTACCGCGCTTGCTG
This sequence comes from Larix kaempferi, assembly GCA_027924585.1. NCBI lineage: Eukaryota > Viridiplantae > Streptophyta > Pinopsida > Pinales > Pinaceae > Larix > Larix kaempferi. The sequence continues at coordinate 7,104,581 of BSBM01000035.1, forward strand.
AGACCTATTATGTGGTGGATCAAGGCAATATTGACATCAATGTTTTTATCTAGCCACAGGTATCCCTGGTGGGTTCGCGCCATCAGCGTGCGAACCACAACATTAACTTCCGCTGAACGATCAAAATGTGGCAGTCTGAGGAGGTTTGACAAGCCTAACGGAACTACTGGTGTCAACCAGCTTTCAGCCACCAAGTTAGGTGTGCCCTTTGCATATTTCTTCCAACACATGTATTGGTCAGGCTGGAATTGTGGATACTTAGGCATGTGGGTCTCTTCCTTTTGTATGCCTAGGAGGTCAAAATCTTCCCACTTGCAATCCGGAATCTTTCCAAGCAGGTTCTTAGCAACCTCTACATGCTTTGAGATCGGTGACAATGGGATCTCATACTTAGCGCTCTTGACCAATTTGAAGACTGGGGCATCCAACGCCCGTGGTGATATATACTCTTGTGTGAGTTTCAGTGGTTCTTTCTGAAAGACTGGCGATTTTTGTGCCGACGAACCCATATTTATGATCTTGCTTCGTGGTGCAGTTACGTCTTTCCCTTTATCTTTCCCTTTTTCTTGCATGACCGGATTATGACGAGGTGATTTCCTGGATGCTTGGCCTGGCTCGATTACAAACTTCTTGGCAGGGGTTTTCATTAACTCTGCAATTCCCTCGTACTGGAAGACTCCTAGTGCTTCTTCAATGGTCAACTCTTCTTATCTATAGGAGGGTTCGAACATTCACTGGTTAGATAAAGGCTGTGATAATTAGATGATAGAAGAATACTCGCTCAGGGAGTGATTGCAAGAAAATTCTAAGTCCTGAGTAACACCCGCGAGTCCTGTAGCGGTGTTATTTATAGGTGCAGCTGGGTCCTCCCTGCACCTCCCAACGGCTATATCCGCATTTAATGAGTTGTCCATTGGCCAATTTGAATAGATCCTTTCGTCTTTTCCATCGTCAGCATGTCCAGAACGGCTATCTTTCCTTTAAATGCTCGAGCGATTTGTTGCAACAGTCACATAACGGCTATATTTTTCCAACGGCAGTGTAACTTTTTTTTTTTTTTTTTTTCCTGAGTGCTGCACCGAGTTGCACAGCAAGCCGTCTGAGATCCTGCGCAGTTACTTCACAGTGCCAAAAATTTTCAATTGCGCAGCTTTCCTTTTTCTTTTCTTACTTCTCTCTTTTTTTTTTTTTTCCTTCCATGCAGTTTCAGCAGTGCTGTGCGGTACACACATTGCTCTATTTATCATACATGTACAAGCTCCTTGACATTTCCAGTGTCCAATTTCAATTGTACCTGACACTTGGAAATTTATCCCCGCTTTTATCTTTCCGTATGCTACGAAGCAGGACTATCACAATACAATTTAAGTTTGCTTCCATTTGTCATAGTGGGCAGAGTATCACCAGCTAAAGTGGCTAACTAGACTACACCACTGTTAGTGACATACATAACAATATATGGACCAAGCCAATGCATTTTAAACTTGCCAGGAAATTTCATGAACTTGCTATCATAGAGGAGGACTAAGTCACCTACCTGAAAGCATTTGTTCTTGATATGGCGATCATGCCATGCCTTTTCACAATCCTTCTGGACTTGCTGTTGAAAGACTGTAATGAAACGATCCTCCTCCAATCCAACTAAATGTAGCAGTGTTTCATATAATGCTTCGCGATCTGCCATTCCAGTGAATGCAGCAATCCTCAGACTAGGGACAATGTACTGCATTGGCATTATGGCCTCCTGCCCATAAGCCAACCGGAAGGGTGTCTGTCCCATCAAATTCTTCCAAGTTGTTATGTATGCCCATAGTATAGATGAAATGCGCAGGTCCCAATCATCCCTGTTTATGTTGCACACCTTCGTTAGCGCGTTTTCCAGTATCTTATTGAAAGCTTCAACAGTTCCATTCTCCTGCGGATGATATGGTGTACTGCGGTGATGCCAAATGTGGAACTCCTCTGTGAGGGCTTCAATGGTCTTATTCAAAAAGTGAGTGCCTTGATCACTCATCAAAATTTTCAGACAGTGGAATCTTGACAAAATTTCCTAAAAAATGAACTGCGCGGCAGTCCTTCACTGGTTTAGCTTCTTCCCATCTGGTGAGGTAATTCATGGCAGTAATGATATACCTCACACCAGTTCTCTTCCCTGGTGGGTTTATAGGTCCCACAAAATCAATTTCCCACTTCTCAAAGGCCTGTAAGGTCAACTGCGGGTTCAATGGCATTTCGTCTCTCCGCGACGGCTTCCCTATCCTCTGATAGACATCGCATTTCCTGCAGTATTCCTTAGAATCTTTGTGGATGGTAGGCCACCAGAGCCCTGTGCGCAATATCTTCTATGCAGTAGCCCTTCCTGCGTAATGACCTCCCGCAATCCCTGAATGCGCATATGCTAGTATATATGGTTTCTCGTGGTCGAGTACACATCTGCACAGGACTTTATTTGGTCCGAGTTTGTATAACTGACCTGCAATGATACTGAAATCCGTAGCATGTACTACTAGCTGCTTCTTCTGCTGAACAGAAAATTATTGCGGTGTCATCCCTGTTGTCAAAAAATCAATGATATCCTTATAGTAATCATCTGCAACCTGTATAGCAAACATCTGCATGTCAGGAAGACTGTCTTCGATGTTGGTCATATCCTCTCTTGACTCAATTCGAGACAGGTGGTCAGGTCCCAAATTCAGCCTGTCGGGTTTAATAACGATCTCGAAGTCGTACTCCTGGAATAGCAACAACCATCTACCTATACGCCCCCCTAACACTGGCTTATTGACCAAGTATTTCAATACAGAATGATCAGTGAACATAAGGAAGTGCGCACCAAGTAGATAATGTCTAAAATTCTGAAGGGCATATACCATCGCTGAGCTCAGTAGTGGTATAGTTCTTCTCTGCTGTCGATAGCTTCCTACTAGAAAATGCGATGGGGTGATCAATACCCCCTTCTCCTGGATGAGCTAACACAATGCCTAGGGAAATGCATGATGCGTCCACATGACCATGAAACGGCTTTGCCTAGTCTGGAAAGACTAGGATCGGCGCGGTAACCATTTTTTCTTTAAGGGTGTCAAAACCCTGTTCGCATTCCTCGTTCCAAACGAACGGCACGTCCTTCTTCAACAACTTCTCCATTGCTGCAGTGATCTGCACGTAACCTTTAATGAACTTCCTGTAATAGCCTGTATGGCCCAAGGTAGAGCACAGCATTTTAACTGAAGTTGGTGTAGGCAAATTTACAATGATGGCAATCTTCGCAGGGTCCACCATCAATCCCTATTTGCAAACAATATGTCCCAGTAAAATTCCATAGGGCACACAGAAGATGCACTTCTTTAAATTCAATGATATTTGATGCTAGTGGAACTTGTCAAGAATCATCCTCAGGTTTGCGCAATGGTTCTTCAGTAATCCAAAGATAGTCCAGTCATCAAAATATGCTTCCATAAACTTATGCATGAAATCTTTGAACGTCGCGATGACAACCATGGAGAAGATGGCAAGCACGTTCTTCAGACCAAATAGCATGACTATATACTGGAACGACCCCCATTCTGTAGCAAATGTTGTCTTATGCCTGTCTACGGGATCAATCCTGATCTTATGATAACCGGAGAACCCATCAGTAAGGGAATAGGCCTCATTCCCTCCAACATTGTCAAGTACCTCATCTATAAATGGAGTAGGGAATGGGTCATGCATAGAGGCATCATTAAGTTTTCTGAGATCGACACAAATCCTGATCTCGCCCTTCATCTTCTTATCCTAGACAACCATAGGACTTATCCATTCAGATTCCTCGATAGGTTCAATGATTCCTGCCTCTAACATTTTATCCAACTCTGTGCGAACTCTCTCTTTATACCGTGGATTCAGTCTATACGGTCGCTGCTTCACAGGCTTAGCACCTGGCTTCAAAGGGATTTTCATGACTCCTAAGTCACCCAATATTCCTTTCATCTCTGTAAACTTGGTCAGAAATAGCTCTTGATATTCGTGCAAAGTGTTTGCAATCTCCACGACAGTTTGATCATCCCAGTAGTCTCCGATAGATGCAAACTTCAGCTCTTCACTCGTGCCGATGTTCACCTTCTGTGTCTTAACTGGTCCACTCATGTCCAGGATTTCCAATGGTGGTCCTTCTATATCACGCGCACCTTCTGACTCTGGTATATTGATATTGCGCGGATCATCTTCATCTTCTTCTCTTCCATGCTCATCATCTTTAGCTAGATTATAACACTCTATCGAATGTTCCTCATGTTCTTTCCATTTTGAGTGTATGTTCGCAGGACTGTCATCTGTGCCGAAGAATTCTTCCCATGACATATCTTCGCGAGAATAATCTGCTCTGAATACTTGCTCCTTGATTATCTGCAGTGCCTCATGTATCAAAGGGTTCTCATCCTCGAAGCTGAAATCTCTCTAGAAGTTCGTAGTTAATGTATCCCAATCTGAGGTCTCCCTACGTAACTCCAAGTCTAGATACCATTTCTTTGGAATATCCTCTTCCAATGTATGCACGAACAAGTGCACCCACTCTTCAGGTGGCCTTTCTTCCCATGCTTGCGAACAAACTTCCAAATGCTGACTGGGATCTGTCTGCCCGTTGAACTTCTCAAAGGGTAAAGTAACCCTTTCTACGAACCGAATGTGCATCTTTGTTCTGCATTGATCCCAAGTGATCAATATCTGTTTGCGAAGCCCACCATCTGGCGGGTATGCCACGCAGTTCCATATCCAATGCTGGAAACCTGTGCTCTTCTGGAACTGCTGCAGTATAGTCTTGAATAAAAGTATAAACGTTAGTGGAACCATCAAATGTAGGGATCGGGCTTACCTCCTTTCCAATCCAGCGCAGTGATTTCGTGACCCGCGTGCACCTTCTAGCTGACACTTCGTGCATGCAATTCTACCAGTTTTCCAGTCCAGCATCCGAGTCAGAAACACAGGAGCTATTGCATCTCCAGCTGAGTGCACCGTCCACAGTAGGATTAATGTAATCCTCCTAGTTTGCAGTCATCTGGTACAACCGGGCCAAGTACTGGGCCTTAGATTCCTCCTGAATCGGCTCGCTCTATCTGTCCCCATCTGCAGGATCCAATGGTGTGATAACCCGCAAATGCTTGCCTTCGAATATCATCTTCTTTGTTTTCAAATTTATAATGGCCAAATTGTCAATAGCCCAGTCAATTCCTAACAGCGCAGGAAAGGGTTGGCTATCATCAACAATCTCGATGACTTCAAAGTTTGCATGGCTTTGTACTCCGTCAATATCAACCACAACATTGGCTAAGCATCCAAATGGTATAACTTTCTCTTGGTTGGCCATTCTCAGCTGGATAGGTGACCACGACATCTTTGGTCGACCCATCTGCTGCCATGTCTGCTTGGTCAAGACATTTACTTTTGATCCCAAATCAAGGATAACTTCGTCCATCTCAAAGTCTCCTATCTGCGCAGTGAGCCTCATCTCTCGGCCCGACCTCTTATGTTTCTTTATATGATGTAGTGCGCCATTAGATGTTCCTGCTTCTGTTTTTGGTTCGTATAGATTTATGAGCTTCTCCAGCTCTGCTATCGCGTTTTCATTTTTCAGCAGCTTCATGCAGCTTATTAGGAACTGCGCAACAGAGGTGCTAACATCCGCTATGTGTCTTGTCTTGTCATACGCAGTAGGTGTGTCTTCAACACATGGTACTTCGGTGCACAGCAGGATCCTTGGTGATTTAGGTGCTGGTTCTCTGAAGGTACCCTGCGTGTCAACAAAAGCTTCCTTGTTCTTCTTCAGATCCAGAGCAGGCGTCTTTCTTGGAGATTTTCTTACCCATATTGTTTCAAGAGGGCCCTGCTTCACATGAGCCTCTCCTGAAGTGGAAGCCTCTGCTCCCCTATCATGGCCTGTCTCGACGCCACTACGTGTGACTACTTTAATGCTAGGATCCGCAGGTCTGTTCTCTGCTGCGATCCACTGGATGTTCGGGGTTGGCGCGTCTGTCCTTCTTCTTTTCTGCATCTCTACCTCTAGTACTGGGCAATCTTCTATAACATGCTCAAATGATTTACAATAATTACAGGTGGTGCAGGGGTTTACACAGTCTTTGGATACGTGACCTGGATGGCAACAATTATAGCAGATGACCCCGCCGCAGCCTCTTCCTTGTGCTGGGCCGGTATTTCTTCCTCTACCGCAGTATCCACCACCACGGCCTTTGTAGACAGATTGATCATAATGCATGTTTTATTGCTTTGGCTAGTTATCTTCTTGCACTCTGTACAAGCCAGCGTCTCTCATTGAATCCATGTCGCGCTTTCTTTCGTTCATTAGTTCATAGGCGCAGCAGTTGGATTCATCATGTCCAACTGATTTACAGAAATTACAATATAGATTCTTAGGCATCTTCACATATTTCTGTATTAGGTAACAATCTTCAGGTCTATGACTGGTAGTTTTGCAGATTTCACACCAGGGTGCCTGGTTTTGATTGATGGGGTTAGGTGCACCACTGCCGAGATAGTCGCGGTATAGGGGACAATGTTCGCAATCATGCCCTTCTCCTTTGCAACTCGTGCACCAGATCTCGTGACGAGGTTCATATCGCTGCTCTTTTCCATTCTTCATGCTCTGCAGCTCCAGTGTCAGGGTGGTAAGCTAGATCTGAATCTGCGTCATCCCAGAACTAGGCTCACCGATCGGCGAAGCCTCCAACTTCATCGCGATCTCTAAGGCCTCTTCCTGTAACGTAACCTTCTGCTGCATCAATGGTAATCTAATGTGGGGTAACAGCGCAGCAATGAACCATTCCTTATGCTGATCCGGAGCTATAACAAAGCTTACTTGGTCTAATAGGGTCTTGAACTTTTGATCAAACTCCTAGACCGATTCAGTTGGTCTCTGCTTGATTTCCTTCAGCTCAGTTATACACTGAGATTCAGACTTTGGTTTCTTGAACTCTGCTATCAGTGCAGCTTTAATCTCTGCCAAGGTTCTGGGCTGCGTGGTAGAGTACTTCATGAACCAGTGCAACGCTCTATCTCTGAATGTGGTAATAAGCTGGGCTTTCTTCTCATCATCATCCCGGATCTGTCTGACACTCTAGACAGCTTCACAAAGGAACCAGTGCTGATCAGGATCTTCTAGATCCATCCCTTTGAATATAGGTAGCTTCATATCTGTATGGGCCATGGCTCTAGGGGGAGGTGTACCACTCGAAGGGGCACCTTGAGGTGTGCCCTGAGGGGTGCTAGGGTGTCGTAAAGGACTTTGCGTAGTGAAAACAAATGGGCGTATAGGGTTAGACGTACTAGGTTGTGTATTCGGCGGGGTTGGCTCTACAAGTGGAGGATTCTGAGGGGTAAATGGGGGTGTGGCTTCGTTTTCAATATCAGAAGGAATCTTAGTATCTACGTGGAGTCTAGAGGCTCCAGGATTCTTATTGAACTTGTATCTTTTCCCACTTCTTAAGTTGTGAGTATCTTCATCGGAATCGCTATAAATGTTATTTACCATGACAACTTGAAAAGATTACTGCATTCTTAAAATGCCTTTCTCAGCTAACAACATCTTAATGTATAGACTGAGATTGTTCAGGAATTTACCTTGGAAACCTCCGAAAAAGTGTGCCTCTGCTTGGCTGTAGGATTTGAGCGTATCCACAGCAAACTCTGTGATAAAGCCTTCTAGCATATGATCGACCCAAAAGTCCACTTCACGCGTCAATGCACTGTCTATTGCTTTGAGCTGTGATATGAGCTCAGGATTCCACTCTGTAGGAATGCCTCCTTGAAAACAAGTTTTCTTTTCTGCGAGCCGCGAGATCCACGCGTGTAGCTTGTTCGGAAATGTAGCCCAGAAAATCTCGTGAATGTCGTCCAACAGATATCTATCCGACCACTGTGTGTCACTTAGACGCAGATGTCTGTTCTCTTGTCTTTTAAAGTCTCTTATGGTCTTATCCCACCAAGCCTGGATTTCTGTCTTCTCAGGATGCCAGTTCAATGAACTTTCCGGGAACTCAGACTCTTTGTCACTCATCACGACTGGAACTCATCACGGATTCTAGCACAGCAACAGAACCATTTGTTGGCTATACAATGCTGACTAGAGGTTTTATGAAGACCCAGGTTCTGCGTGGTTACCTTAAACCAACAAAACCCCTTCGCACCGGCCCTTTCAGCAATAGCCTAAGAGTAGGTTCAGGTCTCACCCGAGGTGTTTCTAATGGGGCACTGCGGACTCAGATGTCCACAGTGAGTGATGAGTTGATGACTGTGACGAAGTTTGCGGCAGCGCACCGGCTGTGTGCTGCGAAGATCGAACTGCACGGTGATGGTCAACACCGCAGTCCGTACCACTACCTTCTTCCTTACTGCGAGACTTAATACTACATTGCGAACACTACCACTTGACTTTCTACACTTGGACTAAGTGCAAAATGCTTAAGGCAGTGAGCTGAATACCACTTATCCACTCAGTCATACACTTAACTAACTTACTACTTAATGCTCATAACACACACTTAGAATGTTACTATTTTAAGCATAACCCTCAGGTGTGAAATAACTGTTATACATTCATCGACTGCATCCATTAAAACACGTAAACAACTCTCCCCATGCTCAAGCAGACGATAGATTCACTGTTCCTAGAAGCAAAGCTAATATTAACCATACATCCATTCATGCAGACCTAACATATCATTCCATACTCTCTTGATGGCGAATGCATATAAAATCCTTCTCATAACAGACTGCAAGCCAATATTCCGACATCCAACTACAGAAACAGATAAATACAAACACACATATAAACATTTAGTCACTCAACACACTATTTAACATGGTTCACTCCCCCGGATGGGAAGCTATGTCCACAAGAACTGTGTTTGATATTTCTTTTAAGGAAGGGTTCACAGTTCTTTATGCAATTCATGTGATAGTTGTACACAACTTTGTTCATCCTACAGTTTAAGTTGTTATCCCACGAATCCTTGAAATTTATCTTTCCTGTTACGATTGCTGACTTTCATTCCTATAATTCAATTTCTTAGATTAGTTGAACTCAATCCTTTGCAATTGAATTTCTAGATTAATATTCAGTTTATGCTTATGGCTTTCAAGAGTGATCAGATTGAATAGGTGAGTTACTTGTTCTGGGATGTGAATAGGATTTCTTTTTTTTATCTGCAATTGTCGTTTGAATCTTATATCATTGCCTATTGATACATGGTAGAAAGAAATTGAAATTGTAGCATTTAGAAGGTGAATGGGATTACACAGATTCTTGGGATGGACATAGTTGTTGGAGGATAAAAGTGTTCAATTGTAGTGATTTGGTGTTTAAGCATAGATTGTGCATTTATCCTTTGAAATAAAAGACTTTCTCGGGTTGACAATAAATCTCGTATGCTCTGTATGTTGGTAATAATCTATCTGCATATTGGGTGCTCGACACATCCTTTTCTAAAGAACTTCTTCAGTTGCAAGGCTGAAATTTGTCTAACATAAATTACTTTTGGAATGCCCCTTACTACCTTTGGGTTTCCTTATTCACTAATGCATTCGAAGGTCTTACTGTAACTTTCAAGTTTAACTTTGTGCATTTCCAAAAGTCCATTCCAATGAGAACATCATAGGAACCAAGTGGAAAAATATTCAAATTTTTCCATGTGAAGAGTCCATCTATTTCCAATGGATAGTTCTACACTATTTCACTAACTTTCCTCTTGGTTCTAGTGGCTAGTTGAAACAACCACGATTTGCTATGCTTTGTTTTCTTAAAAGCACAATTTTTAACAATTTTAGGAGTGATATAACTATGAGTAGGTCTAGGATCAATCAAAATATAAATACATTGCTTAGCAATATTACCTTTAACCTCAACAACAACTTATTGATGGTTTGCTTGGCGTGTTAATATTTAAGAGCATATGATGAGCAACACAATAATAATCACAGTCATAGAAACATTAGAATAATAGACACAACACAATTTACCCTAGAAAACCCCATGCGGAGAAAAACCAGCAATAATGAAGCTTCATTATCCTTGCCCAAAACTGGCCAACCGGGCCAAGTGAGCTCACCCGCTCACCTCCAGCCCTCCTTACAATGTAGTGTGCCAAGATTTTTATGTGATTCATTACATGCAATACCTTGGTCCAATACCATGGGATACCAAATACCATGGACCCAAGAATCACATGCTAAGACCTAAACCATTTGACTCATTATCGAGTCAAGGTTAACCCTAACAATCCCCCCTTTAAACTTGACTTGGAGTAAACCAGCATAGATCCATCTCAAACCCGGATCTATCAAGCACCGAGAGGGATCCAATTTCTTGAGGTGTAATTTTTTTTTGTTTTATCTTAAATTTTTTACACATTAAGAAAAAAATTACCTCTCAAGAAATTGGATCCCTCTCTTTTAATTTTTAAATTTTTTTTTTTTATATTTTTGATAATTTATGAACGAACATGAAATTTTTAATTACTTTTGATTTTTTATAAGTTATGAGCCGACGTCGAAACGTAACGTGACAAACGTGACAAATGTGACAAACATTACAACATCTCCCCCATACCGGGTTGTAACGTAACGTGACAAACGTGCCAAATGTGACAAACGTTACAACATCTCCCCCATACTGGGTTGTAACGTAACGTGACAAACGTGACAAATGTGACATGTGACATCCGTTACAGGATCTCCCCCATACTACAAATGTGACAAATGTGACATGTGACATCCGTTACAGGATCTCCCCCATACCGGGTTGTAAGCACCTCGTTTACACTTGGTGCAATCACCAACTCCCCTCAAAGTTTTTAATGGAAGAATCTACACATACCCCCTTATCATCTAGGTCTACATGACTTTATCGGTGAGTTACCAGGGCTTCCCCCTATCACCTAGATATACCTAGACTTTACCAGTGAGTCACTAGGAGTACACATGCCTAGCTAAGTCTTACAATGGTATGCTCATTTACATATAATAAGTAATTTTCAACTCAAATATAATAATTTTTTTTCATGTGTCTTATGGTGATTGTACCATCACCATCCGTTGCTATTGCCCATTGCTATTGCTCTTCCATGTTCGTCTTCTCATGCCTTGCCATTTCCTGTTGTCCACCATGCACTCAACCTTCTTTTTTCTGCACATGTCGCTCTTGACCAAATCACATGGCTCTATCATGACACGATGTCCTTCCATGTAATCTATGGAGCTCAGAAAACAAGCATCCCACGGTAACCTTCTGAATCAAACATGCTACCATTTTGTAACAAATCTCAATCGTAGCATACACAAGCCCCCCAAATCGATCCTTGTCATGATTCCAAACTTTCATGCACTTCCTCGATATCTTTTCATGGAGTCTTAAAATATGACAAGAGAACACATCAACCTTTTTCACAAGCGAGAGCTCACTTCTTCATTCGATTCTACCGGTGACATCTCTTCTCAGCTTGACCTCACCGGTGGCAGCTCCCTTGTCAAATAAACAACACTGCTCATCCCCCAATTTTGTTCCCACGCTCTTCTTTAAGGCAGCGATAAAATACAGTGATCAAACATCGATCTCAGCAAAACGACATCATTGCTTCTCCCAAGAGGAGCGATTTCCCTTTTCACTTCCTTGACCCTTCGATCTTCCTTCTTCCTACCAAGACTCAATCCCCAAACCGCTCATGCTTTGGGGTTAGAAACCTCCTCCTTCCCGACGACGCAACAACCTCCACGGCCTTCATGAGATTGGGAAGACATCCTTAGCTTCACCTCAATGGCTTGCCCTAGTGAGTGCAACAAGATTGTTAAGCACCTTCACAATCTCATGTCATTCTCTTTTCAACATTTCCAAGTATCCTCGACGCGGACTTAACTTCACACCTGCGTGGTCTCTCTTCTTAGCGCATCTCTAGCAAATTTGGACACAAATATAATTTGTATTTTATGTCTCCATCATGGATATAAATGAAGGTTTAAATATGCTCCCATGCTTCTCCACAATTAGCACTAGCGCCTTAGATCGAAGAGGCTCATCCAACACCAGCGATTTCTCATTTTTCTTCCACGCAGCAGATTCACAATGGATCTTTCTCACAAATTGGCTCCTTTCACTTGGAGGATACACCACATTAATTCATAACATACTTCAATCCACAGTGGCAAATTTCAGACATAGCTTCTCTTATGGTACACAATTGTTCTGGTGGCATCTTCTTCTCCTTAGACTACAATAAGTAAATAGTTTCCTTTCATGAGCTCTCAAACGAGGCATACACTTGGGCCTTTTTAAATAGGATAGGGTTTCTTCTTATGCCCTTATGCCCTTAGCTTTCACCGAGAGCATCAATTCTCCTTTTCTTGTCTATTGACTGGGCGGCCAAACCTGATAGAAACATATATATTCTAAACATACAAAACAATTACACCGTTCATTCATAGGTCCTCCATAGGCTATAGTAGTTGGGTGCCTTCACAAAGCTCACCTAACCTGTGCTCTACGCTCTGATACCAGTGGTTAATATTTAAAGATCATATAATCAGCAACACAATAATAATCACGATCATAGAAACATTAGAATAATAGGCACAACACAATTTACCCTGGAAAACCCCATGCAGGGAAAAATCAACAACAATGAAGCTTCATTATCCTTGGCCAAAACTAGCCAATTGGGCCAAGTGATCTCACCTGATCACCTCCATGCCACCTTACAATGGATTATGCCAAACCTTTTATAGGTTTCATTACATGCAATACCTTGGGCCCAAAAAACACATGCTTAGACCTAAACCATTTGACTCATTCTCGGGTCAAGGTTAACCCTAACATGGCGATCTTCTGGTGCTGCATAGATTCTAGGTATATATTCCTCACCACTTGACCCACAATTTCAACCCCTTAGATGTTGTAAACTTGCTTGGCGCCCCCATTTTGGCATAGACAGTTTCTAAGCATGTGTTCCTCTCCACATCCCCAACATTGAAGCATCTCTCTTGGTTGTCTTGGCTTGTCCCCCATCATCCTTTCTAGCTTAGTTACCCCCTGTGGTGGCTATCTTTGTTGATTTATGAAAACATGAGGCTTGAACCCCTTATTTCTTTGGCCAAATTTCTCCTTCTTCTTGTCCTTCCACGCCTTATGGAATTTTGGCATTCTTTTTCTTTGATCATAGTAGTACTTAGCCTTCCTTATTGTTTCATCTAGATTTTTAGATTAATCAAACTCGATTCAGTCCTTGTAGGACTAAGGTAATCCACTAAGAAAGCACTAAATTTTGTCTTTATCATCTTTGGTATATTTGTCATATCTCAACAACTCCAAGACTTTATTGACATATTCTTGCATGATCATTTACCCCAATCTCAATTCATGGAAGTCTTTGATTTTGTTATCTGAAATGGATCAATATATAATTTGTCACTTATTCGGAGCTTTCAGGGTTATAACACCGGATGAATTGTCTCGTAGGGCCCATTTTAGGGGTAGGTCTCACTTTTTAGATTTGGGATTGAAAACCGTATTAAAACCTTAGAGGCCATTTGGAGGGATTAAATGACACATTTTTTTTCTCAAACCTCACTTTGTAATAATATTCCATATTCTACACATTTATACCTTTCCAACAGTCCAAAAATTGCCTCAAACGGAGTCTGTATGAAGAAGTTATGCATCCCGTAAGTTGATTTATCAACTTGACCACCACGGTACCGAGTGGATTTCGTGTCAGCTCTCATTTTTCACACATGTGGAACTTAAAGGAAATTCTAGAATGACCAAAACCCTAATCCAAATTAGGAGTTGAGGCATGCAAAAAAACCTTAAAAGTAACACTAGATGACTATCAGGTTATGTTAAATATCGGGCTGCTAGGAGAAGAAGGGTGTTCCATTATTTTGATGTATTGTATTGTTCCATAGTTGAGGAACACCACACGAGTGAATGTTAGAGAAGAACATATGAGATCCTACAGTAGCCATTCTAGCCGCAAATTCATAGTTAACTCCATAGAGAGTACCATTTCCATTGTACTTGCAATTTGACATAAAGAGCAAGGCATAGTCCTCATTTGAGGTTGGATTCTTCACCATAGTGGGTTTTCTCAAGGTATATCTTGTGTTATTGTGTAGATTGTGTACTTATTTTCTCTAGTTATTCTTATTTCAGTTTCAATTATTTGGCATTCAATAAAAATAAGCTAATAAAATAAGAACTAAGTTGTAAGATCCAATGTGACGAACTATTATAGTGGAATATCCACGACAATTTATGGATCATTTTGTCATCATAGTACCTATCATAGATGTACTTTTTCTTGAATTGATTCCACAAAATTATCCTTTCATTGATCTTCTTCACTTGTCTAAGGTGATCCCACCATAGAGATGCTCTTCCATTCAAATTGAATATGGCCACCCTCGATTTCATGTTCCTAGAGTAGTCTCAGACTTGGAAATACTTCCTCATCTATTGTGAACTAGCCCAGTTCACACATGATGAACTATCCAAAAGAATAGGACAATAAAATGTAATCCCTAATGGATAAAAGAAATATTGTGATAATATGAATGAGATATGATTTACAATGAGAGTGTCCCAGAAATATAAAGAACCTAAAGGCACATATGGAGACCATCCATGAAAGGATGCATCCCTTAACAATCAATAACTATTTATTATTATTGTTATTATTTATGATTATCATTACTTAATATTATATATATTTTGTATGTTACAGGGATGGTCTCCATAATATGTTCTTTTAGGTTCTTTATATATCTGGCACACTCTCATATTATTAATATATATTTCTTTTTTTTCAACAGGGAGATCCGCTGGTGGTGGAAGAGATTGTGGAAGTTGAAATGCCCTTCAAAAGAACAACTGCTTATGTGGTGTGCTTTGGAAAATAAAGTTCCAACTTGGGATAATTTACAAAAGAGAATATTGGAAGTTCCAAGTTGGTGCACCCTCTGTAAATTAACTGAGGAATCTGTCATACATTTATTTTTGAAATGCCCATTTACAAGTTTGGTGTGGCAGGAGATTAGTAGAGGTTCTAGTGGGGTCTTTTCCTATACTGGGACACAATCGACTCAGCCCTTCATGAATGGTTAAACAACAGATAAAACCATCATTATAAAACTCTTCCCTTAATTATATCTTGGGGCATCTGGAATGTTAGAAACAATTTAATATTTTAGCAAAAAACTACTATTCCAGCTCTTGTAGCTGCGTCTTGCATTGAAATCTTATCTAACTTATCACAAGTACAAGGGAAGACAACTCTTCGAAGAATTAGGGAGGTAGATATTAACAAATCTATTCCATGGGATTTTTTCTGATGGGGCTTCCCATAATGAACAATCCCGGTGTGGTGGAGGTGCCACCCTAAACCTATCTGATTTTCATTCCTTCAAGATTTCTTTGTGTTTTGGGGAGGGGACAAATAACTATGCTGAGCTATTATCCCTTAAAAACCTCATGACCTTTGCTGTGGAAAAAGAAGTTCAAAATATTCAAGTGTTTAGGATATTCAAATATTCAAGAAGTTATAAATTGGATCAATGGAGCACAAAGATGCACACACAAGAGATTGATTCTTTTACTTGAAGAAATTGTGGATATAAAATCAAGAATTAATTCCTTTTCATGCATTCATGTTTACAAGGGAAAAAACAGAACAACATATGTCCTTTCTAAAGAGGGATTATAGTTGGTTGCGAGGCAATTTAAAGTAGTAGAATAGAATTAGGATCAAAGCTTCCAGTATTATCATCGCCCTTCATGGAAAGACATGGGATTTTGTCTACATTTCATGATACCTAATCAATTATTTTACATATGTTTTCGACTATTTTATCAGCTTCTCTCATCATCTTTTTTTTTAATATCAGGGGGGCATCATATGCCCAGTGATGGGATCAATTCTTCTTTTTGTAAACAATATGACATATGAAAAACTCGGACACTATTCTACAGTTTATGGACAATATTTTTTGATAGTATCATTGATACTTTTTGCATGTAAAAGAGAAAGGATGTTATTTCTAAGATCATATCTTAGATCCTTTCTATTCAGAATATATGCTTGACATATATATGTACAATGTAATTTTATACCCACTAAGAAACAAAATTATGATTTTTTTTCAGCAAAAAAAAAAACAATATATATATATATATATATATAATTCATTATGGATTACATTTTCTTGTCCTATTATTTTGGATAGTTCATCGTATGTGAATTGGGCCAGTTTACAACATGATGAACTACCCAAAAGAATAGAACAAGAAAATGTAATCCATAATGGATAAAAGAAATATATATTGATAATATGAATGAGATACGATTTACAATGAGAGTGTGTCAGATATATACATAAACTAAAGGCACATATGGAGACCATCCATGAAAGGACGTGTCCCTTAACAATTGATTATTATTATTATTATTACTACTACATATATTTTGTATGTTAAAAAGGGAGATATAAATAATTGTACTTCAATTGACAAGTATAACACTAGTAGAAAAAGTGAGATATATGACTAAAAAAACTACTAAAAATTGCACATAAGTGACTAAGTTTAGTCACACGACTATTAGTAGTTTATTGCTAATTACTTATGGTGCGACAAAGTATATGACTAAAAACGTTTAGTCATTTATTGGTTTTTTTGATTGGTCAGTTTGGTAGTATATTTAGTAGTTTTTTTAGTCATTGATTGTTAATATCAATGATTTTAGTTTTTAGTTATTGATTGTTGTTAACTAGTCATTTACCAATCTATCAAAACAAATAAATGACCAATATCAATGACTAAAAGTATCATTGATACTTTTTTAGTAGTATATTTTCCACCCAACCATAGGCACTCTATCCAGCATATACTCTTTCTGCTAAGAGGCCACCCCCAAGTTGGGATATCAGGCCAGTAGGGAAAAGGAAACACCTATAGGATTCTCTCTCTCAACCCACAACCCATTCTTCTCTTTATGCTTATCCAAATGCTCATACAAATCTCTATAGGGGTCTCACTCAGCCCTCATAGCCTTGGATTCCACAATACTTGCCCCACACAACACCCTTCTAGCTCAAGCATCCCCTTCACTGATCCACAGTTCTCTTGGGAAATCCATCTTGTTGGGTGATTCCAGTGTGTGCATATAAGAAGTTCAATATGATATGTGCTACTATAGAACCACCTATATCTTAGTTTCGTGTCTTCTCAAGCACCTATGAGCAACAAAAATCAATGGGTAAGGGTTCCTAGCTTTCCCAACCTCTCTGCTCACCTACAACCATCAATTTTTCCATCCAAATCTGTAGCACTCTCTCCAAATTTGAATTTCTGGGTTAGAAACAATCTAGTATGTTCACGGACAACAATGGAGATCTCTAGCATAGTGTAGACCCACGCGAGAGTATGAGAGAATGAGGGTTGACTCCAAGGGATATGAGAAAATGGTCAAAAGACAACTGACATAGAGTCTTATTGTAGAAGAAATTAATCCTGGTAGTTGCAGACTGACTTATGTCATGACATAACTGTCACAAAAGTACAGTCAACCCCATGCTGCAATGACTACATGAGGTGACTTTTCCTACCAACCTCACACATGCATTCAATGATTGGATAATATTAAAAAAAGGAGATAATTGGCTTATTCAAAGCACATGACAGAATTTGGGTGGGTTCTAAGGTTGACACTTGGCAACAAGGTTTTAGTCTCCCATAGACCACCTTTCATTTTCCCCTCTGGTGGAATCATAGCCCCTTCAGTTCTCTTTACACAACGATTCTTGGGCCATTTTATTATTTATGCACATTATATTTACATACATTTCGAGTTAGCATGACAAGCCAACTATATAGTCCAAATAAATTATATACATCATACATTCCTAGCCATTCACTAGTCAGTCCTTGACCTTGAGCTCCGCACTAGGAATTTGTACTAGCATATTTACATCATTTACATAATTCGATTAAATACATTACAAGTTTGTGATTAAAGATTTCAGATTCCCATGGTGAATAGTGTTAGTAAAGTAGGTTTCCAAATAATCCATGGTAGGAATATTTACTGTCGACGTTTCGAATCCGTAATTGGATTCATCCTCATGACAAACATGGAAAGAAGAGTTGTTGTCTAGGCCCTTAAATAGTTAAGGAAGCCCCTTCATTTCTACTTCCATCACAAAGAATAAACCATAATATTTTAATGGAATTAGAAAAGAAGGGGCTTTCTTAACTATTTAAGGGCTTGGACAACAACTCTTCTTTCCATGTTTGTCCTGAGGATGAATCCAGTTACGGATTCGAAACGTCAACAGTAAATATGCCTACCGTGTATTGTTGGCAGGCGGTTAGATGGGTCACTATCGCCGCATAGCGGATGCTGCGATACCATAAAAGGCGGGAAATGGAGTGCAAGTGATAAATATTTTATGTAATTTTGGGTCAGTTGAACCACAGTATGCGGGTTTTTGGGTCATTTGGATCACAATAGATAGATTTTGGGTCATTTGGTTGAAGTGTCGGTTAGGAAGTAGTTAGGAAGTGGACAAGCATTGTAAAGGCGCAAGCCTATAAATAGATGAAAGTTTGTAAGTGTTAGATCATCTTATATTTGGGGATCGAGATCAATCTTGTGCGACTGAGTATTTTGTTGTCTCTAGGTTTTTGCGGAGTTAATATAATGCGACAGAACTTTTGAGCAGAATCCTTGTGTCTTTTTGGTTTATCTATGGCAATGTATTTTGCGATATGAATCTATGAATGATGCAATGTTTCCTTGCTGCAATTAATGCGTTACTGTTATATCTGTTGCAAATATGATTGTTCCTGTTAAATGATGTTGCAATTGTGATTAAATGACTCAAATGAATGCTACGATCTACTTTTGAAATGTTGAAATAAGTTGAGTAGTTGATGTCCGATATCCTCCTACATTCGACGGAAGCATGGTTCCGTCAACTCTCCCTTGAATGCCTCTGGTGAGTCCTCATCTTCTCTACAGGTGTTGCTGGACGGGGTAAAACCTGTATGGGCCAGTGCTCAGGGAGATCGCGGCAGTTTGGGTGTCGACAGTGTCAGGAACCCCTGTCGACTGGGTTTGTGTCAACAAATGGTTCCGTTGCCGGGACCTAGCGCGAATTGACTGAGGATATGTTATGGCATCCGACAAAATCGAAAATCCAGAGCTAGTTCGATCAGAAGTTGCAAGAGTTCGCTGAAAGAGAAAACCATAATCCGCGATTGATGGTAGATCAGTGGGTAGAAAGGTATATTCATGACAGTCCACATGAATATTTTTTGTGCGAATTTCCAGTCATTATGTTTGAGTGGCTAGCGAAATTGACCTTTCAGAAGAGGAACTTCCAAGGTGGTGAACCAATGTCGTGGACCCCAGAACTTATCCAAGAACTCCAAGAGGTTGACAACAAAGCATCGCGAGTTGTTGAAGTTTGGCTCGACAGTATACTAGAAGGCTACATCACTGAGTTCGCAATTGATACAAAAAAGTCTTATAGTGAAGCTGAAAGATATTTCTTCCGCGGACCATGAGGTAGATTTCTGTTGTCGTTGGAGTTATCCATCAAGATGCTCATTTGCGAAAAAGGCATACTGAAGATGCATCTTGATCAATAGAAACCTTGGTGGGTGGAGGCTGTGGATATCCTAGCTAAGGGGGGGAGGTGAATGGCATGATACGGGGTAGATGGGTGGAATTTGTGACGAGACTGTGAAGGAATCCAAGGAAGAGAGTGGTCTTATGAGGGGAGGAACAAGGTTTCTATAGGAAAAGAGGCAGAGGACAGGAGAAGGTCTTGCTGCGATCGAAATGCAAATCCGTGAAGGAAGACCACACGGGACGAAGCCACCTCACAATGCCAATAGGGACGCCAGGCTACGCCCAAAATAAAGGCAGGCCCAAACCCCAGCAAGAGCGTACCCACACCTTTGCTCACTATCACACAACCAGTAAGAAATACCGTTTCGACACCACCGTGTTCATCGTGTCAACAACATTTACTTACTAGCGGGTCAGCGAAAGTAAGAAGGAATCCCAAGATGGCGGGCGAGGATGCAAAGATGCCGCTGTTCCAGGGAAGTGGCATAGACAACCCTGAACAGTACTGGTTTTGATGTGAAGCAGTATGGACTGTTAAGCAGATTACTGATGATAATGCTAAGAAAGGACAATTGGTGACAACCCTTCGAGGTCGCGGATTGGACTAGTTTATGAAGTTTGTTCAAGTTCCCACTAGCACTCCAGAAAAGACGCTGGATGAAATTAGACAAGGATTGATTGCAGAATTTAGTAATCCCAAGTTGGAAGCACAGTATATTACAGAATTGAAGGAAATTAAACAATATCCCAATGAAACTGTGTGGGATTTTGATCGATGGTTCAAAACAATGATGGCTCAGGTTAGCTTCAACATGAGTACGGTTCAACACAAAGAATGGTTTATTATTGCGTTGCTACCTCACATTCGGCTACCACTGATGCAATAGAACATTTCCACACCGAGTGAGGCTCTGGAAATTGCAATGTGACTAGAAGCTTCTCCAGTCGGCGAGAATGCGACAGGTATGTCACAGATTCAGACATAGCTGGCCAATTTCACAATACAACTCCAATATATCAAGAAGGGAAAGGAATAGCGAGAAGAAGTATGGTGTACGTGATGTCACGGAGAAGGGCATACTAAGGATAGTAGCTCGGATTTTTGTAATTATATGGTATTCGGGGCACCAAACCCCTTAAGTGGAGTAGACATGCCATGGTGTCACATCTACATGGTATATGGGCACCACCATGAGGAGTGTCCGTACATGCAGAAGATGGTTACAAAGCCAATGAATTTATATTACACATTCTGCAAGTCTGTGGGACATGATGATAAGCACTGCTGTGCATATGGCTTACTTCAGGAAAGAACATATGATTCCTACTATGTGAAGGATGATCAGTGTGCAGTACCGCAACCATAGCCGTAGGTGGCCCAACCGCCACCACCACAGCCGCAAAAGCAGTTCGCACCATAGCTGCAACAACAATTTGTCCAACCACCGCAGTATGTTCAATAGTCGCAGTATGTTCAGCAACCCCAGTATGTTCAACAACCGCAATATGCTTAGACAGGACAATTGCAACCAAATCCCATGCAGCAGCAGCAGTATCCACAACAAGGGGGATTTCGCGGCAGATTTCAAGGAGGATGAGGTTGTGGCCTAGTCCAATGTTTTAATTGTGGAGTATTAGGGCATTATCAAAAGGATTGCCCACAGTTACAAACGCAGTGTACATATTGCTTTGTTCATGATCACACTGTTGAAAATTGTCCACAGCTAATTATGTGATGGCAGGCCGGAAATGTACCGCAAATACAGAATCAGAACCATGTACCAAATCAGAATCAACTGCAGAACCAAAATCAGCGACCACCAGGTAATGTACCTCAGAATGTGAACCAACCTGCAAATCAGCCGCCGAATCAAAATCAAGGATCCACTGTTGCAACAATTTCAGCAGAGCCAGGGGCGCAAGACGTGGTTGTTGCTGTTATTACTTGAGGGGGTGTGACAACAGGTGCAGATGGTTCGCATCCTCTAATCCGACCAGCTAAGATGAAGAAAGCACAGTTCGATATTGGTTCCGAACGTGATGCATTTTTTGAAGCACGCATCGCTCTGGAAAAAGACCGCGGTAAGGTCGTTGTTTGCAACATGCCTCTTGTGTTTGATGCCACTGCAAAGGCGGGTCCTTCGCAACAGTCTGGGACCTTGCAAATTTTTTTTTAGAGTTGTTTAGTGCTAGCCAAGGATCCTAATGCCCTTACCGAAATTGAGGCCTTGTTGCAGTGATCAACCAGGGGACGGAAAGATTCCTCGGTAAAATGTTTACAGAGGCGAAAGACTGGTAAGGAGATGCGCATGAACATTCAAATTGGAGACTACGAAGTTGAATCGGTTATTCTGGATCTTGGTTCGGATGTCAACATCTTAACCAAGTCGGCATGGAAGAAGATGGGGAGCCCCCAGCTGAGCTGGTCTCCTGTGCAGTTACGATTGGCCAATCAAGCGAAGGTGACACCTATTGGGCGAGTTCCGCACCTTGTCGTGGATATTGAAGGCATGAAGACATGGGCTGATTTTGACGTTATTGAAGTCGTCAAAGGTGGAAGTTCCTATCCCACGCTGCTGGGGATTGGATGGGCTAATGACAGTGGAGCAGTTATTAATTTTAAGAGGCGCATGATGAATTTTGAGAACTGAGATCTCCGTGTCATCGCTCCATTGGATTCGACAGAAGGACGACGATATATTGAACCAATGAAAGATGAAATTGTTCCAAGGGTGGGATCATGCATACAACATTTCCGAAGATTATGTTCATCCAACTATTGATGGAGAAATTGGTTAGTGCAGTTCCATCTATGCGACATCTGATTCTGAAGATGCCTTGGAAAATTGGTAGAACCGTATGCACGAAGTATCATTCAGAAAATGTGGGTTGGTCACACAGTCGCCATGTCACGTTGCAATTGAGTCTGTCGAGCTGCCGATATATGAAGGCTTACCGGGTGTGTCTGAGTTTTTGATTGCATTTGAAGATAAAGTATCGGAGTCACAACGAATTCTGGCATTGGAGGAAGCACTGAAGGCTACTCCAGCGAGGTGGTGGGTGACCCACAAAAATTTGATTACGGATTGGCCGCAGTGTCGTCGTCTGCTGATGGTTCGCTTTGGTGATAGCGAAACCTATCACAATGGAAGATACGAGGGGCATAACGACCCTGGGAGTCACTTGATGGAGTGTCAAACCCTATGGGCATCGCAACCAAAGAACGAATGGGTCCATGCTTTTGTCCACACTTTGGATGAAATGCCATGGTCATGGTATGCATCAGCTGAACTGCGCAGAGAAATCACTACATGGTTGGAATTGACGGTTTGCTTTACGCATACTTTCAGCTTCGTGGATCCCAACCCAGATGTTCATAATCCTTTGTAGTTAATCCATGATGTTGTTTTGAAGGTTGTTCCAGTTGCATATCCTGTGGATCCGCATACCCATTACAAGTTGCAGTCAATGATGGAGTGTTATAATATCATTGGAGGACCAGAAGATGGGGATAATCCACGCAATGTCAACATCCTGGATTCAGAAGGGAGTCACAATGTTGCAGCACCTAATGCACCGATAGATTCATTTAACCAACTGCTCAAGTTAAGGAAGGTGAACATTGGCATAGAGGAGATTCCGAAGTTTGCAAATATCAGGGATTATTAGGATGAGATGATGATGGCAAAGATTACCGAGTTGTTGCATGAGTAGCAAGACTTGTTCCTATGAAGTTTTCTGAAATGAAAGGGAGGGATTTTGGGTGATTTAGGAGAAATGAGGATCCCGTTGAAACCAGATGCCAAACCAATTCGGCAGCGGCCCTATCAACTGAATCCCCGACATCAGGAGAGGGTCAAAGTGGAGCTTGATTGCATGATGGACGTTGGCATTATTGAATAGGTCAAAGAATCTGAGTGGATTAGTCCTATGGTGGTACAGGACAAGAAGACAAGTGAAGTGCGCATTTGTGTCGATCTGCGGAAGTTGAATGATGCATGTCTGCATGATCCATTTTCGACCCCATTTACTGATGAGGTGTTGGAAGGCGTGGGTGGTCAAGAGATGTATTCATTTACAGATGGTTTCTCTAGTTATCATAAAATCAGGATTGCAAAGGAAGATCACCATAAGACGACATTTGTGATGGAATGGGGGTGATTTCAATACATAGTGATGCCGTTTGGACTCAAGAATGCCCCTGCTATATTCTCTCGTGTCGTTGTTGCTTCCTTTAGGGATTTCATTCAGAAGTTCTTGCAAGTATACATGGATGATTGGACCGTCTATGGGTTGATCAGTGATCATCTGGAAAATCTGTGACTGATGTTGGAACGTTGTCGACAACATCACATATCATTGAATTTGAAAAAATGCATCTTTTGTGTGCCATTTGGGATACTATTGGGTCACATTGTCTGCAAGGAAGGCTTGTTGGTCGACCCAGCAAAAATTGCGCTCATTCTGATCCTAACACCGCTAACCAATGTCAAGCAGTTGTGAGCGACATTGGGACACACCGGGTATTGTCGCAAGTTGATCAGAGGTTATGCAGCAATCACGGCCCCTATGGAGAAGTTACTGAAGAAAGACACAGTATTCCAATGGAGCCCTGAATGTCAAGATAGTTTTGAGACACTTAAAGCTAAGATGGCCTCAGCACCTATCTTGGTCTTTCCTGATTGGAGCAAGGAATTCCATGTTCATGTGGATGCATTCTTGATTGCATTGGGCGTGGTGCTCACACAGTCTGGAGAGGGAGATCTAGATCACCCCATCACTTTCGCGAGTGGGAAGTTGTCGTCTACAGAGAGAAACTACACCACTATAGAAAGGGAAGGTCTGGCGATGGTCTATGCGCTGCAGAAGTTCTGACACTACTTATTGGGATGTCACTTCAAGATGTTCATGGATCACTCCGCTTTGAAATATCTGGTCAATAAGCCTGTGTTGGGGGGGAAGATATGCCGCTGGTTACTTCTCTTTCAGGAGTTTGATTTTGAGGTCATTGTGAAGCCGGGACGCTTGAATGCAGGGCCCGATCATTTATCGCGGATAGAGACAGGCAAAGAACTGACCAATATTGAAGATGGGTTTTCGAATGGACAGTTCTTCCGTGTCGAGATGGATGATGATTATTATAAGGAGATAATTCAGTTTTTGGTGATAGGAACCGTACCAAAGGATTTGACTATGGCTCAAAAGAAGCAGCTGGTGGTTAAGGCTGCGGATTTCCAGTTAATTGCAGGACAATTGTATAAATTGGGACCAGATGAGATTTTGAGGCGATGTGCACTTCCTCATGAACAAGGGCAGATATTGACGGAGGCACACGGGGGTGTCGCTGGTGGACATTATGGTGGTCGTTCCACTGCAAAGAAGGTGCTTCATGTAGGACTTTGGTGGCCTACCCTGCACAATGATGCGAAGGACTATGCGCGGTCCTACGATGTCTGTTAAAGAACTGGGAAGCTCTCAACAAGGGATGAGATGCCATTGACTCCTCAAGTGACACTACAACCATTTGAAAAATGGGAAGTGGATTTCGTGGGCCCTATCAACCCACCTGGAAAGTTCACTGGTGCAAGATATATCATCACGATGACAGATTATTTGATAAGATGGACGGAGGCTGCACCAGTCGTTGATTGTTCCGCGACAACAGCTGTGCGTTTCCTGTTCGATAACATCATCACTCGTTTTGGCTGCCCCAAGATATTGATGAGCGATCAGGGCAGTGATTTCATCAATCGTACGATCGACGCATTGACAAAGGAACTGCAGATACAGCACAAGAAGATCACGCCATATCATCTGTAGGCAAATGGCACGATGGAATCTTTCAACAAGATATTGGAGCATGCGTTGACAAAGGTGTGCAATATGAACCGCGATGACTGGGATGTGAAAATCCCATCATTTTTGTGGGCATATCACACCACATGTAAAAGGTTGATGGGACAGACACCATTTAAGTTGGTCTATGGGCAAGAAGCAATTATGCCTATGGAGTACATTATTCTGAGTCTGCGCATAGCAGCAGCGACGGGTATGGCTGATTATGTGGCATTAGGCGAGCGTCTGATGTAGCTAGTGCAGCTGGAAGAAGATCGCTTTATTGTTGGGTTTCATCAGAGCATGGAGAAGGATCGATAGAAGGCTAGGCATGATGGCCACATAAAAAATAAACAATTTCAGCAAGGTTATTTGGTGTTGTTGTATGACAGTAAGTTTATGAAACATCCAGGAAAGTTGCAGATGCATTGGCTTGGTCCATATCGCATCAGTAGCATAAATTCAGGAGGAGCAATATAGTTGCAGCAGTTAGACGGAGCGATGCTCCCAAAGTTGATCAATGGTAGCAGGTTGAAGCCCTATCAGTTGAGCTTGGAGCAGCACGATGCCTAAGTCGCATTAGAAAAAAAAATGTAGGATGCTCGGTGGCAGGTTGGCGCACCAACAAGGACAGAATGCACAGGTAGGGAGGCTTGTGCTGCAAGTTAGGAGCATGTCGCGACATCGGCAGGGTTGTGACCGGGTCAAATCAGGCATAAATGCTGAAATTTTCAGACCGTTAATTATCGGCGCTTGTTTGAATGATGGGAATTAATGGCTGATTTGGCCGATCGCATGACAGGATCGACGATGGATTTGGGTCATTAAGACAGAATTTGGTCCGAGTTAATGCCGGATTTAGTCATGATTACGAGGGATTCAGTTGGGCACTATAAGAATGGGCCAAGGCTGGTCGGAAGGCACGAAAGAGTTCAGTTGTCAATTAATGAATTGTGCAAAGTTGGGTTGAGTTGCAGAGTGCAATCAAAGTGTATTGAGGAAGTTCTTGGGTTGAGCGAAGTAGAGCCATCTGCGGAATTATGGGAATTGAGTACGGCATGCCGGGTGATCCGGATACAGTGGAGATTTCAAGTGAAGCCGAGTCACCCCTCATCCCTGCTACTATTGAAGAGGAGGTCAATCTCGTGGAGGAGGTTTCCAGCATGCCGGTAGGTTCATCATCCGTTATGCGACAAAAGAGGGGGGGGATGTAGTAGAGCTCCCCGCAATCAGAGAAGCAACTGACCTGCTCCACTTCCCAAGTGTCGGAAGGGGTCCCTGAGACGAGCCCCCCAAGCTCTGGTGTTGTGGAATTTGCAGTCCGTGAAGGCATTTTTTCTGCGGATATCGTTGGTTATCATCCTCCATGTCGACTTGGTGTGAAGCCAAGGAATCTCACTAAGAACCAGTAGTATCCAATCAAGATGCCGACAATTCCACCAGGCATGAGCTGCACTCATTAAATTGTACATGTACTGATGTAGCTGCGGTATGATGATCACGATTTGCTGGTGCTAGCGGATGTGATGATGGAGCCCTTTTTGCCACGAGCAGCAGGGGTGACTGGATCGACGCCACACATTGCGCACGACTGGGCACGTGGTTTAAAGAAGGTCGGGATGTTGGGTTTGATTAATATGCCTCACTTTCAGTGATTAACGGAAGCGAATGCGTGTGTGAAATAGCTGCTGGCATGCTTTCACAACGGTATTTTATGGTTGGACCAGTAGGTCACTATCATGGTGGAATTGATTTCAAAAATCACGGGGTTTCCCAAGAATGGGATAGACCCATCGCAATATTTTCAAGGGAAGAACAACGACAAAAATCTCGTGGCAAGGCTGAAGAAGCAATACAAGATGCAGAAAGACGGCCGGGCCTGCCGCCTCGACACCATCAATGAGCCTACAATGAAGATTGGGGCGCGGATCGTGGCCACCAAAATTTTGCGGAACAATCGACCCAACCAAGGAAACTCAAGGGTTTTTGCATGCGTGGAGCTCTGTACGGAAGGTGTGCAAGTAAATTGGTCACTATTTTTGCTTAGTTAGTTGACAGAGGATGCGCTGGAAGCCCAAGCGGGACAGTGGCCATTTGCATATAGTTGGATGCTGGTCCTCATTGTGCTTGTCGCCTGGATGGAGCCCGATGACTATCAAGGGATGGAGGTGGATGCGATGCAAGTGCACAAGGGTGCACGCTACCAAAACCTGTGGTGGGTACAGGAATGAGAGCACCTCAAGGATTGCACCACATAGTTCTGGCTTTATTGGGAAGCGCTGCAGGAAGCTACTGAGCGAGTTCCACAACTGAATCAAACCACTATTGATAAGTATAAATGGATCGTTCGGTTTCGTGATTGGACCGCACAATATCTACGTGCAAGCATGCTGCAATAAGGATAGGTAGTGGTTGCAGACCCCTAACAAATCGACGAATGAATATTTGGCCACGATCATTGATGATTGGCCAGTTGAATGGCGTGAGCCAGTTGTTCAGACGGAAGAGTCGATGGGGATACCTTCGGATGCACCAGTGATGGAACCCCTACCTCAGTATGCGTCGGATCAGTAGTCATCGCAGACCCCTACGGATGACGAGCATCAGATTGAAGAAGGCAGAACGAAAGCACACCATGAACATGCAACCATCAGTGGCCTCCCCCTATCGACAAAGGCGCAGCTTGGCCGACTTCTACTAGCTATCAACAATGCAACCAATGGGCTGGCTAGAGCGATGACAATAAAGGCAGATGAGGGTTTTCATGCGCTCACTGCCCCTCTATATTCCTTGTGCAACATCGTGTTGAAGAAGCAACCAGAAGGAGCAACTGTGCATCCAGTTGGCACAATCGACACTGAGCCATGGGTCAGGAATGTTGATATTACCCCAAATGCGATTGTGACTGACAATGAGGCTTTGAAAGTCTTGCTGCGGCCATTAAAGAAATTGACCGTCAACATCAATGCACTGCTGGCGAGGGAGTTGACAACTATGCAAGTGGTTTCCAGCCGGGAACTGGCGGACATGATGCATGAGATCAACAGTAAGTACCTGCTCTTGTAGGAGAGTGAGTTAGCGGCTAAGGAAGAGGTCGCAGAATTAATAGGGAGGGCCACTACAACACGACAAGCTATGGATGAGTTGGAAGAGGACATCAAGAAAGAACGAGCTGAGAAGGCTCGAGTGATCGAAGAATTGAAGAAGGAACAAGATCACCTCATCGTGGAGAAGGCCACTTTGTGGGATCAGCATGTGCGGTTGGAGGCGGCCATTGCTGCGGCTTATCACCATGTGCCAGAGACCACTACAGAACTGGATGTGGTTCAACGTGCACAGTGGCTTGGAGTTGTCATTGCTCGGCTACAACATGACAATCAGGAGTTAACAGCCCTGGTGAACCCTGGTACACCCCAAGATCAAGTGGATGAACGTAAACGTGCCATTGAGGAGGCGGCAGCACAGATCACAGAACTGGAAACGACAGGGACCAAACTTATAGCCAAAACCATCCAGTTTTGGGGACGCATTGTTCAGGACAAGCAGATTGAACAATTGACCAAGCTCAGGAAGGAGGCGGAGGGGCAGTTGGAGACACTCAAAGCGGTGATGTGCACGATGCCGCCAATGGAGTAGGTTTCCAATTCCATGGACTTAAAAGAGTTGCAGCAGCGCATCGCCAAGGATGACGAGCGTCAAAAGAAGCGCGCTACGCAGTTGGAGGAGTTCCAGGAGATTGGCGGTCATTTTATGCTAAAAGCTGGTACAACACTCCAGGCTGTACAGGACAGTCGCCAACAAGTCGCGGGGAAGCTGAGTGAGCATCCATCTTCCCAGAACGTGATCGACAGACAGGAACTGGTTACGACAGTAAAGGAGCAGGTCATGGAAGTCGGTCAATAGTACAAAGACTTCAAAATCAAGACAATTGAGTATACCATGTCCTCCTGGTGTGGCTCGAGGGAAAGCCACAAGATTGTGCTGGGAGACTGTTGGCAGGTGGTTAGATGGGTCACTATTGCCGCATCGCGGATGCTGCGATACCGCAAAAGGTGGGAAATGGAGCGCAAGTGATAAATATTTTATGTAATTTTGGGTCAGTTGAACCATAGTATGCGGGTTTTTGGGTCATTTGGACCATAATAGATAGATTTTGGGTCATTTGGTTGAAGTGTCAATTAGGAAGTAGTTAGGAAGTGGACAAGCATTGTAAAGGCGCAAGCCTATAAATAGATGAAAGTTTGTAGGTGTTAGATCATCTTATCTTTGGGGATCGAGATCAATTTTGTGCGATTGAGTATTTTGTTGTCTTTGGGTTTTTGCAGAGTTAATATAATGCGATAGAACTTTTGAGCAGAATCCTTGTGTCTTTTTGGTTTATCTGTGGTAATGTATTTTGCGATATGAATTTATGAATGATGCAATGTTTCCTTGCTGCGATTAATGCATTTCTGTTATATCTGTTGCAAATATGATTGTTCCTGTTAAATGATGTTGCAATTGTGATTAAATGCCTTAATTGAATGCTGCGATCTACTTCTAAAATGTTGCAATAAGTTGAGTAGTTGATGTCTCAATATCCTCCTACATTCGGTGGAAACATGGTTCCGTCAACTCTCCCTTGAACGCCTCAGGTGAGACCTCATCTGCTCTACAGGTGTTGCTGGACGGGGTAAAACCTATCTGGGCACGTGCTCAAGGAGATCGTGGCAGTTTGGGTGTCGACAATGTCTGGAACCCTTGTTGACTGGGTTTGTATCAACATGGATTATCTGGAAACCTAATTTACTAACACTATTCACCACGGGAATCTGAAATCTTTAATCACAAACCTGTACGGAAGGGAAATACTTATGCATTAATATTAGCTTATGAATAAGATATTTTTAGAGATAATATTTCATTAATTATTCATGAATGAATTAATCTTAGGATAGAATTAATAAAAATTGGCATAATTTAATTTTTAATTAATTTGTTAAACCCTAATATTTTAATGATTATATGGAGATAAAATTTTATTATGAATAAAGGATTGATTATCATTAATTCATGAATAATTCATTATTACTAATTATCTCTTATAACATTGGTGGAGATGAAGTGTTAAGGTTATTCTTTGTGATGGAAGTAGAAATGAAGGGGCTTTCTTAACTATTTAAGGGCCTGGACAACAACCCTTCTTTCCATGTTTGTCCTGAGGATGAATCCAGTTATGGATTCGAAATGTCAACAGTAAATATGCCTACCTTGGATTATCCGGAAACCTACTTTACTAAAACTATTCACCATGGGAATCTGAAATCTTTAATCACCAACCTGTACGGAAGGGAAATACTTATGCATTAATATTAGCTTATGAATAAGAGATTTTTAGAGATAATATTTCATTAATTATTCATGAATGAATTAATCTTATGATAGACTTAATAAAAATTGGGATAATTTTAATTTTTAATTAATTTGATAAACCCTAATATTTTAATGATTATATGGAGATAAAATTTTATTATTAAGTCATCATGAATAAAGGATTGATTATCATTAATTCATGAATAATTCATTATTACTAATTATCTCTTATAACATCGGTGGAGATGAAGTGTTAAGGTTATTCTTTGTGATGGAAGTAGAAATGAAGGGGCTTTCTTAACTATTTAAGGGCCTGGACAACAACTCTTCTTTCCATGTTTGTCCTTAGGATGAATCTAGTTACGTATTCGAAATGTCGATAGTAAATATGACTACCGTGGATTATCCGAAAACCTACTTTACTAACACTATTCACCATGGGAATATGAAATCTTTAATCACAAACCTGTACGGAAGGGAAATACTTATGCATTAATATTAGCTTATGAATAAGAGATTTTTAGAGATAATATTTCATTAATTATTCATGAATGAATTAATCTTATGATAGACTTAATAAAAATTGGGATAATTTTAATTTTTAATTAATTTGATAAACCCTAATATTTTAATGATTATATGGAGATAAAATTTTATTATTAAGTCATCATGAATAAAGGATTGATTATCATTAATTCATGAATAATTCATTATTACTAATCATCTCTTATAACATTGGTGGAGATGAAGTGTTAGGTTATTCTTTGTGATGGAATTAGAAATGAAGGGGCTTTCTTAACTATTTAAGGGCCTGGACAACAACTCTTCTTTCCATGTTTGTCCTGAGGCTGAATCCAATTACGGATTTAAAACGTCGACAATAAATATGCCTACTGTGGATTATCCGAAAACCTACATTACAAGTGTCAAACTGGGGGGATTAGAATCCCCTCCCCCTTGGAATAACACCATCCTCAGTGTTCTCTTTATTTTCGACAAGGTTCCATGTCCTCATTTTCAAAGGCAATTGCAATACCTTTCTCTTCAAGACCGTTTTGTCATGCTACTAGCTATCTTGGATAGAAATGCTTAATCATTCCTTCAAGTTACCTTGGAACACCTCCAAGGTCTTTGGCATCCAGTAATACCTATGCTCAACAATGAGTCAATTCACATGTCAAATCCGTTCTCATAGGATTCATCTCTTAATAATATTTTCAAAGCCATAATTGAATCATATACACATGTAGATTCACATTAAATTGGAAAGAAGATGCAAAATAAACCAAATACTTATATGCATAAGCATCTTCCTTCAGCTCCATAGGTATCCCACTTTGATTTCATACAACTATGGAACCCACATGACCTGCCCCACTCCACACAAGGATGGTACATCTTCTCTTCTATACAGTCCCTCAAGTGTACCCACCCCTTCTAGTGCTCTTTAGGGTGTGCATCAAAAGGTAACCAAGTTTTTGCAAGCCTTAGATTACCTGTGCATACATAGAAAACAAATGTTACACCATCACGCTGGTTGCACCACAACATTCAAATAACCAATGCCAAGCCAATACACTGACTGGGTTTATCAGGCATTCCATTAACTAGTATGCTAAGCCAGCTCTCCGACTGGGTTTATCAAGCATACAACAACCATTTCCAAGCCAACACCTCAACTGGGTTTATCAGGCAACAAAAAAAAGGAATACAACTACATGGCCCCTTCTCCTATGCAAACAAATGGTTCCCTCCAAGAAATCCATAGGTAACTTGCTTGACTGCAGGATAGCATGGCCCCACAATACCCACTCACACAACACAAGGATGGTACCCCTTCTTTTCTACACAGTCTCTCGGGAATAACCATCCCTTAAGTGCTCTTCAATGTGAGAGTAGAAATGTTACCAATACCCATGGAATCCTCCTGAGTACCCATGCTCTTACTGGGTTTAACAACACTGCAGAGAGACAAGCACATGCAAGAAACTTTAAAGGGTTTCTCATACCCAAGCCACTCTTGGAATTTCCCAACTGGCATATTTTCACATGAGATGACATCATAATAATTTCAATTAGAGATTTCAAATATGTTTCATAAACAAAACAAACTTTACAACCATAAAGTTCTCCTCATAAAATTTTCAATCAAAAATTTTCAATCAAAAATTTTGAAATATGTTTCATATAGAAACTAGATTTTCCAAACATGAGGTCCTTCTCATGGTGTTTGGCTCTTGCAAGCCCTAGCACATGGTCTTCCTGCAATGTGTCCTCCCATGAGGCCATCTTCATGATGTTTGTATTTTTTAAGTGGTAGCACTCTATCCATTATGATTTTACACTTGCTACAATAACATAGACATCCACCTATAACATTTCCTCTTAACACAATTCTAGATAAGCCAAACAATCATTAGCAATTACTAGCAAAATTTCAAATCTGAAATTTACAATATGTTTCCTACATAAATTAAATTTCACAACCATGAGATCCTTCTCATAATATTTGACTTTTGAACGTGGTATATTCAAGTCTTTCTTATGGACTTACACACATTGCCATACCCAAGACAATTCTACCTACAATTTGAAATTCCCAATTAGCCAACAATTTGTGAGTATCCATGCGTATAATATTTTCATTGTAGCATTTACAACAGTCATCGAAGTGATCTCAAAATTGCTAATAATTCTATAATTTCATCTATTATCCAATTGCAATGAAATACATATCACAACCATGCATTCACACACTTCATCTTAACATATGTACCCACACATGTGCATGCACATTCACAATATTTACATAATATTTTAATGTACATTCACTAAATGCAACCTTGCATTGATTCATGAACACCATAATGTCATGTCATGCATTCCACCATGATGTTTTGGAAGTTATGGCTAATGCCTCAACACATCACCCAACCATCCCCCAATCACCTGGTTAACTTTCTGGGTGCCTTCCTTCTTCACCTAAACAAAACCTTAGGAGTTCACTCACTCTTGACTTGTTACCAAAGAGGTTTCATCCCAAATTTACACCAATAGGGAGTTCATGGGATACTTGTGCAGCAGTATAGCATTAACATATCCAAACACATTATGGAATTACCATTGACTATCTCATATGGCATGCACTACCACAATAGTGTAATATCCCTTCTATGAAAGTTGCTCAAATTCACCCAATTTCGATTCTAGGAATGTTGTACACAAACTATTCCAAACACCTCCAAATGTTTTCGAATTGTGCAAGGAGGGAATTAGGAATATATAGGAAACTCTAATACACCCTTTAGACACCCAAACCTCTGTTATAAACATTCATGATCTGCAATTTTTAAGGAGAGAAGACTTGGGACAAAACTAGTCAATTGGACTAGTGAAAACCCCCCTAGGTATGCCACTATTTTCCCTTCCAAACACTGTACGAACTTCCCTAATATTCAATATTAGAATTGGTTATGTTATAGGACATCAAGGACAACATGTGTGCAACACTATATCAGGTTTTAGGGTCATATAAGTCTCCCAAAGGACAACATCTTCTAAGGCATACAACTTATGTGAAAATGATGAACAAGGGAGCATGAATTAGTGTTGCAAACTATAGTATGACTTGAGAGGTATGAATACAATATTTTGGAAATACATTTAACTTTCATATGCAACTTAAATAATAGTCAACACCTCCATAAAATTCTGATATCAAACTGACACAAAACATGCTACAATCACAGTGAGAATATAATGATGAAACTAGCTCGATATCAATGTTACTTGGAGAAATAATATATGAAGTGCTTAGTATTTAAAGATGTGGATATTATGATCTATACATTATAGATTTATGAATCCATTAACAATTTCATATGGTCAAAACAACATTTTTCCATTATCTATATGAAACAAAGAGTGCGCTATCTCACTTTACATGGACATTGAGAGAAAGATAGTAGAATGAGAGAAGAGAAGAAAGAATGAATATGAAATCGAATTCAGAAGGGGGTTGAACCTGCACCAAAAAATATCCATGAATATATTTTTAAAGGTTTGAATGGCCTCTCCATCAACCAACTTGGATGGGAATCTTGCACCCTTGAAATTGGTTCTAAGGCAAGGAGGATGAACATCCACTGTGCAAGGACAAGTTGAAGCTATCCCAAATTGAAAAGATGCAAATAAAAAATTATCAAAAGCTGATACATTTCGACTTGGCCTCCTTTTAATAGATTTATTTGACTCATTTACATCCTTATAACTCAAATTATCTCCTAATTACTCATGAAATTCAAATTAGTGGGGGTTATGACCCTTCATTGGCCCCACATGACACTTGGATAATATTTTGTCTCGAACTCCTCCATGAATTTGAATTGGGGAATATTTTGGATGATTTGGATATGTGTAAATCCTCTCATGCACCCTCTTGGTCTATTTTTAGCTCTTACATTGTCATAGATGTCATAGAATCTGTCATAAGTGTCATAGGTGTCATAAAATCTGTCATAAGTGTCATAATGCTTGTCATGGTTGTCATAGAATCTATCATTTGCCTATTTTTAGCCCTATGAATCTTTCTCTTCCTTCATGAATGTTACCTCTTCCCTCCAACTCGAATTTGGGGATGGATCCATGTTTAAAGGAGGAATATTCTCTCATGTGGACCCCACATGTCCACTTGTGCACCCCCAAGTCCAACTAGGACCTAATGCCACTTCATTTTGGAGAATTTAACATTTATTCCATAATTTATTGGCCTATTTTTCCACCATCAATTTAGAATATTGAATTTTCATGAGAAACTATAAACCTTGGGGTTAAATGTCAATATTTTAATTTTTCCACAGAACCCTTAGGAATTGGGTAGGACAACTTAATTATTTATTTGAAATCATTTAATTGGGGACATGACAGTCCTCCCCTCCCAATATTTCTTTTCCTCAAGCAATTTCAAACATGGATGTTGAAGAACCTGCTTTCTTTCCAAAAGTTTGCTTCCAAAACTTTCCTTCCAAAAATCTAAGTAGTGACACTCATGTATTGCAATTGTGTGTTTCCAAAATTAAGGAGATGTTTGTTTTCTTTTTCATATTGATATCTCATGTGACATCACCACTAAACACCAAAATATTAATTAAATCTATCAAAACAAAGTGTGCACAATTAATTTTTACCTCTTTCATATTTTGGAAACCCTTTTTGAACTTTCAACCCTTTTTCTCACTGTATAATTCTTTGAAGTTGCCATTGAGTTTCCCAACTTTGAGTATTCAAGATTCCATGAGAATTTTAGAGAGGAACCACCATGCTTGTTGCTACAATACTCTTATTACAATCACCGTCCAACTCAATCTCCCATACTACTTGTTTCCCCCCAAAATTGAAACCAATGAGACCAAAAATGATCCCAGTGTCCCAAATGATCCTGATACACGCATGGTGTGAAATGTCTAGTGTGAAATTCCATGAACACCAAGCATGTGAAGATTGAATCCATCTCTCAAAATTTATCCCACATAGGAAATTGGAACACTGCTTTGCAAATATGAAATCAAACAATCGAAGGTTGGCTTTCTCTCTCAAATCAATAATCGAACTACTGCTCCAAGTGAGATGAAACCAAGCAACACCATGATCCCATTGCTTGTATTGAACCCTTCCAAATATCATAAGTAAAAAATATAGATAATCAAAGTACATAACAACATCATACAAATATACATCAAATATGTGCCTCATCAAAGAATCATGAAAGTGCTTATACATCAAGGTAAGTAGATCATCATGTGCCCCATGCACACAAGCATAAAGTATCATATCAAATATGCTCCAATGACATAGGTGAGGATCCCATGTCCTATAATGATGATCCAAAATAATGTAAGATGCATCAAAACAATCAACCATGTGTTCTTTCATCCAATAAGTGAATGAATAATCTCCACTAAAATCTGAACCAAGTAAGGAGCAAGGAAAATCATGAGTCTTCAAGTGACTCAAGTGAACATCATAGGTGCATACATGTATATGTGTATCATCATAAGGTAACAAATGGTGCTTCTATAAATGTAAATAATACTGTTCTCTAATCATGTCATCATCGAAAGGAGAGATAGGAGTTTCATACTCCTTATGTGGCACCATCAGAAAGAAACCTTTCACCCAATTTTCATCCCAAATTGACGTGGCTGAAAAAGAAGTAGGGGGTGAAGAATTGTGAACCAAAATTGCCTCTTTGCAACTCTTACCCATCAAAATTTTGAATGCATCTTCTCCATAATTGGTTGGTCCAACTATTGTGAGATCATGTGCCTCCTCCAAGGCTCTGCAACTCTCACCATGAGGCAACTCATAATCCCTCTAAACAACTAGAAGTGCTTGGATTCCTTCTTGTTTTAATGTAGCCTCTTCAAGAACCTACATATCAACATGTACCTCATGTTCCACCATCACATGAGGTTCCTCCTTTGTAACATAAAGTATTTCAACCATTGAATGATTTTCTAATATGCAGGAGGGTGTAAAGGGCCTTTGCAACCTCTCTTGAAGTTGCTCAATCTGCACCATAGATTTTTGGAGTGCATTGTGGGTGGACTCAAATTCATTTGAGATATTTTCATTCTCTTATGCAGCCTTCAAGGTTATTCCATGATACAAACCAACAATATCAAGTAAATAATCTCTATCAGAAAGAAAATTCAAAAAATTACCTTTGGTGTCCAACATTGCCTTCTAGATTTTATCCATGTCTTCAAGGGAATATTTCTCCTCCACACACCAACAAAATTTTGAAACCAATGCATGTGTGTCATGGAGAGTTTTCAAGGCCTCTTGAATGTTCTTTTCATCCATCTTGAAGGACCGTGCAAGAAAATGAGGATCTTGCAAATGAACCTTCTCATCTTCTTCCTTCTTGCTTGGACCAACTTCATGAAGCTCACGTGGTAATGGGGAAGTTGATCTTGATTCTTATTCAACTAATACAAGGTCTTCATATCCATAGTCAATGGAACTTTGGATTGCAACAACACTTTCAAAAGTGATCTCTATGTCACCAACATAGATGTGTGAACACCCATCAGTAGGTACTCCTTCATAGTTCAAGCATCCATCAGTCGATTCTCTTTGTTTCATGTCCAAGGTAGAGAGTGTCTCATAATGATATTTAGCATTTTAAATGAAATATTCTTCATGATCATGTGGTGTTTCTTCATATTTTTCAGAGTCACTTGGTAGTGACTTTCTATCCTCTTCATGTAATGTGTCTTCCGCTTCACCTATTTCATAACTAGGTGGCTCATGGGTATCCTCATTTTGATCCTCCTTTTCACTCATACATATATGATTTTCTCTCCAAGGTATTTTGAAAGAATGTCATAAAACTTTCTTCACTAACTCCACATATTCATTCTTGGGTCTATGTACAAACACCCAATGAAAAAATTCTTCCAAAGGAATGGCCTTTTGTGTATATCCCTTATATAGATCAAGATATGCCTGATATTGTTGGGGCAAGGTTTTACATGTTGCTCTCAATATTTGTAATTCATTCATAGAATTATCATCTGGTGGTTCAGAACATACATATTCATCATACATAAGGTCATATTAGTAACCCTCATCCCATATGAACTTGCAAGAAGTGTTGCATGGTGACACCTCTTCCTCATACCATTCACATTCTTCTTCATATTGCTCACAATAATATTCATACTACTCATAACCATTGTACTCATAGGAGTTATCATAATAGTAAGAAATGGATGCAAATTATTCTTCAATGGATTATATTAATGCACATGTGCAAGGACCATGCTTTGATACCACTGTAATATCCCTTCTGTGAAAGTTGCTCAAATTCACCCAATTTCGATTCTAGGAATGTTGTACACAAACTATTCCAAAATCCTCCAATTTTTTTCAAATTGGGAGAGGAGGGCCTTAGGAGGATATAGGACACTCTAATACACCCTTTATACACCCAAAACTCTATTATAAACATTCATGGTCTTCAATTTTTAAGGAGAGAAGACTTGGGACAAAACTAGTCAATTGGATTGGTAAAAATCCCCCCTAGGTATGCCACTATTTTCCCTTCCAAAATATGTATGAAATTCCCTAATATTCAATATGAGAATTGGTTCTATTATATGAAATCAATGAAAACATGTGTGCATCACTATATCATGTTTTAGGGTCGGATAAGTCTCCCAAAGGACAACAACTTCTCAGGCATACAATTTATGTGAAAATGATGAAGGGAGCATGAATTAATGTTGCAAACTATAGTATGAATTGAGGGGTATGAATACAATAACTTGGACATCCATTTACATTTCATATGAAGCTTAAATAATAGGCAACACATCCATAAAATTATGATATCAAACTAATACAAAACATGCTACAATCACAATGAGAATATAGTGAGGAAACTAGCTCGAATATCAATGTTACTTGCAGAAATAGTACATGAAGTGATTAGTATTTAGAGCCGTGGATCTCATTATCTATCCATTACAAATTTATGCTACATTAACAAGTTCATAAGGTCAAAACAAAATCCTTCCATTATCTATATGCAACAAATAGTGCGCTATCTCACTTTACATGAACATTGAGAGAAAGATAGTAGAATGAGAGAAGAGAAGAAATAATGAATATGAACTCGAAATCAGATGGGGGTTGAACCTGCACCAAAACATATCCATGAATATCTATTGAAATGTATGAATGTCCTCTCCATCAACCAACTTGGATGGGAAACTTGCACCCTCGAAATTGGTTCTAAGGCAAGGAGGATGAACATCCACCATGCAAGGACAAGCTTGAAGCTCTCCCAAATTGCAAAGATGCAAATAACTTATGACCAAAAGCTGCTCCATTTCGACTTGGAATCCTTTTGATAACTTTATTTGTCTCATTTAACTCCTTAGAACTCAAATTATCTCCTAATTACTCATGAAATTTGAATTAGTGGGGGTTATGACCCTTCATTGGCCCCACATGACACTTGGCTCATCTTTTGTCTCCAACTCCTCCATGAATTCGAATTGGGGAATATTTTGGATGCTTTGGAGATGTGTAACTCCTCTCATGCGCCCTCTTGGTCTATTTTTAGCTCGTACATTGTCATAGATG
Source organism: Larix kaempferi (assembly GCA_027924585.1). NCBI lineage: Eukaryota > Viridiplantae > Streptophyta > Pinopsida > Pinales > Pinaceae > Larix > Larix kaempferi. The sequence goes on from BSBM01000035.1 coordinate 7,144,588, forward strand.
TCATAGAATCTGTCATAAGTGTCATAGGTGTCATAGAATCTGCCATAATTGTCATAATGCTTGTCATAGTTGTCATAGAATCTGTCATTGCCTATTTTTAGCCCTATGAATCTTTTCCTCTTCCTTCATGAATGTTACCTCTTCCCTCCAACTCGAATTTGGGTATGGATCCATGTTTAAAGGAGGAATATTCTCTCATATGGATCCCACATGTCCACTTATGCACCCCCAAGTCCAACTAGCAACTAATGCCACTTCATTTTGGATCATTTAACATATATTCCATAATTTATATTTTCCACCATAAATTTAGAATATTGATTTTTCATGAGAAACTATAGACCTTGGGGTTAAATGTCAATATTTTAATTTTTCCACATAAACCTTAGGAATTGGGTAGGCCAACTTAATTATTTATCTGAAAATTATTTAATTGGGTACATGAAAAATAAGACCATAAGTTCTCACTTGCTTTGGTTATTAAACTCATAACCAACATACACACATGGCATGATATTCTTTCATATGAATGCATTCAAAATTCTAGACAGTTAGATGGTATAAGGCTCCTTTCCCTTACTACCCCATACCTCACTATAACCGATGGGATAACATTCACATAATTGCATCCAATATCACATGCAAACCAAGTTATGGTAATTAAAATATGGCTGAAGGGATTCTTACCCAATCCCCTTTCAACACTTACGCATCATTATAAACAAACCATTACTTACATGGTTGCCACAAAAATTTCTAATGTTACCTGATTAGTTGGTCCCTTACAAAGGATTACACAATCCTTCCACCAAACTCTTTATCATAGATTTGTTGCCCCAACATTTCTTCATAAGGCCATCGGTCACATGCAATAGTATCATCAACATCTTCAACCATGCTTCTATTGTCTTTGGTCCTACGACCATTTCCAGTAGCAATATTTATTTTCAACCACAATAATTGTCATTAGTGTCTCATTTCATATGTAAAACCTTACTACTTTTACCAATATGCAATATCATATGCATGCACAAACATATTAACATGCACTATGCAGTATCTATTAATATGCCCACTAGTGCATATTCGTTTCACCTATCTAATCTCTTGCATTTCCGACATTCCTATGCCAAAATTTCTGTACATAATTATAATTACATCAGTAAGAAAAGATTTAAGGAGTTATCCCTTTTCAATTCCTCATCATAGCATGGAATTCCTCTTCCACATCATAGCTACCCAATTTCATGGCTTCTTTGCCAAACACATAAGGGGTCATTAGCTATGATTTTTTCACCAAAAAGCAATTCAAGACATATACATATGTATAACATTTATACTTGCTACCCAAGCATGCAATTTTGATGCTATAAACATAAATAGTTTAAGGTGAGAAATTTCCCTCTTTATCAACATTGCCTTATGTAAATTATTTTCCAATTTATAGTGCAACCTTCTTATCATCCCTATGTAGCTTTCCTTGGTCATTACAACAACTCTCATTGCACTCTATTCACATTGCCTTGCTGTTCCAATTGATTTGAGCAATTCTGGCCAAGTCTAACTTGACCTTTCTGAGACTTCCTAGCACTTAACAACACTACAATTTATTCCATTCCAAATCCACATGGAGTCTTTTCAAGGTCCATTATATGTCCTTGTGACTCATTCAACCATGAGACCTGCTTTCCTTTACCATGGAAATATTTTCCACAATTATGAACCACACAATTGATTCACACATGGGAATGCCTCATTCCCTAATTAGCATCCTTTGCATGGCCACTGTGTCACTATCATGAGACACACGACAAGTCCACATACTAAAATGTCTTGCTCCATTAGTGACAACTTCTAGGTGAATGGAATTTCTTACCCATTCTCCTTACTTACTCATAATTTGTTGACTCATATCCTGCAACTTATTTTAGCATGCATGCACTTTCCCACAAGGATGATTCACCCATCACTTTTACAAGTTGCATGTCCTTCACCTACTGGCCTATTCCATACCTTGTTGATCATTCACTTATGGAATACAATATCCATATTCGATAATCAATATATCACATGGCTCTTCCTTGCAATTCAAATTGAACATTCTGAACACAAGGAATGCATTGTATACATTCTGGCTAAGAAACCATCAATTCCTATTAGCACCCATCTCCCATCATAAGGGTTTGTAAAATAAAATCTACACAAGTGTATTCTTGTCCATTCAACACGTTTTCCCACATGTTAACATGAATTACCATTATACTCTCAATTGAGTTTCTCAACTCATCAGTGGAATTGCCTTGTCACCAAGCATCCAACCAGGATTGATTCAATTCTTCACATTGCTAGCTAACAAGCAATTTTACCATGATCATTATCCCAAATGTGCCTCCACTTTATGGTGATAGCACCATTACCATGATATTGGTATCACACAATTTACTCACTTTGAGTTACTTTCATATCTAGTACTCCTGGACCCTCATATAAATCTTTTCCCAAAATTTTTGCTACTTTGGAGATCACCCACATTGAAAATTTCTTTCCCAATCAAGCCTAGAGGCTTTGCTCTACCTGCTATTTGAAACAAATGAAAACTTGTTTCAAAATAAGAACCTTCTATTCATTCTTATGTATTTTAGCCTCCTTAAATTCTTAAAAATACCAAAATAATTCCCATGCATTATGGGAACTACCCAAATTGAAAATTCCTGTCAAGTTACAAAAATATCTAAATCACCCCATTCATACTGTGCATAATTTGTAGGAATATCAAGCAATACTGAGACAGGGGCGTGAATCAGTATTACACTATTTCTCACATTTTATCACAATTAAAAACTGAATCAACAAAGAAGATAGAACACACAATTTTATCGTGGAATCCCAATTAGGAAAACCACCAATACTTTCTATTACTGCAAAAATTATATTTACAAGTAGTTTGCAAGCACCAACTTGTTGGATGCACCAACACCCAAATTCTCAGCTACAACTGAAGGATGCACCAACACCTAGATTCTCAACTACAACTGAAGGATGCACCAACACCTAGATTCTCAGCTACAAATGAAGGATGTACCGACAGCCTGTTTTGTCAGCTACAACTTACAAGATGCTACAACACCCTTAGTAGACTGCAACCTTCCCTAGCACTACCCTTCCGCCCTTTTCCATCTTTTTCAGATTTCTAGAACTTCTTTTCTTCAATTCCGTTTCTTCATTTTCATTGGTCTCTGTCTGATCTTTCTTCTTCTTTTATCTAGGCTGTTGAGACACATTCCTTCCAACTCACATGCTTGTTTATATATTATGCATCTTATTCTTCAATCGTTGCATCTCTTCAAACTAGGCTCGTGTCCTTTCATACTCACGCCTCTTCAAAAGTATTAACTCTGTTTTTAATTAAATATTTGTTTAATTAATTAATGAGTAATATATTTTATTTAATATATCTCTTGTGAGCATATCCAAGGGCTTGCGGGCACACCTAAGCCCCTATGAGAATTCCTAAACCCCTGCGGGCCATTCTTAAGCTTCCTGCGGGCATACTCTTCATGTGGGAATAGATTGTATGCCTTAAACGGGCATGTACACTTTCCTACGGTCATATGAGCCTACATGAACATACATCCTTATCCCTTGTGGGCATACTCCTTAGCCCTTGCGGGCATATCCAAATTCTCTGTAAAACATAGTTTTTTCTTCAACTTGGCAGTTTGATTTTTCATGCGTGTGACCTCCATATGGAAAAAGGAATCCATGAATGGATAAATACTTCAAAAAGGAACACGTTCATGTCAATTTATGAATTTATTGACACACACACATCATTTGGAGGACATTTGAAACTAGCCTTTTAAACTACCAGTTCAACACTTAGACAAAATCGTCAAACCCTAAGTCATCATGAAGGGATTTTTATTTTCATCAAATTGGAAGTATAATACATCCAATGGATATATGCCAACAAGGTGATTACATCAGACCAATTTCATCCTTTGAGACCTCTTTCTCTCTCCTCAACGGGCATTTTTTTGGAGTAGTGCAAATCAAGGTAGGGGGCACTTTTGGTAGATTGATAGCTTCACCTTCAGATACTTTTTGGACAAAATAATGATATGGTTGGACGCACCACTCAACAATATAGAGACACATACCCTCATAATAATTTAAACCATCAACTATAGGAAATGGAGGGCATTTTACAAAGGTTGCTTGGACCAAATTTCCAACACTTGCCATTTTCCATAATTTCTCCAAACTAACAAATCTCTATATAATTAGGTGAAATTTTAATAATGACATCATGAAGGTACTAGAAAATCATCAGGTGTATTTCCATCTTCATCAACCATGCCATATCATCATATCTTTTGTCATTAATGAACAATTTTGTCATCAATGACAATTATACTCAACATTCTCCCCCTTTGTCATTGATGACAACAACTAAAAAAAATTCTCTCTTTTTTTTTCTCTCCCCATTTTTGACATTAATGACAAATATTCTTAATTCCCCCCTTGTCACCATTTCTCCCCCTGTCACCTATGTCCCCTTTTTTGACAAGGTTACAATCTTCATTTTATTTTAATGAAGAGAGATAAATCCCAGTTTTTGCCTGAGATATGCAAATGGCTCTCTAGGAAGGGGTTTAGTAAAAATATCAGCTATTTGTTTTTTTGTGTCAACATACTCCAGTTTGACAATCTTTTGTGACACTTGCTCTCTTAAAAGGTGATATTTTATTAGAATATGTTTCGTTTTGGAGTGCATTGCATGATTTTTGGATATGTTAATGGCACTTGTATTGTCACAATATATAACTATGGGATCTTCATATTTTACAAGTAAATCTTCCAATGTTTGCTTCATCCAAATGAATTGTGTAATGCAACAACAATATACTCAGCTTGTGCTGTAGATAGTCAATTGGAAGACTACTTTTTGCTTAGCCATGATGACAAGCAGTTTCCTAAGTGAAATGCTGCTCCACTAGTGCTTTTTCTATAATCAATACTTCCTTCCCAATCTGCATCTGTGAATTCTTTTAGAGAAAAGTTATTATTCTTTCGCTACCATAGTCCATAATCCATAGTACCTATTAGATATCTGAGAATTCTTTTTACTGCAGCCACATGTGTTTCTTTTGGGGTTGACTGAAATCTGGAAACCAAACCTATAGCCTGCATTACATATGGTCTTGTAGCTGTTACATATAATAAGCTACCAATCATTGACCTGTAAATGGTATGATATACTTCTAAGGATTCATCATCTTTGCTTAATTTATAACTAGTAACCATAGGGGTACTAACAAGTTTGGATTCTTCCATTTTGAACTTTTTCAGCATCTCTTTGATATACTTAGTTTGAGAGATGAAGATCCCTTTTTCTGATTGAGATACTTGTAAACCTAGAAAGAATGTTAGTTCCCCCAACATTGACATTTCAAATTCCTTCTTCATTTCTGAAGCAAATTTTACAGTCAAAATTTGTAGATCACTTCCGAATATGATATCATCTACATACACTACAACGATGATCATATTTTTGTTTTCAAATTATTACAAATTACTGTTAGTAGCCCCTCTTTTATATCGTTGTTGTTTTAAATATTTGCCAAGTCTTGAAAACCATGCTCTTAGGGCTTGTTTAAGACCATAAAGTTCCTTCTTAAGTTTGCAAACATAATCTCTATTTTCTGTTAAGAGAAAACCTTTAGGCTGCTCTACATATACTTCTTCTTCAATTTCTCCATTAAGAAATGTTGATTTTACATCCATTTGATATACTTTGAAGTTCTTGTAGCATGCAAAGGCTAAGAAAATTCTAATGGCTTCAAGTCTTGCCACAGGTGCAAAGGTTTCTTCAAAGTCAACACCTTCTACTTGAGCATATCCCTTGCATACTAATCTGGACTTGTTCCTTATCACATGCCCATCCTCATTGAAATTGTTCTTAAAATCCATTTGGTCCCAATGATATTCATGTCCTTAGGTCTTGGGACAAGTTACCAAGTTTGTCTCTTTTCTGTTTGATCAAGTTCTTCATTCATAGCATTGATCCAATCCTCACTTTTTCAAGCTTATTTAAAGTTTTTAGGTTCTACTATCGAAAGTAGTGCTTGTTCTTTACCATAGAACAATCTTCTCCTTGTTTGAACTTTTGAATTTTTGTCACCAATAATTTTACTTTCAGGATGATTCTTTTGAACTCGTCTAGATGGTGTTTTTGTGTCTGATCTAGGGGAGTCTTCATTCTCTTCTTTTTCTTCTTCTTCCTCTTCAAGAATATCTTCTTCTTGTGAAATTTCTTCTTTTTATTCATCATCTATTTCATGACCAGTTTCTTCAATATCCACATTTTCTTGGATTTGTATCCTTCTTGGTTTAATGTCGTCTATAGTTACATTTGCACTTTCTATGATCTTGTGCAACTTTATATTATAACATATGTATGCTCTTTTGGTAGAAGAATATCCAAGAAATATGCCTTCATCTTTTCTAGAATCAAACTTCCCTAGATTATCATCATCTCTTTTTATGTAGCACTTACTCCCAAAAAATCTAACGTATTTAATTGTAGCTGGTCTTCCAACCCATAACTCATAAGGAGTTTTGTCTCTATTTACTCTGAGTTTTCCTCTGTTTTGTACATAGACAGTTATATATATTGCTTCTCTCTTATACCCATCATGAATTTTTGCTTCATTTAGCATAGTTCTAGCTGCTTCATGAACAATCCTATTTTTCCTCTCGGCCACTCCATTTTGTTGAGGAGTTCTGGGGGCTAAAAATTGTCTCTTGATTCCATGAGTTTCACAAAATCATTGAAGTCATTTAAGGTGAAATCACCACCATTATCTGATCTTAGACACTTAATCTTGAGATTTGCTTCATTTTCAACAAGTGCTTTGAAGGATTTGAACTTCATGAAAGCTTCTGATTTTTCTTTAAGAAATGCCACCCAAGTCATCCTAGAATAATCATCAATTAATAACATGAAGTAATATTCACCTTGGAGGATCTTAGTCCTTGTAGGCCCACAAAGATCAGTGTGAATTGTCTCTAATGGCTGAGAGGTTGTATGCTCTTTGGCCTTGTAGCTTGATCTTGTTTTCTTTCCATGAAGGTAGTGTCTACAAACATGGTTTGGTGGTTTTATGATCTTTGGTAAATTTCTTACAGCTCCCTTCTTATTAACTTTTACAAGATTTTCGAATTTCAAATGTCCCATCCTTCTATGCCATAGTAAAATTTCATCAATTTGACTCATATGACATTGTTCTTCATTTTCTAGAATATACACATTGCTTGGAGTTCTCACAACAGTCCCAATAATTTTTCCTGAATCCTTTTTTTTCTGATTTCACACTTTTTGGAATCAAATCTACATATGTGTCCTTGATCACATGTTTGTCTTACACCTAAAATATTTGATTTTAAATATTTTACAAGTAATACATTTTCAACTTTCATCTTGTCTTTAAGAGCCACTGTACCCTTCCCAATTATTTTAGAGGATAGGTTATCTCCAAAGGTGACTTTTCGTTTCTAATTTGTTTTTAGAGTTATAAATTTATATGGGTATCCTGTCATATGTTTTGAACATCCACTATCTATATTCCATATATTTTGTTTTATTGTTGCACATAGAGCTATTGAACATTTTAAATCTTCATTTTTCTTCGAAACCTTCTTTGTTAAAATTCAATATGCTAAGACAGAAAATAGCAGCATTACATTCCATTTCACAATAATAGCATATACAGGATCACTGAAGAAACAACAAGCATAGCATAAACACAAGAGACACAGATTTATCCTGGGAAACCCTCATGGGGTAGAAAACCCAGTAAAGCTTCCTCAATATAGATGACCAACAATATACAAAGATGCAAACCAAAGACATGATCTCCTCCTCCACCATAGCAGGCCTCTCCTCCACAAGTGTGCCTCTCTTAAGTGAGTGAGTGTATCAAATGAGGAACACACCTCCTCTATTTATACACTACTCTGACATATATTTTACACAAGTACATGTAAGCTCGTATTTAACCATTAGGTTAAATACCCTATTATAACTGACTGGGCCAACCCCCACATGGTGGGTCTAATAACCCTAGTTACCACAACTTCTCAGAGGAATAAGCATCTCTGGATACATAATAAAATCACCTCGGAGGGATGGAACATCTCCAGAATAAATAATGTATAAATATAATATTCTTAGAAGTTACAATATTCAACACTCCCCCTTAACGAGAAGGATATTATAACAACATCTGCAGGAGCAAGGACTCATTCATTACATCATCTATATATCATCGGAAGCTTTCTTCAATTCATCATCATTAGTAACTTGACTAGTTACTGGAACATCAACATCATCAGAGTTGATAGTACTCAATCATCAGCATCGTCATCACATGATCATTAGCATCATAATAAGCATCGTCATCATACGATCAGTAGCATCGTCATCACACGATCATTAGCATCGTCATCATACGATCAACAGCATCGTTATCACACGATCAGCAGCATCGTCATCATACGATCAGCAGCATCGTTATCATACGATCAGCAGCATCGTCATCACATGATCATTAGCATCGTCATCATACGATCAGCAGCATCGTTATCACACGATCAGTAGCATCATCATCATACGATCAGCAGCATCATTATCACACAATCAGCAGCATTGTCATCACATGATCAATCCAGTTCTCTTTAGGACCTATGTCCAAGGATGATGCAATCCAGTCATGTACCTTTTGAACCGGAGTCCAGGGACGATCCAGTCCTATCATGTACCTTTTGAACCGAAGTCCAGGGACGATCCAGTCCTATCATGTACCTTTTGAACCAAAGTCCAGGTACGATCCAGTCCTATCATGTACCTTTTGAACCAAAGTCCAGGGACGATCCAGTCCTATCATGTACCTTTTGAACCGAAGTCCAGGGACGATCCAGTCCTATCATGTACCTTTTGAACCGAAGTCCAAGGATGATCCAGTCTTATCATGTACCTTTTGAACCGAAGTCCAGGGACGATCCAATCCTAACATGTACCTTTTGAACCGAAGTCCAGGGACGATCCAGTCCTATCAATTCTCGGAGACCTCATGTCTACAGCTCAGTTCACAGGACCAAAGTCCAAGGATGATCCAATCCTTACCGTACATTTAGGACCGCGTCCAAGGATGACTTAATCCTCAACCGTACATTTAGGACCGCGTCCAAGGATGACTTAATCCTCCACCATACATTTAGGACCGCGTCCAAGGATGAATTAATCCTCCACCGTACATTTAGGACCACGTCCAAGGATGACTTAATCCTCCACCGTACATTTAGGACCACGTCCAAGGATGACTTAATCCTCCACCGTACATTTAGGACCACGTCCAAGGATGACTTAATCCTCCACCGTACATTTAGGACCACGTCCAAGGATGACTTAATCCTCAACCGTTCACCAAGGACTTCATTCTCGAAGACATATGTCTATGGCTCTTCTTTCGGACTGAAGTCCAGGGATGATCCAATCCCCTCACATGTTCACCAAGAACTTCATTCTTGAAGACATACGTCTATGGATCTTCTTTCGGACTGAAGTCCAGGGATGATCCAATCCCCTCACATGTTCACCAAGAACTTCATTCATGAAGACATACATCTACGACTCTTCTTTCGGACTGAAGTCCAGGGATGATCCAATCCCCTCACATGTTCACCAAGAACTTCATTCTCGAAGACATACGTCTACGGCTCTTCTTTCGGACTGAAGTCCAAGGATGATTCAATCCCCTCACATGTTCACCAAGAACTTCATCAAAACATGTGTCAATCATGTATCCTCATCATCAAAACATGTATAACAAAACATGTATCCTCATCATCAAAACATGTATAACAAAACATGTATCCTCATCATCAAAACATGCATAACATCTATCATCAAAAGCAAAAAATAAGATTCCTAAATCTAAATAATTCTAAGTAACTAGGTGCAGTAAATAGGTAACCTCATCATTGATGAGACAGACTCGTTATCAGATACTATGCTACTCCCCCTTTCGAGGAGGGTCCTTCTGGACTATACCAAGCTTGTCTCGAAAGTATTCAAACTTTACTCGAGACAGAGGTTTAGTCAAGATATCAGCAATCTGATCCTTAGTGCTTATATACTCGAGCTTGATAGCTCCTCTCTGCACCATATCTCGTATATAGAAGTATCAGATCTCTATATGTTTTTGACTTATCATGGAATACAAGATTTTCTATCTTGATGCAGTTTTGAATGTCACACATAATCATAGTGGAATCCATTTCTAAGTCAAACACTCCATATAATAGCTTCTGAAGCCACACTGCTTCACAGCTGGCAGAGCAGACAGCTATATATATACTGCTTCAGCAGTACTGAGAGCCACACTAGATTGTTTTTTGCTGAACCATGAGATCATGGCAGATTCAAGACTATAACATCCACCTGATGTACTCTTTCTGTCTGAGGCACTTCCTGCCCAATCAGAATCTGAGTAACCATGTAAACGAAGTTCATGACCTCCAAGATGATATAGACCAAAATCTAATGTACCTTTTAGGTACCTCACTACATGCTTTGTAGCTATTAAGTGATCCTTTCTAGGTTCTACTAGATACTGACTTAGGGTATTTGCAGCAAAGCATATATCTGGCCTAGTATTTGTTAAGTACATCAATGACCCAATGATTTGTCTATATAGGGTTAGGTCCACTAAATTCGATGAGTCATTAACTAATAAATTCAAGTTGGAGTCCATGGGAGTGGCCATGGCTTTATACTCCAACATATCAAATCTTTTTAGAAACTTCACAGCATACTTTCCTTGATTTAAAAGATTCCTTTTGGATCTTGCCATACTTCTAGACCTAAGAAGTAGTGCATTAATCCGAGATCTTTCATTTTCATTTCTGCAGCCATTTTCATGATCTGTTTCTCATTCCTTGTCAGAAAGAGATCATCGTCATACAATAATGGTATGATAGGTTCATCATCCACAACCTTAAGGTAAAGGTTAGGATCAGCTTTACTTCTGGTAAAGCCCAAGCTTTGTCATGAAGCTATCAATTGTCCATTATTCACACTCTGCATTGAGTGATCTTCTGCATATCTATCTGTGCCATCTCTCGTCAGATGGGTCTACTAATATGAGCCTCAAGATAATTCGAACTCTGTGGTGAGTTCCTTCTTGCATCCATGTCATATGTGTATAGAAGCCATATTCAACCTTGTAGCAAAGGTTGAGATCCACATCACCCATGATGATCATTAAGCTCATCAATTGACTACCAATCCTGGGTACCCATACAAAACTTGATTCACACTTCTTCTTTAATTACACCATTAAGAGAATGGTCTTATCTAGCCACTTGGAGAAAAACATCTCATCATGATTCTCTTCTAGCCACAAGCCTTCTATAGTGTGTTTGAATTGTAAATCTTTTGTTGAACATCCATTGCTTGTTCAGTGTTCATCATTCATCATGATCTTTCCTACAAATCAAAATTAAGTACATGATTAGTAAAACTTCATAATCATTAAATCATATTGACATGATAACCTATTATGCATACAGCTATCATTTACATAGTTATGCAACTATTTTGACCAATACTTTGGCACAACACTTTCCCATATCCTGTATGCATACAGTGGCTATCTATATGCCTTCCATCTCTACCAGAACATACTATCGAGAGTGTGCACAACTCTCAGCATGTCAGCAAAGAGGTTTCATTCTAGACAAGAAACAATGGAATGTTTGTCCAACTTACCAATCATATGCATATTAGTATCATGATCTATTCTAGGAATACAAATATGCATACAAGCAATATCATTTACTATTTCTAATAACAACTCAAATACTTATCTTTTATGTTTGTGTTGTTGCCTCCCGCTTGATCTTCTGTATGTCTTCTGAACTTCTATTCATTCTGTACCACTGTGCATGCTCAAGTGTGCACTAGTGTCATTCTCATGATCTCATACACAAACATACATTCATTAGTATATTCTCAATGTTATCAAAACATTATAGTTCTAAATAATCTTGAAAATGTATAGTCATGATTATAGATAATATTCAAGGTATCAGGGAAGTCTTCTTTTACTCATGCATATTCTTGTTTGATCTAGTTAGTTAAATCATCAACCAAGATAAGAGACATAATATGCATAAACCCTTGATTACTAACTTTATGAATAAGCATAACCAATCATACCAAGTATACTTATATAAGGGATCCTAACACAAGGTAAGATTCTAACTTGACATAGGAAAACATACCTGGATTAGTATACCTGCCTAAACAATCTCTTCATTGATTTAGAGATCCTGAGCTAGAACCTGCATGTCTCATAGGTTAAGCATAATATAAAAAAGTCATACATACCTTGTAAGTAGAACAAAGATTATGGATGAGTCTTTGTCTTCATGTTGTCATGGTCATGGAACTTGATTTGTCTTTTGTGATGTACCTGTATCTTGTTAGCAGACAACATCAACCTCACACAACACCATAATGCATTAGTACAATCATATAGCCCTAATTAATGAATGTCTTCGATCATTCACATGCATTCATATTGTTACTAGGGTGATAAGACAATTCTAACATTAATCAAGATTGTACTAATAAATAATATGAAGACAAACACATTATGAACTTAATCAAGAATCAGATTTCAAGACATACCTGAACCTCTTTAAGTCATACCTGTCGAGACTTCTTGTAGTCTTCTTATGTAAGGCCTTAGCCTCAACTCCCCCTGAAACTTGATCTGGAGCTTGATTAGGGTTTGCTAGAGAAACTCTAAAAATTCAATCTTTGAATTTCACACTTCTGAATGGATGGAAGGATGTGTCTTGCTGAGCTGATCAAACTAGCATAATTCAATTTTGAAATCTCCAAAATTTGACTCCTCAAAACTGCCTTCGAAACTTCTGGATCTTCTGGACAAGAACCCGAAATAGGGTTTGATGAAGCCCACCCTTCTGTCCAATCAAAAGGTTGGATCCAAGGCTCTAAACTGTTATTTTTCTGAGGAGTTTCCAGCCGTGGTTACAGACTTCAAAAATTCCAACTTTTGCTGAAGCCCTAATTTTCCATCTTTCTGATCAAAATCCTGAACTAGGGTTTGATCAATCCCGGTCTTCTACCCAACCAAAAAATTTGATATTGGTCTCTAAATTTCGATTTTCCTGAGTATCATTCAGCCGTGGACTCCGATTCCAAAAATTCTGACTTTCTCCGAAACCCTAAATTCCGGAAGCCATGAATGAATGTGCTCAAAAAATAATTCTGTTTTGACAGAAATATGTACATGATTGTTTCTGTTGTAGCTCTGAATTTTTCGATCCACAGGGTCTGAAAAAGTTTCCTGAGATAGCCTGGCCTGTTATCTTTCCATCCTGATAGGTCTAACCTCAATTGGAGTCTGTGAGAGAGGGTTATGTCAAGTGTCGCAACGTGACCTATTTATGGGATAAAACATGAGAGCGAACTTGTACGACATGCCACGTGTCACTGTTTGAACTTCGGCCTTTGAAAACTTTTTTGGATATATCTTGCCATGTTATCTTTCCATCTTGACAGGTCTGACCTCAATTGGACTCTCTGAGAGAGAGTTATGCCAAGTGTCGCAATGTGACCTGTTTATGGAATAAAACAGGAGATCGAACTTGTACGGCGTGCCACATGTCACTGGTTCAGTTTCGGCCTCTGCAAACGTTTTCTGAGATAGTACAGTCTATGTACTAGCTGTCACTTTTTATGAAATTTCATTTGGAGCTTCCTAGCCCAAGTTATGACCTTTTTTCCTAGGTCACCTGATTTTGACTGAGATCTGGAAGAGGCAGAAACCCTAACTTGTAATGATCATAACTCACAAAGTACAACGAATCTGAGGGTTCCCTTTGGACACAAGGTACCTGGGGATGTTATCTACGACCTGTAAACTTTTCAGATCCTGAAACTTTGCATAAATGGATTTATAGCGAAAGTTCCACAATGACTGGTTTTTGCTATATAAAACCCTAACCTTCAAATTGTCGCAAGAGAAGCAAGTGTCGTAAGTGCCATACATTGCCTTCCTTCAGGTTAGCTCTGATACCATGTTAAAATTCAATATGCTAAGATAGAAAATAGCAGCATTACATTCCATTTCACAATAATAGCATATACAGGATCACTGAAGAAATAACAAGCATAGCATAAACACAAGAGACACAGATTTATCCTGGGAAACCCTCATGGGGTAGAAAACCCAGTAAAGATTCCTCAATATAGATGACCAGCAATATACAAAGATGCAAACCAAAGACATGATCTCCTCCTCCACCATAGCAGACCTCTCCTCCACAAGTGCGCCTCTCTTAAGTGAGTGAGTGTATCAAATGAGGAACACACCTCCTCTATTTATACACTACTCTGACATATATTTTACACAAGTACATGTAGGCTCGTATTTAACCATTAGGTTAAATACCCTATTATAACTGACTGGGCCGACCCCCACATGGTGGGTCTAATAACCCTAGTTACCACAACTTCTCAGAGGAATAAACATCTCCGGATACATAATAAAATCACCTCGGAGGGATGGAACATCTCCGGAATAAATAATGTATAAATATAATATTCTTAGAAGTTACAATATTCAACATTCTTCTCTCCATTGTCTTGGGGTTTTGTGGTATCATTCTTCATAGGTATCACCAGTTTACAATTTCTAGCTATATGTCCTAGATTACCACATTTGTAGCATTCTATACTATAACTCTGAAGAGGAGCAAAAGAGTTGTAGTTTCTTCCTTTTGGATTACTTCTAGTGCCATTATTCTTATACAACAATGATTGTGATGTAAGGCCTTTCCTAATAGGAACATTTATTTTACAATTTCTAGCTATATGTCCAAAATTGTTACAGTCATAAAAATTTCCCAAAAAGAGTTGTTGATGTTTACTTGGCACATTATCTGTCCTACTTTGAGAGTGAGCAAATTTTTTATTGTATTCTTTTACATCTAGTTTCATAAGTGCATCAGCATAACTCATTTTATTTCCTTCTTTATTCATGAAGGATAATTGTTCTGACGTCTTTCCTTTGTCATAACCTAGTCCAGTTTTATTGTTGCATGATCTTTGACAACTTAGGATGTCATCTAGAACTTTTGAGATGCCCTTAAATCTTGATTGAAAGGACTCTTCATAGGTCTTCTTTCTAAACATGCTTAATTCAGCTTCGAGTTTTTCTAATTTTTCTTCTTGTTCCTTGAACTTCTGTTCTAGATACTCTTTTTCTTCACAGGTTTTTTGAAGCTGATTTTTTAAGTTAATAATAAATCCTTCTAATTCTTCAACAACACTTGTAAGTTCTATTCTGAAATATGCTACACATTCTTCATCTTCTTTATGTTCTACTCCCACAAATATAACTTCTGCTTCTTCATATTCACTGGACTCACTGTCATCCATGGAATAAAAGGTCTTCTTTTTGTTTTCTTAAAAAACTTTTTTTCTTGAAGTTATCAGAGCACTCATTTTCTTCTTCTTGTTCGGGATAAGGAAATTTGTTATCAAAGTGACCAATTCCGCCACAGTTAAAACATTTCAAAGGCAAATTCCCTTTGAATTTACCAGTACCTCTCTTAATATTTTTAACTAGAAGTGCTCCTTCATCATCAAACTCTTTTGCTTGATATTTTGTTTTAGATTTCTTATCTATTTTTTATGCTTTAAAAGATGCTTCCTTCTTTTGAGAATTGTCTTGCCCAATCGTCATTTCATAAGCTATAAGAATTCCATATAGCTCATCCATGGTGAGTTTGTCAAAATTTTCTCTATCTTCTAGTGTGGAAATCTTTGAAGTGATCTTAGTACTTTTTCAACTATTTCATTTTCTTCCAGTTCTTCTCCTAGCCCTTGAATTGCATTCACAATTTCATCAATTCTCTCAAAGTATTATGAAATGTTTTCTTCTTCCTTCATTTTTAGACTTTCAAATTGGGTTTTAAAAGTCTGGAGTTTTTCCCTTTTTAACTTGGTGTCTCCTTCATAGATGGTTTGCAATTTGTCCCAAATTTCATTTGTTGTCTTACATTTCATTACTTTGGAAAAGGTTGTTTTGGATAATCCTGCTAAGATTGTATTAACATCTTTGGCATCGCTTCCAAACTTTTTAATTCCTTCAAGATCTGTAGGAGGGTCTTTGGGATATGTGTACCCTGTTTCTATACACATCCAAACCTCCAACCCAAGAAAAATTATATAGCTTCTCATCTTGATGCTCTAGAAAACATAATCTTCTCCATTGAATAAAAGAACCTTGAAGGACACTTTTACTGGTTGTTCCATAGTGATAAAATATTTCTCTTCAAGTGTTTAAAATTTTAACGAAGTTCCCGATCTGATACCAATTGTTGGAATATCAAGTAATACTGGGGGGGGGTGAATCAATATTACACTATTTCTCAAATTTTATCACAATTAAATACTAAATCAACAAAGAAGATAGAACACACAATTTTATCACGGAAGCCCAATTGGGAAAACCAGCAAGACTTTCTATTACTGTAAAAATTATATTTACAAGTAGTTTGTAAGCACCAACTTGTTGGATACACCAACACCCAAATTCTCAGCGACAACTGAAGGATGCACCAACACTCAAATTCTCAGCTACAACTGAAGGATGCACCAACACCTAGATTCTCAACTACAACTGAAGGATGCACCAACACCTAGATTCTCAGCTACAAATGAAGGATGTACCGACAGCCTGTTTTGTCAGCTACAACTTACAAGATGCTACAACACCCTTAGTAGACTGCAACCTTCCCTAGCACTACCCTTCCACCCTTTTCCGTCTTTTTCATATTTCTAGAACTTCTTTTCTTCAATTCTGTTTCTTCATTTTCATTGGTCTCTGTCTGATATTTATTCTTCTTTTATCTGGGTTGTTGAGACACCTTCCTTCCAACTCACATCCTTGTTTATATACTATGCATCTTATTATTCAATAGTTGCATCTCTTCGAACTAGGATCATGTCTTTTCATACTCACGCCTCTTCAAAAAGACTAACTATGTTTTCAATTAAATCTATGTTTTATTAATTAATGAATAATATATTTTATTTAATATATCTCTTGTGAGCATATCCAAGGGCCTGTAGGCACGCCTAATCCCCTGCGGGAATTCCTAAGCCCTTGCAGGCATTCCTAAGCCCCCGCGGGCCATTCTTAAGCTTCCTACAGGTATTCCTAAGCCCCTGCGGCCCATTCTTAAGCTTCCTACGGGAATTCCTAAGCCCCCGCGGGAATACTTTTCTTGTGGGCATAGCTTTGTGATGAACCTGCAATAATTATTTAATGCAAATACACGAGATATCAGAAATAATAGAACTCATAATCACTTTTATATTGATCACGGGCCACTTCGAGGGGGCAACCTCCTTTGAGCAAGCTCAATACAATTAACTTCACGATGCCTTCATAAGCCTCAACACACACTTATATACTAAGTTTAGGCACCAATACCATGGGTCAATACTATGTTTCAATAAAAACCATGGGCTAATACAAACCATGGGCTAAGTCTAGGCACCAATACTATGAGTCAAAACCATGGGCCAGTACAAACTATGGATCAACAAAACTATGGCCGACTTACAAAGAATATGCGCCAACAACAATAACACAAACTATGGATCAACAAATAATATGGGACGACTTACAAAGCATATGCGTCCAACAACAATATACTAACAAAGTAAAGACATGGGTTCTTAACATCCCCTCTCCCGTAGAAAAAGCTTTGTCCTGAAAGCTTTAGATGTGGAAATTGATGCAGAATCTGAAGGAGTGGGTCCCCTGTAGCATCCTCGGGTTGCATTCCGAGCCACTGGCGCCTTTGGAGTTTCAGGGAGCATTGCATGGAAGGCTGTAGACGAAGAAGAACCATATAAGCGATGTGAAAAGTGCGCTCAAAACAAGGCTGATCAGCTTGTTGTTTCAGTCGAATTCTTGTCATGTGAAAGTTGTCCTGCAGAATGAGAAGAAGCTGATCACGGTTTCGAAGAATTGAGTCAATTTCCTGAACTGGGGAGCTGCTGAAGGTGTATGGAAGAAGAACTGGTGGTGCCTATCCAGAGACTGCTTCATATGGTGTCCTTTGAGATGTGGTACTATACCACTGGAGCGCTTCTAGGAAATCCATAGAAATAGTTGTCCAAATCTATGGAGGGATGGGCAAGGGTTCGAGCAGTCCCGAAAGGAGGGTCGTTTCACCCTTGTTGACCCGGAAAGTATCACAGTCAACCACCATCTGTTGAATTGTCCTTTTAAGTCCCTACCAAAAGAAGTTACATTGTTCATAGTCATATGTTTTGAGGAACCCATAGTGTCCTACTGATGAAGAAGCATGGAGTTCATAGAAGATAGCCCCGTTGAACAAATTGCAACCAATTTGGAACAAGCAAAGAAATAGCTGTAAGAGAAACTGGGTCATCAAATGTGCGAGGAGGAGCATCTTCCACCATATTGTCCTTACCCTTTTGGTAAGTGGTCGCATAGTCATAACCCATGAGTTGGATAACCCATTTCAAGTGTGTTGGGGAGGAGACCCGTTGTTCCAGGAAAGTTTCTATACTCTGGAGATCAGTCTTGATGTAGAAATAATTCCCCAATAGGGATGGCTGCCACTTCTGTACTATATGCAAAATAGCCATCATGTCCTGCTGAGATGTATATGCGGCTAAATGCTTACCGGAAAGGTCTCGTGAAGGCGGCAAGCCCACTAGTGCAACAAAGACACCTGCATATCTATCCAAGGAAGTAGTGAAGACCATTGGTGGGTGCATCTGAAGGGAATGGAGATGAGCAATGACACCGTGTGAATTCTTCTTAAGGATCTTTTCCAGGAAATGTGAACTGATGATGCGGAGAAACCCTGGTTGTAAGCCCATAATGTTGTGTTGTGTCCCATTGGCTGAAAACTGCATCCAAAGTTCAGCAAAATCCCATAAGATGGGGCCAAGTGTGCGTAACCATTTAACACCCAAAACCACATCACATCCACCTAAGGACAAGGAAAACATGTCAGAGTGTAGGTTATAATATTCCATAGAGATACGCACATTGTGACACTCCCCTTGCAAGATAAGGTGCCCCCATTGGAAACCATGACTTCAAAGTTGGAGCAAGGATGGAAAAAACAATCAGCCTGTTTGACAATTCGAGGGTCAATGAAGTTATGAGTGCTACCAGAATCAATGAGTATGGTAAGAGGGAGCTTCTTGAAGTATCCCCTGACTCGCATTGTTTGTGGGGTGGTAACACCGGTTGCAGCATGGAGAGAGATCTCGGGTGGGTTGTCCTGAGATGGGGTGTCAATAGGCAGGTGTTAAATGTCAACCTGATCATCTACTGTATCTGGAGATTCTTCACCAAGTTCAGAGGCAGGCAAAGAATCCACATCCAAGAGATAGAGCTTTTGTTGAACACATCTATGTCCCCGAGTGAATTTCTCATCACAATTATAACAAAGCCCTTTTTCTCGGTGTGCTTACATCTCTGTTTCAGACAAATGCTTGATAGGAGTTGGTCGAGGAGCAGGCGTGATGGGAGGTTGTTGGGAACCCATATTTCTGAAGGGAACAAAGGTGGTTTTGGAGTGTTGCTGAGCTGCGATCTTGTACTCTGCAACCTTAGCCAACCCTAGGACTTCCATCATTGTGTTGGGACAGAACATTTTGACCTCTGAGCGGATTTCATCCTTGAGACCACTGATAAAACAACTCCTGTAGAATTCATCAGATAATCCTTCTGTGTGATTGGCCAGTTTCTCAAATTCTGTCTGATACTCTCTCACTGTGCCAATTTGGTGAAGTTTAGTGAGTGCTCCTATGAAGTCATCAAAAACACTAGGACCAAATCATGGCAAAAGGAGTTGGCAAAAATCTGTCCAATTTGGCTCGGGATGAGCTTTGATGTACCAACGGTATCATTGAAGGGCTTCCTGTTCCAAATGAAAGAATGCAAGTGGAACTTTTTGGACATCAAAAGTATTGTTAGGATATTTAGACACTTAGGAGTTAGTTAAGATCAACTTGTGTAATATATCCATTAGGGATAGTGTGTTTCTTTAGTATGCATTAGTATGCATTTGTAAATATTTAATCCGACGGTCACGATATGTTCCCGACATAGAGTGATCCGACGGCTCAACTTCTCTTAGATCAAACCTAACCTTGATCCATGGCTTAACACCCGATTGGTCCATGATCTCTATTTAAAGAGCATGGAGGGTCATTGTTTAGTTGATCGATTATGAGAAGCTCATTTGTAACTTTCTTTCTTTGCATAATAAATTGTCCCGTAGAAGCTATTTGGCCAGGGCCGTGGAGTGTTTCCCTTAAGAGGGTTTAAACCACGTCAAAAAATTGGTGTGTTGATCTGTGATCTGTTTGTGTGAAGTGGTTGCTCTTAGTGTTCGGTGCTTTGGTAGTACCCTGTGTACCCAAACATGGTATCAGAGCTTTTATGAAGTGCCGCTTCCGGTTATGATCTAGATCTTGAACTGTTGTTGCCGAAACTCGAAAGGGTTTCTAGTTCTGTTATTTTTGTGCATTTCTGGGCTGTGGGAGGTGTTCCATTGCGTCCGAAGTGTCGTTTCCATTGGGAAATAGTTTTCGTTTGATCGAAAACGGTTCCTGGTTGCTCCAGAAACGCGTATTTCATCAGATCTGAAGGTATAATGTTACAGTGACGCATTTTTTTATTTTTCTGTTTTTAAAAGAAAAAAATCTCTCATATTTCATCATTTTTTTACTGTTAGATTTTTTTTGGGTTCAGATTGTTGCTTTCCCGTCTGCGTATTCTCTTTGTCATGCACCTTGAGCGATCTCGGCAAATTAGAAATAGAAAGGGAAAGGGTTTTTCTCGGCTGCGTATGCTCTTTACCGTGCACCTTGCGTGATCTCGGCAAATCAGAAACAGAGCGAAAACGTAGACTTTTCGGGCAAGATAACAAGATCTAACTCCACAAGTGTGAAAACGTTTTTTTTTTATTTCGATTTGTGGTTTGTTTTGCAGGAAAAAGGGCAAGCACGCAAACCGAGCAAAAAAAAAAAAAGGCCCCCTTCCTCATTCTCATATTTTACATACATTTTAATCTAGTTCACTTGGTTCAAAGTTGCTTTATTCCTTAATAGGTCTTGAGTTCAAGTCTTAGGAAGTTACTTTAAAAAAAAAAGTGCATACAATTTCTATTTTCAAGTTATTTTATTGTAAAAGTGCATCTCACTTAAATAATAAAAAAAATAAAAATACAAGTGAGTCACTTAAGTTTTTTTTATTGTTGCACTATTTAAAAGTAATGTCATTGTAAAAGTGAAATCACTTATTTTACAAAAGTGGTTCACTTAAAGCAACTTTCTTGTAAAGTGATTGTCAAAAGGTTCATCTTGGGAAGAGGGGTGTTCTTTTTTTTTGCTGGACATTCTCTAGCTGCCATGTCACTATTGGGGACATCTTTAACAGTTTCTTTGTTCAAGCATAACTTCATCATACAGAGTCAATTTTCAGTGCCGTTTTTTTTTAAACCGCCTATTTTTTCGAGCTCTTCACATCTAGACTATTGTTTTCTACTTTTATAGCCATTAATTTACAAATATGGCCACCCCTTGTGATATTCTACTTAACAGTTCCAACTATTTCTCATGGAAATCTCGTATGGAGGATGTTCTACGAAGTAGGGGACTTTTTAGAATTACCACAGGGAAAGAAAAAGAACCCACTGATGATGATAAGAAAATAAAATGGGCAAATAGATGTGATGAAGCTCGTGGATTGATTGGGATGTCAATCTCTACTGATTTGCGATTCCACATATCTGGAATTGATGAACCTAATGCTGCTTGGGACAAGCTGGAATCTGTGTTTAGTAAACACAATGAAATTCGAGGTCACCAACTCGAAAATGAGTTGATTTATTTAAATCCAAGTGACTTTTCATGCATTCAAGATTATTTATCTAAGTACAAAACTCTTAAACTCTTATGTGCAGAATGTAAGATTGAGAGGGAAGACAAACAATGCATTTATCATATTCTTTCCAAACTTGGACCTGCATATTCTGTTTTTGTATCTACATTTTACTCCATGAAAGCATCCTTGAATGCAGCTAGCTATCAAGAGCCTAGTCTTGAATCCTTTTTTGATTCCTTGATTAGAGAACAAGATAAACTCATTCATCTTGGAATAATCAACAATGCAGATACATCTGTGAAAGCCTTATTGTCCCAACATAAAGAAAAGTCCAAACCTCCTAAGAAACACACTATCCCTAATGGATATATTACACAAGTTGATCTTAAATAACTCCTAAGTGTCTAAATATCCTAACATCCCCCCTTAAGAACAACTTGGGATAGGATTGAAGGATCTAAGCCAAAAGGAAAGAAGACTGAGCGTCATTGCAACTATTGCGAGAAAGATAATCATGATGAATCTAAGTGTTTCAAGAAGATGGCAGCCTTGGAAGCAGCAATGAAGAAGCACCATATCAGCCTAGATTCGCCTTCATAATCTGCCTCTCATGGACATGCACTTTGTGCTTCTGGTTATTCTTATAATGCATCTTCTTCTTCTACTTCAAATGAATGGCTCATTGATTCTGGAGCATCTTATCATATGGCTAAGGATCAAGCCATCTTTTCTACTATGCATGAATGTAACACCAAACAAATATTTGTTGGTGATGATAGATCTCTAAGTGTTGTAGGAGCTGGAACAGTTCCAGTAGATAATGGTCATTTTAGTGATGTACTATGTGTTCCAAGAATTTCCTGCAATTTGTTATCAGTCTATCAGATCACTCATTCTGGTGAAAGTAAAACTGTGACCTTTACACCTCACCAAGTTGTAATCAAGGGTTTTAAAGATTCTCAACAGGTCCTAGCTACCGGAATTGTTGATGATATTACCAGGTTGTACAAGTTTAACAACTTTGGGTCATCACCTTTCCCTTCAGTTTTTGTTGCTCATAGTGATAACTTGAGCAAACTTTGGCATGAGTGATTTGGTCACTTAAATTATCGCTCATTGCAACAACTATGTAAAGAAAATATGGTGACAGGTCTTCCGATGTTATCTTGCAGAGATGGTGTTTGTTCCGGTTGTGTACTCGGAAAACATCATTGGGACAGTTTTGACAAACGTGCCTCTTGGCACGCCTCGGTTCCCTTGGAGCTTGTGCATAGTGACTTGTGTGGTCCTCTTCCATCTGCTTCCTTTTCTGGTTTCAAATATTTCTTAACTTTCATTGATGATTACACCAGATGCACTTGGGTTTATTTCCTAAAACTTAAGAGTGAAGTATTTAACATTTTCTTGGCCTACAAGGCCCTTGTTGAAAAACAATTTGGTCATCAAATTATTAAGTTAAGATTTGACAATGGAGGAGAATATGTTAACAAACAGTTCACTACTTTCTGCACTGAACAAGGCATCCAACAACAACACACTGTTCCATATACACCACAACAAAATGGTGTAGCTGAGCGGAAGAACCGCACTTTAAAAGAAATGGCTAACTGTATGATCCAATCTAAGGGACTAAGTCTTCAATTTTGGGCTGAAGCCATAAATTGTGCAAATTACATAGTTAATCGCACCCCCACAAAAGCATTACAAGGTATAACACCAGAAGAAGCATGGAGTAAAACTAAACCTGATGTAAGTCAATTTCGTGTGTTTGGTAGTGAAGCATGGGCTCACATTCCGGATGACAAACGAAAAGCATTGCAGCCTAAAAGTGAAAAGTGCATATTTGTTGGATATTCTGAAGATGTAAAAGGTTATAGACTTCTTCAACCACATTCTCATGATATAATCATTAGAAGAGATGTTAAATTTGATGAAAATCTCTTGGCCTGCGAGCCTAACTCGGCGATTGTGCCATCTTTGGCCTGTGAGCCTGATTTGGCGTTTGTGCCTTCTTCTTCTTCTTCCAACTTCCTTGATAGGTTTCCAACTCCAGTTTCTGATAATGATAGTGAGGATGAAAATACACCTCCGCCTGCTCATGTTCCTCCAGTTGCACCAGCACAAGTGCTTCCTCGATGGGTTCGTTCAACATGTGAAGCAGTTGGTGATCTTGTCGGTGAACCTAGAGATCAACGTCGAACACGTTCTCAGTTTCAGTGAACCTCTTCTCTTTTGGCTCAAGTTTCCGAGAATCATGATCCAGAAACTTTTGCAGAAGCTTCAAGAAATCCAGATTGGGATGTAGCCATGGATGAAGAATATCGTTCCTTAATGGAGAATGATACTTGGGATCTTGTACCTCTTCCAAAAGGAATAAAACTTGTCAGATGTAAATGGGTCTACAGAACTAAGTATGCATCAGATGGAAGTGTTGAAAGACTTAAGGCAAGGTTAGTTGCCAAAGGTTTTTCCCAAGTTGAAGGGATTGACTACAATGAAACCTTTGCTCCCATCGCAAAAATAACTCCATCCACCTTGTTCTTTCCCTTGCAGCCTTACACAACTGGGAAGTCCATCAAATGGATGTCAAGTCTGCCTTCTTACATGGTGATTTACAGGAGGAAATTTACATGGAACAACCTCCTGACTATGTTCAGAATAACTCTAGCCTTGTCTGCCGCCTTAAGAAATCCGTATATGGCCTTAAGCAAGCTCCTAGAGCTTGGTATGCCAAAATGGATAACTTTCTCCTTGACACTGGTTTTTCTAGGTGCCATTCTGACCCCAATGTCTATACCAAGAAAGTAGGAAACCATCTCATCATACTTTTTCTATATGTTGATGACCTTATTCTTACTGGTAGTGACCCTAAGCTTATAACCCATGTGAAATCCAGTCTTAAACAAAATTTTGAAATGTCAGACTTAGGACATTTGCATTATTTTCTTGGTCTCCAAGTCCTGCAAACCAAAGAAGAAATCTTTCTTTCTCAGTCTAAGTATGCTTGTGACTTTCTTCGTCACTTTCACATGGAAGATTGTACACCAGCCCCTTCTCCCTTCCAGTCTGGAGTCAAACTTTCTGCCACTTGTACTTCACCTAAAGTCGATGCTACCTTATATCGTCAGCTTGTTGGTAGTCTCTTATACTTGACTCATTCTCGTCTTGACCTTTCCTTTGCCATTGGTCATGTTTCCCGTTATATGCAGACACCTCATGAAAGTCACTGGAAAGCAGCTAAAAGAATACTTCGATATATTCGAGGTACAGTTCAGTTTGGGATTCATTACAATCCAGGGGGGAAACCTTTGTTGGTTGGTTTGACTGATTCTGATTGGGCCGGAGATCCTGATGATCGAAAGTCTATTGCAGGTTATGTTTTCAGTCTGGGATCTGGACCTATTACTTGGGCTTGTAAGAAACAACAAGCTCTTGCTCTTTCTTCAGCAGAGGCAGAATATCGAGCAGCAGTTAATGCCAATCAGGAAGCTTTATGGCTTCGACAGATCCTTTCAGAGTTTGGATTCGAGCAGCAGTAGCCTACTCCACTTTGGTGCAACAATCAAAGTGCCATCAAGCTTGCCAAAGATCCAGTTCTACATCAACGTAGAAAACACATTGAGCTACATATGCACTTCATCAAAAATCTTGTTCATGATCGTGTTCTTGAAGTGCTCTTTTGCCCTACAGATGATCAACTTGCAAACATCTTCACCAAGTCTCTTACAGAAGCAAAGTTTTCTAAACTTCGATCTATGTTAGGAGTTCAGGAACTTGTCATTAAGGGGGGATAGGCTCTAATGCCTCATTCCTTCTCCTAATAGTGTCACTTTTGTAAATCCTTCAATCCTATCCCAGGTTGTTCTTAAGGGGGGATGTTAGGATATTTAGACACTTAGGAGTTAGTTAAGATCAACTTGTGTAATATATCCGTTAGGGATAGTGTGTTTCTTTAGTATGCATTAGTATGCATTTGTAAATACTTAATCCGACGGTCACGATATGTTCTCGACATAGAGTGATCCGACGGCTCAACTTCTCTTAGATCAAACCTAACCTTGATCCATGGCTTAACACCCGATTGGTCCATGATCTCTATTTAAAGAGCATGGAGGGTCATTGTTTAGTTGATCGATTATTAGAAGCTCATTTGTAACTTTCTTTCTTTGCATAATAAATTGTCCTGTAGAAGCTATTTGGCTGGGGCCGTGGAGTGTTTCCCTCAAGAGGGTTTAAACCACGTCAAAACATCGGTGTGTTGATCTATGATCTGTTTGTGTGAAGTGGTTGTTCTTGGTGTTCGGTCCTTTGGTAGTACCCTATGTACCCAAACAAGTATTATGCAGACTAAAATATTGTTCTACTTGGTATATCCATCTAGTCGGATCAGTACCATTGAAGCGAGGAAAATCAAGCTTCGGCCCACGAAAATTGCTGGAAGAAGAGAACCCGTTGGCTGCAAAAGATTCTGGCTGTCGGTTATTGTTCATGGCTGAATGCTGAAGATGGAGGCTGAGAAATTTTTCATTCAGATCTTGGAGTTTGGTTTGGATGGCTACAAGTGCTTCCTCCATGGTGTGTGCTCTTGCATGGGTGACAACCATAACCAGCGTTTTTTTTTTTTTTTTTGGAATGGGTAGAAAAACAAAAACATAAGCTGATTTAGTAAAGGGAAATTTGGATTGGGGAAAAAATCTGATGGGTAGTTGGGGTTTGACTATATTTTGTACATTGTCGAATAGACAGGGAAGCAAAAAATGAGGATTTCAGAAGCGGGGTGAAAGAATGGAAAAATTTGGCAAAGGGGGACAAAGAAGCAGAATTCAAAAATGAATTCTGTGGTAAAATTTGAAGGTGATTGGGTGAAATTTGAGGAAGTTATGGCAAACCCTAAAAATAGACAAATGTGGGATTTCGGGCTTTGGGAAGTGGAATTGGGGATAGGGTCCTTAGGAATGAAATATGCAGAATGGGATTACAAGGGTTCCCTAGAAGTTTCAAGGGAAACGGAGTGAAAACAAAGGGAGCTACGACTCGGAAGGGATCTGAAACAGATAGATCTGCAACGGCCCGAAAGCGAGCGGAAACAGAAGGATCTAAAACGGCACTGAATGGATTGAAAATGGATGGATATGGAACGACTTTCAGAATGGATCTGAATGGCTGGATCTGAAACAACGCAGCAGTGATCGACAACAGTTCAGCTGAAAATAGATATGGACCCCAGGTATGTGCGGCTTCCTAATAGTTCAGGGGTTTCACTCGGCCACCAATGCTGTCTAACGACTTGCGTATTGGGGCAGTACCCCTCACTCAATGGCTCAGGTAAAACTGATAACTGATTTGCCACAAACGACAGCTCTTGGTTTACCTCACGGGTGGGAACTAGTCAATCAGGTAAGGGTCGTTGCCCTTTTTGCTGGCAGGTCCTTTCAATGGGCCAGCTACTTCGGGGTTCCTATGGTACTCCTCACAATGAGTTTTAGGGATTATACCCAAGTACTTCCCACAGTTAAGCGGATAGGGATTATTCCCAAATCCTAACCTGCAATAGATGCGAAAAAAAAAAAAATTTAGCAGAAATTTCACCCAACGAACCCAAGAAAGTGCTCTGATACCAAATGTGATGAGCCTGCAATAATTAATCAATGCAAATACACGAGATATCATAAATAATAGAACTCAGAATCACTTTTATATTAATCACGGGCCACTTCGAGGGGGAAACCTCCTTTGAGCAAGCTCAATACAATTAACTTCACGGTGCCCTCATAGGCCTCAACACACACTTATATACTAAGTCTAGGCACCAATACCATGGGTCAATACTATGTGTCGATACAAACCATGGGCTAAGTATAGGCGCCAATACTATGATTCAAAACCATGGGCCAGTACAAACTATGGATCAACAAAACTATGGCTGACTTACAAAGCATATGCGCCAACAACAATAACACAAACTATGGATCAACAAATACTACGGGACGACTTACAAAGCATATGCGTCCAACAACAATATACTAACAAAGTAAAGACATGGGTTCCTAACAAGCTTTTATTCTTTACATGGGAAAGTACACTTGCCTACAGGCATATCATCCTACGGGAACATACATCCTTAACCCTTGCAGGCATACTCCTTCCCTTGTAGGCATATCCAGATTTTGTGTAAAACAAAGTTTTTTCTTCAACTTGGGAGTTTGATTTTTCGCGTGTGTGCCCTCCATATGGAAAACTGAAGCCATGAATGGATAACTACTTCAACAAGGAACACGTTCATGTCAATTGATGAATTTCTTGACATACACACATAATTTGGTGGAAATTTGAAACTAGCCTTTTAAACTACCAGTTCAACACTTAGACAAAATTGTCAAACCCTAAGTCATCATGAAGGGATTTTTATTTTCATCAAATTGGAAGTATAAGACATCCAATGGATAGAGGACAACAAGGTGATTCAATTAGACCAATTTCATCCTTTGAGACCTCTTCTCTCTCCTCGGTGGGCATTTTTATGGAGTAGTGCAAATCAAGCTAGGATGCACTTTTGGCAGATTGATATCTTCACCTTCATAGACTTTTTGGAAAAACTAATGATATGGTTGGATGCACCACTCAACAATATAGAGACCCATACCCTCAAAATAATTTAAACCATCAACTATAGGAAATGGCAGGAAGTGGTTTCCCGAAATCACTTTTGCAAGCCTGAATGCACGAGAGGATGACACCTAGATGGGGCAGTTTTCCTTCAAGGTCACAAAAATTAATTAATTCTCGTAAACCTTTGTGATCTTGAAGCACTATCGACTGTCAATCTACATCTCTTCTCAATCGTCATATCTTCTCCAACTTCACACTCCATCACTTACAGTCACTTGTGCATGCGGATCTGATGTGGCTGGTCCACATCACACCTTTTTACCACGCACCTCCTCCATGTCAGATCTCTTTCCCACATGGATCCTCCACGTCACCCTACCACCTGGCACCGATGGGGCCCAACTAAATTTTTTCCCAATTTTTAAAATTTCATGTTTATGCAAAGTTTCAATTGGACAATAAGTGCATTATTTCAAAATTACTACTGGCCCCTCACCTATCTCTTAACAGAACTTGATTTCTCCAGAACCATTTCTAATTATTGCGTGTAATTTTTTATTTTTGGCCCATACAACTCCAGTATTGCAACCAGACGCTCTGATACCACTCAGTAACGTCCCCTTCACCCAATCTGACCATCGGGAGGGGACATTAACTAAATTCAGGCTCTCCAATTTCACCCCAAATCCATAATATGAATTTCAACATATAAAATGTGTGCAAAAATGTAAATAACATACATAACGGAATTAAACTCTATCCACACACATATAGCATGCCAATACAAGAATAAACATTACAAGCATCAAATAAAAACATTTCAGATTTATATGAATGAGAATAATTATCTTTATCCAACGTAGATCCAAGAAAATGGCTGTGTAAGAGAGATTTCCCACCCAACCATAGGCACTTTGTCCTGCATATACGCTTTTTTATGAGAGGCCACCCCCAAGTCGGGCTATGAGGCCACCAGGGCGAAGGAAACACCTACAGGATTCTCTCTGTCTACCCACAACCCGTTCTGCTCTCTATTCTTAGCCAAATTCTCATACATATCTCTACAGGGGTGTCACTCAACCCTCACAGCCTTGGCTTCCACGATACTTTCCCCAGACAACACCCTTATAGCTCAGGCATCTCCTTCACCAATCCACGGTTCTTTTGGTAAATCCATCTTGCTTGGTGCTTCTAGTGTGTGCATAAAACAAGTCCAGTATGATATGTGCTGCTATAGAACCAACTGTAGCTTCAATTCATGGTTTCTCAAGCACCTACAAGCACCATAAATCAATGGGTAAGGGTTCCTAGCTTGCCCAACCTCTCTTCTCACCTACAACTATCAATTTTCCCTTCCAAATCTATAGCACTCTCTCCAAATTCGAATTTATGGGTTAGAAACAACCTGGTATTTTCATGGACAACAATGGAGAGCTCTAGCATAGTGTAGACCCGCATGAGAGTATGAGAGAATGAGGGTTGACTCCAAGCGATATGAGAAAATGGTGAAAAGATAACAGTAGAAGAAACAACTCCTGGCAGTTGTAGACTGACTTCTGTCATGACAAAACTGTCACAAAAGTGCCTTCATCCCCATGTTGCAATAACTACATGAGGTGACTTTTCCCACCAACCTCACACATGCATTCAATTATTGGAGAATAGTAAAAAAGGGAGACAATTGGCTTACTCAAATCACATGACAAAATTTGGGTGAGTTCTAAGTTTGAAACTTGGCAGCAAGGATTTAGTCTCCCATAGACCCCCTTTGTTAATTTTAAACTAATTTGACTAACAAGATCACTGAAAGAAACATAATCACAAGATAGACAAATATTTTACCCTGGGAAACCCTCATGGGGTAGAAAACCCAGCAAATATTTCCTCAATAAGATGATCAACCAAAATACAAGATGTGCTCTAAGACTTGACCTCCTTCTCTACCTCCTATGTAGACCTCGCAAACACAAGTGCGCTACTTTCTGAGCTGAGAAAATGTGAGATAAGTGAGGAGCAATCTCCTCTACTTATACTAGTTCTCGACTGACTAATTCCCTTATGGGGCCGACCTCTCCTAGTGAAGTCTAATAACCCCTAATTAATTAACTCAGGGTCGACCCCGACATGGTGGGTCTAATAACCCTGGTTACCGCAATCCATCGGAGGAATAAACATCTCCAGATACATAATAGAATTACCTTGGAGGGATGAAACATCTCCGGAATAATAAAGTACAAATATAATATTCTTAGAAGTTACAATATTCAACACTCCCCCTTAACGAGAAGGATATTATAACAACATCTGCAGGAGCAAGGAGTCATCGAATACATCATACATGATACATCTATAAATCATTAGAAGATTTCTTCAATACATCATCATTAGTAACTCAACCAGTTACTGGAACATCAACATCATCGTCATCGTCATCGCACGATCATCAGCATCGTCATCACATGATCATCAACATCATCATCACACGATCATCAGCATCATCATCATACGATCATCAGCATCGTCATCACACGATCATCAGCATCGTCATCACACAATCATCATCGTCGTCATCATACGATCATCAGCATCGTCATCACACGATCATCAGCATCGTCATCACACGATCATCAGCATCATCATCACATGATCATCATCATCGTACTCTGCAATACAGACGATCATATTACAGGATGATCAATCCCACTCCCTTTAGGACATAGGTCCATGGATGATACAATCCAGATCAAGTTCCAGGATGATCAATCCTTATCACTTTAAGACAAGTCTCATGTCTAGGGACAATGCAATCCCATCAAGTGCATTTTGAACCAAGAGTCCAGGGACGATATAGTCCTATCATCAGTTCTCGAAGACAAATGTCTATAGATCAATTCTGGGACCAAAGTCCGGGGAAGATACAATCCCCTACCTATTCATTTAGGACTTCATTCTCGGAGACCCAATCTACAGCTCAATTCTGGGACCGAAGTCCAGGGAAGATACAATCCCCTACCTGTTCATTCAGGACTTCATTCTCAAAGACCCAGTCTATGGCTCAATTTTGGGACCGAAGTCCAGGGAAGATACAATCCCCACCCTATTCATTCAGGACTTCATTCTCGGAGACATCTTGTCTACGAATCAATTCTGGGACCAAAGTCCAGGGAAGATACAATCCCCACCCTGTTCATTCAGGACTTCATTCTCAGAGACATCTGTCTACGGATCAATTCTGGGACTAAAGTCTGGGGAAGATACAATCCCCACCTGTCCACTCAGGACTTCATTTTTGGATACATCTGTCTATAGATCAATTTTGGGACCGAAGTCCGGGGAAGATACAATCCCCACTTATCCACTCAGGACTTCATTTTTGGAGACATCTGTCTACGGATCAATTCTAGGACCGAAGTCCGGGGAAGATACAATTCCCACCTGTCCACTCAGGACTTCATTTTCGGATACATCTGTCTATAGATCCTTTTAGAACATATGTTCAAGGATGATGCAATCCCCACAATATCCTCATCAACCCAAGTATCATTAGTACATCATCAGTACAAGTACATATATTATCAATACGAGTGTCCTCATCAATACAAGTATCCTCATCAACACAAGTATCATTAGTACATCATCAGTACAAGTACATATATCATCAATACGAGTGTCCTAATCAATACATGTATACACATCATCAATACAAGTATCCTCATCAATACATGTATACATATCATCAATACAAGTATCCTCATCAATACATGTATACATATCATCAATACAAGTATCCTCATCAATATAAGTGCATATATCATAAATATTCTAAGTATCCTAAGTATAAATATTCTAAGTATAAGTATCCTAAATATAAGTAATCTAAGCATACATATAAATATATAGGTATAATAAACAGGTATCCTCATCATCGACCTTGCTGTCAATGAGGGCAACATCATCATCAGTGACTATATCACTCCCCCTTTCGAGGAGGGTCCTTTTGAACTACACCAAGCTTGTCTCGGAAATACTCAAATTTCACTTGAGACAGAGGTTTGGTCAATATATCAGCAATTTGTTCCTCAGTTCTCACATACTCGAGCTTAATAGCTCCTCTCTGTACCATATCTCGTATATAGAAATATCGGATCTCTATGTGTTTTGACTTATCGTGGAATACTGGATTTTATGTCATCTTAATACAACTTTGATTGTCACACGTGATCACATTGGGATTCATTTCTAAGTCAAACACTCCAGATAATAGTTTCCGAAGCCACACTGCTTCACAACTAGCAGAGCAGGAAGCTATATATTCTGCTTCAGCAGTACTGAGAGCCACACTAGATTGTTTCTTGCTGAACCATGAGATCATGGCAGATCCAAGACCATAACATCCACCTAATGTACTCTTTATGTCTGAAACACTTCTTGCCCAATCAGAATCTGAGTAACCATGTAATGTGAGTTCATAACTTCCAAGATAATATAGACCAAAATCTAATGTACCCTTTAGATACCTCATTACATGCTTTGCAGCTATTAAGTGAACCTTTCTAGGTTCTACTAGATACTGAGTCAGGGTATTTACAGCAAAGCATATATCTGGTCTGGTATTTGTTAAATACATCAATGACCCAATGATTTGTCTATATAGAGTTATATCCACTAATTCTGATGAGTCATTAACTAATAACTTCAAGTTGGAGTCCATGGCAGTGGCCATGGCTTTACACTCCAACATATCGAATCTTTTTAGAATCCCCACAGCATACTTACCTTGATTTAGAAAGATTCCTTTTGGTTCTTGCCATACTTCTAGACCTATGAAGTAGTGCATTAATCCGAGATCTTTCATCTCGAATTTTGAAGAAAGCTTCTTCTTGCATTCGATAATTTGATTCTCATTTCCTGTTAGAAATAGATCATCTACATACAATAGTAATATAACAGGTTCATCATCCATAACTTTGAGGTAAAGATTAGGATCAGATTTACTCTTGGTAAATCCCATGCTTGTTAAGAAACTGTCAATCCTTCCTTACCAAGCTCTGGGAGCTTGCTTCAATCCATACAAAGCCTTTTTCAGCTTGCATACATGTGTTCTTCCATCTTTAACCTCAAATCATTGTGGTTGTTCTATGTACACTTCTTCTTCAATCACACCATTCAGGAAGGCTGTCTTAACATCCATCTGGTGTAATTTCCACTTCATCATAGATGCAAGTGCCATGATAGTTCTAATTGAAGTGTACCTAGCAACTGGTGCAAATGTTTCTTCATAGTCAATTCCCTCTTTCTGAGAGAATCCTCTGGCTACAAATCTTGCCTTATATTTTTCAATGCTACCATCTGCAGCATGTTTTATCTTGAATATCCATTTGGAAGAAACCACGCTTTTATCTTTTGGTTTGGGAACTATATCCCAAACATCATTTTTCATTATTGACTGGTATTCTTCTGTCATTGCTTCTACCCACTCTTTTTTCTGAGATGCCTCTTCATAGCTAGTAGGTTGTTGATCCACAATATCACACATCAAGGCCACATAGTTGGATACTTGCTTTGGTTTCTTTCTTTCTCTAGTGGAGCCTTCAAGAGCTCCATATTTTTCAGCTCCTTGAATAATGTCTCTAGCCCATGCTGGCCTTCTTTTTCTAGATAAATTTGTAATGGGGGGTTCTTGTGGTTCTAGCATGTCATGGTCCTCTAGTGCATCATCTTCAGGGATGGGTACAGCTTCTGTGATTCTAGGAGGTGTATCTTCTTCATAGATTTCTTCAAGTTGGCACTTCCTAGATTTCTTGAGAGCTGCTTCTTCATCAAATGTTACATCTCTACTTATTTCCATATGATGAAAACCAGGCATGTAAATTCTGAAAGCTTTGGATGATTCACAATATCCAACAAATATTCCCTTCTTACCAGAGGGATCCAACTTGGTTCTCTTTTCTTTTGGAATGTGAATGTACATTGGACATCCAAATATTTTGAGATGGCTTACCTCAGGCTTCTTTCCTGTGAATACTTCTTCTGGAGTCTTGAATTCAAGAGCACTATGGGATAGTCTATTTTGTACACAGACTGCTATCGTAGCTGCTTCATCCCATAGATACATGGGTAGATCTTGGTCATGTATCATAGTTTTTACAACTTCCATGATGGTTCTATTCTTTCTTTCAGCAACCCCATTTTGTTGGGGATTGTAGGGAGTGGTTAGTTCCCTCTTGATTCCAACTTCCTTACAAAAGTCTTCAAAGTCCTTTGAAGTATATTCTCCGCCATTATCTGTTCTGAGAATCTTGATTTTCGTTTCTGAGTGATTTTCTATTAAGGCCTTGAACTCTTTGAATTTCCCAAATACTTCATTCTTTCCTTTTAGAAAGTACATCCAAGTCTTCCTTGAATAATCATCAATGAATGTGAGATAGTATTCAAACCCACTTAGGGATGTGGTGGGCATTGGTCCACATACATCTGAATGTATTAACTCCAAAATGTTCTTAGTCTTTCTTTCACTCTTTGGAAAAGGGTTCTTGACATTCTTCCCTTTTTCACATCCTTTGCATGAGCCATTATGATCAATCTTCAAGTCTAGTAGTCCTATAACTACCTTGCTTACATAGGGTAGGGCTTTGTAGTTAATGTGAGCTAGTATTCTATGCCATAGCTCACTGGGGCTAGAGGTTTCATGAGCAAGGGAAACTTCTGGATGTCCCTTAAGCTTGTAGAGGCCTCCTTCTTCTTCACCAATGACAATTGCATCTTCAATTGATTTTCCTTTGCGCCACATAAGTACTTGTCCATCTATGAAAGCAACTCTAAAACCTTTCTTATCTAGTGCTGAGATAGAGAGTAGGTTCTTCTTCAAACCTGGTACATATAAAATTTCTTTCATCTTCAATGGTGTTCCAGAATCAAGCTTGTAGCTTGCTTCACCAATTCCCTTGATGAGATATTGATAATCATCTCCTAGAGATACCTTTTGTGGAGAAGAATTTTCTTCAAGTCTTGAGAGAGTTTTATTTTGACCTGTCATGTTCTTTGAAGCACCACTATCAATGAGCCATGTATCTTCTCCAGGAGACACAGATCCAGAGAGTGCAGAAAATAGGACATATTCTTATGGATCTTCTTTCTTTACTTTAGATCTTTTCCTTCGAGGCCATTCCTCTTCTTCTTCTTCTTCTTCTTCTTCTTCTTCTTCTTCTTCTTCACTATCATCTTCTGCCATATGTGCATGATGTCTTTTGTGAACAAACTTCTTCTTCTTTTCTGGTAAAGTACAGTTTCTAGCATAGTGTCCTAGTTTAAGACAATTGAAACATTGGACTATGGAGAGGTCTCTTTCTGAGTTTGTTCCTCCTTTCCTTTTGAATCTATAAGAGGGTTGAGACTTCTTGTGGTCCACTTTCTTGAAGTGACCCTTTCTTCCTCTTTTGGTGTGTGTAGCCGAGGCTTGGTCATCCTCCTTGAGAAGGGATTCTCTGTTGGCTACCCTAGCCTCTTCTTGAACACAATCCTCCCATACTACATCAAACTTCATACTTTCTTTTCTGGCACACATAGTTTGTATAAATGACTCCCAAGGTCTAGTGAGACCATTTAGAGCAGTCATCACAAGTTCATCTTCATCAAGAGTATCTCCAATGGCATCTAGTTGTTCCTTGATTTGTGAAACCCTTGAGAAGTAGTCTTGAATGGATTCTCCTTTATGCATCTTGATACTCTTCAACTAAGTTCTTAGGTTCATCTTCCTATTTATGTTCTTTCCTTCATACATTCTTCCTAGGGCATCATACATTTCCTTCAGAGTCTTCTTGGAAGCCACTTGGGGAATCAAGTGGTATTTAATAGAATCAGCTATGATTCTCTTTGCCCTAATCAAATCCTTCCTATGCTTCTCTTTGGATTCATCTTCTTCAGGTTCTGCAACTTCATCCTTGATATATTGAGCAAGATCATTCTCTTCAAGAATGAGACCAATTCTGTATTTCCATGCCCGAAAATTATCTATATCTTCTAGCTTGTCTTCAAGCTTAGTGCTTGGAGCCATCTTCTCTTGGGGGAGTCCAAGAGATAAGAGATAGAGTAGTACTTACCAGGAGACTTTAACTTTTCACTTTTCCGGATCTGCCATAGAATTTCTGGTTTATCGCTCTTTTGGTAAAACTAGGGTTTGACTTTCCCGGAGTTCTACCCAACCAAAAACCTCGATCCAGGGCTCAAAAGATAGATCTTTAGAAGGGCTATTCAGCCATGCAACCAGAATCCAAAAATACTTACTTTTGTAGAAACCCTAATTTTGGGAGAGAGAGAGAGAAATATAACTTCACCTTGTGAAAGATGTTCTATTAAAGCTAGCTCCGATACCATGTTAAGTTTAAACTAATTTGACTAGCAAGATCACTGAAAGAAACATAATCACAAGATAGACAAAGATTTTACCCTGGGAAACCCTCATGGGGTAGAAAACCCAGCAAAGCTTTCCTCAATAAGATGATCAACCAAAATACAAGATGTGCTCTAAGACTTGACCTCCTTCTCTACCTCCTATGTAGACCTCTCAAACACAAGTGCGCTACTTTCTGAGCTGAGCAAGTGCGAGATAAGTGAGGAGCAATCTCCTCTACTTATACTAGTTCCCGATTGACTAATTCCCTTATGGGGCCGACCTCTCC
This sequence comes from Larix kaempferi, assembly GCA_027924585.1. Taxonomy (NCBI): domain Eukaryota; kingdom Viridiplantae; phylum Streptophyta; class Pinopsida; order Pinales; family Pinaceae; genus Larix; species Larix kaempferi. The sequence continues at coordinate 7,181,924 of BSBM01000035.1, forward strand.
TAGTGAAGTCTAATAACCCCTAATTAATTAACTCAGGGCCGATCCCCACATGGTGGGTCTAATAACCCTGGTTACCACAATCCATCGGAGGAATAAACATCTCCTGATACATAATAGAATTACCTCGGAGGGATGAAACATCTCCGGAATAATAAAGTACAAATATAATATTCTTAGAAGTTACAATATTCAACACCCTTTCCTCTTCCCCTCTGATAGAATCATAGCCCCTTTGGTGCTCTTTACACAACCATTCTTGGACCATTTTATTATTTATGCACATAATATTTACATACATTTTGAGTTAGCATGACAAGCAACTATACATTCCAAATAAAGTATATACATCATACATTCCTATCCATTCACTAGTTGGGCCTTGGACTTGAGCTCTGCACTAGGAATTTGTACTAGCATGTTTACATCATTTACATAATTCGATTAAATACATTACAAGGGTCAAACTGGGGGTATTACATTGCTACTGCATTTTTAGCTTTATTTTGCATCTGCAGAGTTCATTTATATTGTATATATGAAACCATGTCGGTGTTTTCAATCAAGATGTGTTAGTATTTATCTCTAAAAACTATGTAAATAGGATCTCAAATGCACAAGTTACCTATGAAAGAATTAAACTGCCTCTAAGGTATTCATTTTCTAGGTCATTAGCTCCAAGAACCAGACATGATAGTGGTAATGACAAGTTCAGGACACTCAAGACTAGCTTTGGGGATATTTGAGATACAACCACATAATATCAATAGAGAAATTGATGGTGGAAAGCTTCACATGTATTCTTAAAGCAACTCAAAGATCTGAAAATATGGTTTTCTTTCATACGTGTGGATAGCTATCAGGAAATTTGAAGACAACAAAAAAATCCTATGTGCTATTTGGCCCGACCATCTAGATGTTTTCAGTTTCTAATTTCCTCTCTCTCACAACACTGTCCATCACAAGAATTTTCAAAAGCATAGCATGAGTGTCAATTATATTCTGGAAACTAAAGGATGTTTAACTGACCAAGTTTTCTCTCAATCTCCCATATTACAATGAGCATAAATTTTATACCTAAAAATTGGCACCCTACAACCATTGTATTCATTGGAGAACTCTTAAATTCCCCTACACACCTCACCGAGATAGGCTCCAAAAGTGGAAATTATGAAATTTGACTTGTAGAATAAGATGTCCCTAAAATTAGGTATTTGGAAACTCAATACCTCATAATCATATGAACTTAATATTCCCTTTTTACCGAATCCAAGCCATGTGAGATGAGAACCTGAGATTAAAGGTAGTCGACTTGACACAATTTCTAAATTACAAACATAAATAACCATATAGGAACACATTTCGAAACAAGAACCATGAAAACATTAGTTTAGATTTTTTCCTCATTCTAAAAATAGTTTTACTTATATTTTAGGGATTCTTGGGTGGGAAATTAGAGAACCACCCAAAAATCTACAGAAAGCACCCCAAATATTGTTAAGGGGATTTACAAGAGAGAACCATCCAAAAAATGCTCTAAATTGTTTCTAGAAATCCCAAACATAAATGGGATCCCCCTCCCCCCTTCCCCATATTATGTCATGTGTTGGACATAAATGTTTTGGCCCATTAGATTGGGCAGAGCCGCCGGGTTCGCTTTTATATTCACAAAAGCAAAGAGAAATCATTGACCTCCAAAGCATTGCGACACCACCAGATTCAGTTTAATGGAGCAAACAAAATATGAAAAGTTGTTCACTTAATAGAATTTGTAAAGCAACCCATGGGCTAATAGTTCAGGTCATGTTAAGCAACACTGTAGACTAGCGTTAGAATAATACTTAAATTTATGAAGAACATGTGTCCAAGATTCCAATAATGTATTCCCTTTGAGTAAAACCTAAAATTGAACAAATAGCTTTGTTTAACCCATATTTGAGTAAAAGCACATAAATTGAGAAAATTAGTGGGTACCTCCTAATGAATGTAAAGTTCAGCCAAAATATCCATTATCTACTTAATGTCTTTCCTTTTTCTATTGGGATCTGATACATTCTATATGAGGGATGAAGAGTAACATAATTCATGAGTATGATAAGTTTGAATTTTTTCTTGGTAAAATTCCAAGGTTTATAAATCCATGCGACTTATAGTCAACATGTAGTGACCAAAACCATAGAAGTTTCAACAAAATATATTCATATCTTCCAAAATTTATGAAATCAGTGAAAATTGGTTGTCTCTCCAAGTTAATGAACATTCCAACTATGAAACCATCACATAATAAGATATATAGTTCATTTCCTTGTGTAAATCACAAGAGACATTAATCCAAGAACAAACAACTAGGATTTCTCATCTCTATCTAGAAAATGCAAGCAGCAAAGTTGGGACGATCATACATCATTAGAAAATATATTTGTGCAACATATGACACAAAGGAAATGATGAGAAACACGAAATAGAATTGGATGTGAATATAAAATAGACTACTAGTTTAAACCATAGTAGCATAATTCAACCATATTGGACTTTTGTGTACGAAAAATTTGTAATTCATTGAATATTTGATGTAGGTGTAATATGAATACATGACAATTAAATTTTGAAAATCAATTTAAAAAATCAAATTTTAATTATTTAAACACTATAAAATATAAATACTATTCAATTTCATAATTCCTAACCATTAGTCCTTCTCCAGTAAATATGTTTTTACTTTCTTATTAAAATAATTATTAATAACTAAATGTTGGCTCTCACAATATTTTTGTTTTAAATTGTAATTTATGGTATATTCTTGTATATTTGATTAAAATTATTATATATAAGAATTCTAATTTCGTATTTTATTCGCATTGGATTTTTTAGTTACGTATTTTTTCGTTTCAAATTGTATTCATATCTGTATTCGTACTCGAATTATGCTACTATGGTTTAAACCACTCCTTTTCAAGCTTCTGTGTAAATATAATCAGGAGAATCAACTTCATATGCTCACCTGAGCCTTCAATGTTTCTTTTGTTTGTGTGCCAACATTAACAGTGTCTTCTAATACCTATGTGTTTCAACATTTGAGAGAGATTAAAACAGATTATAGGATACTAATACATATACACAAACATGAAACATGTAATGAGTGGTAAAACCATTCTAGTCAGACATGCTACTTTTTTCTCAAGGAAATATGAAAATGATTTCCTCATTGAAAATAGTCAGTTATTGGAAAGACTTACTTTTTTTTACCGTTCTATTGTTTGATTGGTCTCATCCATCATTTTTGTTCCACATTCAACCCGTTCTTGAGTAGTCATTGCTAAAACCAACATAAATCTATGATTTTTGTAATGTTGGAAAGTATATATGGAATGGAAACATATTTTCTTACATTATTTTATCCCTCTAAGCCTGGTGCCAAATGCAGATCCGATCCTTCTAAGATATTCATATGCTTGGATCATTCCAGAAACCTCAAAGAATTTATTTCTAGGTTAGGTTTTGTAATAGAGATGAATCCAATGATGGATCCCATCACCTGTGTCATTTATTATGAAACTTCACACAATAAAAAAATGGAACAAACAAAAAATTAACAAACCAAAAAAGGAAATGAATATTTAGAAAATAGCTCTAAACTTTAGAAGGAACCCAATATTCCCATGTGACTATTATAATGTATTCTAATATTGCTCTAAAGTCCAAACTTGCAATTTTTAACTTTATTATTTATTAAAATCTAGAATGTATAAACTGTGCTAATATGTGTGTATATATATTGAAAGTGTGAAATTTTGTAACACAGCAGATCATTGAGCCTGGGAAAATCTCACAGTGAAAAAATTAGCAAGGAAGAAGAATTGCAGTGAAATATAGCAAGAATTGAGCAGTAAAATCAAACATGCAAAAAAAATCAAATGTGCATAAAAATTGGTGTCATATTCCATTAATCCAGTATAGTAAAATAATAAAGTACAATTGAGAGAATTCGATTATCCTGGAGGAATTCGAATCCATTTCAGTCTAGCATAGGAATTGTCCCCACTACATTGCTCCGATGGTGCCAAACTCAACTAAATGTCAGTGAAATGAAGCTATTATCAGTTAACTGATCATGAAGGGAAGATTTGTGAATTTTTCATGCAAATCAGGTTAGAGAGGGTGCATTAGTTGAAAATCAGTGGCAATCGGAGCTCAAACCCCCCACTACAGTCGTGAACTCAGGTGCACTGAACCATATCATTGAGTTAGCTCCTAAAATGTAGGGAACTAACTCTGCATAGCCTAAATTCATGCATGGAGGGTGCATCAGGTGGCTACTGAGGCCTATATGACAACTGAACACCACTAGGGGGTCAATAAAATCATCCAATACTAGGAAAAGGGAAATAATACTAAGGTGGATAAAGGTTGGAGTATTAATTATCTTAACATCCCCCCTTATTCCAAACTTATAAAACCTAGCCCCTGGTAACTGAGAGCAAAGGTCACCCAAAAAATAAAAAACAATTGTTGATGAAACTAAGGAAATGGGGAAAACCTCATGGGAGAACCCCCCCCCCTAAAAAATGAACAACTAGGAACTCAAGTAGCCTTCACACCAAGTAGATATCTAAGATAGGAAAATATCTTATGAGTAAAATACTTTGTAAAGATGTCTGCAGTTTTCTCCTTTGTAGGATAGTAATGCAGGTGCTGGATCTAGATCTAGATCTACTCCTCTAATGTACCTCCCACTGTTTCGAAGCTGCAGTCACCAAAACAAGTCTGACATAATCCATTCTTGCTACTGGCGTGAATGTCTCATTGTAGTCCAAGCCATGAAATTGTGAGTGCCCCTTGGAAACCAACCGAGCTTTGTACTTGGTTGTGTATCCATCATAAGCAAGATTTGTTTTGTAGATCCCCTTGCATTGGATTAGCTTTCTCCCTGGGGAAAGAGAGACAAGATCCCATGTCTCATTGTTCTACAGTGACTCATATTATTCATCCATGGAATCCTGCCAGCTTGGATCATGGAAAGCCTATTTGAAATATTGTGGATCAGACCCCGCCATCATTTAGCACCTCTTTGGGAGAAGTGGATCTGCATGACATAGTGCAAGGTTTGCATATTCAAACTGAGATTCGGTTCTTCTATGGTCAGATGGATCCCTGACTACATTCCCAAAAGCTACAAGGAAATATTTGTGAGCCCATTTTGGTCTTGGATTGGGAGCAGATGTTGAATATGGATATGGATCTGCTTGAAATTCATACTCAACATCAAGATCTGATTCAACTTGGTCCTAATCTTCAGAATCTGAATCTAGATCATCAAAAGAGACATCATTCTTATCTTTATCAGGTGCAAATGGAGTAGGCAAAGAATATGGAAAAAGAGAGAGAATTCATATGCCTTTGCGGCATGGTTTACAACACCTTTCACTATTACCTTCCCAAATGATATCTCTGCAATCTCAACTATGTCAGTTCCAAAAAAAAAAATCTTCGGTGAACCTGTGTGTGTCATCTAATAAACATATAACAAGTTTGCTACCAAAGAAGGCACATACATAACATTTTTTAACTTTCCATGCTCCAGTTGTATTTTTCCCTTCCCTTGAGTAGATATACGTGAATCATTTCCCATGTGAATATTTGGACCATCAGTGATATCTAGAGAGGAAAAAGACTCTCTGGATGAAACCACGTGGTTGGAGGATCCATAATCTATGAGGAAGGCTTGTGATTGTGAGAATCCAGCCTTCAGTGCATGGCATCTCTCATGATCATATGTCTCGCTTCCAAAATCAGACTCCCTTGCACATTCTGGGAGGGAAATGTTGTTTTGTTCAAGAAGTTTGGTCATTTGATCTATCTTCTTCTTCATGCAAGAACTCTCTAGATGGTTTCCTTTCTTGCAGTAGGAACACTTGGCCTTCTCAAACCTATTTTTCTTATCCTTCTTGGATCTGGAGGATCCTTCTGATGGATTAGGATTCTCCTTTGGTTTGGATTCAAATTGCTTCTTTTCATTTCCCTTATACTTCCCTTTAGCATTCACATTTTTGGACTCCCCATCCATAAGAGCCTGATTCTTGGAGGCTTTCATGGCTCACATTTGAATTAGTTTGTCTTGTTCTTGGATCAGGGATTTTGTGAATGCATCTAAAGAAGGCATTTTCCAATTAGGGATTGACAATATCTTGGAGTGGAAGGTAAACAAAAAATAATGAAAATTTAGGGCCAAGATTGCTTAGTATGGATAGCACTAGCTGCTCATCCTTCTTGTCAATTCCACATTGTTTTCACTGCATAACCAAGGACTTGAACTTTGAAAAGAACTGTTGTATGGTTTCAAAATTGTTGGGTTGAAGAGAAATTAATTCATTCTCCAAAAATGTGGCCTCTTAGCTCATCTTACTTACCAAAGAGAGTTTTAAGCTTCTTCCAAACCTCGCTTGGAGTTTTCAATCCATCAAGATGGAAGAGAAAGTGTCTAGAGATGTGAATACACATAAAACCAAAAGCGTCATCTAACTTGTTCAGGTACTTTGCTTTCTCAATAGCTTCCTGAGGTTTGACCTCCTTTCCCATTGTGAACCTGTACAAACTCTTGTTACGCAAGACTATATGCATATCTTCCCTCCAATCCAGATAATTGAAGTGTGTCAGGATTCTTTGTGTCAAAGGAGCATTCGAATTCTTCATCTATAGCTACTAGAGCAAATGCAAACTGATATTGTTGCTACTGTTGCACTAACAAATTCACAAAAACCTGCAAAAAAATCTCATAATGAAGATAAACCAGCTCATATGAGCTCTGATACCATGTGAAATTTTGTAACAAAACAAATCATTGAGCCTGGGAAAATCTTAGAGTGAAAGAATTAGCAAGGAAGAAGAATTGCAGTGAAATCTAACAAGATTTGAGCAGTAAAATCAAACATGAAAAGGAACTCAAATGTGCATAAAAATTATGTCATATTCCATTAATATGTATATTAAAAGAATATAGTACAATTTATAGAATTTGATTATCCAAGAGGAATTCAAATCCATGTCAGTCTTGTCCCCACTATAGTGCTCTGATGGTGCCAAACTCAATTGAATATCAATGAAGTGAAGCTACTGTCAGTTAACTGATCATGAAGGGTGCATCAAAGAGTTTTTCATGCAAATTAGACTATATAGGGCATATTAGTTGAAAATCAATGGCAATTGGAGCTCAAACCCCCCATTACAGTCATGAACTCAGGTGGATTGAACCAAATCATTGAGTTAGCTCCTAAAATGTAGGGAACTGATTCTACATGGCCTAAATTCATGCATGGAGGGCGCATCAGGTGGCTAATGAGGCCTATATGACAAATGAACACCACTAGGGGGTCAACAACATCATCCAATACTAGGAAAAGAGAAATAATACTAAGGTAGACAAAGGTTGGAGTATTAATTATCCTAACAGAAAGTACCCAAATCCCAATATTTCATGTGTTGTCACTAGTGCACCCATTTTACATCCACACATGCTCCCACACTTGTGCTAATCAATCTATCAGAAAGTGCAACAAGTTCGTGCAAATAAACATAATATATTGATCTTCAATGCCACACCAAACTCTCAACAGTGCACACAATTCCACAAAATTAACTACACATGACTTTAAAAACATGCTTGTAGTTATCTCAAGGATAGGGATAACTATATTTAAAGAATCCATTAGCAGATAACCTTCTACATCTGAAGGATTACTTGGAACCATCTTTCAAAAAAATAAAATTAGCTAGATTATATCACATAAGAAGCTAGTGCAATATTTGGAAGGTGGTGATGCTAATAAACATAGGAATGACACAAAAGCAATGTTCTTTCAGTGGTTTAAAACAGTAATAATCATTTCATTGATGAAACATACACTATCTTCACTAGCCAATGATTGATATTTCCATAACACCCCATCACTTCCACTATACATTTAAAAACAAAATCCTGCTTAAGGGCCTAACAGTGAAAACCTGAGATGGAAAAAGAATAAGATATGATCATGAGAAAATTAGGAAGCATGATGACTTGCAACTAATAGAAAGAAAGTTCCTGACCAATACTACAGGCATCAAAACAGACTTGCCTTTGAATGTAGTTATACTTACCAATGATTGTATGACAACAACTAATCTCCCCATCTTCACCTCAGGCATAAAGATAGAAGATATTTAGGCATACAATGGAAGAGTATTGTTGCTATTTATCCATTCTCAGGCTATATTTCAGTTTGTGTCCTATGTGTAACCTGTGTTGGTAGCGTGTACTTGTAACCAACAAAGGAAAGTGCATGTGAGACTTACATATGTTTTATTTTGTGGGAAGATTATTTTATTATTTATAGAAGTGTGTTGCATCACATCCTTCTTCCAATCCTTGGACCTTTTTATAACTTATGATAAAAGTGTATTAATTAGTAGTCAAAGATTAGAAAAGTTTAATCTCCTAGCCTGATATGGAATCTTGGGTGATTGCAAAGGAGTATTCCAATTCTCAACCTCAAAATATAAAATATCATCAACATACCTTAAAAGAACATCAACAAAACCAACAAACTTTAGAAACTCTACAAAAAAATCTATAGTAGCTAACCAAAAGGATTAGCAATGTTTAGTACTGCTGGAACAACGATATACACTAGAATATTAGCAAGAAAAACAAAATTTTAATCAACATCGACACTAGCAACTTTTACAAAACCCCACACAACAAAAACACTTCGATTCAACCTATGAGAAAATGCCTAGGGTTCATGAGTTGAAGTCCAATATCAAAAGTACCCCCTTTTCTATTGGACCGATATGACATTGGACAAAACTGTTCTCAACTTCTCCTTGTAGAATGAGTAGACTTTGACTAACTAAATTGAAGACTTGTCTAGTAGTGCACAACATGGCAATCAACTTCCTAGTTGATAACATATTTAATCAACTAAATCATCAATAAGAAGTGATATTGAACCCTTATATAGTTGAACCCACAAACAACATCATTGGAAATAGTAGCAAGATAATTATTGTTAAGAACAATGAGCATCATTATGACACTTTCCAAGGGTATCATTGAGCTTAATAATGCATCAGGTTAGAGTGTCTATAACATCGTTCCCCAAATATTTGTAGATAGATATGCAATTACTTAAGAAAAAATATGATTTGAAAGGTAGATGGGAGGCATTAAAGAGTTGTTGCAAATCATGAACACTCCATGTCCCCACAAAAATCAATGTTGTTGAAATTGAAAGAAAATCTAAAAGACATTTGAGGAATACCGGATCCAAATGAAAAGAATTGTCCCTTTACACAAATTAGATCTATTGCAATTCTTTTAGTCCACCAAATGGATGAATTAAAGGCCATAAAAGAACATTTATAAGTAGAAAAAGAGTAATTGAAGTTAAGAAAATATGACATTGTCAAAGAAAAATAAAGTCTACAGCAAGAAAAAGAAAATATTCAAAAAGAATAAGAAAAGTGAGAATTTTAGGAGGAGCTAGGAAAAGAAAAATTAGAACTAATGAATGAAATCCAAAAATTATAGCAAGAGAACAATAAACTAGTGGAGAAGAAATTGAAGGATGTCCAACCATCAAAGGAGGATCTCCATATCTAGTTGAAGTATTTACAAGGCTTGGCCACTAGTAATTGTCATTGATCAAAGAGGATATTAGCTTGGCATCATGAAATGTATTGCAGTAGAAACCACTGTAATCTATTACATGTCTATCAAGAATTAGATACAAAACAAAAACCAATTCCAATCCCCCTCTAGCATTATACACCAGAATCAACACCAAAACAATTAGAGATGATAAGAAAAATATTAGTTTTCATAGAAAAGAGGAAGCAAACCCTAATCTCAAGGTTGTAAAACTATTCTAGTTGAGCTAAAGATTTCAACCTGTGATGTGTGATGGCTATACAATATGAGAAATTAACTATTCTGAGATTTGGGAAACCAATGACAAGTGCCACTAATCTAGTATCAGAAATTCCCACACACCTGACATGGAAATATCGTAATTAGTTTGAAAAAAACATGTTTGGGAGATTACAAAAAGTCTAATTCTCAAATAACAAATGTAGTAAAACTTACACTTGCTCAGGAATGATGCTTAAATATAAGATAATGTCTTGGAAAGAGAATGCATACATGTATAAATCAAGCTCTTGGAGCTTTGAACAGTGAGCACTAATATATATTAAACCCTCATTGGATATATTTTTGCTTAAGCCTAGTTTCAAGGTAGTCAATCTAGTGCACTTGGAAATGTATTTCAACCCTACACAGATAGACAAAATCCATTATTAATTAGATACCTAGTATTTTTACAGATTGCTTGAACAACATATACTAGAATTATATAAATATCCATCAAATGCATAAATATAAGTGTCACTAGTTACAAAACTAATTGGGCATTGAGAGAATGTACACACATGTATTACTTACACCACAATCAGTGAGATCAATTACTTTTAGGAAGGGGCAATGATCTCCTAGCCTATTTAAGTTTGTGTCAATGACCAAGGCATACGATTCTATCTTAAGATATGAAATATCTCCACAGGATGTTGCAAAAGTTGTAATAGAAACATTAGTGAGATAACGAAAAACATTTTCAACCCTCTGCAACTTCCCACAAGTGAAAACATTCCTTCATCCGTCACCCCATTGCACTTTCTTAATCTCAATTCCCTCATATAAAGAGTAACCATGGTGGTTCATGCCAATGAATCCTTCAAAGCAATATAAAACATGGTCAAGAAGCCACTAAAACTTGATTCGAGTTTTATTCATCCAAGAGACGTTTTGGTGATAGACTAATTATTCAACACTAGATGAAAGGAATTCACAGTCCAAAAATAAATCTTCATGATAGGTTATAATTGGAAACCAATATCAATAAGTAATATGGAAAGGTTGTTCAACAAATTAAATTATTTTCCTATGAGAGTTACATTTCCTTAATAGTATTCCATACAAAACTGAATGGGGAATCCATATATATACCTGGATTGTATCAACCTTAAGCACTTGTAGATTAGGATAACAATGGGATCAATACTACACCATTATACTTACTAGTAACTTGTATATGTAACACAAGCTTGCTTATCTATGAATACGATAAAATGTTACATCGTTAAGGATAAGGCGTGTTGAACCAATGCGATTTACCAATTTAACACTATTACAATATTGATACAAGTGAAATCAATGGACTTTACTACTCCATATGCCTTATTTGTTTGAGTTGCATGTAATGATCACCCGAAGACATGGATATGGATACAGGGGAAGCTAATAGAAGGCTACTCACAATGGTATATCTAATGAACATAATAATATGAATGAGTAATATACATATATGTATTATGAGATCATATAAAAACATGAGCTTCAAGACCAATAAAAGGTGACCAATCTCACTTTGGTTAGACTTAGATCACTAGTATTAACTCCATTAAGAAGTGTAACATAACCTAATACTAGTTACACTGGTTGTATCGATTGAATATGATAGAGATAGTATCAATACTTATAACAATGGGAATCACTAGCTTAGAAAGAGTATCCAGTAATCACATAACTCATGATTAGGTACAATATGAATTCCATATGTTTATGATGTTAAAGATTAATAGTATAAGGATAAGTAAGTGTGTTCAATTCAAACCAATGCTATTAGTAATTACAATGTTATATCTAACTCGAGTAACCAAGTCGAACCATGCCAATTACTAGGATAAGATATATGATTAGATTAGAAACACTACAATTCCTGAGAGGTTGCCAAAATAC